>CM046874.1:138336653-139593939 GCA_025667525.1 Glebionis coronaria | reverse complement strand
CATAAAATCCAACCCATTAACTAATAAATGGGTTGATATGGTTATCTTTTTATTTCCAACGCGTAATATTAAATTTTAGTTAACAAGGAACCAGTTAAATGGGTTAGACTCTTAGACGGTTTGAAATCACCTAGAGTGTGTGCATCCTTAAATCAATACCGGTAGTTTATGACAGTACTTATGTGATATTTACTATGATAGTACTTATGTGATATTTACTCCAGGACATGGTATAATGACCATAGGTATCATCTCATTAGTATATACTGCAGCAATGAAATATATTTTACTACTAAACATTGTTAACTTTTTACAGGGAGTGGGTGGTCGTAGAGATACATGGCGGTGTCATCCAACCACTCCACCAGCAGGCTGCTTCTATAGGAAAGGAACACCGAGCAGGAAGGATACTGAATATTTCAGCCAATGTACTACATATAGCCGATAACAGTAAATGGATTATCAAGTCATGTGGAGAAGTAAGTCATGTTAATGGTGTTTAATGACCATGTATAATTCAATAGTTTACATATGTTTCATTAGTATAAATACAAACCATATGTTAGACCTGGATGACAGCAACTTCCGCATCCTTTTTCTACTTAAAAGCAAGTTTTTAGAGCAACGAAAACACGTCTACTCCCATTATCTGCTCCTTAAACAGATATAATGACTAAATAAAACAAATGGATTTACAAATAGAAGATAAAGTACATGCACTTTCCTTACAAATGGCCTATTGACGAGGTTCTTGGATTTGCTAAGTTGTCCTTATGATGTGCTCCTTACGATGTGCTGAGCTACCACGGAAAGACCAAATTTAGGTAAAGATGATATGCCTAAGCTTCAATGATTGAGATCCCTTACCTCCACACACATGACCACACATAAAGTCTATATAAATGCACACACATACTTGGGCAAGGCAGAGATTGTCTGCACTTCACTTCCCTCATCCTCTGTCCGGCGGGATTGAGTATTGTTGTTGTGGTACATAAGACCCTTGTCCCTGCTGGTATGTGGCAAAATTAATCCAAAACAATAACCAGAATACCATACTACTAACTGATGTATAAGCTTGTGAAATTTGTAGAAATTTTAGCAAAATTCGACTTTCAATAAAGTGATGCTTGTGGTTTTGTTCTTTACTTAATGTTGGAAAAAATCCTTTATTGTTTCTTTGTACATGCTTGCATCGGCAAGGTGTTTAATGCCTTTGGACTCAAAAAGGTTGAACAAGGGATTTTGATGGTTTAATAAAGTACGTTCTCTTTCGCTTTTTAAAATGATCTGTTATTAGTTCTTCATATTTGCCCAGGCACGACCCCCATTTTTCTTAGTGTTGTCATCTTAGTCTAAGCCACACTTCCTTCTAACTCTTAAGGAAACACCTTGAGATATGACTATTGTTGAACTTGAACCAGTAAATTTAGACTAGAAAAATTTATCTCAATGCATAGATAATGTTAACAGTACCTACAGCCAAGATTTGCACCTAATGAGGTGCACATTAATGTGCCCGAATTCCTTAGAGCTTATTAGTGACAAAACTTGGCTTGAAGTGGAGACAGTGCAGGTTTAAAAGTTACAATCAGAACCTTTTTTTGTAGAGGTGTTTAAACTAAATACATATAATTATTTTTGTAGCGGTGGTTCATGTAATTGGTTTATAGTTATAAGTATTTTTAGTGTTAAGGTTGAACTTGCTTATCTGCATATTTCTAAAGGTAACTCAAGGGGGATTGATTGATTTTTTTGCTTATCTGCTTAAAAAATAAACATGTACTAATTTCCTTATTTCGAGTGTTTGTTTATTCTAAAATCAGAAGGTAAACAACTCAATCCAAACACTCAAAACATAAGCTAAGCACCGAAAATGAGCAAAGTATCATTAAGGCCAATTTGTGATCTGTGTTTCTATGTTACATTTGATTTTAATCAATGTTATACTAATCTCGATCACCAAATATTTATTCATGAACCATGGTGACAGCAATAGTTTCACATATGAGCAGCGTAATGATGATTCATTATTTTGGTGATGCATTTTAAAGCTAAAAGCCCAGGTGAATGTCTTATGTATAAAAGCAAAGACTTAGTAACTGTTGCCTACAGCTACTACAGGACTTGATAACTTGATAATTTGGGAAACTTATTCGATAAGGCGCACCAGATGCGAGTTAAGGCGCGCTTGGTAAGTCAACCATTCAAAAAGATGATGATGAACTTCTGGCTGGTCAAACGTGATATATACAGTTCTAATTACAAAATTATGTCTCATTTTGCATTAGTTTTAGACTTTTAGATGCATACTTTTAGGATTAGTTTTTGAAACAAGGCCTTTACTGGCGATGGTAGGTAGGCGTCTCAAAAGATTACGTAGACGCTCCTTAAAAGTTGGCTTCAAATGAAAAAATAGAGAGAAACTAATGGAAAAGTTCGCTTCTAAAGGTTAGTTATTGTGACTATATATGCAGGCAGACATGCTTCAGATATTTGACACATAGTTGGCTGACAGATGGTTTAACTACTGGCGGTTCGTGGAAGCAATAGAAGAAGGTGGTCTCCACATAGGAATTACACAATCCCACCACCATCCCACCTTATAAACATCTCGGTATACTCCAAATACTTAGCTCTATGAACATCACCAGCAGGCGTAAATAAGGGCCCGTTTGGGATTGCCAATGAAGCTACTTATAGGAGCTAACTTAGCATTGCTTATTAAATTAATTATAGGTAGGGGTTATTTTTTATTTCGTATGAAACTTCGAATATGTGCTATGTGTGATTGCTTATTAAAATTAACTACTTATAAGGGCTATTTGGGGTTGCTTATTTAAACTGGTGAAAGGGGTTTTCTAGAATTACCTTTTGAAACCTGATAAAGGCTGTTTGGGTAATGGTGGATGCATATATGCTCTGAGTTTTGACATGTACAAGTCTAAGTTTCAGCAGGTTCCAGAAATTAGAGTAAGGTGACTCTTAAAGAGAGTTAATAGCTGAAGCAAAGCAGGCATCAAAAGATCACTAAGATCACTCTCAGAGTTAGTTACTACAACCAAAGCTGCCATCTAAAGACGAATCTCGATGTAATTGAATACATTTTTTCTCTCGATGTAAGTTAACACGTGTTTGCCTTTTTGTGTGGAAAAGTCAGTGGTTAGATGGGTTTGGACCAAATTTTGTAAATTTTGTATCAACTGAACTCTTTATGTCCCCTTTTTTTCTATAAATGATTAGTGTGTTCGGTATGTTTACAACAGTTTGTTATATCAACAAAACCATTTAGAGATCAATGATATAAACCTGTATATATAGTTTACTGAGATGTTAAATGCAATATACACATGGGTTTGATTGATAAATAAGCTCATGTGCCAATACTTGAAAAGCGCTTTATAGAAGAGTTTGCTTTTTTTATAAGGTAAACATTTTTTAAATGAGGATTTTGACGATGTCACTAAAGCACTATTTTACTAATGTTGCCCCTTGCATTCTTCAATAAATGATCATGCTTATACTAAAAAGTAGCTTATTTTCCATTTGTACCGAAAACTGGACTTACAACATGAAAATGATTGATCATATTGGATCATACTCTTAATTCCCCTCTACCAAAATGCATAGAGCTGCTGGTTGTTTTGGAGAAATTAATATCCGAGCAAGGGGGCTGTCATTTTTGTTCAATTCAATGTACTCGTTAGTGCCTGGTGGAAGTCTGATCACATGGTTTGTAGTCTCTGCCATTAACAAATTAAGAAGTGTAGATATCTTAGAGAGAGAGATAATTGAGAGTTATATTTTCTTTCAGGTGGTAGCATGAACACTAGATTCGGGGATGAAGCTTCCTATGGCTGATGGTATATATGCTCATTAACGAACTTTCTCCTCAACGTCTTTTACAACTATAGGAAATATTTAATTACTGAGTTTTATATTTTCAACATCAAAACTGCCTCTCCGATATATCTAAATGCAAGTACCATCTCTGGAAAGAGATTATCTATGTATGTCCTTCGATGTAACAACATTGGCACAGCTAAAGGTTTGCTTCAGAGAAATGAAGGTATTCTTCCACACCCACTGACGCACGTAAAAAATATGAGCAAAACAGGTATAAAATCATACAAAAAAGAATTCAAATGCATATAACCTTTTAATCACTTTATTGACAGAATGGTTTCATTCTCATTGTATTTTTGGTTCTTTATTTTGTATGCTTTATTTGTCACTTTTGTTCCTAGAAACAGAATCTTGAAAATTTTTGTAGCTTTGCGAGTTTATGTAACATCATCATTTTAAAAAGTCTTAGGTGTTCAGTAGTTGCCCACTATGTGTTGGTTCAGTATTTAAAATTATTTAATTAAGTATTTAGTTGATGTTGGAAATAGTAAAGTAGATGATTTAAAGTTAAACTTATATCGACAATCATATTCTTTAAGCTGATTAAAAGCAGCTATAATAGCTCATAAACACAAGATTTTGTTTTCCTTAAAAAGTAGCATGATTTTTGATGTTAGTGTTATATGCAGGGTCGATTCGAATTCAGGTGCGTTGTCTATTCCCTTTGCTCAAATTCTGCCCATATATGTGATCACTTTCTATAAATGCAGGGTGATCACAAGGTTGTGACCGTACTTTTTCTTAATCAAGCTGAAGATCATCATCATTGTCTCCAGTTGAGGTTCATTCAAAAGCATCAAAAGTAGTGCCACATAAGCCTTTTATTCAACTGAATGACAGTATATAAGCATATAGATAAAGTTTGACATGATTATTATTGAATACAGGTAGAAGCTGCAAAGGGATTCATGAGAGTATTACGATCCTACTTGGATTCACTTTGCTCAAACCTGCACTATATGTTGCAGTACTTATCGGAAGGGATTATTAACTACATGGTACTTGACTTTTCTATATTCTGTTTATAACACATATCAGATGGTTTTGGACTTAGTAATGACTAAAATAGTAGAGTGACAAAAGTGAAACGAAATTGAAAATCCTATGTTATGTTTTTGGAAAGGAAGTTCCAAGCACAATGGCTTGAAATGCTAATCAAAATCCATATTCTTAAACTATCTATAATTCTATATTAGTGTTATAGTAATACTCTTACGCTGGTGTCGCCTGTGGTAGTGTCTTTATCCTCATCTAATAAAGTCCCTAGGAGCTGGGGAGCCAACCCCGATATGTCTCTAATGTCGGTAGGTGTTTTAGTTTGATTGTAGCTTTACACTCACTAGATGGAAATTAGATGTTTGGGGTTATGTTTTACTTACGTGAATGTTAGTCTATTTTGATGATATGAGCAGTGTGTGATATTCTCATAAAACATTGTTTTTTTGTAGTGTTTGAAAGTAGTCGTTAGCTTCTTATGAGTTGTAATTGCGGAAATTGATCAACGGGGTCTTTGGATTAGTTAAATTTACCGGCTTATGGGCTCATTGTATTTTGAAAAGCTCGTGAGTTGTCTTTTTTGGGTTTATGAGTTTATTAGGTCGAGCTTGTGTACTTGAATAAGTTGCACTCTGGTAACGGATAAAACTAAATATACACATCTCCCGCAAATGAATGACCTACTTAAACTCTGACGTTTGATGTCCCAAAAGAATAAATAGAATAACGATTTATTTTTCCTGTGTTATTGCTTCAGCACGTTGGAGGTTTAGTTTTTATGGTTTTGATCCTAATACATGTGAATGGTGACCATGTTTGAAGTTTATGTATTAGTGGAAAGTTGCTGAAGTTGAGCTTAAAAGTTACGATGTTGTTTCAGAAACCAGTTGAGCTTAAAAGTTACGATGTTGTTTCAGAAACCAGTGTTGTTTCAGAAACCAGTTTATGTATTAGATGGTTATTTTCCGTAAACACATTTGAAATAAGCAACGAAGGTAATTTGACCAAGTGTTTGCACAACAAGTTTGAGTTCTGTTAAAAAGCAAGCTGTAAAACAAGTTTGAGTTATGTTAAAAAGCAATGCCAATTATTAGCATTTTACTCATCAACAACCGCAAATGCCCTCGGGAACCCCCAGTCATCATAATCAGCTGTTGCAGTCAATAACATGCCTTGTTATCTTTATCAAAGGGGTACCCAATTTATGGTCTCCTAACCAGCCAAGTTGGTCAGCAAGATTTTACATTTGAGGTGCCTGGTGCGGGCAATATAACGGTTAAAAAGGTTCATGAAAAAGGAGTTTGGGTTCGAGTATGACTTTCTACCAGTAGTGGCTGCATCTCATATTGGTTTGATCCTTCTATTGTTCTTCATCTTTGTGTGTGGCATTAAGTACCTTAGTTTCCAGCAGCGATATTCTTCGAGGCTCATTTATAGCCATTCTGTTTACCCATATAATGTGTTATAATAAGAATGAAAATGACATAAGCCCAAGACTAAGCTGCACCATTTTTGTCTTTAATACGGAGTACTTGTTAAAAAGACCAAAAAATATTATTACTGATGTTAATCTCTCTATACATAAAGAGTATATGTTGAAACATACAAAACTCATGTCTTTGAGCTATTGTACTCATTTTACATGTATGTGTTGGTTTTTTGGTCTTTTGTAACTAATCTTTTGCGAGTCTGATACAATTATCGTTTAGTGTTTGTAAAATATTATTAATGATTACGAGTCTGATCTATGGGTTTGGTTGGACTAGCTTGTGATTATTGATTAGATTCTTATACTAACCCAACTGTGGCTAGAGGAACTAAGGTAAATGATTCATATTATCGTATTATATGTTATTTAAAAATATTATCTGATTACGAGGTTTTCATGTCGCAAGCTAATATGGAGGAATTGTCTCTTTTGGCTTGAAATTATTGTCTCATGTTCATATGCTCTTCTTTTATGGTTTGTCTTTTGCTAATGTTTCAGTGACTACCAACCATAAAAATGATATCAGATACAGTAACATCTATCTTTGGAGTCTTATACAATCAATGTCGATGAAAAAAAGTTCGGATTTTTTTTTCTCTTTTTCTTCGTAATAAAGGATGTGTACAATTTCTTATTGTTATTAAAACTAGACCTTTTTCCTTTTTAAAATTGTATTTTTTTAGCATTATTGTATCAAGCATTTTACATATTAATGTTGGAATTTTATTGAGTACATTTCGTATTAAGGTAAAAACATGTTTTTTCTTTTGATGAAACATAAACCTAAGAGTTAACTACATTTTTGGTCCTTGTGTTTTGGTTCCGTTTTCACTTTTGGTCCAAAAAATCAAATAGTTTCGATTTTGGTCTAAAAGTTAAACTATTTTTCCATTTTTGGTCCAAATTTGAAACTATTTCTCCACTTTGGTCCAAAATCGAAAGTATTTCTCCACTTTTGGTTCACTTTTGATAAGCTATTTCTTCATTTTTGGACCAAAAGTGAAGAAATAGTTTACTTTTGGACTAAAATCGAAACTATTTGAATTTTTGGACCAAAAGTAAAAAGGAACCAAACCACAAGGACCAAAAGTGCAGTTATTATTGCAATCAACATTGTTTGTTGTGACTTTAATGAAACAGACATAAGCTTTAACATATATCTAAAGAATTTTTTATATATATGACATTTTTTTTTCAAAATTCGATCATCTATTCTAAAAAAATAAACTTATTTTTTTATTTAACTTCATTCATAATCCAAAACAGTAATTTTAGAGAAATAGATATTGAACCTCCTTTTCTTTAAAACGGTCATGTCCAAACACCTTCTAGACCAGATTTTTATAACGAGTTTTGTTTAAACATCTTTTGTTGTCCAATCCTGCCCTCATAAAGGCTCGTCCAAACAGTCCCATTTAGTTAGACCATATCCAAATAATCCCTTATAAAGTTGCAGCCACTAACACTGGTTAAATAACAATTCTTGTTCAGGTACTCAAATTAGTTTAAAGTAGCTGGAATTTCAGCCATTTATGTCTATAAATAAAGAAAGTCGGTTATTATAATTGCAAAATAAGCAATTGAATTACATATACAAACTCAAAATTTATGCAAACTTATAATGAGATATACTAAGCTCTCTCTGCTTACCACTCAAAACGTGGCTACCAAAGAGCATATACTCACCAACTGTATATATTAACATGATCAGTTACAAATAAATAGTCTTATTTGATGATCAAAACATCATCTTAATCAATTTATTGTAACTTTTTTTTTGTTTTTTTGGCTTTAGAATACCTATGAACAGGTTTTTTTTAAGTATCGTAAAGTGATTGTGGTATTCGACTTTAGTTATTCCGCTTATGATTATACACATTGCATTGTGGGTTCTCTTGAAAAGATATCACATTCTATATGATTTTGTTATATTTGTTCAAATTTGCTAAAAAATAGTATTATAGTAAGTTTTAAGCTCAAGAGAAACCGTTTTATAATGCGGATTATGTGTCTTACTGTCAACCAATATGACAGATCAACCATGGTTTTTTTTAACTATTTACAAACCAAAACCCACCCATTCATTTGTGGACGTCCGAAGATTACCATGGGACCACCATCCATTGAGTGATCCAAAACCTAACACTATAAAAGGTTAGTTTTCTTTTAACAAAACATTTTATATCACACGGACATCAATATGTCGCACTATCAACGAATACCCGAAAATATTATTTAAAAAAATAGTTTACGAACCAAACCCGATAAAACTAACATTCAAACGTACTTTTAGAAATGATTTACGAGACAACCCCGCCCGTTGGGCGGGTTACGACGCTAGTATATATATATATATATATATATATATATATATATATATATATATATATATATATATATATATATATATATATATATATATATATATATATATATATATATATATATATATATATATATATATATATATATATATATATATATATATATATATATATATATATGGAAACCTTCACAGTAGCTTTAAGGTTGCGGTCAAATGGGAGAGTTAGCTAACATATGTAAAGGCATAGGGTTTCTTTTATAAGGTATGTTATTTTGGTTAAGGGGGGTGTTCGTCCAATAGTTTGAAGTATGAAAAAGGGACTATTTTGGGTTAAATGTTAATGAGACGAGTTATGAACTAAACTAAGTTAAGGGATTTATATAGGGGTGTAATGAGATTCATATGTCATATAAATGAGGTTAAGTTGTAGGAGAAGATTAGATATCCATCATAGATTGATGAGCCATTTTGGTATGTGGTTCATGTCTTGATTGTACATGTTTGTGTGTTTAGATTTGTGCTAGAGTGCGGGTACTTAGAGAAGCTTGTTCAGGTGAGTTTCATAGTCCCATGTCTTTTTATGATTTGAATTCTAGATGGGATGGAAGACACACTCTATGGTTTTGTAACTAATGTTGTGAATGTTTTTATGGTTTGTGATGGACTTGTGTGTGCACTTATGTGATTAACTGCTATGTGATTCATGATTGTGTTTATGATTTGGATCAGGGGACACGTACCGTCTCAGTTATTGTGGTTTGACTTGGTACCAAGGGGATGTTGACAAGACGGGGCCTTGGGATTGGTTCATAGGTGTATGGGCGCCTATGGGACCATGGTGATTAGTAAGGCTTGGAGCCTTGGAATTGTGGTTATTGGTAAGGCTTGGAGTCTTGGATTTGTGGTGATTGGTTAATCTTGAATGCTAGTTGTTAATACATAATTGTAGCACAATGTCCATATGTTCATTTGTTAGTGGTTATTATTCACAGCTTATAACTGATTTGGAGTTGGAGTCTAAACCTATGACTCTCACCAGCATTATTGTTGACGTGTTTTAGTGTCTCTTTCTGGTGAGAATGTGGTTAAGCGTAAGAATAGGAGTGGCTAGCTGGAAGGCTTAGGATTACATTTGGAGGAACCCCCATTCCTCTTAGCCTTTATTTTATGTTTGAATAAGTGATACATTGTGGACACCTATATGTTGATGTGTGTATTTGTATGTCTATGGTAAGGGGTAGACCTGCTACCTACTTACCTAGACGCCTGCATTGTTTGTGATATTGTCATGACATTATGTCACCCATTTATGATATTTCCATTTCATTTAGTTATCTCTATAGACACGCTATTGTTGTGATGATATCCATACGTCGCACCCCATATTCTGCCATGGTGGGGTGTGACAATATGGGTGCATCCTAGTTACATGTTTCAGTCAGGATTTCCTGGTGAATGTGGTGTGTGCCTTGCATCCTTCACAAAGAGCTGATCCCTCCTACCCACTTACCAATTAATTAGAGGCATCCCCTCTAATTTGCATGACGAGGTCACCCCTCCAAGTATTCATGCACGTTGTTGACCTCATGACCTATATTGGCTTTTGGTACATTAACTAATACAGATTTTCATAAGTAACATAAGCTATGTTTTCAGAACTAAAACCAGTTAACATGACAAACACCTAGATTTTCCAGGAATTATTCATTTCTGCTGCTATTCAAACTTTATACTCTTTATATGCTTTAATATTCTTTGTCTTCCATGCGTTATTGTATATCCGTGCACTGAGCGTTATGCTCATCCGTCTACTTTTCCATGTTCCCAAACGTTAGGTACCCAAGGACGCAAGTAGAAACTCCAGAGTATGTGCATTCAGATTGGAAGCTATCTGGCCTCTTTTACCTTATGCATTTATTCCTACTTTATCATACTTTACTTATTTTGGACATTGTTTAGTCCTTTCCATTTACAGTACTTAATATTGCTTGTGTGTGAGTTACTAGACTACCGATGTTGGATTATGGTATTTCTATTTATGGTCATGAATGTTTAGACATTTACCTTGTATGCTTTGGTGACACGCCATAATTTACGGTAGCATCCTATCCTAACAAATTGGGTGTTACAGATCCACCCACAATATTCGCCCTTGGTAGCATGATTAATTAATGGTTCATTATCAGGAGAGGAAACTCAAGGCTAGACTAAAAAGCAATAATAATATCGAAATTCTGGAAAGCATACACGTTCTGGATAGCATACAAGTTCTGGATAGCATACAGTTTTTAAATGGTTGTGTTCCACCATGTAAAATCTCACCCCGTGTTTAGAAACCATGTATAAGTAAAAAGGGGCTATGAACTTACCTTAGCCACAAGGTAAGTCAATCACGGTACTCAGCAACTGAGTAGAAACAATGGTAGTGAGACGATCACCGACGATATGGATACCCGGGAAACACGAAAACCGCAACCTATCACAATAAGGCGCGCGTTAAGACTTGAACTCAAATATAGATATATACCAAATATAATATGACTCAAATGTTTTCAAAGTATTCGTATTTCAAAACCAATGACACGGACCAAATGAATCCATTCTAACCCATTAATTCAACATTACTCGTTTAAACACTTGCTCTCATGAAATTGACCCGTCATAAGACGACAAGTCAACGCAAGACAAATTATCCGTTTACCTTACTTGGACCAGTAGCTAAGTCATTTATATAATGACTAAACACTTGAGTAAGTCACCATGTCCAATAGTGAATACCCAAAGTCACGCAACATAAGCATTGAACTACGTGTCCAAAATACAAATCAGCAAGTACACTCCGAATGTACACACCGATCTACCCTATCTAGACTTGTCCGATTTAGATATAAATTGGTGTCAAGGTCACATATAAACTGTATAAGACCTCACCAAAGTTTGAGCCAAAGTTCACACTTTAAAACCCATCAGCTCGACACGATGCTCGACCCTAAAATTTGGGACAAAATTGTATACTTATTTTATAAAACCGTTTAGACCACTTTAAAAGTATTATCATGACATTCCATCTTTTGAAATAACTACTAAACTCATCAAATTAAGTTTATAGAATTTGAAAACCAGTAGTACCCATTATCTAACCAAGCCTAAAGTCCCCGAGAGTCGACCCAAAATCAGCCACAATTTCGGATTGTGCCGATTTGCGTCTCCCGGTACACGAATACTAAAACTAGCATAACTTTTGACTAATAAAGATTTAGAAGCTCTATCTTATACCAAAACGAGCGTCTCGGAAAACTCTACAACAAAATCAAATAATCTTAGTCTATATCACAAAAAATCTGTTCTAGACCTGCTGTCCCAAAATACACTTTTAAAAATCATGTCAAATCCATTTTCCCACCAAAGCTAATCATTCCCATACCTATAGAATCACTCTACTATCATACCCATCAACCAAACACTCCTAAACACTTGCAAGTAAAATTTTAGCAAAATTTCAAAGATCAAAATACAACTATTTAGCATCAAGGCATGAAGATCTCACCAAAAACCTTACATGCAAGATGATCAAAACACTTTCAAACCACAAAATCATAAAATCATGAAAACTTGATGCATGTGGGTGATTTTGGTATCATTAGAATTCCCATTGAATTTTAAGGTGTGGTCTAATTTTTGTTTAACTAAAAGCATGATGGATGATGATGTTTTAGGGTGTTTTTGTGGTGGAGAGTGGCGGCAAAAAGGGGAGGAGGAGAAGGAGTTGTGTTGATTTTTTTATAAACTTTGTTTTGTATGTGTTTGTGTGAAAGAAAAATGTATTTATATGGTGGTAGTGGAGGGACCAATCTTGCCAATTTTGAAACTTGTGGACTAAAAAGAAATTTAATAGTTTAAAGGGTAGAAAGTGACTATTAGTAAATCTTGAAAATATTTATGGGGCTCGGGTTTCGTAAAAGTATTTTTCAAAAGTTAAAATGCATCATAAATATCATAATATGGTTTCCCGATACGACTTAATACATAATTAAAACGAAATCATCGAAAATATTAATTATCGAAACAATCGATAATATAATTTAAAGGTTTGGGCATCCGTCAGTATCGCGATCACTAGGAATTCTCGTTGTACATTGGTTTTGAGTAAACTCGTTGTAAAACGCACGCGGGTGATTTTAAATCAAAAACTTTTATTTAAATAAATATGGAAATATAAAATAAAAATTTTATAGTTCTAGATAAAGTATTATCAATGATCAGAAAATACTTGAAAAACATAATTTATTAAAATTATCATTATTTCACGATTTACATATAAGAATACAAGAAAACGTAATACGTTGGAAAATTCAGAAACACGAATAAAAGAATAAAATAATGCTTGGAAAGTACGGGTTCTTACATTCTTCCCCCCTAAAGGAAATCTGGTCCCCCAGAGTTCTCCTGGGAACAGTAGAAGATGCAACAAGAGGAGGTACAAAGTGTAGAACAAATTCATAGCTTCCTAGGTAATTTCTGCACCACGACGTATCTTAACGATTAGAATTCACTATGCTTCAGTTTTCTTAACTTCTTTTCGAATAAATTTTCAAACTCGGATTAGAATAATGACCTTTTAGTACGGAGAGTTATCACGAGATATAATGAGCACAAGAATCGCTTAAACGGACAAAGTACGCTAAAATGAATCAGGATTGGTAATCAACAAGATTTGCAAATTGCGCAACTTGTAAAGTATGACAATCTTAGAACGTAACAATCTAGTTACAAGAGAAATGAAAGGGAAAAATGAATTACCTATGATTATTTAAAATACAAGCTGTCACAGTCAGTTGTCTAAGATTTTTTGTATTACTTTAAAACTCAGTTTAAGTATTTCCTTGATTAAAAGAAAATTTTACAAGGTGCAATGATTTAAAATCAAACTATCTATATTTGATGAGTATGTTGTTGCTATATCTTTTTCTTGATCAGGATTTTTATAGAAAAAGTAGAACAGTTCAAAATAGTTATCCTAGTCGGCTTAAGAACTTTTGGGTGACTGCATGAAATTATCGTTAAAAACTCAGGTTTATCGTGACCATTAGAAAAATCAGTTTTTCCACGTTATTTAGAATCATTGTTAGAAATTATAAATTAATTTAATATTTTCATTATATTGAAAGTAAAGTATGGTAAAATCAATTACTTTAAAAGATACAGCTTGGCATATTCTGATTTTTTTAAAAAAGGTGACAAAACATCGATGAATATGAGACATATAAAGGTTAACAATTTATATGCGAGCAATAACACAAGGGAATAAAACGAAAGTCATATCAATTCTTAACAAATATGATAGAGTAGACGCGTCGATGATAAAAATAATAAGAAACAAAGGATTATAGCAAGTCATCACTTCTTGAGTGCAGTTGGTGTCACCAACAGCGGCTTATTAAGTTCTCACTGGTCGATACACGATCAACAGAGAAAAGCCACACAACAAATTTTTGAATCAAAAAAAATTCTTAAGAAGTCACTTGAGAGGAATTCCAGTAAAATGAACAACATTAGCAATGAAAGGCGAAATCAACACATGATTCACACGAATGAATTTCTAGACGATAGTGTCTAACACATGTCATGACAATTACACGAAATTATCGTTCACGTCCAGTCATAAATCACTATTCGCGTCCAGAGACGTTTTGAAAGTATACCAAAATAGACAAAGAATGTCGATCGATAGAAGCATAACAACGTTGAAACTTTCAAGTCTTGTATCAATGGTAAGAATTTAGGCAAATGGTAAAGAAAATTGTATCACGAGGATGATGAGATAACAAGTAAAGCAAAGATCGTTGGGTAAGAAAATATGTGCTTGAGGCATATACTTTGTTCAAGAAAAGATAAGGGTTCGTATGTGCAAGTCGCGAAATGTTGATACTCGCATAAAATGTAAAAGTTTTCAAAATTTAAATTTATCTAACTTTTTAAGAAACATAATTAAAAGGTTTTTTTTTGGTCAAATATTTATGGTGACTACTATTTGGCCTCACATGGCTCCTTATAAATTAAGCATAGGTGATCAGGCCTTGCACAATTTAGGACTAGCAATGCGATGCTCAACTTCGTCAAAACAATATTACATATCATATGATTTAAAATATGTATATAATAGCATTTGTAAAAACAGGAATCAAAATAACATATGAAACTTTTCGCCAGTATCTAATTGGCTAGATGTTTAAATCAACAATTTATTGTTACAAGAATTCTTTACAAGACCAATTGTTGAACAATTTGTGAAAATGTATTGTAAAATTAATATAAATTAATTTTATAAGATTGTATTCAAGTATTTAAGGAAGCCCACGTGAAACATTTTGTAAAATATTTTGCAAACAATACCAGTTTGAGCTTATATGGTAACTTATAACATAGCGAGTGTGTTACATGAGGGAAATAAAGAGTAGTTCAAGACAGTCAATGAAATGGTTACAAGGTGATAAGGTTTCAAGAGATTTAGCAGGAATCGTCAGGAGACACGTGTCAAAATGATAATGAACGATATGAAAGCAAGATCTTCAAACCACGGAACAAATCAGTGGTACGATAGAAACTGATGTTCGTTTGCAAGTCTTAATTTTTATTCAAGATATTACCACACAAATGACTAGAAACATAAACATGGGCAAGTATACCCTTTCATGTATAGCATAGCTTAATGGTAAAGTCCAGTTCACGGGATTGTTGTTATCAGAATATCAAAACAATTACCTCTAGAGTGTCACAAGTTCTAAAGATATACTTAACAATTGGTATTAAAGGGTGAGTTTGGCTAAGGTTATAACCATATGATAGATAGGTAGCAATGATGAAATATAAGCACATAAACAATGTAAGACAACACTGATTACTAGTCGTTCATGCAACATCTAATTGATATGACAAGAATCCGGCTAAAGACTTTGTCATACCAACAACATTAAGATAGGTTTATGCTTGATTTCGATAACTAAGGTAGTACATGAGATTATGCAAGAGTTGGTATATGTTTTAATCCACTAATCGTTACAAACATGATTAACAAGATTCATTTACTAGATGACATGAAACTCATCCATTCACATGAGTACTAGTCAATGATCATGGATGAATCCAACATATAACAATGGTCTTACATAGTAACATATAATACATGAGCATCCAAATCACACTTATATTCAAGAACCCAGGGAAAAAGTGCGCCGCACAAAACTAATTGTGCGTCGCACTTTGCCCCAGCAAAGCTAATAATCGCATCTAATCATAAGGATATTAAACCTTAACCAAGTGCACATCACACTACTCCATAATAACAGTAAACAAGATCATTTCAAACATATGTACATCAAAGTAAAATATTGACATAATTGAAATAAGAATTATACCACAAGGTTATTTCAATAATTGCTTCCAAAGGATTTGTAAGTTTTTGAACTTATTACAAATGGCTAGCAACACTTCTCAGTTTCTTGTTCTACTACCAACACCATAAACCAACTAAGGTTTTACTAACTCTAGTGACTATGATCAAGGATTTGGAGAAATCCTTGATTATTAGTTTCTCCTAAACAATGGAGAAAAGTGAGAATGATATATGTTTATGCCTGGCCATGGGTCCTATTTATACTTTAAATTTCGTAGGTTAGAAACCCTGGAAGTATATCAAAGGTTCCACATAATAGCCATGCATAATTGCACTTAATTATGTAACTGCAGCAAAATGTGTGCCGCACTTTTCCAGATGTGCGCCGCTGTGCGCCGCACTTTATAGTTTGTGTGCCGCACTTCTTGTAATTCTCCAAATTCGGGGTACTTTGAATGTACGCCGCACTTTTCCATTTGTGCGCCACACTTTGGCTCCTTTTCAGCATAATTCCATCTTTAACCCCTTTATTCTTTATTTCTTCATTCTTTTCCTTCATGGTTTCTTTCTTAGCTACAATACAAACAATATACTTTATTAGTATCAATTCAACACATAATTTATTTATTTACATAGCAAACAAGGACAAATGCATCATTACAAACTTGTATAAATGAGGCGTTATCACATTCCCCCATACTTAACTTCTTGCTTGTCCTCAAGTAAGGTAAACATATTTTTATTAAGTGTCGAAAGAATAGATAAAGCCAACAATCGAAAACAAAGATAACGCCATAAAACACCTCACGAAGTAGATATTTTTATTTCACATACTCTCCTTATTATGGGTAGATTATCCCTCAATAGCACGGTCATAAAAAGTAAATTACCATAGGCTTGTGCAAGGAACTAAACTAAACCAAATTTGGCGTAAGCACCAAGTAAAATATCAAAAGAGGTCTTTTTCAAATACTTTTATTACCACCGCATGTTTTAAAGAATAATACATCATCTTTTATCATGTTGTTGCTTTGCGAATAACTCAAAACTTCTTAGGCTTCCTCTTGCCTTTTATTCTCTTTTTTTCATATAATCTTTCTTTTGGGAGAACATGCTTTCCCCCATACTTATGATATACTATCATTGCGAAATATGGTTTCCAACAATATAATTATCTTAAAACATCGGCAAAACTTTCAACTTTTTCTCTTTTATTTATTTTGCCTCTTTATCATTTAAAATATCTTTTACCATACAAGTATGATCCCACTATGGTCTCGTAAAGATTACCAAACATAAGTGCTAGAACTAAACTAATCATCGGCACACATAATTTGAAATGTAAGAATGCTTACGAAAAAAATCCTCACAATTATGAATAAAGTATTGTGTAAATAACGTTATCAATTCCGAGTCAAAATAGCTTTACAATTGTAAGAATTATCAATCCTTCGACAAAAATTTTTTTTTATATTAAAACTGTACAAAAAAATTTAAAATTCGCCCAGAAAGTGCGGCGCACTTTTTGAAATGTGTGGCGTACTTGTGTGTACAGAAAATTCAGAAAACTCAATTTCTTAAAAACAAGCTTTTATTCGATCTTATTTTCACTCAATCACCCCCATACTTATTATGAGCATTGTCCCTAATGCTAAACATAAGGAAAAAGTAAAAATTAGAGGAAAATAAGAATAATACTCCCCTTTTATTCCAAGTCGTGAGCGAAGCCGGATCTGCAATCTTCTCCTAAGTTCGCCTTGACTCGCTTATTTTCTGTAAATTAACACAAATAATATATACAAACATATTTCACTTACCAATTTAAAAATAAAAATCCACACACAATGTATTGAGTTGTCCTAAATGCCAACAAAGGCATATTACAAAGCCCAAATAAATTGTTTTTCAAATTGTTTCAAATGTGACTAACACAAAAGTCACACACATACGAGGCTTCACATATCCTCTTCGGTTTCATCATTCCTTGGAGCTTGAGATGGGTAAAAATGTGGTGGATAGGGTGGTGGTTGTTGGGTGTAGTAGAATGGCTCGTGGTGATATCCGGGTGGTCCATAAGGTCTACTCATTGGAACATGATATTGTTCCGCCATCCTCTCAAAAACTGGAGCGTATCGATCCATACTATAACATTGGTGCTCCATCATAAACCCAAGTTGGTCTTGCCTAACCTGCATCCTTCCCATTATATCACAAACATCTTGGAGTGATGCACGAGGAGCTCGCGCCATACCTACACGAGATGCTCTAACAGGCGTGTCTTCTCGCATCAACCTTCCATCCGCTCCAATCAAATCTCTCAAGGTAATTCGGTCAATGGTATCACAAACAATCGGTGGACAAAGACTACTCACAACTTGATCACTTAAAAGCCCCAGTCTTCGAGCTAACCTAGTCACAAATTTTCCACACACAATCATACTACCCGCTTGACTCCCATGACCTTTTCTTTTCATCTATTTTTCTATCACCTAACCCACATTAGCGTATTGCTCACGATTCTTGTCCCTAAACATGCTCAATAACCACAAATCATTCTTTTTGTATTTTATCATACCCCGTGGTTCTTTGGCAAACAGCATAAGCAATCATCTTTTAAAGCACTCTCAAAAGTGGACTAGAAATTCTAGTAGCCGAGCTCCTAGATAAGCTCAATGGATCCTCATCCGGGCAATTGATGCCCAAAAATCATTAGCATTAAAGTTTCCATGATTACGTTCCCCTCCTTGGAAATATACCTCAAATCCTTCCGCCTTTCGCTCATTTCTATTATACAACTCCAAGTACTTAGCAAATTCTTTCAAAGTCAAAGAATGTCCCTTTCCACAAAGTCTAAAAGTCAAAATCTTCTTAGTCAACAACTCATCTCCTTCGGCATCTTCATCAAAATGAGAAGTAGAGAAAAACTCAAGAACAAGCTCCGCATAGATTTTCTCCCTACAAGTAAAAGAACGAATCCAAGCATCAGATTCAAATAGGACTTCATTACCTCCAGCCTCTATCACTACTATCTTAAGCATCTCCCTTATTTGAGCTTCACAACCAAGCTCGTTCAAAACTCCAAAATCCACAATGCTAGGTGCAAAAATTTGTTTTGGCATTAAAAGACTAAGAGCATTATTGTAGATGGTTTTGGTATCATACATCTAGGCCAGTTCAAAAATTGGTGATTCAGTGTTCCCATGAGTGCGACACTTGCCGATTCGGTAGGCCTTCGCTTCTTTCCTTGGCTTGACGAGCCGGTTTCATAATTTCCAGAACCTGTATTCTTCAAATTTTCATCACATACAAACATGTATTAACATTAGATAAGCGTTAGGGGTCAACGGTGTTCCTATGATCGTATTCTGATCATTCTGTCTGTTTTCCAAACGAAAAGTGCGGCGCATAATTTGGAATGTGCGTCATACTTTCTGGGGAAATTTCATAAATGTGCGGCGCACAATATGTAAAGTGCGGCGTACTTTCTGGGTATTACAGCATATGTCGGGGTAACACTAATAGCTAACCAAATCCGTAAACTAAATGGTTACAAACTAATAACAATGGCTAGAATCAAACAGTAACCCATTCCCAATTCGTTCTAATCTACGACATTGCTTCATCTCTAAGGTTTTTCAAAAACTCTCTTTTTTTTCTTTTTTTTAAATTTTATCTTATAATAATCTAATCATTTCTTAATCTATTTCTACATTCCTAATTCCTAATTGAATTATAATTCGTTCTTCAATTACTTAGAACCCTAATTGAAAATTAATCAAAAATTAAAAACTAATTAATTTAAACAAACATGAATCAAATATAAAAACTTACCCTAGACATGATCTCGAATGTGAAATTGGAGCAAAGACTCGAAAATATTTTTGGTGATGATTAAAAATCGTCAGGTGGTTTGTGTTGTTTTGTGTGTTTTTTTTAGGTTTCTAATGAGAAAACGGGGTATATAGAAAAAATCCGCCCAGAAGTACGGCGCTCTTTTTGAAATCTGCCGCGCACATTCTGTGCATCCATACATGTTCACTATATTTTCATTTTTTTAAGTATAATACACAAATTTTAAAAGAAAACCTCCAATTTCATTCGATAGAAATAAAAAAGACACTAGGGAGAACTTTCCCTACTTCTAAGACCATCCTAAAACTTCTAGGACTCTTAGATATTACTTCGTTTTATTGATTATCTACATACAAAAAGATAAAAATGCATAAAAAGTAACTAGGAGCCAATGATGCACTCCTTTCTTCTTTCTTTCCTCTTAGTTGTAGCAGAAATTCAGAGGTGACATGATATCACTCTCCGTGTAACGTCCCGAGACCTCTCTATTGGTGTCCTTTGTCTCGTACACTTTTTCGTACCTCTTTCCACATGGATCAACAATGACTATGGCAACATGCCATTCACTATCTCCATCTTTAGCAATATTCTCAAATTCTCGCTTGTTCCCCAATTGCCAATCTTTGTATTTCAATGATACGGGAAGTACTCCAAGCATCCCCACAATTTTCTTGTACACACAAATATCATAGGAAGGATTATGGTAGCTCCTTTCACTTAGTGAAGCATCAAATAGTTCTTTCGGTTCCGTCCATGGTTGCAAATGTGGACCATAAATCGGCATACCGTTTTCATCTGTTTTCACGGTGTAGTACTTATCATCTTCATCATCACTATCATCGTGGTTTTTCGCTTTAGCACATTATATGTTTGATGGACAAACCCATCAAAGCTAGTCATGATAGCTTTTCCAACATCAACCTTTACACCAACCGTGTGCAAAAACTTCCTTTCAACCACTAGTTGAATGTCTCGATCAATAGGAATATCGAGAAGCATAAAATCGGCTAGTATTGTGGTTGTCCATATTTGGCATAGAACTCCAAGAAAACGCCCAAATCCCTCCTCGTAGGAGTGATCAAGCATTTTTATTCGATCAAACCTTGGTTTGACTCTTTCAACATCTAACATTTTGAAGATTCCAAGTGGCATGATATTAACATTTGAATCGGTGTCTACCAAAGCATTGTATGTATTTTTACCTTCCAGCCTTATAGGTAGGACAAAATAACCCGGATCTTCTTTTTCTTTCATTACTTTGTTTTCACAGAGCATTTGGATTGCCACATCCTCATATTCTGAGGTTAATCCATCTTCAATCTTCAACTTATCAAGCAAGACCCCATCGACAATCTTTTTATACTTATGACTATATTTTAATGTTTCAATGATTGGTCGATTCATGTTTAACAACATTACTCTTTCTTCAACGTCTTCCCTTAATTATTCCATTGTTAGTTCTTCTCTAGTTAAGGGTTTATTAATGGTGAGAGAATGTCCTTCACCATTATAGTTTAATTTTTAAGCATGAGCGGGCTGTTTTCCTTTGTTTCTTTTGCCTTTTCCCATATTACAAACAAATCTAGGAGCATCAACTCCCACTTTTCAATAGGTGCTAATTCATCAAAGTCGAGATTATCAAGTATCTCGTCAATTTCTTCTAAGTCCAAGCTTTCATGCAGTTTTGGCCATAAGGTGAGTATGCTACAAGTGATATCAATTAATGCATTGCTTGCTTTAGGAAAGATCTCCCAAATATTGCACACGGTTCACAGTCATGTTCTTCCGGATTGACGAAGAAGTCGACGAAAAACAATTCGTCCTTGATCATAACAATAAGCTTCTTATCTATTTCTTTGTCCCCATTACGATGCGTTTTGTAGGTTAAGCCAAGCTCTACTACAAATTCATTGCAAACAAAACTCCTCTCCATTTCCAAGTCAACTTGTCCATCATAGGCAAATTTACCTTCCACATGACAAGGCATTGAGTACTTTTCGCTAGGTGTCTAGTCTTTCAAACGATAGAAAGTTAGGACCTTTTGAATCCCACTATCGGTTGTGTCCCTATATTCAGATCCTGTCCATTCTCCGTCTGATTCAATCTTATCATTTAGGCTAATATGCTCATCCACTCCTAAGCATAGCCTACCCAAGCTAGTGTTTGGATCTATCTTAAAACAACAACACATCAAAAACATTAGTATGTTAGTGCCATAAAATCCAAATAACATTTCATATCCTTTAGTCTTAAGGCAACTTATTAGTTTCGATGAAAACCTCTTTTTAAATGTGTCATAACCAAATTCAACGTTCTGCTTTTCCAGTTGTGTGGCGCACTTTTGCCCGATACAGAAAAGCCGGTGCACTTTTTGAAATGTGTGGCGCACTTTCTACAAGAAATTTTTTGTTCACAACTGTATGATCTATATACCAATCAAACAATATTATAAGACTTTTTTCATAATACTTCCTTAACAAGTAGCCAAAATAAGAAATAGTGACCAAATTTTGTATGATGTTCTCAAGTATTTTGCAAGAAATAGTTATTTTTTCATTTCCGCTTGTTTCCTCATTTTCTTGTATCTCAAGGTTGTTAAAAATTCCAGAAAAATTACCACAAATCATGATAAATTTCAAATAAGACATACCAAAGCAAATTATTCTACCAAAGAGTAAATTAAATAGAAAATAAAATTTTGAAAGAAAATATTTTTGGTTTTTCTTAAAATGCAATAATAACAAACACAAAAGCTCAAAAAGCATAAGCACACATAAAGCAATTCTCATGTTTTCAGCAGTAAGTGTTGAGAGTAAAAGGTTTTGGTGGTGTTTTGGGATTGTTTCTACCAACATTTTGCAAATTCGTATCAAATCTGCGGCGCACTATTAACTATTTTGTTAAAAACTTTTTCAGATTGCCAGAAATCTGTAGGGCGATTTAGAATTTTTGTTTACCAAGTATTTCAGAATGTTTCAAAATAAATAACTAATCAATCCCTGGCAGCGGTGCCAAAAACTTGATGTTCGTTTGCAAGTCTTATTTTTTATTCAAGATATTACCACACAAATGACTAGAAACATAAACACGGGCAAGTATACCCTTTCATGTATAGCATAGCTTAATGGTAAAGTCCAGTTCGTTCCACGGGATTGTTGTTATCACAATATCAAAACAATTACCTCTAGAGTGTCACAAGTTCTAAAGATATACTTAACAATTGGTATTAAAGGGTGCGTTTGGCTAAGGTTATAACCATATGATAGATAGGTAGCAATGATGAAATATAAGCACATAAACAATGTAAGACAACATACCGATTACTAGTCGTGCATGCAACATCTAATTGATATGACAAGAATCCGGCTAAAGACTTTGTCATACCAACAACATTAAGATAGGTTTATGCTTGATTTCGATAACTAAGGTAGTACAGGAGATTATGCAAGAGTTGGTATATGTATTAATCCACTAATCGTTAAAAAGGTGATTAACAAGATTCATTTACTAGATGACATGAAACTCATCCATTCACATGAGTACTAGTCAATGATCATGGATGAATCCAACATATAACAATGGTCTTACATAGTAACATGTAATACATGAGCATCCAAATCACACTTATATTCAAGAACCCAGGGAAAAAGTGCGCCGCACAAAACTAATTGTGCGCGGCACTTTGCCCCAGCAAAGCTAATAATCGCATCTAATCATAAGGATATTAAACCTTAACCAAGTGCACATCACACTACTCCATAATAACAGTAAACAAGATCATTTCAAACATATGTAAATCAAAGTAAAAGATTGACATAATTAAAATAAGAATTATACCACAAGGTTATTTCAATAATTGCTTCCAAAGGATTTATAAGTTTTTGAACTTACTACAAATGGCTAGCAACACTTCTGAGTTTCTTGTTCCAATACCAACACCATAAACCAACTAAGGTTTTATTAACTCTAGTGACTATGATCAAGGATTTGGAGAAATCCTTGATTATTAGTTCTCCTAAACAATAGAGAAAAGTGAGAATGATATATGTTTATGCCTGGCCATGGGTCCTATTTATACTTGAAATTTCGTAGGTTAGAAACCCTGAAAGTATATCAAAGGTTCCCCATAATAGCCATGCATAATTGCACTTAATTATGTAACTGCAGCAAAATGTGCGCCGCACCTTTTCAGATGTGCGCCACACTTCATCGAGTGTAAATGTGCGCCGCACTTTATAGTTTGTGCGCCGCACTTCTTGTAATTCTCCAAATTCGGGGTACTTTGAATGTACGCCACACTTTTCCATTTGTGCGCCGCACTTTGGCTCCTTTTTAGCATAATTCCATATTTAACCCCTTTATTCTTTATTTCTTCATTCTTTTCCTTCATGGTTTCTTTCTTAGCTACAATACAAACAATATCCTTTATTAGTATCAATTCAACACATAATTTATTTATTTACATAGCAAACAAGGACAAATGAATCATTACAAACATGTATAAATGAGGCGTTATCATAAGCAAAGGACGACAATAAAGAATGACAAATAAGTCATATATAAAAGAAAGGATAAAGGAATCCGTAGGTGTGCACATCGTAATTTATTTGACAAAATACACTTTTAAGAAAGTAGAGTATCAGTTTATCAAATCACTTGGTTCCTAAAAGTTCAAGATTTATGTATGACCGAGCTCAAATTACTATTTGTAAACGTTTTCAAACGCAATCAATGTTTCATGGTTGTAAAATATCATTAGTTAAAAATTTACGAGCTCAAACGAACTCAAAAATGCTTCAATCCGTATTTTTAAATTCTATCAGTTTTGACCTTCTTAGTCCATTTTGACTTTTTGGGTTTAACTATTGGGTTTGACTAAACCAAATGATTGACTAAATGACATTTTAAGACTCGAAGTCTAGAGTAATTTGGTGTAAACGATGTTTTGAACAACTTTCTAGTTTTACTCGAGACTTGAAACGGATCAAAAATTGGACGAAAATTCCCTTGCATTAAATCTGACAACAAAATGATATTTTAGAATTATTCAGAAAATAAATTCTTAGATTTTACAATCTCAAATGAGCGTAACTTGCTCGATTTTAATGTTTACTTATAAAATATTATGTCCTAAACGAACATCTCAACAGGTAAAAAAAAATTATGTCTAAGGTTATAAAAATATTTTCTCGACACTGTTAAATTTCCTGTAAAGTTTCTGTACAAAGTATATTTTTCGACACATCTTGAAATTAAATCTAAATTTCATAATAACCCATAATTTATGTACACACGTGACTTATGGGTTCCATAAAGACAAAAGAGATTAAATTGTAAAGTTAAGCATGTAAAGAAAACACAATATAAAACTAGTTCAAGAATACCAACGATAATCTAAGAAACCAAAAACGGTGCATGACATCCGTGTCTTCGATTGCAAGATGCAATGCAGAAAGGTCTCTTGGTGGCACGATTTTCCAAAATCACAAGATATACCGAGAAAGAAATGGAACATTAACGGGTTGCACTCCTGGGCGAGGAGGTTTAATGAAAAAGGGAGGGTACAAGTTTTATTGAAGTAGAATCGTATTCCAAACAATCGCCACATAAGAGAGGATGAATTACAAGATGACGATGATGTTTTCAAGGTACAAACGGACGTTGTAATTTTGAAATCAGAACGTAGAATGGTCAATGAAATAATATTTAATCGATAAACAAGTGTCGCGTAAAACGATGACGTAAAAGTCAATCATGGTTATGAAAACCCATGATATTATTCAACACGGATTCAAAGAATGCTTCGAGATGCGTGACTCACACGATGTCTTTTTTTCTTTTTCGGTGACACATTGAGCTACACAATGGTCGATAGACTATTTTTCAAGACATCAAATAACAAATAGTTGGAAAGCATTTGGATATCTAAAGAGATATTTTAAAGGATGTAAACAATGAAAGCAACACGCACGGTAGTAGAATGAAAATCAGAAGTTTCATCGAAAACAACACTTCCTAATTCTGAGAAATGGTATCTCGAGAGTATGCACAACATGTAACAGCGAGTCGAGAAAAACAGACTGTTCAAAACGAAAGACCATATGAAGTCAGTCGTATGACGCATAAATGAAACAGCAATAGTACTCAGAAAAATGAGTATGAAAAGTCGGCAGCATACGCGCTCCGAATACCAGTAGGTAACGTCATGACAATAAAAAAAATCATTGTAACAAGATCAGTTCATAAGAACTAAAATTCAAGAAAAGCAGTAAGAGCATATGTAACCAAGTAATATCCAATGATAGTTCACGAAGCACAAAGGCTTAGAGATGACATAGTATTTATCGTCATTAGGGTAATGTAATATTTCAACATGTAATCAATAGATGAAATACTACAACGATAATTAAAAGTAAATAATAAGGATTAGAGTTACTCGCGCAGATATCGAACAACATTGGCAGATTCTGTGTTTGACACTAGAAACATAAAATATTTGAACTTTCGGTTATAGATTAAGTTTTGAAAATGACTCAGTTCCCTATAACCATCGCTCTGATACCAATCTGTGACACCCCCCAGAATCTGACATGGAACAACTAGGCAATAAGGGGGTAACACGTCATAGTACAAGAAACAATGAATTACAGTTGACACAAAGCTGACGTAATAAACATGTGCATTACATCGTAAAAGATCAGAGTTTTAAACATAGGTCCCATAGTTTTATATGCGGAAAGATTTATTATTTCATCATGATTTATAACACTTATTTACCAAAAATACAGAAAAATCTTCTGACGGATTTTAGATAAAACCAAAGTTGAAATCTACACAGAAATCTCCAAGCTGCAATAATATCCTGCGGGCTCCCATCCAAGCAAAGCTAAGTAATAAACCTGAGATTAAACATGTAAAATCGTCAACATAAAGTCGAGTGATATTCATAGGTTTAGCAATAAAGGTGTGGAACACAAGCATTCATTTGTAAATACGTAGTAGGGGAAATGGTTATAAACGTAAACCGTAGTCCGATACTATTATTATTATTATTGCAATTCAGTTCATGAACCTAAGCTTAACTCAATGTAAGTTCCTCTAGGGAGTATTCAACCTATATACTCAAGTATAAACAAATATTAGTGCGTCAAGGTAATCGGGACAGGGATAGTCAATCCCGATGGATCCATCCACAACATTTGCGCTTGGTAGCATGATTAATTAACGGTTCATGATCAAGAGAGGAAACTCAAGGCTAGACTAAAAAGCAATAATAATATCAAAAGTCTGGAAAGCATACACGTTCTGTATAGCATACAAGTTCTGGATAGCATACAGTTTTTAAATGGTTGTGTTCCACCATGTAAAATCTCACCCCGTCTTTAGAAACCATGTATAAGTAAAAAAGGGCTATGAACTCACCTTAGCCACGAGGTAAGTCAATCACGGTACTCAGCAGCTGAGTAGAAACAATGGTAGTGAGATGATCACCGACGATATGGATGCCCGTAAAACACGAAAACCGCAACCTATCACAATAAGGCGCGCGTTAAGACGAATTCAAATATCGATATATACCAAATATAATATGACTCAAATGTTTTCAAAGTATTCATATTTCAAAACCAATGACACGGACCAAATGAATCCATTCTAACCCATTAATTCAACATTACTCGTTTAAACACGTGCTCTCATGAAATTGACCCGTCATAAGACGCCAAGTCAACGCAAGACAAACTATCCCTTTACCTTACTTGGACCAATAGCTAAGTCATTTATATAATGACTAAAAACTTGAGTAAGGCACCATGTCCAATAGTGAATACTCAAACTCACGCAACACAAGCATTGAACTACGTGTGCAAAATACAAATCAACAAGTACACTCCGAATGTACACACCGGTCTACCCTATCTAGACTTGTCCGATTTAGATGAAAATTGGTGTCAAGGTCACTTATAACCTGTATAAGACCTCACCAAAGTTTGAGCCAAAGTTCATACTTTAAAACCCATCATCTCGACGCTATACTCGACCATAAAATTTGGGACAGAATTGTATACTTATTTTATAAAACCGTTTAAACCACTTTAAAAGTATTATCATGACATTCCATCTTTTTAAATAACTACTAAACTCATCAAATTAAGTTTATAGACTTTGAAAACCAGTAGTACCCATTATCTAACAAAGCCTAAAGTCCCGGAGAGTCGACCCAAAATCAGCCACAATTTCGGATTGTGCCGATTTGCGTCTCCGGTACACGAATACTAAAACCAGCATAACTTTTGACTCGTAAAGAGTTAGAAGCTCTATCTTATACCAAAACGAGCGTCTCGTGAAACTTTACAACAAAATCAAATAATCTGAGCCTCTCTCAAAACTTAAACCCACGAAAAATCTGTTCTAGACCTGCTGTCCCAAAATACACTTTTAGAAATCAAGTCAAATCCATTTTCCCACCAAAGCTAATCATTCCCATACCTACAGAATCACTCTACTATCATACCCATTAACCAAACACTCCTAAACACTTGCAAGTAAAATTTTAACAAAATTTCAAAGATCAAAATACAACTTTTTAGCATCAAGGCATGAAGATCTCACCAAAAACCTTACATGCAAGATGATCAAACCACTTTCAAACCATAAAATCATAAAATCATGAAAAAACTTGATGCATGTGGGTGATTTTGATATCATTAGAATCCCCATTGAATTTTAGGTGTGGTATAATTTTTGTTTAACTAAAATCATGATGGATGATGATGTTTTAGGGTATTTTTGTGGTGGAGAGTGGCGGCAAAAAGGGGAGGAGGAGAAGGAGTTGTGTTGAATTTTTTATAAACTTTGTTTTGTATGTGTTTGTGTGAAAGAAAATTGTATTTATATGGTGGTAGTGGAGGGACCAATCTCGCCAAGTTTGAAACTTGTGGACTAAAAAGAAATTTAATAGTTTAAAGGGTAGAAAGTGACTATTAGTAAATCTTGAAAATATTTCGGGGCTCGGGTTTCGTAAAAATACTTTTCAAAAGTTAAAATGCATCATAAATATGATAATATGGTTTCCCGACACGACTTAATACGTAATTAAAACGAAATCGTCGAAAGTATTAATTATCGAAACAATCGATAATATAATGTAAAATTTTGGCATCCGTCGGTATCGCGATCACTAGGAATTCTTGTTGTACACTGATTTTGAGTAAACTCGTTGTAAAACGCACACGGGTCATTTTAAATCAAAAACTTTGATTTAAATAAATATGGAAAAATAAAATAACTTTTTTATAATTCCAGATAAAGTATTTATCAATGATCAGAAAATATTTGAAAAGTATAATTTATTAAAATTATCATGATCTCAGGATTTACATATAAGAATACAAGAAAACGTAATACGTTGGAAAATTCAGAAACACGAATAAAAGAATAAAATAATGCGGGGAAAGTACCGGTTCTTATATGGGGCGACCTCACATGTGTGACATGTTATTTCAAATTGATTTATTTTACATGCGCCTATACAATGTAATTGAGTGAGGTGGAAATACTAATATTTAAGGATTTCTACAAGGAATCTAGAGAGAGGAATGCGGTAGTTTGCCGAGTCAAATAAGCGTGTGTATACGCCTATTTTTCCGGCTGGGGCATCCGTAATCGCTTCGTCCTCACATGGATAGGTGGGATGAATGCTTTCAGGAATATAATAGTCCGAACAGAATTCTACGAACTTCTCATATGGAAGTACTTTAAGTACGGACGTGATTGTGGGATTGTCCTTAACCATTTTTTATGTAAATATGTAGAAGGGTGTGGTGATCTAACCTGGTATGACAGATGTCCGTGCTAGAAAGAGGGAGAGAAAGGATGAAGGTTTGCAACAATGGTGGGAGATGTATACATTGTGTGTGTGTAAAGTCACGCGCGCACACACACACACACACACACACACACACACACATATATATATATATATATATATATATATATATATATATAATATTGCCTCAGTTTACGAGGTTGGTTAGATGACTGCCACGTGTAGTCCACTACGCCCATCCAACGGATGGGATTAAGAGCACAGTTTAAAGGTCAGAGGGACCCACGGGTCACCTCATAACAGTTTTTTACGTGGCTCGAGCTTGGGGCCTGCCGGGTGCACTTTTTCAGATAAACATACGAACAGACGCTGACACATCTATTCCTTCACTACCAATAATGCCTTCATTAATGTTGTCCCGGTCAAAACAACTTCTGTTGTACGACTATTTTTGTACAAGTGAGACATATGACATTGGTTAGTCTAGAGGTTACGCCTACGGCTGTAACAACTAGACTGGGGGGACATTATGACGTATAGTCCCCAGCCGGGTCATGAACCCGGCCCACGGGTACTACCCGCATCCGGCTCATCACTAATGGGTAGGAGTAGTGTCGTTTGAGACTATGGGTTTTGGATGAACAGTGGCCGCATGGGTCATGTGCGGCCCACGACCCGACATGACCGGTATAGGGTTAGACAGAATCACAACCTAAATAGGATTGTAATTTACCCTAAAGTATAGGATATAGACTAACCATAATTAGAAGATAACAATCAACTAATTATGGTACTTATCCTTTACTTAGGACCGAGGCTTTGGTAAAAGTCCACTAGGGTTTTACCGCCTATATAAGGAACCCCTAAGGGTTCCACAAAGGTATCGTATTATTCACTCTCACATCTCACTTGCTATTAACCCTAAGTCGATTACTTACTCTCACGCCGGAGTCTAATCGTGGGATAGTTCCTACGGTAAGCTTAGCAGCGTGTTACTTTTAGTGTGCAGGATCTCAAACCAAAGTTTACTTGGTGCAAGAGCCGAGCCCAAACACCCGAATTAAGCCTAATTCTGTTCAAGCTAGAATCATCCAACTTTTGTATCAACAAAAACCCTTCCCAAACTGTGCAAGCTTCTTCCAAAGCATACGGTGTCATATGAACGCGTTTTTTAAGTTTTGTGAAAAACTTGTGTGTTTGGTTAGGAAAAAATATCTTACTTTTTTTAAAAGTTTTTCATATAAGAATAAAAAAACAAAAAATCTATTTAATCGCATAATGATAATATTTTTCAAAAAAAAAATTCTTATTATTCACTTTTAAATAGAAAAATATAAAATACTATTTTGCACTTTTCTACTTTTCTTTTCTTTTCTTTTTTAAATTAAAAAAACTAAACAACCGCCTTTAATCACAAAAAAAAATTAAGGAATTTTTTGTCAAAATAAAAACGTTAACGAAATAGTACTCGCGTATCTCTCATGTAAACTTTCCTTATAAAAATTAGATCCTAACCGTTGATGGAATATAGGGCTTCTTGATTACTTGGTATGCAAGGGATGATCTAACCTGTTATAAATACTCGCCATTCGCCTTCAGGTATCTACATTATTTCTCATAACGTAGAATCCAACAAAACACACACACCTTCTTCAAGGTTTCTCATTCTTGAAAACACACAAATCGAGCGATATGATGATTGTTAATATGAAGAAAACCAACAGAAAACCAAGGGAAAATAAATGCACAAAGATGGTGCTCTTCAATCATCTCCAACAAAACTCAGGCTCGTTTCAAGAAAATGCTGGGTACGAATGCAAAACGTGCAACAAAAGATTCAAATCGTTTCAAGCCCTCGGTGGTCATCAAGGGATTCACAGAAAGATTAAACCCAACAAAGACAGCGTTGATGATATGTGCATGTTACGCCTTAATATTATTCCTACTGATGGGTCGTCGTTGCATCCATGCAAGATGTGTACCAAAGTGTTCAAAACTGGGCAGATGTTAGGTGGCCACATGAGAAAACATAGGGTTGAAAAACAGAGGAGGCAGAAGGAGAGCGATTCGGTGTTGACTATGCAGGAACTAGTGCGACGTCAAGCGGAGTTAGATGAACGGATGCGGGTCAAAAGAGACTTGATCTTGGCAGCGAAGGAATTTCGATTATGGTTTTGATTCTTAGACGCAGTAGCTGATTAGCAAGAATCTTTTAGCGGGTAGCATATATGGTTCGAAATTGATCGAACTTGTGATTCTTTGATTTTTGGATTTATGACCGAATTGTATAAAGTAGAACATAGTATTTAGATTCTTAATGTCACTGGCAGTTTTGTTGAAGGTGTTCTTGATTTAATTTGTTTGTGTTTTAATTTCAGTTAAGTAATGACAGTAGTATTTGTAGTCCTTGATTTTATATATTTGTGTTATTGTTAGTGGTCTTTTATTTACCAAAAAAGACTCTGAAATTACATCAGAAAACAAGCAGATGGAAAGGGTAAATAGATTTAAGCCCAAAATCAAGGTTTGATCAGTGTTAATGTACAAAAAAGGTAGCTGATAAAGTGCAGGGTTGATCAACTCTTTTCCTTCTAAAAAATATGTAGTATGAGGTTATTAATTTGATTCCTTGCAACAAGAGATCTATGGCTCCTAAGTTACATGTATGATATACAGAAGCAACACCTAAGCAAATTGTGCTCTTTATTTTCGTTATAGATAGGAAATTGGACAGTGTTGTCAAAACGGGTAATTTTAGGATGGGTCAAATAAGGGTCATCTGAAGTCGACTTTAAACACCTTTTGTGTAGAAGTAACTTATTATGAATAACCCGCGTGTGTTTCAAATTTGATTGCATAAGTATATTATTCAATGATCTTTTTATAATAACATGTTGAGATAGGAGAACAACAAATGAGATTAACTGAGTTTTACTTAAGTTAAAAAAACTTGATCTTTCCATTTGATTTATATGACCCATTGGTGAAAGATAGTAACTTGAAACAACTTATTCACATGTGAATGGGTTTATTTGACATCTCTCAGATGTGTATCTCTACAGTTTAAACAAAACTTATAGAACAAAAAGGTCTCACAATCACCATTGCAATTTACAAGCACAGAATTATTCTGTTATATCGAGACAGATGTAGGGATAAAAAATTTGTAGATTTTCATTATAACTCGTTACATAACCTAAACCTGTTGAGATAGGAGAACAAGCAAGCCTTGAGGTCCGACTAATATTTCATTAAGAAAACTAATCAAACCGAACCAAACAACAGGAGTTACATCAACTCCACCAAGGGGTGGAATCACCTTCCGTGTCACTGTCAAAATTGGCTCGGTAGGAGCGTATGCTACTACATACGGAAACTTCCCAACTGGAAGCTTTGGATACCATGACATCACAATTGTTGCAATGAAGAGGAACGAAAATGCTGAAAAAAAGGCCCCAATAAGGTGATTGCCAACTTAGCTGGGCCCGGGTCAAGATCCATCAGAACCAAATTTTGCAAATACTCTGGTAGCCCATCTGATACGTCTGTTCTGTTAAGGATCAATTAAACAAAATGAGGATGAGTAACTAGTTAATACAAACTCAGGTTTCGTTGTTTGGTACGGGTTGAAACAGGCCAAAGTACCAGGTTGAGTTTGACTCGCAAACAATAATACTCCAGTATTCTATATCAGTATATCTTAAGATAAGCTTTGGACGATTTCAATTGGGGATGAGTGACGAGTTGATACAAAATCTGGTTGAAATGAGCCATTGTTTGGTACAGGTTGAAACAGGCTAGACCAAGTTGCGTTGACCCGCAAACAATAATAGTATTCTATATCTTAAAATAAACTTTGGACGATTTCAGCCTGTTGGGGCCCATTTAATCTGTTTGTTTTTGGTCTATTAGAGGGGTATCATTTGTCGTAACGAAAGATACATTTAACTATTCAGTTGAACTATATGTATGCAAGGAGTAATAACTAAAAGGAAAAGTGGAGAGAAATACCGATTAACATACATAAGTTGTGTGGAGTTGACTGAAGCTGATAGGGGGATATCAATGCTAGGAACTGAAACTTCTAACGAGCAACTAGCTCGATATCTTTGGACCTGCTGCTGGTTTGGGACTCTTTTTGTTGGGCATATGAATGTTCTCTGTGAAAAGAGAGAAAGCACAAATCTTATAACTTTTGAGTGAAATTAGATCCCTACAGCCTATAACGCAGGTCTCTCCACCACAGACAATATAAACATGAGACAAACATATGTAGATAATATGTTTCAGTTGAGGTACGCTGTGACTTGTTTTAGTTTGAATAATTTATCTGAAAAGCGTTGATAAACGTGCAACAAATAAACTGTCATCAAATAGTGCATACGAGTATTAGCACATATAAACAAAGTGAAATCTGCAGTTACTCGCTAGTCACTACGCTGTAATTAAAGGGCGTTTGGCATAGTAGTTGAAAGTAATTTGGTCATTCAGAATAACCTTTTCTGGTAACCTCGTTTCGACTCAACATTGCAAGCTGACTACTTCCAGGTCAACTACCCTTTTGGATAGCCGAGTCGGCCCAGGTGAACGTCGTGGCCAACTGGCACAAATTAAATTTGCCCCCGTTGGATTCGAACCTTTGACCTCCACTTTGGAAGACCGGTATTCTTACCGCTGGGTCACCCTTGTGGTTACAAATAATCTTAGTTACATAAAGGGTTTCTAGAAGCCTAGAAATATTTGGAGGTTTTCACTAGTTTTTGCAGTGAAAGTGAAGAAAACCTAAAATAACTCAGAATCAAAACCTTATATTAATAAACGAGTTTAAAGATTAAAAACAAAATAAAGATCACCACACTTACTTTAGTGTGATCCTATTATCTAAATGATAATAGTTTTACAAAAATAGAAGATCAAAAATGATCTTGGTTACATGTTTTGAAAGAGAGAGAACACATATGAAAAACACACAGATAAAACCCAGATAACTCCAATAATGGGAGCATCTAGGGTTATATGAACGCAATAGAGCCGTTGTAGGGCTTGTGATGGGCTTGTAGAATGGACATGGGCTTGAGCTGTCATGGGCTGTGCTCTTTCACATCTTGGCAGCTTGAGTCCTCCAAGTTATAAGCTGCAATCACTGAAGGTCCAAAGCCTAACTGAAATAATCAAACATGACACAATAAGTCCTCAAAGAGTCAACATGGTATCTGATTAGCTCCTTCATTTTAACATCCCCTTAATTAGATACCTCAAATATGTCAAACAGCAAGTCTTTCAACAAGGGAGTTGTGTTGTAATGTATCCAGACCCTTAGTAAGGATATCTGCTATTTGATTAGCAGATTCCACTTTACATGTTTTAACTACCCCATTCAAGATTTATTCCCTTACAAAGTGCAAGTCAATCTCTAAATGCTTAGTTCTTTCATGAAAGAATGGATTAGCATCTATTTTCATAGCTGAGTTACTATCACAGTACAGAGTTACAAGTAAACGATTATCATAATGCAAATTATTTAAGACCTTGAGAATCCAAATAACCTCACTGGTTACTGAAGCAAGATCTCTATACTCTGCTTCAATGGATGATTTGGAAATAGTATTTTGCTTTTTACTCTTCCAAGAAACAAGATTGTTGTTAACAAACACACAATAGCCAGTAACAGATTTTCTAGTCACAACACATTTAGCCCAATCTCCATCAGAGTAAGCACTAAGAAACATACCAGATGTCTTCTTAATGTGAATGCCCAAACTTGGAGAACCCTTGAGATATCTTAATATCTTGAAGGTAATCTTGAGGTGAGAATTCAAAGGAGAGTGCATAAATTGACTTAAGTAGTGAACAACATAAGATATATCAGGTCTGGTATTGGTCAAGTATATGAGGGTACCCATCAATTTATGATAATCAACAATGTTATCAAGAAAGGGATCATTATCAGTGGGTTCATTAGATTTAGCAAGCTTAGAAACCAAAGGGGTCTTAGCAGGTTTACAAGCAAGCATACCATACTCAGAAAGAAGGTCCAACACATACTTTCTTTGGTTCAAACAAATGCCACAATCAGTGTCAATGACTTCAATACCCAAAAAATATTTCAATTTTCTCAAGTCCTTGATCATGAACTTAGTCCTCAAAAAAGTTTTAAACTTTTCAATTTCAACAATGTTGTTACCAGTGATAATGATGTCATCAACATACACAAGTAAGACAAGAAAAATACCATCATGAGACTTAGTGTATAAAGAGTAATCAGATTTGCTTTGAACAAAGCCATTTTCATTCAGCACACAAGTAAGCTTAGCATTCCATTGTCTATAAGCCCATACAAGGATTTTTTTTTAAGCCTACAGACCATGTTCTCACCCCCAGGAAGATATCCTTGGAGTGGTTTCATGTACACAGTCTCATAAAGATCACCATACAAGAAAGCATTGTTAATGTCAAGTTGAAAAACAGGCCAAGATTGCATAATAGCTAAGTTAAGAAGACATCTAATGGTCACCGTCTTAACAACAGGGGCAAATGTTTCCTCATAATCTATACCTTCTTTTTGACCAAACCCCTGTGCAACAACCCTAGCTTTATATCTTTCTATCTCTCCACTAGATTTAAATTTTAACTTTCAAATCCATTTACAACCTAAGGCTTTTCTACCTTTAGGAAGCTCAACAATTTCCCAAGTGTCATTCTCAAGAAGGGCTGCAAGTTCAGCATTCATAGCATCAACCTAATAAGGGTTTTGAGAAGCTTCAAAAAAACTTTTTGGCTCACTGTTTTTGTTAAGTTGGGTGACAAAACAGAAATTATCATGATTAAGTTTAGAATAACCAACAAACTTTTGAAGACCATATTTAACTTTGAATTAACCACAAAATCATTATAATTCTTTGGAAAAACAGAAGGCCTAGTAGACCTTCTAATACCCTGAGCAGAAGTGCTTGGATTTTGATCTAAGTGACCTTCAGATTCATTGTTATCATCAAGTGTTGCTGCCTCATCTTCCAACCCAACTTCAATGTCATCACTGTTTTGAGCATCATCCCTAATATTTAGGGAATCAACAGTGTCCACATTGTCCCCTTGGTTGGGAGAGTGGCTACCCTCACTATGTGACTCATGGTCACTATTATGAATAGGTGTTATTCTCTCATCATCATCAGGTAGCTCAAGGTTAACTAAATGAAAAAAGTTTAACAGATTTTAATCTTGATTAATACTAGGAACATTGGACTCATCATGCTTGTTTTTAGAGACAGGATCCTTAAAAGGAAAAATAGACTCAAAGAAACTCACATCTCTAGAGACAAATAATTGATTTCTATCAAGACTAAAAAGCCTGTAGCCCTTTTGAGAATTAGAATAACCCATCATAACACATTTTTCAGATCTATTAGACAGTTTATCATGACTATTTAAAATAGTAGCAAAGCACAAACAACCAAACATTCTGATAAGAGAGAGATTAGGATAAGTATTGTAATCATTCTTCTAAATGTTGTCTAAATCTTTATTCCATTCAAGGAAGAAGGAGCTCCAGCCTCATACTTGTCCCTTAACAAACTCCAAAGGGTTTCTACATTCTCCCTATATAGGCTGGCAAATAAAGAAATAAATGAAGTAAAAGTATGAACCTTTCCTCCAGTCCTGGTAATCATCCAAAATCCAATAGAATCCTCATCATACTTGATGATGGGATTCTTGAAGTCAAGTGGCACAACAACAGCCATATCAGATGCATCTAAAGGAGAAAGCACCATGTTTCTCTTCAACACAACTTGATGTGGATTCAACTGATCAAGATTTTCAAATTTAATCTTGAATCCTTTCTTCCTTGGTTTTGGTACAATGGAAGCCTTCTCAATCTGCATAGATTCCTCAATCTCGTCCTGTCTCTTCAAAGAAAGCATCCTAAGGATATTCTCCTCACAAACTTGTTTCTAAATGGGAAATGCATAGTACTCCAACTGATCAAAATAAAGCTTCTTTAACTTGGCATATGTCCATCTAGTCTGATGACACCTAAGAAGCATGTAATACAGCTCTTTTTGGTCCCTTTTCCTCTCATAAAGTACCTTGTTGGCCCTATGCTTCAAAATGATCTTTCAATCACTTTGAACTCTCAACAGAATCTCCAATTCCCATATCTTCTCTAACAAAGTCATATTTGGATTTTCTGTGACCTTTTCTTCCCATAACCTCAGGCATATCAAAATCTACCTGCATCTTCATCTGTTTGAGATTTTCCATGGCTAGCTCATCATTGTCATCATATTCCAATCTTTCTGGGTCTTCTTCCAAAATGTTAGACCCATGATCACTCTCCTCCTCTTCATCATCAGATCCTTTCTTCTCATCACCTACAGATTCTGATAAGAGAATCTGTGCTTCAGTACTACCCTTTCTAAGCCCCTTCTTTTCTTGCTCTTGTAGTTATTGAGCAAGCATTTCATCAAATTGCTTCTGGGCTGCATCTTTTGGGACATCTTCTACAACTAATATTGCTTTACCCTTATCTAATGGATCAATCAAGGGCAAAGTAGAAGACTGTACCTGAGTAGAAGTTTCCTGAATCATGAGTGGTGGTTGGGATACACCAATCATACTTGGAATCCTGTCAACAGTTGAACTAGGCGTGTGAGCTTCCATAATGCCTTTGTCAGCGGCTGACAATCACTAGCTTGAATCATCATTTCTGTGAAAGTCTGCTACATAGGAGTGATCAATAAGGGAGTAGGAGTAGCTTGTTTCATCATACCAGACAATGCTTCAGCTATCTCCTTAGTCTCATTCGAGCCTTCGGACCCCTTATCACTCAAATTAGGTTCATCCTCCCCTTTGGAAGAATCATCTTCAGAGGACAAAACCATTGCTCTCCTTCTGCTTGAGCCATCAGCTTCTAAAACACCTATCCTCTCCCTCAATTGCTTGAGTTCAAGGTCTTAATCTATGACTTTCTGTACAAGTTCTGCATTAGACTTTTGCAAGCCTAAGCAGATAGTCGATAATTCTAAATTATTGATTGGTTGCAGACTGCCCTCCTTCATAATTAGGATTTGACTCCCAAGAATAGATTCATCAGGCATCGTTCTCTCACCTGTATGGCTAGGACCACTAGAGAAGACTCCAGTAGTCCTTTGTCTTTTCTCCATTCTATAATCACCAAGTTCAGAAGATGAAGTGGATTGGTGAATATTTGTTGGTGGTGGTGAGGTGACAGCGGGTGAAATGGGCGTGTCAGCGGCTGAAGGGTCAAGGTTCATTGGATCATCTTGGTGAGATGAAGGTGGTTGTTGTTCTTGGGCAGATTCAGGTTCTGGGTGTGGTTGAGGGTTGTTGGTTGCCTCAATAATAGCCAACATAGGAGGTGTCAAAGGTAAAGGTCTGAAAGGTGCAGTATTCATGGACATAAATTTTTTGCTTTTTGAGTAGGGATCTTATAAAAACCATCATGATCCCTACGACAATAACCTTGGTGCTCAAAAACCATTTGTAAAAATCTAGGGTAAGCAAGAGTCATCTTGTTACCCTTGTTTTTCAACATGCCCTCAAAAATCATATGGGAAAAACTATATTTTTGCCTAGTGGACAAACAAACAAGAATACAACCAAAAGAATGATTGATTTCATTGAAAGAAGTACACTTGGGACTAAGAAATTGCAAGAGGACATGTATCAAGAACTCCCAAGAGGGGGAAATTGTTGTTAAGAATATTTATTAATTTTGCCCTCTAGGGGAAATTCATAACCCATCCCTCGAAGTCCCTCTTGTAATTGTTCTTGGGGAAGGGTAGTCACACCATCAGCATCATCAAGCCTTAAGGCTTGACGAATGAATGCTTCAGTAACCACCCATTTTACCCCATGTACAGTCCCTGACAATGTAATTACGCCATCAACTGTTTCAGAACTAGCAGTGTTCCAAAACTGTTTGATGTGTGTGATAAGAATGAGTGGAGCATGAGTCAAAGTGTGCCTTAAGTTAGAAGCCAAGAGATACTCAGTCATTCCTGTGTATTGAGGATGATGTGTGTTGTCAGCCTCAAGATACGATATCATGTTGTGTTGATCCCTAAAGCCCAAAGCAACACCAACAGGTTTGAATAAAGGAGCTATGAAAACTTGTTTGCGAGAGGTTAGAAAGTATGAAGGTGATAATGAAAGAGTTTGGAGAAAATAAAGACAAAGAAGCAAGTTACCCTATTTAAAATAGTATGAACCGTATATATAGGATTGATACTAGGACACTATTGATTGAAATAAGAGGTAAGTTATTCAAAAATACAATGATGAAAATCTTGAAAGATAATAACTTATCTCTTAACAATTAAAGAATTTATCAAATCCTATAAAATTACGGTCCAAAATATCGCAAAAGTAACAACTAGGTGGGGCCTAGTGTTCTACAACGGTCAAAATGGTAGTGTCAGTGGGCAACGACTATATTTTGTCAGCGTTAAAATTGGTCATGACAGCGTTTGAAAATGTACTTGTCAGCGGGTGAACCACTATGTATCAACGGCTAAAAATAAAAAGCAATAAAATAAAAAGACCATAACAAAGAAGTTTACCCTAATGAAGATAACTCAAACTCTGAAAATGACTGAAGTTTAGCAAGCACTGTCCAATCATATACACTTGCATAAGAAAGATAGACATAATTGTCCTCAAGTGTCCCTTGCTAATCAAAGTCCTTAAGAGTGAAGATCTCATATATATCCTTTGTAACTCCTATGTAGACCCATTTTTATTTTCACCAAGTCTCCCAACCAACCAATCCCAATTCTAGGCCAAAAGTCTTGGCAAAATGCACAGTATATCAACTTTGCATGCTACAGCGCCTCAAGAACTATAAATTCCAACAATTCTTAAAAAGAAAAGCCTTCATTATTTATAACCCCTACTCACTAGTGTACACAATCTAGAATTGTGATAAGAGCACTCTATGAGTACCCAAATACCTAAAGGTTTCCTAAACCTCCCCTTAAAATTAAAAAGATTGCAAATAAATAATGATGATAATTTTTTATTTCAAGATAGGAATATAAATATTCCAACCATCATAAATAAAAATTCTTAAAGATATGAAGTCCATAAGCAACTTTGTATCCTATTGCACAATGCTCATAAATGCATGCATGATTAGATCAAATACCACAAAAACTAACATGGGCTGTCAGCGGCCAAAATCCTCTTGTCAGCGGATAAAATGCATTTGTCAGCGTTAGAAAATATAGTAGAAAATCTAATACTTTTACATAAGATAATAACTATGCATATCATGTACATATTATACAATAATCTCAAAAACACATAATTTATGGATTGATCATTCCAATACTTGTCACCAAGTACTGGAACCTCCCAACATCAAAAGGTTTAGTTAATAAATCAGCCACATTTTCCTCTGTGTCCACTCTATCTGGATGTATTAAACCTTTTTCAAAACAATCCCTTATAAAATGATGCCTAATTTCTATGTGTTTAGTTTTAGAATGATGTACAGGATTTTTAATAATGCATAAAGTACTGTTATTATCTACAAAAATTTTAGTATGCATGAAATTCTACCCATAATCCAAAAGTTGATTTTGAATCCATAGCACTCGTGCACAACATGCAGCAACTGCTACATACTCAACCTCAGTTGTTGAATTGGCTACCACAGTCTGCTTCTTGCATTACCAATATATAAGTCTGCTCCCAAGAAATTGGCATCCACCAGTTGTGGATTTCCTATCATTGTTGTCTCCTTCATAATCACTGTCTGAATAGCCTACAAGCTCTAATGGAGAATCTTTAGGGTACCATAATCCCAAAGTAGGATAACACCTAAGATACCTAAAGATTATTTGACAGCATGAAGATGGCACTCTTTGGGAGTCACTTGATGACGTGCACATGCACACACAACAAACATGATATCAGGTCTGGAAGCAGTAAGATACATCAATGATCCAATCATTAACCTATAGTGCCTTAATGTTTGTCTTTTTAAGTATAATCGTCTCGGTATCTTAAAGAAATGACGTAACAATTTTAAGCTTGACTTGATTGTTTTTGGTTCAAATAACTTGATTGGTATCTATGTCTAATTGGCACAAAACAAGTAGAAATGTAAAAAATAGCTATGTTACGTAATATGTACTATTCTAAAAACAAATTCCACATACGACAATTAATTGAACAAAATATAAAATGCAAAAAGTAAAATTATTCTACAAATATAAAATGCAATATTCAAAATATAAAACTGAAATAATGTTTATAAACGTAAAAATGCAACTTATTAAACTAAAGAAAATGAAATTTTATAAAAGCTGAACTTTTTAACAATGAAAGTTAAATTGATACAAAGGGAGCCTAACAACTAAATCCAGTTAATTCTGTCACTTAAAACAGGCCCAACTATGACTTTAGGCCCAACAATCTGCTAAGCCCAATCACTACTACTGGACCAACAGATTAAAAAAAACGCAAGAAACATCTATTTATCTTTCTTTGCACACGTGATCTTTAACAAAATCATGAAAGTGAGGGACTCAAGTTGTACATTTACTTAAACTTCTGCAAATGACAATTCACCACAGACTACTTGATCTAATCTCAGTTAGTTTGAATAAAGCTCCTATTTTACAACTCTGTTCACAAAAGCAGTAAAGAGCTTACCAAGAATTATATCTCATGAATTAAAGCTTCTAAAATTCATTTTCCTGTTAACTGCAAGTCTGCAAAGAAAAATCACTCATCTATACTTGTTGATTCTGTCTGACTTAATAAGGATGAAACTTATCGCTAATCTTATTTTTACTTCAACATCAAACAACCCTAGTCTATTACCATTATCACAGCAAGAAAAGTACTAAAACCAAATACTTATTATTACACTAAACTGAATATTGCCAAAGCTATGAGTCCAATCTCAATTTAACAACTACGAAACAAAATCAAACTGCTAGTAATAGAAACTGAGCAATACAACTCAAAACAGATCTACCAACTGTGCAAGTAAACATTTTGAACATATTTACACTAACCATTACGCTACAATTAAGCACTGACAGATTATTCTAAAAGGAATGCAGAAAATATGAATCGTGCTTGACCTACACATCCGTGGCCTAGTCCTTTGAGTCGAAGCGGAGCGCTGAGCTCGCTTAGCTATCTGCTACTGACTATCGAACTGAAATCACCATCGATTTACCAACTGATCTACTCAATTCATTAGTACCTGTAAATCAGAATACCTGCAAGACTGATAACAAAAACGTGAAACCAAACAAAACCTTCACAATAAACCTGCAAAATAAATCGAACACAAGAATCCAACTATATATGCTGTCTATATTACAACTTAACATATTTATCAAAGAAAGCTTGATCGGAAACTTCGAATTACACCAACTGATTTTCAGAAAACTTATCTATATCATCTAAACTGAAAACACTAGCGAATTCATCTAAACTGATAAGAATCTGATACTCAAGCAAACAACTGATAAGATTTTAACTGCTCCAAAATCTTTACCGAAAAATCTACTAAATCGACTCTTTTAACACAATCACAAGCTTTTAGAAATATGAATATTTAATATCAAAATCATCATCAGACTACTCTATAACGTGAATCAGTTCTAATATTCAAACTAACTCTTAACTGAATCAATGGAGTTTAACTGAATCTGAACCTGTAACCTAACTGATTAACATCATTATAACGAACTCTTAACAAGTAAAACAGTAACCAGTAGCCTGAATCAAAGGTTCCCCGTAAACAGTAACCGAAGAAGAGAAACCAAAACTTATAAGAAAATAAAGAAAGCTTGAAGATGGAACTTTATTTCATTAATGGAAGAAAATGAGAATCGGTTACAACTACTTCAACTGTAAAACAAATTTTGTTATAAGTTTTAACAAGAAAACTTAACTGCTCCTAATCTACTCCTACTACTATGTGTAACTACTCCTAAGCTAACCATCTTGAAGTGAGGAGATCTCCTTGTATTTATAGGAAACGAGATGAACTTGTTGACGTGTTGCTTCCAATCCCTTGATGACACGTGGAAAATACGAGGTTCTTGATGATTAGGGTTCTTCAGGGATTTGGGGATTTCTTCTCCTTTGCGTTTTGATCTAATTAATTAGTATCATCTTGAAGAGGAGACCAAGAGGAACATCTTTGTAGTTATAAGCTTGACTTGATTCCTCCTTGATTGTTCTTGATAATCACTTGTAGGTTATGGAAAAAAATGAGATGAAGTCGGCTGTAAATTCTCTTTCTCTCTCTTCGTTGGAGAAGGAGACGTGTATGTGTTTGTGTGTTTGACCATGAGTTGGTCAATCTGACCAAGTAAATAAATTTATCACCAATTTTGCCTTTTAGTCCTTCATTTTTATCTCTTTTATCAAAATGTGTATAAATATTTTTAGCACATTTCCATTTCATCCTTTATCTTGATAGAAGTTTACAAGCTAAGCCCTCCTTCTTTGAAATATTGACAAGTAAGGTCCTTGAAAGCTCTTTCGTCTCTTTCTTCGTCTTTTTATCAAATAAATCCTTGAAAACGTGTATTTGCTCCAAAATGTATCTTTCTTTTCCTGAAAACACAAAAACACAAATACGCGCGTAATTATGATATTTTACAGTTTAATATCAGGTATTTGACTGTGTTTTAAGTGGTTTTTGGATCATTATTGATGAGTGTTTTCACACTTATCAACTCCCCTCCACTTGACCATTGCCATGACCTCATGCAATGCAGCATTTTAAAGCTCCAAGTTACACTTTTCTCATAATTAACCAACCTTGGCCATTATGGAATGCATCGATACTACTCTACACTATATGATGCATGATTTTAAATTTATACAATGCAATGCAAGAGAAAACAATTCTATTTACATCTTTTTGTATTTTCTTGAAATGGTTTTGATGGAAATAACTCATAAAGAAATCAATGACTTAGATTAGGGCTTTGGTACCATGGACATTTATCACCCTCAAGTTTCACTTTCCCCATACCAAGCTTAAAAATGGGATCATTGTATTCACAAGTAAAAAGTGCATCAACTTATTCATGACAGTTAAATGTGGAAACGGTTATTAATTGAGCAAATTGCTTTTGGGCAAATTTGTCATTATTTCAAGCGTGAAGTATAAGAAATGCAAAATCCAAAAATAAGGAAGCAAGGTTTTAATCCTAAGTAATCCTCTCATCCATTACTTGAAAAACCGCTCACAATTAATATAAGTCCGTTTCAAGTGTAATAAGTCATTCGCCTTATGTGTAAAATCCTCATGTCATGCTTTCATAAGTAGCTACACACTCGCTAAGGAAAGAAAATAAAACTCACGCAATAATTTACATCCTCCGCCTTTTTGAGACTTTGGATCTTCAACCCCGCAACCCGTCAAAGTAATATTGGATTGGAGCAATCTATTGAATCCCCGCAACCCGTCAAGGTAATATTGGAACTCAATAGTCACTATAATTAACACCACACTGCCCCTCTTGGGAGTCTTGTATAATTATTTTTTTTTTCTTTTTTTTTCTTTTTCTTCTTCTTTTTTTTTCTAGCGACTCATTTTTTTTTCATAAGCCGCTCTTATTTTTCTTTATTCCTCACTAAGAAATTTGAAAAGAATAAAAGGAAAAACACCCGCTAAATATTGAGCATGACATAAGTCTAGTACACATAAAACGTTCTAACTTAGAATCTTAAGACGTACTTATATCAACCATGAATGATTAGACAAAAATGCATAAGAGATTACAAACCAATTAAAACCGTTCTTGATTATTTATTAACATATATACATGCGAAGAAAATAGAGGTTAAGAAGAGAAGGGTTTAGCCACAAGTAATTATCATGAAGTTTATCTAGCCCTTTTACACTTGCTTCAACTCTATCATTTCCCATTCTCCACAAATTTAAAATCTCAAATAATGAGATTGGTGGATGCTTAGCCTAATAGACCAATGAAGGACTACATGGTTAAGGATACTAGCTAGAGAGTGCTAAGATAAGCAAACTCGGGTTGAGTCAAAAAATCCATGGCGGGCCTAATATGTCAAAGAAATCTAAACTTGTTAAACCATGTTTTTATTATATTTTTTTTCCTTTTTATAATTTTTGAATAAAAGAAGAAATATATACAATGCAAATGTGTTATGCAAAATGAAAAATGTTTAATGAAAAAAAATATGAATGCATATTTTTGGTGGCCAAAGTAGATCAAAAATTTGAAAAATGTTTGAAAAATTAATTTTCCCAATTATCATGAAGTTAAGGCAATGGTCTAGGTAAGGTCACTTCGATAGAAGTCTCCCCTACACTTAAGATAAACATTGTCCTCAATGTTTAAGAGTATTGGAGTGAACTCCCCTACACTTATTACATTGATTACTTTGCTTAACCCAAGCTAAGGAAGAGACAACTAAAGGGTATTCATTTTAAGCACAAGTGTTTTGAATATCACAATAGCAAAAACTAATCGAAGTAAACCAGATACACGGGCCTCCTCCATAAGCTCCAAGCATGAAATGTGAGAGAGCAACCCTTGAAGCAAACACGAAAAGATGAAGAAAGGCCACCCCTCCACTTCAACTTTACCATAACATCCTTTTAATTAAACCTAACCTATTGAAAATCTACTCTACGTTTTCTAACCTAGTTATTCAATGCTTGAGTTTTTTTAACCCTAAGTCGCTAGCTCGACTCGGCCCCAAATTAGGTTGTCCTTGGGGAAACCATCATGGAGAATAAAGGATATCCATTTTGAAGCACATCTCACATGATACACTCAAAATTAACACGTTGCCATTTACTATAAGATTTACAATATCCGCCTCGATAAATGGAACGGTCCAACGTGTCTCAAGTTTGTCCAACATACGAAATCTCTCAAATATGAAGCACCCCAGGATCAAATACATAGTTTCCATCTCTACATTCGAACAACTCCAAAATAAGTAGCATCAACAAAGTAAGCTCATACAAGAAGCCCATCTCAATATAAGTCACACTCTTAAGTGGAGTAGATGAAAACCAAGGTGTCTCAAATATACGGATCCCAGGATCAAAAACCTTTCCCTTCATGGGAAAATAAGAAGATGAGCTCATATCAACCATATAAGATTCCCCCTTAGTGATTAAAGCATCATGAGACAAGGAAGGTGTAGGTATCAAAACATTCATAACAAGTATATCCATATTAGGCTCATCATCATCATCAAAAAGTGGGTAATCTTCCATAGAAGGCATAGCGAAAGGAGGATCAAAATTAATAGTGTCTTGTGGAGGAGGTGTAGGCTCTATGTTCCCAAAAAGCAATGTAGTAATAAGACGAACCTCCTCTTCCAAATTAGAAACACTATCGTCGACCTCTATATCAAAATGTGCAAGAGTATCCTCTATGGTGGCATCAATCTCCATAAAAGAGTCCATATCAAAGGTTTTGAGTTCTAAAGGTGCCTTAGATGAAAAAGTATCAATCTCTAAGAGGAAAGGATCTTCATCAATAACCAACTTCAAGGGTGGGAGGGTGGGAACATAAGGCTCAAAAGGAGGTGTATTAATGAGAGAATCACTCAAAGGGATGATATGATCATGAAAATCAATAGGTATATCCTCAAAAACCAGTGAAGGAATATCAATCAAGGGTTCTTCTTCTATAGACTCATTATTAGGTTCTTCACACTCCTTAAAAAGTGGGTTATCAAAACATGTCTCAAAAAGAGGATTTGAATGTATCACAAAATCACTCAGAGAAATAGGTGAAGGAGTCATAGAAGAAATGGAGTCATCATCATCAGAAGTAAAGGATTCATCACTATCAGAAAGATCATCAAAGGTTTCATCACAAGAATCATAAGATGGGAGAGGAGAAGGATCCACATTTCCTATAGGAGCAAACTCATCATCCAAATTAGGAATGTTATCTTGACAAGACAAATCATTGGATGATATAGCATAAGACGCGTCACTAGAATCACAATCATCATCCTCTATTTGTGGAAAGTCTTTCACAAACTCTTCCTCAATCTCATTATCCCTTTCTTTAAACAATTCATCAAGATCAAAGTCACCAAAATCACTAGTAGTAGCATGAAGGTCAATATGTGATAAAATCTCAATGTGATCATGAGAAGAAGAGGTATCAACACAAAGCTCATCACATGGTTCATTGGAAACCCTCTCAAGCTCTCTTTGGATTGGGATAAGGTTCTCAACACTAGAAGAGGTTAATTCATCCGATTTGGTGTTTGTATTAGTGCTAAGAGGCTCGTCCCCCATGGTTAAAGAGTCGGTGGGTCCCATGTGAGGTAAAGGTGTTGAAGGTGTGTATGGCTCCAGTATAGTCGGTGGAGAGATGGAAGGGTCTATAATAGGAACATCACTAAGTGTATCATCCTCAACATCTACTCTCAAAGAAGGCTCATCATCAGGTAAGGCATCGTCAGGTCGCATGAGTTGCAAGACGTATTTTCGGATCAGTTGCCTCTTGCATTGTCTCAAGTGCTTGCATTACAACTTTAAAAGCGTCTTTACTCAAGAAATGATAAATGCCTTGATTGTGAGAGGTTGTTTGATTATGACTTTGAAAATTCTCTTCATTTTGAAAATCGTCTTGATTTAAAAATTCTTGATTTTGAAAATCCTCATTAAACCCTTGATCATAATCGCTCGCGTATAGACGACAATTATTTTCACCATGTGGTCCTCCACAGGTCGCACAAGGCCCATACACAGCTCGATAATGCTCCTCTTGTAATATCTCCAAAATAGGACGATTATCCATGTGTGGCAAAATGGTCGAATGTATATACAAGTGAAATGACGTCTAAAAGCTTCCTCGGGGAAGGAAGTAATACACCAAAGGTGGTATGTTTACACGTGTGCGAGTACACGTGTAAGTAAACACGAGGAATGAGGGAGTAGCCCTCGATCGACTTTTGAGAGAGAAGAGATTATCTCCCTCGAGGCTCGATATGAAATATCCACAAGAAAGTATAATATATATAATTACTACTTGGGTGCAAGACCCCCAATAAAGCCTTCCTTCTTAGAATACGCACTAGTGAACGGGGGGTTAGGTGGCGCGAAGCACTTAAGTACCTATTGACCCTTAGATGGCATTCTATAGCACATCGCCTTTCTATTCACTTTGTAGTTTGTATTCTTCGAATTATTGCCAATTGGAAGTATTTATCTATTCTTGCTTTATTTTGTTTGATCGATACGCGTGTCAAGGACCGGAACGCCCCCTAACACGGTGTATTGCCTCGGCAATACTTATGGAGAATATGTGTATTGGTTGTTGTTATACGTATACGTATTTACATATAATAATATAGAGAAAATATTTTTGTATTTATTGGGGTTTTTTAAAGAAAATACTAAATACTATATGTACGTAAAAAACGATGAAAACCGATATAATATATATTTTTGGGTGTAATCTTTTAGGAAAAAGATTACTTTTTGGATTTTTTTTTGGTTCAATTCTTTAGGAAAAGAATTGATATTTTTGGTTTTTTATTTTTTTATATTTTTATCTTTTTGATTTTTTTTTTATCTTTTTGATTTATAATACGTAAAAATAACGTTCACAAGGTGAACGGATCCCAAAATCCAATCGTCTCACTCGAAACCGTTAATCTTCACGAAAAGAACCGGCAGCGGCGCCATTTAATGTTTGTCTTTTTAAGTATAATCGTCTCGGTATCTTAACGAATTGACGTAACAATTTTAAGCTTGACTTGATTGTTTTTGGTTCAAATAACTTGATTGGTATCTATGTCTAATTGGCACAAAACAAGTAGAAATGTAAAAAATAGCTATATTACGTAATATGTACTATTCTAAAAACAAATTCCACATACGACAATTAATTGCACAAAATATAAAATGCAAAAAGTAAAATTATTCTACAAATATAAAATGCAATATTCAAAATATAAAACTGAAATAATGTTTATAAACATAAAAATGCAACTTATTAAACTAAAGAAAATGAAATTTTATAAAAGCTAAACTTTTTAACAATGAAAGTTAACTTGATACAATGGCAGCCTAACAACTAAATCCAGTTAATTCTGTCACTTAAAACAGGCCCAACTATGACTTTAGGCCCAACAATCTGCTAAGCCTAATCACTACTACTGGACCAACAAATTAAAAAAACGCAAGAAACATCTATTTATCTTTCTTTGCACACGTGATCTTTAACAAAATCATGAAAGTGAGGGACTCAAGTTGTACATTTACTTAAACTTCTGCAAATGACAATTCACCACAGACTACTTGATCTAATCTCAGTTAGTTTAAATAAAGCTCCTATTTTACAACTCTGTTCACAAAAGCAGTAAAGAGCTTACCAAGAATTATATCTCATGAATTAAAGCTTCTAAAATTCATTTTCCTGTTAACTGCAAGTCTGCAAAGAAAAATCACTCATCTATACTTGTTGATTCTGTCTGACTTAATAAGGATGAAACTTATCGCTAATCTTATTTTTACTTCAACATCAAACAGCCCTAGTCTATTACCATTATCACAGCAAGAAAAGTACTAAAACCAAATACTTATTATTACACTAAACTGAATATTACTAAAGCTATGAGTCCAATCTCAATTTAACAACTACGAAACAAAATCAAACTGCTAGTAATAGAAACTGAGCAATACAACTCAAAACAGATCTACCAACTGTGCAAGTAAACATTTAGAACATATTTACACTAACCATTACGCTACAATTAAGCACTGACAGATTATTCTAAAAGGAATGCAGAAAATATGAATCGTGCTTGACCTACACATCCGTGGCCTAGTCCTTTGAGTCGAAGCGGAGCGCTGAGCTCGCTTAGCTATCTGCTACTGACTATCAAACTGAAATCACCATCGATTTACCAACTGATCTACTCAATTCATTAGTACCTGCAAATCAGAATACCTGCAAGACTGATAACAAAAACGAGAAACCAAATAAAACCTTCACAATAAACCTGCAAAATAATTCGAACACAAGAATCCAACTATATATGCTGTCTATATTACAACTTAACAGATTTATCAAAGAAAGCTTGATCGGAAACTTCGAATTACACCAACTGATTTTCAGAAAACTTATCTATATCATCTAAACTGAAAACGCTAGCGAATTCATCTAAACTGATAAGAATCTGATACTCAAGCAAACAACTGATAAGATTTTAACTGCTCCAAAATCTTTACCGAAAAATCTACTAAATCGACTCTTTTTTAACACAATCACAAGCTTTTAGAAATACGAATATTCAATATCAAAATCATCATCAGACTACTCTATAACATGAATCAGTTCTAATATTCAAACTAACTCTTAACTGAATCAATGGAGTTTAACTGAATCTGAACCTGTAACCTAACTGATTAACATCATTATAACGAACTCTTAACAAGTAAAACAGTAACCAGTAGCCTGAATCAAAGGTTCCCCGTAAACAGTAACCGAAGAAGAGAAACCATAACTTATAAGAAAATAAAGAAAGCTTGAAGATGGAACTTTATTTCATTAATGGAAGAAAATGAGAATCGGTTACAACTACTTCAACTGTAAAACAAATTTTGTTACAAGTTTTAACAAGAAAACTTAACTGCTCCTACTCTACTCCTACTACTATGTGTAACTACTCCTAAGCTAACCATCTTGAAGTGAGGAGATCTCCTTGTATTTATAGGCAACGAGATGAACTTGTTGACGTGTTGCTTCCAATCCCTTGATGACACGTGGAAAATACGAGGTTCTTGATGATTAGGGTTCTTCAGGGATTTGGGGATTTCTTCTCCTTTGCGTTTTGATCTAATTAATTAGTATCATCTTGAAGAGGAGACCAAGAGGAACATCTTTGTAGTTATAAGCTTGACTTGATTCCTCCTTGATTGTTCTTGATAATCACTTGCAGGTTATGGAGAAAAATGAGATGAAGTCGGCTGTAATTTCTCTTTCTCTCTCTTCGTTGGAGAAGGAGACATGTATGTGTTTGTGTGTTTGACCATGAGTTGGTCAATTTGACCAAGTAAATAAACTTATCACCAATTTTGCTTTTTAGTCCTTCATTTTTATCTCTTTTATCAAAATGTGTATAAAGATTTTTAGCACATTTCCATTTCATCCTTTATCTTGATAGAAGTTTACAAGCTAAGCCCTCCTTCTTTGAAATATTGACAAGTAAGGTCCTTGAAAGCTCTTTCGTCTCTTTCTTCGTCTTTTTATCAAATAAATCCTTGAAAACGTGTATTTGCTCCAAAATGTATCTTTCTTTTCCTGAAAACACAAAAACAGAAATACGCGCGTAATTCTGATATTTTACAGTTTAATATCAGGTATTTGACTGTGTTTTAAGTGGTTTTTGGATAATTATTGATGAGTGTTTTCACACTTATCATGCCTGACATCAACATCCTATCCATCTCAAATCTGTCCCCAGGGATGTTCCCTATCCATGGGTGTGCTAGCCCGTTTTTCATGAGGGGAAAAACCAAATTTCTTCAAAATTTCAGCTACATATTTATCTTGTGAGATGAAGATACATGTTTCTTTCTGTTGAACTTGAAGACCTAGAAAGAAATTCATCTCACCCATAACACTCATTTGAAATTTATTAGTCATTAGCTTGGAGAAGTTATCACTCATCCTTTGGTTGGAAGAACCAAAGATAATATCATGAACATAGACCTACACAAGAAGAAAATCCTTCCCTTCCTGTTTTGTGAATAATGTTTAATCTATAGTGTCCCTTTTGAAACCATTTTCCACTAAGTATGTGGAAAGTGTACCATACCAAGCTCTAGGGGCCTGATGAAGACCATACATGGCCTTTTTTAACTCTATAAACCTTGTCTGGATGCTCTGAATCTTCAAAACCAGGAGGCTGCATAACATACACTTCCTTTTGAATTGTGCCATACAAGAAAGCACTCTTGACATCCATCTGTTAGACTGTGAAACCCATGCAAGAAGCATAGGCTAGGAAAATCCTTATTGCTTCAATTCTGGCAACAAGTGCAAAAACCTCTTCATAGTCAATGCCTTCTTCTTGTGTATAACCTTGAGCAACAAGTCTTTCCTTGTTTCTAATCACAATACCTCTCTCGTCTCTCTTGTTTCTTAGAACCCAACGTGCTCCAATAGGTCTCACATGCTTGGGACAGTCCACAAGCTCCCAAACATCCTGAATTGCAAACTGGTGAAGCTCATCCTGCATTGCTTCAACCCAACTTGGTTCTTTGAGAGCATCAAAAAATTTCTTGTGCTCACCCTGTGATAGAAGGCAAGCAAACATACACTCTTGAAATAAAGGGGTATCATCCTTTTTGTGAATGTTTGCAATGAATCCTCCTTTAGGATTCCTTGATCTTCTCGTTTGAACTGGTGAATTGATGGGACCAATGATTTGAGTAGAAGGGTGAGCTTTGAACACCTTTGTAAGTATTCCTCCCCCAAACAATGTATTGTCATGTACTGTAGATTCCAAAGTACCATGATCCTCACCATCATTAGTTTCATACTAACTTGAACTAGGAAGCACATTTTCAGCGGTTAGATTTATAACGCTGACATCTTCATTGAGTGTGGAAATTTCACCAAGTTCACACATATTTTTGTCAGCGGATGAAAGAAATGTGTCAGCGGTTGAATCGTGTGTGTCAGCGGATGAATTGCTTTTGTCAGCGGATGAAACACTTTCACTGAATTTTTCTTCTTGTTGCTTTCTCTCCACTTCCCTTTCAGTAGCAGATGCCCGAATGAATTCTTCACTCCAAATGGGGAATTCCACAAAAGAAAGTGTGGGAGTAACCTCATCTGCTTGTGATCCTTGCACTTTTGAATCCTGTATACCTGTATTATCAACAACATTTTCTTCCACAATCTTTGGAGAAGTCTCCAAGACATCTGGATTAGTAACAGGCAAATAATTCATGGACCTAGATAATGGCTCTAAATCAAAAAGTCAGTCTGGTCCATTAACAGGATCACTAGGTTTACTCTCTAAAAAATTAACATGTATCTTTTCTGTTATGACTTTATCTCTATTGTGGTAAACTCTACACCCTTTGCTATTCATAAAATAACCCACAAAATAACCCTCATCACCTTTTGAATTAAACTTACCTAGATTGTCACTAGTATTCAAAATCACTGCATGACATCCAAATGGTCTAAGAAAATCTATATTAGGTTTTCTATTCCAAAAGAGCTCATAGGGGGTCTTATTGTGAATCTTGTTAACCAATGCCCGATTCTGAACATAACAAGCAGTATTCACAGCCTCAGCCTAAAATGTAATGGGTAACTTAGCATCTGCTAACATGGTCCTAGCTGCTTCAATAAGAGTTCTATTTCTTCTCTCAGCTACACCATTTTGTTGTGGAGTTCTAGCTATGCTAAACTCCCTAGTAATCCCCTTATCCACATAGAAGGCATCTAATAGGTCATTCATAAATTCTCCACCATTATCACATCTAAGAATGTTAACTGTAAACCCTGATTTCTTTTCCATTTGATTAATAAAATTAATTAGGGTTTTGGTAGTATCACTCTTTTTAACTAAGAAGAAAGTCCATGTAAACCTGGAGTGGTCATCAGTGACCACAAAGCAATAAGACTTGCCATTTAAACTTTCTATACTAGTGGGTCCAAATAAGTCCATGTGAAGTAGGTGTAGAGGTTTAGAACTAGATTGAACACTCTTAGACTTAAATGAGGACTTGTGTTGTTTGCCTTTAAGACATGGAACACAATTATGATCATTGTGGAATGCTTTTGAGGGCAATCCTCTCACAAGATCATGCCTCACAAGTCTGTTCATGTTCTTAAAATTTATGTGCCCTAACCTTCTGTGCCATAAGTTACTTTCATCTGCTGAAGCTTTAACATATAGACATGATAAGTTATTATTCATCTTAATCCCTTGTAAGTTGACATTGTAAATATCCTTATGTCTAGGTGTTTTAAACTCTATGAACTTATCAGCAGGTATCTCAAAGTCTTTGCTAAAAACCAAACATTCTGTATCAGTAAAGAGAATTTTATTTTTGTTGTCACAAACTTATGCACACTAAACAAGTTATAGTCCAGTTCCTTTACCAAAAAGACTTCATCAAAATGTAGGTTGTTAGTGATAAGAGTGCCTTTGCCTGATATTGTCCCATATCCTCCTCCAAAGTATACTTTATCACCATTTGGAATAGGAGTGAAGTTTGTCAAGTAGTCTTCCTTTCCAGTCATGTGTCTTGAGCATCCAGAATCCCAATTTCCATAATCATTAACCTGCTTTGGGATGCTCTGCACATAAAGAAAACAAATTAGTTTTATTTGGGAATCCAAGCCTGAGTAGACTTGGATCCATTTGGTCATTGAACAAGAGTATACTTGTTTCTTGGGACAACCCCCTGTTCATCCCTCTTAACATTGAAAACCCAATTTGTCCCAACATATTTTTCAAGATATTTAAACCTGTTGCATAACATTTAGACATCATTAGAAGTTGATGACTGGTCTTGTTTAGGTCTCCAAGTTTAGTTGGATGATGCCCTAGATCCCTTTCCCTTAGGTTGTAAATACTTGTTATTACTGGGTCTAACATTAGGTCTGACAGCTGCTAATTGTGACATTTTCATACCAAACCTAATTCTGTCAGCGGGTGATTTTACCCTATCAGCGGATGAATTGTTCATGTCAACGTTTGAATTAGGGTTTGCTACAGGAACCCACTTTTTGTTAGACCAAGTATTTGTCTTTTGGAAAGGTCTTTGTCCTTAGGTGTTAGCTGCCTTAGTAAAATAAGGAGCTGGTCTATTGGCCTGTGGTCTAGTATGAATATAACGCTTTGGGTTAACTATGTTTAACTTATTGTCAATGGCTGGTTTGAATCCGTTGACACATCTATAAGCCAAATGTGAGAAGCTCCCAGATGTATAACAAGCTTTTCTAGACATAACCTTAGGTTTAGGTTCATAAAATCCAGTCCCATTGACACTAGCTTGGCTTTTTGGTGATCTAGGTTAGGGGTGAGCATGGTTCGGTTTGGTTCGGTTTTTGTATAAAACCGAAACCGAACCAACAAATTTCGGTTTCTGATTTTTAGGAACCATTCGGTTTCGGTTTTGTGTCGGTTTGGTTTTTCGGTTTTCGATTTACTTTCGGTTTGGTTTTTCGGTTTTTTGATTTCTATATGATTTATCGAGCTTTACTTTTACAAGTCGATTTTGAATATACCATAAACCGACACTTTAAAAGATTTAAATAAATAATAACAACAAGAAACACAACATTAACAATAAGGAAAAAATATTCTATAAAATCCTAAAAAAATCATTTATGTGTATAAATCAACACAATAGCAACGATAAAAACCTAATTAAAAAAACAATCGAGAAGAAAACTTATTATTTAGTCATGTTCAATAAGCATATGAAACAATGATTAGTTATTAAACATGATAGAATTAATCTAGCATAGCATATTCATCGTCCATTAGTTTCGACGTGAACTTATATATATATTCTCATGTTTATAAAGATCGGTTCGGTTTATATCGGTTTTTTAAGGCTAAAACCAAACCGAACCAAAAGCTTCGGTTTTTTCAAAATGCAAAAACCGAACCATCGGTTTTTTCGGTTTCGGTTCTTCGGTTTAAATTCGAGTTTTCGGTTTCTTGCACAGCCCTAATCTAGGTTGTCTATACATCTCTACATACTTAACACTAGATTTGCTTTTAGGTCTTGTGCTTAGATCAACAGGTTTGCCAGTAGTAGGGTTGGTCACAAAAATGGGTTTAGGGTCAACTAATTCACTATCAAAAAGTCCACCCTTAACAAAGAGAAAAGGGTTGGCCTTCTTCCATTGTTCTAGGTCAGTCACCCTTTTCTTGTATTCTTCAACTGGTGTGAGAGCACGTGGTGGAGGAGTAAATTCCTCCACTTGGAACTTTGAAATACCAGTCCAAGACAAGTCTTTCCTAAGAACTCCATAAAAGTCACCTGCTGGAGGTGGAAGTGCGGCATACTCTTTAGAGTTCATCCCAACCCCAGACATGTCTTTAGGGATTCTCTGTTCACTTAAGACCTTATCTAGGGTTTGACTAGCTTTTTCAAACTTTTTAATTTTAAATCCTACATTCTCTCTAGCTTGAATGGCCTCATCTAGCTTTAGTTTTAATTCATTATTATCTTCTATGTAGATCCCTTTTAAGAACAGTTATTTGATCTTTAAGGTCAAATTCCATTTTCTGGTAATCCTCAACCATCCCATCAGATTGAGAAAGCCCCCTTTTATAGTTTGAAATTTTAACACCCCCAAATTTACACGCAGCAGAATACAACTTTGGGTGCTAAACAATGATACAAAACACATAATTTATAAAGAACGACTCGAAAAGAGACGTTTTGAATTCATCGTTCCCAAAACATTTGTCAGAGTAGCGTAGTCCCAAGACATCGTAACCAAAGTACAACCAAAACAAAAGATTTAAATTGTTTTGAACAAAAGGAACGACAAATATTCAAAGAGTTTATATACAAAGTAGTGCACAACATTCATTCCCGTGGCTTCCAAGCTTCAGCCTTCTTGATTACCTGAAATACATGTGAGAAAATCATCAGCAAAAATGCCGAGTGAATCTATAGGTTTATATAATCATTTTTGAACACAAGCCAAGATTATAAGTTTGTGGCATGCTTATAAGCATCAGATAATAATTTGCATCAACAATAATAATTGTATTTAGCATAAATTGCAATAAGCTCATGGAACCGAGCCCTTAGACACTCCCTTTAGAGGTCTGATAAGACAGGAGATTTATTAATTGTCAGTTACCCCCAGATTATTGGTACATTGCCGTATACCTGACTTCTCAATACAATATGTTCAAACAGTGTGGAGGTCGGGCCTAAGCTTCTATGACAAGTCCACAAAAACTGAACCGGGGCGGCTTCCCCCATAGATCTATTAATTGTACTAGCGGTTAACCCATCATAGGTTAATTAACGGTCCATAATTGAGGCTTTAACAAAGGCAATCACTTAATGCAATTTAAAGGCAACCACGGGTCCATTCATAAAGGGACAAGCATACCATAAAAATCTTGTGTTCTAAGTTTACAAAACATGTATTCCCCCTCGCGGGTTTTAAAATATTTGAATGAGCTCAAACGAGGCTATAGACTCACCTTAGTACTTATAGTAGTTGAAGACAATCGCTGACGATAGTAGATGCCCGATAACCACGATAACCGCAACCTAGCAAATAAGGCGCGTACTTTAATAATAGACTCGAGAATAAACGATACTTAATAAAATCAAACTCGAACTCATAAAACCACAATACACTCGCAAGTAAACGATATAAATAACTTTATTATACTTCACTACTCATTTACTTTACCATTTTATACTTTTAACAAAATCCGCCGGTACATACTACATGTACTAGCTTATTTACCCCTTTTAAACTTGTCGACCGTTTATGAAACGACTCGATAAACTAACTTACTATATATAGAAAGTCCTCCTACAAGTTTATCAAATGAAATTACTTTTAAAGTCCTTTACTCGACTCATTTTCAAACCACAAAATCCGGACAGATTTGCGTTAATTTTTCATACGACCGCTTTAACTTATTTAAACGACTCCGTTAACAAAAACGACACTCGGGTTTTAAAGTAAACTCAACCTAATATATAAATACCTCATTATCAGTAGGTTACACATTTTAAAACATCCATTTAGAGTCCCCGGGATTCGATCCAAATATCGACAACAACTATATGTAGTGTCGATACTCGTCTCCCGGTACACGATCATTCAAAACACCATAACTTCGCGCTCGTTTTGAGTTAGAAGCTCTACCTTATATCAAATCGAAGCTAAGGAAATTATCTACAACCCTAGACTATAAGTTTAGTCATTTTCAAAACATAAAAATTCGGATTTCTCAGTTTACTTACTGCTATAAAATGGGTACCAAAAACTTGTACAAAATCAACTTTTTGACCACAACCAACCATAGAAATGGTCATTCCTATACTCTAATATCATCATACACCCACCATAACATCAAAATCATAACAAAAATAAAAATCTTTGGATCAAAATAAAATTTTTAACAAGATTTCTAGCAAGAACCACCATGGATCATGCTAAAAACACCATGCATGACCATGGCTTCCACCTACCAACATCATAAAAATAAAAAGTGCTTGCATGTGTAAAAATTTTATACCTTTGTGATCCTTGATCAAAAATAAAGATGGGTCTATGCTTGGTTTAGCTAGATTCAACCTAAATCTTGAGATAAATTGAAAAATGTTTGGATTTGGTGTGGGTGTTGGGGTTTCGGCAAAATGGAAGAAAAAGGGAGAGAGAAAGAAATTTTGAAATTGAAAAAAAAAGTGTGTGTGTGTTTAATGTTTATTTTATTAAATTTTTGTTTAGTGGGGTGAGGGCTTTTGTGTAATTTGGCAAAAGTTTTGGTTTAAAATGCAAATAATTAGCAAAAAGGTGGGAAATTGTCACTAGTCAATTTTTGAAAATATTTACGGGACTCGGGTTTCGTAAAAATACTAAAAAGTTTAAACGCACAAGAAAAATAATGATATAACGACTCGATACGTAATTAAAATGATATCGTCAAAAATATTAAATATCGAAACGATCGATAATGAAATATAAAATAGTGGGCATCCGTCGGTATCGCGATCACTAGTAGTCCTCGTTGCTCGTCAAAATATAAAAATAAAATTATCTAATATCGATTTCAACTTAAACCGTTAAACGTAATAATATTTAACGTCATAAATACTTCAAAAATATTTGAAAAGTAAAAATTAAGTAATGACCTTATTTTGTGGGTTTTACATCCTCACCACCTTAGGAGAGCACCGTCCCGGGGCTTACTTCTCCTTAGGTTCGTCTACGAATAAATGTGGATACTTGCTCTTGAAGTAGTCCTCTCGCTCCCAAGTGTATTCGGGTCCACGTCGGGAATTCCATCGCACTTTCACTATCGGGATCCGACTTTGCTTAAGCCGTTTCACCTCTCGATCCATAATCTCCACCGGTTCTTCAATAAAATGCAGCTTGTCGTCCAGTTGAATCTCCTCAAGTGGAATTATCAAATTCTCATCCGCCAAACACCTCTTAAGATTGGAAACGTGAAAAGTATTGTGAATAGCACTTAACTTCTCTGGCAATTCCAACTTATATGCCACAGGACCAACTCGATCAATAATCTTGAATGGACCAATATAACGTGGACTAAGCTTTCCTCGTTTGCCAAATCGAATTACTCCTTTCCAAGGTGATACTTTCAGCATAACCATGTCGCCAATATCAAACTCCAATGGTTTTCTCCTCTTATCCGCATAACTCTTCTGCCTACTACGAGCTGTTAATAAACGATTCTTGATTTGCACTATCTTCTCAGTCGTTTCTCTAACCAATTCAGGACCCGTCAACTGACTTTCTCCAACCTCACACCAACCAACTGGTGATCTACACTTTCGCCCGTAAAGTGCTTCAAAAGGCGCAGCCTTAATACTTGCATGATAACTGTTGTTGTATGAGAACTCCACCAAAGGTAAGTGTCGATCCCAACTACCTCCAAAATCCATTACACACGCTCGTAACATATCCTCCAAGGTCTGAATAGTCCTCTCACTTTGTCCGTCCGTTTTCGGATGATACGCCGTGCTCATATCCAACTGAGTCCCCAAAGCTCGCTGAAGCGATCTCCAAAACTCAGATGTGAACCGACTATCTCGATCAGAAATAATTGACAAAGGAACTCCATGTCTACAAACAACTTCCTTCAAATACAACCGAGTAAGTTTGTCTAAGTCATCAGTTTTCTTCATCGGCAAGAAATGAGCCGACTTAGTCAACCGATCAACAATCACCCAAATCGTATCATAACCACTAGAAGTTCTCGGAAGTCCCGAAACAAAATCCATAGTGATCCTCTCCCATTTCCATTCTGGAATTTCAGGTTGTTGCAGTAAACCCGAAGGTCTCTTGTGCTCAAACTTCACCTTCGCACACGTCAAGCATTTACTAACATAAGTAGCAATGTTAGCCTTCATATTCGGCCACCAGTAACATTTCTTCAAGTCTTGGTACATTTTATCCGATCCTAGGTGAATCGAATATTTAGACTTATGAGATTCGTGCATAATTAGATCTCGCCGTCCTCCATACACCGGTAACCACACACGATTCTCGAAATACCGAATTCCGTCATCACGAATTTCGAATATAAGGGTCATCCTTCTACCCAAGTCTTCATCTCTCACATTCTCTTCCTTCATCGCCTTAGTTTGAGCTTTAAGTATTCGATTAGATAAATCAGAATAAGTTTTCATAGCTAAAGCTCTAACCCTTTTGGTTATTTCTCTATCCTTCCTACTAAGTGCATCGGCAACTACATTCGCCTTGCCGGGATGATAGCAAATTTGAATGTCATAATCACTCAACAATTCTACCCATCTTCTCTGCCTCATATTGAGCTCCTTCTGATCCAAAATATGTTGCAGGCTTTTATGATCGGTATATACCACACTCTTTGTACCGTAGAGATAATGTCTCCAAAGTCTAAGAGCAAAGACAACAGCTCCTAATTCCAAATCATGTGTAGTATAATTCTCCTCATGCTTCCTCAATTGACGAGATGCATACGCAATCACTTTCTCCCTTTGCATCAACACAGCACCAAAACCCTTACGTGATGCGTCACAATATACCACAAAGTCTTCAGCTCCGTCGGGCAAAGCCAAAATTGGTGCAGAACACAGCTTCCGCTTCAAAGTTTGGAATGCTTCTTCTTCTTCTGAACCCCATTCATACTTCTTGTTTTTCTCGGTGAGTTTAGTAAGAGGTTTAGAAATTAAAGAGAATCCTTCTATGAACCGCCGGTAGTATCCAGCTAATCCCAGGAATTGTCTAACTTCAGTCGGGGTCGTAGGCGTAGCCCAATCTCTAATAGCTTCAATTTTGGAAGGATCAACATGAACACCGCTACTATCGATCACGTGCCCAAGGAATTGGACCGAATCCAACCAAAAATCACACTTGGAGAATTTCGCATACAACTTCTCCTTCTTCAACAACTCCAATATAATCTTCAAATGACCTTCATGCTCCTCTCGACTTTTGGAATAAATCAGGATATCGTCGATAAATACAATCACAAACTTGTCGAGGTATGCTTTACACACACGATTCATTAAGTCCATGAATACCGCAGGTGCGTTAGTTAACCCAAACGGCATTACTTGAAATTCAAAGTGTCCATAACGCGTCCGAAAAGCTGTAATAGGTATATCCTCCTCTTTAACACGAAGTTGATGATAACCCGACCTTAAGTCGATCTTCGAGTACACACACGAACCTTGAAGTTGATCGAACAAATCATCGATCCTAGGAAGTGGATAACGATTTTTAATAGTTAACTTGTTCAACTCTCGGTAGTCTATGCACATTCGGAACGATCCGTCCTTTTTCTTCACGAACAATACTGGAGCTCCCCAAGGTGACGAACTTGGTCTAATGAACCCCTTCTCCATTAACTCCTTCAACTGATCTGCCAACTCCTTCAACTCAGACGGTGCCAAACGATAAGGTGCACGCGCCACCGGTGCAGCTCCCGGCACTAGATCAATCTTGAATTCGACTTCTCGCTGAGGCGGAAGCCCTGGCAAGTCATCGGGAAATACTTCAGGAAAATCACAAATGACCGGAACATCTTCCACACGCCTAACCGGTAGTTCTTTCTCCACTACTTGAGCCAAGAACAGGTGACAACCTTTTTTTACATATTTCTTCGCCTTGATACAAGATATCACCGTCAGACGAGATTTACCAACATCACCTTTAACTACTAACACCTTACCCTTAACCGGTATGTGAACAACTTTCTCCCCACATACAATTACCGCATCATGAGCAACCAACCAATCCATACCAACAATCACATCAAACGAACCCAAATCTATCGGCATCAAATCAATTTCAAACAAATGATTTGCTAATTTCAAAGGACACTTCTTAAATATAGTGGTAGTACTAACTAATTGTCCATCAGCTAACTCGACCTCATAACTAGAATTTAGGCTTGTTGGCTCAATATCTATTAAACGACTAAAGGAAGTGCTTATAAAGCTCCTATCAGATCCTGAGTCAAACAACACACTAGCATAACGATGGTTGAGTAAGAACGTACCCGTCACCACATTTGGACCTTGTGCCTGATCCGCATCCTTAACAACATAAACTGCCCCAGCAGTTTCACCTGCTTTCCTGTTCTTCCACTTTGGACATTGAGGACGAAGATGATCACGTTCTCCACATTCAAAACAAGTCCTGATCGGAATAGCATTCGCTCCAGTAGCAGGAACCCTTGTCTTACATTTCTCCGCAGCATGACCAACCTTTCCACATTTTGTGCACCTTGGTGGACAATTACCAAAGTGACAAGCACCACAATTCTTACATTTCTGAGCTGGTCCCCCATGATCGGCATTATCATTCTTGTTAGTCGCAGCTCTAGCCCCATCATTTCTCTTCTGATTGTACTGCCTATGGCGGTTACCACCTTGATTACCACTCTGAGAATTCTCCCATTTCCTTTTACTACTTTCAACAGCTTTCTCAGCCCTATCTTGAACTTTCTGCCCCATGAGTGTATGAGCCATTCTTACAGTCTCAACAAAGTTCTTGGGTCGAGATGAAGTTGTCTCACCTTTAATGTACCCAGGCAGCCCTTTGATGTATTGATCCATCTTTTTCTTCTCAGTAGCAAAAGCATCAGGACACAACAAAACCAGTTCATTGAATCGACTAGTATATGCAGCAATGTTATTATCTTTCAGCTTCAGGTGCCTCAACTCATCCTCCAAAGCAGATAATTCTTCTTCTGGACAAAACTCTTCTTTCAACAACCTTTTAATTTCATCCCAAGGTTTCCTATTTGCAGCTTCTAAACCAACTGTAGCAACTTGAGTCTTCCACCAGCTTAAAGCTCGATCCTTAAAAGTAGCAACTGCGAACTTAACCTTGTTCCTTTCTGAGCAATCACTAATCTCAAATGTTGTTTCCGTTTTCTCAATCCACCTGAATAATTCCAGTGCTCCACCAGTTCCTTGAAATATAGTAGGTCCACACTTCATGTACCCAGCAAAAGTACACTCTTTAACCGCATCAGCAGCCTGAGCAGCCTCATCTGCAGGATTCTCAGCTGCACCTGCTCCCCCAGCAGCTGCTTCAGGTCCAGCAGGTTCACCTTCACCTCCAGCACCCGCACCTCCAGAGCCACCTGCTCCTTCAGTGTTAACACGCGTAGCTCTATCCGCAGCTAATGCTTTCGCAACTTCTTCAGCAACTAGCCTTGCAATGGCATCATTTGTCATTCTCCTAGGTGGCATGATTCTGTCACATCACAAAGAGAAGATAAAATGAATGAGTTAATTGTATTCATGGTATAGTCATATCATGTACAAAATCAATCATCAAATGCATACACATTATCAATACAAGGATTCACAATAATTATAAGGATCAAAGGAAACTATTATCATCGATCAACAAGGAATGATCTTAAAGACAAATAGAGTACAACGACACTAAATAATAAACACTAGTCACGTGGGGATCCACATGGCTTAGTTGACTGTGTCTCGCTTGCAGTAGTGAAACCTGCTTCCTCCTCATCGAAGACGAAATTTGACGGTGGTAAATTTCACAAAATAGGTATAAGGTCATAATAAAATGAAATAGAATAATTTCCAAAAATTTAAATAAATATAGAAAATCCTTCAAAATAATTACAGGAAAATTCCAGAAATTTATTTAAGTAAATCATTAATAAATGATAACTCTTATCGAAAAGTTTAACGATGTCAATATATATATCGATAAAGGATTATAGTATTTATTTAGAAATACTTAGCAATAAGGCATACATAATAATGTATACTAAAGTTGTAATCCCAGAAGTAGCTTGAACCTGAAGTCACGCGAAATCATGTGCACCGACTCTTTGAAAAATAAAAACCGACAGTTATAGTTTAGGTTTTAGAAAAAGACCTAGTTCTCTATAACTCATGGCTCTGGTACCAATCTTTAACACCCCCAAATTTACACGCAGCGGAATACAACTTTGGGTGCTAAACAATGATACAAAACACATAATTTATAAAGAACGACTCGAAAAGAGACGTTTTGAATTCATCGTTCCCAAAACATTTGTCAGAGTAGCGTAGTCCCAAGACATCGTAACCAAAGTACAACCAAAACAAAAGATTTAAATTGTTTTGAACAAAAGGAACGACAAATATTCAAAGAGTTTATATACAAAGTAGTGCACAACATTCATTCCCGTGGCTTCCAAGCTTCAGCCTTCTTGATTACCTGAAATACATGTGAGAAAATCATCAGCAAAAATGCCGAGTGAATCTATAGGTTTATATAATCATTTTTGAACACAAGCCAAGATTATAAGTTTGTGGCATGCTTATAAGCATCAGATAATAATTTGCATCAACAATAATAATTGTATTTAGCATAAATTGCAATAAGCTCATGGAACCGAGCCCTTAGACACTCCCTTTAGAGGTCTGATAAGACAGGAGATTTATTAATTGTCAGTTACCCCCAGATTATTGGTACATTGCCGTATACCTGACTTCTCAATACAATATGTTCAAACAGTGTGGAGGTCGGGCCTAAGCTTCTATGACAAGTCCACAAAAACTGAACCGGGGCGGCTTCCCCCATAGATCTATTAATTGTACTAGCGGTTAACCCATCATAGGTTAATTAACGGTCCATAATTGAGGCTTTAACAAAGGCAATCACTTAATGCAATTTAAAGGCAACCACGGGTCCATTCATAAAGGGACAAGCATACCATAAAAATCTTGTGTTCTAAGTTTACAAAACATGTATTCCCCCTCGCGGGTTTTAAAATATTTGAATGAGCTCAAACGAGGCTATAGACTCACCTTAGTACTTATAGTAGTTGAAGACAATCGCCGACGATAGTAGATGCCCGATAACCACGATAACCGCAACCTAGCAAATAAGGCGCGTACTTTAATAATAGACTCGAGAATAAACGATACTTAATAAAATCAAACTCGAACTCATAAAACCACAATACACTCGCAAGTAAACGATATAAATAACTTTATTATACTTCACTACTCATTTACTTTACCATTTTATACTTTTAACAAAATCCGCCGGTACATACTACATGTACTAGCTTATTTACCCCTTTTAAACTTGTCGACCGTTTATGAAACGACTCGATAAACTAACTTACTATATATAGAAATTCCTCCTACAAGTTTATCAAATGAAATTACTTTTAAAGTCCTTTACTCGACTCATTTTCAAACCACAAAATCCGGACAGATTTGCGTTAATTTTTCATACGACCGCTTTAACTTATTTAAACGACTCCGTTAACAAAAACGACACTCGGGTTTTAAAGTAAACTCAACCTAATATATAAATACCTCATTATCAGTAGGTTACACATTTTAAAACATCCATTTAGAGTCCCCGGGATTCGATCCAAATATCGACAACAACTATATGTAGTGTCGATACTCGTCTCCCGGTACACGATCATTCAAAACACCATAACTTCGCGCTCGTTTTGAGTTAGAAGCTCTACCTTATATCAAATCGAAGCTAAGGAAATTATCTACAACCCTAGACTATAAGTTTAGTCATTTTCAAAACATAAAAGTTCGGATTTCTCAGTTTAATTACTGCTATAAAATGGGTACCAAAAACTTGTACAAAATCAACTTTTTGACCACAACCAACCATAGAAATGGTCATTCCTATACTCTAATATCATCATACACCCACCATAACATCAAAATCATAACAAAAATAAAAATCTTTGGATCAAAATAAATTTTTTAACAAGATTTCTAGCAACAACCACCATGGATCATGCTAAAAACACCATGCATGACCATGGCTTCCACCTACCAACATCATAAAAATAAAAAGTGCTTGCATGTGTAAAATTTTTATACCTTTGTGATCCTTGATCAAAAATAAAGATGGGTCTATGCTTGGTTTAGCTAGATTCAACCTAAATCTTGAGATAAATTGAAAAATGTTTGGATTTGGTGTGGGTGTTGGGGTTTCGGAAAAATGGAAGAAAAAGGGAGAGAGAAAGAAATTTTGAAAGTGAAAAAAAAAGTGTGTGTGTGTTTAATGTTTATTTTATTAAATTTTTGTTTAGTGGGGTGAGGGCTTTTGTGCAATTTGGCAAAAGTTTTGGTTTAAAATGCAAATAATTAGCAAAAAGGTGGGAAATTGTCACTAGTCAATTTTTGAAAATATTTACGGGACTCGGGTTTCGTAAAAATACTAAAAAGTTTAAACGCACAAGAAAAATAATGATATAACGACTCGATACGTAATTAAAATGATATCGTCGAAATATTAAATATCGAAACGATCGATAATGAAATATAAAATAGTGGGCATCCGTCGGTATCGCGATCACTAGTAGTCCTCGTTGCTCGTCAAAATATAAAAATAAAATTATCTAATATCGATTTCAACTTAAACCGTTAAACGTAATAATATTTAACGTCATAAATACTTCAAAAATATTTGAAAAGTAAAAATTAAGTAATGACCTTATTTTGTGGGTTTTACAGAAATAGTGATATTCAACCCAAGAATATTATATTGTACCTTTACAATTTTTTTTATTAAGTTTATCAGTATTAAGTCTACAACCCTTACTACAAAAGGCATCATCATATACCTCATTGTCTGATGAAGATGAAGATCTAGCCATGAGAGCATATTGAACATGCTCTTCATCCTTTTTAGCAACCAATGCTTGATTCTCCACTTCATCCTTGTCCAGATAGCTCCAATCAAATCCAACGCCATCAATTCCTTGTACTGCTACCATGGCTTTAGGCTTGGCATCTTCAACCTTGATGATCTGTCTAGAATTCTGCTCACCATCATTCCTTTTGGGAGATCTACATTCTCTAGCAAAGTGCCCCATTCTGTGACAGTTGTAACATTCCAATTTAGATTTATCAAATCCATCAGTCTCTTTGCTATTGAAAGTCATCTTTCTTCCAAATCTTTTGTTCCATCTACTAGCTCTTATACTGCTAAGAGCCATATTTCATTTTATGTCCATCTCCTCAAGATCAAAATCACTAATCTACTGAAGATATTCAAAAGAAATTGATGATCCATTTGGCAAAGAAGCAATATAAGCACATACAGTATCCAAATCTATTCCTGCTGGTTTGAGATTTGGTGAAACATGATTGTATGTGTCAGTGTCTGATGAGCCACGGTCAAGAGAAGTTTGTCCGCTGACAAAGAAAGAGTTGGCAGCGTCTGAAATGTCATGATGGGAAATAAAAGCCATGCTTCCAAAATGTGTTTTACTTCCTTGTTTAAGTAGAACTTCAGGTTCTATGACCTTCAATTGATTGTAGATATCATCAAAGGTCATATTCTTGTAAGCTTGTGTGGCCAATATTGCATTGGCATGAATTTCCCAACCATCTCCAAGAGCTCTAAGGAATGCAGCATTAACATCATCATCTTCAAACTCAATTTCCATGAAAGCTAGTTTGCTAGTAATGTCTTGAAGACGACTTCTCACTTCACTCAACTTTTCATTAGGTCGAGCTTTAAAAACATCAAACTCCATTACCAGCTTCTTATTCCTTTGTTTGAGTGTCCTCGTTACCACCATAGGTGATCTCAAGGGCTTCCTAAAGCTCTTTGGCAGATCCATACTTTCTGAATTTGTGCTGGTTTTTGCTTCCAAGAGCCAGTTTGAGAATGCTCAATGCCTTCATGTCAAGCCTTCTATCTGCTACCTCTGCAGCAAAGCGTGGCTCTTCTATCTTCAGGTCTAGGAACCAAATCTTCAGGTTTAGCATTGGTTGTTCTCCTACTATTAACAGAGTCTATAATCTTTTGAGCCTGGTTGAACTTGTTTCCAAGCTCAACAACCTCCCAGAGAACATAGTTGTCCACTTGGAGATACTGCTCAAAGTTAAACTTCCAGATCTCGAAGTTATCAGGGTCAAGCATAGGAATTTTGAGGTTGTGGTTTGAGGAACCAGAACTTTGGTTTTCTGTGGTGGACATGATGATATTAGGGTTTTTGTAAAATTATGGTTTTTGTAAAATTAGGGTTTTGAAGTTCTTCTGATCAAAAGTTTCTCAACCAGCTCTGATACCACTTGTTGATCCCAAACTTAGATCGATTTAGATTTATGTTATCGAGGTTGAACCAAGTATAACACTTAGAAAAACATTGTGTTAATGACAATCTAAGAGTTATGCGGAATTAACACTTAGAATGAAGAACAAAGCAAAACACAATGTTTACCAAACTTTCACTTGAATTGATTATCAATGAGGTACAATGAAAGTATATAGAACGTATATCAAACATAAACTATAGGCCTCCTTTTATAGAACAAGGAGCCCTGTACAATAATCTGACAAGTCAACTATTCAAGGAAGATATATCAAGATAACTATAGAAAATACAATATGCAATGTATATCTTCCTAACATATCAAAACGAGTTGACAAAGTATTATGTTGTAGCAAGGATCTCTCTTGTCAGCGCTTGAATTTCTCTTGTCAGTGCTCATTCTGTCAGCGCTTGATTTACTCTTGTCAGCGGTTGAAATCCCTTTGTCAGCGGCATAGTGATGTAGCTTAATTTTATTCCCAGCAGTATTGTATATCATTTCATAAGGGGACTTTCCATTTAACACAGAAGAAGGTAATCTATTAATGAGAAAAGTAGCAGTTAGAATGCATCAAGACCAATATTTTAAAGGAATTCCCCCCTAAAACATAAGACACATAGCCACATTTAAGAGGTATCTATATTTCCTTTCATCCACCCTATTTTGTTGTGGGGTATAAGCACAAGAGGTTTGATGAAGTATGCCATTGTTGTTACAAAACTTGTTAAAAGTTTGGTTAACAAACTCAGTACCATTATCACTTCTAAAAACTTTAATGTTTCTGTTAAACTGATTTTTAATCATTTTATAAAACACATCTATAAAAGTGACAACTCCATCCTTGGACTTAATGAGATATACCCAAACAGCTCTGGTAAAGTCATCCACAATAGTCAGAAAGTATATATGGCCAGTATGACTTGTCACCTTATAAGGTCCCCATAAATCAAGGTGAACAATGTCCCCTAAACACTTGGTCTTATGGTCACTTAAAGGAAAAGGATTTCTGGTCTGCTTAGCTCTTTGACACACTTCACAATAATCATATTTGTCATGTTTATTAATTTTCAAAGTACCCTTTAAAGTGTCTAAGGCATGGTCTGCAGGGTGGTCAAGCCTACAGTGCCCGTCATAGTAAGATAAGGAACAAACAATAACAGTTTGACTAGTATTACTCTTAATACCTTTAGTATCTAAGTAGTATAAACCACCACATTGATTACCAATCCTTATAATGTTTCTTAGAATCAAATCCTGATTCAAAAATAGGCATTTATTCTCATCAAACACAACAAAGATTTTTATTATCGTTAGCTAATTTATGAACATAAATCAAAGTAACACAATACTCAGGTATAACCAATACATCAAACAAGACAAGACCATTTCCTAACTTAAGATTTCCAATTTTAGATATGAAAGCTTTAGTACCATTAGGATGACTAACTTTAATTTTGAGATGAGATATGTCAAACACACTATCCAAATCTTTTTCATTATTTGTCAAGTGTTGTTTTGCCCTAGAGTCAACAACTTTCCCATGTTGAGTTACATTAGAATGAATATTAGAACAAAATTTTTTCCCAAAGTTATCATTAAAAACTTTGCTAGAATTAAGATATGTACCTACCATATTGGCATGCACACCATTTTCAGAACCATTGTTTTCTTTGATTGGAGAGTGTAAAGCAGAAAGTTGTTCATCAAAAAACACAGAATTGGAGTTAGTCCCCAAAGAATTGTTAGAAACATTTTTACCTTTAAAGTTTTGACCGGGTTTCTTCTTTCCAAAATCAGCAGGGAACCCAATGAGTTTAAAACATCTATCAATAGTATGCCCATTGTACCCACAATTTTCACATACCACTTCAGAGTTCCTATTAGGTCTATGAGAGTTAGGTCTACTAGTCATGTTGGGTCTAGGGTTGCTATTATAGTTAGGTCTAAAGCCACCAGAGTTGAAACTCTGATTTCTTTGAACCATATTTCTGGTGGGCCCATTTGAAAGGAAAGCAGATGTCTAATTCCTTTGAGAGGAACCAGGCAAGTTTCAAGAAGCAACTCTGTGAGACTCCTCACTAGAGATGATAACATAAGCACCTTTAACATCTGGTAAAACTTCTCTAGAGAGAATAGAGCTTCTAATGGCCATATAAGAGTCATCAAGTCCCATTAAGAATTGCATTAATTTCAACAACTTGTTATGATTCTTAAATTCATTATTAGCAGTACACATACAATTAGGAAGTTCAACCATAACATCATATTGTTTCCACAAAGTATTCAAACCATGATAATAATCAGACAAATTGGAGCCATTTTGCTTTAAAGTATTAATCTTATGATGAAGATTAAATATCACAAACCCATCAACTTTATGATAGATTTTTCTTAAATCACTCCAAACATGTTCAGCCTTTTTAGAGAATATTTGACCAAGAAACAACTCACCAAATATAGAATTAAGAATCCAACCTAACACCACAGCATTGACTCTGTCTGATTGTTTTCCTAAAACATCATTGTTAGCCTCAAAATATTGAGCCAAACAAGAATGCTCGGTCATATGTTTATTATATATCGTATATTTAGAACGTTGTAATAGGTAGTATATTAGTCGTGTTATACGGGCTTAACTTTAGGCTAAAGTTCATTGATAAGTAACTAAGGCCCAAAAGGAAAGCCCGGCCCAAACCATATAGTCCATAAAGAAGCCCGCATGTGGGTGGACTATATATACCCTTCCTAGCATGTTAGGAAGGGTGTTGGTTCATTTGTATTTTTCACTTCTCAATCTAACATTCACCTAGTTCCAACCATTTTTCTCTCTACTTTCTCTCACTACTTTCTCTCTCTAGAATTCTTCTCATTTCTACCTTTCTTTCTTAATAATTCGTCTTATATCTTCACATATATTAGGGACATCATTTGGTATCAATCGCCACGGGGTAGATTTGTTATTGGTTGTTCTTCTTATATTTGATTCGTGTGATTTCTTCCATAAATCAACTCGAATTCAAATTTTTTTGTGGTTTTCGTGTTCTTTATCTTGCTACAAATCATCTATATACTTGTTGTAGAGATTTGGTTGTTTTGGCTTGGTAAAAATCACGAATTTGTTGCCTAAAAGTTGCGAATTTGTTGCCTAAAAGTTGCCAAAAGTTGCCAAAAACCGTTGCCTAAAAAGTTGGAAGAAAAAGCACCATTATTGCGACAGCTTGAATTTCGGAAAGGTAAGTACGGTTTCGATCGCAATAACCCTAGGGTTTTACTTTGCGATCAGTATTGCGATAGCCCCTTATTCCGATCTGAACATTCCGATCGTTATTGCGATCTGGATTGCGACGGATTTAAGGCAATCTTGAAACGTTACTCTGCACACATTGCGACAGCCACATTCCGATCTGGGATTCCGATCTGGCATTGCGATCTGGCATTGCGATCTGGGATTTCGATAGGTACACATTCATTGCGATCTAAAGGACATTCCGATCTGAACATTTCGACAGTGCATTGCGATCTAAAGGACATTCCGATGGGCATTCCGATGGCACATTCCGATGGACATTCCGATGACATGTTTAGCCAAATTTTTGTTTGAGTATTTTTTAGACTTAGCCACCATCTAGACTAGTTTAGGTCAAGTAAAATCAAATTTTTTCCATACTAGTTTTAGGACATTTCTAGCTCGTTTTCAAATTTTGGCGATTACAAAATTTTTGGACTACCGTTTTAGTCGGACTGGAGAATTTATTGTCGGCCTGGAGAAAAAATTGCAATTTTCGGAATTTAAACCACAACAACAATCACAACAAATCTACTTAAGATCCATATTCACTTCATCATTTCAGAGAATATTGAGATGGATTCTACTGCCGAATATCGTGTGACGAACAACAACATAATGGTGGCAGGTAACAAAGAGAGACCACCAATGCTTGTATCTGGTCGGTATGCTCAATGGCAATCACGTTTCATACGATATCTTGATACAAGACCTAATGGTGATGCCTTGAGGAAATGTATTACTCATGGACCATATATATTTAAGAAGATCTCAGTTCCTCCAAGAGCAGCCACAGATACTACTGATCCAATACCTGCAAGTGAACGTGATGAGACAAGAGCTGATCTCACACCTGAAAATTGTGCTTGGCATGATGCGGAGAAGGAAGCCATCTATATGGTTTTAAGTGGGATTGGAGATGATATTTACTCCACGGTTGATGCATGCCCGACAGCACATGAAATGTGGACTGCTATTGAACGCTTGCAACAAGGAGAATCACTCAACAAACAAGATGTCAAAACAAACTTGTTTTGGAATTTTGGCAAGTTTACTTCAAGGGATGGAGAATCAATTGATTCATACTACTCCAGGTTTTATAAAATGATGAATGACATGACAAGAAATAACCTGCAAGTATCCACCATGCAAGTCAATGTCCAATTTCTTCAACAACTTCAACCTGAGTGGACACGGTTTGTCACTTTGGTGAAACAACAAGAAAAGTTAGACGAGGTCTCATATCATCGACTCTTTGACATCTTGAAGCAATTTCAGAATGAAGCAAATGAAATTCGAGCTGAACGTGTTGCCAAGACGGCTAATCCACTTGCTTTAGTGACTACCACTCAACATGTTCAAGATCCTCACTCTCGTGCTCCTAAGCCATACTCCAATACATCATCTTCACCACGATACTCCACATCATCTAAGTCTTCATCTTCCACAAAATCTCGAGGTAAAGCGCCAAGAGCACCATCACCACCATCTGAGTCCTCATCTGAAGAAGATAGTGATGAAGACCAAGCTCAAAAGAACCGAGAGATGAAACAACAAATTGCTTACATAATGAAGACTTACAAGAAAATCTACAAACCCACCAACAACAATCTTCGCACATCATCTAACACAAAGAACCGATATGTTGAGAGTCCTCCAAGGTATGACACACGTCGACGTGGTGAAAGTCCTTCTAGGTATGATCGACATAATCCAACACATGTTGAGGGTTCTGCAAGATATGATCGACAAACTGCTAAGTATGATGCTCAGAGGATTGCTGCTGCTACTGGGAATAGGGAAACGGTTGGAAGTCAAGTGGTTCAGCAGAGTGGGATTCAATGTTTTAATTGCCAAGGTTATGGGCATATGGCAAAGGAATGCAGGAAGCCGAAAAGGGTTAGAGACTCCAGCTATCACAAGGAAAAGATGCTGCTATGCAAGAAAATGGAAGCAGGGGTTAAATTGTCAGCTGAGGAAGGAGCCATGCTTGATGATACTGATGATGAAGATTCTGATCAAGAGCTTGATGCACATTACTCGTACATGGCAAAGGTTGAAGAAGTTCTCAAAGTCACTGAAGATGACAATGGTCCTATCTTTGACACTGAGCCAATCGATAAGGTACACACTACTGATGAATATAATGTGTTTGGTGATATTCCTGAGCATAGTGATCTACCCAATGCCATTAATGACACGTGTATGATGGAAACGGTTGATAGCAATACCACACCCGATTCATCAGACATGTGCAATAATGAGTCTGAGGATGATCAACATGCAAATGAATATGATGAAGAGGAACGTATTGCGCTTGCTAATTTAATTGCTACTTTACAAAAAGATGTCACTGAAAATAAAAAGAGTCAAAAGCAATTAAAGAAGGCAAACGCTACGCTCACTCAAAGCTTTGAAGAATGCAAAGCTGCTCTTATCAAATCTACTGAGATGACTGAAACCTATAGAGATGAGCTCCTTCAGAAAACCAAAGAGCTTGAGGGGTACAAGGGAAGTGCGTTAAAAAATCAAAAGGACGATTTTGAAAACAAATATAATACAACTCTTGAGTTATTAGCTAAAGAGAAGCGTCAATATAATGTTTTCTTAATGGATGAACGTCAAAAAACGTACCTTGCCAATACCAAAGTTAATGAACTTGAACAAAAGCTCTTTATGACCACTACCGATTCTGCTAAAATTCTAGAGGATAAGAAAAAAGAGGTAGATGCGTTAAAACAAGACTTCAAAAGTAGATATGATAAAGAAACCGAAAAAGTTACAAAACTAGAAGCACAAGTCGACTTTTTGAAGAACGTTGTTTATAAAACGCATGATTCTATTCAATCCGTAAGAATGCTAGCACCTCCATCGATGTTTAAGGGTCAAGCTAGCTTTGCAAGTCCTGAGTACCTTGCCAAAGCTCAAGCTGCGAACCCGTGTCTTTATCTTGATGAGACTGAAAGGACAGATCTTGATTGCATGCCTGTTAGTGCCGATAGTGAAGAGACTGCCCTTTGGGACGACGACAGTCAACCACTTGTTAATAAGGAGTTTGTGAAACCTTATAACTATGCTTATGAGAATAGTCTCTATGGCCTGTTCAACAAACAAACTCAGAAAACTCGTGAGGAAGTGTTCTTAGAATGCAAACAAAAGAGAATTCAATGGAAGAAAGCATTTGCCCCTAAGAAATCTAATGTTTACAAATACATCAACTACCTCCCTCTAGATGAATCTAAAAGCAAGAGTAGGAAAACATTAGGTATTCTTAAACACCACATAGATAATGTTAAATCTATTGTTGAAAGAGACTGGGCAAAACGTGAAAATGCTGAGTGGACACGTCCGATTCCTCAAGATATTACCTTGCTTGTCAAAGAACTCTTAATTCTAAACACGGCATTGATTAAAGAAACTGTTCTTCAACTTGAAGAGTTCATTCGGAATGAAATGTTTGATGATTTAAAATATGTTGAATCTATTGAGAAACACATTGATGATCTTCAAATGGAGAAGTCTGATTTCTCAGATGAATATGATTTACTCTTGCAAGAATGCGTTTCTAAAGATGTTATGTGTGCTTATTTTACATCTTGTGCTGATATTGATGAATATTCTGAAGTTGCATGCCAATATCTTGATAAGATCAAAGAATGTGAACGTCTTGAAATTGAGCTTTCGAAACGTAAAGAAAATGTTGACATAAAGGCTTTTGAATTACTTCAACACAAAACTGATTTCCTTCAAAAACATTGTCATTCACTTGAACTTGCTTTGCAAAAAGATGTTGGTCGTTTTCCACATGATAATAAATTGCAAGAAAAACTTTCCCAAACATTTCGAGAAATGAATGAACAGAATTTGGAAATTAAAGGGTTGAAAGCTCAATTACAAGACAGGGACAGAGCGATAGCTGAGTTGCAGAAACTCATTGCTAAAATGGGTGGGAAAATTGTGGAACCTAGCATTAAGAAAAATGTTGTTAGACAACCCAATGCCTCTAAAGAGAATAGATCCTCTATCTTGGGAAAACCATCTGCTTTATCTAATTCCTCGTTTGCAAAACCTGTGTTTGCCCCCAAGATGGATGGAAAGGAAAGGTTACCACAAACTCAACCCATAAGGAATCCTGTAGCACCAAGCGTTAAGCACAATAATGTGATTAAACCAGGGATGTATAGAATGCCTACTAAGCCCACAAACAAAGATACTCACTCGCCTCAGACTTCTAGAAACACTAATATTCGTGTGTCTTCTACTACAGGAATAGTCTCCACTACTAGTGTTAGCCGGCCTCAGCTTAAGAGCACTCAAGAGAATGATAAGGTCTGGAAACACAAGAATCAAGGGAAGATGAAGCAAGTAGAAGAACACCCTAGGAATTTGAATGTTTTTAAGAATAAAAAGTCTGTTATCGCATGTAATGACGATCTGAATGCTGTGAATGATTTGAATGCTATGAATGTGAAATTTGTTTGTGTCAAATGTGGCAAGTGTGCTAATGCTAATCATTCTATGTGTGCTATAAATAAAGTCAAAGGCGTAGATACTAGAACTAAGAAGCAAGCTGCAATGCCTATTAGAGCTAGTAAACCCAAATGCAAAGTGAACCATTCTGGTGCAACCCCCACTAAGAAAAGTAATGCATCAGACTCCACCACTAAGAATCCTAGAAGCAAAATTAAGGAATTATATGAGTCTGCCAGTAAGTCTTGGAAATGGTGGTTTGCTAATCAATGTCCTCCCGGATATAAATGGATGCCTAAAGTTAGGACAGAAAATGTGAAAACGAGTGTTAGTTTGCCTTTAAATATTGATAAGGACACTAATGATTCTACTATCACAACTACTGTGGTATCCAATTTAGCAAATGCTCCATCGTGTTCTAACTCTTCTGCAGGTGATACAAATAATTCTCTTCATAATGGACTCCGGATGCACGAAGCACATGACGGGGAATCTCAAGCTTCTAATTAACTTCGTGGAGAAGTTCCTGGGTACGGTCCGATTCGGAAATGATCAATTTGCACCGATCCTAGGATATGGAGATTTGGTTCAGGGGAATATCACGATTAAAAGGGTATACTACGTCGAAGGGCTCAATCACAATCTTTTCTCGGTTGGTCAATTCTGTGATGCGGATTTGGAAGTTGCTTTCAGAAAGAAGACATGTTTTGTTCGTGATTATGATGGGAATGACTTACTTACCGGTACACGGGGTACTGATCTTTACACAATTTCACTTCAAGACACAACTTCATCAACTCCAATTTGCTTCATGGCAAAAGCTTCAACGACTCAGGCATGGTTATGGCATCAACGTCTTTCTCATCTCAACTTTGATACCATTAACTTGCTTTCCAAGAAAGATATTGTGAGAGGCCTTCCAAGCTTGAAATTCATCAAAGATCATCTTTGTTCTTCTTGTGAACTTTGTAAAGCTAAACGAAGTAGCTTCAAAACAAAGACCACACCAAGCTCTAAAGGACGGTTAGATCTTCTTCATATGGATCTATGTGGTCCCATGCGTGTTCAGAGTATCAATGGAAAGAAATATATTCTGGTAATTGTCGATGATTACTCAAGGTACACATGGACTCACTTCTTGAGATCCAAGGATGAAACACCCGATGTTCTCATTAGCTTCCTTAAATTGATACAACGTGGTCTTCAAGCTCAAGTTAAAGTGGTTCGTACTGACAGAGGTACAGAATTTTTGAATTCTAATCTGAGAAAGTATTTTGAAGCCGAAGGGATTGAACATGAAACATCTATTGCTCGAACACCCGAACAAAACGGCGTTGTTGAAAGACGAAACCGTACTTTGGTTGAAGCTGCTCGCACATTATTATCTGCTTCAAAACTTCCACTATACTTTTGGGCCGAAGCCGTGTCAACCGCATGCTACACACAAAACCGATCCTTAATTATCCCAAGACACGAAAAGACACCATATCACATAATTCATGATCGAAAACCCTCACTCAAACACCTTCATGTTTTTGGATGTACTTGTTACATTATACGAGATGGTGAAAATTTGGATAAGATGAAAGAAAAAGGTGATGCATGTATTCTTGTGGGATATGCAACTCAGTCTAAGGGATATAGAGTGTTTAACAAAAGAACAAAATTGATTGTCGAGACAATTCACATCCGATTTGATGAATCTCAAGAAATGGCACTTGAACAAAGCAGTTTAAGTCCCGATCCACAAGGACAAACGACTTCCGTTCACAACCGCACGGAACTCGGAACTCAAGACCACAGCAATGAACCGTCAAGTTCAACGCTGGTTCCAGAGAATGTTCCTAGAGCTGATATGACAGTCGACACGACCATTGAAGAGTTGGAAATGTTGTATGGACCAATGTATGATGAATATTTCACGGGGGAGAAACAAGTTGTATCGAAGTCTTCCGCTGTCACTCATGATAAGAATGATGAAACCGATCATCGTCAACAACAAGATACAACTTCATCTACTTCAACACGGGTTGCTGCAGATTTACCTCCTCAGAATATCACTTCAACAATCGATCCTACAACATCCACAACTACTGTCATTGCTCCAGAGAACACAAATCAAGCAGACAATGCATTATCTGACGAAGACGAATTCATCAACCCATTCGGTACACCGGTACACGAAACTGGAGAGTCTTCTACTCGCCATGTTGATCCGTCAAATATGCATACGTTCTATCAACGACATCCTTCAACACATCATTGGACCCGAGATCATCCTTTGGTTCATGTAATTGGAAACCCTTCACAGCCCGTTCGTACAAGACGACAGCTTCACACCGATGGCGATGTTTGTATGTTCGCACTCGCCGTGAGTTCAGCCGAACCGAAAAACATCAAAGAAGCCTTGGATGATCATGCTTGGATTGAATCGATGACGGATGAAATTCAACAATTTGAAAGACTTAAAGTCTGGGAACTTGTTGACAGACCATACGATGTAAAACCATTAAATCTTCGATGGATCTGGAAAAACAAGATGGATGAAGAGAACACGATCATCAAGAATAAATCTAGACTAGTGGCTAAGGGGTATGGACAGAAAGAGGGTATTGATTTTGAAGAATCATTTGCACCAGTAGCTCGAATGGAAGCGGTCAGAATTTTCCTTGCTTATGCTGCACATAAGGGATTCATCGTTTATCAAATGGACGTAAAGACGGTGTTTCTTAACGGTCCTTTGAAGGAAGAAGTTTATGTCACGCAGCCGGAAGGATTCGTCAATCCTCATTATCCTGACAAGGTGTATCGTCTCCACAAAGCACTTTATGGACTCAAGCAAGCTCCAAGGGCGTGGTACGACGAACTCTCGAAATTTCTGGTCTCCAAAGGTTTCTCAAAAGGTTCCATTGATCTAACTTTGTTCACTTATAAATATGGGGATGACATTCTGCTTGTGCAAATTTATGTTGATGACATTATTTTCGGGTCTACAAACCCAAAACTTTCAAAATGGTTTGAAAAAGTAATGCACAGCAGATTTGAAATGTCTATGATGGGCGAACTAAAATTCTTTCTAGGAATTCAAGTTCACCAATCCCCAAGTGGTATCTTCATTAACCAAGCTAAGTATTGTCAAGAGATAATAAAAAAGCATGGTATGACATCATGTGACCCCGTTGGGACACCATTATCAACCACATCCCTAGATGCTGATTTGGAGGGATTACCCATAGATCAAACGAGATATCGTTCCATGATCGGGTCCCTCATGTACTTGACAGCGAGCAGACCTGATATACATCATGCTACATGCTATTGTGCACGATATCAAGCACGACCCACTGAAAAGCACCTCAAGGAGGTTAAACGGATCTTTCGGTACCTTAAGAATACCATTCACATGGGACTCTGGTATCCGAGGGAAACCGGTTTCTTTCTAACGGCCTATTCAGATTCTGATCATGCAGGGTGTCTTGATACACGTAAAAGTACTTCTGGTGGTGCACAATTTCTAGGTCAAGACAAGCTTGTGGGATGGTCTTCCAAGAAGCAGGATTGCACGTCACTTTCATCAGCCGAAGCGGAGTATGTGTCTCTATCTGCGTGTTGTGCTCAAGTTCTTTGGATGAGAACACAACTCACGGATTATGGCTTCCATTTTGATAAAGTACCTATGTACTGTGACTCAAAATCGGCCATAGCCATCTCCTACAATCCGGTTCAGCATTCCCGCACGAAGCACATTGATGTCAGATATCACTTCATTAAGGAACAAGTTGAAAAGGGTATTGTTGAATTATACTTTGTTGGAACTGATTACCAATTAGCTGACTTGTTTACAAAAGCTCTTTCGAAAGAGAGGTTTGCGTATCTAGTTAGGCAAATTGGTATGAGATGTTTGACTCCAGCAGAACTGGAGGTTCTGGCAAAGAAGCCTGCTTGATTCATCTATCAAACATCTACCTGTAAATATTAATGAAAAAGAAAATACAAAATTAAAAAAATCTTTGATAATCCAAAAAATATTCTTCTCGACATGTCTTTCAGTATCGATAATATGGACGTACCTAGAAATGTCGCTCAATAACGACACGGGTGTGTACATAAAGCTCGAATGAAAGTTGTAAATATTTTTCAAAACATGTCATTTTTTCTTTTAATAAAGGAAATTGTCTACTTTGGACAATATTTCCAAACAACGGGTAGAGCAATCTATCACGGGTTGAGCTTGTCACAAAACATTCAACGTTTTGAGCTCAACACAATGGCTTGTAATCACTTTCAGATTGCAACCCGGATCTAAATTCACGGGGGACTGTACGCTTTTGTACTCTTACCCTTAGCAAAAGAAGTTAAATCTTCTTACACTTGAGTGGATTCGTCAAGACATTCAAAGTCTATGAACTCAAGTTTATGCTTTAGAAAAACCTTTTCGTCAAAAAGAATTGATTTTTCAAAAAGCGTTGAACACAATTTTTTCAAGAATTTCTCAATGATATTCAAAATCTTTCAAAAATTGTGTGTTCAACAACTCCTATCCTCAAAAGTTTAATGTGGATCACATCCTCGTAATGACAATTCCATTGGATCAATTTTTGAGGGGGAGCATTTCAACTTCATGCATAGATTGACACATCTTTCTCCCGAAGATTTTCAAGACTATTTTTCAAAATATATTTTAATCAAATTTGGTATCTCTAATATCAAAAGATTTTATATATTAGAGATAGGGGGAGAAAATGTGATTAAAATGTGATCTAATATAAGACTCATGCACTTTAACACTTTAACTCTTACCTACATGTGCAAAACACTTTCGATTATCGATGCACATGTGATGGGGGAGCATTTCTAAAACGACAAAACTAGCAAGGTGTTAAATGTTTTTCAAACACTTTGTTAGAATTTAAAGTGGTTTTCATGGTTACGATCAAATACCCACAACATCTTTAATTCACGACGTTATTGGTGTCAAAAGGGTGGTTAGGTTTAAGTCCTATGATCCAACCAGAACCGGAGGGATCTTCCCAGGGACAATCCAATAGATTATTAGAAGTCCTTAGGAAAGATGGAGTAGAGTGTGAACGTAGCTGAATGCCGACTAAGTACTGATGCTAGCACTGGAACAATCACAACAAGGTGCTAGTAATGATGTCTTGGTAAGCATTGAAGGGGTTGAAGAATGAAAAAGAAATGTAAGGATAAAGGGTGTAAAGAAAGAAGCCCTCCATACAACTTAGGCAGAAACCGGGTCAACTCATCATGAAGACAAACTCATCATGGACCCAGTGATATGAAGCACAACCCTTTCCTAGCTACTCAGGCTTCTCTCAAAAGAAGTTTGTTTTATTGTCACGGAGAACAACATGACTTCTATTGACTTTCTCACTCCGAGATAGTTGATATTGAATAGGTGGCATCTGCTCCAGCCTCCGACCACTAAAAGTGCACAAATAGAGTCTAGAGCCAAAAGATCAATCAAATCTCGTTAGGACACACGGATGAAGATCAAGAGAGTCCTACGCTATATCCTTGTGATATTGCTAGAACACTCAGAGTGATACTACTTAGTATTCACAATGATGAGTGGAAATCCTTCCAGTGTTAACATCAAACAGCACTGCGGTAGGTCATATGCAAGATTCTTTATGAATTGAACATGTGCAAAACTGAAAAGCAACAGTGGTTTGATTCTTAATTGATTCAAACTCGTTTCAGGTTTCTATGCAATATCTTTATGGTCTTGCCAGAACATTCAGAGTGATATTCATTAATATTCACGGTGACGAATGGAAATCCTTCTAGCGTCAACATCAAACAGCGCTACGGTAGGTGACTTGGGAGATTCTTATGAATCAAACTTGTGTCAACTGGAAAGCAACAATGGTAAGATTCGTTAAGAATCAAACTTGTTCCAGGAATTTGAATTGACGACTTTAATCAAGCGGATATCTATCCAATTGATTCACTCTTTATGTTCGCAGTCTTGCTTTGAGACGGTCGAGTAAAGAGAACGGCTAGTACAGCCGCGAAACCCTGTCAAGGAGATTCTTAATTGAATCTACCTGATCACAGGTACGATATTTAATATCGTATAACGGTCTTCACCGACCGGAGGTAAAACGCTACCGATTTAGGACGAATGTCAAAGCCATTCTGTCCGTGTCTATGTTTTGTCTCGAGAAGGTGGCGTCACGGTGTACACAGCAAAGTCAATGATTCGGAAACCACATACTCATGCCTAAAGACATATTCAACAATTAATAGTGTGAGCATGTGGATGAAGACACAAGATCGCAAGATGGCAAAGACAAGTCAAGGATGATTTGAAGATCTCAAGCTTAAAGACAAAGTCGAAAGACAACGACAAAGGCTCAAAGATCACAGCATGAAGGAACAAGACTACAATTACACGTTCAAGACTCATTTATGGCGAGATTAGTAATCTCTACAAATTTCCTAAATGACCAAGGTTTATGACCTCTCATTGGGGGAGATTGTTAGCCTCAAAATATTGAGCCAAACAAGAATGCTCGGTCATATGTTTATTATATATCGTATATTTAGAACGTTGTAATAGGTAGTATATTAGTCGTGTTATACGGGCTTAACTTTAGGCTAAAGTTCATTGATAAGTAACTAAGGCCCAAAAGGAAAGCCCGGCCCAAACCATATAGTCCATAAAGAAGCCCGCATGTGGGTGGACTATATATACCCTTCCTAGCATGTTAGGAAGGGTGTTGGTTCATTTGTATTTTTCACTTCTCAATCTAACATTCACCTAGTTCCAACCATTTTTCTCTCTACTTTCTCTCACTACTTTCTCTCTCTAGAATTCTTCTCATTTCTACCTTTCTTTCTTAATAATTCGTCTTATATCTTCACATATATTAGGGACATCAATCATTAGTTAAGGATCTTCTACAAGAACCATTTATAAAGCCAGTTTTATTCTTTCCTTCCAAAGCTAAAAGCATAGCATTAGACCAAATTTGATAGTTCTCAGTGCCTTTAAGTTTGATAGAAATCACAGTTAATGTGGTAGAGTCATTTGGGTGAAGGTGCAAAGGGTCACTAATGTCAAGCTCACTAATCAAGGTGACAAATTTATCCCCAGTCTGGTCACCTTGTTGTTTGGTGTATGTGTCACCATGAACACTAGTCATGGTGAGCAACACAGACACAAATCACAAAACCCAAAAAAGAACTTATTCAAAGTCAACAAAGTTCCCAGGATTCCAAACCACTCAAGGGTGGTAGGTCAAGGGAAAGACAAAGATTAAGGGTCCAGGTAAGCAATATAGCTCAAAAATGAACAACCAAGCCAGCAAACCAGCAAGAGAGAGTATAATAATTACAATAATAAGCCAAAATCACGTATGTAACACCACACTTGAATAAGTGGACTGTTAGGTGTATTTATGGCGTGTCATCAAAGCATAAGGTAAATGTCCTAAAACATTAACTGACCATAAAGGAAATACCAGAATCAAACATCGGTAATCCAAACATAAGCTCAAAACAAGACAAGTAATTACTGAAGGAAAGGACTAACCAATGTCAAAATAAGCAAAGTAATGTAAGAAGTGCATAAAGTAAGAAGTCTGGATAGCTTCCATCCAAATGCACATGCTCTCAGAATCCTAAGAGCATCTCGGGTACCTGTCGTTAGAACATGAAAGGAACTACGGCTTAGCATAATGTCCAGTGAACGGATATAAAGCATGATAAGAAATATTGAAATGAAGCAGATAATAAAATACAGAAGCTGTAAGACTGATAAGTAAATTTGCAGCGGAAATCTGTGTATAATCTGAAAAGTCTGATTTATAAATAGTAAAGCTGAACTGTTATCTGTTAAATCTGAAAACATACATTTACTGTATTTTAATTGGCAAGAGCTTATATAGGTCACCTGTTGTAACAACTGCTGCATGAATAAATAGAGGGGTGACCTCGTCATACTATAGAGGGGTGACCTCTAAATAATGTGTTGGGTGGAGGGATCAACTCCAATGTGGAGGATGTAGAGCACACACCACATTAACCTGATAAGCTATAACTGATAACCTAGGATGCATCCATACGCCCCGCTGATAATACTGATAAATTGGCCAAGCTAAAATAAAAGGGACGCTACGAGAAATCGCTCCCCCGCAGAAGAGTCATGACACCGGTGCCTCTATTGTCATGGTTACGGTACCTCCGTAACTAGTACATACTGGTCACGCTTGCATATAAAGCTTAAGAAATTTAACTTAGTTATTAAAATGATTACTGATACGATTTAGAACGTATATTGGGAAAACATTTGGCTGCAGACGGGAAATCTTAATCATGCATAGAAGGAAGTCCTTACTGAAGGACGGGAAATCCGTACCATAAATCGAAATGAAGGAGACAAATAATAGTAGAGAGATGGGAATATCCGTACCATCGAGATCCAAATGCTTATTCGATGTCTTAACTTATACTAACCCGTTAGTGATCTACATACGTAAAACATGTTATTATTATTAGCTATTAGTAATAAACGTCATCTTAAATATTTAGTTTAACAAGTATTAGTAGTTCCTCTATGTCTTAGTTTATAGATGAATTTATGTTATAACATCTCTAGACGTCAATCAATTGTGGGCTAATTATGTTTCATTTGAATAAGTGTATAAGTATATAATAATAGTGAAATTTCCACACACTGTAGGATATATTTGTAAACATTTTTATAGTTCAAGGACCAAAAATGAAAATTAATAAGTAATATACCATCAAATGTTGTCTTCTACATTTGTTACGTCACTGAAAACAGCTTTATGTTTCACGCTTCATACATATATATACATTCATATATAGTTCAACATGTAACCATGCTATTGCGTTCATTATTGTGATTTATAAATGTGTGATGATATTGATATATTCGGAGTATATATTAATGATAATATATACTAATGACAGCGAAACTGAAGTCTTGATTTTTAGCGATAACATCTTTGACATTGACCTAGTGGCTTGACTACATAAAATAGTTTGCATTTTGAAACCATATCCTTGTTTTCTTTTTTAACTGATTAGGAAGTCCAATAAAACTAATACTTTATTCCTATAAATTTATTAGGTAGTTATCTAGATATATTTTCTTTCTAATAAGCCGATCCAAACAGCCATTCTAATATATGTTTACGTTTTCGTGATCTAGTAATTCCCGTGTATTATTATTCTGTCTTGAGTTCGTGATTTATCGTGACATGATTTATTTATTATACGTAATTACTCGTCGTGTACATTTAATATAACTGAATGCTTGTTGGGGATTAATTAAAGAAAGTTTTAATTAATCTGATGTTTCATGTAATTAATATTTTCATTGCTTTTTCATGCGGGTTTTACAACTCTTCCCCTCTAAAAAAATAATTCGTCTTCAAATTAGAGATATGATAATGTTGTGGTTTTACAATTCTTTCCCTCTAAAAAGGAAAAATTCGTCCTCGAATTAAAGGTAATAAAGTTGTTGGGTTATAATAACTGAAAGAACACGTAAGCTGAAAAGACATGTAGGCTGAAAGGACATGAACATGACATGACTAAAGAGAACATGGAACATGACATGGCTGAAGAGGGCATGGAATGTAACATGACTGCAAGAACATAACTGAATTATAAAAGGAAAAGGATGAGAATTCCGGATGGACTCCTCCGTTCCAAGTGGCTTCCCGCTCGAAATGATTCCTTCAAAGATCTTGACACAATGAACAATATTGGTCTTAATGACCCTGTCCTAACGATGCTGAATAGTTTCTGGTTCCATACTTGAGATGGATTTCTAAATTTGATCGAATGAATACGATATAACATTTAGGATACATGGAACGATACGTACAAATAACATGAAACTATGACATTTATATCTCTAAGCAAAGCTACTTAAAACATATTGGAACGAACTACGTGAAAAATTGTGAACGTGTTACGTGAGCAATTGTGAACGTGGTTCGCGATCATATGATGAACGCTTTGCATGGAATATATCATTAAAACGTGATACATGAAACATACTGTGAACGTGATACGTGAAACATACTATAAACGTGATACATGCACATATCATGAACGTATGCTGACTAAGGGAGGAATACCAAACGATACGACCTGAGACTTGAAACGTCTGCCTGGGTATGGAAAAGTTGTGCGAAACTTGAGTCTAGTTTCTCAAGCTTTCTGTAACCAAGTCCAGTACAAGACCTGGAACATATATAGTGAGATGGAACACGAATCTGGACGTGAACGATGTCATGAATACGAACGTAGACGTAAATCATGAGATGGAAAACATATGAACAAAATCATAACTGTGGACGTGAGACGTAAACGTGAAAGTAAACGTGCACGCAAAGATGAACATAAGCGTGGACATGAATGTGAAGGTGAACGTGATCGTGAACATGAATTTCTATCTGATATGATGGTTGATGGAATACCTTGAAATCGTATGATCTATTTCTGAATTTCCTGCAATCTGCTACTGCGTAATCCTTTCGGATGAAAGAAAAGGTGTAGGCTGGGTTCAATGGTTGATAATGACTTAGATAGTATCATACTTCTTCTGAGTCTGCATTAACCTGATCACAACCTCCATGGAATCTTGTCTCATTTCTATTCTGAATTTCTAATGGTTGTAATAACTCACTAGCATGTCGGCGTTCTATATTGAACCTGCTGGCATGTCAGGCACCTAGATATGAACATAGCTGCATCAATGTGTTATACTGCTTCAATCAAAATCCTACCTGGAATTACGGTGTATTCTTGTGGAGACTGGATGAATAGTAATGGAAGAACTACGAGTCTCGGTAAATTAGACCTCTCCTAGCGTAGGATCTTATGGAATATAAAGTTTTAGTGTAGATTATCCCCTTTATGCGTAAGCTTAGTCATGGAAAGCTACTCGTGAGAACTGTCAGCAATTTCCGCGGTAGTAGTCAACTGAGTTCTAGAAAATTTGCGTACTTCAGTCACAGACGTCGGTCTTGACCATCTGGAGATGGCCTTCACCTTCGCAGGATTTTTGAAATTTCTTTCTGCTGAAAATAGGGTGGCTCAGAAATGTCACTTGTTAAACTAGAGCTCACATCTGAAAGCTACGTATATAATATCCTTTGATCGGAGAATCTGTAGGATCATGAAAATATGATTCTCGTCTTCTTCTCTAGAATTGAGAAGATCAGAATCTTAACAATGAATATACTGACAACTCGGCTAAGAATTCATGGGAAATTTGATTCATCAAATCTATAATATAGTTGGAGCATTCGGAAGTCCAAGAGCATAGACCCAAATTTAGAGAGGTCATAACGTGTGTAAAAACAGTCTTGGAAATCTCCTGTCTTTCTCTCACAACTGATGGCAGCATGATCGTGAATTGATCCTGGAAAAATGTTTAAGACTTCGTAGCTGATTAGATAATTCTTCTATACGTAGAATGAATATTGATTATGAATGGTGTTCTTGTCAACTTTTTCGGTGGTCGATACATGATCTCATGTTACCGGCCTTCTTCCTGACAGACAGAGACGGTGCACCTCCTGGTGGTGCACTCGGGCGAATAAAGCCTCGTTCTAGTGACTCTTGCAGCTAATCCTGCAAGTCCTTTAACTCATCTAAAGCCCTGGAATAAGGAGTTTTGAAAATAGGTTCTGTCCTTGAAACAAGCTCGATGCTAAACTCCGTCTCATGGTTAGGAAGGAATTTCTGGAAAACCTTTTGGAATTGCAATTGGAAACTCTAGAATAATCTGCTAATCGTGAATTTAAGGAACTTCAGAAGTTGATTTATAACTGGTAGTTATAAGTCTTCGTAGCTTTGGATTCATAAGTTACGCGCTTGTATGGCAGAAACAATTTGTACTGATTTTTCTAACAGATTATATAATGAATATATTTGGAATTTAGTCAGACGGATCTCGTCGTTAACTGAAAAGTAAACTTTAACAAATATGGGTGGTACTGTGGAGTCTTTTCTGGCTGGGAGGTAGGTAATACCTATTCTAAGATAAAGCTGACATATGAATACGTGAAGTAAATGTGGCGCCTTTCACTGAATGTGTTCGTCTGTAATCTCACCGAATGAATATTGCGTGTCTAACCTGAATAATACACCAGTGGTCGTGACTAAATCTTGAATGGTATGATTTATGCGTGGCATGACACAACAGGTATACCCCCTTAGAGGGTACCCTGAATTTCTGAGGGCCTGGTTTAGAAAACATACGGAGTTATGAGTTCTGACTCGTACTTGAGAAGATATCCGTATGACGTGTACCATGACTGGTGTCTTGACATGTCTCTTCCGAAATGATACTTGAGACTTGTGTCATGAATGATGTCTTGACATGTGTTTCAGTAGGTGAGTCTGAATAAGGTTAAAAAATTTTGGTAATTGCTAGAGTTGGCGGACCGGTTAGACTGTTGACCTCTATATTTCTGGTCACGTCCATTCCGGAGTTCTGATGGTTACTGACTGATTAATTATTAGCACGGTGGTTTTAACTCCTTCCTTGTCTGTCAATTTCATGACGATCATTATCATGACAGTAATTCATGTAACTAGTTCTGCTGAGTAGTCGGTTGGGTATCGGTTTTTCACTCTTCTAACTGAAAATAGCTGTGTGACGTATGACATCTTAACTGAGGAAGTAAAGGCATGGAATGGGGTGGTAGCGTCTGATGGTTGAAGTATATTATTGTTTGAAATTTCAAATTTATAATTTTCGTCCCTGCTCTTGAAGAGTCTTCATTGTATAAACAACATCAACATCTTGAGAAATCTCCAAAGTACCAGTAGCATCAGCATTCGTGAGGTCTTCAAAGTGTTAACAACATCAGTATCTGGTAAAATCTTCAACTCACGAGCAGCATCAGCATCTGGTAGAATATCGACAAATGGAAACGCCTGACATGATTGAGGATCGATTAGCAATATCCATGGAGTACACCTAGACTACTGTACATGAAATACAAAATGAATACTGCACAAGAAGCATATTTGAGACACTGTACGTGGAGTACACATGAAATATATGGATTATAACTGAGACATTGTACATGGGGTACATATGGAATACTGTACATGATGTACACATAGAATACTGTACATGTAGTACCGCTGAAAGTTTGCTGATATGATCGATACTGGTGTCAATCGTCTGGCATGATCAAAGAAAAGATGAATTGATGTAGACGGTTAGCAAACTGAACTGCAACGAGTAACATGATAGGTTGACAATTCCTGCATAGACCTAATGTTGGTTGTATAGAGAGCTCGAAAGTATGATTTAATCGAAGTTCCAACAATGGTCAGCATGAAACATGATTAATGAAGGCCAACATGATTTATCATGAAAACAAGATTTTACTGTAATTCTTATGTAGTTTAGCATGAAAGCATCATTACCTTGCTGAAACATAATCCTCATAAGGAGACATGAAACTGAATCAGCATGAAAACGACATCAACATGAGATTATGAGAACTTGATTGCTACAAAGAACACGAAAAGATACTTAACTAAGGTTTAACATCAACTGGTGTGGATGGCTATGGTTCAATCCACAGAATTTAAAGGAGAAAACATGTGACTAAGTATTGGCGATTCTAGTTCGGTCCATACTTGTCAAAATTTTATGAAAACTGTCATGTATAGAAATTTAAAATCTGGAACTAAATGTGGATGGCTGTTGTCCAATCCATACTAGTCAAACTTCAATTAGACATCATGATATGAATAAAGGTGAACGCCTGTGGGTCGGTTCACAAAACAACTATCGTCTGAAAACATGAAATTTGACCTGATGATACATGGTTATTATATGGGTTCTAATTTCTCGGAATCCTCTCGAATTGATCTAGGCTTTAAGTGGAATGATTGTTCTTGGTTACTAAATTAAAGGGTTTGGTTTTCTGATCTACTAAAAAGTTTGAATAAGCTAAAATGAAAATTTAAATCAAAGATAATTAATTTAGTTTAATGATGATTAATAAAAACTGGAATTGAGATTAGAATTGAGATTAAAATAAAATTAAAATAAAGAAACAGTATAGCAATAGTAAAGAAACAGTAAACCTTTAAAATGCCCAAAAGATAACTGATTCGGAAGTTACTGTCCATTCGGAAGATGAAGATTCATTCGGAACTTGTGCTTCGTTCGGAAGTTTAGGCTTGATTCGGAACTTTCCGTTTCATCCGAAACTTACTGATTCGGAACATACTGATTCGGAAGTTTCTGGAAAATAAACCTTCATTCGGAACTATTAAGATTGGTGCGGAAGTTTCCGAATCGGAAGTGATACTGGTTCGGAACTTTTGTTCCGATTCGGAACTTATGCTTGGGTCGGAAGTTAGGGATTGGTTCGGAACTTTCAATTTGGTTCGGAAGTTTTAGATTGGTTCGGAACTTTCAATTTGGTTCGGAACTCTTAGTTTGGTTCGGAACTCTCTATTTGATTCGGAACTTTCTGATTGGTTCGGAAGTCTGGGAAAACCCAGAACAGTAAGAATACCCGAAGAACAAGGAAAATTGTTTTAATCCAAAAATCACCAAATTTTTAACCAAAAACTTAAATAAAACTAAAAACAAAGCATTTATTAACCATAAGCTACAAATCCCACTAAAAAAACACAAATCCCAACAACTTTTGAAGATCAAATCAAGAAAAATAGAAACTCAAGAACTTGAAGATAAAGATGAAGATGAACAAGATTAAATGGAAAGATTAAACAAGACTTTGTATTGAATGATTAATGTTTTAACAAGATCAAACAAGAATTAAAATAACAAGATTTGAAAAACAAAGATTAAAATCACCAATCACCCTAGTGGTGATGGTGATGAAACGAACTAAAGAGAAAGAGGTGGGGAGGAGAGAAAACTCCAGACTAACTAAAAACTAACTAGTGGATGTGTGTGGGGAGTTGTCTATTTATAGGTGTTTCTTTTGGTTGGTGAGTGGGTTTTCTCCCGTTCTTCTTGTCTTTTCGTCTTTTCAGAAAAGTTTCCGTTTTCGATTCTGATTCGGGATTTGTCGTCGATTAAATTCAACTCGTCTTTTAATTTCTTCGTTTAATAGACTTGAGTTTCTTCGACTTATATAAATCTTCTATCTTTGGTCCTTTTCTTCGATAAATCTTCGAATAGGCCCAGTGACTTCAAATCTTTTGCATCTCTTGGACAATAGACTTTATCTCGAGTCTTTTTCTTCAGTAAAACCCGTGCAATCCCATGTTTTCTTCAATATTCATCCGGTTGACTCTGAAAACACAACAAACACAAAAACCACGCATAATTCCAAACAAATGATATTAAATACGTGTTTTGGTCTTGTTTTAGCCCGAATTAAGTGGTAAAAGGATGGGTGTTTACACACCTATCAAATCCCCTACACTTAACCATTGCCATGCCCTCATGCAATGCTTAGTGATAAAGCAATTTTACACTTTTCTCATAATTAATCAACCTTGGCCTTATTTAAATTCTACTAAACAAAAATTAAAGAAATAAAACTTTAAAGGTAACAAAGGGATAGAAAACCATTTTCACTTGAAAATAGCTACATGGAAATAACTTGCAAAGAAATCGATGACTTACATTAGGGCTTTGGTGCTGCGAAGATTTATCACCATCAAGTTTCACGTTCCCCAAACTAAGCTTAAAAACGAGATCATTGTTATTATAAGTTAGCAATTCAAACACTTACACACATGGCTTAATTAAATGCTTAAACTCCCTTATTCCTAGGTGTATCTCTTATATTTTATTTTTGTCTTAGAATGATCATGAAGATGCATTTTTGGACTTATTTCGATAGTTTATTTAGGCTGAAAGCAAAGTAGGACGATTTGATCAATAGTTAGCTAAAGGACAAAATCTATTAAAACTGCTTCTCGGGATATCAAAAAGTTCATATCTTGGCATAACTTGGTTCACGATTTGAGACCTTTCTCGGGCCGATATTTGGCATGTACTTCATACTTCATATCTTCGAGAGACGTTCTTGAGATAATGGTCTTCTCATCATAATAGAGTTTCTTCACTTGGAGACTTTTGAGGGGTACTCCAACTTTGTTGACCACGACTTCATGATTATTTCTTCAATCTCTAATTGGGATTTTGAGATACAACGATCCGCCTCCTTTTCGGACTTGGATCTATTTATCCTCATACCTTGTTAGGGTCTTTTCGGATAGACTTCTCCATGATCTTTATGGGAGTTGATTGCTTTTCGTCGTGAGTCTTGATCCTTCATATTGACTTTGGGAATAATGCTTTTCACATCACTTTGGATCTTCAGCAATAAAATTGAATCCTCATGCCTTGTTGGCCTTTTCGGACTCGCCAATCTTCGCGCCCCGCTTCATAAGTTATGCCTTGGCTATGAACTCTTATCATTACCGAGCAACTTTTAAACGATCTTGGGCTAGAAGCTAAGTAACTTTTCAAATCGTACGACCTTACTTATTGCAGATAAATTATTAGCAAGTGATGGGAGAATAGGCAAATAATTACACCAAGTGAGCTTGTGCAAGAATACCGACTTATAATTGACTCTATCATTTCTCGTCCTCCACAATTTAAAATCTCAAGTAATGAGACTCGTGGATACTTAGCCTAATAAACCAGTTTAAGGTCTACATGGTTAAGGATACTAGCTAGAATAAACTTAGATAAGTCTATTCGGGTTGAGTCAAAATAAACGCAACTGGCCTAATATGTCAAAGATTTCTAAACTAGCTACACCACTTTATTAATATTTTTGACTTTATTTACGGGATATATACATATCAAAGCAAAGATAAAAATTTAAAAATTACGACTAAATGGCCAAAGTTAATAAAAAATTTGAAAAATGTTGAAAAATATGATTTTCCGGTTAATTGAAGGCATTTTCATGGAAAAGTCCACTTAAAACTTTGATAGAAGTCCCCCTACACTTAAGATAAACATTGTCCTCAATGTTTAAGCATGTGGGAAAAGTTTCCCCTACACTTATGACATTGTGCACGTTGGTTAACTCAAGTTAAGGAAGAGACGACTAAAGTGATCAATGTCAAATGTGAGAATGAAGAAAATTGAATCACGATAGTTGAGAGATAGAACCGGATTTCGAATAACACAGGAGCACGGTTCTTCAAAAATTCCAAGAGTGCACTTATCCCTGTAATCACACCACACAAAGACAAACACGTATAGAAGTCCCCCCTGCACTTAGGGGATTAAAACATAAAAGGATAGATACTCGGGCTGCCTCCCGAGGAGCGCTTGTTTTTGATAACCGAGTCACGAGCCTGACTCGACCCAAAATTAGTTCATGGGGAACGTGGTGAGGGATGGAATCACCTCCTGAGAGGTGTCCTCACCAAAGTACAACTTCACTCGTTGGCCATTCACCTTATTATTAGGTCCATTAGGTTGAGCGAGCTCGAGAGTACCATATGGAAAAATTTGTGCAATGGTGAATGGGCCGGACCAACGAGATTTGAGCTTTCCCGAAAAGATTTTCAACCGAGAGTTAAAAAGTAAGACTTTGTCTTTAACATGGAACTCTCGGTTTTTGATCTTGGAGTCGTGAATGAGCTTAGTTCTTTCCTTATAGATCAAAGAATTTTCATAAGCCTCATTACGGAGTTCATTCAGCTCATTGAGTTGGATCTTGCGTAGGTCACCGGCTTTGTTTATATCAAAATTAGCCACTTCAAGGCCCAATAAGCCTTGTGCTCCAACTCAATGGGGAGGTGGCACGCTTTCCCGTACACAAGACGATAAGGCGTACAGCCGATCGGGGTCTTGTAAGCAGTACGGAAAGCCCACAAAGCATCATCAAGTTTATCAGCCCATGAGGCACGATGCTCTCCCACGGTTCTCTCCAGAATTCGCTTAAGTCCTCGGTTGGATATTTCAGCCTGGCCATTAGTTTGTGGGTGGTAGGCTGTGGAAAGATGATGATTTACACCGTACTTAGCCATGACTCGAGCAAATTGGTCATTGCAGAAATGAGTCCCACGATCACTAATAATGGCACGAGGCACACCGAATCTAGCGAAAAGAGCTTTCAAAAAGTTACAAACCACCCTTGCGTCATTAGTAGGCAAAGCTTTGGCTTCAACCCACTTTGAAACGTAGTCAACGGCTACAAGGATGTATTTGTTTCCTTTAGACGAAGGGAATGGCCCCATAAATTCGATACCCCAAACATCAAAGATTTCACATTCTTGTATGAAATTCTGAGGCATCTCGTCTTTATGTGTGATTTTGCCTTGCTTTTGGCAAACATCACATTTTTTAACCATATCGTGAGCGTCACGATATATGGAGGGCCAATAAAATCCCGAATCAAACACTTTTTTGGCGGTGTAGTTGGGACCAAAGTGACCACCGGTGGGTCCTTTGTGGCAAGCATCAAGGATTTCCGACGCTGCCGGTCCATCAACACATCGGCGGATAATCAGGTCGGCACATTGTTTGAATAGGTAAGGGTCGTCCCAAAAGTAAGTCTTAATGTCGGTGAAAAACTTTTTCTTTTGTTGGGACGTCAACCCTTCCTTGAGAATTCCACCCGCCAAGTAGTTTGCAACGTCCGCAAACCACGGGGTTTCATTCGGCTTCGAGTTTATAGACATTAAGGTCTCCAAGGGAAAAGAATCATTGATTTCTTTGGTCGGATGATCCCCTTGGTAAGGATCCTCAAGTCTGCTGAGATGGTCCGCGGCTAAGTTTTCTGCTCCTTTTTTATCGCGAATTTCGATTTTAAATTCCTGGAGCAGCAAAACCCAGCGAAGAAGTCTTGGTTTAGAATCTTGCTTTGTCAACAAGTACTTCAGCGCGGAATGATCGGTATACACAATGGTGGTAGAAAGGACAAGATAGGGGCGGAATTTTTCAAAAGCATAGACAACAGCTAAAAGCTCTTTTTCGGTTGTCGTATAATGCAATTGTGCCCCTGTCATTGTCTTGCTAGCGTAATGGATCGGTTGGAAGTGTTTGTTCACTCTTTGTCCAAGAACCGCTCCAATAGCAAAATCGCTAGCATCGCACATCAACTCAAAGGGAAGCTCCCAATTAGGGGTAACCAAGACGGGTGCCTTAGTTAGCTTATCCTTAAGCGAGTTGAAGGCTTCAAGACACTCTTTGGAGAAGATAAAAGGAGTATCTTTTTCCAAGAGGTGGGTCATCGGGCGAGCGATTTGAGAAAAATCTTTGATGAATCGACGGTAGAAGCCCGCATGACCCAGGAAACTTCTCACACCCTTCACGGTTGAAGGTGGAGGCAACTTTGCGATAACATCGACTTTAGCACGGTCAACTTCAAGACCGGCTTTCGAGATCTTATGTCCAAGCACGACGCCTTCTTTTACCATAAAATGGCATTTTTCCCAATTCAGAACTAGGCGAGTGTCTTCGCACCGCTTGAGCATACGTTCCAAATTGGCAAGGCAGGAAGAGAAAGAATCCCCAAAGACCGAGAAATCATCCATGAAGACTTCCATGGTTTGTTCAACCATGTCATGGAAGATAGCTAACATGCACCTTTGGAAAGTCCCGGGCGCATTACATAAGCCAAAAGGCATTCTTTTGTAAGCAAATGTGCCATAGGGACAAGTGAATGTAGTCTTCTCTTGATCTTGGGGATCGATGGGTATTTGAAAATAACCCGAGAAACCATCAAGAAAGCAGTAATATTCATTACCCGCTAAGCGTTCAAGCATTTGGTCCATGAAAGGTAGAGGGAAATGATCCTTTCTCGTGGCATCATTGAGTTTGCGGTAGTCTATACAAACTCTCCACCCAGTAACGAGACGAGTGGTAATCAACTCGTTGTGTTCATTGGGAACAACGGTTATTCCGCCCTTCTTGGGCACACAATGGATTGGACTAACCCATGGTGAATCCGAAATAGGGTAAATCATACCCGCATCAAGAAGTTTGAGAACCTCAGTTTTGATGACTTCATGGATTGTTGGATTCACCCTTCGTTGGCTTTGAATTGTGGGCTTAAAGTCGTCCTCCATGAGACATTTGTGTGTGCAGAAGTGAGGATCAATTCCACGAATATCTGAAATCTTCCAAGCAATAGCCTTCTTATGATCTTTCAACACGGCGACAAGTCGGGCTTTCTCTTCATCCTTCAAATCCTTAGCAATGATGACTGGCGACTTCTTCTCTTCTTCGAGGGATACATACTCAAGATGGGGCAGCAACTCCTTAAGTTCCAAATCCGGAGGATTTTCGACGTGAGGCGTATTCGAAGTCGGAGTATCGATAGCAATGACAGTGGGAGATGGAGGAGAAGGATTGTCTTCTTTAAGAAGGTTAGCAATGAAGCTAAGATCTTCATCCCAATTGGTAGAAGAATCGTCATTGTGTAAATTCACATCTCCCAGGGTGGCTTCCAAATCTTTGCAAAGGAAATCACTTTCTCCAAATAGAGATAGTGATGAGTCGATAGAGGAAACGGTCTCAACATGGGGAAGAGAGGTAGGAATATTTTTACAAGCATCTTTGAAATGTTCTTCACAAGCCTCATCAAGAACGTCAATACAATTAACACTCTCGTAAGAATAAGGCTGTTTAGAAAGCTTTCCCATGTTGAAGACTACTTTATCGTCACCCACTCTCATGATAAGCTCACCAGCTTCAACATCGATGAGAGTGCGACCGGTCCTCAAGAATGGACGACCAACAATGAGTGGCACACGGGGGTCCATCTCGTAGTCGAAGACAACAAAATCAGCAGGGAAGGTGAATTTGTCGACTCCTACAATGACGTCTTCGGCTATCCCCACTGGATAAGCAACCGTACGGTTAGCTAATTCCAAAGTCATTTTGGTGGGGACTAGCTCTGGGAGAGATAATTGCTTCCAAACACTTAGAGGCATGAGATTAATACTGGCACCTAGATCGGCTAGGGCCATGCAATTCTCTACTCCCGGGAAATTGCAAGGGATAAGAAAACGACCCGGATCACCAAGCTTGGTTGGCAATTTCCTTAATAGTACTGCAGAGCAGTTCTCATTAAGTTGGGTGTTGGCAATATCGAGGAGCTTTTCCTTGTCGCTCAGAAGATCTTTAAACATTTTTGCGTACTTGGGCATGTGAGCGAGAGCCTCAGCGAAGGAGATATTGAAATTCAGTTGTTTGAACATTTTTAGGAAGTTCGAAACTTGAATATCATCCTTGCTCTTTTGCTTCTCTTTCCTCAACCTAGATGGATACGGTATATTGGAAGAAGAGGAAGGCTTTAGGGGAATAGGATCACTCACAACCACGGGTGGAGGAGGGGTAGAAGGAAGAGGTGGAGAAATTGGGGAAGGAGAAGGAGGAGGAATAGGAGCAGGCGACTCGTTCTCCTTAGTCACAACCACCGGTGGAGGTATAGGAAGCTCAGGGTCCTTGGTACCTTTGCCACTTCGAGTAGTGATTGATTTCATCTCCCCTCTTGGGTTCGCAACGGTGTTACTCGGAAGAGTACCCGAAGAAGAGGGTTGATTACCTTGGAAGAAACTAGCCATCATGTTCCTCAGATCATTAGTTTGGCTATCCAACGTGTTTCTCATGTTGGCTCTCAAATCATTTCCTTGCTTGACCAAGTCTGCTTTCAAATTGCGCACTTCCTCTTAGAGATTTCCCACTATCACATCATTGGTTCTCATGTAGGTTGCAACCTCTTGGTGTAAAGCAGTGGTGGTTTGGTTGGGAGGAGCATTGTATGCAGGTGGTTGGTAAGCAGGTTGTTGGTAGACTTGATTGTTACGTTGAGGTGGTTGTTGTTGCTTATGAGGTGGGATGTATGGTTGTCGAGGTTGTTGTTGTTGTTGAGGAGGGTGGTTAAGGTTTTGTTGTTGGTTTGGGTTGTTTGGGGGAAAACCGGGTGGTGAAAGATAGTTGTTGGATCGATAGCTAAGCAAATTACGGTCACCTTGAGGTCTAGCTTGATAAGCAGGTTGAGGATAGGTGCCATATGCCGCATTCACATTCTCAGCAGGGTAGTCTTGGGTGGCGGTACAAGTTGTATAAGAATGAGGACCATCGCATATCTCACAAGGTTGGCTGACAGCGTTCACTTGAGCGTTTTTGGTGTTGTTGCTGTTGTTGTTGCTGACGGTATGGGTGACAAGCGATTCAAGAAGCGTGGTGATTTTGTCAAGTCGCTTGTCGCTGTCATTAGTGCTAGCACAAGCGACATTGGTCCGAACACTCTTGGTTTGCACACGAGATTTGTTCTCAATGATATCCCAAGCAGCATTGGAAGTCTTAGCCAATAGATTACCCCCCGAGGCACTGTTCAGTGAATCTTGATCACTCATGCTTAAACCATTGTAAAAAGTATTAATTTGATGTACTTTGGTAAAACCATGTTGTGGGCATTTTCTTAAAAGATCTTTAAAGCGATCCCAAGATTCACTGAATGACTCATCGTACTTTTGTTCAAAATTTATAATCTCATTCCGCAAAGCGGTAGTACGATAGGGTGGAAAAAAGTAGTTGATAAACTTTGTTTCCAAATCCGTCCACGAGAGAATACTCTGTGGTGGTTCCTTAGCAAGCCAATACCGGGCTTGTCCCTCTAAAGAAAAGGGAAAAAGTTGTAACCTTATAACCTCTTGTGGAACTCCATTGAACTTGACCGTGTTGGTGAGTTGCAAGAATCTCTTGATGTGGTCATGTGGATCATCAATGGTTCGTCCCAAGAATGGTTGAGCGGAGACCATCTAGATAAAGCCTGATTTTAGCTCGAAATTGTTGGCGGCAATTGGTGGTATGACAATTGGATCCGTGTTGCCATCGACATGAGCTTGCATCAATTCAATCATCGGGCGATTATCCGGAAGGGGCTCATTGTTGTTGTTATTGTTCATGTTGTTGTTATTATTGTTTGGAGGTGGTACACCGGCCATGTCTAAGTGATCGAGAGGCTCGGGCTCTTGATATGACGTGGATCGAGTGCGCATACACCTGCAAAAGAACGAACAAAGAAAAACAAAGCAAAAATATTTTTGGTTTTTATGTTTTTTAATTTTTTTGTATTTTTGAAAATTTTATATTTTTTAGTTGTTTTTGAAAATTTTTGATGAAAAAGAACGTTCACGGGGAACGGATCCCAAAATCCAAGTTCTCACAAAAAACTTTTGATCTTAACGAGAAGAGCCGGCAGCGGCGCCATTTGATACATGGTTTTTCTATTGTTCTAATTTCTCGGAATCCTCTCGAATTGATCTAGGCTTTAAGTGGAATGATTGTTCTTGGTTACTAAATTAAATGGTTTGGTTTTCTGATCTACTAAAAAGTTTGAATAAGCTAAAATGAAAATTTAAATCAAAGATAATTAATTTAATTTAATGATGATTAATAAAAACTGGAATTGAGATTAGAATTGAGATTAAAATAAAATTAAAATTAAGAAACAGTATAGCAATAGTAAAGAAACAGTAAACCTTTAAAATGCCCAAAAGATAACTGATTCGGAAGTTACTGTTCATTCGGAAGATGAAGATTCATTCGGAACTTGTGCTTCGTTCGGAAGTTTAGGCTTGATTCGGAACTTTCCGTTTCATCCGGAACTTACTGATTCGGAACATACTGATTCGGAAGTTTCTGGAAAATAAACCTTCATTCGGAACTATTAAGATTGGTGCGGAAGTTTCCGAATCGGAAGCGATACTGGTTCGGAACTTTTGTTCCGATTCGGAACTTATGCTTGGGTCGGAAGTTAGGGATTGGTTCGGAACTTTCAATTTGGTTCGGAAGTTTTAGATTGGTTCGGAACTTTCAATTTGGTTCGGAACTCTTAGTTTGGTTCGGAACTCTCTATTTGATTCGGAACTTTCTGATTGGTTCGGAAGTCTGGGAAAACCCAGAACAGTAAGAATACCCGAAGAACAAGGAAAATTGTTTTAATCCAAAAATCACCAAATTTTTAACCAAAAACTTAAATAAAACTAAACACAAAGCATTTATTAACCATAAGCTACAAATCCCACTAACAAAAACACAAATCCCAACAACTTTTGAAGATCAAATCAAGAAAAATAGAAACTCAAGAACTTGAAGATAAAGATGAAGATGAACAAGATTAAATGGAAAGATTAAACAAGACTTTGTATTGAATGATTAATGTTTTAACAAGATCAAACAAGAATTAAAATAACAAGATTTGAAAAACAAAGATTAAAATCACCAATCACCCTAGTGGTGATGGTGATGAAACGAACTAAAGAGAAAGAGGTGGGGAGGAGAGAAAACTCCAGACTAACTAAAAACTAACTAGTGGATGTGTGTGGGGAGTTGTCTATTTATAGGTGTTTCTTTTGGTTGGTGAGTGGGTTTTCTCCCGTTCTTCTTGTCTTTTCGTCTTTTCAGAAAAGTTTCCGTTTTCGATTCTGATTCGGGATTTGTCGTCGATTAAATTCAACTCGTCTTTTAATTTCTTCGTTTAATAGACTTGAGTTTCTTCGACTTATATAAATCTTCCATCTTTGGTCCTTTTCTTCGATAAATCTTCGAATAGGCCCAGTGACTTCAAATCTTTTGCATCTCTTGGACAATAGACTTTATCTCGAGTCTTTTTCTTCAGTAAAACCCGTGCAATCCCATGTTTTCTTCAATATTCATCCGGTTGACTCTGAAAACACAACAAACACAAAAACCACGCATAATTCCAAACAAATGATATTAAATACGTGTTTTGGTCTCGTTTTAGCCCGAATTAAGTGGTAAAAGGATGGGTGTTTACACACCTATCAAATCCCCTACACTTAACCATTGCCATGCCCTCATGCAATGCTTAGTGATAAAGCAATTTTACACTTTTCTCATAATTAATCAACCTTGGCCTTATTTAAATTCTACTAAACAAAAATTAAAGAAATAAAACTTTAAAGGTAACAAAGGGATATAAAACCATTTTCACTTGAAAATAGCTACATGGAAATAACTTGCAAAGAAATCGATGACTTACATTAGGGCTTTGGTGCTGCGAAGATTTATCACCCTCAAGTTTCACGTTCCCCAAACTAAGCTTAAAAACGAGATCATTGTTATTATAAGTTAGCAATTCAAACACTTACACACATGGCTTAATTAAATGCTTAAACTCCCTTATTCCTAGGTGTATCTCTTATATTTTATTTTTGTCTTAGAATGATCATGAAGATGCATTTTTGGACTTATTTCGATAGTTTATTTAGGCTGAAAGCAAAGTAGGACGATTTGATCAATAGTTAGCTAAAGGACAAAATCTCTTAAAACTGCTTCTCGGGATATCAAAAAGTTCATATCTTGGCATAACTTGGTTCACGATTTGAGACCTTTCTCGGGCTGATATTTGGCATGTACTTCATACTTCATATCTTCGAGAGACGTTCTTGAGATAATGGTCTTCTCATCATAATAGAGTTTCTTCACTTGGAGACTTTTGAGGGGTACTCCAACTTTGTTGACCACGACTTCATGATTATTTCTTCAATCTCTAATTGGGATTTAGAGATACAACGATCCGCCTCTTTTTTGGACTTGGATCTATTTATCCTCATACCTTGTTAGGGTCTTTTCGGATAGACTTCTCCATGATCTTTATGGGAGTTGATTGCTTTTCGTCGTGAGTCTTGATCCTTCATATTGACTTTGGGAATAATGCTTTTCACATCACTTTGGATCTTCAGCAATAAAATTGAATCCTCATGCCTTGTTAGGGCCTTTTCGGACTCGCCAATCTTCGCGCCCCGCTTCATAAGTTATGCCTTGGCTATGAACTCTTATCATTACCGAGCAACTTTTAAACGATCTTGGGCTAGAAGCTAAGTAACTTTTCAAATCGTACGACCTTACTTATTGCAGATAAATTATTAGCAAGTGATGGGAGAATAGGCAAATAATTACACCAAGTGAGCTTGTGCAAGAATACCGACTTATAATTGACTCTATCATTTCTCGTCCTCCACAATTTAAAATCTCAAGTAATGAGACTCGTGGATACTTAGCCTAATAAACCAGTTTAAGGTCTACATGGTTAAGGATACTAGCTAGAATAAACTTAGATAAGTCTATTCGGGTTGAGTCAAAATAAACACAACGGGCCTAATATGTCAAAGATTTCTAAACTAGCTACACCACTTTATTAATATTTTTGACTTTATTTGCGGGATATATACATATCAAAGCAAAGATAAAAATTTAAAAATTACGACTAAATGGCCAAAGTTAATAAAAAATTTGAAAAATGTTGAAAAATATGATTTTCCGGTTAATTGAAGGCATTTTCTTTTGGTTGGTGAGTGGGTTTTCTCCCGTTCTTCTTGTCTTTTCGTCTTTTCAGAAAAGTTTCCGTTTTCGATTCTGATTCGGGATTTGTCGTCGATTAAATTCAACTCGTCTTTTAATTTCTTCGTTTAATAGACTTGAGTTTCTTCGACTTATATAAATATTCCATCTTTGGTCCTTTTCTTCGATAAATCTTCGAATAGGCCCAGTGACTTCAAATCTTTTGCATCTCTTGGACAATAGACTTTATCTCGAGTCTTTTTCTTCAGTAAAACCCGTGCAATCCCATGTTTTCTTCAATATTCATCCGGTTGACTCTGAAAACACAACAAACACAAAAACCACGCATAATTCCAAACAAATGATATTAAATACGTGTTTTGGTCTCGTTTTAGCCCGAATTAAGTGGTAAAAGGATGGGTGTTTACACACCTATCACCTGAACAATGGTGAACGTCTATGGGCTGGTTCACCATGTAATATTCGACTAAAAACATGAATCTATCATGAGTAAGGATGAACGCCTATGGGTTGGTTCACCAATACAAAATCTGAACGGGCAAGGGTGAACGCCTATGGGTCGGTTCACCAAAACAAAATTCGTAGAAAAGCACCTGCGACTAAATATGGCCAGTCATATACCAACCTTTTACATAGTCAAAAAATTTAAGAAAAATGAATGATAAATGAATAAAACTGACTGATAAATGCATGAGAAACATGAGAGATAACAACGTCAAAATCTGAGAAGTTCCTGGTGACTACCTACTAGTCACAGGTAAAGTTTTAGAGCCTACAGGTCAAACCTATAGCTTTGATACCATAATTGTAACACCCCACTTGAATAAGTAGACCGTTACGTGTATTTATGGCGTGTCATCAAAGCATAAGGTAAATGTCTAATACAAGGTATTCCCAAGTATGAAAGTTCGTTGAACCGATCTTTTCGAATTGATTACAAGTTGAATGTGCGACTCAGTCGTTCTTGGTGGAAAATAAAATGGTTTGTGATTATCTATTTTAAACTGAAAGTGAAAATGTCGTTGAGTAACTAAGTAAAAATAAAAGCTTGAAAATATTTAAACTAAAAATAAAGACTTTAAAAATTAAAAAGTAAATGATGAAAACTTATAAAAATGTAAACTTTAAAAATTAAACTAAAACAAGACAAGTTAAAATAATGCTAAGTAAAAAGGAGGGAAAAATAAAGTTTAAAATATAAAAACAATTCAGAAAACTAAAAATTAAACTAAGTCTGGAAACAAGAAAATTTCACTTATCCGGAATCCACTAGAGATCCTTATCCGGAATTCGTAACAAGGGTGTTATCCGGAATCTGTATCTCAAGCCTATTTGGAATCTGAATTATAGCTACTATCCGGAATCCTTCTTCTGTTTACTATCCGGAATCCAGGAAATTCAAGTTATCCGGAATCCTTATTTCGGAAGCTTATCCGGAATTAATGTTCGAGTGACTATCCGGAATCCATTAAGAAACCTTATCCGGAATCCAAAATGAGCAACTTATCCGGAATTGATACTTCTGAAACTTATCCGGAAATGGGTTGTGCAGCTAATCCGGAATCTGAACTCAAAGCTTATACGGAATTCTGAATGATGCACTCTATCCGGAATGTAGAAATGGAACTATATCCGGAATATGGAACTTGGTCTTTATCCGGAATCTTTGGTACTTGGGCTTATCCGGAATGCTTGACAAGCTGCATATCCGGAATGATGATGACTACCACTATTCGGAATATTGAATTTGGAGGATATTCGGAAAACAAGGGTTTAAGAAACCCGGATAACATAAAAATTAAGCAAATAAGCAAATCCAAAATAAGCACTTACCAAAACTTTAACCAAAAAGATTTTTAAGAAAAACTAATAAGCCACAATTTAAAAACTATGAAAACACTAAATAATCTAAATATTAAAAATCAGCTTTTTGTAAAAATATCTAAACTATCAAAATCAACTTATTTTAAAACAATTAAACATAAAAATTAAGCAAATAAGAACCTTAATTTAAAAACTCTAAACACACCAACTCAATAAGCACAATCAAATAAGCAAAACAATCACATCATCAACAAAATTAAACCAACTACATGATTAATTAAGCAAAAACAATAGATTATTAAGAAAGGTAGAATGAGAATTAAGAAATAAGCTTGATTATATTGAAGATTAAGATCAAAGATTACAAGATTAATGAAGGTTTTGATAAGCTTGAAAAATTAGAGAGAAGAAAAATAAAAACACACTTAAAAATAAAACTTGATAATTAACTAACTAACTAACACCCTCCTAATGACACATTAGGAGGGTATATAGGAGGTGGGGAGGTTAAGTGTTGATGCTTCCTTCTTTCTTCCTTCACGTCTCGACTTGATTTAAATTCTTTGTCTTTCTCGACGTTGTCTCGGGATTTGTCGATATAAATTGAACTCGTCTCATAATTTTCTTCTATAATTAGACTTGAGTTCTTCGACTTCATTAAACTTCCGTCTTTAGACTTTTTCTTCGATAAATCTTCAGAATAGGCCTTGGACTTCCGTTCTTTTTGCATTCTTGATCTTTTGACTTCGTCTTTTGTCTTTTTCTTCGATAAAATCCCGTGATAGCCCATGTTTTCTTCCTTTTTCATATTTTTATCCTGAAACACAATAAAAACACAAACCACGCATAATTCTGACTTTTACGACATAAAATACACGTTTTGGTCTTGTTATTATTGGAAATAAGTGGCAAAAGGATAAGTGTTTTCACACTTATTAATGTCCTAAAACATTAACTGACCATAAAGAAATACCGGAATCAAACATCGGTAATCCAAACATAAGATCAAAACATGAAAAGTAATTACTGAAGAAAAGGACTAAACAATGTCTAAATAAGCAAAGTAATGTAAGAAGTGCATAAAGTAAGAAGTCTGGATAGCTTCCATCCAAATGCACATGCTCTCAGAATCCTAAGAGCGTCCCGGTGTACCTGCCGTTAGAACATGAAAGGAACTACGACTGAGCATAACGCCCAGTGAACGGATATAAAGCATGATAAGAAATATTGAAATGAAGCAGATAATAAAATACTGAACCTGTAAGACTGATAAGTAAATTTGCAGCGGAAATCTGTGTATAATGTAAAAGTCTGATTTATAAATAGTAAAGCTGAACTGTTATCTTTTAAATCTGAAAACATGCATTTACTGTATTTTAATTACCAAGAGCTTATACAGGTCATGTGCTGTAACAACTGCTGCATGAATAAATAGAAGGGTAACCTCGTCATGCTGTAGAGGGTTGACCTCTAAATAATGTGCTGTGTGGAGGGATCAACTCCAATGTGAAGGATGTAGAGCACACACCACATTCACCTGATAAGCTGTAACTGATAACCTAGGATACATCCATACGCCCCACTGATAATACTGATAAAATGGCCAAGCTGAAATAAAAGGACGTTACGAGAAATAACTCCCCCGTAGAAGAGTCATGACATTGTTGCCTCTAGTGTCATGGTTACGGTACCTCCGTAACTAGTACTTACTGGTCATGCTTGTATATAAAGTTCAGGCAATTTAACTTAGTTATTAAAATGATTACTGATAAGATTTAGAACGTATATTGGGGAAAACATTTGGCTGCAGACGGGGAATCCTAATCATGCATAGAAGGAAGTCCTTACTAAAGGACGGGAAATCCGTACCATCAATCGAAACGAAGGAGACAAATAATAGTAGAGAGATGGGAATATCCGTACCATCAAGATCCAAATGCTTATTCGATGTCTTAACTTATAATAACCCCGTTAGTGATCTACATACATAAAACATGTTATTATTATTAGCTATTAGTAATAAACGTCATCTTAAATATTTAGTTTAACAAGTATTAGTAGTTCCTCTATGTCTTAGTTTATACATGAATTTATGTTATGACATCTCTAGACGTCAATCAATTGTGGGCTAATTATGTTTCATATGGATAAGTGTATAAGTATATAATAATAGTGAAATTTCCACACACTGTATGATATATTTGTAAACAGGTTTATAGTTCAAGGACCAAAAATGAAAATTAATAAGTAATATGCCATCAAATGTTGTCATCTACATTTGTTACGTCATTGAATACAGCTTTATGTTTCATGCTTCATTCATATATATACATTCGTATATATGTCAAAATGTAACCATGCTATGTGTTTAGAAAAAAAACGTTCAAGCACTGATCTTATAAGTTGCTAACAATTATAATTAGTAAATGCTTATATTATGGTTCCAAAGTTACCTCCAAAGGACCCGCGCATGCATCAAATTAAAGTGGAACACATGTATAGAGACCGACTCGAACACGAACGATGATCAAATGAAATCTGACCAAAACCCAATATGAACGCTAACCTCTCGTAAATTAAACCAACACTCGAACCGAATACCGACAACAACTTTAACCTCCAACGAAAGAATCTGAACCGTGACACGAGAAGGGCTCGCCACTTAACTACCCGGACATGAATTTTTAGCGTGGGAGATAGCTGTCGTAATCTTCAAAACTCATTCAAAGTGTTATGGTGATTGAATCGTATAAATATGATGTTATGGTTGCATTCATTATTGTGATTTGTAAATGTATGATGATATTGATATATTCGGAGTATATATTAATGACAATATATACTAATAATGACAGCGAAACCGAAGTCCTGATTTTTAGCGATAACATCTTTGACATTGACCTAGTGGCTTGACTACATAAAACAGTTTGCATTTTGAAACCATATCCTTGTTTTCTTTTCTAACTAATTAGGAAGTCCAATAAAACAAATACTTGATTCCTATAAATTTATTAGGTAGTTATTTAGATATATTTTCTTTCTAATAAGCCGATCCAAACAGCCATTCTAATATATGTTTACGTTTTCGTGATCTAGTAATTCCCGTGTATTATTATTCGTGTCTTGAGTTCGTGATTTATCGTGACATGATTTATTTATTGTACGTAATTACTCATCGTGTACATTTAATATAACTGAATGCTTGTTGGGAATTAATTGAAGAAAGTTTTAATTAATCTAATGTTTCGTGTAATTAATATTTTCATGGCTTTTTCATGCAGGTTTTACAATGAAAGCAAATAAGCAGATAATCAACAACCAAAAAAGGAGAGAGTATAGAGGTGTTACATTGCATTCAACAAAAAGCACAATCGAACTGTTTCTTCTTGATTCACTTAGTCTAGAAGGAAACAAAACCTCCTCACCAAACCCTAATTAAAAAAATTAGGGAAAGGTAAAATACCAACATATCTAAGAAATAGATCCCAAGTTCCCTGTAACAATAACAAGATTAGAACATAGAAAAAATCGAAACCCCCAAAATTTTGAACCCCTAAAAATAATTTTAAGGTCGATTAAGAAATAATTAGATAGAAAAAATTCAGATCTAGCTATCTCAATAGCATATCTATCCAAAAAATATCAATTTCAAAAACCCCCAAATATTTTTTAAACCCTAAAAAAATTTCAACGATTTCAGAGCAACCTGGCTCTGATACCATGAAGAAAACATTGATAAATTGAATATGAACAAGATAAATAACTCATAATCAAAACCTTATATTAATAAACGAGTTTAAAGATTAAAAACAAAACAAAGATCACCACAGCTACTCTGGTGTGATCTTATTATCTAAGTGATAATAATTTTACAAAGATAGAAGATCAAAAATGATATGGGTTACATGTTTTGAAAGAGAGAGAACACATATGAAAAACACACAAATAAAACCCAGATAACTCCAATAATGGGAACGTCTAGGGTTATATGAACGCAATAGAGCCGTTGTAGGGCTTGTGATAGGCTTGTAGAATGAATGGGCTTGAGTTGTCATGGGTTGTGATCTTTCACATCTTGGCAGCTTGAGTCCTCCAAGTTATAAGCTGCAATCACTGAAGGTCCAAAACCTAACTGAAATAATCAAATATAACACAATAAGTCCCCAAAGAGTCAACATGGTATCTGATTAGGTCCTTCATTTTAACAGATGGTCGGTTGTTTATTTTTTAAATATTTACATGTAAACTGAGTAAATGACCTTAGCTAATCATATATTCAGACTAATCAGTGCTTGGGAAAGCTTATAATAGAATGTTAGCTTATGAGTAGAGGTGGCAAAATGGGAGGGCCGGGCGGGCACGGGTGGGTGGGCTAAATGGGCGACAGGCTAAACGAGCGCGGCTAAACGGGCGACGGGCTAAAACAGGCAAAAAAACATATAAAAACATAAACATAAAAAGATAATAATACTTGTTTAAAAGTCGTGAAAAAATATTACATACAAAATAATCATCGAGTGACCAATTTCATGTTTTATGCATGCCCATTAAAATCCATCTAGTGTTTACATGTGAGGATGTGCCTATTGAGCCATCAACAATAATAATGGATTGGAGAAAGTGCCCTACTTTTTATAAAGGGCTAAAAAATGCTCATAATTAACAAAACGGGCAAGGTTGCCACCTCTACTTAATACTATAAGACAATGCAGGAGATGAAGTTTGGATTAGCAGAACCTCCTAAAATAAGTTTGTCCAAAACAGATTCATTGGTTCAAAAGTGCTTATGGGGTATGGCAATAAGCTACTAAGCCTTAGCCAAGCACCCCTTAAACTCAGGTAACATAAATAAAAAGAAGTAAGTAGTATATGGTGCTTACATGGAAGAAGATATTTGGAGACGAAATAAAGTGCAGTGGTACTACTGAATGACCACTTTTGGTCTGGGTTGAACAAGAAACAACCACTAAAAAACAAAAATATTGTGGAGCGAAGAAGGGTGGTTATCCTGATTAAAATGTACGGCCCATTTCTGGTTGGTTGATTAGTTGACATGTTTACATGTGTTCGGCTTTTTATGGTTTTTTATACTGATTAAAACCACAAAATACACCTTTGACTTTTCTAATATGAGTAAAAGAGATTCACCAATGTTTTGAAAACCGTAGACCCGTTGAGACGTCGAATCATCGACTTACCGGATTGACTTATATCAATTTGGTTAAACAATAAAAAAATTATATTTTTAATGATTAACAAAAATTTATATACAAATATATAAATCGTCAAATCTTCCGTATATTATATATATAAAATATTTACCGATTATATAAAAATAAAATTACGTTGTAAATACGCATAATTTATTAATTTAAAAAAAACTAAAAGTAAAAATCCGGACGGGTCTCGAGAACATGGTTGACCCAGGTCATACAAAACTCGGCGAATCTAACCGAATTTCAAACATGTAAAACCCGATTGACCTAGTTCCGAATGAAAAATGGGTCATGTTAATTCGGGTTATTCCGGTCAACCTAAAAACTGAACCGAATTCAAATTCGATTTATAGTCCAGTTCGGTTGAAATATAGTTCGGTTCAGTTTCCGGGTTTGACAAAATAAATTATCTAAATCACTTGAACCGAATAAACCGAACAGCTCGAAAACCAAGCCGACGCCTCTAGCAATCTTATGCTGATTTTGAGCCAATTAATAAATGGGCCCAACCTCTTAGTGAGAGGAGTTATTAAGACTAACATCTCTCGACTAAAAGTTAATTAAGTGGCTCAAACCAAGCCACGTAATTTAATAAACACCTCTAAATACTCTTAATATCTTTACCGGAAAAAGGAGATTGTTAAAACAAAAATCCGTAGGTAACTAATACCTTCGCAGATGATGCTTCGGTCACGTATGTAGTATGCTTGTAGGTTAGGCCTAATCTGCAATATATAATAGAACACATGTTAGCTCGCCCTAGGGATGACCCTGAGACCAAGCTTCGACGTGAGAGTAAGTAACTAACACTAGAGTGGTATCCGGTGTGGAATACCGGAGATATAGTATTTAATTGAGAGTAAATGTTGTGTACTGTGTGTTGTTATGTGTAGTAAATGCCCTTGGGTATTTATACCCAAGATAAATATATACCTGGTCGATTAGTCATGTCATCGAGACATGTATCATGGACAGTACCCTAGGTTCAGGTACAATATAAAGTAGGCGGCGGTCCATGACTAGATCCATTCGATAAGGCATTGTTCTTTGGGTAAAACAAGGTCTCCCGAGATATGGGGGGATCTTGTCTCTTTTCTCTTTCCTATGTGGCCAGTTCTGCGGTTAAAGTGTTATGCCTCCGGCCATGTGTTGGAGACATACGCGAACATGCCCTCCCCCCCCCAATATTAGTTTATTATATCCATAATGACCTAATACTTAAATTGACTCACTCCTTTTTGGCTTGGGCATTATCTTCTTACGTTGGCCTGTTGATTCTTTTTTGGACTGTCTCTTCGTAATACGAGCAAGTTCAAATGGGTTTCCATTTTTGACAGTGATAACATGAGATTCACCATTAACACAGGTTTATGATCCGGGGCTCGGGGAGGATTGAAGAGGTGTTTAGCCATTGTAGTGAGAGAAAGAGATAGAGAGATATTCTAATATGTGTTTTATTAAAGAGAGAAAGGAAAACAAGAAATGACAATCCTCACCCCTCCATGGAAGTATGGAGGGGTATATATAGCTCGGGACTTGAACTACTTTACATGTGACAATATTAGTCCCTACAAGTCCCGGCTATGTAAACTATTGTAATTTCGTTAATCACTCACATTTTAAGGCTAACAGACAGTTCACCCCTTCCCTTTTATTGTTGGAGTGTGGGATCTCGCCACGTGTCCTGCCTCTTGGTATTCTATGGTAGATATGCTACCTCGTAACTTGTAGCCAAACAGTGTTACTTCGCTTTCTCCACCTGGGTACTATATATATACATTATCATTTCTTTCTTAACCACGCTTGGCCATTTTTCACCTTTATCACTCTCGATTTCATAGGTTTGCCTCTTTCTCTTTTCTTTTTAGTACTCTTTTATCTACTGGTTTGGTCGTTTCTGTAAAACCTCTGATTTTACCTTATTGACTTTGTCAACTGTTGTACCCTTTATTTTTGGAATCTATATAATTCCACTTTTATATGACTTATTATTAATCATATACCTTTATCATACTATCTTTCATATTTATTTTCACAATTATATGAACCCTTAGTCATTATTGACTACTCTGGCAATTGACTGTCCACCTGAATGAACAAGGACTCATCACCTTAGTACACATTTTAGGATAAACTTCATCATTATTTACTTAATTTATTAAGTACTTGGACTTATATTTATATGTATATATTTACATATATTTCATACTATGAATAAACACCTAACACTTTAAAACAATGTACATTATTTCACATTGTCATTTATTTACTTTATTCAAGTAAAATACTTATAATGATATATTCATTATATACTTTCACTAAGTTACCTAAAGGTTTAATTAAAACACCTAGAAACTTAATAAATACATACAATATAATACAAAGGCTATTATTATCTCCCAATACTTGGCAAAAATTAACACAACTCTCCAACAATGCATGTAGATGCCGTGTATAGGCATGCATACACCAAAGAAGAATTCATACTTAACTTATAACTAGGAAAACTAATCATGAGGCTTTAGTCAACCCCCCCCCCCCCCCCTCTCCATGCATCCCATACACCAACCACTATTAAGGTCATACCTTGTCCCCCTACCCCACTTACACACGGCAACAAAAGGAAGAAAGAAATGGCACATGTGTTTTTACCATTGAAGGATAGAACTTGCATATCTTACAATATCCAAAAGAGATACTTCCAAAGATTCCTAGTACTATATTTGGATACTCCATATCTTGCCTTTTCTTGTTATAACCGAGCCTCACAAAAGATCTTGCAACATAAACTATCTCCAAAGTCTTCTCTCTCTCTAGCTCACGGTTTAACACCCATCTTCACCAAGATCCATCAAGCTTCCATTCATACTATTTCCTACTATCTTAAAACATGTCTCATACCACATAATTGCAAATCAACACTCCTTGCTACTCCTACTTACACTACACGGCAAGAAAAGGAGCCCTAGCTACTCAAGTGAAGGTCGCGGCTTGATTTTTGGTTACAAGGGTTCACCATTGTTGAAACCAAGCTCTAATCCCTACTGATTCTCTTGTCCATTCCTTGATCTATCTAAACAAGTAAGCATCTTAAAACTTACCTTTTAATATCTTTCCTTTCATTCACATAAACTTAAATATGCATATCACTAGTAAGAACTTAATGTTGAAACAAAACCATGAAAACCCTAGGCTATATGGGTCACGACTAAAATGGGTTTATGAGTTAATGTGATATTAAATCTTGCTAACTATAATGAGTATAACCTCATGAACATGTTAAACTATAAAAACCATGAAAAACCTAAGCATGTATATAATAGACGTGGGGTTATCCTCATAGTTTAATGATATGGTTAATTTTGTAATGTTTAAATAAGCCTGGAAACACTAGTTCTATATAACTAGTTGCCTTAGATTAATAAGCTCACTATTTGCCTTATAGTAAATAAGCTATTAACCCACTAGAATAAGCTTGCCTAAAATAAACTTTATTTCTATTTAATAATGTTTTTACAAAACTTTTGGTGTCAAAACTATGACTTTATAAAGTTTCGGATTCAAAACATAGATCTATAAATGTTTCGGACTAAAAATAAAAATAATAAAACTTTCGGGTTGATTTTGTAATTATCTTAGGTTTAGGGATCTAAATGAATACTTATAGAAACGCACTTTTCCAAAAAAAGATAAACATGAGGGCTGATATTGTAAATTGCCGAGAGTTGAGGGTAGTGTTTTAACACTATCCGAAACTTCAAATATAATAAGAGGACTTAAATGGAGTTATTACTAGGTTAGGGTGACTTGTGTAACATAATAGGAACCTAGGGACCCCTTTTTCCTTTTGCCGAAACCTAATAGTAACCCTAGGGACCCCTTTTGCCAAACTTGTAAAGTTTAATAAACCCTAGACAAACCTTAGGTGCTGTTTTGGTATAAGCCGAAACTTAAATGAATCCCTAGGGGGCATTTATGAAACTTCTATTAAACCTAAAATAAGCCGAATACTAGGAGGACCAAAAGTGACAACTTATGAAACTTTTATAAACCCTAGTAAAACGTGTAACTTGGGAGGGACTTGTTTTGCCATTATTTGAAAGTTAAACGAACCCTAGGAATATTATATTAATATTGTGGCAGTATTTTATTTAATAGAGGGACTAAAATGTAATTTCCTAAACTTAAGTTAAACCCTAATTATATATAACGTTAATGTTAAAAAGGTAAAACTTAACTAATTGTAAAAGTCCAACGTTTGTTATGTTCCCAACTTATAATGTAATAATTATACAAATATCGAGAAAACTAAATTTAACTAAAATGTTATACGTTTTATAAACCCTATTTATATATAAGATGTAAATTGAAAATGATTAACTTATAAAAATAAACATATTAATTATATTTATTTTCACTTTAAATAAATATAAAACTTGCTTTTTACAAATATTTAAATCACCTTATGAACAATACAAGTACGAGGATATTAATTAAACTGGTTAATTGATTTAACAATATTATTTATCTTATACTTGAAACAAATACTACTATAACTTGTACAACGATGAACTAAAATACAGATATCGTAATAAAATGCTTAAAACCAGTATAAGCATGCACAGACTTGTTCTGAAACTTTTATGCATTATGTTATGCATTTACTGAGACCTTATAATTATTTGGGTCGTTGACTGTATCGTGAGCATCATATCAGATTTTCTTGTGATTATTTGTTGTACTACTGAGGTGAGTTCATGGCCCCACTTTATATATTGACAAACTTTTAAACCTTTTTATGGGGAAGAAAACATGCAACATATTTTATTTGATGGACATAAACTGAACTGCAAAACCTTTGATTACATTTGCCTATTATAGATGAACCCGCATGACCCGTGCATCTGAAACTGCTAGAATTTTTGAATTACCTGAATGTTATAAATAGATCTATTTGGGATTAACCATCCCCATCTGGGTGAGTCATGCTCACTGTGCCTAGGCCAGGAGAACAGATGTTTCACATGTCAGCACTTATTATTTTGGGGTGCCTTTTTATAAGGCGAAGGGTCCTTATTTGTTAAGGGCTTAACTGTTAAGTCTCAGTTTCGGGCAATATGGGAATGTAATTACCTTTTTAGTGTTGATGCTTTGTGAATTACTACTTCAGTGAATGTTTATTGTCCAAACTTATTTTATTAAACTTGTGAATTCACCAACTTTATGTTGACTCTCTAAGCATGTTTTCTCAGGAAACTGAAGCAGGTATTGGTGTGCATGGAGTCAAGCATCATGATAGGCTGCATTTATAGAGCTCATCTGGGGTTTTATAAACTGGGGAATAATTCAAACTACTGAATAATGTTTAAGACGATTTTAATAACAATTGCACTTTTATTCATGTAATAAATGTAATGATAATCTTTTATCTGCTACTCTATACGCTATCTGCTGTTGATCCACCTACGTGACACCCAAATATTATTTCCGCTGCATTTGACTCAATTTGGGGGTGTCACAGAATGGTATCAGAGCGATAGTTATAGAGAACCAGAACAAAATTTAAATAAATAAAAAAAATAAAATTTTTATATAAACTGGACTATAACTTTTTTGGGACTAGAATAGTTAAGCATATATAGTGTAGAGCATACATTCTTACGAGGCTATCTGTGCATTGATTATTAACATACGGTTGATTAATCTCATAAGTATTAACGTAACCTTTAACATCGTCATGTTAAACGGCACTATTATATAATTTAATCATTATTCCTAAAAACTTTTAACTTGAGTAAGTTTATACTTATGTCAATTAAAACGATATTTTTTTCAGATTACTATGACATCACCCACTGACACTCTTGTTGCTGTATCACCGACATCCGTCTTGCATGGATGGATATTTACCAGTGACACAGATGATAGTCACACTTCGGGTGACACCGCTCTCGTTGTTGCACTCATCGCTACTCCACATGTTTCACCTATTTCCCCCGCTGGGGAAGAGGTTCAGAAGACTGCTGCCCTACCATCCTTACCACCCGAGTCTTTGCCGCCTCGTAAGAGGAGGTATGAGGCACATGCCGACTCTACTTTTGAGGTCGGCGAGGGTTCGGGTGTGAGGCGCGTGGATCCTGTCCAGGCCCAGATCACTACACTGGCCGTACGCCAGGCACAGGATGTTGCAGAGATTCATGCTCTGCTGGCCGATGGACAGCTTGGACGCACTGCTCTGCAGTCGCGTCAGGACCTTCTATGCTGGACTTTAAGTGCTGAGGCACACGCTGCTCGAGGAGCATGGTCTACGACTTACCATTCTCTCCAGTGGTTGCTGGAGGAGAATGAGTTCCTCCGTGAGCAGATCTACCTACTGCAGAGTCAGCAGACTGAGACTCACACCGCTCTCAGGTCCATAGAGCAGACGCTTGCCATCTTCTTCGATCTCCAGGACGTCCGTCACCAGGGATTGACATCAGAGACTACTCATCTTTGGGGAGTTCAGCAGACCCTCAGAGACCAGTTCTTGGAGGCACTTCGACTCCTTAAGGAGACCCGAGATGCCATGACTTCGATGTAGGATGCCATGCAGGCACCAGCCGTCTCATCACCACCAGTAGCACCAGCCATTTCCGAGGAGTCTGTTAGGCATGAGTAGACTAGGTGTACTAGATCTTTTGTACATCATGATAAGCTATTAGGGTTGCATCCCGGCTATCATGATATAGGACCTCATGTATTTGTACTTTCTTTTATCATTTGTATCATTGTACTGTACTATTTAGATTAGGGATTCGTAGATGATGTACTTTATATTATGTGTACCACCATCCCAGACAGGCGGTATGTGCTCTATCTTGGATTGGTTGTGCAATTTGTATTGTATTCCTATTCAAGACATATGGCATGTACCCCTTTATCTTTGTTATATCCCGTGCTGTATTATATTATAAACTTTTAAACAGGTTATCCAATTTGTTGTGAAGTCTATGCATGAATTTCTTTTCGTGTATTTATATAAAACTGTGCTAACTCCTTAAACTAATGATTTCATTTTTGTGTATAATTATAGAAAAATGGTAATCACTAGAACGAACCCCAACAATGCCGACAGTACCCAAAACGTCACTGCTGCCCAACGAAGGGAAATGATTGATCAAGGCATCGCAACTGCGATGGCCGCCAGCAGAAACGTGGACGCTAGTCAAAATCCAACAACCGCCAGAATAATCAGATCACTAGGGGTTGCTCTTACCCCGACTTTTTGAAGTGTAAGCCTTCCTGCTACAAGGGAAAAGAAGGAGTGGTGGAACTGATGCAGTGGTTTGAAAGGTTGGAGATTGTGTTCTGCATCAGCGACTGTGCAGAAGAGAACAAAGTAAAGTTTTCCACCTGCACATTACTTGAGAGTGCTCTTACTTGGTGGAACTCTGTAGTTGCTACTCTTGGACACGATGTTGCCTATGCTCTCAACTGGACTGAACTGAAGGAGAGAATGACAAAGAAATACTGTCCAAGGGGAGAAATGAAGAAACTTGAAATCAAATTGTGGGATCTCAGACGCAGGAACAATGACATCACTGCATACAACCAAAGGTTCCGAGAGTTGACTCTAATGTGTACCAGAATGTTTGTGGAGGAGGAAGATAAGATTGAAAAGTATGTTGGTGGACTCCCAGACGCCATTCATGACAGCGTGCTCGCATCTTGACCTATTACTATCGAGAATGCCATCGAGTTCGCTATTGAATTGATCAACAAGAGAGTCTGTACCATATCCGAGAGGCAAACTGACAACAAGCAAAAGGCAGATGAATATTTCCGTAGTCAGCACCAACAGCATCCTAAAAAGTAAAATGTTGGGCAAGTTTACAGTGCTACCACCGCAGAGACTAGGTCGTACGTGGGCGCAAAACCTTTGTGCTCCAAGTGCAACTATCATCATACTGTTGATAGCCCATGTCAGACCTGCTACAAATGTGGACAAGTGGGTCATTTTGCTAAAACATGTCGAGTTAATGCTGTCACTCAAACCCGACACAATCAAAACACTGGGAACTACAACAATAGGGGCGAATACAATGCCCGTGGGAACAGAAACGGACAGCAGGGAAACCACAGTGCTGTTGGAGGAAATAACAATGGACCCAAGAAGGGAGTAGTGTGCTATGAGTGTGGAGCACCGGACACGTGAGACCAGGTTGTCCTAAGCGGGCCAACCAGAACAAGAACAGTGGAGGAACTTCGTCGAGAGTGTACGTGGTCGGCAATGCAAAATCCAACCCCGATTCTAATGTCGTTACTGGTATGTTCCTACTAAACAATCGTTATGCATCTGTTTTGATTGATACTGGAGCAGACCGAAGTTTTATATCCACTGAATTTAGCCAAGTACTAGAGGTCGTCCCTACAATTTTAGATCACCATTACTCCGTAGAACTAGCTGACGGTAAGACTGTAGATGCTGACACTATCATTAGAGGTTGTACCTTAAATCTTTCCAAACATCCGTTCAACATTGACCTTATTCTCGTAAACCTTGGTAGTTTTGATATTATTATCGGTATGGACTAGTTAGCGAGATACCGTGCAGTCATAGTTCGTGATGAAAAGCTAGTCCGTATTCCATTGGGAAACGAAACTTTAATCATTCGAGGAGACGGTAACACCGACCTCACTGACACTAGACTTAGTGTTATCTCTTGTACTAAAGCCCAGAAATATTTGTTGAGAGGATGTCCTATCTTCTTGGCCCATATTTCTCAAACAGATGAAGAGGATGAGCCTGAGAAGAAACAAATCAAGGACGTACATGTCGTCCGAGATTTTCCAGAAGTCTTTCCTGATGAGTTGCCAGGCTTACCACCGACCCGACAAGTGGAATTTCAAATCGATTTGATTCTCGGAGCTGCACCTGTAGCTAAAGCTCCATACCGGTTGGCACCATCAGAAATTAAAGAACTAGCTGAACAACTTCAGGAACTATCTGACAAAGGATTTATTCGACCCAGTTCCTCACCTTGGGGAGCTCCTGTGTTATTTGTCAAAAAGAAAGACGGTTCTTTCTGAATGTGCATCGACTACAGAGAACTGAATAAGTTAACTGTGAAGAATCGTTATCCGCTTCCTCGCATTTACGACCTATTTGACCAACTGCAAGGGTCAAGTGTGTATTCCAAGATTGACTTGAGGTCTGGATACCATCAACTAAGGGTCAGGGAGGAAGATATTCCAAAAACAGATTTTAGAACCCGTTACGGTCATTACGAATTCCAGGTTATGCCACTTGGGTTGACCAATGCACCAGCTATTTTCATGGACCTCATGAACCGTTTGTGCAGACCCTACTTGGATAAATTCGTGATAGTCTTCATTGACGATATACTCATTTATTCCAAGAACGAACAAGAACACGGGGAACACCTTGCACAAGTACTAAAGGTACTCAATAAGGAACAACTCTATGCTAAATTCTCCAAATGTGAATTCTGGATTCCCAGAGTGTAATTCCTCGGTCATGTCATCGATTGTGACGGTATTCACGTAGATCCAGCGAAGGTCAAATCTGTCAAGGATTGGGTATCTCCTAAATCACCGACAGAGATCCGCCAATTTCTAGGCCTTGCCGGGTACTAACGCGGATTTATTGAAGATCTTTCCAAAATAGCCAAGCCAATGACCAAACTCACACAGAAAGGAATAAAGTTCGATTGGGGAGAGAAGGAATAATCAGCTTTTCAGTTGATCAAGCAGAAGTTGTGTAGTGCACATATATTAGCCTTGCCTGAAGGCAACGATGATTACGTTGTATACTGTGATGCTTCACGTAAAGGTCTAGGTGCAGTACTGATGCAGAGAATGAAAGTGATCGCCTATGCTTCGAGACAACTGAAGAAGCATGAGAAGAACTGCACCACTCACGATCTAGAACTTGGATCCATAGTTTTTGCTCTCAAAATCTGGAGACATTACCTATACGGAACGAAATGCACAGTGCATACTGACCACAAAAGTTTGCAACACATATTGGACCAAAAGGAGCTGAACATGAGACAACGCCGTTGGATTGAGCTATTGAGTGACTACGACTACGAGATCAAATACCACCCCGGTAAAGCAAATGTGGTTGCTGATGCTTTAAGTCGTAAGGAAACGGACCCTCCTATGAGAGTTCGGGCATTAGTTATGACAATCAGTTTGGATCTACCCAAACAGATTTTGGAAGCTCAGACTCAAGCCCAATTACCTGAAAACCTCGTGAAGGAAGACGTCAGGGGAATGCTCAGAACCGACCTTACTAAAGAGAAGCTGGAACCAAGAGCAGATGGAACCCTATGCCTTCACGGACGAAGTTGGTTACCCTGCTATGGAGACTTGAGGAACGTGATCATGCACGAATATCATAAGTCTAAATATTCTATACATCCTGGATCTAAAAAGATGTATCAGGATATGAAGAAATTATACTTGTGGCCGAATATGAAAGCTGACATCGCCACCTACGTGCAGAAGTGTTTGACATGTTCAGGTGTCAAAACTGAACACCAGAGACCATCGGGTTTGCTTGTACAACCCGAAATACCGAAATGGAAGTGGGACAACATCACCATGGACTTTGTCACCAAACTCCCAAAGTCATCTCACGGTTACGATACTATCTGGGTAATCGTCGACCGACTTACCAAGTCCGCTCATTTCTTGCCAATTAGGGAAAACGATTCCCTTGCAAGACTAGCAAAAACGTACCTGAAGGAGATAGTGACCAAACATGGAATACCAGTTTCGATAATTTGTGATCGAGACGCTAGGTTCACATCAAACTTTTGGAAGGCTTTCCAACGAGCCTTAGGTACCAATTTGGACATGAGCACTGCTTATCATCCACATACTGATGGTCAAACTGAACGAACCATCCAGACTCCAGAAGACATGCTACGGGCATATGCGATTGACTTTGGAAATGGATGGGTTGACCATATTCCGTTAGTGGAATTCTCCTACAACAACAGTTATCATGCCAGTATTAAGGCTGCCCCTTTTGAAGCACTATACTGACGGAAGTGCCGTTCACCTGTGTGTTGGGCAGAAGTAGTTGAATTTCAGCTCGCTGGACCAGAACTAATCCAGGAGACTACAGACAAGATCTCCCTCATTAAGCAAAGAATTCAAGCTGCTCGCGATCGACAAAAGTGTTACGCGGACCTGAAACGCAAACCTATGCAATTTGAAGTAGGTGACCGTGTTATGCTCAAAGTATCACCTTGGAAGGGTGTTGTACGCTTTGGCAAACATGGGAAACTGAATCCATGTTATGTTGGCCCTTTCAAAGTAATAGCCAGAATCGGGGAAGCAGCTTATCGTTTAGAGTTGCCCCAACAACTGAGTCGGGTGCACTCCACCTTTCACGTGTCTAACCTGAAGAAGTGCTATGCTGAAGAACCATTGGCTATGCCATTGAAGGGAGTTCAGTTTGACGACAAACTCTAGTTCATAGAAGAACCAGTAGAAATCATGGAGAGGACAGTTAAGAAATTGAAACGCAGTCGCATCCCGTTGATCAAAGTACGTTGGAACTCGAGGAGAGGCCCTGAGTTCACTTGGGAACGAGAAGACTCGTTCAAAACCAAGTACCCACACTTGTTCACCTAACCGGTGACTTCATCTTAAGCTTTGAGGACAAAGCTAAAATAACGGGATGGTGCTATAAAACCTCTGATTTTACCTTATTGACTTTGTCAACTGTTGTACTCTTTATTTTTGGAATCTATATAATTCCACTTTTATATGACTTATTATTAATCATATACCTTTTTCATACTATCTTTCATATTTATTTTTACAATTATATGAACCCTTAGTCATTATTGACTACTCTGGCAATTGACTGACCACCTGAATGAACAAGGACTCATCACCTCAGTACACATTTTGGGATAAACTGCATCATTATTTACTTAATTTATTAAGTACTTGGACTTATATTCATATGTATATATTTACATATATTTCATACTATGAATAAAATCCTAACACTTTAAAACAATGTACATTATTTCACATTGTCATTTATTTACTTTATTCAAGTAAAATACTTATAATGATATATTCATTATATACTTTCACTAAGTTACCTAAAGGTTTAATTAAAACACCTAGAAACTTAATAAATGCATACAATATAATACAAAGGCTATTATTATCTCCCAATACTTGGCAAAAACTAACACAACTCTCCAACAATGCATGTAGATGTCGTGTATAGCCATGCATACACCAAAGAAGAATGCATACTTAACTTATAACTAGGAAAACTAATCATGATGCTTTAGTCAACCCCCCCCCCCCCCCCTCCATGCATCCCATACACCTACCACTATTTAGGTCATACATTGTCCCCCTACCTCACTTACACACGACAACAAAAGGAAGAAAGAAAGGGCACATGTGTTTTTACCATTGAAGGATAGAACTTGCATATCTTACAATATCCAAAAGAGATACTTCCAAAGATCCCTAGTACTATATTTAGATACTTCATATCTTGCCTTTTCTTGTTATAACCGAGCCTCACAAAAGATCTTGCAACATAAACTATCTCCAAATTCTTCTCTCTCTCTCTCTCTCTCTAGCTCACGGTTTAACTCCCATCTTCACCAAGATCCATCAAGCTTCCATTGATACTATTTCCTACTATCTTAAAACATGTCTCATACTACATAATTGCAAATCAACACTCCTTGTTACTCCTACTTACACTACACGGCAAGAAAATGAGCCCTAGCTACTCAAGTGAAGGCCATGGCTTGATTTTTGGTTACAAGGGTTCACCATTGTTGAAACCAAGCTCTAATCCCTACTCATTCTCTTGTCCATTCCTTGATCTATCTAAACAAGTAAGCATCTTAAAACTTACCTTTTAATATCTTTCCTTTCTTTCACATAAACTTAAATATGCATATCACTAGTAAGAACTTAATGTTGAAACAAAACCATGAAAACCCTAGGCTATATGGGTCACTGTTAAAATGGGTTTATGAGGTAATGTGATATAAAATCTTGCTAACTATAATGAGTATAACCTCATGAACATGTTAAGCTATAAAAACCATGAAAAACCTAACCATGCATATAATAGACGTGGGGTTATCCTCATAGTTTAATGATATGGTTAATTTTGTAATGTTTAAACAAGCCTAGAAACACTAGATCTATATAACTAGTTGCCTTAGATTAATAAGCTCACTATTTTCCTTTTAGTAAATAAGCTATTAAGTCCACTAGAATAAGCTTGCCTAAAATAAACTTTATTTCTATTTAATAATGTTTTTACAAAACTTTTAGTGTCAAAACTATGACTTTATAAAGTTTCGAATTCAAAACATAGATCTATAAATGTTTCGGACTAAAAATAAAAATAATAAAACTTTCGGGTTGATTTTGTAATTACCTTAGGTTTAGGGATCTAAATGAATACTTATAGAAACTCACTTTTCCAAAAAAGGATAAACATAAGGGCTAATATTGTAAATTTCCGAGAGTTAAGGGTAGTGTTTTAACACTATCCGAAACTTCAAATATAATAAGAGGACTTAAATGGAGTTATTACTAGGTTAGGGTGACTTGTGTAACATAATAGGAACCTAGGGACCCCTTTTGCCTTTTGCCAAAACCTAATAGTAACCCTAGGGACCCTTTTTGCCAAACTTGTAAAGTTTAATAAACCCTAGGCAAACCCTAGGGGCTGGTTTGGCATAAGCCGAAACTTAAATGAATCCCTGGGGGCATTTAAGAAACTTCTATTAAACCTAAAATAAGTCGAATACTAGGAGGACCAAAAGTGACAACTTATGAAACTTTTATAAACCCTAGTTACACGTGAAACTAGGGAGGGACTTGTTTTGACATTATTTGAAAGTTAAACGAACCCTAGGAATATTATATTAATATTGTCGCGGGTATTTTATTTAATAGAGGGACTAAAATGTAATTTTCCTAAACTTAAGTTAAACCCTAATTATATATATAACGTTAATGTTAAAAAGGTAAAACTTAACTAATTATAAAAGTCCAACGTTTGTTATTTTTCCCAACTTATAATGTAATAATTTTACAAATATCAGGAAAACTAAATTTAACTAAAATGTTATACGTTTTATAAACCCTATTTATATATAAGATGTAAATTGAAAATGATTAACTTATAAAAATAAACATATTAATTATATTTATTTTCACTTTAAATAAATATAAAACTTGCTTTTTACAAATATTTAAATCACCTTATGAACAATACAAGTATGAGGATATTAATTAAACTGGTTAATTGATTTAACAATATTATTTATTTTATACTTGAAATAAATATTACTATAACTTGTACAACGATGAACTAAAATACGAATATCGTAATAAAATGCTTAAAACCAGTATAAGCATGCACAGACTTGTTCTAAAACTTTTATGCATTATGTTATGCATTTACTGAGACCTTATAATTATTTAGGTCGTTGACTGTATCGTGAGCATCATATCAGATTTTCTTGTGACTATTTGTTGTACTACTAAGGTGAGTTCATGGCCCCACTTTATATATTGACAAACTTTTAAAACTTTTTATGGGGAAGAAAACATGCGACATATTTTATTTGATGTACATAAATTGAACTAAGAAACCTTTGATTACATTTGCCTATTGTAGATGAACCCACATGACCCGTGCATCTGAAACTGTTAGAATTTTTGAATTACCTTAATGTTATAAATAGATCTATTTAGGATTGACCATCCCCATCTGGGTGAGTCATGCTCACTGTGCCTAGGCCAGGACAACAGATGTTTCACATGTCAGCACTTATTATTTTTGGGTGCCTTTTTATAAGGCGAAGGGTCCTTATTTGTTAAGGGCTTAACTGTCAAGTCTTAGTTTCGGGCAATATGGGAATGTAATTACCTTTTTAGTGTTGATGCTTTGTGCATTACTACTTCAGTGAATGTTTATTGTCCAAACTTATTTTATTAAACCTATGAATTCACCAACTTTATGTTGACTCTCTAAGCATGTTTTCTCAGGAAATTGAAGCAGGTATTGGTGTGCATGGAGTCAAGCATCATGATAGGCTGCATTTATAGAGCTCATATGGGGTTTTATAAACTGGGGAATAATTCAAACTACTGAATAATGTTTAAGACGAATTTAATAACAATTGCACTTTTATTCATGTAATAAATGTAATGATAATCTTTTATCTGCTGCTCTATACGCTATCTGCTGTTGATCCACCTACGTGACACCCAAATATTATTTCCGCTGCATTTGACTCAATTTGGGGTGTCACAGTTTCGGATGACAAGGGGAGAAACTATGCGTCGGCGGGTTGAGCCATCCAAGACTCGCAATCCGAAATGCGATATGCACATATGTGTTTCTATTATGTCTGATGATGAATTAAAAGCGGTGATATGTAAATATAACATTCCAATAGAGTTACGGCCTCGCCTTCTAGATCTAGTAATGACGATGGATATGGTTCCTGACACGACCATTGGTGTGTACCATCAACATATTGAACATGGTGGTCTTCGGATCCCTTTCTATACTTTCTTCTTAAATGTGATTCACCATTTCAGAGTACATATCTCCCAGTTAATACCCATTGGAGTAAATAGGGTTGTCATGTTTGAACTTCGGTGTTGTAGTTTGAAGATTCTAGTTTCTGTGAATTTATTTAGAGTTTTCTTTAGACTTTGGAAACAAGGTCATTGGTTTTCATTTGAAAGCCGGGGAGAAGGAGAATATGGCAAGTGTTTGGTGAGACTACTTCTAGCCTTAAGGGGTGGAAACGTGAGTTCTTCCTAATTGATCGTCGTGCCGTTCCCGTTGGCATGCCTTGGAGATATCGTGAGTCTATCGTGACGGATGATTTTCCACCTTCGTTCAACTCTTCTCATGTCAAAGCTCTTGCAAAGAAACTTGTTCCATGTCGTCCTACGCATGAGGTCTTATTGTTATTCGTTGGGTTATCTTTCACTTATAGTCATCCGGAATTGCGCCGAATCATTTTAGATGTTAACAAATGAGGTGTGTTCCATTTTACTTTCACTTGTATTTTGTAATTACTCACACGAGCTTGCTTATGCTTGCCTCGTTCTTGTTTTTCTTTGCTCCAGAAATTAGCATGGAAGAGTTCTTGAGTTTGCCTTCTTTTGATGAAGCCATTGTGAACACTGGCAATCCTTATGGAGAGAATGAAAAACCGGTTCCTCATGTGACTGAACTGTTGAAGCCTGGGGATCCTATTCCCGTTATGACTCCGATTCAATTAGCCGTTGAGAAGCCTGCTCCCCAAGTGGTGGAAGCCAAGAAAAAACAAGAGGCTCGTGCTAAGATAAGGAAAACAGCTCAGACTGCGGATGAGAGCACTTCAGATCGTTGAGGGAAGAAACGCACACGCAAAGCAGTCCATACTGATTCTGAGTCAGAGTCTATCCATACACATTCTTCCGTGCCGCTTAACGTTGCATTTCCTCCTCCTAAAGTTATGGTTGGTGCTTCGGGTTCAAACAGGGAAGAAACCCTCGAAATAGTGCAAGTGAGTGACACATCCTCTCATGGGGATGAAGACACTGGTCAACCTGATAGTATGACAACATTTATTGCCTTTTTGCTTTTATCTTCTTCTTTTTATTTTGCTTACTTGTGCGTTAGTGTTTTGTTTGCTTTCCTTATATCTCTTCTTCTCTCCCCCCCCCCCCCCCTTTTAGAGGAAGGTAATATTGCTCCGCCGAGGTTTGTTCCAGCGTGGAGGCTGGAAGAAGATGAGAGGGTTAAAACTTCTTATGCTGCTAAAGAGTTTATGTACCATCTTGCTACCCCGGCCGAATATCAAGTTTTAAAATCCACGTCTGACTATGATGTTCTTCGACATAGATGCCGAGTCATAGCTCAAGGAACTATTGTTGCAGCTGAGTTGATGAAAAGGTATGAGAGCCTTAACAGTGACTATGTCGGGATGGCCAACTCTCATCTTGCCGAGAAAAAATCATTTGCTTAGGGTAAATCCCTTCTTGACCGTTTGAAGATCTCTCACCAACAACTCAAAGACTCTCATTCTTCATGTGTTGCTAATGAGAAAAGAATGAATCTTCGGATTCTTGCCTTGGAGAAAGAGGCAGAGATCTTGAAGGAAACTGTTGTTGTTGCGAATGACCAGCTAGCCAACAAAAACAAAGAGTTGGTGGAGATATTGGACAAGCTTTCTTCTTTAGAGGCAAACATAAACATCTCACAGCCCTTCTTGGTCAAGCAGAAATTGGAAAACATATGTTGATTCGAGATGCCATTCCTTGTTTGGTTAGGAAACTCTTTGGGAGTTATGAATATCAGAAAGCTATTGGCTCGGCCTGCAACTTGGCTTTCTCTGTTGGTTTCATGAAATCACTTAACCTTGATAGGACACCAGAGCAGGCCAAAGCTGCTTTGGCCAAAGTGAAAAATATTCAAAAAGATGCTCCTAACACTTGGATTGTTGGTTGTAATGCTTTGTTTGTTGCTTCTTCTCTTTTTATTCAGAGAGTCGCTTCTTCCTTTAACTCCTCTGTCACCGAGGTGATGCAGTTGGAGCCGGAGGCTGGTCCTCTAAGCCTGTTGTGAGTAGCTTACCTTCTATGACTACCTATGGAGTCACACAAAAGGATGGTGATTCTTCAATCTTTTTCCTAGAAGGATGGATGTGATTCAAGTATTATGCATCAAGACGTCAAAGCTTCCGAGTGATTTGAAGATCATTTATTTGTGATGCCTCTGGTATGTCGGAAAGGGCTTGAAATATCTTGACACTTTATCATTTATGTAATAACTCATACATTTCTTTTACATGCTTTGTATGTCTGAATATTTGGATCTTTTACAAACTTGCTTACTTGTGATGATGACGTTTATGCCAGATATTTCCTTTTGTACATGATTTGTTTTACTTACCTTATACATGCATAAACACACTTTCGTCTTGTACACAAGTGTTGTATTCCCTTATCTCCCTGGACCTCCGGTGGAGGTGCGTTAACAAAGTATATATTTTTCATACTTGTTTTAATTTAAAGAGTTGATCAGACTCTGGTGGGAGGACATCGGCACAAGTCCGCTTTTAATTTGTCCTCCGGACTACCATTGAAGCGCGTCCAAACACTTAGAGTGTTTTAGTATAAATGGGAGGACATCAGCACAATTCCGCTTTTAATTTGTCCTCCGGACTACCATTGAGGCGCGTCCAAACACTTAGAGTGTTTTAGTATAAATGGGAGGACATCAACACAAGTCCACTCTTAATTTGTCCTCTGGACTACCATTGAGGCGCGTCCAAACACATAGAGTATTTTACAATTATGTTTTCCTTCGGTTAGCTACTCCGAGGGTCTACAAGTGTAATAACAATTGTGTTGTTGATCAAAGCAAGATTTCACTCATTTGAGTGTTCATATCGTTACATTACATTCTTACATGAAACATTTTTGGAGATTGACCGCATGTCATGCTCTTGGTATCTCTCTCTCTCGTCTATTCTCTCGAGCTTGTAATATCCATTTTGGTAGGCCTCTTTCACCCTGTAAGGACCTTCCCAATTAGGCCCCCACTTGCCAAGTTTTTCGACCCTGCTGGCCTCATTCCGACGATAGACAAAGTCGCCCACTTTGAAGTTGCAAAGTTTTACTCTTTTGTTATAGTATTGTTCGAACTTATTTTTATACTTTGCCTCCTGAATGGCTGCGGCTTCAGGCCGTTCTTGCAACAAGTCAAGGTTCAACCAGAGCTCTTCTTCGTTGTCGTCCTCATTGAAGATGAGAGTTCTTGCTGATGAGACTCCCATTACCGCCGGTATGACTGCCTCACTCCTATATGTTAAGCTGATTGGGGTCTCCCCATTGCTAGTTTTTCACATGGTTCTATGCGCCCATAACACATGGGGTAGCTCATCGTCCCATCCTGTCAAGTTTCTTCCCAAGTGGGCCTTAAGTCCATGCATTAAGGACTTGTTGGCTCTTTCGACTAGCCCATTAGCCTGCGGATGAGTGACAGTGGTGTTCATCTGCTTAATTCCCCATTTTTCACTCCACTTTCTCAGTGTTCCTTCCACTAACTATTTCTCGTTGTCTGTCACAATGACTCTAGGCAGTCTGAACCTACACACTATGTTTTGCCACGCAAACTTCTTTACCTCCTTTCCAGTCACCCTTGCCAATGGTTTTGCCTCAATCCATTTTGTGAAATAGTCGATGGCCATAATTACGAACTTTACATTTCCCAAGGATCCTTCAATCGGGCCAAGGATGTCCATTCCCCATTGGTAAAAGGGCCATGGCGACATGATGGAGGTGAGCTTGGTTTTTGGTAGTCTAGGCACCGGTCCATGTATTTGACATGAATCACATTTGGAAATTTCCTCCCATGTATCTTGGTGCATGGTGGGTCAATAATACCCTTGTCGCATTATTTTAGCAACCACTGACCTTGTGTCGAAATGCATTCCACATGATCCTTCGTGAATCTCTCGAATGATATAGTTGGCTTGAACGGGACCTACACATCTTAGCATTTGAGACAAATAAGATTTCTTGAACAACACATCATTCTCTATGGTGAACTGACTTATTTTCATCCTCATTGCCCAGGCTTCATTGGGGTCTTTCGGCCATATACCGTCCTCCAGACATTTGCGGATGGGTGTCATCCACCACTCTCTTTCTTCTTGTATTATATCATTGACCTCATGCACGTCAATTAACCAAGACTTAAGGATTTCAACTAGGACCTCCTTTGTGAGGTGATTGAATGCAACCGAAGCAAGTTTACTGAGAACATATGCCTTTTGATTCTTGGTCCTCGGTATATTCACGAAGCTGAACTTTGCGAAGCCGGACGTTATTTCCTTTGCTTTAGTCAGGTATTTCATCATCCTGTCGTCGCTGGCCACAAACTCCCCATTTAATTGGCATGCGACTAACTTAGAGTCCACTTTGGCTTTATTATAGTTGCGAAAATTATTCTTCTAGAAATTACGATTAACAGGAAAGTTCTTCCTATCATCAAACTTCCTCTTATTATTAACTACCGCTTGTACATGAGTATACCTTATCACTTGATCCATTAATCTTTGACTAATGGTGATAATTTCCTCTAAATTTTGAGGTTTAGATACGGTAACATTCCCTTCAATACTTCTAGGAAATCCTCTAATAAAAGCTTCCATCAACTTTTCAGTATTAGGCACCATATTAGGACATAATAATGCTAATTCCTGAAATCTTCGGATGTAAACTTTAAGATTATTCTCCTTTACTGCTCGATTATAGAATTCTTCCTCCCTTTTCCTAATTTCATTGTGAGGACAATACTTCTTGATTAGCAGATTCTTGAATTCATTCCAGGGAATCTGATAAGCTTGTTATATCTCAATGGGTTGTGCATAAGCATTCCACCAAGACAAAGCTTCCTCTATCAGCGTACCCGTAGCAAATCTCACTTTACAATCTTTAGAACATTCACTACGAACAAATACTGATTCAGTTCTCTCGAACCAGCGAATAATTCCAATAGCTCCTTCAGACCCTTTATAGGTAAAAGACTGACAGTTCATGAAATCTTTGTAAGTACATTTCTTTTCCATAGGAACTTCTCTCCTAGCAGCATTTCCATTACTTGTACTAGCAATATTGGCGGCTTGTGCTTGCAAAGCTGCAGTCACACTCTCAGCAACCAATTGCCTTATTTCCTCAGGTGTCATATTTACTGTTGCAGATGTTGTCGCTCTCGTATGAGCCATTCTACCAACATTTACAAACACTTGATAAGAATGATATTATTTTTGAATTTTCATAAGTTGAGTATGTAATCAATTTAATATATCATAGAATGACGATAATTTCTAATTTTTTTGACAACTTCATATATGAGGATTCATAATATGAATGACAAAATTGTTAATTCTTCTAATAAAATCACATATGAGGATTCATAATATGGATAATGATAAAGGCTTAAATAAAATGACAAGAGTTTTCGAGAATAATAGCATGCTTCTTTATTTATGAACAACTTATCGTTTATATTTACACGATAAGTATCTCTGTTACATAAAGAAAATTGTACATATATTACAAACTAAAAATAGATTCCTAAGCTTAATTCCTCATTTTTGATCTCCTCAATTTTGTCCAAAATATAACCGGAGTAAGATTGTTGAGTTGTTTTAAGATCATCGATGAGTAATTCTAAATTAAGCCCAGTCCTCGTAAGTCCTTCTTTCAGTTCAGATTTCTCCTTCTCTAGTCTTTCCATATTCATTCCATAAGCATGCATTCTTCTAGTCAGTCCAATATTATGGCGTCGAGTAACGTCAACTTTATATTCCAACTGACTAAAATGCTCTTCAATCTCCTTTCTTCCTCTTATCAAATTCCTAATATTCTTTTCCATGATTCTAAAAGCTTCTAGGGATATTTCATCAAGATGACTTGCAATTACGGATAATTGCTTGTCGTGTTTTTCCACAATCCGTGCTCTAGAATCCTCCTTAGTTTCATAAGGCTCTTTACGACTTCGATTGGGAGACGAATAAAGATCCTCAGGTAATAGAAAACGAGACATAGGTGAAGGTGTACTATTCATCACTTTAGTTTGATGTGAGAAGTATTCATGTACTTCAAAAGTATAGTCAAAAGACAAAGTTGGAACACGCACATCTGTGCGAGATGGGGTGAACATCAGAACTTCTCTTTCATCATCATCAGAAATGATAACATGGGTGGAAGTAGAGATCCTTGTAATTTTTATAATATAATAACATAAGATATGCTACTAAAGGAATAAAGTCTTACACTAGCGCTGATGATGGCTGATGTTCTTGAAATTTAAAAATCTCAGTTATAGTTTAAGCCTTATTCTCTATAATTGTGGGCTCTGATACCAATCTGTAACACCCCCATTTTACCATATAGAAGCGGAAGCTAATTTGGGGTATTACTATCAAGGAACCATATTCACAATAATAGAAAATGCTCAAAAGACATTTTATAAATATTTATGTTATCATTCATTTACTATTCATAGTTTAATAAAAACAACTGTATATAGTTGTACATCACAGGTTTTCACAAAGATCTAGTTTTATTCTTTAGAATGATAACTTGTCAAGACACCACCATCCGCAGCCCGCCAGTCCTCATTCACCTGAAATATATGCCTTAAAGTCAACACAATGGTTGAGTGAATTTATAGGTTTAAACAATATTTGAATACAAGTACGACTCCAGGGCTACAGTGTTATACACCCAAATTTTAAATTCATCAATTCTTATTGCACTAGCTCATGACCCCGCGACTAGACATTATCAGAAAAACCAACAAATTTCCCTTAAGCAGGTAGTTTGTCAGACTATCCTGAGTTTAGCAAAATAAAGCATATCTGTTTAGCCTAGATAGGAACCATTAGCTGTTGACAAGTGCGACTTGCCCAGATAGGAGGTGTCAGTCTCCAATAGTACTATTCATAATATTAGCGTTCATTAAATGATTAGAGGTCCATAATTAAAAAGGGACTTAACGGAAATAAGTAAAAGTAGTGTCAATAATCATATAGGCAGCATACAAAAATACTTGTATTCCAGTTTTAGCATATATCCCCCTCACGGGTTTTCAAATCATTTATAAAGCATTTAAAAGTGAGGCTATGAACTCACCTTAGCTTATAGGGTCTTGAATTATTCTGCTATAACCAATTACAACATTCTCACAAAATCTGAGTTGACACACAGTATGTATATATATTAAGTCATAATCTCTGAGTTCAATCGTTTCATATTATATATATATATATATATATATATATATATATATATATATATATATATATATATATATATATATATATATATATATATATATATATATATATATATATATATATATATATATATATATATATATATATATATATATATATATATATATATATATATATATATATATATATATATATATATATATATATATATATATATATATATATATATAGAGGTTGGTTAATGTAGTGTAGTTGTTTAAAATTGTTAAAATGAGAAGTGATTTGAGTCATTGATTTTGTCAATTGATACTTGATGAGATTAATAACAAATAAATAACCTTTGTGTATTAAACACTAAATTTAAGGGCGTTTTCTTCGTAACATATTAGTAACTTTAATGCCTTTGTTTAAACAAAAGATAACCTTTTCGTACATTTAATCTCAAATACAACTTTCAATGTAAGATCATGTCACTTCCGAGACATGTCTAGAATTTTGCTTCTGTCATGATACATATCTAGCCTTTTTTGTTTTTAGCTAGTTAATGATACACATTAATTTTTTAGCAACTTTTTTCTTATTATACTCGTATATTATTACTATTTAATGATACATATTAATTTTGAAGTAAAGATGTGCTCGTATGTTTTTATTATTATTTAATGATACATCTTTTGATTTCTAACTATTTTAATGATACACAAATTTTGAAACAAAAGTTTATTTATTCATCATTACGATACAAAGCCATATTCAGTTTTTTACGATGCACTATTATTTTATATACTTACGGACATGCACAACAACTCACGGTAACAGTAAAGAAAGATGACAATCTACTGATACATTAAACCTATTAATAGAAACAAAGAAATCTAAAGACGACACACAACAGTATACAATCATGTACATGAACAGAATACCACACAAAAAGAAAACTGATACAATTTAGCAGCGAGACTTTTTGTTTCCGGCTTGAAGACAACAATAAGTGTTTCATTACTGCTACACACAACGGAAATAGGGTATCTCATTTGATACACACAACGATTTTTATGAAGATGACAATGACGACATGTGCTTTTTCGATCGTTTCAACGTTCCCAGGAACCCATATATGTCACAAAAACCGTAGATCCAATAATAGATCGCCACAAGTTGCTGACGGTGTTGGTCATAGTGCTAGCGGCTGAAAAAAAATGGAACGCTAGTTTGAGGGTAACAAAACATAGTCGTGGCTTTTTGAAGGATTATTATGGATCCGACGCAAAGATTCATCGGAAGTGATGAGTATCGGCCTAAAATAGATTTAGGAATGGAGATTTAATTTTTAGAGAAGCATGAAAGAGATTGTAATGGTGAATGACGGCATGTATGGAATTTTAGAGGAAATAATGGAGTGTAGAAAATACCTAGAACACCCTTAGTTATATAAAATAAATTAATTTTAATTTTAATTCTATTTTACATGAATTCATGCCATCTTAAATCAAATCAAAGATCTAAGGGTTAAAAATACTTTTCATTTTAACAATTATAAGACACTAAACCATTTTAACCATATTTTCTTACAGAACTTGCAGAACCATATTTTCTTACAAAACTTGCAGAACCAATATAATTCAATCAGATTTTAGTTTATTATTTTTAATTAAATATACTCCTGTTTTAATATAGGGGTATTTATGGTATATTACAAGATTAACAGTTATTATGTAATCACTGTAGACTTTACAGTTATTTTTCCCACGTACAGACCTTTTGAAACAGAATGTAAGATCAGAAATTTTAAAATTGATTTACAAATTAAAGATTTAATAGGCAAAATCACAAAAAACATAATGGTTGTTATTGAGGAACATGGGATGAATAATGATTTGGGCCAGTGTTCGATGTCTAATGAAAATAATTATGATACGGGCCAGTGTTCGATGTCTAATGAAAATAATTATGATACGGGTCAGTGTTCAATGACACAAGATGTTCGAATTTCTGATGACACAGTTATAATACCCCAAATTGAAGAAAACCATGGTATTAATTTTATGTTTTTTATATTATTTTTTCGTGTACATATGAATTTGAATGCATGATTTTGTAAATACATCGGGTTACTATCAATATGGGTGTTTTTGAGTTAAATAGGTTAGTTTTTGTAAGAAGAGTGTTTTTTTCATACCTGTTTCATATGATGAAAAAGAGGTTATTTTTTATGTGAATACATGTTATAATGTATGAATAATCTGCTAATATTATGTATATTTTTTGTATAAATATTTTCATCCGATCAATATTGCGTACATGTTTCAAATGAAATTAGTGCATACATGTTATATAGAACACTTATTCAGTTAGTCATATGTTCACTGTCGGTATACTTTTTTAGAAGTTAGAACAATTGTAAGTACATACATGTTGTAAGTTGTTATGGACCGTTTTGAATTATATGTACACTTGCATTTTGTAAAAGATTATTCATACATGTTTTATAGTGTTTACATTATGTTAATTTTATGTTAACAAATTTTTATATTCATCGTAGATGATTCCGATATCGAGGTGTATGAACTTGATCCTGAGTTTCAGCCTACTCCAAATGGGACACCATATTGGATCCCAAATGTTCCTCAAAATGAAAAACCTAATTATGTAGATGAGTTTGACAGCTTTGATGATGTTTTTAACATGTATTTGGTTTATTCTCAGAAAGCTAGGTTCAATATTCGTAAATCCGGAATTAAACGTAAAAAGGGTGAGATCACACACAGGTCTGTTTACTGCAATAGAGCAGGTAAACCTAGGATAAAAGAAGTAAATACTTTAAAGGAATGTGCAAAAGTTGATGGTGTTGATGTTTCTAAGAAAAAAAAAGCGCAGGACTAAGTCCAAGGCCATTGATTTTCCTGCAAAGATTAGTATGAGAAAAATCCCGGGGACAGAAAAATATATTGTGTATGATTTTGTTGAAAACCACAATCATCCGCTTATGAATCTGAATAATATGGACCTCTCACGGGCTCGACGTCAATTGGAATTTTCTGACTATGTTTTTATCCATCGTACTTCATTGACGAGCATAGGTCACCTGTAGCTCATCGTATAAAAGTAGCACTTGTTGGTGGATATGATAAAGTTCATGGCACACCAACAGATTGGAGGAATTTTAGGCGTAAGGTTAATTCGTTTATCGGCGACAGGGATGCACAGATGTTAGTAGATAAAATGCTAAGGAGACAAGATCATGTGCCTGAATTCTCTTTTGAGTACCACACACTTCCTTCAAATGAGCTTATCAGAATGTTGTGGGTTGATGAAACCATGAAATGCAATTATAATGCGTTTGGTGACGTGGTTTCATTTGATGCTACTTTCGACACTAACAGGTAATTGTCGTATACGTATGTATTTCCATTATAAACACTATTTAAAATTGTAAGTAATATAAAGTATGTTTGGTCAGGTATGGTTATAAATTTGTGCCATTCACGGGCATTGACCATCATCAAAAGTGCGTCACGTTTGCTGCTGCGTTGTTGTCCGATGAAACTTATGAATCATTTTGTTGGATGTTGGAAGCGTTTTTGAAAGTTCATAAGAAGGCGCCACCTTTCGCGGTTACAGACCAAGACGGTGCTCTAAGAAAGGCTGTTGTTCAAATGTTTCCAGATTCGCATCACCGGTTGTGTATGTGGCATATCACACAGAAACTACCGGGGAAGGTAATTTTATCATGTATATTTATTTTTTATTTCTGCAAATGGGGGTGCACTACATGTAACTTTTTTTTTCAGGTTTTAGGAGATTTACAAACTGATTCTAAATTCAGGAAACATTTCCATAAACTGGTATGGAATGTATACATAGGCCCTGAAGTGTTTGAACAACGGTGGGAGGGTTTGATAAATCGGTATAATTTGCACGACAACAAATGGTTGTCTGACATGTACCAAATTAGAGAAAGGTGGGTACCCGGTTATTTCAAAGATGTACCTATGTGTGGTTTGATGAAGACCACGTCTCGGTCAGAAAGTACCAACGCGTTCTTCCAGGTCTATTCACATCCTGGTAACACACTTGTTCAGTTCATGCTTTGTTTTGAATCTGCAATTGAGAAACAAAGATATACACAGCGTGCGTTAGACAATGACTCAAATAGTACCATTCCAGTCATGGTTACTGATTTACCGATTGAGAAGCATGCATGTGATGTGTATACACCATCTATATTCAAAGATGTACAACTTGAAATACACCAAGGTTTTAGTGCATGTATACAGATTAGTTATCAGTCTGAAGGCGATGTTGAGACTTGCATCATACGACACAAGGACAAGATAGCTGATAGATTTATATATTCAACGGTATACCTTTTTGCAGCAACTATCTATGTTAATTTATTAAATTTATTATCCTTTTATGTTCTGATGTGCGTATATGTTGTTTTTCAGGTTACGTTTAATACAAAGGATGCAACTGTCAAATGTTCTTGTGGCCATTACAACCGCCATGGGTTTCTGTGTCGACACATTTTTTGTGTATATCGTATTTACGGCATTGTCAAAATACCTGATCTATATCTTAAACGTCGGTGGAAAATGAATGTTCTCCCTGCGCATTTGCTTGATAAACGCCATAGATATGGTTCTTGCATAGAAGAAACTGAACGTTTAGCCTCCGAGGTTCATTCAACAATTGAAGATTGTATCGGTCTTATCAGGAATGATAGTGACAAACTATCTGAGTTCCTTTCAACTGTTAAAGAATTGAAGAAAAAGCTAGAAGCTGATACGCCATCACCAACTGCTGAGCTAGATAAGGATTCCTTAATTGCGAATTTGTTAGATGTTACTATCCCTGATAAAGTTGTTATTCAAACTCCTAAATCAATATTTAGAAGTAAAGGTAAGAGGAGAATTAAAAGCGCGGCTGAAATAAGGACATCCAAGTCAACAGCAAGAAGTAGCAGGAAAAGGCCTTACAAACAGCGTACGTGCAACATATGTCATAAAAAAGGCCATAACAAGAAAACATGTGATGACAGGCCCAAAAAAATATTGATGATGAAGAACAGGCCAGTGTTGAAAGTGATGGTGATGACGCAGACACGGTACAAGTTCAGGAAGAAGATGGAATCGACGAAGAATATGAAACTAACAATGAAGATGAAAGTCAAGAAGAAGACGAAATTGACGAAGAAAGTGAAAGTGACGCAGATGATGAAAGTGACGAATATGATGAAAGTGAACAAGAGTAAACATGTTTTGAGTGTTGACTTTTTTTATGTTTAAGCTGATTAGATATAATTTCTTTCATGGATCATGTTCTTATAGTAAGATTTGTTTTATTATGTTTATGCATATGGAAGATATGCAGGTATGCAACATGTAGTGAGCTTGTTTCATTTTCCATTTTGTTTCTATTTTATGCAGTCTTTTTTAAAAAAATGATTATCGAACGATATGCAAATCGTTTATGCAAATTTATGGTAAACGAGCACAGGTTCATGGAGCTATTATTATTGATGGTCGGTATCATTATTTTTATGTTTATGGATGTGCTAGTAGTAAGTAGTAACCTTGCAATCATTATTATTATTGGTTCGCATTTTTTTATATCATTGTCCTCGTTGAAGTTGGTTATGGGTACTGCAAATTTGGTTGGAGCAACTATAGTTATCCATCTGGGCGAGCTGCAACATTTTTGGTATGTGACAATTTAGATTGCAATCAGCTCTTAATTTGGTGCCTTTTGGTTGGATCAAATATAGTTCTCCATCTAGCAGTTATAGTTCTCCATCACCCGATCTCAGTACTTAATTTGGTGCCTTTTGGTTGGAGCAATTTTGTTGGTGCAAATATAGTTCTACATCACCCGATCTCAGTACTTAATTTGGTGCCTTTTGGTTGGAGCAATTATAGTTCTCCATCCAGCAGTTATAGTTCTCCATCACCCTTTTGGTTGGATCAAATCAACTCTTAATTTGGTGCCTTTTGGTTGGAGCAATTATAGTTCTCCATCCAGCAGTTATAGTTCTCCATCACCCGATCTCAGTACTTCCTACTTTTATTTGGTTTATATTTAGAACATACTCCACATATGTCTCTGCAAGTTCAAGTGCATCTAATATTTTTTATGTTTTCACTGTCAGCTTAGGTAGAAATTTACATCATTTTTTTTTATTTATATTATTTTTGTTCATCACAAGCGATGGTGTAGTTACGTTTGCAATTTGGCACTATCCAATAAACATATATGCAATATCCTGTATAAGTTATGGACGTTTTAGTATGTTAGTGTATTCATTCAGATATATGAAACATATATGTACTATTCAACAGGCTTGGTGAATTTTTCTAAACCATAAGCCAAGATATAGCAAAAGAAATTACATTACATCAGAATTAACAAAGGTCTGGAACACAAGTTCAGCAAATAATCTAAACAAAACCAAATGCACATATTGCATAGTGTTATAGCAAGTCAAACGACTACCTGTACTAAAAACCAATGACCTGTTCTAAAAACCAATGACTTGCTGCATTAGGTAAGCACATATGCAATACGTGTTTAGATTCATTTTTTTTCATGGATCGTGTTCTTATAGTCAGATTTTTGTTTTTGGATGTTTTCACACATCCTGTATCAGTTAACTGAGTCATTGTTTTTTTGCCTTTTTTTTAAGTTCTGTTTGTGTTTGCTGTAGGTTAAGTTTTTTGGTTTTTTTTTAGGTTGTGTTTGGGTTTGGGTTTGCTTTGAGGTTTCTGTTTGATTTTGCTGTGTTTGTTTTGGTGCAATTATCATTGGTAGTTTTTGGTTTTGGTGTGTTTGTTTAGAGATTTATGTTTTAATTTTGCTGTATGTTACACATGATGTTTTGTCACATAATGAGTTGCCTTTATATACTTTATAAATACAGGGTAATGTGTATTTACAACAGGCTGGTGTGAATTTTTGTACCATAGATGCCATTCGGCACTATCCAACCACCATATATGCACTATCCTAACCTTTTAGTATTTTATTGTATAGTTGCAGCCTACAACTTGCAGGTACACAGTATAAAACATATATGCAGTTATGCACTATCCAACAGGCTTGGTGATTTTTTGTACCATAGATGCCATTCGGCATACACACATTACACTTGCACCATAACATTTCTACCCAAGCATGGAACTCTATCAATAGCTCGTTTGGTGAATAAGATTATACTCCATACCAGAAAATAATATACTGGTTTGAATTTTGATAAGAATAATATACACAATAACAAATACACATATGCAGTAAAAAAATAAACATAAACATAAACATTCTTAATGATTGCTGAATCATACATTGTTCAACATTGAAAAAAAAGACAAACAACAAAAAGTACCATCAGAACATTAAATCTGAAACCAAAAAGTACCAACAAAACATAACAGATAACAAAAGTGCAATTATAACATCTAAGTAGAAACCGAAGATTTATGATTCAGCAATTTTCACTTTCCAGTAGTGCTTCCCTTTAGCCACCTAGCTTTACTTTCTTTGATTTCATTTGATCCAGTTCAGCACGAATAATATCCTTGTGAATATTGCAATCTGAAAGTAGTAAAGTTGATGCGTACTTGTTTCTTAAGCGTGCCAATTGGGTATTCTGCTTTCTACCCTCATCTGCCAAGATGTCTTTCCATTTATTCAGGTCATTGCCCATATATGCATCCATGTGACGCATCAAAAATATGCCACTATCTTTCAACCTTTTATCAGTCTGCCAACTAAACTCTCCGCGCACAAGCTCAGTACCCATAAGCGCAGCTGATTTTCTATGATTTTTTGCTATTAGGTATTGGAGGAAACTGTGGTGCTGCAAACATTAAGGTGCAAATAATTAGTATACCATTTTTTACGAATAACTAATAAACTTATATAGCATCATTACGTACCAATATCGATGCCACTCTAACCGGAACAATATGCTCAGCTTGATTCTTTTTTTTCGATGTTTCTTTCTTTTCGTTTTTCTTGTTATCAATCAAGTATACTGCTGGTTTCTTCAAGTTCACACAAACAAGGTATTTATGGTCTTCATTACTAACCGGGATAAAAACCTGCATTTGTTTTTATATTTTAAAAATATGAATGACACACATGCATATTCGAGTTTAAAATACACGCTATTTGGATATGCACTTTATTGACCGACATATTCATAATACATTACTGTCGGTCATATATCAATTTTATATCATACACATAGAAAAATCGTATACATAGAAAAACCTTATCAATTTTATATCATATACATATTCCAAAAGATGTTCGTCGTATATCAATTTAAAAATAAACCTCTTATCTTTAAACCGGATAAATTCCTACAATTAGTCCAAAACAGAAAATCTTATACACGTATAAAAAGTCTTCCTACCCATATGCATATATGCACACTATGAATATACGCACATTTTCACAATCTGACCAATCACAAAAACAGTAAAGTTCATTCTAATAAACAATGTTCATAAAATGAAACTATGCACATATGCATGATAATGGAATATGAGGTTCAATCATGCACTTAACTATTTTTTTATATATTAAATAGAAAATACTTACAATATCGGCTTTATCCAGCACAGACTGACCCCCGTAGGTTGAAATGGCATTCTCAAAATATATCATACACATTTTTACCCTGTGAGTATCATCATAGTCATCCTTGAAAACATTATTGTCCTGTTTGACATTCGATTTTGTTAGTTACATTTCTTATTACAATTATGCCACACATTTAGGAAACGGAACACTTACCACTTCAAATACATGTAAAAACAATCTTAACGGTGAATTTGCATCTTTTTTACACTCCATGAAATTCAGATACGCAGACCATGAGTTCAAAATGTTTTTTTCTACCAGTTCCTGTGGACCAAGTGACAATATTTGTTCCCTTGTAGAACGGTGTCCATTTATTGTATCGAACAGAACCTCACTGTAATGAAACAATATGAGATTAATAGTAATATTGCATTATATTTTTCAATGCGTATACGCAATAATTTAATATTAACGTACCTATAATCGCCATCCATACGTCTAAACAGGTACTCTGCCACCCTCTTTTCTTCAGTGTTTTCAACTCGATTGGCATTAACCTCTCTTTCTAAGAAAGGTGACTTCAGATTTTCAGGTAATTTAGTTGTCCGTTGTTCACGCCAGTTCCTTTCACCGCCCATTTCATCCTCTGGGCTAATAGAATTCAGCGGCACTACATCCAACCCATCATCTTCATCATATCGACTCCTTTCCACAATTTCCATACTATATTGTCTGACAACATTGTCAACAGCCAATACAACTTCTTGTTGCGTTTCTGGTCCCATATAGTATTCATCTGCATCCAATCCGATCCCAATACCAAAATCCTGAGTCAGCCCAAGGCTAAAACTAGGTATATCAAAATCATTACACCTTCTCTTACGTTCAATCTCAGTCTCAACCTTTTCAACACTCTGCAATACTTCTAACTGCGTCTCTTCACCCATGTTGTATTCCGGAAAATCAAACCCTTGAAAGAAGTTATTTTCATATTCCATTTTGGAGTTATCACGTTCAACGCTTCCAGTTGCTTTTTCTGTTTGCACACGTGATCCGCTTGCCCCATCATTTTTTTCTTCTTTATGATCAAGTGATTCAAAGTACCTCTTACACAAAGAATCAACCAATGCGTTTCCAGGAAACATCAACTTTGCAGCATCCATAATTTTTTCAAATACAGCTCGTTCCTTAATTATAGATTCCACAGACTTGTTCATTTTCCAAAGTACATACTGCATAATTAAACTGATTAATGTTTCACATATATATACGGCGTATACCAAAAAAATTCATTTGAAGTTCAAAATTGACCTCCAAATTTGTTGGAATTTGCTCGTTATGATCTTCAACATATGGTCCTGCAAGCTCACGCTTCCCAAATCCGTCTGCTTTTAACTCTTCAAATTCGCGTTCTTTCAGCAATTCATGTGTCCACATTGTAGTCGGTGGCCTCTTTCTTACAACTCTAAGATTATTACACACTGTCCCATCAACATAGAGCATCTGTTGTATGAAAAAAACACTCACATTATGAATGATAATCATTTTATTAGAAAACAAGTATGCAAATTTAATTGAACTTTATAAAATATAAAGGATTACTTACTATTAGCACTGTTATTGGACCTAAGAAATAGCTGTTTGTTTTCTTTCGATCCCACCCAGTCTTGCAAGTACGCAGACAACTCCAAATGTAACTACACCAATTGATACTTGATATATCAGTATTTACACCGATATAGTCAAGTATACCAAAATCACAGATCCCTGATGGTTTAACACCTCCCATCACTGAAGTAAATAGAACAATAAAATTTAATTTAAAATTCAAATCAGCAACGTTGGACTGCCTAATCATATGTTTCACTGCATTCGGGGTGATGTCTTTAAAATCTTTACACCGGTCTTCCCAGTTTTTAAGCATATCTATGTCTCTAATGACATTACCAGCCAATATGTCAACACCTTCGTTGACAACTCCTATCATCTCAGATATCGACTGCATACTTATTTCAATATACTCCTTTTGCAACTTGATTACCATTTTTTTTCGTCAAAGCTGTCTACTACATAGAACCCTAGCTTCGATGGAGTGCCATCTACTTTAAAATCAATTAGTTTCCCAAAACCTATTTGTTCTAGGCAAAACTTCTGGGCTGGTGATAGTGTAGCTACGGCATTGAATAATGCCTTAGGGCTCGTCCTGGTCTGGAATGTATATGAAGTACCCCCATTTCCCCTTTTCTTTTTCAAAGGTATCTTTTTCAAAGTTTCAGTTTTCGGCTTTTTCATATCCTCATTTCCTGTAATTGTTAAACATAATACAAATTAGCACACTCATTTAAATATTTTACATGAACATTTATGTTAATAGTATAACTTGCATCTTACCAATTGGATTATCAGGATTCCGTTTTTTTGTTGTCTGTCTTATAGCTTCCTCAATTTTCACTTTGTTTGCCCCTGTTCATATAAATAAAACGCTTTCAATAAACACATACGTAATAACTATATTCTGTGATAAACATCTAACATATAACAACTTACCACTTCTATCTGTAGCCTATGTAGTTGTTGTCGTTCCGATTACATCTTCATCACTTTCGTCGTCGTCAATATCTTCATCAACTTCAATATTTTCAATTACTGGTTGTTTACCTTTTGTCCTTTTACTTCTACGCAGTCCTGATAAAGTCACCATAATTTCAATATGATTAATGTGTCCACACTAATATATGTACTATCAACTACAATTGGTCAAATTCAATATATTTTTCAACTATATATCATATCAATACCAAGTAACTTTCTAACAACCATATTCAAAAAAGACAGAAACACGTTTGCAATTAATAACCTTTTAGTTTTTATAGACATTAATATTTAATATTCAAAACGACTAATATAATTTATTGTGTTGAGCTTAAAAAAAACGGACCTGCAAATGTATAAGATACAGCTTTAACAAGATTTAAACAAACAAACATATACGCACATATAACTTAATCATCTTTATTTTATAAACATATATTACGCGCACTATATAAAACACATTTGTAAATGGTAACACATTTAGTATCTATCATACCTGTAGATGTTGACCCAATATCCAAGTTATCAAAATCAGGCCATATTAAATCATCCAAGTTAAGATCACCAGCTAAATATTCATCTACGTCGATATACTCATAGCCTGTGTGTTCTTCAATAACTGGCAGTTTATGTTTAGAACTTCTACCTCTCCGCGCACCTGAAACAAGTATGCATACTTTTAACGTTTTAACAAAAAGTTAATAACTTTTCAAAAGTGAATCTACACGGTGCACACTTACTACGTTTTTGACTAAAAAATTAGTATGACACAGTATAACCCCCAAAACGAACAGTATTGACTCCGAAAACATGTCTACACTATGGGGTGATTGTATATGATTATGAAACATAAACGTATTTCGGCTTATATTTCATAAGCCTAAATTTGTGGCTTATTTTGATACTCATGAGCTTATATTAGTTTATGGTGTTATGATAAACTTATATAAGACCAAAATTCTCAAACCAGCCACAAACATTGAGCCTTATGAAATATAAGCCATTTTGTTTGCTTATTTTTTTTGCATATATGCTATAAACCCCAAATAAACTTTAATAACACAATGACTATCAAAATAAGCATCAAAATTGAGGCTTATTTAATCTTAGGCGAAATAGCTTATGATTCTTAAGCCTAAACAAACACCCCTTACATCGAAACTGAATACTAAACAACTTTTAATAAACCCCTTTGTTCAAATACATATCCACATCAAAATAAGCATCAAAATTGAGGCTTATTTAATCTTAGCCGCAATAACTTATGATTCTTAAGCCTAAATAAACACTCCTTACATAAAAACTGAATACTAATAACTATTAATAAACCCATTTGTTCAAAAACATATCCGCATTTTGCATGATCGAAACCGAAATGACGCATTAAAGGTTGGAAATTTGATTGAAATCGAGATGAGATTATGTTTATTAACCATAAACAAACAAAAATTATATAACATACTGTGCATTTACAAAAAAAAATAATCATAGAAATTATCATCTTATAAACAATAATGCATGTTTCAATTGATCAATGAAAACAAATAATTGATGCACTAAGACTGCATATATGATCGGAATATAATTCATATTAAGTGAAAAAAAACTAATCAAAGGATTTACCGTCCATCGATGATGTTCTTGATACAAGATGATAGTTTGACTTTTTTGGAGGAAGTTTTATGATTAGTGTGTGTTTATTTAATGAGAACAGTAGCATGAATATTTTAATTCTGATATAATATGGTGTAGTGATGGTCGTGGGTGGTGTGAGTAGCAGTTACTGGAGTGTGAGTGAGAGTCGTGTGTTCTTATATCCAAAACTCAATAAAATGAAAAGTTAACTTCCTATTTTGCCCTTTTTATCTTTTTCCTGGCAATATTAGTTTTTCATTTTTTTACAATAATGCCATTATGCTATAAAGTCATGTACATAATGCATTTTTAGTGGTAAATATTTGGTTCTGTAAGTTCTGTAAAGAAAAACTGGTTCTGCATTGAACGCTCCCCTATATATATATATATATAATATAATATATATATATATATATATATATATATATATATATTTATTTATTTATATAAGTGGTCACTAAAAGAAAATATAAAGACATTTCTACTTTATATAAAGATTTTGCAACTAAAGATTATTTGGATATGGAAAACGTATAATGATAAACATTTATCCGTCACAACCTTAATCGTTGAGTACGCACCACTACATTGCACGAGTACCTTGTTATTGTTCATTTGGATATGAAATACTCTGAACTGCTATTCCTTATAGTTATTATAACTAAAAGTTGTTATTTATTTGTAAACTTATTGTTCAAAAAATGTAAGACGTGAATAATATTGGCTCGCCGTAAAATTAGTTACCGGATACCTGCCGCAGCAGCATTGCGCGGGTATCCGGCTAGTAATTTAACAGTATTAACTACAAAACATAATTTCCATGTTCCCTGGTATACTTACCTTCTTTTCTTTAAATTTGAAAAGAGTGTCACATGAACGTGTTTTCTACGTTTCGTAAAAAACTTGATATGTTTGGTTAAGAAAATATATCCAACTTTTCAAAGAACTTTTCATATAAAAATAAAAAAGCGAAAAACCTGCTCAGTCGTATTTTTTTTATATTTTTCATAAAAGAAAAATTATTATTATAATAATTCACTTTTAAATAGAAAAATATATATTACCATTTTGCACTTTTTCTATTTTTTGGAAACAAAAAAAAAATTAAAAAAAATTGACAACTAATTAAACAACCGCCTTTAATCACCTCTTGTTTAGTACTATAAAACTAAAAATAAAAATTAAGGAATTTTTTGTCAAAATAAAAACGTTAACGAAATAGTACTCGCGTATCTCTCATGTAAACTTGAGTTTTTTACCAACTAATTGTTTTTAGAAAACATAATTATCATTCTATGGCATATTCAAAAATATTATCTATTCTATAGCATTACTTACCGAATTAAATAACAGTGTCTTTTTTTTATTAGTATTCACACCAGGATAAATAATCTCGTCCAGTTTCAAAGAATCCATCATCATATTTAACGCTACACACCCTCCATCGAATAGCTTCGAATAACACCATGCTGAAAGAACATACATCCGATTCTTTCTTCACGACACCACTATATGTATTCGGGCTTCCAATAGATAGGTGTGCCACGACCGTGGGATATAACGACACTTCTGCATAGACCCGAAAAACTTAACCTTGACAATCGAAGGAAATGTATTTTGGCAGCCCAATTTTCATCCTGCAAGGAAACATGATTGTGGAGGTCATCAAGCCCCCGGTCTGCATCAACACATTACGTAGTATAATCTTCTCCTTGCAATCGCAACAATAACCTAGATATTTCGATCCGAATCTCAAAACTCAACCGGAACCGTACCAAGTATCGATATTCGAATCCAGTTCGGTACGTTACGGGACTACAAAATAAAGTAAAAAGAAATCGGAACCACTAATCCGGGTCGGTCTAAGTTTGACAAAGGAAATTCGTTGATACTCATAGCTGCTACCGGCTGTGTTGGTCTTGCAGTTGGTATTGGATCAGTGTTTGCTTCCTCGTGTTCAAAAATTATCGAGGTAAGGCAGGTTTAAAGTTTGGTCGAACTGTAAAATCACAATGCTATTTTCTGAACATGTATGTTTTGAATTGGCCATTATTAGTATGTTTCTTGTTATGTGTTTTTGCTTCTGTTGGTCGTTGGGCATGACCAAATAAAAACCGTTCTTCCAGCTTAGTTGTAAACTGTTCAAATGCTAATAGTTAATATGCCCCCCTTGTCAAACACGTTCAACCACTTTAGAACAATTGTAGTAATTACTACATAAACTAAGAGTTTGTAATCTAATCCATATTGTGAGTGTTGTTTGCTAATTAAGACGTGGAAACAACGAGGCCCAAATTTTCAGTTATTAATGGAATAAAACTAAAAGTGATAACTAATGGAGTAGTATTAAAATGCCTACATTGGTAAATATTATTGAAGATGCCATACATTGGTAAATATGTTTTAAAAAAACCATTGCTTGGTAAAAAACTCTGTAAACTTTCCTTATAAAAATTAGATCCTAACCGTTGATGGAATATAGGGCTTCTTGATTACTTGGTATGCAAGGGATGATCTAACCTGTTATAAATACTCGACATTCGCCTTCAGGTATCTACATTATTTCTCATAACGTAGAATCCAACAAAACACACACACCTTCTTCAAGGTTTCTCATTCTTGAAAACACACAAATCGAGCGATATGATGATTGTTAATATGAAGAAAACCAACAGAAAACCAAGGGAAAATAAATGCACAAAGATGGTGCTCTTCAATCATCTCCAACAAAACTCAGGCTCGTTTCAAGAAAATGCTGGGTACGAATGCAAAACGTGCAACAAAAGATTCAAATCGTTTCAAGCCCTCGGTGGTCATCAAGGGATTCACAGAAAGATTAAACCCAACAAAGACAGCGTTGATGATATGTGCATGTTACGCCTTAATATTATTCCTACTGATGGGTCGTCGTTGCATCCATGCAAGATGTGTACCAAAGTGTTCAAAACTGGGCAGATGTTAGGTGGCCACATGAGAAAACATAGGGTTGAAAAACAGAGGAGGCAGAAGGAGAGCGATTCGGTGTTGACTATGCAGGAACTAGTGCGACGTCAAGCGGAGTTAGATGAACGGATGCGGGTCAAAAGAGACTTGATCTTGGCAGCGAAGGAATTTCGATTATGGTTTTGATTCTTAGACGCAGTAGCTGATTAGCAAGAATCTTTTAGCGGGTAGCATATATGGTTCGAAATTGATCGAACTTGTGATTCTTTGATTTTTGGATTTATGACCGAATTGTATAAAGTAGAACATAGTATTTAGATTCTTAATGTCACTGGCAGTTTTGTTGAAGGTGTTCTTGATTTAATTTGTTTGTGTTTTAATTTCAGTTAAGTAATGACAGTAGTATTTGTAGTCCTTGATTTTATATATTTGTGTAAGTTATTGTTAGTGGTCTTTTATTTACCAAAAAAGACTCTGAAATTATATCAGAAAACAAGCAGATGGAAAGGGTAAATAGATTTAAGCCCAAAATCAAGGTTTGATCAGTGTTAATGTACAAAAAAGGTAGCTGATAAAGTGCAGGGTTGATCAACTCTTTTTCTTCTAAAAAATATGTAGTATGAGGTTATTAATTTGATTCCTTGCAACAAGAGATCTATGGCTCCTAAGTTACATGTATGATATACAGAAGCAACACCTAAGCAAATTGTGCTCTTTATTTTCGTTATAGATAGGAAATTGGACAGTGTTGTCAAAACGGGTAATTTTAGGATGGGTCATCTGAAGTCGACTTTAAACACCTTTTGTGTAGTAGTAACTTATTATGAATAACCCGCGTGTGTTTCAAATTTGATTGCATAAGTATATTATTCAATGATCTTTTTATAATAACATGTTCAAATAATCAAATGCTGGCCTTTCTTTGTTTTATCTACCTGTGGACTCATGATTTTAATGAAAGGTTACAGATACAGCCACGACGAAAATCAATCGTGAGGTCAAACAACAAATGAGATTAACTGAGTTTTACTTAAGTTAAAAAAACTTGATCTTTCCATTTGATTTATATGACCCATTGGTGAAAGATAGTAACTTGAAACAACTTATTCACATGTGAATGGGTTTATTTGACATCTCTCAGATGTGTATCTCTACAGTTTAAACAAAACTTATAGAACAAAAAGGTCTCACAATCACCATTGCAATTTACAAGCACAGAATTATTCTGTTATATCGAGACAGATGTAGGGATAAAAAATTTGTAGATTTTCATTATAACTCGTTACATAACCTAAACCTGTTGAGATAGGAGAACAAGCAAGCCTTGAGGTCCGACTAATATTTCATTAAGAAAACTGATCAAACCGAACCAAACAACAGGAGTTACATCAACTCCACCAAGGGGTGGGATCACCTTCCGTGTCACTGTCAAAATCGGCTCCGTAGGAGCGTATGCTACTACATATGGAAACTTCCCAACTGGAAGCTTTGGATACCATGACATCACAATTCTTGCTATGAAGAGGAACGAAAATGCTGAAAGAAAAGGCCCCAATAAGGTGATTGCCAACTTAGCTGTGCCCGGGTCAAGATCCATCAGAACCAAATTTTGCAAATACTCTGGTAGCCCATCTGATACGTCTGTTCTGTTAAGGATCAATTAAACAAAATGAGGATGAGTAACTAGTTAATACAAACTCAGGTTTCGTTGTTTGGTACGGGTTGAAACAGGCCAAACCAGGTTGAGTTTGACCCGCAAACAATAATAGTATTCTATATTAGTATATCTTAAGACAAACTTTGGACGATTTCAGTTGGGGATGAGTAACGAGTTGATACAAAATCCGGTTGAAATAAGCCATTGTTTGGTACAGGTTGAAACAGGCTAGACCAAGTTGCGTTGACCCGCAAACAATAATAGTATTCTACGGAGTATATCTTAAGATAAACTTTGGACGATTTCAGCCTGTTGGGGGCCATTTAATCTGTTCGTTTTAGCTAAAAAGTAAATTAACCCATTCCTAACTAGATGGGCCGAAATTGCCATCTAAATAACATTACTCCCTCCATGTCTAAAATTCCAATCTTTTAAAAATTTGGCAGCTAAAAATACCTTTTTGCACCTAAATTTGGTCTAATAGACGGGCATCATTTGTCGTAATGAAAGATACATTTAACTATTCAGTTGAAGTATATGTATGCAGGGAGTAATAACTAAGAGGAAAAGTGGAGAGAAATATCGATTAACATACATAAGTTGTGTGGAGTTGACTGAAGCTGATAGGGGTATATCAATGCTAGGAACTGCAACTTCTAGTGAGCAACAAGCTCGATATCTTTGGACCTGCTGCTGGTTTGGGACTCTTTTTGTTGGGCATATGAATCTTCTCTGATAAAAGAGAGAAAGCATAAATCTCATAACTTTTCAGTGAAACTATATCCCCACAGCCTATAATGCAAGTCTCTCCACCACAGACAATATAAACATGATACAAACATATGTAGATTATATATTTCAGTTGAGGTGCGCTGTGACTTGTTTTAGGTTGAATAAATTTTATGTCTACTCAAAAACTGACATTCATTTGTTAATATTTCCAACAAGAGCATGATGCCACACAGAGGGGTCTCGGAGAGGTGTGTAATAGGTGCTGACACACATGGCCTCCAGTTAAAAAGGGCCACATTTTCAGTAGTTTCGCATATAGATACATATAATATTAAACATGTACGGGTCATAATACAAGTTTATAAACGATTTCTTTTTAATTTACAAGTGTCAAATGGCCTCTTTATTGTTTTCTCCTAGGGCCACCGAAAACCATGAAACGGCCCTGATGCCACAGCTGAAAAACGTTGATAACATTGCAACAAATAAACTGTCATCCAATCAAGTGCATACGAGCAGTAGCACAAACAAATGAAGAGAAATCTGCAGTTACTCGCTACACTGAAATTAAAGGGTGTTTGGCATCGTAGTTGAAAGTAATTTGGTCATTCAGAATAACTTTTTCTGGTAACCTGGTTCGACTCAACATTGCAAGCCGACTAATTCCAGGTCGACTACCCTTTTGGATAGCCCAGAGTCGGCCCAAGTAAACCTCCGTGGCCACAAGGGGATTAATATTCTCCCTGTTTGATTCGGACACTTGACCTCCACTTTGGAAGGCCTGTATATCGCCCCTTGTAGTTAAAAATAATCTTAGTTACATAAATGGGTGCTAGGAATATTATTTGGAGGTTTTTCGCTGGCTAAAGTGGTGAAAGTCAGTTGTTTGTTATTTAAAGATTTACATGTAAAATGACCTTACTTAATCGTATATTCAGACTTATGGCTGTTTGGGAAAGCATATTATCAAATTCAGGTAATGGCTATATTATAAGACAATGCAGGAGATAATGTTTGGATTGAACTAAATTGGTCCTAAACAGTTTTATCCAATGACTAAAAAGTGGTTATGGCAATAAGCTGCTAAGCCAAACTAAAACACCCCCTTAAACTCGGTAACATAAATAAAAGCAGTAAACAGATAGAGAGAGAATGAAATAAGTAGTATATGGTGCTTACAGGGAAGAACAAATTTGGAGATGAAATAAAGTGCAGTGGTACTGAATGACCAGCTTTGGTCTGGATTGAAGAAGAAACAGCCATTGGAAAAGAAAAAGATTGTGGAGTGAAGAAGGTTATCCTGATTAAAAATGTACGGCCCACTTCTGGTTGGTTGGTCAACACGTTTACATGTGTTCGGCTAGCTTTTTATACTGTTTCACAAAATACACTACCTTTGACTTTTCTAGAGTTATTAAAATAGAATAGAACAACCCGGATTGGACCCAAAAACCGGATCGAATCGGATAGGACCGATCTGAATCTGACCGAATAATTTCGGTTTGGGTATTTGGACCATTTCAGTTCTCGGTCTGGTCCAATCCAGTTCGATCTTATCAAAATTTAGTCGATTATGTCTAACAGGATCGGATCGGACCAGTTCGATCCGGTCTCGGTCCGAGGTTTTTGACCATTTCGATCCTCGGTCCGGTTCGATCCAGGCCCGATGCTCAACCCTAAATAGAACCATGCATAACTTCGCTAATGCCTCGTGAGATGTGATCTTCACATCACGCAATAAACCAACACTTGAGCTTAACTGCTTAAGGCTTAATGTGAGATGAAGGGTGAGAAAATGAGATAATGCACGATAAAACGAGATTTGTAGATGTTTATTGAAATTAGATTTCGATAAAAATCGTATTTTTAAATAAAAATGAAAAAATTCACATTTAAAAATATATTTTTTTAACTTATTCTTTATATATAACATTTTTTGTGAACTTAATATATATATAATATGATATAAATATATAAATTTATATATGTTTTTTTATTTTGTAGTGCTTTAATTCATACCTTAAAAACGTTATGACTTGTCAGAGTTAGAAAAGACGTGAAAACCTACGTCTCATGCTATTTATAACCTTAATTAGAACCAAAGCTTTGACTTACTTTTATACTTTATATCGCTCATTGAAAGAAATAATTTCATTTTAATAATCATGGGGAATCGATATTCAATCAGATAATATAGTTAGAGCACAAAATGTCAATGCCGTTGTCTGATTGACGCGTGTTGAGGTTGATTGTGTAAAAAAAAAGTCATAATAGCCTTTTCAGATTTAAAAGGATCAAAAGTGAAGACTTACTCCATTTTTGAGAGACTTTCTTGATGTCGTTCATGATTTTGTTGTTTTTGTTGTTTTGCGGGTGGTGACGATGAATGAAGAAAACGAAGTATGTTTTGTGTTTAATATAATGTTTTTTTTATATATTTTAATATGTATTTGAATTTAATGAATGAAATGACTAAGTGTTTAATTAATAAAATAATTTGTTTACCATGTTTATGAAAATTAAAAGATAATTGATTTTATTTGATGTTATGATAAAAGAAGTAATATTGGTGACGCTACGTTGATTTTGGGCTAATGCAACACTAATTTTTGATATTATTGCTTTTTAATTTTTTTTATGATAATTATTTTATTATAACTATTCAATTAATAAGTTCTTAATATTACTTTCTTTAATAATTTTTGATAACACTAATTTTATTATTTTTCTTATATTAATTTTGTCATTCATAATTAGCTTTTAATAATTATTATATTAATAAATAATTATTTATTTTTTAATATTAAATAAATTTAATAAATATTTTATTATTATTTTTATATAAATATTTTATTAATTTACTAATAATTATTTATTAATATTATTATATAACTATTTTATTAATATAATAATAAATATTTTATTAACAATTAATAACAATAATTTAAATAATAATAAAATTTTATTAGTAATAATTTTTAATTATTATTATTATTATTAGTTATATACACTGATGTTTTAAAGTATATAAAAATATTAAATTGTAAATGAAGTCCAACTCAGTTGGATGGATGCATCCGGCTATAGTTTTCATGTGTGAGAGGTCAGGGGTTCGAATCCTGTCATTCCCTATGTGCGGAATTTTTTTTAGAATTGGCAGCCGGCTTCGAATCTCATCGCAATGCCTTGAAGCCCCTTAATGAGAAACTGGATGGCTAGCATGGGAGTTGATATTCTCTTCGTGAGATGATTCGAACTCGGGTCGACAGACTTGGTGCCTTGGTGGCACGCAAGATATTCCGTTGCACCAAACTGCCTTTCTAAAAAAATAAAAATATTAAATTACAACGTAGCTCAAAAATTTTCATCCAACTTCTTATGTAATTTGAATTTGTTTCATTGATGTAATTGTAATGTTTGAATTATAATGTACAACGTAAATCAAACAGCTTATATAATGTAAAATGAATACAGTTCTCTTTATTATGCAAACCAAATAACTTATGTAAGAGGGCTTGGAGTCGTGGTGCCATGGCCTGGCGCCAAGCAACCGCGCGAGAAATGGGAACCGCGTAGGACTCTGTGTCCTCGCGCCAAGGGTCTGGCGCTAATGCTACCAGGCCACGCTGTTATGGAATTTTTTTAATTTTCTTTTTCAGTTTTTTGAATGTAACCTGACCGTTGGAGGGCTTTGTTTTTCAAAAAAAAAAACCCAAACTCTAATTTTACACTTATAAAAATCTTATAAATACCCCATAAATATTTCATACTTCTCACACACTTTCAAATCATATTCCACATCAATAATTCTCAATTTTTTTCAAATATGGATCCAAATTATGTCAACGATTTCAGCGAATACGATCATTTTGATGCATTCTTTCAACCCGACTATGATCAATATATGTGCGATTTTAAGTCATATCAACATTTCGTGGGTTTGTGTGAACAAGAAGGCGAGAGTTCGCGTCGTGGTTCACCTGGGAAGAGGACGTACATATTTCGTCAACGAGAACTTGCTGAACAAAGGCTAATCGATGACTATTTCAGCGACGACGAGTTAGAATCTAAATATCCAGAAGGAAAATTTCGTCGAAGGTATCGTATGAGCTCTTCACTTGAAAAAAAAATTCTACATGATATCTTAAATTACGATGTTCGTCCCCTGCCCGAGTACTTTAGTTATTTTCAAAAAATCATTGATGCGACCGGTCGTTATAGTATTGATCCTGTTTTAAAATGCACATCCGCCATACGCCAATTGGCGTACGACAGTACACCTGATGCATTTGACGAGTATTTACAAATCGCTGAACGTACTTCACGAGAATGCTTAGATAATTTTTGTAAGTGCATTTGGGCTTTGTATCATAGACAATATTTAAGAAAACCAACTGCTAGTGATATTCAAGATACTTATCAGTGGCACGAACAAAAAACATGGACTCCCGGGAACGCTCAGGAGTATCGATTGTATGCATTAAGAGTAGAAAAACTGTCCTAAAGCTTTACAAAGGTAGTTTAAACGGACTGGGTATAAATACTCAATTGTTATTTTAGAAGTTGTTGCCGATCAAAAATTGTGGATTTGACATGCATTTTTGGGGTTCCTGGAGCGAATAATGATTTAAATGTGTTATATAGATCCTCATTATTTGATCCCCATTATTTAAATGTGTTCGTGGATCCAACATCAGTTATTGTTAGAAACTGGATGGAAAGATGTGACTTACATGTTAGGAAGACAAAGGAACTTCGGGATAAGAAAGTGCACAATAATCTCTGAGAGGACCTAATGGAGCATCTATGGAACGGGGGTGAAAATGATGATGAAGAAGATTAGTTTCTGTTTTTTTTAATGTTTAATTTTATGTAATGTTTTAAGTTTATGTAATGTCTTAAATGATAGAATTTTATTTTATATAACATATGTTAAGTTAAAAAAAATATATTTTATGACACTAGAATTGCTATGACACATCACACCCTTTGAAAATGTCATAACAATTTTGATGTCAAAACTCACTTTGTTAACGTGGCAATATTTTTGTATTTATTTATTTTGCTATAACACCACTTTTGTGGCAATCACGACTCCTGTAATCGAATTAAATCAAATTACAATGAACCAAGCTGAACCTAACTAAATACCCCCAACTTGTATCTTTACAGGAAAAACCGAAAAAGGAATAAAAACACATGAGCCATGTTTTGAAACAAAACCCATTATCGTGGCATTGTGTCGCACACCATCCATAAATAAATTACAACCAAAAAACATCAAAGTAGATTTCAAACCCAAATGCTACTTGCAATAACATCCAATACAGTACTATTTTATTTTTATAAGCAGTCAGTTTTATTGTATTTGACTTTGGATTAAGGAATTTTTGACAACGATTCTAAAAAGGGCTTTCTTTCGTTTAAACCCCCTTGATTTATTCAACATTCATTCCTGGGTTTATTCGTCAAAAACAATTCCTAATTATAAAACCAAGACTTTGATAAAACTAAGGATTTGTGTTGTTGATGCGACTACTAGTACTAGATTATTAATGGATTCAACATCTGTTTCATCCCCTCTTCTAAGTCAACAACAGGTAATTGTTACTAGTACTTAGATTTGGCTAGCGTCGCAGCTTGTTGCCCGTTTGTCATCCAACACTATGTAAATAATTTTATATATTGTTACTTGTGTTTTTAATATGTTTTATTTCTTTCTTTCTATGTGTATCTGCTTGTTTTAGATATTTATTTATATGTTTATAAGGTGTGTTTCAGATTGCTTATTATAACTCTTTATGATTCTCATAAATAATATACTTTAGTTTGGATTTGCTATCAATAACCACTATTATCAGTTTGAATTAGTAACACCCCGCGCGAAATTGAATTCTACTGTAATTTGATCTTCATTAACCATGTCTAGTTGCTTGCTGCAATCTACTTTTGTTCTTCGATTTCTGCCAGTTATTGTTATTTTTTCTTTCTGATTCATTATCAGGCTTATCATTATGAGGTAGAGTTATGTTCTTGTTAGCCGTTATAATTATTACCCAAAAACATATACACTTATGGCAAAGTCATATTAATGTAGAATCCGAACGGAATTAGAATAAATCAACTATGTGCATATAAAGCGTAACCCAAAAGGAGTATGTGCATTTGCTTTTTAGCCTCTAGAGTCCAGTTATATGGAACAGACGCCTAATTGTTTGCTACTTGTAATTTCTGTTTCGTTTAGGAGGATCATTTTGTAGCATCTATAACTGAGGAAAATGAGACAACCTGCTGGGGATGTGGACTGCGGCTTATTATTGCACCTTATGCACCAGTTTTCAAATGTGGTTGGTGTGGAGCCATTACTAATCACAATGCACGTAAATCTGATAGTAAATACTTTTGGTTGAGACGTCTTCGAGACCGGTGTTTTGTCATTATTCTCCTTTCGTTTATGCTTTTCATTATTGGTATAACTTCAAATCCGTACTCCTTTTCCTTACATCATAATATAAGCTTAAGGCATGCGTTTATATGTGTTCAAATGAACTTGCAGGTAGCGGTGTTTGGGCTATTTACCCTGTTGTATTTTCATTGAGTTACATTTGTGGCATATTCCATATGACTGTGACGGCTATTCTGTCAATAAGCACAATATCAACATATGTCCTTGCTTCATTTCGGTCTCCTGGTGTACCGCCACTTATATCGTGGGGCAGCTACCCGGCAGTGGGAAGAGGTGGTCTTGCAGATTACAATTTCTGTCACATATGTTCAAAGCCAAAGTCACCAAACACTCATCATTGCCGGTCATGTGGAATGTGTGTATTAGACATGGATCATCATTGCCCATTTGTAAGTGTTCTCAACTACTTCATTTATTATGCGAAATACTTCAGGGTAAAATCGAACAATCCAAATGATACAGGAGGTTATACACACTATGTGGCTTTTACTTTGCAAATTAGTTTTGCATATCAGTTATAATATTTAGACAGGGCTTTAATATGTAACCATCCATTATACTCTCCATAGGAGAATATACTCTAGTTTGCAAAAACTTGCGACAATGGACAAAAGCTTCTAATTGTTTAGGAGGGTTATATTTTTGCCCATGTTGACATATACAAATAGTTATTCTGTGTATATTCGGCAAATTGTCATATTGTGTATGCAAAGTTAAGCCAGTTAAGCTAGGCATCTAGCAAGTCAAAAGACACCTAAAAAGCTTCTAATTGTTTAGGAGGATTATATTTTTTCCCTTGTTGACATATACAAATAATTATTCTGTGTATACTCGGCAAATTGTCATATTGCCTATTCAAAGTTAAGTCAGTTAAGCTACGCATCTAGCAAGTCAAACGACACCTGGAGTTTTTTCTTACCTTTTACAGTAGTTATTTGTGAGAGTTAATAATTTTGGTTTCTTACCTTATACAGTAGTTATTTGTGAGTGTTAATAATTTTGGATGTGACATGTTTTGGGTTAAGCCTAACTAGATCCAATACTTTGTATACTTGCAGATTGGTAATTGCGTTGGTGCAGGAAATCATCGGAGTTTTATCCTCTTTCTTATCTCAGCAGTCGCCAGTACTTTCTATGTCTCGGTCGTATCTTCATACGTATTATACAATATCTGGCCACCATTGCGCCACATTCCTACAGTTGTGCTGACTAGATCGACAGTTTTCGCAGTCATCAAAGAATGCACGCTCCCTTTTCTCATATCTGTAGAGTTTCTACCTGTCAGAGGGTTTGTACTAATTTACCTGTTCTTTGCAAGCATTTCGGTGAAAATTGGTTTAGCTGTTCTTTTATGGCAACAACTCTGCTACATATACGAAGGGAAGACGTATCTAAGTCACTTAAGTTCGAATCCAGATGACGTTGAGGAAAAAGACTGCCAAAATATTGTTAGGTTTTTTGGTTGCCCATATTCTGCAACGAGATATGTGCTTACATTTTGGAATTCGAAGAAGAAACACGAAAAGTGAATACAGAGTGTAACATTTGTTTTCGATTTTGACTGAAAAGTTAATGTATACTAGAACTTAGCAACTGTATGATTCATTAATAGTGTTTTATATACATCATTTAATTTCTTTTACCAAGTTTAGGCACAGTCTTTCTTGTTTTCAACTCATGCCTGTGTTTGATGTGATATGATTCTGATCCGCTTAACCTGAAATGAAATTGTGAACCTAAGAACCCCAAGTTGTGGGACTCTTCTGGGTTAGCTTCAGTTTTTGGACAACTTATACTATGTGTAAAGCAAAGCAAAATGGTTCTGTAATTGTATTCTACTATTGATTGATTCTATACTTGTAATAAATCCTCTGCTTATAGAATGTGTTTAACTAAACTGAACTTTGACCAGGTAGTTTACAAACATCCATTTGATCCATTTTCCTCCTAATATTCTCTGAATCTGCAAAATCACCAGCGCCTGAGAAGATGTTTGACAACAGCACATAATCGCCCGAGTAACGTCTCTCCAATTCAAATATCCTGCTTGTGATTCTCTTCCCCATCTCGACATTATTATGGTAACTACATGCCCCTAGAAGTGTCCTCCAAATAACAACATTAGCCACATCTTTCGGTACCTCCAAAGCCATTTTCTCTGCTTCTTCAAGCCTCCCTGCTCTCGCCAACATGTCAACTAAGCACCCATAATGCTTTATATCAGGCGCAATACCAGACTCATTAACCATTTTCTTGTAAAACACCAACCCTTCTTCAACTAATCCTCCATGACTACAAGCACTTAAAATACTCAGATAAGTAACCCTATTCGGCCTCATACCAACTTGCTCCATTCTCCTAAAACAATCCACAGCTTCCGTTGCCATTCCATGCATCGCAAACACAGATATAATCGACGTCCACGACACCAGGTTCCTCACATCACTCCCTATAAACTCAAAAACACGCAAAGCACTTGCAACACTCCCACACCTCGAATACACATCAATAAGCACATTTGTCACACGTATATCCCTCACATAAAACCCATTCTTCTCACCATACCCATGCACACACTCACACATCTCCAACCCCCCAACATGCCAAATCGCAGGAAAAACCGCCAAAACAGTAATCTCACTCGCTTTCACCCCATCACATCCACCCACCACACTTTTAAACAACGCCACCGCCTCCATATACCTCCCTTTCCGCGTATACCCGTCAATCATCCCACTCCACGTCACAACGTTCCTCACCGCCATAACATCAAAAAACTCCCTCGCCGCGTCAACTTCACCCAGTTTCGCCAAACCAGTTACCAAGACATTCCATGTCACCAAATTCCTGTCAGGCATTTCATCAAACACTTTACGACACTCCCTCGAAAACCCGCACGAAACGTACATGTTAACCAAAGATGTTTGAACGTGAACATGGGTTTGGAAGCCAGTTTTGAAAACGGTGGAATGCAGCTGTTGGCCCGTTATGGGTAGTAAAGAATTGGTGCATGATTTGATTAAGTATGAAAATGTGAAGGAGTTGGAATATAAGGGGGTGTTTGGGATAAGGTGGTGTTTGTATATCAGGATAGAGTGGTGTGGGGTGTTGCTGAGTGTGTAGTGACAGAGTATGGTGGTCACTAGAGTGGTTGCTGGTGGTTGTGTGGTGGTTATTAGGCGGGATAGTAAGCACTTGTAGTGGTCGTACCTCATTGGTTTGGTGATCAACTGGTGTTTGTTTCGGCTTATGTAGTCAGCTTAAGCCTTATTTGATTTTGGGCTTATGTAATTACGTGTCATAAGCTCATTTTTTGGTGTATTTTGAAACTTTTCAGCTTATATAAGTTTCTTATGTTATACTTGCATTATAATCCAAAAAAAATGAGGTTATGAAACAAAAGCCCAAAACGAAATAAGTCATAAGACGGCTATATACGTTGCTATATAAACGTATGTATCTGATGATTTATATGACTGATAAGTATTTGGCTTAGCGGTATTCCGTATCCGTATTAAACAACTACTGTAAAAGATTGAGTGTCGGGACAGTGGCGGTGCTACACAGTTTATATTGAGAGGGCCAAAATGTAAACAAATTCATTTTATAAGTCTTAAACTAGTACTCGCTTCGTCTCAAAATTATAATTCATATTACTATTTTTAGACATTGTTCATTTTAAAAAATAGATAAAGATTATAGATTAAGTTTACCATATCATTATGTAGTTGTAAATTAATTGATTAAGGGTTAAATCGTCATTATATAAAAAGTAAGAAATAAAAAGCTGAAAATGATGTTTTTATTAAACTACGTGTTTGAGTCGTAGCGGGGGCTACACCCTCTTTGATCCTCACATAGCTCCGCGGCTCCGCCCCTGTGTCGGGAGCGACAAATGTGTGATAGATGTTTATGTTTGGGGCGTAGCGTATTAATATTGAGTAGCAACTCTGGCGTTTGAAATACGACACTTGTTAGACTAGGAGGACAGTGTATGGATTTTGTTTAAACGCTATTATTGTTGGATGCTACTTGAGAAGCGTTACGATTTCTGAAATTGTTTCGTAATTTTGTTTTGTGTGTGAAGGGAGATGTTTAGTTGTGTTGTGTTGTTTCTTCAAGAAAACCAATTTTGAAAAATAAAGTTAAAGAATAAGAGAGTCTAAAGAGCACCCATAAGTAAAGTAAGTGGTAGATAACTAGCGTTTTTTTAACCACGATAACTTGCTATTCGTTGTCAAAATCATGTGCTAATTCACTCCTACCCATAATATATAGGTACAGTATATGTTATAGGTAAAAACGTTGTTACGTCGCCATTACGTGGAGGGCATCTTCGAAAAAAGATCAAAATTTAAAAAATTATACTAAAATCTCGTCTTACTCGGCTAACCATGGAGGACACTGTCTTACTCGGCTAACCATGGAGGACACTTCTGCCCCTATACTGTAAGCATGCATGCACCCCTGAAACCACCACACCGTGTGCTCCAATAGTGAAACAAACATAAAATAAGGAACCACTGACCCTTCCATCATATATGGAACTTAAATTCCTTTCATTTCCTGAAAGCTGACATAAGAGTTGTAAGACAGATAAGATCTGTATACACACTTTAAGCAAACGCAAGACTAAGTTTACGAAAAATTACATTTAACGGGGAGCTTTAGATTTGTTTGGAGACAAACGGGCCATGTCATTTCCAGGGTTTAATTGAGTGTGAAGGGGATGAACAGGCCATTTTTGCAAACATGGGAAAACTTTAAGGGCCTTTCGGGACTTGGGGAAAAGAGATACACCACAAATTGCATTACTACATAAAAGCCTGAGATAAGGTGGACTTCATGCACCAAGAGATGGGATACTGTATTCCAGGGACCTTAACATCCCCTCTACCTGCTGCAAACTCAAGACAACTTAAATCACTCAGATTCTCCCGATACGCTCTTTCGGCATCCTTAGAGAAAAACCATATCCCACTGGTAATATAGAATATATACACTTTTTTGAAAAATATACTATGATATGATTAAATAATAATAACAGGAAACTAATCTACTGTTGTATTCAGATAGGGAAAAAGGTGAATAAGGTAGCAAGAAGGCTTGTACGAATATCGACAGCAGAAGGGAAATGGCAGGGAAACTGGAATGCTGACTATAACTTCACACTGCGAGACCTACAGTTGGATGATTTAGTTGAAGTTGGCGATCCAAAAAATGCACGAGTCTTGGTGTCTCTAACTATTCATAGGGTATCTTATTTCTCCCTGTTGTGCTTAGGGAAACGACAAAGGTGGCAAAATGGGCGGGTCGACTGGGTTAAGTAATTGGTTGGGCGAAACACTTTTGGTTCAAATTCTATAAAAATAATAATCAATTTGACATGTATGATAGCAAAAAACTTATTTTATCAACCAACTTATCTGAATAAAATGTGCACACTGTGAACCCTTTGACCCCTTTACTTTAGCTAACTTTTCTTATTTTACTCGTTTGACCCGTCAGAGATGAAACATATCCCGCATTGACTAGTTCATATGTATTGCCACGGATATAAAATTATATGGGAATGTATTATAAGATAGATGTGTGTTTTACCAGCATGCAGGCTTCGGGCTTTCAGTCGATGCAACAGTTGACACATCATTCACCAGAAAGTGTAGCAACTGCTCTTTGCCTTACTGCAGAAAGGTACTCTTGTGTGTGGGCTGTTATGGTGTGAAGGTTAATTAGCCAAGGTATTGTTCGCAATAGATGTGTAATTAAGCGGGTCAAGTGCTTATTGAATTTATCTATTGTCAGATTACTTCCAGCTTCAATGTATGGGTTCTCTCGACTACCAATACTGGTGACTCAAATCAGCTACCTGAGATTGGCGGCGACGATCCATCAGTAATTCTCTATGCATATATATAAATTTAATACATACAAATATATGTATACATAGGTCTGTAGACATCTCTTTCATGTATATATGCATATGCATCTGTATAAACAATAACATACATATGGGGTGTGTATGCACGTGCACATGAAAGCAACAACAAGAGGGCTGACCACCTTGATATTTTGCAGGTAATCTACGTGAAACCTGGATGTGAAGCAGATCTTGACTCGCTAATACAGGACACAATTAGGCTCAACACTTCTGTGAATGTAAGATTGACAAGCATGCTGCTCTTCTATGTGTCCCCAAAAATTAGTCTACATTTAACCTTTTACTGGTGAATTTCTTCTTAATTATGTTCTAAACTAGCAAGAATATCTGGGAACTGCCATAATTGTATTTTGGCATTTAAGTACTATAAACATAACTATATCCCATAAAAGCCTAATTATACCTGTTTGTAACCGAATCGTTGTTATGTGTTTGCAGGAAACCTGCTCAGATTTATGTGAGAAATCGGAACTTGGGTTAAAGCGTAAGTATAAGCAGTGAACTTGTAAATAAGTAATAGCTGTGGCATACACCAAAAAAGATGTAAAGTGTGCTAGATAGATTACATTTACAGATCAATCCTCTTGATTGAAGGTCTTTTTATTCAATTGCAGAGATAAGCAAGGCAAATACTCCAAGTGTGGATAAGAGGTGGTCCAAGTTACTAGAATTAAAAAACTTGTATCAGTAAACTTTATACGGTTAGTTATTCACTATGATTATGAATCTTATATTCAAATAGAAATATGTGACACTCATCATACCAACATGTATTCTGCAGAAGATCAATGTTAACCAATAAAATTATTCGAGCATCACCAATACTTTCAAGAGCAGAAGAACCTATATTTTCTTTAGCACTAGGGGTGAACAGTTTGCACCCAGTTTCAGGCTGCAATGTTGTCATCTGTATATATCTTTTAGGGTTAGCCCGTTTCATTTTTGCTTAATGTATCTTTAAGACTCATACCCAAAATACCCCACAAATAATAATTACTTGGATATTTTCTAGTCTACCTTGTGTTATCTCCAAATGCGCACTTTGAGAGACTAGCAAGAATAAAGCCTATAGTGCAAGGAATATCCAGATTATTAACTATAGACGACCACTAATATAAATTTCCAACAACCATTGACAGAGTTAAAAGTGAAGAACGGATATAAAGGTGACCAAGTATAATTTAACAATTTAAACAAGGCATCTATTTGTGATTAACCAAAAATCATGAATACAAAACAGCATCTATGAGTTATAACCATCTCAGAAGGTAAAAATTTGATGGCAATAACGCTATCCTGTACAGCTATACGAATGTTACAAGTTGTAATTTGAAAAATGAAAAGGTTGCGCAGACTTAGCTCAATCTGAGAATAAAGCCAAGTGGCATCATGTAATAGGCCAAGCAAGCTGTTGCACGGTTCCATGAACTATATTCCACGATCCATCAGCAATCTCATCAAACAGTTGATTCCAACCCCATGCTGAGTACCCCGCAAAAAACCAGTAATCGGTCATGGACCGATTACGTAACTTTAAATTTTGTATTATATCAATTGTGGCCAATTGATCAAGGAAGTATATGTCTGGTAGAATTTCAGGGTGTTTATTTTTAACAGGTTGTCGAGTTAAAGAAACAAGAGGCAGTCCATGTGTCAGGACTGGACCACCATAAGATAAAGGTGCCTCCTTCAAAGATTCTAACCCCTCTTCAAGTCCTCTGATGGAATCCCAACTGATAAGCTTGTTGAAAATCAGACCTTGAAATTCAGTACTATGATTTACTTTCACTATGAGAATTTTAGATTTGGCAAACGGATATACATGCAATAGTTTTTCTGTTGCAACGAGTATGGAACCTGGTAGTATTTCATGTCGACGTTCACTGGAGTCATACGGTAAATGAAGTTCAGTCTTGTCCTTAATTCCTAATGTATGGGTTTGGGTCCTGGTTTTTACTAGAATCTCATTATTTCCTTTTGAGAGTGAAACATCCGAATGAAGTTCTGATGCATTTTTGTACGATTCATCATCACCTCCGTGTTCAGCTTCACTCCATAAGTAACCTATGGCATAGAGAATAAAAAACCTAAATGAAACATCTACTGTAGAAACCTATAATCAATATAGAAAAAGAGCAATACTATACGTCTATACCAGAACAATAAGTTTAGAAAAATATTTTGTTCATTTGTTTAGGTATATAAGGCATTGAGTTAGTCTTACAGCAATGATTTACTATCGTTTTCTGCGGAAAATATTTGCCAAATATCGTTTTCTGCGGAAACACGCAAAAAAGAAAGAAAAACAAACAGTAAACAAAAGCATTGCCAAACAAGACATTATTTTTGTAACATTTGTTTCCTTTTATAAGGATCAATACAATTAGTATACATACATGGCCTTGTTTGATATCTTGCAGTGTAAATTCACAACTAGGCCTACTAAACTCTGAGCATCTATGCTAGAACCTAATGGAAAAAGTGAAATTTCTGACTAATGGCCATCGTAACAAAGAGCGACAACAAAAGAATTTACATCAGCTATGTAATCGGATTTTAGGTTTGAACAAGCACAAAATAGAAGTCCGAGCAATAATTACCTCGCTCCTTGTAAAGCCACTGAGAATCACCCCCTTGATCAGCAATAAATTTAATAATACTGGATACTGATATTTCCCCATCATAAGAGATTGATTCCTTCCTTTCTGATGGATATAACAGCAGAGATGGGTAACGATCCCTCTGCATATTCAAAGAAACTGATACTATCATCAATTTGTTCCAATAATAGGCTGTCGTTTAACAGATTGAACTAGATGAGGCGAAAAAAGACTGATGCATCAGAGGTTGTTGTGGGCCTATTTGGTTGAACGGTTTGTACCAGTATGGGAAAGCGTGTGTCAATCAGGATCCAATAAACTACTAAGCAACCATTACGAAATGTGATACGGAATCTAAGTGAACCCTAAAGGTAAACATCTGATGAGTCACATGCCTATAAAATGGAACATGGAATACACAGAATGCTGAAGGTGGAAGTGAGCATTCAAATATGTATAATAAAACACAATCAAGGAATGAACAAGGACCTTGGTTGATGACTTTAGTAGCGAACTACAGTCATTTTTTGTGCAATCCATCATATAGACAAGTGGGAGCTTCACTGTAGTATTATTTAGACTATCTGCAAGACATTTAACTATGCTTAGAAGAATTCTAGAGTAAAAGAAGAAAAGAAAGAACATATAAGTGGAAACAAAAGCAAATGCCATCCACAAGTAAACAAGTATACGGAAGCAAGCAAAAAACTTTACCAAAAGCAAATGCCATCCACAAGTCGATGAGGATACAGAACAAAAACCATTCAAAAGGTGCATTTTTCTTTACAACTTACCATTCCTTTTTGATGAATGCTCATTCCTAGATTGACCTCTCACAATATTGTCGTAACCCTTAAATGCGCGGTATATTTCACGAACCACAAGTTCTGTTCTCAAACAAAACCCACACCAACTGCTAGTAAAGAGCACGAGTACATCCTTCTTCCAAGCATTTTCAGCACTAAAAGAACCAGATTGGTTACCAACAACCAACTCCATAAATGTAGGAGCATTAACACGTGGTACAGAATCGGCTTCATGAAAATCTTGATTAACAAATGGTGGGTGTGGAGTCTCCTTGGAGTCAGAAATAACAGATTTGGAGCGTTCATATGGCAGAAGACTTCCATTAATAAACAGGTGAAGAAATCCAGATAGGGAAGAATTGCTAAAATCAGCCTCATCAGGATACACATAATGTTGCTGTGAAATGGGATCAATAATCACCAATGATGGAATCTTTAAAGCACCGGTTAGAGATTCTAGTAACCGAAATTGTCCATCAACAAAGAAAAAGTGAGCACTTGGATCAATAGGTATCTTTTCATCATCACCCACATCTGATGCTTGATCTTTTCTAGAATCATCGCTACTACCGATAAGACCTTGTTTAGATAGTTCTGCCACTTTGGCAACAGGCTGAACATCTGTTTCCGATGTTGTAATATCTATGTCATCAGATAGTAGCTGAAAGCCTACATCTTTAGCAAGTGAGCTCAATTTTAATTGTTTCTTCTGTTGAAGAACATATTCCAACACTTCTTGCAAGGAATTACCTTGCAAATTTGAAGCAGCATCATTAATAGTAATCTGCTTACCATCTTCAAAAGCCATGATAGTTATTTTATCTTCTAGTACAGTTACCTTTTGAGCTGATGTTGACAACTCTAATTTAGGATGTCGGGGAACAGTCCTTGAAGCATGACCTTCCATGAAGGGTTTCTGAGGCTTGACAACATTTTGCGCATTCTTTTTAAATGGAAAATGATTATTTGATGCTACTTCTCTAAAGACGGTAAGAGATTCTTTGCTCTTTCTTCTGATCTTCAAGGATTCAGACGATCTGTCGATAAAAAGGAGTGTTGATGGCCTATTTGATGGTAAACCAGGATCAAAATCATACTCGTCACCTTTAAGCTGTATATTTATTAGAAATTAACAAATCAGCACATGGGCTTCGAAAAGATAATATTTGTGAAGTTCACAACTCTTCAAACATGGTATATGATAGAAGATAAAGTTAGCATTTTAATTGTAACAATATATTCATATGAAATATGGACCAAAATAAGCACTACGGAGTACACATAGGACACACCACAGAGTAAAAACATTTGGGATGCAAAAAAAATAGACCAAACATATATAATGGATTAATTAGCTTAGGTTCATCATCTTCTTGATCACTACTTAAAGAAAAATCATGCAAGAATCCTAGATATTAACAGCTCTAGAATATGTGTTAGTAAAATATAACTAACTAGCATTCTAAAAAAGATATTCAGCAGATATGGGAAAAGAACTTGTTTTGATCAAGAGACTTCACATGACATTTACACAATAGGAGCCAAAGTTAAGAAAATTACACCATGGTTAACAGACAGACAGTCGCATAGTAAACCTTCAAATCCGATTTCCATACGGTAAATTGATGATTCAAATCATCAGATGAAGGTGGAAGACTCGATGTACGCAGTTAAAACAGCAAACAGTGGGCATACGGAGTTACAAAACGAGGAGGGTGGTTAGATAACGGTGTGACTGTGGGCACACTTGTTTTCAAAGTGGGATTAACTACCGGTAAGGGTATCATTGAAGAGAAAGAAAACCCAACTTTTATGGTGGGTTTGCAATATGTCTACTTTTTGCAATAAGATCTAAACCCACTAACCCAACATGGCAACATCTATATTTGAAATGCAACTCATTCCCTCATTTCCATACCTAAATAATAAACACTGCTTAAATCTCTAATGAGCACAACTAATAAGAAAAAAACTAGCACACGTCCAGACTCCAGGAAGAAATTATATAAATGAACCAATGACAAACGATAACCAGTGATGTAAACTCACCTCCATAACAGGTGATGCATCCGTCTCTATAATCCTTTTGAGATCACTTTCGCCTCTGAAAACCTTTGCACAGCTAGGACACCCAGCAGAGTAAAGCATCATCAACCACGAACCAGTATCACCAATACCTAAAGATGGCATTAGTGATCTCTTAGATACATGACCAAACCTTATCCGTTCGGGTGGCAGAAAAAAGTCTCTGACAGAAGTAGTAAAATTGTATAGGGAAGACTCAAACAGCTGGAACTCCTCAAAACTGCAGGATGCTCCATCGCTAGATCTCAATTTCTCAGCCTCCATAAAATCACTCTCATTAAGCGGAGTAAATTCCCCAAACCCAAAATTTCCCCCAAATTGATCATCGACATCACAAGTGATCTTTCCATTTTCCATCATCCCCTGTTTAGAGACAAAATATATACATTTTCATTACCAGCACCTTATATAATTTTTGTTGGCCTTAAATAACGTAGACTTAGAAAACACCGCCCACCTGATTCTTCTTCCCGGCAGCTGAACTTGTTTCATCACTTTTACCAAATAAACCTTTCCCAGGAACACCTGCACGACGAAGCTTTCATTGGTACAATAGAATACGTCCATAACCAGAAACTCAAAAGCCAATGTCCTTTCTAAATTCGGGATTATTTCCAGAGTCAATTTACGATTATTAAGCTTTACTATAGTTAACTTTAAAATCGGCACTTATATGCATGTTATTTGTAACCTAGTAAGAATGTTCTAACGTTTTGTGTGTAAACGAGATTTTGGTTGTTAGTCAATTCTTCTGTATCTATATCTTAAAGAAAAGGGGAGTGCTTGTCCTTTTGTAATGGTCTGTATTAGTGGTTTCAGTTTTAATATATATAAGTTTATTTTCCCTTCAAAAAAAAAAAAAAATACAGATGCCAAAAAAAAAAGGAAACAATCCAAGTGCTGCTAAATACTATTATGGGTCTTCAGTTATTTTCCTCTATGAAAATATGGTAGGAAGTAATACCAAAAGCGTTTTCCGATCTATTATTCATGAGTTTAGCCGTCAGTTTGGGTGTCCATCCACAGAACTCCAAAACAAGTAAAGCCTTGTCTGTTGACTTAAGGAATGTTGTTAGATCCTCTGGGGTCGATAAAGACTTAAGGGGGATTTCTTCAGGCAAAAGTGACATAAGATAGCTAACAGATGATAATATGTTCTGAACCCGAAGTGCCCCTTGATACTTGTATGGCAAAGAATGACGATAACATATAATATTTATATCCCCCGTAGCACCAAGACCATCTGCCAGCATCTTATCAAGATTTTTATGAACAACCATCAACTTCAAAGTTCTAAATTCCTCTTTCTTTCTACTGACCACGGCTAATTCCTTCATAAGAGATCGAGACTCGCCAGACCCTGCACATCAAAATGAGGCCTATCAGTTTGTTACCCATGGAATTTTAAAAATACACCATTTATTCTTAATACATTTAAACAAAGAAGTCAGACATGCGTTTATTTACAAAAGAACATACATATATAGACTTATCAACGTAGATCGTCCCTATCAGATTGTCATGAAAAGATATACTCCATAATACCCAACGATACAGCACTGCCACTGACGTAGTCATAAACTCATAATGTATTGTGTCAATCTCATTAAGTCCTATACCCTCTCTTTACTTCTATAATCTCCATCAATCAACACAGTCACTAGTTTGACCATATTAACATTAAGACATCCAAACCATCCCAAACTCGATTTATTCAATAAACACATTACGGGCAGCTCGTATCACATTAACTAGTCAAACGGCATCTCCTTCTACCAAATCATTTCTATCTAACCATGTTAAACTCCCGTGTAGCAAGATAAAGCCTTAACTTCAAAAATCACTAATCAAACTAACCATATTCGACTTTGAAGACAAATTGGCATTGGATTCGATCACCTTTCTCACTGTTCACTATCATTATCACTTAATTTAGTAAATTTGACCGAATTTACATTCAGACCAACAACTAAAACCTATCAAAGCTCAAGCTACCTTAAACCACATTCTAAGACGAAGTGGCCAACTATACCACACCGATCATCTTTTAACAGAAATAATAAACGCTGCCCTACAGCTGGCATATCATAACGCAGGTGATTTACGCATTAGCTATTCATACATTATCTCCTCATATCTTGAACGTGTTAATCATTCAATATCTAGACTCACCATACATCCACATAGCAACATAAATCCCTAGCTAGGCATAGAAACTTCAGAAATCACCTAATCAAACTAATAGTATCCGCTTTTGATGTCAAACTTGCATTCGCATTCGATTCCATCACTTGTCTAACTAATTAATAACCGCTACTAGTCTAGTATCACTTACTCTGATTAAACTAATTTCAGTAATTTGTTTCACATACAACAATAATTTACACAATACAGCACAGCACATATCAGTTCATATTATATTTAATGATTTAATAAATAAAACAATTAAGTCAACGGCATCTACATACAAAATGCATGAATTAAATTCGAACAATCAAAATCAAAACAGCTGATATAACAAATTTAAATACGAAAATATTGAAATGCACGTGTTTGGTTCAATCATTTAAATATTAACTGATAACTAAGTGAATGTTTATACGATAGAATTACACGGCACAGTAACGATGACTATACGATAGCGTACACGTGGACTAACAAACTTATATAGAAAAATAATTGAAGGTATAAGAGACGCGATGAGGATACGATAACGATATGACGGAATAAACTAGCTAATACAGTAGACAGGGGCTCATATAAGTGTAGACTGTAGAAATATAAATTTTTAAAAAAAAAAACAGGTGTTAGATTAGATTAAATAATGAATTGAATTGAATTGAATAAAAAAAGTACTAGTAATGAATTACATGGAACGGTAACGAAGAGGATTAGATAAGGATTTAATCGAATCTGAGATGAGAAATTGTGTTTCGTGAGGATTTGCCATTCTGATGATGATGATGATGATGATGATGACGTGGAGTTAGCTGATTGGATTAAAAGTGATGATAGTGAGATTATGATGATGATGATGAGTAGTGAAGGACGGTGGTTTAAAGTCATTAGTGACGAGGCCAGGGAGTGCCAGGAGGAGGAAGGAAGACTGTGATAAGTTGAGACTCTCTTGATCCGGGTCGGGTTTTATTTTATCAAATTTTAGTTAAGAGTCCAATTGTTTAGCCCAACTTGTAAAAACTTGTAATCCCTATAGGCCCGTTTGGTTTAAACTTGGATTTGGTTTTAAATTTGCATTGGGTTTTAAATTTAATTAACATATGTTTTATTTAATATTATGATTAAATTGTATTTAAATATAATATTTTTAATTTAGTAAAGAAGAGAAATAGTTCCAAAACTCAATATAAAAAGTATTATAAACCATCCTCTCATGTACTCTCATATAAAAACGCTCATAAACTTTCATTTGTCACGTTTCCATCTCTCTTCCCATTAGGGGTGAGCATCGGGACGAAACCGACCCGTCCCGACCTGATCCCGACTCATCTCAAAACCGACATCTTGAAAAACTCAAACCGAATCCTGACCCGATTTAATCCCTAGTCCCGAACCGACCGAGTTAGGCCCGAGTTAATCCCGGTTTGTGTGGTTTTCTTTGTGCGACCCCGATTTAATCTCGAGTCCCGAACCGAACCGATTTCCCACATCATGGAAAACCTATCCCGAGTCCCGACCAGAGTAAGGTCGGTTTGTGTCGGTCGGTGTCGGTTTCGGTCTGTTTGTGTCGTTTTCGGTCATTGGTCGGTTTTGCTTACCCCTACTTTCCCACAACAATCCTCTCTCTCTCTCTCTCTCTCTCTCTCTCTCTCTCTTCTCTCTCTCTCTCTCCTCTCTCATCTCTCTCTCTCTCTCTCTCTCTCTCCTCTCTCTCTCTCTCATCTCTCTCTCTCGCTCTCTCTCTCCTCTCTCTCCTCTCTCTCTCTCTCTTCTCTTTCTCTCTCTCTAAGATGGTTGGTTTCTCGTACAATGGTTGTCAGTCGATTTGTCACGAGGTTGTCACGATTTTTGGGGGTTTGGTTCTTGATTCTCACGATTGTTGCGGGTTTAGTTTCTAACTCTCTATGACTGTTGGGGGTTAGTACGTGTTTACTTCTGGGGTTCATACGCGTTTAATTTCGGTTTAAGTTTGTGTTGTCCGTTCTCCTTGATTAGGTTTACTTGGGTTAGGTTTATGTACTTTGTGATTCTTGGGGTTTCTATGAGCGATGAAGATTGGAGAAATTATTGTAAACACTATTGTTGTTATTTTCTTGTTTTGTTCTCGTAAGTTGAAACTTATTTTTAGATGAGAGTGAGTTACATTGTCACGAATGTCAACTGCCCTACAGTCTCTTCGATGCCACCGGTTTCTTCGTTGCATCCGTTTATGTCGTGTGACGATGTTTATCGGTGTGCAACGATGACAAATTTAGGTGGGTGCTTTATATGAACAATGACAATGCGAGTGCTGGTTTTTTAGGGACTGGAAATCAGTCATTAAGCGAAATCAAGATAATGTTTGATAATCCAAACAGCTGATAAAGTGATAAACACAAGTGTTTTACGGTTTATGCTCCAGGGTTGCTAATACTTCTATCTTATGCTCATTCGATGGCACTGTTGCTTTCATTATCGTTGTTTAAGGCGGACGACGATAGTCATGGATGTGTGACGTTGGTAATTGGCTCATTAAAATCCGTCTACTATGTAGGTTGTAGGTACCTTACACATCTCTTACACATATGTTTACTTTGGTGCTGATGAGTTTAAGTTTTTGGCTTACGGTTGGTGTTTAGAGTGGCGGGTCAAATTAATTGTCGGATGTAGCCGTGGCGCGGAAAATTATTAGAATCCATGATGGGTTTTATTTACAATAATTAAAAAATGCTAGTGATGAGATGTGAATGGTAATGATATGGATTGTCAGAGACTGTGATGAGTTTGAGCGTCTTCAATAAAGTTGAGTTTGCCCGCACCTTGGCGGGGCAACTTATTACAGTTGCAACCATGGCGGATGTATCCTCTTTTTTCGACTATTACCCCTTATGAGTCTTAGATACAATCATATCTAAGCTTTATACTGCGTTAACCGTCAATCTAATAAAAGGATGTATCCTTTTTTCGACTATTACCCCTTTTGAGTCTTTTAGATACAATCATATGAATAATGGTAATCCTAGATTAGGTCTAATCAACCTAGGGTTCTAAAAATCTAGAACACTAGTCGTATCACTGATTTTCACAATTGTCTTTTCGATGGCACATGGATATAAAGCTGGATCACACAAGATATTGGAAGCAAAAACGTAGAGACTCTTCATGTTATGATAACAGAGATAGGACATGTTTCTTTTAACAACCTTCCTGGTGCTTATTATGGAAATTTGAGATGACGAAAAATTTTCTGTCCGACCCACGAGATTTCACGTTGAGAAGTGCTTGCTTCCTTCGCTTCATCCTAAGTCTAGATGGTCTAAGTTTCTTCCTCGTAAGGTAAATGTTTTCATTTAGCTGCTCATTTTGGATAGTCTTTTAAGTCGTTTAAATTTTTCTTTGCGGGGGATCGAGATTTCTTTAATTGCATGCCCTTCATGCAATGCTACTATGTAATCTAATGATAATATATTCTTCGACTGTGATACGACTTCTAGCATATGGCGTCTGGTTCGTACGTGGACAAACATCAATATGCCTTACTTCTCTTCTAGTTACCACTGACTACATTGGTTCGAGATTTAGTGAGCATCTAAAGACTTAAAAGACCGTCTGTACGCTATTTCTACGACTTCTATGGGTGTTATGGAGGTACGGTAATAGAGTTATTTTTAATGACCATCCTATGAAGAGAAGTGGTCTCTTTGATAATATTTGTAGTTTTTCTTTTTCTTTGCGTAAGAGTAGTGATAGTAAAGTAAAATTTTGGAACTCTTGGCTTAATTTGGCCTTCGTAATTTCCTTTCTAGCTCCTTATTAGATAGTTTTTGGTTTTAATTCAATCGTCGTTCTAAAAAAACTTTACTGAACAAACACAAACAATAGGGCATGCTTGGTCAAGGGGTATACGGTAAAAGGATTGAGAAAAGAAATCATTCATGATGCTTGCTTAGAAATAATGCAATCATCCATTACCCCAACTAAGTAACTAGTTTTAATGCACGTGCACGTACGAGACTTGAACATAAATGATAAATTAAGTAATAATTTCGTGATTGCGATTTTATGTATATTATATATGTTAATGCAATAATGCCAAAAAACGTTACTTGCATTTTTCGGTCTTGCTTTATTTTGATTACGACAATATGTAAAAACAAGCATTTACGAAAAAACGAAAAACGAATTCTTGAGTTAAAGTATTTTTCATTTCAACCATTATCACTTAAGGTATGAACAAACCAGTACTCATCCTAATTAAGTGATCAAGGATTTAATCTTTTCTTAAAACTCACTTTTTATTAAGTGTGACAAGTTTTTTTTTATTAAACTTTCTTTTTAAGAAAATGTTTTATTAATTAATTATTTGAAAATTTGAAATTTGAAAAAATGGCATATTCTATCTTGGTTTGGAATCCCCTTTCAGGGTAGGGATGGCAAAAAGCGCCTAAAACGATGGGGAAAACCGAAACCCGAACCGGTTGAGTCGGGTTCGGTGTCGGGTTGGCGGGTTTTGATACGGGTTCGGGTTTGAATATTATTTTTTCCGCGGGTACGGGTTCGGGTACGGGTTCCAGTAATATCCGCCCCGTTTACCCGTATCCGAATCCGTACCCGTTTACCCAAATCCGTACCCGCTTTTGTTGCTATTTTATATAAGTTTTAAATTTGTGTGAAATAGTAGACGAAGATTGTTGAACGAATTGAATGATCATATTAGTTATATTTTGTGTGCATTAACATGTTTTTGATCAATTATATTGGATTTTATAGCTTTAAAATAAAAACCACGGTTTATTCGATATATTAAATCGCGTGAATAATATTAGAAAGTATTTTTTATCTTCTAAACACTTAAAATATATATTAAGGTCTTTTGGTCGTTTTCGAGTGGTTTTTCTTAACATTATACGCATAATAATGCCCAAAAGAAATTTAATTGTGGATACCCGATACCCGCGGATAAAATCCGAAAACCCGATGGGTAATACTAAACGGGTACCCGTCGGGTGATGGAGCGGATACGGGTACGGATATTATAAAACGGGTACGGGTTCACTAAAACCCGACCCGTTGCCATCCCTACTTTCAGGATATTTTAATCCCTTGATTCGAACCAATCCACTAAAAGACAAAAGGGAGCGGAGTCTCTACAGGCGGTTCCTTAGCACCTATAACGGTTCCTTATCGATAAGGAACTGCGGGCTCCAATAAGGAACCGCAGGCAGATATAGCCGTTGGATGTTTGTCTTATAATTAGTGGACCATTCTCAGACTTTCAACTCACTTCTTTTGCACATACATTTCCAGATTCTTTCATACTTCTTAAATCACTCAAATCCTTGATCATTTTTTTGATTACTACTTGTTTAGAAGTGAATCTTTCTCCTCTTATCTTTTTCTCTCAAAGTGCAAAGAGAAGAACACTATCATCTTTGAAGTGTCGTGTCTACCTCAAAGATCCGTTAAAGATCCAAACTTATTTATTCATTGTTGTATCATTGTTGTGAAGATCCAAGTAGTTGTGTCTATTTGGAAGTTGTGTATGTATTAAGGTTAATACTTGGTCCTTAAAGTATATTGGTGTAGATTGGTCCTAGCTAAGATTAGGGCTCGACTTTTAGCTTAGAGTCGGAAATTGGCTAAGCGACGTTGTGTATGGTTTCTCCACCTTAAGGAGCTTGTTGATTAGTGAACTCTCGAGTAAGGAGTACTCGAGGAGTGGAGTAGGAACGAGGAATGAGCTTCGTTGCCGAACCACTATAAATCCTTGGTGTTTGGTTTGATCTTTCCTTCCCTTATCTCTTTACATTCATTATTCTTTATACTTGTGATTATTAGTTTAGTTGCACTATACCTTGTTCATACTGTGTATAAGAAGGTTTCACATAATTACTTAAGTCTAAGTTTTTGAAAAGGACTTTTAAAAATCTATCTTTAACAAGTAAATTTAAGAAACTATTCACCCCTCCCCCCTTCTAGTTTCTACAATTGGTATCAGAGCGTGGTTGCTCAAGCATTTTTAAAATATATTGTATTTTAAAACATGAATCGATCTATGGATTCCAACAAGTATCTAGAAGGGCAATCCATGCAAAGACCACCTCTTTTGAAACTGATATTTTATTTATTGGAAAAATAGATTTGAGACTTATGTGAAATCAAAAGATTTAGATCTTTGGCATGTTATTACCAATGGTGATTTTTGCCTTATCAATATAATGAAGTTTCTAAAAGCCAAGAGATAGTCACTTTTGACAAAGCTAATGATGATACTAAAAGGAAACTTGCTAAAAAATGAGGCTAAAATGGTGATTTATAATGCTTTACCAAAGAAAGAGTACGAAAGGATTTTTATGTGTGAAACCGCTAAAGATATTTGGAACACTCTTTAAGTAACCCACCAAGGTAATAGCCAAGTCAAAAAAAGTAAAATCGATCTTCTTGTTCAACAATATGAACAATTAGTCATCTTAGAAGATGAAACTATTGATAGTGCATTTGTTAGATTTAACACTATTATTACTAGTCTAAAAGCACTTGATGAAGGTTTTTCTAGCAAGAACAATGTTAGGAAGTTTCTTAGGGCGTCGCATCCAAAGTGGAGAGCTAAAGTCACGACGATTGAAGAATCAAAGGATCTCGCCAAATTATCACTCGATGAACTCATTGGTAACTTGAAGGTTCACGAGATGATAATTTTGAAGGACTCGGAAATGGTGAAAACTAAGAGTGAAAGAAAGTCTCTTGCACTCAAGGCCAAGAAGGAGCAAAGTGACCATGAAAGCTCCTCGGATAGTGATGATGAGGAATATGCCATGGCGGTTAGAGACTTTAAGAAGTTCTATAAAAGACGAGGTCATTACTTGAGGCAACCAAACAACGACAAGAAACCCTTCTCCAAAAACCGATTTGCCAAAGATGATAAAGGTGGTAGGAAATGCTTTAGATGTGGTGATCTAAATCATTTCATCGATGATTGTCCTAAGCCTTCACGCGACAATAACCACACAGTATTTGTTGGAGGTTCATGGAGCGATAGCGGTGAAGATGTTGATGACAACCTCAAAGATGAGAAATGTCTCATGGCTCACACTTCTAAAGAGGTACATTCCGAAACCGATTATTATAGCAATAATACTTCCTCTCAAGATGATAGTGAATTAGAAGGCCAATACAATAATTTACATAAGCTTAGTCTTAAATTCTTTGAAAAGAACAAAGTGCTAAAATCAACTAGAACTAAGCTTGAGAATGAGATTAGTGAGCTAAAAGAGAAATTAGCTAAGCTTGAGAAAAACAAAGAAGTTGATCTAGGATGCTTAAAATGTGAAAACCTTAGACAAGAAAATGAAAACCTCAAGAGCACCTCCATTAGACTTGAAAAGTTCATGAGAGGTACTAATGCTCTTGATGATATATTAAACAAACAAATTCATTCTAAGGAAAGACTTGGGCTAGGATATAACACTAATGAAGCATCGACTAGTGAACCAAAACAAGTTAGGTTTTCAAAAAAATACACCCCTGTAAGCGGTTCTCTAGCATATGGTGCGGTTCCTTATGTAGAAACTAGAAGGGGGGGGGGGGGGGTTGAATAGTTTCTAGTTAGTTTTCAAAACATTTCGGCTTAATCCACTGTGCGCGGTTCCTTATGTCTACCCGCGGTTCCTTATCAATAAAGAACCGCCGATCCACTTATGGAACCGCCGACAGTGGACGATGCCATTTGTTACATGTTAAACTTTGACAATCCTTTGTATCAAATTCTTGATCAAGCTTGACTAGATATGAGATGTGTTTGATTGAAAGATAAATACTACAAGTAAGTAAACACACAAACACATCAAATCAAGAGTACATCAAGCAATAGTTTAAACACTAAGCACACACGTACTAAGCATAAGCTTTTCTGCAACTAGGATGTTTAGACTAAGTGACGTACACTTGACCATAATTTAAACACGAAGCACACACGTACTAAGCCTTAGCTTTTCCGCAACTTAGATGTTTAGATTATGAGATGCACAGAACACACAACATATAAATACATCTATAATAGTAAAGACATAAATGTAAAGGAAAGTACCGACACGATGATTTATAGTGGTTCGGTCACGAAGCTCCTCTTCGCCCTACTCCACTCCTCGAGTACACCTTACTCGAGAGTTACTTAACTAGTCAACAAACTCCTTAAGGTGGATAAACCATACACAACGTCGCTTATCCAATTTCCGACTCTAAGCTAAAAGTCGAGTCCTAATCTTAGGTAGGACCAATCTACACAACGTCGCCCACTTCACCATTTAACGACACAAGGCTAGATGTCGAGTTCTAATCGAAAGCTAGAACCATTCTTCACGACTCTTCACTTTGAAGCTAAGTGAGAACTTCACACAACACAACTACTAATCACTTTAAAGCTAAGTGAGAACTCACAAGATACAACCACATCACTTTAGAGTTTAGTAAGAACTACCAAGACACAACCTATACCCACTAGTTATGTTTTATGGCCCAACATAACAAACCTTGTGTTTTATGGCCTAAACATATAAACCATATAGATCTAAGCACACATCACTTAGATCTATAACTCTAACACTATATCCAAGTACTAACAAGACTTGGATCTACACAACTAACACCTAATCCAAGGATACTCATCACTTGGATATTCTACCCTTACAAACACATCCAAGTGTACCCAACACTTGGATCTTCTACATATACATAGTAGGAAGACTAAAAACATAACTTAGATCTATAGAAGGAAAGATCTTCATCATGTAGTGAACCCAACACATCATGGTAATGATAGTGTTCTTCTCTTTGCACTTGAGAGGATGAGGAGATTGAAGATTGAATCATATCTTAAACAAGATTAATCAAAACTAACTAATCAAGGATCTAAGATGGTTTTTGAAAGAAACTGTGCAAAAAGGGTTGAAAGAAAACCTGGAAATGATCCACTATTTATAGGACAACATTGCAACGGTCAAAAACACCCGCGGTTCCTTATCTCTACCCGCGGTAGCTTATCAATAAGGAACCGCGGGTTCCTTTAAGGAACCTCCGCGTCGAAGTCCGTGCAAATTTGTCCTTTAGTGGGGATATGCCATCTGGGGTAGTTTATACCCTCAAAGGATATTCCTTTGGCATATGAAATATGCCAAATTCAAATTTCCATTTTCTTTTTAATAAAACATTTTCTTAAAAATAAAGTTAATTAAAATCTTTTGTCACATTTGATTAAAATGTGAGTTTTAAGAAAATATTAATTCTTGATCACTTAGTTATGTTAATGACATGTTTGTACATACCTTGAGTGATTCATGCCGAATGCGGTCTTGGAGGTGTCGAGAGAAGTATACAAATGTATTCTTGAGTGATTACGAGTACCTTAACATTTTACATAATGTATTGTGAATTATACGTTTGTCATCAACAAAACACAAAGAGATTATATCGACAAAGCATCGTAATGTTTGCACTAACAATCTCCCCCTTTTGATGATGACAAACAAGTAAACCGCAACACATATTAAAATGCATAAGTTACTCGTTTACACTTACTTCTCCCCCTTTTGTCGATTCAAAAAGGTAGTCAACGTCTTGAAGAAGAGAAGAATCAACGTCGAGAGAGCACACGTCCAAAGTGATAGTCATCTATAGCACGTCATTTGAAGAAGAGAAGAATTGAAGTCACGAGAGCTAGCATCCAAAAGGTAGTTTTCATTTGTGGAGGAAGATTGACTTCGAGAGAACATGCCTCCAAAAGGCTAATCATCACTTGTGGTCGACGGTTGAGAGGCGAGAATCCAAACCATAAACCCATCATCCAAAGATATTGAGCTTGCGTCATCCTAGTGAAGTCTTCAATCACCATAGGTTAACTAACTCCATGCATAATAAAATGCTTATCTTCAAGATTCCAAAATTCATTACTAGCAAGATATTCGATGAATGATCGCAAATGTAATGACTTGAACTCTTTCAAATGCTCCCCTTGATATGATCTCCCCCTTGCTTGAGATACCAACAAAGCAAGAATAGTGACGAGCTACAAAAATGGGTTAGAAGTGTCCTAAAAAACAAGGTTAGTAGACAAGAGCATATATAAAAAGAGGATGATAAACAAGTCGTTTGCACAAACAATGACAAGCATTGAAGAAAGAAATGTGCACGCGATGCTATCAACCAAAAAAAAATAAAGGTGGTGACCGTGACAAGATCAATTCACAATTGTTGGAATAGAGATAGAAAAGAAACATCCATACCAATTGTAATGATAATATGTCAAAGGGTAAAAAGCTTAGAATTTTTGGAATCACCCAAGAAAATTCAATATTTAACCATCAACTCTCAAAAAAAACAAGGAGAGGATTTTGAGTAAATCAATTCAAAATTGTTGGAATAGAGGTAGAAAAGAAACATCCAAGAATTTGAAGATATCATCTCAAGGGGTTAAAAAATTAGAATTGATGGAATTACCCATACCAATTGTAAATTTTAACCGCAATCAACTCTCAAAAAGAGGAACAAAAATATCTCAACCTAGAGACATTTTTAACCAAAAAAAAATAAAGGAAAACCAAAAGCGGATAAATCGACGCTTTAATAAAAACCGAGATATAGGACATTATAGGCAAAAATGTGTATGAATGTCGACACCAAATGGTGTTTAGCATACGATAAACTACATGCTCAAAGTTTCGTAGCTCTTCTCAATCATTATGGATGTTCAAAGAACAATTACATGATGAGGAAAGGGTAAGGCTCGATTCAACTTAGTTTAGAAAGACTAGAAGAAAGAGACTCGACTTAGAAGAGCATGATTAAAATGAATTGAGAGAGACTCAACAAAGAAGTTAAGGATAACTTCACAAACTAATTCATGAATACTATACCTTAGAAGGTGATAGTGAAATCTCGAAAGAAAATGAGAGAAGAAACTCAAAAGAAGCTCAAGAAGACATGAAGAGTTAGTACAAAATCTAACACATAATCAAGTAAGCACATAGGATAATTCATGCAATGCCTAATGTAATCATAAGCATGTAGTAGCAATTAAGCAAGCATCAAAGTAAAGATCATAGAGATTAATGCGCAAGGCTAAATGTACTCTAAAGACTTATCTAGAAAAGGCAAGCCTAATAAAGTCTACAATAAACCAATGCAGAGAAGGTGCGCAATTAACACATATGGCAAGCAAGAAACATGATTACTTAAAAAGAGAAGACCAAGTAAAACATGTTATTACTTAGCATTTAAGGACATGCATGAGTTAGACACATCTAAGAGATATTATATCGGAATTTCTTAACAAACACAAAACCTTTATAATAAGCATGCATTCATTAACTTAGCAATTAATCATATAGCATAAGGATAAACAAGAAGACATATAAGCAAGTAGCATACAAGCAAGCCATCTATCTAGATATCACAAATCAAGCTACATGTAATGTAAATCTCCAAGAAGATTCCTTATTCTTATTAGTTTAAGAAAAGGACTCAAAATAAGAGAAAAGAAAGAAACATAATAACAACAAGATCTAAGACTCAAAGAAAAATCATGTTGAAAAACATGAAAGGAAATAAAAGAGAATAAAGATCATACAAAGATGTATAAAAAAACAAGTCTAAAACTTAAGCATAATTTTAATCTTAGTTACACTAGAATCCTAAGATTTGCTTAAATTAGATGTCTTAGCAATAAGCAATCCACATGCTTAAATGAAAGACAAGGATGGTGGCGGAATTTGGTGGGGTGAAAGGTGAAGTCACCAAGGGTTCAACAAAGTCATTCACAATGGGAATGCTTTGGATGGGTTGAGGTTGGGTAGTCACATCCAAGAGAGTACTTGGAGTGAAGGGTGAGGTTAGCTCATTCATTCTAGATTGGAATGAAGAGGAGGTAGAACCATGAGAATGGTTGGTACCATGGGTTGAGGTAGTCTTGCATGGTGCAAGAGGTGGTGAGGGTGATGAAGAGATGAGAATTGAAACAATCTCATTCTTGGGTGTGTGAAAGGATGAAGAGTTAAGTTTGGGTAACTTAATCTTAATTTTGAGGTGCCTCTTTGAAGAGGAGGTTTTGGATGAATGGTTTGAGGTGTGAAGAACATGGCTAACAAGGTGGGTTTAAAAGGGTGAGGGGATGATCCAAACTAGTAATGGGTTAAAAAGGGAAAGCCCAAGATATTTTGGGAGTGATCAAAGGTTTGAAACAAAGATTCCAAAGGGTGTTGGAACAATTGGGAAGTTTCAGAAAACCCGAATTTAAGAGCTTCTGCCCGTGGTTCTTTATCTCCACCGGCGGTTGATATGGAGCCGCGGTCTATTTAAAGAACCGCCTACAGAGGCTAGGTTTAGGTGGTGAAGGAAGATTTTCCAATTCAGCAAATCCTAATGTTCTAGTCTAACTTATCATAAAGTCATGCTTAAGAGCAATAAAAACTGGAACACACACAAAGGAAAGACACATAGGTTCACTTAGCACGTAAGAGGAAAGCTAAGAAAAACCTAATGGCTACAAAAGAAAAAGACTCCTAATGACATACAAAGTTCATCAAAGTAAACTATCATTAGTCATATATAGGAAGAGCCGTTTAGCCAATTTAGAGAATGAGTATGAGACTATCACTAGAGGTGCTCAATTAAGGCTAAACACGACCATTTTTACGAGTTATACACCAACTCAACTTCCCACATGGAAGTAATTCAACCGTTAGGTCAAATTAAGATCCCAGTGCATAAATTCTCTAGTAGTCATTCTCAAGTTAGACAAAATGTAATTCCAACATTTGCCTAATAAAGTTTAGCAAGGATGAAACTTGCATGGCGACACAATGCATGACCTAATGAGGGTACAGAATGCACCATTGCATATCTTGTCAAACAAGTCTAGTTAAGGTTTATTACCTTAATAGAACTTGAGGCCAATAACATTGAAGTGTATAAACAAAGTTTACACAAACCAAAGGAACACTCTTGATTGGTCTTTCGAAATGACACATTTATAAATTGCATAGCAATGTAAATTACTTGAGTATTTCGGATGAAACATCCAAGTTATCAAACCGACTCTATTGTGCATTATAAGTAATTATTAAACAAAATATATCTAACAATTTGAACAAGTAGATTCAATATAACACCATCAACACAAGTGTGAGTTATGATCCGATGTATATTATTAATAAGCCACATTCATGTATACACTAAAAAACTTGTCAATTAGATTCGATAATGATACCAATCATAGTTTGAATAATGCATTGATATTTAATCAAAATCTTTCTTGATTCCCACAAACACTCTTTTAAGAGAAAATAGCTAAGATTTTCAAATGGTGTTTCATGTTTTATAGTGAGACATTTATCTACTTGAACTAATAACACAATGATCGAGTAAGACGACCCAAATCAATAGATTTGATAAGCTCCCAAAGCTTTCAAACCTAAGAACATAACGAGGTGTACATGATGTTTATATAACATATATAAACCTAGAGATGTTGATCCTATATGCAATGCACAAATAATGTTGCAACCACAATGCAAGAAATCTAGCATACATCCTAATTAGGAAGAACTAGATACTAACAAATACCAAGCAAGGCACAAGAGACTAGACATATAAGCAATACTACTACAAATAGCAAGGAACACTTAATAATGTCTACATATAATAATAACACAAAAAAAACACACACAAACAATTAGCTTAACACATAAAAACATTCGTCCATGTTTTGAGTGTTAGATATACCAACGTATACATAGCTTGATCTTATTTGAAAATAGTTTTCGACACATTTCAAAATTTAATTAAGTTCAACACTTTATAAATATATCAATTTACAAAGATATATCAACAAGAGATGTCCAACTTAATGTAAAAGAGTAAAACACAAGTTTTACGACAAACCAAGACTCAATACTTTGGACAAAGTATAGAACTTATAAAACATTTAAATTTTAAAGTTTGAATAAAGGTTTAGAAGCATTTTTAATTGAAAGAAAACTCAATTACGGTCGAAACGCCGGGTGGCACGACTTCTACGGACTTACGGTTGATTTTATATGATTTTTCAAAGTTTGCAAAAATCTGAGTCAGACTGGCCGCGATTCCTTATTGATAAGGAACCTCGGGGAAGAGATAAAGAACCGCGCCCAGAGGGCAAAAATGGGGTTTTTGGCAAAAATCATTTGTTAACTTTTTGGAAGGACTTAGGACTCTAAAAAATCATTTTAGACACATAGAACTCGTATTTAAGAGTTAATTATGTCATAAAAGATTTTTATACTTCCAAACATGAAAAGATTTAATTCAAGCTATTATACAAAGTTTATTTAACACCAAAACTTTTACGAATGAAACAACAAAACACATTTCATAAGTAATCACTCTTCATGAACAATTTGATACAAAGATCGTCTCTATTTTTAAAAACCGTTTTCATTTTGAAAACCATTTGTTTTGAAAAACTAGAGCATGGATCGATCCAAGCTTTAAAGTACAATATACTTCAAAGATCTTGTGTGACCATCGCTCTGATACCTTGTAGAAACTAGAAGGGGGGGGGGGGTTGAATAGTTTCTAGTTAGTTTTCAAAACATTTCGGCTTAATCCACTGTGCGCGGTTCCTTATGTCTACCCGCGGTTCCTTATCAATAAAGAACCGCCGGTCCACTTATGGAACCGCCAACAGTGGACGATGCCATTTGTTACATGTTAAACTTTGACAATCCTTTGTATCAAATTCTTGATCAAGCTTGACTAGATATGAGATGTATTTGATTGAAAGATAAATACCACAAGTAAGTAAACATAAAAACACATCAAATCAAGAGTACATCAAGCAATAGTATAAACACTAAGCACACACGTACTAAGCATAAGCTTTTCCGCAACTAGGATGTTTAGACTAAGTGATGTACACTTGACCATAATTTAAACACGAAGCACACACGTACTAAGCCTTAGCTTTTCTGCAACTTAGATGTTTAGATTATGAGATGCACACAACACACAACATATAAATACATCTATAATAGTAAAGACATAAATGTAAAGGAAAGTACCGACACGATGATTTATAGTGGTTCGGTCACGAAGCTCCTCTTCTCCCTACTCCACTCCTCGAGTACACCTTACTCGAGAGTTACTTCACTAGTCAACAAACTCCTTAAGGTGGAAAAACCATACACAACGTCGCTTATCCAATTTCCGACTCTAAGCTAAAAGTCGAGTCCTAATCTTAGGTAGGACCAATCTACACAACGTCGCCCACTTCACCATTTAAAGACACAAGGCTAGATGTCGAGTTCTAATCGAAAGCTAGAACCAATCTTCACGACTCTTCACTTTGAAGCTAAGTGAGAACTTCACACAACACAACTACTAATCACTTTAAAGCTAAGTGAGAACTCACAAGACACAACCACATCACTTTAGAGTTTAGTGAGAACTACCAAGACACAACCTAATCTACCCACTAGTTATGTTTTATGGCCTAACATAACAAACCTTGTGTTTTATGGCCTAAACACATAAACCATATAGATCTAAGCACACATCACTTAGATCTATAACTCTAACACTATATCCAAGTACTAACAAGACTTGGATCTACACAACTAACACCTAATCCAAGGATACCCATCACTTGGATATTCTACCCTTACAAACACATCCAAGTGTACCCAACACTTGGATCTTCTACATATACATAGTAGGAAGACTAAAAACATAACTTAGATCTATAGAAGGAAAGATCTTCATCATGTAGTGAACCCAACACATCATGGTAATGATAGTGTTCTTCTCTTTGCACTTGAGAGGATGAGGAGATTGAAGATTGAATATTGAATCACATCTTAAACAAGATTAATCAAAACTAACTAATCAAGGATCTAAGATGGTTTTTGAAAGAAACTGTGCAAAAAGGGTTGAAAGAAAACTTGGAAATGATCCACTATTTATAGGACAACATTGCAACGGTCAAAAACACCCGCGGTTCCTTATCTCTACCCACGGTACCTTATCAATAAGGAACTGCGGGTTCCTTTAAGTAACCTCCGCGTCGGAGTCCGTGCAAATTTGTCCTTTAGTGGGGATATGCCATCTGGGGTAGTTTATACCCTCAAAGGACATTCCTTTGGCATATGAAATATGCCAAATTCAAATTTCCATTTTCTTTTTAATAAAACATTTTCTTAAAAATAAAGTTAATTAAAATCTTTTGTCACATTTGATTAAAATGTGAGTTTTAAGAAAATATTAATCCTTGATCACTTAGTTAGGTTAATGACATGTTTGTACATACCTTGAGTGATTCATGCCGAATGCGGTCTTGGAGGTGTCGAGAGAAGTATACAAATGTATTCTTGAGTGATTACGAGTACCTTAACATTTTACATAATGTATTGCGAATTATACGTTTGTCATCAACAAAACAAAAAGAGATTATATCGACAAAGCATCGTAATGTTTGCACTAACACCTTATTGCTATGGAACCGCGGCTGGAGCTAAAGAACCACGGTTAGAAGAAGTTTTGTGTGAAAATCCTGAACTTTCTGAAAAGTCTATTTTAGGTGAAGGACCACAACATATTCTTATTAACAAGGTCAAAGTACCTATTATTGAAAAGACTACTCTAGATAAATTCTACAAGCCCTTGGGTAAACCTCTAATGTGAACTAGAAACTTATCTAGACAAACATCTACCCCTCCAAGAGTACGAAATTAATCTAAACCTAGAAGTAGAACACCTACGCCAAAAAGAGATAATAAAGCTAAATCACGACCTAGAAGTAAAACTCCAACACCTAGGAGGAATAACAATAATTCTAGATCAAGATCAAAGACACCTAGGAGAAACTATGGACAACAAAATGGCCATATGAATTGGAATAATTTTCAATAACAATACTTTTCCCCGTGGGGAATGTCTCCTTCATTCATGCATCCCAACCAAATGCAAGGGATGTTTGAAACTAACAACTTTGGACCCATGAGATATTGGGGACCAAATGTTTGATCTTGTGTGTTGTTACCTAGATATTCTTGGGAATCTATTTAGAGCCCGACGAGTGGATTAAGGATAGTGGTTGTTCTAAATACATGACGGGTAATCAAAGTTTATTCTCACACTACAAAGCATATGATGGAGGTAACGTTACATTCGCAAGTAATCGACGAGGTAATATCATTGGCAAAGGTACGGTCTCTCTTGACAATATGACTATAGAAAACGTAGAGCACGTAGATAACTTAGGTTTTAACCTTCTAAGTATAGGTCAAATTTGTGACAATAAGTGTAAGGTCATCTTTTCGGAATATGACAGTGAAATCGTAAAAGATGGAAAAGTCATTGGAAAAGGTGTTAGAAAGCATGGGCTTTATGTCATGAAGGTCAATAGGAAGTCAAAGGACAACTTATGTCTAGCGACTTTAGATGATAGTTCTACTCTTTGGCATAGGAGATTAGGTCACGCTAATATGCATTTAATTCAATCTTTAGTCTCTAAGGAGTTGGTAAGACATCTCCCCAAGATGAAGTTTGATAGTCACTTTTGCGATGCTTGCAAAATTGGGAAGCTAGTTCACTCAAGTCACAAAGCCAAGAATTTGGCTTCGACCTCTCGGTGCTTAGAGCTCCTACATATGGATCTCTTTGGACCTTATGCCATACGGAGTTATGGAGGTAACCTTTATACCCTAGTTATAGTTGACGACTACTCTAGATTCACTTGGACTAGATTTTTAGTGTCTAAGAATGAAGCTTTCGATCACTTCGAAACCTTTAGTCGAAGAGTTCAAAATCAGCTAGGATATTCAATTGTCTCTATTAGGACGGATCATGGTAGGGAATTTGATAATGAAGTGCAATTCGGTGCCTTTTATGAAGCTCATGGTATTTCCCATAACTTCTCGGCTCCTCGCACTCCACAATCAAATGGGGTAGTTGAAAGGAAGAATAGGACCATCCAAGAGATGAGTAGGACGATGTTAAATGAGCAATCTTTGCCTCAAAAATTTTGGTGCAATGCCGTGAACACATCGACGTACATTCTCTACCGAATTCTTATTCGACCTTTTCTAGGAATGACCCCCTATGAGATTCTTAAAGGTAAGAAGCCATAATTAGAATACTTTAGGGTGTTTGGAAGCAAGTGCTTCATTCTTAACACCAAATACTACCTTACTAAGTTTGACCCAAAGTCTTACGAAGGTATCTTTTTAGGTTATTCTCAAACTAGCAAAGCCTAATTGTCCTAAATAGAACCTGGGGTATAATTGAAAATCACTTAACGTGACTTTTGATGAAACCCCTCCCTCATCTAAGACACCACCTTTGGTAGATGATGACTTGGATGAAATAGACATAGTTAATGCCAAATATGTTAGAAACATATGAGTTGAAGACCTTAGTGTTGAAATGGGAGTAAACATTAAGGAATCAAAGGATCATGTTATGGATAACGTCATTGGCGAATTAAATCAAAGGACCCTAAGATCTCAAGTCCAAAATCAAAGTAACTTCTTTTGGTTCGTCTCCTTGATTGAACCAAAGAATGTTAAAGAAGCTTTGATGGATGAGAGTTGGGTCATCGATATGCAAGAATAATTGAATCAATTCATTGCTAATGACGTTTGGGAACTTGTTCCTCCACCTAGAAGTTCGACCATCATAGGAACCAAATGGGTATATAGGAATAAGTTAGATGAGAATGGTGTTGTGTCTTGTAACAAGGCTATACTTGTAGCTCAAGGCTATAATCAACAAGAAGGTATTGATTATGACGAGACATACGCACCCGTAGCAAGATTAGAATCCATTAGAATCCTTTTAGCTTATGCTTGTGCCTTAGACTTTAAGCTTCAACAAATGGATGTAAAGAGTGCATTTCTTAACGGTTTGATCAATGAGGAGGTATATGTGGCTCAACCTCCCGACTTCATTGATTTTAAGAAACCGAATCATGTTTACAAGCTTAAGAAAGCTCTTTATGGTCTCAAACAAGCACCCAAAGCTTGGTATGATAGACTTAAAGCGTTTCTTATAAAACATGTATATACCATGGGGATGGTAGACAATACACTCTTTACAAAGAGGAAAGGTTCTCACCTCATTATCGTACAAATATATGTTGATGACATTATATTTGGTTCAACTTTCCAATCATTGTGTGATGACTTTGCCAAAATCATGCATGACGAGTTTGAAATGAGTATGATGGGAGAACCTAACTTCTTTTTAGGACTCCAAATTAAACAAATGGACGATGGTATTTTCTTTATTCAATCCAAGTATGTTAAAGAAATGCTAAAGAAATTTAGATTAGAAGATTCTAGACCAATGAAGACCCCTATGGCCTCGGATACTAAACTCGCCGTAGATGATGATTGTGAGTCGGTAGACAACACCAAATATAGAGGTATGATTGGTAGTTTGTTGTACCTAACGGCAAGTCGACCGGATATCATGTTTAGTGTTTGCCTTTGTGCTCGCTTCCAAGAGGCTCCCAAAACCTCTCACCTTGAAGCGGTTAAGCGTATCTTCCGATACATTAAGGGCACTATACATTTAAGATTATGGTATCCTAAAGGGACCGGCGTAGAAACCATTTTCTACGCGGACTCGGATTATGCGGGAGACTATGTGGACCGGAAAATCACTAGTGGAGTTTGTACCTTCATGGGTTGTTTTTTAACTTCTTGGTTCTCCAAGAAACAAACCGCTCTTGCTATATCTACCACGGAAGCCGAGTATGTGAGTGCCGGTAAAGCTTGTCAACAAGCTCTATGGATGAAGCAAGCGCTTTTTGATTATGGGATTTCTCTTGATGATGTTCCCATCATGTGCGACAACAAGGGTGCAATAGACCTTAGCAAGAATCCCGTGCAACATTCGCGAACTAAGCACATAGAGATTCGCCACCATTTTCTTAGGGATAATGTTCAAAAGGGGAATATTTCGATTGACAAGGTACCCTCGGTAGAAAACTTAGCCGACATCTTCCCTAAGCCACTTAAGAGGGAACCTTTTAATTACTTGCGTCTAGGTCAGGTTTAATGGAACATATTCCTTAATTATGCATTTTAATTAATCGAGTCTTTTTCTCTTTTGAGTCTTTTCTTTCTTTAAGCTTTTGGGTATCACAAACTCTTTTTGAAAATATTCTCTTCTATTTTTCAAAATTCTCTAAGTTCTTTCGAAAATGGTCGAGAAATGCTTTTGCATTGTTAATTCAATCTAAAAACATTTTTCATAGCTTCTTTCTATTCATAATGAGCTTACATAATTCATATGTATGGGTCTCTAAATATAGCAAGAACAAAAGAGAACTATGGAGGATCATTGTGTCATAACTTTGTGACTAGTTCTACACACCTCCTACATCGATTTTCTTTAAAATCCATGTATTTTGGTCAAAACCTTGTTTGATGAGTTCTTACGTGTTTTCTTTGTCTATCTTTGCTTCTAAGCATATCCCCATGATTAGTTAGACTAGAAAATTAGGATTTGCTGAATTGGAAATCCTCCCTCATCACCAAATTTAACCCACTGTGGGCGGTTCTATATTGAAACCGCGGTTCCCTAGTGATAAAGAACCGCCTGTGGAGATAAAGAACCGCGCCCAGTAACTTCTTTTTCGGGTATTCCTGAAACTCCAAATTTGCTCCAACACTTTTTGGAATCTTTGTTTCAACCCTTTGACCACCCCTAAAATATCTTGGGTTTCTCTATTTAACCTTAAGCATTTTGCATTCTCTCTCATATCAAAATGTCTTATTCCTCAAATGAAAGCTTTGATTCTCCTCCATTTTCTCCAATTGCTTTCAATCCCAATTCACCCAAGAACACTCAAAATCACATCTCTTCCTCTTCTAAGAATGTTGATTATGGACCTTCTTATCTTCTACCACTAGCCTTTAGTGTTCTTCCTCCTTTACATGATAATGTCGTACATCATGGAACATATTGTCATTGTTGTCAATATCAACATCTTGCTATGGCTCATATCTATAAAGAATTGAATTACATCAAGAGTCTCTTAGTCAAACCTCCTCTTCACTATGACTATGAGATCTCTACCAAGCCACCACCACCTCCTTCCGCCACTACCTTGTCTTTTATCTAAGAATTGGTTGCTTATCTTCAAAACATCTAGTTCAAGCAAATCTTAGAGTTCTAGTTTAACTATGATTAGATTTATGCTTTTCTTTTGGCTTGTTTCATTTATGCATTGGTTGCTTTTCATACATCTTTGTATGATTTATTTCCTTGTATCTTTTATCATGTTTCCTTTAAACATGACTTTTCTTGGATCTTTTGTGTTTTCTCTTATTTTTTTGTGACCTTTTCTATATCTTGTTGGGTGTCTCTTCTCTACTACTAACCCTTCTATGTATCTTGTCACCATATATCGATTCCTTGGTGCCCCAAGCAAGGGGGAGTAAGCACCAAAGGGGAGCATTTGCAAAGTCCGGTTCTTTTCTTCTTTAAAGACTTTTGCAACCTTTTTGCTTCGACAAAGGGGGAGAAATGATATAAACTCGTCTTTGAAAATCTTGTTTTAGTAGGTGATTGAGTTTATGTATTGTCAGAATAAAAAAGGGGGAGATTGTTAATGCAATAACGCCTAAAAACGTTTCTTTCATTTTTTGGTCTCGCTTTGTTTTATATTTCCGACAATATGTAAAAACAAGCATTTACGAAAACAACGAAAAACCAATTCTTGAGTTCAAGTATTTTTCATTTCAAACATTATCACTTAAGGTATGAACAAACAAGTACTCATCCTAATTAAGTGATCAAGGATTTAATCTTTTCTTAAAACTCACTTTTTATTAAGTGTGACAAGTTTTTTTATTAAACTTTCTTTTTAGGAAAATGTTTTATTAAATTAATTATTTGAAAATTTGAAATTTGAAAATGGCATATTCTATCTTGGCTTGGAATATCCTTTCAGGATATTTTAATTCCCAGATTCGAACCAATCCACTAAAATACAAAGTGGAGCGGAGTCTATGCAGGGGGTTCCTTAGCACCTATAGCGGTTCCTTATCGATAAGGAACCACGGGCTCCAATAAGGAATCGTGAGTAGATATAGCCGTTGGATGTTTGTCTTATTAGTAGTGGACCATTCTCAGATTTCCAACTCACCTCTTTTGCACATACATTTATAGATTCTTTCATACTTCTTAAATCACTCAAATCCTTGATCATTTGTTTGATTACTGCTTGTTTAGAAGTGAATCTTTCTCCTCTCAAAGTGCAAAGAGAAGAACACTATCATCCTTAAAGTGTTGTGTCTACCTCAAAGATCCATTGAAAATCCAAGCTTATTTATTTATTATTGTGTCATTGTTGTGAAGATCCAAGTAGTTGTGTCTATTTGGAAGTTGTGTATGTATTAAGGTTAATACTTGGTCCTTAAAGTATATTGGTGTAGATTGGTCCTTGCTAAGATTAGGGCTCGACTTTTAGCTTAGAGTCAGAAATTGGTTAAGCGACGTTGTGTACGATTTCTCCACCTTAAGGAGCTTGTTGATTAGTGAACTCTCGAGTAAGGAGTACTCGAGGAGTGGAGTAGGAACGAAGAGTGAGCTTCGTTGCCAAACTACTATAAATCCTTGGTGTTTGGTTTGATCTTTCTTTCCCTTATCTCTTAACATTCATTATTCTTTATACTTGCGATTATTAGTTTAGTTGCACTATACCTTGTTCATATTGTGTATAAGAAGGTTTCACATAATTACTTAAGTCTAAGTTTTTGAAAAGGACTTTTAAAAACCTATCTTTAAGAAGTAAATTTAAGAAACTATTCAACCCCCCTTCTAGTTTCTACAATATATATATTTTTAAAACGTCTAATGTTTATATATTTGATTATGTTGTTGTTTTATTATGCACCGTGTAAATTAATATAAACTCACATCAATTTTTATTTTTTGAATTTCATACTGTTTTTACTTTCGATATTTTTACTCTAAATAGTAATATCTTAATTATTAATCAACAAATTATTTACTCAAACTTACACGTACACGATTTATAAATTCATGATTTTGTAGTGTAAAATATTATTCTATAAACAATATTAAAATTTTAGTACTTAAATTGTTATGATGCTAATGGACCCATGAGTTTTATATGATTTTTCATTATGTGATTATATTAATTCATATCTTGTATAAATATTTGTTGCATAAATGATTTGAATTTATTTAACTGAAATGTTGGCTACCATTTTCTAGACATTGTGTGTTTAGTTTCACATAACGACCTTGAAAATATATATGTTCTTGTAATATGTAGAATCTCGTCTATTTTTTTCATCTCACACTAGTGTCTGAGGTCCGGTGTTCATTTTGATATTTATATTAATGTTAATAATAATTTATGTAGATTACATAACTTGGCTTTGTTAAGTGTCAAAATAGAAACAGACAATAAATTGTGTTCTTATTTGAGTATTTATGATCATGTGATTTGTTGACTTTTTTAATATAACATATATGTTGTATTTTTAAAATAAAGTCTAGAATGTATAAAGTTTAAGGGGTATTTTGTTTATTTTCTGAAGTTACTAAAAAAGCTAAAAAATTATATGTTAACATTAAATCCATCTAATTTATTTAAAATTCAACCAATAAAGTTTTATTAATCTCATCTTCCTTTTGAAGATTTTATTTTTATAAATTTGACACATATATTTTTGTGTGTTTTCATTAAATTATTCCACCAAAATATTTAATTTTTGCTAAATTGAATTTAATTTTGACTTTAACCAATCACATCGCTCGATTTTGCTTATATGTCAAAATCAAGTCATTTGATTGGTTCAATCATTTTTTCTACAACCTTCACTTTTTACTAAAATTCTTATATACTCTAATTCTTTTATTATATACGTAGTGAAAGATCAACCATTCATCACCAAATTAAAAGTAATGAAAATTTATTCCCTTTGTTCTTTCTTTAACCACCCATAACTTTCACTTTTATTTTCTTTTTTCTAATTATCTTTTCAAATTGATTACTTGTATTTAATTCTTTTTAAAATCAACCTTCATATGTCATTTGGCTCTCACTATTTGATATTTGTGAAACAGCATGTTCAAACCAATGTGTTCTTTTGTCGGTGTTAGCTTTTATGCTTTTTTCAAAATGCAATATATAAAATCTAGAGTAAATTTTTTTTTTGGTTCCAATAGTTTAGCCAAATTACAGATTTGGTCCCTATATTTTTGAAATTGCAACGAACGCCCCTATTTTGAAGTTTTGATTGCATGTTAGTCCTTTGTTAATGTTAAATGACTAAAATGTCATTCCTATAAATTTCTATTCGTTTATATTTTTTATAAATATATATCATCATCTATTCATTCTTTTGAACCAACAAATCTACTACCCATTGAACCAACATATCTACTACCCAAATCAATATCATTTCACTTGCAAATGAAGATTCAAACTTCATAAAGAATAACATGAATCTCATATCACCATCGTCGTTATCATCATCAATAACAAAAAATTCAAACATTTCTAACATCAGGAAAAAAACATCACATTCTTTTATTTAAACTCATCATTAGCCCAATATCGCCATTTTCATCTTCAACATCAAACACCATACCTAATCCATCGTAATCACTAAGCTAACTTTATTACAATATCCCCTCAAAAACATATATTTTTTTCTTCTCATTACTAAGATTTGCTACTAATTTTAAAAAGGTTGTTGAGGTGAAAACACAAAATCACTAGTACCACCATCGAGTTTGGTGGATCTATCACCACAGGTCTGTCCCAAATTTGTTGGCGGATCTATCACCACGAAAATTAGAAGCATTAACCGATCATGTATCGAGTGGTTGTCGTGGCTTGTGTGGATCATGTACCGGTGGCGGTTGCCGCCTAAAACTCTTAGTGGTAGTGGTCAATGGCGGCGGCGAGAATATGGATCTTGGAGAGTCTGGTGTTGAACTAAATATGTCTCAAGCGTGTGTGTGTTTTATGAAGAGTGTCTCGATATTGTATATAAATTAAAGTTATAATTTTAGTGAGTTTAGAAATTATGATTAATAAAAAACGTATTTCTGTTTGGAGGGAAGCGAATATAAAGAGGATGATTCTAGGTTTATGTTTGAGAATTTGTGTTTGTTATCTTTATAAAATGGTTGAATGAAATGAGGATAAAGCCGATAAGAAAGTATAATGATTAATTCTTTTAAAAAAAATTATAAATTTAAGTAAAACAACGAGTTGAAAACAAAGGTATTTTAGTCATTTAACATTAGCAAGAGATCAAGCATGCGACAAAAACTTCAAAATAAGGACGTTTGTTGCAATTTCATAAATATAGGGAGCAAACCTTCAATTTAGGAAAACAACATGGACCAAAAATGCAATTTACTCTAAAATCTAAATATAAGCATAAAGACATTAATTTCTTTGTCTAGCTCTAACTTACTAACTTGTTACTAGTTGATCTTAGCAAATGTTTGTAATCCCGACTATTGTTCATTTTGACAAATTGTAAAAACTAATGAATCAATAACCAACAACATGATTGAAGCACTAAACCAACCTCCCCATGTACTTCTTATTAATACCTCAAATCTGATAAGTCCACAAATGTATGATTATCGTACATACAAAAGAAATACAGATTGTCCCTCTATAAGGTGCAATCTCTATACAAGATCTCACTTACAATATAACCTTACTATAAATCACTCAAAACTAATACCAGAACAAGAATCTCTTGATCAAGATGATCAAGATGATGATACCAGACTAATAACAGACTAACAAACAAACAGAAATGATCTTGAGAGAGTGTGTGTAGAATGACTGCGTAACCAGAAAGTGAACCCTAAGCTAGCTTATATACCACCAGCCAATGTTCATATTTACATTCTAGTCCCTGCACAACACACACTTAACAAACACAACATAACTTATTAACAAATAAAGATATTTACATACGAAGTCATCCAAGTATGAGTTTGTACAAATATGGCACAAATATTTCCAACACCCCTCCACAAACTCATACACCAATCATATCAGATAAGTTCAGCATATCACATAAATGTTTATGCTGACTTATACGCAAACTCTTTGTAAAGATATCAGCAACATTTTCAGCTGAATTTACCTTTACAGTGCTTATCACACCTGAAGACACTTTCTCTCTAATAAAATGCACATCAATCTCAAAATGTTTAGTTTTTTTCATAAAACTCAGGATTGGCTGCAATTTGAATAGCAGAAGTGTTATCACAATACAATAGAACTGGAAACAAGCCCTCCACTCCCAGATCTTTCAGAAGCTGAGATATCCAAATTATCTCACAAGTAGTTGATGCCATACACCTATACTCAGCTTGTGCAAAAGACCTTGAGATAGTTGCTTATTTTTTTACTTTTCTAGGAAACTAAGTTCCCACAAAAGTAAACACTAAAACCAGATACAGACTTTCTTGTTAACAAACATTTAGCCCAGTCTACATCTAAAAAAGCATGCAAAATCAAATTCTTACCAACACTAAACTGAACACCCAAACCTAGACATTGCTTTAAGTACCTCATTACTCTCATCCCAATAGTAAAATGAGACTACAAATGTGAGTGCATGTGCTGAGATAAACAATGAACAACATATGAAATTTCACGTCTAATAATAGACAGATATATCAGCTTACCAACCAACTTCTGGAAAGAAGTTATATTAGCAAGCTTCTTATCACTTTTAGTCTCAACATGACTCAACCTCACATTCTGCTGCATAGGTGTAGCAGCACGATTACAACTTAACTGCCCATATTCATTAATCAACTCCATACAATATTTTATTTGAGGAAAACATAAACCATTTTTATTTTCAAGAATGTAGACAACTAGAAGGGGGGTGATTGAGTCGTTTTCGTACACCCGAAGGATATCGTAGTTCCTAGCAAAGTGTGAATGGAAATCCGTGTTTATGTCTCAAGTTTGATGCTCGAATAAAAGAGATTTCGATATATATTTAAGCTACTAAAATTATTGAATAAATATTAAACGATATATAAAAAAAACGACAATTATACTACGCATATTAAGCAACAAATATCTAAAAGTAAAGATAACAATGATAACGATGCTACACTAATAGCTAAAAAGAAAGGAATCATAATTAATCTACGGGAACAAGCAAACGGCTTTTAAGCATAAAAATGACATTAATGTATTTCTAAAAGAATAAAAGTGAAAGAAGATAGATACCGAAACGAAACGAAGAACCGAAAGTGTTGTAGAAGGAACGCCGAAGTCAAAGCAACTAAACGGATTAAATGCTAATTTAGCTAAAAGACCCATTAAGATCCTCGCCAAAAGATGATGAACCGGATATACCGAGATAAAAACAATTAAAACGTTAACGACAATTAAATTAAATGGCATTTTAAAAATCTTATAAAGTTATTTTTAATTCTAAATCTTATTCATGAGACCATATTTAAAACCTATTGTTTAAAACTAATTTTATAACAAGTTAAAGAAACGTTTTAAAAATATTATAAAGAAGATTCATAACTGATTGAGTCAAATTATTACTATATACTGTTTATGGAAGCGTTGTGATTTTTTTATTATTCCTGTGGCTTTTGGCGGGAAAAAAAATCACCACGTGTCCAACGCGTGTCCTGTTATCCAACCCCACCAGGCACCAGCGATGTGTCTTCACATTCATATTCCCATGTTTCTCATTTTCTCTGAATTCTTCCAACAATTATCATATGAAAAAACCACCGTTTGATCCATGAAAATCCACAAACAAAATCAACGATCTAAACTAAATTGCAGCCGCTTTATCTTCCCCCTCATCATAAAAACAGTAACATAATTAGCGTTTGGGATATGCATATTAATTGGTGCTTCGTGATTTGTACGGCTCCTATATGTGATGATGATGTTACGGTTATTACACGTGACGATAGCAAGGGGTGGGTGATGGTCAGTTTAGGGTTATGAGTTGCAAATGGGTTTTTGGTTGCGATGTTGACTATAAGGTACTATTGTTTATCAGCGACGAATAAAGGTCAACCAATTGGAGGTATGAAATTATTGATGAAGGTGGACAAGAAAATTGGATGAAACAAGTTCTACAATAGAAATCCAGGTAGTTTTTTTAACCTAATTTATGTGTATTGCAGTAATGAATTCGGATTTTTCTTGACCTAATTGAACTGGATAAATTCATAAGTTGGAATTTGGTGGTTTTGTGTTTTGCGTATTCAAACTTGGGGCTTTCGGTGTTTTAGTCTGTTCTTATGGTTTTTTTTATTTGGCAGCATGAAGTGATCAAAAACTTCATGGTGTTAATACTTTTCGGGTTTTGTATGAATCCTTTGTATGAATTTTTTATTCTTTAAATTACGGTTTTGTCGGGGTTTTGTTAATTTCAGTTTTCTTTTTTAAGCTTTAGTGGCTTTTATAAATTTCCGGTTTTATTCTGTAGTTTTGAATGTTGAGATTGTCACATATGGTGCCGGTTGTTGGTGAAGTGGTGATTGTGGATGCGGTTGTGAAAGTGGAAGACATTGAGTTCCTTTATGTTTCTTCAGGGTAAGCCTTGCAAGTTTAGTTGTAAGATTAAGCTTTAGAAAAATGCAAACATGTTTTATGTGATGATCTTCTCCTATTTTTCAAGTTAACATGTTGATTATTTGCTTCTTTTTGTAAATTCCCAATGGGTTTTGTTATCTAAGTATTTCTGCTTGCTAATTCTTCCTGAAATGTAGTTACAGTACTTTTATAGCTATAATAATGTGTTATTGAAAACTATATTTAAGCAAATGCAGATGTGATATTTACACATTGAGGAGTTTTTGCTTATATAAATTCAAAATAGTAACAACTTTGAATTGTTTCTGTTAGGTTTTGGTTAACCGAGATCGTCATTAGAGACAATCAGACTATCTGATGTTGTGATAAAGCAATTTTTCCGACGTTTTATGACGGCCTCACTAAGGCATGTATTATTTCATTAGATTTAAGTACATTGTTATGTTTCTGTGCGAACATTTTTACAATAGGTCAATAACGCGCTTCTACATGTTATTTTAGGTGGGAAAATCCGGTTTTTATAGCATTATGACTACTTGAAGATGGCTTAATCTGGTAGTCCTATTATTGGAAAGGTGTGTTCTTTTTGCAGGTCAGAGTGCTTATGTTATTGCTTTTTTCTACCAGTAGATAACAAGTTTTAGAGAAAATCTGTTCGTTGTTGGGAGTTTACTTATTTAGGTGCTTACCTGTTTATTTGGTTATAGGAAAGTTGTTTAGGATTGGTTTTTCAATTTCATGTGCATCCACTATATGAAATAGTGTTTGAATTTGCTTACTTGAAAAAATGCAGCTGCCTCTGAAGGGTTTTAGGGTGCACTTTGTAAAGAGTTTTTGTACTAAATTAAAAGATGTTTAGATTTGACTTAAGCTTTTTAATAGCGGTTCACTATGCCTCTAAGCTACTGCTGCAAGTGAAATAGCTACACATACCTGGACTGTGGTGCTAAGGACAAGAAGTTAAGGGTCAAGGAACCAGTTAGAATGCCAACTAAGGTTATCAATATCACAACCAAAATGTCTCCCTGCGCTAAAGGTATTTATCATTCGTTATGTCGCCTTAGGTTAAACTCGGGAATAGCAATTTATTAAAGTCCATGTGAGTTGGACGGTCCTTGAATTTTTTTATGATTGAATTGATGCCTAAAATTTACTAATTTGATGTGTGCTATTTTTAAACAATGTTGAATGTAGATACGTTTTTCGGCTTAAGATGTTCAAAACTTCGCGTTGCCAAAGGCACATGTATCCTAACATAATCTAATAGGATGTCATCGTTATGCAGTAGATACCCTCTCACTTTCTCCATATAATCTTCATCTTAGGGGTTGTTTGGACTTTGGACGCACTCGGTTTAATTTTATTTATGGACGCTTAAAATGAGATCCTAAGTGTTCCGCGGTATGCTGATACATTTTTTTGGATACAGACACAATTCATGGTTATGTTATTTAACCTGTGTAATGAGTTCTGTTATTTCTGCATTCAGATATCCACTTTATACTCTCTATTACTACAATTTCCATTCTCTAACACCAACGACTAACCACCTGATCTAAAATTTAAGTATTTAAAGATGAAGTATTCCCATAGGGAAGCCGGAGCTCCAAGGTGGTTGATCAAACAAGACTATTATTTTGCAACTTGCATAATTTTTTTAGAATGACAGGAAAAACTCAGAATTAAATATGCAAACTTTTAAATTGGTAACTAGAGTATGCTTTACTCGAATAATCTTGATCGGTTGCAAAGCCTTCAGATTCATCGTATAGCGTACCAAACTTTATATAAAGTGGCTAGATATGTGACTCAACCCAAAGGGATTAGAGTAGTAACAAACCCATTTTATGGAATTGGTAAGACAAACCCGTAAACTATGACCTCATGAGACCTAAATCTTCGTAGAACAACAATAACATGATAAAAAATCCTTTATAAAGTATATGTGTACATATTGAGTTATTAACACTTGGTCGCTAGCTGAATTAAATTCATACATAACCTTTGCGAGCGAGATAAACAATAATTTAGAAGGTCAAAGGAAGAAAACATTAATTAAAATAATGATCATTTTGCATACAAAAATAGCGATTAGGTAGAAATAACAAGCAATTATAAACATCCCCTAAATATTCTCAAGACAGTCCTTTGTATCTATCATGTGTTTAAATATTTCAAGATTCGTACACAGAGTATGATTATGACGATTTCTAAATCTTCCACAGGGAGTATCGTGGAGGCTGAGGAAGTGTTCCAGCGAAAGAAACATCTCCGAAGACATACAATAACAATCCTTGAGGAGGTCGACACCTTTTTAAATCTATCTGCTATGTTATAATTCTTACCTTAATTGCATTTTTTCTTTTTTACCCGACGATTGGTTAATATTTTTTATAGTTAATATTGGTACTATTGTGGTTCAGCTTTGATGTTCGAAGCCCAGATATCAAGAACAAGGTTATTAGTGGCTAAGGAAATCATAGATGATATAGTCGGTGCTGCACATGTAGTGTTTTTAAAACACTTAGAAGTTGTATTATCGGATTCATTTTCTATACTGCTCAAAAAAATCTATAGCTCCACTTCATATCTGCAGCCCAAACCTGCAAAGGGTAAAGATAAAATGACTTTGGAGGCAGCTATAGTTTCCTTATGAAGTTTGATTAGGTCGAGTCATCTCGAAGCTGGGCTATTACATGGTACGTTTACGTATTCACATTGATAGATTTTCTCCTTGTTAAAAAAAGAAAATGTCCATATGCTAATTTACATTGAATTTTATGATAAACCCTGTGGTTACTTGAACTTTAGGCTGCAGAAATACATATAAACGCCCGCACCTATACCTTATCATCTAATCTGTTTAGAGATACAATAATGTGAAACACTCGCCTTAGGTCCTTAGTCACAAGGGTTGGTGGGGTAGTGATTGGTCTTATGAACTTATCGACGCCATGTTGAAAGTTAATAGTGAACTGGTACATGTTCAGCATGTTAGTGCCAAATGTGCTTTCGGCTACACAAGCATGTTTTAGGTTAGTAAAATAGAAAGCATTGGTAATGCAAGTGTAAAGCAGAAAATTTATACGAGTAATGTTTTGCAGATATGTATAAGAGCTGAGCAAACACAACTTGCAAGAAATTAGGAAAAGGAAAGCCAAAAAGCGGCTACTAAAGGTAATTTCTTTGTCATACCTTAATCGTCTGCCTAAAAGAAACTGTTAAAATTTAGTTTTCGTCTAACTGAAATAATACTTGGCCTGCACTGTTTCTATTTTAAACTTTTAGAGGAAATAAAGAAAAAATAAAGAGAGGACCATTTTGCAGTACTTAAGTGAAGCTTGGCGTTGTTGAAATGCGACTATACCTTGGAAGGTGATATTCTGTTCTCATTTTAGTTATATTTTCTAACATGTGCAACGTCGATGTTGCCATCAATAATTGTGACAGTATACGTAGGGGTGCCATAGTCGATCACGTACAAAGAACGTAAGGAGACTGACCCATCTATGGTAAGGAAGAGCAGGTATGGGCGATAGTGTTTGTGTATAATATGCTAATATTAACGAACTTCTATATATACGAACTATAATATTACATCTATAGACACGTCCGAAGATGATTAATTTTCTGCTTTTTCTATGTTCCGTACAGGAACGCCAACACAAGTACTTAAAAGATAGAAGTTTTCACCCATACCATTTCCACCAACGTCTTACAAGCACGATACAAAGCTTTTTAAGGAATCTTATAATGTGACTGAGGTTAAATTAGCTCCAAAGAAGAGAACTGGGTTTGATTGAACAAGCTTATGACAATCTGCATGAGGCGTTATCAAGAATATAAAGTCATCTTCTTATCTAACACGCTTGCGAATGCACCGCAGCAACGCGCGGGTTTCCATTCTTGTTTAGATCTAAATGAGCTACTTTATTAAACTATTATTAGTAACTTAGGTAATATAAGTAACATAAAAAAAAAGATTGGCACAAAGGTAAGGGTATTTTATAAAACTGAAACTACTAGTAAAATAATAAGACTAGAAAAGTAGAATAAAAAGGGAACAATCTATCTAACCTACCTAAAAAAACGCAGCACAATAAAGAATGAAAAGGAGATGCAGAAATGAAATGGAAGGCTGCGTATTTAGGACGGTTATCCTACGAAAAAAAATAAGACAGATCCAAAAACAATGAAAGATGCAATTGGATAAAGTGAGGATAACAAATGCTATATATATATCTGCGTGTGACATATCTAATGAAAACAAGAAATAACAAACATCAATTGCTGCGTACTACCTAAAAAGAAGATCTGCTACTTACTTTATCTATGAAAAAAAATGAAGGCAGTGAATCAAATAAATAAAAATAATAAGGTGCTTCCTCTTTTTACGCTACCCAAAAAAAAAGCTGCGAGAATGAATACCATAATAAAAAATAAATGAAATCTATCCTATATCTGAAAGAAAAAGAACGGATCGAAAAAAAAAAAATAATAATAAAGAAGATGGATTGAATGTTGCGTGGTATATAAGCTGCGTTTGATCTCTTCTTCCAGAAAAGTAAATTGCAAATCTAAATCTATCCTAATTTAATACCTACTCTAAAAAGACAAAAAAAATGGAAATTAATATTGGAATGAAGAGTTGCTATAAAAAAAAGTGAGGAGATCTCCCATGTCTGCTTGTTCTCTCCGCAGGTCCACACCACACTTGATTCTTCCTCCTGCGTATTATGTACGCTTCCCCCTTCCAAAACTGATCTGGGCTTTGTCCCTTTCGCTATATGTTGGGCCATCTTCTTTATTTTCCAAGTTGGGCGAAAGGTTGGGTTGTGGCATGTTTTAATGGGCTGCTGGGCCTTTGTGGCTAAATATGTATTAATGGGTCGGTTCGACCCATTTAGATGGTGTCGGGCCGGCCCAATAAAATATGAATGCACCGTCGGACTTGATTTTCCGTGTTCTTTCCATTTCTCGTGCTTGTTTTTGCTCTTTGGCTTCGTTTTTGCTCCTTTTCTTTAATATTCGTACCTAGAATAATAAATAACACATATAAATGATAAATGCACTAAAATTACACGTTTTGCTATTTATTATGCCAAAAACGAAGGGATATTAACACTAAAAACTTGAATAATTACGTGTCTAACACACCCCTACACTTAAAACGTTGCTTGCCCCCAAGCAACTATTATCACAAACGTTAAATCCAAAAATAATTTAAAACTACTTTATTCGAATTTTTTTTTCTTTTTTTAAATAAAAGAAAAATAAAAATTCATAGTGACCCGCCATGCTCGACTTTTTATTCAAGGTATAAGGATCATAGAACGGGAAACACGCAAACTGGGTGTCGCCAGGGAATAAAGATCGTCATCCTCTTTTTATTACTCCCAACTAAGCTAAGACTCCTTGTGCAAACGTTTTGTTAAAATGCTAACACTACTTATACTAATAACCTATGTAAATATAACTTTTCACCCCTATAATTATAACGACTAGGCAAGTGTGTTTATTTTCAAATTTTTGATCGTTCAAATCGACATTTGTTATGGTTGCCTAATCATCTAAGTGGAATATTAGACTCACCGAAAATAACGAGATTTAAGATTCAAAAATGGCCTTTCCCATGTGGCGGCTTTCTTCTCGGAACGTCCCAACCTAATCGGTTAAGTGCCTGGGCTTTTGACACCCCACGGAGAATAGTACCGGGATTGGCGGGATTTTGAAATCAAAGATCTTGAAATCACCGCTAAGCTAATAAAAGGCACTTAGATGAAAAAACAACGACGGTAATTAGAGAATGAAGATTCAAAGGAGAGATCACTCCATGTAGCGACTTTCTTCTCAGCTTGTCCTTTAGCAAAGCTTTAGGAGGCTAGGTTTTTACACCCTCGAGAATAGTATCGGAGCTCACGGGACCTTTAACTTCTACATTCTCAATTACCGTCTAAACTCTTATAAAACATTGACGAATTCTAGTTCAACTTTGGATTTAAATTTGAGAAAAAGAAAGTTTCTCACAATTATAAATAAAACAACAAAAACACTTATTCATTCACTCGACTCTTCTAACTCTATTGAACACATTTTTTTATTATTATTATTATTTATTTATTTATTTATTTTTTTTTTTTCAATTTCTCTCAATTTTTTTTCAACATTTGTTTTTCACTCGACATTATTTCAAATTTAAGAAAGTATGCTTTCACTCAAATTTAAATAAAAAGTTGAACCAGGACTCTATATCAAAATTGCATAAGAATTTATTTTTGCATAACAACACAATTTTTAACGTTCAAAGGCTTGAAAAAGAAACACACTTATTTAGTCTAGTTACAATATAGGAGAAAAAGCCATAGGTTACTCATATAAGCTCTAAAGAGAACCAACTACTCCACGTTTAGCATTTTTATTTGCACAATTCCTAAAAGCTTAGTCTAAAAGTTAAGGGAGCAGCCAGATCAACACTCAGGCAGAGTCAGGATCCCCTTTGTTCTATCCTACGGGACAAGTCAATCACGCACGGTCAAAAACGTTTTATTATTTTTAATAAAATAAAATAAAATAAAAACAGACATTTGATCAAAATAGGATGCAAGAGGGCAAATAAGTAGGCATGAATATGATCCATATTATATAAACCCCCTACACTTAGAACCGAACATTGGCCTCAATGTTCAAAAGTGATAAGGTGTTACCCCTACACTTTAGAACACAAAAGGCTAATGGTAGAATTCCAAGTGTAAGAAGGAGAACACAATCAGATATGCATGGATAAAGATAAGAATTGAGTACTCCCCTGATATAGACATGAAGATCGATCGGAGACTGAATGAAGAAGATGATGGAAAAAAGCAACATCAACCCTCTGAAAGTCTTCTCGATCCAAGGGAACCCTGCACACAAAAACAAATACCAACAAGCACACATGGAGAGAAGCACATGCCCCTACACTTATGTTAGAAAATAAATAAAAAGGATAGATCATCGGGTTGCCTCCCGAGAAGCGCTTGTTTTTGTTAACCGAGTCACGAGCCTGACTCGACCCCGAATTAAATGGTCCATGGGGGAGCAAGAGAATCACCACTGGCTCAAAACAGATATGCCAGGGTCAAAGATCTTATCCTCATTACCGGATGAGAATAAAGAAGAAGAATCCACAGAATAAGTGAAGAAAAGCCGAAGGATTCTTATAACATACGAGAAATAGGTATAAAAGCGATCCTTAAGAATACTCGTCATCGCCAAGGGCGGGAGGGTGGGAGAAAAAGATATCAAAGTGTCACCCGAGGACACTTGATAGAAACTCAAAGCAAGAGTCGATGGAGTAACAGGTAAAACATCACAAGTAATAGCAACATCAACGTCTCCTCCGGGATCAAAACACTCATCCTCATTTCCCGGTATGAAATGAGGAGAGTAAAAGCGATACGTCACCCGCTTGGGTGTGCACGCGGTAGGACGGGGTGGCAACATAGTATGAGAAATATCAGAAGACATATCTACCACCCGCGTCACCTCTCTAGACCGAATCAAACGGAAGGTAGGGTCAAATCTCTCCACCTTCTCTACGATGGGAGGTGGCATGGCTAACAAAGAATGCTCATCAATAGCAACAGATTCAGGGCTATCAATGTCCTCAATCCCCTCTTCAAAGAGAGGATTCACCTCACTAGAGATGTAGGCGTCATCAAAATCAAATAAAGGGTTCGAATAAATCTTGAAGTTTTCCTTCTGAACGTCTTCATCGGATAGTGACTCGTCATCACTAGAAGTAAAATCATCATCGAGATCAAAAAGAGGATTAGAGAAAGCCAAAGAATCGTCTTCCAAGATGTCGGTGGGAGGTAATGAGTCATCACTAGAAAGAGATTCACACTCATCGTCACTATCGGAAGCAACCGTAGGCTCACTTTGGATTGGAATAAGAATCTCATCACAAGGAATAGTGATAAGACCCTCATCCCCCATGATGAGAGAGGCATCGGTCTCCGTAGTGGAAGAATCGAGAATAGGAGTGGTAGAATCCTTAGGCTCGAGAGCCGACAAGTCGAGAGAAGGAATTACAATTGCACTAGGACATTGAGCACAAAGATCATTCCAAGAAATAGTATTCTCGTCGTCATCATCATCATAATCGTAAGAACTCACAAGAGGAGGAGTATAATAACTAAGATTAGATACTTGCTCTTGTCGTTGTCGTTGTCGCTTTTCCTCCTCATTTGCTTCTTTTAGAAGAACAACGGCTTCTTGAAGTTGCAAAACAATGGCGTGTGTTTCGTCTTTCAAAGCATTGAGTTGTTGAATTCTCTGAGAGGATTGATGATTGATGGTAGGATGTGGGGGCTCACAGTTATGAAAACCAGAATTATAGCACGGATGTGGCTCATAGTAAGTCATCGGTTGAGAAGAATTAGAACACGGATTTGGTTCATAATAATCCATCGGTGAAGAAAAATGAGGACACGGATTTGGCTCATAATAATTCATTGGTTGACAATACGAAGTATCGTGAGGGCCCCCACAATGATTGCAACACGGGTATTGGGAAAACCCGGTTCATGTTGCGGATAGGGATTGTCATAGACGGGAGGGGGGGGGGGGAGAAAGTATTGTAAGAGGAGAAGTACGAATTTGTTGAATTGCAAAATGGACAAAATCCAAATTGTGTATTGTCGATATCAAAACCGAACCGCTCACAAGTACACCACTGACATGTTTGAAAACCATGCCATTGTCTCCCACACCGTACGCAAGACGAATCCATGAAGAATTAAAAATAAGAGGGGTTGAGAAAAAGAATTAAACGCGAGAGAAGATAAAGAAGAATATTTTTTTTAAAAGTTTTTTTTTTATTTATTTATATATATATATATATATTTGATATATATAGTAATAAAGAAAATAAAATAAAATAAGAAAATATTTTTGATTTTTATAAATTTTATATATTTTTTTGGATTTTTTTTTAAAAAAAAATAAAAAAAATATTTTATTATATATATATATACAAATACGAAAATAAACTTTCAAAAAGAAAGGATCTTCAAGTCACTAACTAAAAACACAACGCAAACATCGCTACACACAAAGCCGACAGCGGCGCCATTTGATTGAGTCGTTTTCGTACACCCGAAGGATATCGTAGTTCCTAGCGAAGTGTGAATGGAAATCCGCGTTTATGTCTCAAGTTTGATGCTCGAATAAAAGAGATTTCGATATATATTTAAGCTACTAAAATTATTGAATAAATATTAAACGATATATAAAAAAAACGGCAATTATACTACGAATATTAAGAAACAAATATCTAAAAGTAAAGATAACAATGATAACGATGCTACACTAATAGCTAAAAAGAAAGGAATCATAATTAATCTACGGGAACAAGCAAACGGCTTTTAAGCATAAAAATGACATTAATGTATTTCTAAAAGAATAAAAGTGAAAGAAGATAGATACCGAAACGAAACGAAGAACCGAAAGTGTTGTAGAAGGAACGCCGAAATCAAAGCAACTAAACGGATTAAATGCTAATTTAGCTAAAAGACCCATTAAGCTCCTCGCCAAAAGATGATGAACCGGATATACCGAGATAAAAACAAATAAAACGTTAACGGCAATTAAATTAAACAACATTTTAAAAATCTTATAAAGTTATTTTTAATTCTAAATCTTATTCATGAGACCATATTTAAAACCTATTGTTTAAAACTAATTTTATAACAAGTTAAAGAAACGTTTTAAAAATATTATAAAGAAGATTCATAACTGATTGAGTCAAATTTAGAACTAAATGAGCTACTTTATTAAACTATTATTAGTAACTTAGGTAATATAAGTAACATAAAAAAAAAGATTGGCACAAAGGTAAGGGTATTTTATAAAACTGAAACTACTAGTAAATTAATAAGACTAGAAAAGTAGAATAAAAAGGGAACAATCTATCTAACCTACCTAAAAAAACGCAGCACAATAAAGAATGAAAAGGAGATGCAGAAAATGAAATGGAAGGCTGCGTATTTGGGACAGTTATCCTACGAAAAAAATAAGACAGATCCAAAAACAATGAAAGATGCAATTGGATAAAGTGAGGATAACATATGCTATATATATCTGCGTGTGACATATCTAATGAAAACAAGAAATAACAAACATCAATTGCTGCGTACTACCTAAAAAGAAGATCTGCTACTTACTTTATCTATGAAAAAAAATGAAGGCAGTGAATCAAATAAATAAAAATAATAAGGTGCTTCCTCTTTTTACGCTACCAAAAAAAAAAGCTGCGAGAATGAATACCATAATAAAAAATAAATGAAATCTATCCTATATCTGAAAGAAAAAGAACGGATCAAAAAAAAAATAAATAAATAAAAAATAAAATAATAAAAATGATGGATTGAATGTTGCGTAGTATATAAGCTGCGTTTGATCTCTTCTTCCAGAAAAGTAAATTGCAAAACTAAATCTATCCTAATTTAATACCTACTCTAAAAAGACAAAAAAAAATAGAAATTAATATTAGAATGAAGAGTTGCTATAAAAAAAAAGTGAGGAGATCTCCCATGTCTGCTTGTTCTCTCCGCAGGTCCACACCACACTTGATTCTTCCTCCTGCGTATTATGTACGCTTCCCCCTTCCAAAACTGATCTGGGCTTTGTTCCTTTCGCTATATGTTGGGCCATCTTCTTTATTTTCCAAGTTGGGCCAAAGGTTGGGCTGTGGCATGTTTTAATGGGCTGCTGGGCCTTTGTGGCTAAATATGTATTAATGGGTCGGTTCGACCCATTTAGATGGTGTCGGGCCGGCCCAATAAAATATGAATGCACCGTCGGACTTGATTTTCCGTGTTCTTTCCATTTCTCGTGCTTGTTTTTGCTCTTTGGCTTCGTTTTTGCTCCTTTTCTTTAATATTCGTACCTACAATAATAAATAACACATATAAATGATAAATGCACTAAAATTACACGTTTTGCTATTTATTATGCCAAAAACGAAGGGATATTAACACTAAAAACTTGAATAATTATGTGTCTAACAAGGGGTTAAATAGTTTTCTTTTAATCTTTTAAAACTTTTTGTATCAAATGTCCATTAGCGGGGACATAAGATGAGATGCGTTTGTTTATACTCAAAGACTATATGAATCAAGTAGCACATTGATAGATCATACCACACACAAGTAATGCAAGTAAAAGGATAAAGCAACAAGGAAAAGTAAATGCAAACCGACACAATGATTTATAGTGGTATGGCTACAAGGAATCCTTCCTTGCCCTACATCCACTCCCCAAGTCACCAACTCGAGAGTTCGACGTCACTAGTAAAAGAATCTCCTTTACACCGGTGGAGAAACCTTCACACACTAGCTTACAATCTTTACCGACACCTAAGCTAGGATGTCGTGTTCTTTCACATGGGTACAACATTCCCTAAGTCCCTTATACATTGCTTACACTTTATCCGGTACTAAGCTACACACCGGGTCCTTGCACAATGGATAGGACCAACACCCTTTTACACCGTCTACAATATTTTACGACACCTAAGCTAGGATGTCGTGCTCTTTCACATGGGTACAACAACTCCCTTCACACTACATACTTTATGGTTTACAACACCAACCACATTATTATACAAGAGTAGAAGTATAGACACAACAATGGTGATTGTGTAGGTAACACGTAACACATTCACGCAAAGTGAAGCCTTCAATGATTAATGCTTGGTGAGACTTTTAAGAGAGAGATCTGAAATGATAGATCTCGGAGGTTACACAATGACTTGATGTATGTTTTGTGCTTGAACTTCTTGATCTTGTTTACACCTTGAGTGATCTCCATAACTACAAAGAGAAACACTAAACAAGAAGAAGAACAATTATAGATCTAAGATATACATGTTAGAGAGTAGAAATATATGATAGAAGATCAGATATAGAGAAAAGAGTATGATGGAAAGGTGTGAGAAATAAGTGGCTTGGGGTCTCTAATTTTAGCCAAAGCTCATGTACCCACGGACCCCGCCGGACCCTTTCCCAAAAGGTCCATCGGGGTCCGTCTGTCTGTCAGAAAATCAACAATTTAATATTGCAAATCTTTGGTTAAGTCAACTCCTAAACCATATTAATTGTTAGATTTTCTTGAAGGATTTGTCTAGCTTTTGCAAGGCATGTTACTTAATGATGTAAAAATTATTTATCTTTATTTTTACAAAGATGGAAACGTGTAAGTATACACGAAATATGATTACGAGTAATTTGTGCATTTTCCGTTATGCATTACAAGTTACATGTTTGTCATCAACAAAACAGGTGGATCAACTTTTGATGGATAGTTTAAATATCGTAATATCCGCAGTAACAATCTCCCCCTTTTTGATGATGACAAACAATGTAAACGTGATAGATAGTAAAGTGTAAAAGTTACCGGTTACCATCGTAAAGTGTAAAAGTTATCGATTACCACCTTTGTTTACACTTTTCTCCCCCTTTTGTCGAAACAAAAAGGCGAGGATGAATGAAAAACGCATTTGAAGTTAGTGGATTGAAAATTAAAAAGCTAGATAGAAAATTATTTTCATATAATCCCTATTGGTTAATACTCCCCCTAAATGGAAGCACCTGGGAATACATGACTTAATGAAAACTTTGGCTTTACTCCGGCCTCAAGGCTTAAAGGAACATTCGACTTTAACACTTGGAGTCCCAGAGTGTAGCGACTACACATTAGTCCATTACTCTTACTAGCTCCCATCGAATGCGATATTGCGAACTCCACGCAACATCATATTGAATATCAATAGCCCGGGATGTAACTCCCGCCACCCTTGCACAACGAAACTTTATAAGAATTGTTTGGAGAACAATCTTGTTGTTCAAGACTAAATATAATGTGCAAGTGCTCCACATATATCCATGATCACCACAGGATCCATGTAACAAATTAAGAGACTTATCCTGCATTAAAGTTAGATAAATAAGAAAAAAATTGTGGCACAATGAGATGTGCTTAACTTGCATCAAGGTTATTCAAGACTCAGTATAATGTGCAAGTGCTCCCTATTGATCCATGATCATCACCCGATCCATGTAACAAATTAAAAGACTTATCCTGCACCAAAGTTAGATAAAAGAAAAATAGAGGCACAACGAAATGTGCTTAACCTACATCAAGGTTATAGAAGAAAGAAAATAAAAGCACAAAAAGGTGTGCGTAACTTGCATCAAGGTTAAAAAAAATTGTAAACCCACAAAGAAGTAGTGATGATGAATTAAAGCATGCTCCCCCTTGATGGTTGCTCCCCCTTGTTTCGGGGCGTCAAGTTATGGAGATAATCCAAAATAATGTTCATTCATGAACTCTATGAATGCGTGACATATGCACTCATTTAATAAGACTCAACGTAAGCTCCGAATTGTATAAAGCACTAAGAAAGAAAGACATGGTGATGAGCTACAAAAATGGGTTTGAGATGTGCTACAAAACATAGTTAGTATACAACTGCACATAAGTATAAGTAAGATTTTGAAAAGACTGTGGACTAAACATGTCTTACGATACCAGTTTCATGCATAAAAATGCATCAACACACCCTAAGATCACTAAGAAAGGGTTACCAAAATACTCAAGATCACTAAGCATGAGCAATCAAATATTAGTCACTACCCAAGATCACAAAGCATGGAATAGTACGAATATCATTACTCAATATCACCAATATCAAATATCATACAACTCACATTTTAGCACATAAATTCACAAATTTGAGTGGTTTTAAAGCATACGAAACATTGCTTAGAAAAATGAATAACATTTGACAAAATTAGAAAAGAAGAGGTAAAACAGCAGACCCACGGACCCTTCTGGGTGACGGACCCCTGTTGAGAAGGGTCCAACGGGGTCCGTGTCTGTCTATAGACAGTTTCTAAAAGTGAAAATTGAGTGTTGAGGGAAAGAGGTATTGCAAAACCTAAACAATAAAATCTGATCATAAAGATGTTTTAGGGGTTGACTTAAGACAAAGAAGATGAGATTTCATCATCAGTAGGTTTAGGTGGTGGAGAGTGAGTCGGGTTGACAAGACAACAAGGTTTGACACGGACTCGGATTATGTGTTTTGTGGTGGGCTTAGGAAAGGATTCAGAGGCTTTAGGTATGAAAGTACTGGAGACGATTTCTAAATATCTGACTTCTACTTATGAGGAAGTGGATGACTCATAGAAGATTTAGGATTAATGAATGTGCATTTGAACTATGTTGGCAAGTACTTTGAAGAAACATTGCCTAGAACAAGATATAATGACACTAGAGAGTGAGTGTTGTGAAAAAGGTTTCATGGTTGGTCCATATGAATTAGTGAAAGTAAGAGAATGTTTATGGAGTGCTACTATGAAACGTATGTGGAACATTAGTACAAGAAATGGGTAACGTTTGAAAAAGTTGAAAGAATAAAAGGTGAAAGAGATCATCAGACCCACGGACCCTTGTTAGAAGGGGTCTGACGGGATCCGTAACCTTCTGAGACAGACGGAAAAGAGAGTGAAATGTAGCCCGATATCTTATAATAAGGGTGTTACTAAGATGTTGGGTATAAGAGCATTGATCTTTTACTGGATGTGGTAGACACTAAGGTAATGGATCCATGGTTAGAGGTGGAAAGACCTTATGGTTTCTATGATGAGAATAGGTTGAGTATATGTTCATGGTTTGAAGGGATGTATTTAGAAACAAGACGCATTTCATCATGAAATTCATTTGGCTTTTGATATCAAAAGAAAATGTGTTAATGTGTGTTGCGTTGTGGATACTTTGGAGAGTTTGATAGTTGCAAGATGACCATGTTGTTAGGACCATTGGAATAGTTAATTATAATAGGTAGACTAGGAGGTATGTAGTTCCTCCTGGTCCTAGTAGTAGTAGGAGCAAGTCGTGCTCCTGGTCCTAGTCAAAGTCAAACTTTATTATTTATTTATTATTCTGTTAGGATATGCATGAGATATGTTAGGAAAGGATATGCATATCAGTTTTACACATATTGTTTAATGATGTATTAGGGTTTCCTTGTAGTATAAAAGGAACCTGAGGCAAAAGGGTTAGAGACACCTTCATCAAACGTAGTTCTAGTCATTATCAATATTAGAAATCCTTAGAAAGGATCAAGTATTTATAGTTATTATGTTCTTCTTTATTGTATTTGTATTCCGCATTTATATTGTATAGAGTCTCTCTGTGATAGACTTGTGATTACAGAAGTCGTTCACCGTTCCTGACAGGCTGCAAGATCCACATCTAGTGGACCCAACAAGTGGTATCAGAGCCTGGGAGAGTCTCTGTACAAGAAGAATCAATTTTTCTTATTACTAACACTTTTGTTTTATCATGTCTGCCTCAAGTTCTACTCAAACAGGAGAAGACAGCACTCCTAAAACTGTGCAACCTCAGCAGATCGTTGCTACGGTTTCCAACACAAATGGGAAATTCCCTCTTCTGAAAAAGGATGAGTATGATAGTTGGGCAATGAAGATGGAATGGTGGATCACCAACACTGATCAAGACCTTTGGAAGGTTATTCTGAATGGGAATAGCAGGAAGCTAACTGGAAGAGACAAGAATGGTAATATTACTCTTCTTGACCCTAAAACTCATGAAGAAATCATAGCCATTCAGAAGGAAGTCAAAGCAAAAACTATTTTGCTTCAATCTCTTCCTGATGATCACATGGGTGACTTCTACCATTTGGATGATGTTAGAGAGATCTGGAATGGAATAAAAGCACGGTTTGGTGGGAATGAGGAGTCAAAGAAAATGAGAAGATCCATGCTGAGAGATGAATTCATAGAATTCAAAATCTTAGAAACTGAAGGTATACATCAAGGGTATGACAGGTTCCAAAAGATATTGAGCCAATTGAATCAACTTTGGTCGAAACCTGACGATGGTGATATTAATGCAAGATTTCTTAGAGCCTTACCCTACTCATGGAATCAGGTGGTAATCTCTCTCAAAGCAAAAGGTGGGCTTGACTATCTCAATTTTGATGATCTATTTCATAAGCTCAAAACTTTTGAACCTCATGTGAGAGGATATTCAAGTGATTCTTTTCCCACTCCTGCTAATTCTGCCTTTGTGAGTTCTATGGCATCCAGTCCCATGTCGTATGCTAGTATCCCAAGCAATACTGTGTCTTCTCAACATACTTTTCAGCATACTTCCGCTCCTGATCCTACAGCCAAGTCTGGTAGCATGGTAGAAGCCGTTCTTCATTCTTTTGTGGCTGATGTTGATGCTCAACAACAACTTGCTTTTGATGACTTCAAACAGGTCGATAAAATTGACCTATATGAAATGGATCTTAAATGGCAGATGGCCATGCTCACTCTTAGGGTTCACAAGTTTGAGAAGAAAGCAGGTCGAAAATTCAATTACAACCCAAGGGAGCCAGCAAGATTCGATAGAAGCAAGGTTCGATGCTATAACTGCCAGCAACAAGGTCACTTTACAAGGGAATGCCCTAGCAAGAATGACCAGGAGAAGAGCAGATACTCAGCTTTAAGGTTCAGGAGGTAAAAGATGACAATAAGGCATTGGTATCTGTTGACTCTATGGTCAACTGGAATGATCATCAGACTACCACTTTGGAATCAGCTGAGTCCTCGACTGACGTGTTTGCAATGATTGCTGGGAATCTATCTGATGCAGAGGAAGCAGACGAGTTTGCTCTTATGGGCATCCTACCTCAGGTACAACATTGTCCTCTTGGTTGTCATGATAAATATTCAGAATTGCTGTCCCAATATAATGATTTAAATGATCAGAATGATAAGTATTTTTTGGAGGTTCAAGCCTATAAGGCTTCTTTAAACACATTGGAACAACAAAAGAGGTGGCTACAAGATACTCAACGTGAGTATGAGGATAAAATTAGGATACTAAGCATCGATTTAGAAAACACAACAAATATGCTTAAATATACAGAAAAGGTAAAAGATGCCAGTATCAAAGAAAAACAAGAGATGCAAGAAAGATTAGATGCTACAATGTTGAGATTTGAAAAATGGAAAAAGGCACCTAAAAATCTTTCAAAGTTAATCAATAGTAGCATGTCTGGTAGGACTAAAAGAGGGTTAGGATTTGATAAATATATTGATTCAGAAGATGTGTTTGATTTATCTTTTTCGAGTGTCTTTGATGCCGACAAAGAGGAAGAGGGAGAACCTAGTTACAATAGGTTTAAACAAACAGCAGAAATGCATGCTGTCCCTCCTCCTCTTACTGGAACTTTCATGCCCACTTCTAGGCATAATGACTTGGATGGATCACAGATGCATGAGTCCCCAAAAAGTTCTACTAATTCCAATGACTTTGTCTCGTGTACTTTCAGTGACAAAGCCAGTGACTCTGCATCAAGTGGTTCAAGTGAAGAGTCAAGACCTACAAGTTCCAAGTCGAATGATCATGCTGCTACTGGTGCTAGGAAGTGTGAAGAGAGAGTTACTTTTAAGTCAACTGTGTCTGGTCCTGGTTTATTGAGTCCTAGGAAGATTGATTCTCCTAGAATTGTGTGTAATAAAGTTAGCAGTATGAAACAATATCATTCTAATAAAAGGTCGATTAAAACATGTTTTATTTGTGGAAGTGCATTTCATTTGATTAAAGATTGTGATTTTCATGACAAACATGCTTCTGTTCATCAAGCATTTCCTGCTCCTGGTCCACCAGGAGTTGCTCCATATTCTTCTAGAAGACTCAATCCTAGTGCTCAATCATTTTCCTCTTCTAGAAGGACCTCTCCATTAGCTTCTGATCATTGGAGAAACATTAGATTAACAACAAATAGAACCACTAGTAACTATTTTCAGAATTTTAATCCAATTTATTCACATAATTTTGACCATATGTATTTTGGTTTGGGAAGTTTGGGAACTGCTGTTAAGCCCTCAACAGGTTGTTCTTGGTCAAATAATAATACCAATATGATGCATAGGCAACCAAAGAACAACGGTGGATCTCATCAATCTTCTTGGCTCTCTACTAAAGATCAACAAGGCAGGCTCAAACCTGAAAAGGTTTGGGTCCCCTTAAGACACTAACTTTTGCATTTTTATTATCTTGTTGTTGTAGGTTACTCCATACCAAGATCCTAGTCTAGGAATTGTTGATAGTGGTTGCTCTAGGAGCATGACAGGAAATAAAAGTCTTCTCTCTAACTTCGTACCATTTCAAGGCGCCAAGGTCTATTTTGGTGGAGGTGAAGGCAGGATCACTGGCAAAGGAACAATTCAGACGCCTAATCTAAATTTTGAGCAGGTCTACTATGTGGAAGCACTTCAACACTTCAACTTGATATCAGTCTCTCAGATTTGTGGAAAGAAGCAGTTTGTTCTCTTTACGGATACTGATGCACTTGTGCTATCCAAAGATTTTAAACTTCTGGATGACTCACAGGTTCTGCTCAGAATCCCTAGAAGACACAATCTCTATAGCATCAAGCTGAATGAAGTCAACCCTACTGGTCAACTAGCATGTTTGGTTGCTAAAGCCTCAGAAGATGAAGCCACTCAATGGCACAGAAGGATAGGGCATGTGAACTTCAAGACCATTCACAAACTAGCAAATCTAAATCTAGTCTCTGGTTTACCTCCCAAGTCATTCAGAAATGATATAAATTGTATTGCTTGCAGCAAAGGCAAACAACATAAAGCATCCTTCAAGGCCATTACTGCTCTTAGTCTTATAACTGAACCATTGCAGCTACTACACATGGATTTATTTGGTCCTACCTCCATTAGGAGCATTGACCACAAACAATTCTGTCTGGTGGTAACTGATGGATATAGTAGGTTTACGTGGGTGTTCTTTATGGCTGCCAAGAGTGAGACCTACCCAATTCTTAGAGATTTTCTTACCCTTATAGAGAACCAGTTGTCCAAGAAGGTTAAAGGTATTCGTTGTGATAATGGAACCGAGTTCAAAAATAAAGACCTCATAGCACTTTGTAATGCTAAGGGCATCAAAAGAGATTATAGTGCAGCAAGAACTCCTCAACAGAATGGCGTGGCAGAAACAAAGAACAGGACTCTAATAGAAGCAACAGGAACAATGCTTGCCGATTCCAAGCTTCCAACCATGTTCTGGACAGAAGCTGTTAATACTGCAAGTTATGTTTTGAATAGGGTTTCTATTACCAATCCTCACAAGAAGACTCCTTATGAGCTCCTAACGGCCAAAGTTCCAAATATTGCTCATTTGAAGCCTTTTGGGTGTCCTGTCACCACTCTGAATACTAGTGACTATTTGGGGAAGTTTGATGGCAAGGCAGATGAAGGATACATTGTGGGATATTCAACTCACTCTCGGGCTTATCGTGTCTACAATCTCCAAGCCAAGCGGGTCATTGAAACTATTAATCTCAGGTATTTTGAAGAGAAGTCAAACATCCAAGGCAAGGGTCCTGAATGGTATTTTGATCTTGATTATCTTAGTGATTCATTAGGATATTTTCGTTTCAAAACTAACCATGATGCAGGTCCACAAGTGTTTGCAACTTCTAGTACAGGTGTTCCTTCTAGTCTTTCTGACTAAATTGACGAGGATGATATTTTTGTGGTTCCATCCTACTCCACCACCGTCTCTCCTACTCATCCTAGTGATGCAACTCCATTGGATGTATTGGATTCACAAGTAGCTCTTGACACCCTCCTCAAACAACAACAAGAAGCTACTACAATAGCTGCTAAAGGTGGCTTTGAGTTTCCTTTGAATTCGCCTACTGACAAAGCTGCTCCTAGTACCCCAGCTACTACTTCTAGTGCTAGTTTAACACCTATTGGTATTCCGGCTAGTGAGTCTGCTTCTCATAGTCGATTCTCCAGTCCTTCTGATTTGGGGAACCATCAAAAGAAGTCTTCTACCAAGCTGGATGATATTCATAAACAACCAATAGATGGCATTTTCAACGCTGCTTCATATGATGTTGACTTCGTTGGGGATCTCAATAACTTGGCACTAGAAGTGGAGGTAGCTTCCAATCTAGTGTTGCAATCACACAAAGATCACCCTACCAATCAAATCATTGGAGATCCTGGTTCTACTGTCAAGACACGCAGAATGCATAAGAAGGCCTCATCTGATCATCATGCTCTTGTGAGCTATATTGAAGATCAAAAGCGTAATAATCATACGGACTTTCAACACTGTTTGTTTGCTTGTTTTCTTTCATAGGTGGAACCTAGATCAGTCACTCATGCTCTTGAGGATCAAAGTTGGGTGGAGGCTATGCAGGAGGAAATGCAGCAATTCTTGTTTCAGAATGTTTGGGTTCTAGTTGACTTACCAGATGGAAAGACAACAATCAATACCAAATGGATTCTCAAGAACAAGAAAGATGCACGGGGAATTGTAGTGAGGAATAAAGCTAGGCTTGTCGCACAGGGCCACACTCAAATTGAGGGCATTGACTACACTGAAGTTTTTGCTCCGGTTGCTAGGATTGAGGCTATTCGTCTGTTTTTGGCTTTTGCTTCTTATGTGAGCTTTACGGTTTTTCAGATGCATGTCAAGAGTGCATTTCTCTATGGCAAGATTGATGAGGAAGTGTATGTCACTCAACCTAAGGGCTTTGTAGATCCACTTCATCCCAAGAAAGTTTACAAGGTAGTCAAGGCTCTTTATGGATTACATCAGGCTCCTAGAGCTTGGTATGAGCGTCTTTCAACTTTCTTGTTAAAGAATAGCTATAGACGAGGTACTATTGATAAAACACTATTTCTTAAGAGGGATACCAAGGACATTATCCTTGTTCAGGTTTATGTGGACGATATTATCTTTGGTTCTACTAAGAAGGAATGGTGTGATGAGTTTGAACACTTGATGAAAGGCGAATTTCAGATGAGTGCTATGGGAGAGCTTTCCTTCTTCCTTGGTCTTCAAGTCAAGCAACAGTCGGATGGGATCTTCATCAGTCAAGATAAATATGTTCATGAGATCCTTCAGAAATTTGACATGGATCCTCTTAGACCAGCATCAACTCCTTATGAAGTTTCTAAAGTCAAACTCAAGAATGAGCCAGATCCCCTGGTCAATGTTCACATGTACAGGTCTATGATTGGCTCACTCATGTATTTGACTGCATCACGTCCGGATATCATGTTTGCAATAAGTGCTTGTTCTAGACATCAGGTGGCTCTAACAGTTTCTAACTTGAATGCAGTTAAGAAGATTTTCAAGTATATCAAGGCTCAACCCAAGCTAGGCTTGTGGTATCCTAGAGAATCACCTTTTGTTCTTGAAGCATATAGTGATAGTGACTATGCAGGTGCTAATAATGACAGAAAATCTACTACTAGTGGTTGTCAATTTTTGGGTCGAAGACTTATTTCATGGCAATGCAAGAAATAGACGATCGTAGCTACTTCTTCAACAGAAGCTGAATACGTTGCTGCTGCTAGCTGTTGTGGACAAGTATTGTGGATCCAAAATCAGATGTTGGATTATGGGTTCAATTTTATGAACACCAAAATTTTCATTGACAATCAAAGCACTATCTGCATTATGAAGAATCCTGTTTTTCATAAACGGACAAAACATATTGAAATTTGGCACCACTTTATACGGGATGCCAATGAGAAGAGGTTGATACAGGTTCTTAAAGTTCATACGGATGATAATGTTGCTGATTTGTTGACAAAAGCCTTTGATGGTCCTCGGTTCAACCACTTGGTGGTTCACATTGGGATGGTCAATCCTTGAGGTCTAGGATTGAGGGGAGGCTAAGCCTAAGGGGAGGCTTCGTGTACATATTTATTTGCACAAACTAACATATTGGTAGATTCTAACAACATATTGCATTGGTTCTGGTGGTGTGTGTTACTCCTGGTGGAGGTTTTTGCTCACTTCTGGTGGTTATATTCTTTCATGACTGGCTTCTAGTCCTTATTGGGTAGCTTCTAGTCAATCTTGGTTGGCTTCTAGTGGATAAAAATCCTTCTTTGTCAAGTGATGGTTGGCTTCTGGTACTGGTTTGGGACACTGTTTACCTTATTGACTTCTGTTGACCACATTCTGCTTCTAGTATTGACCATTGTGCGCTTTGACTTTTAGTCAACGCATTCAAATTCTGGTATATATCCTCTTATTTAACTTTGGTAAATTGGAATTTGGAAATAATGTTAAAAGGGGCAAGTGGTTACTTTGCAATAACTGTCTAATTTGAGAGGGCAACCCCCATTATTAGGGGTCAATGAACAGTTACTCCCACCATTATTTATGGTCAATTATTCCCCCGTGACTCATTCATCTCACTCATAACACACACACATCCGATCCTACTCTCACAACCCTAACAAAAATCATCTTCCATTCCTATTAATCAAGATCCATGGCTGCCCTGGTATACCAACCTGCTCACAACAAGGTCGCCTATCTAGGAGATGGTCCACACCGTGATGATTTCACTGACATACTGGACTTCATTGAGGCTTCAAACCTTAGGTATGCTTTTACTGTGTGTCCTATTGTTTATGATAGTATCATTCGTCAGTTTTGGGCTTCTGCTCGTCTTGTGGCTGTGGTTGGTCGTCCACGTGAACTCCATGCTACCATAGATGGACGTTCATACGTGGTTTCTGAAGCTTCTATTCGTAGTTCCCTTCATCTTCAAGATGAAGGTGGTGTTGTTTCCATCCCCAATGCGGAGGTGTTGGAGGGGATGGCTGCTCTTGGGTATAATCATGGGGGGAAGTTTAACTTCCAAAAGAATCGGTTTTCCCCCTAATGGAAGCTTCTAGTGCATTTTCTGATTCATTGTTTAAGTCCCAAGTCTGGGAGTTGGGATGCTTTTCCTACTCCTTTGGCTACTGGTCTCATATGCTTAGCACAGGGTAGGGTATTTAATTTCTCTCGTTATTTGTTTGAGGGGATGGTTAGCAATCTGTCTAGTGCTGGTTCTAGGAAGAAGTTTCTGATGTATCCTAGGTTTTTACAACATATACTTGTTTGTATACCTCGTGATAGGACTGAACATGCGCCTTCTAAGGTTACTGCTAAAGTATACTATAACATGGCCCATGGGTTTAGCGGGGAGTAGAGGCCCCTTACTGCGGCCATGTTGGGGCTGGCTCAGGGTCCTCCTGATGTTGTTGTTCCTCCGGTTGAGCAAGCCGAGGAGGAACCTCAATTAGGTGATGACCCAATGGAGGAGGAGGATCATGCTGGTGGTGCACCTCATGTGGTTGAGGAAGAGCCAGTTGAGGAGGTGGTGGTTGAAAGGCCATCCACTTCCAAGGCTGCTCCTTCTTCATTGCCACATTCGTCTCCATTTGTGGAGACTCCCCCTCCTAGTCCTGCTCCACACTCTTTTGATAAGCCTTCTGGTGCTGGTGCTCCTAATGTTGACCCATTTATTGCTTATGGTTCCAATGAAGCCTTCCCTGACCCAAGTCCTCTTGGTGGGAAAGCGGAGGAGCCTATTACACTTACTTCCTTACTCGATCTTATGCACAGGTATCATGCACGGATTCTTTCCTTGGAAGCAGATTTGAATCAACACGGGAAGCTTACTAGGGAATTTGTTCTTCCCATGGCTGATCGAATCAAAGCCTTGGAGACTCAGCAAAGGCGTCGGAAGAAGCATGTGGTTCACTTTGACTCTGATGAGGAGGTTAAGGATCGTGTTGAGGATGGGTTGACTTTGTTGGCAAAGGCTGCCTTTGCTGATAAATTGTATGATGATCTGCCGATTCCTCCGACTTCCTCCAGTGTTCCTTCTCCTGCTGCTGTTTCCACACCAATGGAAGGTGCTGCTAGTCCTGCTGCTGGTTCCACTGCGGGTCCCTCTCATGATCCAAAGGGGAAGGCCCCCATGACTGATGCTCCCTCACCACCTCGCAAGCGTACACGCAGACAGCTTGAGGAGGATAGGTTGGGTGAGGAGGCTGCTCAAAGGATGCAAGCCGAAATTGATCAAGTTGCTCGTGCTGAGGAGGAAGCTCTTCAACAGCAGAGACGTGAACAGGTGCAGCATGATGCTATGCATTGGAATGATAGCGATTGGATGCAGGTGTTGACTATTCTTACCAAGGATTATTCCCAGTTCACTGATCTTTTGGGCTCGGATGTGGATGAGCATAACTGTATTCCTCGAGCCATGGTGTTAATGCGCAAGCACCAATTGGCGCTTGCTGCACAGCTTCGTGAGAAGCGTAAGAACAGACCTTTGTCGAGAGCTGAGGAGCGAAAGCAGATGCAGCGATATGTGAAGTATCAATCGGCTGCCTATTTCACTACTGGTTGGAAGTGGGACAGGGTTAGGGCTTTGTCTTTTGATGAGCTTAAGGCGCTCTATGAACGAATGGTAAAGCATTAGAGCACCCCGATTCTGGAGCGATTCATTTATCATCCTTCTCCACGTGTGGTGACCACTTGTTCACCTGCTGTTACTACTTGTCCTACATCTGATACTACTCCTGGTTCTGCTGCTATTCCATCGGTTTTTGCTGCTTCTACAGTTGGTATCACCCCTACTTCTTCGGTTGCTCCAACGGTTTCTTCTTCAGGTCCTGCTACCACCACCACATATGCTACCACCACCACCTTTGCTACCACTACCACCACCACTGCTACACCTGCTATGGCATCACCATCACCACCCGTGCCTGGTTCTCAACCTATTCCTTCTTCTAGTGCAGCTCCTGTTGATCCTTTGGGTGGGCAAACTATTGATTCTAGTTCTACTGCTCCCACTCCTGCTGCTCAGGTAAAGGTAAAGGTTGAACCCTCACCTAATGATCCCACTCCTCGCCGTTCCATGCGCAATAAATTAGCTAGACGTGCTAGACGTGGCAAGACGGTTCCCTATGAGAAGCGTGCTCCCGAAAATCTTATTGATGCAGTTTCTGATAGTGACTCCGATTTGCCTTTGGGTAATGGATATATTGCTGGTTGGACGGTTACGCATTCCACGACTCTTCCTGGTACGGTATCTCATAGGATTACTCTTAGTGATGGGTCTGTTAGGTTTGCTTCGGGTCTGCAAGGTATTTTGTCTTGGGCGGATCGTAAGGATCTTATGGCTTTATATGGGTTTGTGGATGTCGGCATGCCTGTTCATCCTAATGATGTGCCCTCCTGGCCTGGTCTGCGAGTATGGGCTGATTTGAAGATGATGCTTGATGCCCCTCCCCATGCTCCTATTTCTGGTGTCTGGAAGGATCAGCCACAATGGGTTATTCAGCGATGGAAGTTATATGCGGGCTGTGGTGTGCGTATGTTAGAGTTGGAATCTGGTCTTATGGTATTCATGCTCACCGACTTGGATTATCCGTTGACGATTGCTTTGATGGAGGCTATGCTTGCTTGTCACTTGCAGATTTCTAATGCCCCCTCCGGGAATGAGTCTTCTATGGCAACTACATTGGTGGAGGGGATCTAATCTCGTTTGAAAACTGATAAGGTGGTTGCTTCTGGTCTCTGATATGGTTGGTTTGTAAGTTTTTATGTTTTGTGTTTTTGATCATTTGTTAATACTACAATTCTTTTCACCAATATGTAAAGTGATTGGTGACTTTCATTCATTATCGTTAAAAAAAAAATTAAAAAAAAATATACTTTTTATATAATATCTGCTTATACTTTAAACATACCATGGATTTTACACTTGTGAATACAATACCATCTACTGATTCACACTTTGGGTTCTGGTTGCTGATTCATACTTTTGCTGGTTACTGGTTTCATCTGGTCTTGGACTTGGTCCTCACAACAAATGGTCCTCAACTCACCATGTCTAACCGACAAGAAAGAGTTGATTCACCTTGAGGGTACGGCTCCTGGTGTGATTCTCAAATCCGTTAATGGTTGCCAGGTTACCCAAAACTGGATGGTTTTCACTTGCCATGGTCCTAGACTGAAAAGTGGCTAATCCAAGGGGGTACGGATCTTGGTAAAGATTTTATCAAATCCGTTGATAGCTGTAATAGCTTGCTTAAAGCTATAGGGTTTTCAACTCACCGATGCTTCATTGCTGAGAGTTGGCGAGTCCAGAGGGGTACGGCTTCTGGTAAAAACATATCAAATCCGTTAACGGCTGTGATGGTTTGCCTAAAATCATCAGGGTACCCCCACTCACCATTGATTCACGTTCTAAGAGTTGGGCTGGGTTCTGGTCTCCCAGGGTGATGCTTATTCCACCACAATGACTGGCTAGCCCAAGAGCGAGCAGCTACTTGGTAAAGGCTCATCAAATCTGCTCATGTTGCTGTAAAGATTCAACACGATGCTGATTTGTTTCAAGCTTTGGAGAAGCTTCTAGTGTTCCTTGTTGCAGCGGTTCTTCTGTTCCTTATCTTGTTGTTGCTGCTGTTTCTTTTGCTGTTTCAATCCTCAAGCGTTATTGCCTGTTTTACCAGGAAATTTGAACTCAACAGGTCAAATTCAAGTTTAGGGAAGGATTGTTAGGACCATTGGAATAGTTAATTGTAATAGGTAGACTAGGAGGTATGTAGTTCCTCATGGTCCTAGTAGTAGTAGGAGCAAGTCGTGCTCCTGGTCCTAGTCAAAGTCAAACTTTATTATTTATTTATTATTCTGTTAGGATATGCATGAGATATGTTAGGAAAGGATATGCATATCAGTTTTACACGTTTTGTTTAATGATGTATTAGGGTTTCCTTGTAGTATAAAAGGAACCTAAGGCAGAAGGGTTAGAGACACCTTCATCAAACGTAGTTCTAGTCATTATCAATATTAGAAATCCTTAGAAAGGATCAAGTCTTTATAGTTATTCTGTTCTTCTTTATTGTATTTGTATTCCGCATTTATATTGTGTATAGAGTCTCTCTGTGAATAGACTTGTGATTACAGAAGTCGTTCACCGTTCATGACAGGCTGCAAGATCCACATCTAGTGGACCCAACACATGTGGATGATTTAATGTTTCGTGTGACAAAGAGATTTGATGAGAACACTTGAAGTGTTGGACATGACTTCGAAGATTGGTTTTTGCCTAGTGGGGTTAGAGAGATGATACAATGGAGGTTATGGTCGTTTTTTTGCGAAAAATAGGAATGATGGTATGAGTTTTGGAGTGTTTGGTTGTTGGTTATGACTTGGAGAACTTCTCCATCATACCACGAACCTTTACACGGACCCTTCTGAGGAGGGGTCTGACGGGACCCGTCAACCTCTGACATAGACAAAGAGATTTGGTGAGATGAGCAAAACTTAAACTAGATGATGATGTTAGTCGTCCTACACAAGTTGAAACAAGTTTTTCATCACATATTACAAGCAAACATTTCATGATGGTGCAGCAATTTGTCTCAACAAGTATGACCATAGACATGTATGCACATTTTCATAGACATGATGGAAGTGTACACATATGAACACAATATGTTCTCAAGTAAACACATAAATAGAAAGTCCCACATATTAAGCATAGAGGTAAAAAGATGTCACACCTAGACTTAATGTCATGCTAGAAGAGTGGCGGATACATCAACGTGTTAAGTAAATGGTTTTAGTCAGGATATCATTTGCACTAACAATGGTCTTTACGACAATAGATATGACTATCATAGAGTGACAACAAGTGATTTCTAAACCTATAAAGCAAGTATGCTAGTAACAAAAGATCTCATAAGATGGCAACGTGTTCATTAATAAGATACAAGATTACCACATAGCAACATCTATGTAAGATGCTATTGATTTGTCATAAACCTATTAGGCATATAAGTTGGTGGCAAAGATGTCAATGAGGCGGCAATCATATGAAAACTAACATTTAATAGAAGTCCCTATGTAACAAGATAGCATCAAGACAAGGACATATAAAACACTTGATTTTGTCGTAAGGCTTAGACACATGTGCATACTATAGAAACTAGAATGGGGGGGGGGGGGAGGTTGAATAGTTTCTTAAATTTTACTTGTTAAAGGTTGGTTTTAAAAAATCCTTTTTCAAAAACTTAAGCTTGAGTATTTATGTGAAACCTTCTTATACACAATATGAACAAGATATAGTGCAACTAACTAATAATCACAAGTATAAATAATGAATGTATAGTGCAACTAAACTAATAATCACAAGTATAAAGAATAATGAATGTAAAGAGATAAGGGAAGGAAAGATCAAACCAAACACCAAGGATTTGTAGTGGTTCTACAACGAAGCTCACTCCTCGTTCCTACTCCACTCCTCGAGTACTCCTTACTCGAGAGTTCACTAATCAACAAGCTCCTTAAGGTGGAGAAACCGTACACAACATCGCTTAACCAATTTCTGACTCTAAGCTAAAAGTCGAGCCCTAATCTTAGCTAGGACCAATCTACACCAATATACTTTGAGGACTAAGTATTAACCCTAATACATACACAACTTCCAAATAGACACAAGTACTTGGATCTTCACAACAATGACACAACAATGAATAAATAAGTTTGGATCTTCAATGGATCTTTGAGGTAGACACAACACTTCAAGAATGATAGTGTTCTTCTATTTGTACTTTGAGAGGAAAAGATGAGAGGAGAAAGATTCACTTCTAAACAAGTAGTAATCAAACAAATGATCAAGGATTTGAGTGATTTAAGAAGTATGAAGAATCTGGAAATGTATGTGCAAAAGAGGTGGATTGAAAGTCTGAGAATGGTCCACTATTTATAAGACAAACATCCAACGGCTATATCTGCCCGCGGTTCATTATTGGAGCCCACGGTTCCTTATCGATAAGGAACCGCCGTAGGTGCTAAGGAACCGCCGGCGTAGAGTCTGCTCCCTTTTGTCTTTTAGAGGGTTGGTTCGAATCTGGGGATTAAAATATCCTGAAAGGATACTCTAAACCAAGATAGAATATGCCATTTTTAAATTTCAAATTTTCAAATAATTAATTTAATAAAACATTTTCTTAAAAAGAAAGTTTAATAATAAAACTTTGTCACACTTAATAAAAAGTGAATTTTAAGAAAAGATTAAATCTTTGATCACTTAATTAGGATAACTACTTCTTTGTTCATACCTTAAGTGATAATGGTTGAAATGAAAAATACTTGAACTCAAGAATTCATTTTTCATTGTTTTCGTAAATGCTTGTTTTTACATATTGTCGTAATCAAAACAAAGTGAGACCAAAAAAAGCAAGTAACGTTTTTAGGCATCATTGCATTAAAAACTTCCCCTTTTTTGAATCCGACAATCCATAAACTCAATCATCTAATAAAACAAGATTTTCGAAGACGAGTTTATCATTTCTCCCCCTTTGTCGAAGCAAAAAGGTTGCAAAAGTCTTTGAAGAAGAAAAGAACCGGACTTTGCAAATGCTTCCCCTTGGTGCTTACTCCCCCTTGCTTGGGACACCAAGGAATCAATATATGGTGACAAGCTACATAGAAGGTTAGTAGTAGAGAAGAGACACCCAACAATATATAGCAAAGATCACAAAAAAATAAGAAACATAAGATCCAAGATAAGTCATGTTAAAAGACAACATGATAAAATATACAAGGAAATAAATCATACAAAGTTAAGCTAGAACCCTAAGATTTGCTTGAACTAGATGTCTTGAAGATAAGCAATCAATCCTTAGATAAAAGACAAGGTAGTGGCGGAAGGAGGTGGTGATGGCTTGGTAGAGATCTCATAGTTATAGTAGAGAAGAGGTTTGACTAAGAGACTCTTGATGTAATTCAACTCTTCATAGATGTGAGCCATAGCAAGATGTTGATATTGACAACATTGACAATATGTTCCATGATGCATGACATTATCATGCGAAGGAGGTAGAACACTAAAGGCTAGTGGTGGAAGATAAGAAGTTCCACAATCAACATTCTTAGAAGAAGAAGAGATGTGATTTTGTGTGTTCTTGGGTGAATTGGGATTGAAAGCAATTGGAGAGAATGGAGGAGAATCAAATCTTTCATTTGGGGAATTAGATATTTTGATTTGAGAAAGAATGCAAAATGCTTAAGGTTAAATAGAAAAAGCCCAAGATAATTTGGGGGTGGTCAAAGGGTTGAAACAAAAATTCCAAAAAGTGTTGGAACAAATTTGGAGTTTTAGGAATACCCGAAAAGTAGAGTACTGGGCGCGGTTCCTTACCTCAGCCGACGGTTCTTTATCACTGGGGAACCATGGTATCAATAAAGAACCGCCCACAGTGGGTTGAGTTTGGTGATGAGGGAGGATTTTCCAATGCAGTAAATCCTATTTTTCTAGTCTAACTAATCATGGGAATATGCTAAGAAGCAAAGATAGACAAAGAAAACACACAAGAGCTCACCAAACAAGGTTTAGACCAAAATACATAGATTTTTTAATAAAATTGATGTAGGAGGTGTGTAGAACTAGACACAAGGTCATGACACAATGATCCTCCATAGTTCTCTTTTGTTCTTGCTATATTTGAGAGACCCATACATATGAATTATGTAAGCTCATTATGTGTAACACCCCATTTTGATAAATGGAATGTCACGCGTGATTATGGCGTGTCATCAAAGCATACAAGGATAAATGTCTAAACATTACATGACCATAAAGGAAATACCAGAATCAAACATCGGTATCCCAAAAGTAGAAACTCATCACACACAAACATAAGTACTGCTTATGAAAGGACTAAACAATGTCCATGGAAATGAGTATCAAAGTATAGATAAATGCATAAAGTAAAGAAGGCTAGAAATCTTCCATTCCATATGCACGTATGCTTAAAGTCTACGAGCGTCCCTGAGTACCTGCCGTTTTGGGAACATGAAAAGGAAAACGGCTGAGCAATACGCTCAGTGCACGGATATACAAGCATAGCATGAACAGTATAAGCATATAAACATGAAGCAGCGGAAAAGACTAAGTCCTGGATAACCTGGTTATATCTTAGTAAAACTGGTTTTATAGTTTGAAAAGCCTTATGTTTATCTTGTAAAAACTGTTTAACATATTTTACCATTAGCCAATATAGGTCATGAAATATCAACGTGCATGAATACTTGGAGGGGTGACCTCGTCATGCAAATTAGAGGGACTACTCTAATTTAATATACTGGTTTTTGGGTAGGAGGGATAAGCTCCTTGCGAAGGATGAAAGGCACACACCACATTCACACTGAGTAATCTACTGAAAACATGTAACTAGGATGCACCCATACGCCCCACCTGATAATATAATAAATGGCCAAAAGCTGAAAGGGACGCCACAAGCTATCACTCCGCCGTGGTGAAGTCATAACACTGGTGCCTCCAGTGTTATGGTTATGGTACCTCCATAACTAGGTGAAACTGGTCATGCATGTATATGGTTTTAGGTATTCTAATTAAACATAAGCAATTCAAAAACATATAAAACATATACTGGGGAAAATAGTTGGCTGCATACGGGAAATCCTAATAAGGAAAGAATGTCCATACTGAAAGGACGGAGAATCCGTACCTTATGTCTAGTGAACGAAGAAGACGAACGAAAGAGAGTCCTACTTCGGTATCACTAATGCTACATAAATACATACGTGTATAAGTATCTAATTACTGAGTACGTAACTGGTTTTATATCATGTCTTAGTTTGTTTTATATGTCATGTTTTACTGATTTAAGCTTTATACTGTGTTTATCCTATATTCTGTCTATTCTAATTAAATATTACTTGTATTTCATGTATTATTATACTTGTTGTGTAATAATAAGTAACTTTCTAAAAATAGCAGGTTTTCTAAAATAGAAAGTTACCAAAAATAGAAAGTTTCCAAAAATAGAAAGTTTCTAAAAATAGAAAGTTTCTAAAAATAGAAAGTTTCCAAAAATAGAATGTTTCCAAAAATAGAATTACTGCTTAAAATAGATAAGTTTCTAAAAATAGAAAGTTTCCATACATAGATTAGCTGCTTTAATTAAATAAGTTTCTAAAAATAGAAAGTTTCCATAATTAGATATAAGCTGGATAATTAAGATAATTATATAAGCTTAAGTGTTTTCTGATTAATATTCTAAGTCATGTGATTATATAGTTTAGTTTATTAATTATTTCATGTAAATTAAATAAACTATAAGTTAAAGTATTTAATTAAATATAACATGATTTAATTAAATAAAGGTAAAATAAATACTTAGGTTAAAACATGTATTATTATCTATAAATAATATAACCTAAGTCATGTAAATTAATTAATTATAAGTCATGGTTTTTAATAATTAATTAATTATATAGTCTAATTAAAAGATAAAAATACTTAGGTTAAAATTCATGTGTTAATAATAAAATTAATAACCTAAGTCATGTAAATTAAATTAATCATGTTCATGCTTTTAATTAATTTAATTGAAATCTTGTAAAAAATTATAACTTGTAAAAAATATTAAACCTTGAAAGATAACTCATGAACCGGACCGTGTTTTAAATCTAAACATGTGTGAACCGGACCCGTGTTTTAACCCATGAACCGGACCCAAAATCACCACCATACCCCGACCTAAGTCGGGGTTTCCCTTGTCCTTGCTGTTGCCGTGACACCACCACCACCAAACCGAGATCATATGATCTCGGTGGTGCGAAGTAAGCCAAGCCGAGACCCCCTTGGGGCTTGGTTAGGCGTCGGCCAAACAACAAACACCCCTAAACACATAATTGATTTAACCCCATGATTAATAACATGATTCATTACTTGTTTTTAATTAGTTTATAAAAAAACATTCATGATTTTATATGATTAAGAAATCAAAACATAAAATAAAAGAGATTAGGGTTTATACCAATCACATGAATCAAAGAGGATGAACACACGAATGATCCTTGCAATAAATCAAAGACCAAAATCAACCCGAATCACCCCTGTGGAGATGTAAACCCGGCGGCCAAAAGAACCATAGGAAGAAGAAAAGGATTTTAGTGTTTTTAATATTTTCTAAATCTTGTTAAATGAAAATAACTTTTCCTTAAATTCCATGTTTAGTAAAATTTATGGGCTTGGCCCTTTTGTCTTGGTGTAGCCGCAGGTATGGGCCCCACAAAGAGGTAACCCGAACATTTTCCGTGTCTAAAATATAAGTGTGTTCTCGTGTTCGTAATTTACGTGATTTACTTAGTTATCGATCGTGATTTAATATATTTATTCGTGATCGTAATAAATATACATACATACGTAATATTAAGCTCGTGATTAATTTACGTTCATGATTTCATGTTCGTATGTTCGTGATTATAATTATTATTGAAATAATTATCGTGAGTTAATACGTAATAAATACTTATCGTGTTATAACACGTACGTAATACTTGTAATTCTTGTTCATGAAACGTAAACGTGCTATAAAAGGAAAGTTCTAATCATGTACGTACTATCGTAAGGGTACCATTCATGGTAAAAGCATGCAGGTTTTACAACTCTTCCCCCCTAAAAAGAATAATTCGTCCCCGAATTATAGATAAAGTAAACTGGAAAAGAAGAACATACCCGAATTCAAAATATGAAATGAGGGTAAGAAGCCCGGATAGACTCCTCTGTTTCCCAAGTGGCTTCCCGCTCGGTATGATCCCTCAAAAAGATTTTGACGAATGGAATCGTCCTCCCTTCTCATGACTCGTTCTTGTCTGTCAAGAACTCGTTCGAGTTCTTCTATGAAAGTGAGATCTTCACGAATCTGTTCTAGTGGATACTGAACCATGTGAAGGGGATGATACTGGTACCCTCTGAGTAAGGACACATGGAAAACATTGTGTACATTAGAAAGCTGCGGAGGTAACGCTAAACGGTAAGATACTTCACCGACTCATTCAATGATATCAAACGGTCCGATGAAATGAGGACTGAGCTTCCCTTTAATTCCAAAATGTCTAACACCACGTGCCGGCGAAACCTTAAGGAAAACGTGATCTCCTACGTTAAAATGTAAGTCCCTACGATGCTTGTCTGCGTAGCTCTTCTGACGTGATCGTGCTTCTTCCAGTTTCTGCTTAGCTACTACGACCTTCTCATTAGTCGGCTCTATGATTTTTGGTCCTTTAAGTGTTCGCTCGCCAACCTGATCCCAGCAGATTGGGGCGCGACACTTCCTGCCATACAACATCTCGAAAGAAGCAGACTTGATACTTGCGTGCCAACTGTTGTTGTTTGCAAACTCCACCAAACAGATGTAATCGTCCCAATCACCCGTCCATTCCAACGCACATGACCTCAACATGTCTTCCAATGTCTGAATCGCTCGCTCTGACTGCCCGTCTGTTTGAGGATGAAAAGCCGTGCTAAGCTTAAGTTGTGTACCCCAAGCTTTCTGCAGACTTCTCTAGAATCGCGAAGTGAAACGAGGATCTCTGTCTGAGACGATGTTGGATGGAGCACCGTGAAATCTCATGATCTCCCTTCTGTAAGTATCGGCGAGTTTACTGACCGAATCTTCCTTGCGGATCGGTAAGAAATGAGCTGATTTGGTAAGTCGATCGACGATAACCCAAATTGCATCGTGCTTCCTCTTGGTTGGCGGAAGACCAGTAACAAAATCCATGGTGATTTTGTCCCACTTCCACTCTGGAATATCTAACGGTTGAAGAAGACCGCCAGATCGCTGATGCTCGATCTTAACCTGCTGGCAGATAAGACATTTGGAGACGTAAGTGGCCACATCCTATTTCATACCACTCCACCAAAAGTATTGCTTGATGTCATGGTACATCTTGGTCGAACCAGGATGGATAGAAAATGGGTAGCTATGAGCCTCAGCTAACAAGGCTTCCCGGAGTTCTTGATCATCAGGAACACAAAGTCTCGTGCCCTGCCATAAGATACCATCTGCATCTACTCTGAACTCTGTCTGCTTTTCCAAATTCTGAATTATCGCCCAGATTTCTCCATCATCTTTCTGAGCTTCCTTGGTCTTAGAGAGTAACTCGGGTTCTACTCTAAGATTAGCCCAGTAACCGTGTTGTCCACGTACCATGATGTCTATGTCTAGTCGCTCCAAGTCTCTCATGATTTCCTCCTCAATCTCAATGCCGTTGATCATTTCAGACTTTCTGCTAAGTGCATCTGCCACTACATTAGCATTGTCGGGATGATACTGCAGATTAATGTCATAATCCTTCAACAGCTCTAACCATCTCCCCTGTCTCATGTTCAATTCACGCTGAGTGAAGATATACTTCAAGCTCTTGTGGTCCGTGAAAATGTCACATGATTCTCCATATAAGTAGTGCCTCCATATCTTCAACGCAAGCACGACTCCTGCAAGTTCCAAATCATACGTAGGTAATTTTCCTCATAAGGCTTCAGCTTCCGTGAAGCGTACGCGATCAATTTCCCATGTTGCATGAGAACACAGCCAAGTCCCTTCCCCGATGCATCACTGTAGATTTGAAATCCACCTGTACCAGATAGGAGAGTAAGAATAGGTGCAGATACTAACTTCTGCTTTAGGTCTTAAAGCTCTTCTCTCGTTCTTCAGTCCAGACGAATTTCTCCCCTTTCCGCATCAGTTTGGTCAATGGTAGTGCTAGGCGGGAAAAGTTCTCCACGAACCTACGGTAATAACCAGCTAAGCCTAGGAAGTTGCGGAATTCAGTCGCTGATGTCGGTCTTGGCCACTTAGTAATAGCCTCAACCTTCGCTGGATCCATAGTGATTCCTTCTGCTGATACAATGTGACCTAAGAATGCCACCTTGTCTAACCTGAACTCACACTTAGAGAATTTAGCATACAACTACTTTTGACGAAGAATCTGTAGTATTGTACGAAGATGGTCTTCGTGTTCCTCCTATGGACTTAGAGAAAATCAGGATGTCATCGATGAAGACATTGACAAACTTGTCCAGAAATTCATGGAAGATTCTGTTCATCAAATCCATGAACACTACTGGAGCATTGGTAAGGCCAAATGGCATGACTACAAATTCGTAGTGGCCATAGCGTGTACGGAAAGCAATCTTGGCGATGTCCTACTCCTTAACCCGTAGCTGATGATAGCCTGACCTTAGATCAATCTTGGAGAAATGTTTGGACCCTTGGAGTTGGTCAAACAGATCGTCTATACATGGTAATGGATACCTATTCCTGATGGTAATCTTGTTGAGCTCGCGATAGTCTATGCAAATATGCACAGTGCCGTCCTTCTTCTTAACAAATAAGACCGGTGCGCCCCATGGAGATGCGCTCGGTCGAATGAAACCTCATTCCAAAAGTTCTTGTAGTTGATCCTTCAGCTCCTTTAACTCTATGGGAGCCATGCGATAAGAAGCATTGGAAATCGGCTTAGCTCCTAGGATGAGCTCGATATTAAATTCCACTTCACGTGCAGGTGGTATGCCCGTAAGTTCTTCTGGAAATACATTTGGAAATTCTGGCACTATCGGCTGATCCTAAATTGATGGGGATTCAGCATCCATGTCATGAACAGTAGCTAGATAACCCCCACAACCATGTGAAAGTAGTGCACGTTCTTGCAGGGTTGATATGATTTGTACAGACCTGCCAGGTACGAACCCGTTATGAATGTACTCTAACGCATTAACATCACCGAAAATGACTCGATATGAATGGCTGTCTATGGTAGCATGATGCTTGGATAGCCAATCCATGCCCGAAATCATGTCAAAATCATTCATGTCCAGCGGAAGTGCGTCAACAGGACGAACCTTGTTGTCAAACTCTAGGGAAAGGCTCTTGTACACATGGGTTATAAGTACATAGTCTCTCAAAGGCGTGGAAATACTGAGTCTCTTCTCTAGTGGCATGGGGAGTATCCTAACATTCTTGGCATACGTAGTAGAAATGACCGAGTGAGTAGAAACTGTATCAAACAGAACACATGCATCTTGACCATACATATACAAGATTCTAGTGATGGTACCTGTAGACTTATTGGCCTGATCGCGAGATGTCATGTAAACGCACCCAGTAGTAGGAGGCGGCTTGGTATCAGCATGTCCCGATGTGCCCTCCATCTCGCCCTTGCGGTAGTCCTTCATGCGATGGCCAGGAAGACCACACTTGAAGCATGCATCACTGTCGCGACGACATGGCCCTGGGTGCCTACGATGGCAAGTAGAGCAAAGAGGATGAGTATATCCTCCAACAGGTGTCCTGACTGGCTGAGAACCTGATAAAACATTATACATGAGACATGATAATAGGGTACAAAGGACAATGCAGATAATCGTAAGATTGAATACCAGTGATAGCTAGACGGTTAGGCTGAGAACCTCTCTGGTTCTGGTCCCTACCGTTATCATGATTCCTGGTAGAAGATTTGCTAATGTGTCAGTATTAAGAATTATAGCATGTAATCATAAGAAAATGCGTAAGTATAAGGACCTGCTGCTGTTGGAGTGTCCAGCGTTGTTACGGTAATTATCATTACCGCCACGCCTATCCGTAGCAGAACGGTTGTTAGTCTGACCGTTTCCCTTGGGCTGATTAGGCTGCTGCTGAGTAGCCGGCTGAGACCGGTCCCCCGTCTTCTGCCTGGAAGATACAATTTAAAGAGATGAAATATTGACATATACTGAAAGAATACGGAGTGGTCACCGCTTGAATACGAATGTTTACCTCTTATCGGGTCTCTCTGCTTCCCCGAACTCATCTCTCTCCTGCAGCATCTCCAGATTACGTGCTGCATCGGCCACTTGTGCTACCGTGTTGAACATAACACACACCAAGTTGTTTGCGACCGATGTGCGAAGAGCCCACCTGAAGTGGTGTGCATGCTCTTCAGGAGTACCTGCTGCTACACCAAGGAAACCAGCTAAGTGAAGAAAGCGCTGCATGAACTCGTTGCTATTCTCCCCAGCTCTTTGTCGGATCCCATGATACTCCCTCTTCAGCTTGTCTTGCTCAGCCTTGGGAAAGAACTGCTCCATCACCCTATCCCTGAACTGAGCCTATGTCAAACCTGCCATCCAATCATCACCTCGCTCAGACTGCTTCAGTGCTATCCACCATGCTAACACATCATCTTCGAACTGGTAGCATGCCAACCTCGGCTTGAAAATGGGGTCACAGCCCATAGCATCGAAGATCTTCTCAATGTGAGCCAACCAGCTTTCAGCTTCACTGGGGCTATCTGTTATCTCGAAAGCTCGAGGACGGAGCTTGTTGAATCTCTCCAGCCATGTGGCCAATGTCGCTGGAGGAGGAGGAGGAGGTACTGGGTGATGCTGCTGATTGTTGGCAGCCTGAACCTCAGCCCTGATTTCGTTCCTCAGCTAAGGAAGCATAGCTTGCATTGCAGCTTGGATTGCTGCATTGAGTTGTTCCTGCTCACGTGTGAGAACCATCTGACAGTATGACATAAAATACATGATTAAACTGATTAAAACATAAACTATATACATGAAAAAAAATATTATAGTAATAAGCCATGAGAAAAAATTTATGTAGGAAAATTTATACATGAATGCATGATGCAGTTTTATGAAAACTTTTGTATGCGTGAGAGTAAACGCCTATGGTCAGTTCACTCAAAACAAAAGACATGGCGAGGGGACGCCTATGGGTTGGTCCCAAATTTAAAAGTTTCGATAAAACACATGCGACTAAATAGGGCCAGTCCTGTACCAACCATTACTTAGTCATAAACCTGCGACAATGACATATATATGCATGCATGAAAATGATGAATGCATGAAAACCAACTGTCAGTTCTAGGAAGACCATAATGACTACCCACTAATCACAGGTCATGTTTTGAGAGCCTACAGGTCGAAGCCTTGGCTCTGATACCATAATTGTAACACCCTATTTTGATAAATGGAATGTCACGCGTGATTATGACGTGTCATCAAAGCATACAAGGATAAATTTCTAAACATTACATGACCATAAAGGAAATACCAGAATCAAACATCGGTATCCCAAAAGTAGAAACTCATCACACACAAACATAAGTACTACTTATGAAAGGACTAAACAATGTCCATGGAAATGAGTATCAAAGTATAGATAAATGCATAAAGTAAAGAAGGCTAGAAAGCTTCCAGTCCATATGCACGTACGCTTAAAGTCTACGAGCGTCCCTGAGTACCTGCCGTTTTGGGAACATGAAAAGGAAAACGGATGAGCAATACGCTCAGTGCACGGATATACAAGTATAATCATATAAACATGAAGCAACATAAAAGACTAAGTCCTGGATAACCTGGTTATATCTTAGTAAAACTGGTTTTATAGTTTGAAAAGCCTTATGTTTATCTTGTGAAAACTGTTTAATATATTTTACCATTAGCCAATATAGGTCATGAAATATCAACGTGCATGAATACTTGGAGGGGTGACCTCGTCATGCAAATTAGAGGGGCTGCCTCTAATTTAATATATTGGTTTTTGGGTAGGAGGGATCAGCTCCTTGTGAAGGATGCAAGGCACACACCACATTCACACTGAGTAATCTGCTGAAAACATGTAACTAGGATGCACCCATACGCCCACCTGATAATATAATAAATGGCCAAAAGCTGAAAGGGACGCCACGAGCTATCACTCCGCCGTGGTGAAGTCATAACACTAGTGCCTCCAGTCTTATGGTTATGGTACCTCCATAACTAGGTGAAACTGGTCATGCATGTATATGGCTTTAGGTATTCTAATTAAACATAAGCAATTCAAAAACATATAAAACATATACTGGGGAAAATAGTTGGTTGCATACGAGAAATCCTAATAAGGAAAGAATGTCCATACTGAAAGGACGGAGAATCCGTACCTTATGTCCAGTGAACGAAGAAGACGAACGGAAGAGAGTTCTACTTCGGTATCACTAATGCTACATAAATACATACGTGTATAAGTATCTGATTACTGAGTACGTAACTGGTTTTATATCATGTCTTAGCTTGTTTTATATGTCATGTTTTACTGATTTAAGCTTTATACTGTATTTATCCTATATTCTATCTATTCTGATTAAATAGTATTTGTATTTCATGTATTATTATACTTGTTGTGTAATAATAAGTAACTTTCTAAAAATAGCAGGTATCCTAAAATAGAAAGTTTTTAAAAATAGAAAGTTACCAAAAATAGAAAGTTTCCAAAAATAGAAATTTTCCAAAAATAGGAAGTTTCCAAAAATAGAATTACTACTTAAAATAGATAAGTTTCTAAAAATAGAAAGTTTCCATACATAGACTAGCTGCCTTAATTAAATAAGTTTCTAAAAATAGAAAGTCTCCATAATTAGATATAAGCTGGATAATTAAGCTAATTATATAATCTTAAGTGTTTTCTAATTAATATTCTAAGTCATGTGATTATATAGTATAGTTTATTAATTATTTCATGTAAATTAAATAAACTATAAGTTAAAGTATTTAATTAAATATAACATGATTTAATTAAATAAAGGTAAAATAAATACTTAGGTTAAAACATGTATTATTATCTATAAATAATATAACCTCAGTCATGTAAATTAATTAATTATAAGTCATGGTTTTTAATAATTAATTAATTATATAGTCTAATTAAAAGATAAAAATACTTATGCTAAAGTTCATGTCTTAATAATAAAATTAATAACCTAAGTCATGCAAATTATATTAATCATGTTCATGCTTTTAATTAATTTAATTTAAATATTTTAAAAAATAATATAACTTGTAAAAAATATTAAACCTTAAAAAATTAACTCATGAACCGGACCGTGTTTTAAATCAAAACATGTATGAACCGGACCCGTGTTTTAACCCATGAACCGGACCCAAAATCACCACCATACCCCGACCTAAGTCGGGGTTTCCCTTGTCCTTGCTGCTGCCGTGACGCCACCACCACCAAACCGAGATCATATGATCTCGGTGGTGCGAAGTAAGCCAAGCCGAGACCCCCTTGGGGCTCAGTTAGGCGTCGGCCAAACAAAAAATACCCCTAAACACATAATTGATTTAGCCCCATGATTAATAACATGATTCATTACTTGTTTTTAATTAGTTTATAAAAAAACATTCATGATTTTATGTGATTAAGAAATCAAAACATAAAATAAAAGAGATTAGGGTTTATACCAATCACGTGAATCAAAGAGGATGAACACACAAATGATCCTTGCAATAAATCAAAGACCAAAATCAACCCGAATCACCCCTGTGGTGATGTAAACCCGGCGGCAAAAAGAACCAAAGGAAGAAGAAAAGCATTTTAGGGTTTTTAATATTTTCTAAATCTTTAAATGAAAATAACTTTTCCTTAAATTCCATGTTTAGTAAAATTTATGGGCTTGGCCCTTTTGTCTTGGTGTAGCCGCGGGTATGGGGCCCACAAAGGGGTAACCCGAACATTTTCCGTGTCTAAAATATAAGTGTGTTCTCGTGTTCGTAATTTACATGATTTACTTAGTTATTGATCGTGATTTAATATATTTATTCGTGATCGTAATAAATATACATACATACGTAATATTAAGCTCGTGATTAATTTACGTTCATGATTTCATGTTCGTATGTTCGTGATTATAATTATTATTGAAATAATTATCGTGAGTTAATACGTAATAAATACTTAGCGTGTTATAACACGTACGTAATACTTGTAATTCTTGTTCATGAAACATAAACGTGCTACAAAAGGAAAGTTCTAATCATGTACGTACTATCGTAAGGGTACTATTCATGGTAAAAGCACACGGGTTTTACATTATGAATAGCAAGAAGCTATGAAAAACGTTTTTAGATTGAATAACAACGCAAAAACATTTCTCGACCATTTTCGAAAGAACTTTTAGAATTTTGAAAAAGGGAAGAGAAGTTTTCCAAAAAGAATTTATTATACTAAAAAGCTCAAAGAAATAAAAGACTAAAAAGATAAAAGATAATAAGAATGTATAATTAAGGAATATGTTCCATTAAGCCTAGACCTAGAAGCAAGTAATTAAAAGGTTCCCTCTTAAGTGGCTTAGTGAATATATCAGCTAAGTTTTCTACTGAGGGTACCTTCTCTATCGAAATGTTCCCCTTTTGAACATTATCCCTAAGAAAATGGTGGCGAATCTCTATGTGCTTAGTTCGCGAATGTTGTACGGGATTCTTGCTAAGGTCTATTACACCCCTGTTGTCTCACATGATGGGAACATCATCAAGAGAAATCCCGTAATCAACAAGCGCTTGCTTCATCCATAGAGCTTGTTGACAAGCTTTACCGGCACTCACATACTCGGCTTCCGTGGTGGATATAGCAAGAGCGGTTTGTTTCTTGGAGAACCAAGAAGTTAAACAACAACCCATGAAGGTACAAACTCCACTAGTGCTTTTCCGGTCCACATAGTCTCCCGCATGATCCGAGTCCGCATAGATAATGGTTTCTACGCCGGTCCCTTTAGGATACCATAATCCTAAATGTATAGTGCCCTTAATGTATCGGAAGATACGCTTAACCTCTTCAAGGTGAGAGGTTTTGGGAGCCTCTTGGAAGCGAGCACAAAGTTAAATACTAAACATGTTATCCGGTCGACTTGTCGTTAGGTACAACAAACTACCAATCATACCTCTATATTTGGTGTTGTCTACCGACTCACAATCATCATCTACGGTGAGTTTAGTATCCTAGGCCATATGGGTCTTCATTGGTCTAGAGTCTTCTAATCCAAATTTCTTTAGCATTTCTTTAACATACTTAGATTGATTAAAGAAAATACCATCGTCCATTTGTTTAATTTGGAGTCCTAAAAAGAAGTTAAGTTCTCCCATCATACTCATTTCAAAATCGTCATGCATGATTTTGTCAAAGTTATCACACAATGATTGACAAGTTGAACCAAATATAATGTCATCAACATATATTTGTACGATAATGAGGCGGAAACCTTTCCTCTTTGTAAAGAGTGTATTGTCTACCATCCCCATGGTATACTCATGTTTTACAAGAAACGTTATAAGTCTATCATACCAAGATTTGGGTGCTTGTTTGAGACCATAAAGAGCTTTCTTAAGCTTGTAAACATGATTCGGTTTCTCAAAATCAATGAAGCCAGGAGGTTGAGCCACATATACCGCCTCATTGATCAAACCGTTAAGAAATGCATTCTTTACATCTATTTGTTGAAGCTTAAAGTCTAAAGCACAAGCGTAAGCTAAGAGGATTCTAATGGATTCTAATATAGAAACGGGTGCATATGTCTCGTCATAATCAATACCTTCTTGTTGATTATAGCCTTGAGCTACAAGTTTAGCCTTGTTACGAGACACAACACCATTCTCATCTAACTTATTCCTATATACCCATTTGGTTCCTATGATGGTCGAACTTCTAGGTAGAGGAACAAGTTCCCAAACGTTATTAGCAATGAATTGATTCAATTCTTCTTGCATAGCGATGACCCAACTCTCATCCATCAAAGCTTCTTTAACATTCTTTGGTTCAATCAAGGAGACGAAACAAAAGAAGTTGCTTTGATTTTGGACTTTAGTTCTTAGGGTCCTTTGATTTAATTCGCCTATGACGTTATCGAGAGCATGATCCTTAGACTCCTTAATGTTTACTCCCTTTTCAACACTAAGGTCTTCAACTCCTATGTTTCTAACATCTTTGGCATTAACTATGTCTATTTCATCTAAGTCATCATCTACCAAAGGTGGTGTCTTAGATGAAGGCGGGTTTTCATCAAATGTCACGTTAAGTGATTCTTCAATTACACCCGAGGTTCTATTGAGGACTATATAGGCTTTGCTAGTTTGAGAATAACCTAAAAAGATACCTTCGTAAGAGTTTGGGTCAAGCTTTGTAAGGTAATCTTTGGTGTTGAGAATGAAGCACTTGCTTACAAACACCCTAAAGTATTCTAATGAGGGCTTCTTACCTTTAATAATCTCATGGGGGTCATTCCTAGAAAAGGTCGAATAAGAATTCGGTTGAGAATGTAAGTTGATGTGTCCAGGGCATTGCACCAAATTTTTTGAGGCAAAGATTGCTCATTTAACATCGTCCTACTCATCTCTTGGATGGTCCTATTCTTCCTTTCAACTACCCTATTTGATTGTGGAGTGCGAGGAGCCGAGAAATTATGGGTAATACCATGAGCTTCACAAAAGGTACCAAATTGCACTTCATTATCAAATTCCCTACCATGATCCGTCCTAATAGAGACAATTGAACATCCTAGTTGATTTTGAATTCTTCGACTAAAGGTTTCGAAGTGATCGAAAGCTTGACGCCAAAAATCTAGTCTAAGTGAATCTAGAGTAGTCGTCAACTATAACTAGGGTGTAAAGGTTATCTCCATAACTCCGTATGGCGGAAGGTCCAAAGAGATCCATATGTAGGATCTCTAAGCACCGAGAGGTCGAAACCAAATTCTTGGCTTTGTGACTTGAGTGAACTTGCTTCCCAATTTTGCAAGCATCACGAAAGTGACTATCAAACTTCATCTTGAGGAGATGTCTTACCAACTCCTTAGAGACTAAAGATTGAATTAAACGCATATTAGCATGACCTAATCTCCTATGCCAAAGAGTAGAACTATCATCTAAAGTCGCTAGACATAAGTTGTCCTTAGACTTCCTATTAACCTTCATGACATAAAGCCCATGCTTTCTAACACCTTTTACAATGACTTTTCCATCTTTTACAATTTCATTGTCATATTCCGAAAAGATGACCTTACACTTATTGTCACAAATTTGACCTATACTTAGAAGGTTAAAACCTAAGTTATCTATGTGCTTTACATTTTCTATAGTCATAGAGTCAAGAGAGACCGTACCTTTGCCAATGATATTACCACGTCGATTACTTGCGAATGTAACGTTACCTCCATCATATGCTTTGTAGTGTGAGAACAAACTTAGATTACCCGTCATGTGTTTAGAACAACCACTATCCTTAATCCACTTGTCGGGCTCTAGATCGATTCCCACGCATATCTAGGTAACAACACACAAGATCAAACATTTGGTCCCCAATATCTCATGGGTCCAAAATTGTTAGTTCCAAACATCCCTTGTATTTGGTTGGGATGCATGAATGAAAGAGACATTCCTCATGGGGAAAAGTATTGTTGTTGAAAATTATTCCAATTCATATGGCCATTTTGTTGTCCATAGTTTCTCCTAGGTGTCTTTGATCTTGATATAGTATTATTATTATTCCTCCTAGGTTTTTACTTCTAGATCGTGGTTTAGCTTGATCATCTCTTTTTGGCATAGGTGTTCTACTTCTAGGTTTATATTCATTTTGTACTCTTGGAGGAGTAGATGTTTGTCTAGATAAGTTTCTAGTTCCCATTAAAGGTTTACTCAAGGGCTTGTAGAATTTATCTAGGGTAGACTTTTCAATTATAGGTACTTTGACCTTGTTAATAAGAATATGTTTTGATCCTTCACCTAAAATTGATTTTTCAGAAAGTTCAGGATTTTCACAAAAATCTTCTTCTGGACGCGGTGCCTTAGCTCCATCGGCGGTTCCATAGCGATAAGGAACCACCCCATATATTGGAGCACCGCGTACAGGGGACTGTTTTTCTGAAAACCTAACTTGTTTTGGTTCACTAGTTGATGCTTCATTAGTGTTATATCCTAACCCAAGTATTTCCTTAGAATGAATTTGTTTGTTTAACATATCATCAAGAGCATTAGTACCTCTCATAAACTTTTCAAGTCTAATATAGGTGCTCTTAAGGTTTTCATTTTCTTGTCTAAGGTATTCACATTTTAAGCATCCTAGATCTATTTCTTTATTTTTCTCAAGCTTAGCTAATTTCTCTTTTAGCTCACTAATCTCGTTTTCAAGCTTAGTTCTAGTTGATTTTAGCACTTTGTTCTTCTCAATGAATTTTAGACTAACCTTATGCAATTTATTGTATTGACCTTCTAATTCACTATCATCTTGAGAAGAACTATTATTGCTATAATACTCAGTTTCGGAAAGTACCTCTTTAGAAGTGTGAGCCATGAGACACTTCTCATCTTTTGGGTTGTCATCAACATCTTCACCGCTATCGCTCCATGAACCTCCAACAAACATCGTGTGGTTCTTGTCGCGTGAAGGCTTAGGACAATCACCAATGAAATAATTTAGATCACGACATCTAAAGCATTTCCTATCAACTTTATCATCTTTGGCAAATCGGTTTTTGGAGAAGGGTTTCTTGTCGTTGTTTGGTTGCCTCACGTATTGACCTCGTCTTTTGAAGAACTTCTTAAAGTCTCTAACCGCCAAGGCATATTCCTCATCATCACTATCCGAGGAGCTTTCATGGTCACTTTGTGCCTTCTTGGCTTTGAGTGCAAGAGACTTTCTTTCACTCTTAGTTTTCACCATTTCCGAGTCCTTCAAAATTATCTCATGAACCTTCAAGTTACCAATGAGTTCATCGAGTGATAATTTGGCGAGATCCTTTGATTCTTCAATCGTCATGACTTTAGCTCTCCATTTAGTATGCAACTCCCTAAGAAACTTCCTAACATTATTCTTGCTAGAAAAACCTTCATCAAGTGCTTTTAGACTAGTAATAATAGTGTTAAATCTAGCAAATGCACTATCTATGGTTTCATCTTCTAAGATGACAAATTGTTGATATTGTTGAACAAGAAGATCGATTTTACTTTCTTTGACTTGGATATTACCTTGGTGGGTTACTAAAAGGGTATTCCAAATATCTTTAGCGGTTTTACACATAAAAATCCTTTCGTACTCTTTCTTTGGTAAAGCATTATAAATCACCATTTTAGCCTCATTATTTTTAGCAAGTTTCCTTTTAGTATCATCATTAGCTTTATCAAAAGTGTATCTCTTTACTTTTAGAAACTTATTTATATTGAAATGGCAAAAAATCACCATTGGTAATAACATGCCAAAGATCTAAATCTTTTGATTTCACATAAGTCTCAAACCTATTTTTCCAATAAATAAAACTATCGGTTTCAAAAAAGGTGGTCTTTGCATGGATTGACCTTTTAGATACTTGTTGGAATCCATAGATCGATTTAAGTTTTAAAATACAATATATTTTAAAAAGTCTTGAGCAACCACGCTCTGATACCAATTGTAAAAACTAAAGGGGGGGGGGGGGGTTGAATAGTTTCTTAAATTTACTTGTTAAAGGTTGGTTTTAAAAAAATCCTTTTTCAAAAACTTAAGCTTGAGTATTTATGTGAAACCTTCTTATACACAATATGAACAAGGTATAGTGCAACTAACTAATAATCACAAGTATAAAGAATAATGAATGCATAGTGCAACTAAACTAATAATCACAAGTGTAAAGAGTAATGAATGTAAAGAGATAAGGGAAGGAAAGATCAAACCAAACACCAAGGATTTATAGTGGTTCGGCAACGAAGATCACTCCTCGTTCCTACCCCACTCCTAGAGTACTCCTTAATCGAGAGTTAACTAATCAACAAGCTCCTTAAGGTGGAGAGGCCGTACACAACGTCTCTTAACCAATTTCCGACTCTAAGCTAAAAGTCGAGCCCTAATCTTAGCTAGGACCAATCTACACCAATATACTTTGAGGACTAAGTGTTAACCCTAATACATACACAACTTACAAATAGACACAACTACTTGGATCTTCACAAAAATGACACAACAATGAATAAATAAGTTTGGATCTTCAATGGATCTTTGAGGTAGACACAACATTTCAAGAATGATAGTCTTCTTCTCTTTGCACTTTGAGAGGAAAAGATGAGACGAGAAAGATTCACTTCTAAACAAGTAGTAATCAAACAAATGATCAAGGATTTGAGTGATTTAAGAAGTATGAAAGAATCTGGAAATGTATGTGCAAAAGAGGTGGATTGAAAGTCTGAGAATGGTCCCCTATTTATAAGACAAACATCCAACGGCTATATCTGCCCGCGGTTCCTTATTGGAGCCCGCGGTTCCTTATCGATAAGGAACCACCGTAGGTGCTAAGGAACCGTTAGCGTAGGGTCCGCTCCCTTTTGTCTTTTAGTGGGTTGGTTCGAATCTAGGGATTAAATATCCTGAAAGGATATTCCAAACCAAGATAAAATATGCCATTTTCAAATTTTAAATTTTCAAATAATTAATTTAATAAAAAAATTTCTTAAAAAGAAAGTTTAATAATAATACTTTGTCACACTTAATAAAAAGTGAGTTTTAAGAAAAGATTAAATCCTTGATCACTTAATTAGGATAATTACTTGTTTGTTCATACCTTAAGTGATAATGGTTGAAATGAAAAATACTTGAACTCGAGAATTCGTTTTTCATTGTTTTCGTAAATGCTTGTTTTTACATATTATCGTAATCAAAACAAAGTGAGACCGAATAATGCAAGTAACGTTTTTAGGCATCACCGCATTAACACATACATTTCCATAGTCAACAAATTTAGAAGAACTTCTAGATGATAATCATGCCAAACATACTTTGAAGACATATAGATGCACATATAGCAAATAAGGTCATATAAGCAAGACAAACCATTTATGAAAATCATGTTCAAATAATAATATTATAGAACACGTGTCATCTAACCATCATACTGATTTAATTTGAGAAGTGACAACAAAAGACAAGTGCTTTTAAACAAAGGTGCATCCATATTAAAAGGCATGTTAATCATGTGAAACATCATATAGAATAGCATATCATGCACGTCATGGTAAAACATTAACACTTAGTGTCATGTAACATACAAGCATACAAGTTCTTTCAAAGGTTTACATATTTGTTAATTTATCAAATATCTATCAAACACCCAAATAATGTCATAACTATTGATCACTTTAAACAAAAATGTGTACTTGGTGCCTAAATGAACAATGAATGAATGAAGAAGACACACAACTTGCATTACTATGATTTCTTAGGTTAAGAAAAAGGAACAAAGGATTCAAAAATCATGACCTATATATCATATACATAATCATGTAGGTCTCATTTAAGCATACCAAGTTAAGACTCTAAACGACATCCAAAAGCATATTGTGATAGACATACCAGTTTGCTACAATTTAGTCCAAAGGTATAATTAACACACAAGACATGCATACAAGAGGTAATAACTTAAAGGTGCAAGCATCATGCAAACCAAGTTGGTATTTTAGCATTTGAGACCATGCATCAATTAGACGAGCTAAGATGTATTATATAGGTTTGATTTGAAAGGAGCAAAACATTACAATAAGCATGTGTTTAGCAAATAAGTATGAAGACATGTGAGCATGTTGCAATTGTTAATTTTAATATCTAATTACTACTTATTTTGTGTGTACTTCTAGTGATATCCAAATTTCATCCATGTAAACTAGCATTAGACATATTTAGGAAAAACCATTTAGTCACGTTAGAGAGTGAGTATGAGACTATCACTATTGGTGCTCAATTAAGGCTAAACATGACCGTTTTTACGGGTTATACGCGAACCCAACTTCTCCTCGAATCAATCCGACAGTTAGGTCAAATTGATTTTCTAGTGCAATAGGTTCTCTAGTAGTCGTTCTCATTTTAGACAAAATGCAATTTCTATATTTGCCTAATGAAATGAAGCAAGGATTTGATTTGTATTGATCATTAGTAATTAGCCTAAAGTGACTCAGCTATCATGTTTCATACAATCCTAATTAAGCATAGGGGTTGAGTAAGAAATCAATAAACATATAGAGGCACAAACAATAAAGAGTCAATTAGAGCAAGATGTATGGAAAAAGGTATAGAAAGTAATGTCTATGTAAAAGAAAGCTTTTTAAGAATGCACCATTACATATCTTATGAAAATTGACAAATTAAGGTTGCTTACCTTAGTTGTTCTTGTAAAATAAATAAAAGAGTTGGAAAACCTTAAGTGGCCAATTGTACCAAACAAAACTATGATCATGTTTTCCACTAAATTTGACTCATATCAAAGCGTGTTTTATTACTCAAAACAATTCGCAAAAAATTTATATAACATTTTTTTGAGTTAATGCCTATATGCAATGTAACACACAAACACACAAACTTAATGCGAGGGTCTAGCATAATTCCTATTGAGCATTGTTGAAATATTAGTGATGAACAAGTACGACACACGTTGTTTATGAAGAACATTCGTTTTTGACTCGAGAGTATATTCACACAAGTTTATCAAAAACTATGTATTCATTGTATATTGGTTGATTCATGTTATTTTAGAAAATAACTTTTTGACACTCTGCAGGTCACGGACCCTTTCTAAAAGGGGTCCGACAAGGTCCGTGCACCTCTGAGACATTTTTAAGGAAAACGTAATTTTGACCCCAATTTGGAAAATAAACTTAAGGAGTTGTTCAACAACCATGTTCCACATGTATTCGCTGTAATTGAAGCTAAGGGTTAAGAGAGTGTACCTTTGTATCAAGCATATTCATAGCATACTCGAGTGGTAAGCATGTTATTATGACGTAATCATCAAGGATAACATTACCTTTTCCATGGATTATCATGTCCTAAAAAGGTTCCCATTACCCGTCATATGTCTTGGATGACTATTATCCTTGATCTATTTGTTGGGTTCAATTCCAACATTCAAGCATACCTATAAATCATGAAACTCAAGTGTTTGGTCCCCATTGTCTTATGGGTCTGTTTGGGTTAATCATACCTCTCATACCAATTTGAGTGTTACTGAACATATCCCATGGAAACATATTTCTCACTGAAAATTGATTTCAACATGTGCACATAAATGTCAACACAAAAGCATATATGCATATAGAATGAAAGACAAATGGAAAACACATAAGCGTATACGTATAATGCAATGGTTATCTATAGTGATATGCACATAGAAGAAGTACTCATATAAGCATACAAGGTTTGACACAAGCAAGATGTTCATATGCACAAATATCTATTAGTACTCAACACAAGTAAAATCCTTCGGATCCTTTTAAACATCATTGTTTTATGTTATACCAAACACCCTTTCTCAAGAACGCTATATGTTTAGAAAAAGACCGAAGGTGGTAAACTTGACATGTTTACTTAGTTCATGTTTCTAAGTTACTTAATAGGTTCAAGTAAGAGTATAGCATATGCCAAGAGAGTGAGCCAAGTCTATAAGCACATTGAAAAACAACTTCCCACCTTAGTGCACAAAATCAAGCAAATGTCCTATTGTACATAATCATGTAATTTGACAAGCAAGAAAATAGGTAACATGGCAAGTTTGACATATATTTATCACACAAAGAAGTAATCTCAACTTGTAATGATCAATCAAGATATATGCAAACTCATAAACTAAAGCAAGTAACTTTTATCATACAAATATTTTTCTTCACTTTGTGTTTAAGTATGACGATGTATACCATGCTTGATTAGTTTTCTTTATATGACAAAATTATTTGTTTTAGAACGTGGACAAAACCTAATTCAATGACAAGCTAACTTGATATGTCCGACTCAAGAGAAATAAGACGAAACGCTTAAAGTAAGCTCTTAATTTTAGACACATTATTGAATATTGACTTGTTTCACTATCTTATCAATATAACTAGCACTTAAGAGTGTTCTTACATGAAAGTAGACTCAATTACCTTCATAATGATAGGTGGCACGACTTCTATGGACTTACGGTTAAAAAGTTATGGCCTTTTGAAAAATTGCATCACACATAGTCACGGAACCCGACGGACCCTTTTAACAAAGGGTCCGCCCCTTTACTAAAGGGGTCCGTGGGTCTGTGAGACAGACTGCAAATTTTCCCCAAAAATTGTTTTTTGACACAGCGAAAGTGCACAGGACTTACTAGACTTGATAACAACCATATAGTACACATCTTAAACATCATTTCTACATATGAGACTTATCTATGAGTTTACGGAAATGATTTTTCAACGAATTTAAGTGTTGTGCCAAACACTCCTTTAAAAATCGTATTTTGTAAGTTTTCGTTATGGACACACAATGACACTCACGAATCTTTTTTAAACATCTTTATTTATGTTTCATGGACATCTTCAAGCTAATATAACAAGTTATACTAAACAACAAAATTTGCAAGTAATAAACAAAGAAACGCTTCTCATATTTTATCCGGCTTTAAAGTAATTTGATACATGGATCGTGCGCTATATAAAAAACCATTTGTTTTTAAGAAATTAGAGTTACCCGCTCTGATACCAATTGTAGAAAACTAGAAGGGGGTTGAATAGTTTTCTTTTTAATCTTTTAAAACTTTTTTTATCAAATGTCCATTAGCGGGGACATAAGATGAGATGCGTTTGTTTATTAGTCAAAGACTATATGAATCAAGTAGCACATTGATAGATCACACCACACACAAGTAATGCAAGTAAAAGGATAAAGCAATAAGGAAAAGTAAATGCAAACCGACACAATGATTTATAGTTGTTCGGCTACAAGGACTCCTTCCTTGCCCTACATCCACTCCCTGAGTCACCTACTCGAGAGTTCGACTTCACTAGTAAAAGAGTCTCATTTACACTGGTGGAGAAACCTTCACACATTGGCTTACAATATTTACCGACACCTAAGCTAGGATGTCGTGTTCTTTCATATGGGTACAACAAGTCCCTTCTACATCGCTTACACTTTATCCGGTACTAAACTACACACCGAGTCCTTGCACAATGGATCGAACCAACACCCTTTTACACCGCCTACAATATTTTCTGACACCTAAGCTAGGATGTCGTGTTATTTCACATGGGTACAACAACTCCCTTCACACTACATACTTTATGGTTTACAACACCAACCACATTATTACACAAGAGTACAAGTATAGACACAACAATAGTGATTGTGTAGGCAACACTTAACACATTCACGCAAAGTGAAGCCTTCAAGGATCAATGCTTGGTGAGACTTCATTAGAGAGAGATCTGAAATGATAGATCTCAGATGTGACACAATGACTTGATGTATGTTTTGTGCTTGCACTTCTTGATCTTATTTACACCTTGAGTGATCTCCATAACTACAAAGAGAAACACTAAACAAGAAGAACAATTATAGATATAAGATCTACATGTTAGAGAGTAGAAATATCTGATAGAAGATCATATATAGAGAGAAGAGTATGATGGAAAGGTGTGAGAAATGAGTGAGATTGCGGTCTCTATTTATAGCCAAAGCTCGGGTACCCACGGACCCCGCCGGACCCTTTCCCAAAGGGTCCGTCAGGGTCTATTTGTCTGTCAGAAAATCAGCAATTTAATATTGCAAATCTTTGGTTAAGTCAACTTCTAAACCATATTAATTGGTAGATTTTCTTGAAGGATTTGTCTAGCTTTTGCAAGGCATGTTACTTAATGATGTAAAAGTTATTTATCGTTATTTTTACATAGATGGAAACGTGTAAGTATACACGAAATATGATTACGAGTAACTTGTGCATTTTACGTTATGTATTACAAGTTACATGTTTGTCATCAACAAAACAAGTGGATCTACTTTTGATGGATAGTTTAAATATCGTAATATTCGTACTAACAAATAAATTCCATCCCAAGAATATATTTATGAGTTCCCAAATCCTTGATTTTGAATTTACCAGACAAAAATTGTTTGAACCTATCAATTTCAGACTTGTTATTCCCAATAATAACAATGTCATCCACATGACTAACAAAACCAGAAAAATCCCATCAATATCTTTAAGATATAAATAATAGTCATTCAAACTTTGTGTAAACCCATTCTCAATTAAAGCACTAGTAAGTTTCTCATTCCATTGCCTAGGAGCTTGTTTAAGTCTATAAAGAGACTTAACAAGCTTACAGACTTTGGTTTCAGAAGCATCATAATAGCCAAGAGGTAAATCCATATAAACATCCTCATGAAAATCACCATATAAGAAAGCATTATTAACATCAAGCTGATATAATGGCCAATTATTATAAACAGTTAAACTAATAACACATCTCATAGTCAACATTTTAACCACATGACTAAAAGTCTCTTCATAATCAATACCCTCTCCCTGACCAAATCCTTTAGCAACTAATCTTGCTTTATACCTTTCAACATCACCAATAGACCTATATTTGATTCTATATAACCGTTTACAAGGAATGGTCTTTCTATTAACAGACAAATCAACAAGAACCCAAGTATTATTTTCAAGCAAACCTCCATTTCCTTATTCATAGCTTCTATCTAGTTATTATCCAAAGAAACCTCATAAAAACTCTTAGGCTCACAAGATTTATTCAAATTAGTAGAAAAACACAAATTTACAGAAGACAAATTCACATAACTCACATGATTTTCAATACCATATTTTTTACCACTAGGTAAAACATAATCATTAAATTTAGATGGAACAATTATAAGCCTAGCAGACTTTCTAACAGTATGTGGTTCCACCACCTCATGACTAGTATTAGTAGGTTGTGAACCTGAAGTGGAGGCTACATTGCTACCCTCAGATATAATATTCTCATCTACAGGTGTTGTAAGAGATGCTTCTTTCATAATAGGAGGGGAACTGTTATGACTAGTAGAAGCCATCTGATTGTCATCACCATTACCAATAAATGTGTCTCTCTCATCATCATTGGGCTTTTCAGCACCATGATCATCTATGTTGCCAAAAAAAATCAATAAATCCTATAACACCCCACTTGGATAAGTGGACCGTTATGTGTATTTATGGCGTGTCATCAAAGCATAAGGTAAATGTCCTAAAACATTAAATGACCATAAAGGGAATACCAGAATCAAACATCGGTAATCCAAACATAAACTCAAAACATGAAGAGTAAATACTGAAGGAAAGGACTAAACAATGTCCAAATAAGCAGAATAATGTAAGAAGTGAATAAAGTAAGAAGTCTGGATAGCTTCCATCCAAATGCAAATGCTCTCAGAATCCTAAGAAAGTCCTGGTGTACCTGCCGTTAGAACATGAAAAGAACTACGGCTGAGCATACGCCCAATGAACGGATATAAAGCATGATAAGAAATATTAAAATGAAGCAGATGATAAAATATTGAAGCTGTAAGACTGATAAGTAAAGTTGCAGCGAAAATCTGTATATAGTCTGAAAAGTCTGATTTATGAATAATAAAGCTGAACTGTTATCTATTAAATCTGAAAACATGCATTTACTGTATTTTAATTGCCAATAGCTTATATAGGTCATGTGTTGTAACAACTTCTGCATGAATAAATGGAGGGGTGAACTCGTCATGCTGTAGAGGAGTGACCTCTAAATAATGTGCTGGGTGGAGGGATCAACTCCAATTTGAAGGATGTAGAGCACACACCACATTCACATGATAACTGTAACTGATAGCCTAGGATGCATCCATACGCCCCAGTGATAATACTGATAAATGCCAACCTGAAATAAATGGGACGCTGTGAGAAATCACTCCCTCGCAGGGGAGTCATGACACCGGCGCCTCTAGTGTCATGGTTACAGTACCTCCGTAACTAGTACATAAACTGATCATGCTTGTATATAAAGCTCAGGCAATTTATTTAGTTATTAAATGATTACTGATAAGCTTAAAACATATACTGGGGAAAACATTTGGCTGCAGACGGGGAATCCTAATCTTGCATAGAAGGGAGTCCTTACTGAAAGACAGGAAATCCGTACCTCGTGTCCAGTAATGAAATAAGAATGAAAGCTGAAAGATCTACTCCGACTTCACGGTTACTACATAAATAACAAACGTGTAATAAGTTGTCTGATTACTGTTTACTGTTACTGATTCTTATCTGTTCTTAGTTTAATTTATTTTATTCTTGTATTACTATTTATGTATTATAGATTAATCTGACAGTCCGATGTATTTCTGATAAATATGAATGTTCTTTAAATGTTTACTGATTAGTATATAACCTGTATTTCTAGTTACTGTGTATTATACTCTGTTTTATTATTATAATAACATTGTTATATGTAACCTGCTAAAAATGAAAAGTTTCCAAAATTAAAAAGTTTCTAAAAAAATAGGACGCTAAAAAAAGATTTCATAATTAATTAATCGTTTCCTAATAATCAAATAAATAACTAATTAGAACGTGATTAATTTTATAAAATTTTATTAAATTAAAGTAAATGTTTATACTTGATTATTCATTTAAATAACTAAAATCAAATTTAAATTGAAAGAAAGTTAAACCAACGCCCTTTGTTAAATTTACGCGTAACCGCGTAACCTGAAACTCGTGTCAAACCCTCCCGAGACATTCATGTCTCGAGTCAAGCCCAAACCGAGCCCAACAACCCCTTTTTGCTGCCGTCACTCTCATAGCAACCACTGCTGCTGTTCCCATGGTTCCCCCCGTTTGTGATTAGTTCCTAGTGCTTGTATATTATACCCACTGTTCTGTTAATAGTCCCCCTACTGTGCAGTTGGTACCCACCGAGAGCTTTAAGCTCTCGGTTCCCACTACCTAAAACAAACACTTCCTGTTAGCTACTTGGTTTCCACTGGTTACAAACCCAAACGTCCCTTTCTGATTTTTTGGGGGCTGCAAGTCAGACTAAACCCACCACACACCCATATATGGGTCGCGGCTGGGCAACAACAACACAACCGAGACCTTATGGTCTCGGTTTTCATGAATCACACATAAATACGACACCCCAAGGATTTGGATTCGGACTAAATAGAGAAACAAAACGGAATTACCTATTTTCGTGTGAAAGGGATGAGGAACCCAAACGATCTTAAACCTTGATCCCTGAAATTAAACCCACATATGATTTTCCTTGCTTCCTTGTTGTTTCATAACCGGCGGCCACCCCAAGGTTAGAAACCCTACTTCCTGTTTGTTTTTTTTGTTTTTTTGTTACTGTTTGTCAAAAGTGTAGTGAGGATACCCCGTTTGTTTTTGTTTTCGGTAGTGGGCCGGGCTCTAAGCCCACATTTCTTCTTTGTTTCTTGTTTAAACGCCACCCTTAGTATACATATACCTACATATTCTATTTTTGTTTCGTTTAATATTTCGTGTTATAATTTCCCGTGCTGAGATTCTGAAACGTATTATTTATTCTCTGAAAAATAATAATACTTATGTAATACTTGACTGACTAATATTAAGTATTTCTGAAATAATTAAATACGTAACATTTAAAATAACGCCTGAGACTGCGTGTTATTCATGTTCGTGGATCATTAAAATGGTTAATATCTAAATGACTAAAGTTAATTATTAATTATTTCTTGAATAATAAATAACGTCACGATTTTAATTAAAAACTGAGACTGCGTGATATCAATATTTGTGGATTTTAAACATTGCGTACGTGTTCGTAAATTAATCCTCGTAAATATATCCTGTCGTGAGCTATTTATTTCCTGAATAAATAGTACTTTTGTAATATTTAAATTAACACTCTTATTTATTATCTGAATAAATAATTACGTAACGTTTTAAATGAAAGCTGTGATTGTACGTACTTAATGTTCATGGAATTTTAAAGCGGGTTTTACAATTCTTCCCCTCTAAAAAAATAATTCGTCCCCGAATTAAGGATGCGATAATGTTGTGGTTTTATAATTCTTCCCCTCTAAAAACGGAAATTCATCCTCGATTTAAAGGTAATAAGCTGATAAGGTTTATATAAGCCAAAAGGCACATAGACTGAAAGGACATGAAAGCTGAAAGACATATAAGCTGAAAGATCATTCGTCCTTGATTTAGAACATACTGCTGCTGAAAGGGTATAACGTGACATGACTGAAGTGAACATGGAAGTGACATGTATGGAAGAACTTAACTGAATTATTGAAGGAAAAAGGATGAGAGGTCTGGATGGAATCCTCCGTTTCGAGTGGCTTCCCACTCGAAACGAATCCTTCAAAGGTCTAAACACAATGAAAATCTTGGTCCTGATGACCCTGTCCTGGTGAATGCTGAAATAGTTTCTGGTTCCATACTTAAGATGAATTTTATGAATCTGATAGAATGAACAAACCATAGCATGAAAAGGTACGTACAATTATCCTGAAGAGATAACAAATATATCTTTAGGCAGGCTGCTGAAAATATATAGGGACGAACTACGTGAACAATTATGAACGTGCTACGTAAGCAATTGTGAACGTGTTTCGCGATCATAAAAGGAACGTTGTGCATGAAATATATCATGAATGTGATACTTAAAACATACTGTGGACGTGATACTAGAACATATCATGAACGTATGTTGACTGAGGAAGGAATGCAAAACGATACGACCTGAGATTTGAAACGTCTGCCTGGGTATGAAATATCTGTGCTAAACTTGATTATGGTTTTCAAGCTTTCTGTAACTGTATTCGGTAATAAACTGTGAAACGTGTATCGCGAAATGACACACGAACTTGAGCGTGAACAATGTTATGAACACTAACGTGAGCTTAAATCATGAGATAGCACAAAACATGAACTGAAACAGCATCATACTGTGAATGAGACGTGAACGTGAAAGTGAAAATAAATGTGAACATGAATGCGAATGTACACATGATCGTGAACATGAACGTGAGCACGATTCGCGAACGCAAATTCCTATTTGACGAGATTGTTGATGGAACACCTTGGAATCATACGATCTATTGCTGAATTTCCTGTAGATTTGTTACTGCGTAATCATTTCGGATAAAAAAGACGTGTAGGCTGGGTTAACTGGTTAACAACGACTTAGATAGCATCATGCTTCGTCTGAGTCTGTGGTTACTGACAATAACCTCCATGGAATCTTATCTCATTTCTGTTTAGAAATTTCTAATGGTTGTAATAACTCATTAGCATGTCGGTGTCCTGTCTTGAACCTGCGATATGTCAGGCATCTAGGTATGAACATAGCTGCATCAATTGTGTTATACTGCTTCTATCAAAATTCTTCCTGGGATTATGGTACATTCTGGTGGAATCTGGGTGAATAGTCATGAAAGAATTTGAGTCTGGGTAAAATAGATCTATCCTAGTGTAGGATCTTATGTGATACAAAATTTTAGTGTAGGTCCTCTCCTTCATGCTAAGCTTAGCCATGGAAGGCTACTCGTGGGAACTGTCCGCAATTTCTACGGTATCAGTCAACTGAGTTCTAGAACATTTTGTACTCTAGTCACAGGCGTTGATCTTGACCATCTGGTGATGGCCTTCATCTTCGTAAGACTGTCTGAAATTTAATTCTGCTGAGATAGGGTGGCTCAGTATTGGTATCTTGTACATCTGGAATTCACGCCTGGAAAGCTGTGTATATAATTTTCTGCTATCGAAGAATCTGCAGATCATGAAAAGATGATTCTCATGTTCTTCTCTGAAATTTAGCAGATCAGGATGTTATCGATGGGTATATTAGCGAACTTGTCTAAGAATTTATGGAAATTTTGATTCATTAATTTTGTAATATAGCTGGAGCATTTGGGAGCTCAGTAGCATAACTCAAAATTTTAGAGAGACTATAACATATGCAACAGTAGTCTGAAGAACATTATGTTCTTTCTCTTACCACTGATGGTAGCATGATCGAGAAGTGTTCCTGGCAATGGTGTCTAAGACCTTGTAACTAATCAAATAAACCTTCTATACGTGGAATGATTATGGGTTATGATTGGTGATATTGTAAATTTTTGGTGGTTGATACGTGATCTCATGTTACCAACCTTCTGTCTGATAGATAGGAACGGTACACCTTCTGGTGGTGCGCTAGGGCGAATAAAGCCTTGTTCTGATAAATCTTGCAGCAATTGCTGCAACTCTTTTAACTCAGCTGAAACTCTACAATAAGGAGTTTTGAAAATAGGTTCTGTCTTTGAGACTAGCTCGATGTTAAACTCTGTATCATGGTTAGGAAGGAATTTTTGGAAAACTTTCTGAAATTATATCTGAGAACTCTAGAATAATCCGCTGATCATGAATTTAAGGAATTTCATAAGTGAATTTATAACTGGTAGCTAAAAAGTCTCCGTAGCTATGGACTGATAAGCCACGCGCTTGTAAGGAAGAAATAATTTGTACTGATTTTTTTGGCAGAAAGTATAATAATATATTTGGGATTTAGTAAGACGGATCTTGTCGTTAACTAAAAGGAAAACCTTAATATATATAGGTGATACTGTGGAGTATATTCTGGCTGGGAGGTGGATAATACCTGATTTAGATAAAGCTGACATATAAATAAGTGAGCAAAACATGGCAGATCTTGCTGAATGTGTTTGTCTGTAAACCAATAGAATGACACTGCATATCTAGCCTAAATAATACTCCAATGGTGGTAACTGGATCTTTAATGGTTTGATTTATGCGTGGCATGACAAAACGGGTATACCCACTTTGAGGGTACCCTTAATTTCCGAGGGTCTGGTTTAGAAAACATACAGAGTTATGAGTTCTGACTAGTACCTTGAGAAGATATTCGTATGACGTGTACCATGACGCGTGTCCCGACATGTGTCTTTGATGAGACTGTAATTATACATAGTCTCATCGTCCAAATCGGGCTTAAAACGCTTAAAATATCATCAAAATACCCAAATATATGCTTGTGTTTGTTCATTGTGTATTTTAGGTACGGATATCGTGAAATCAACAAAAGATCACAAGAATGAAGCAAAAACGAACACGGGAAACGAAGCCGCACAAAGAACCGGACCCGAATTATGAATTTCCAATCAAATCCTTGAAGTTTGAAGATTTGGCAAATTTGGTCCCTCAACTTTTGAACAATGCCACTTTATACCCCTAAGAATCCTTAAAATACTAAAGGGGTCCCTAAAGTTTGAAGACTTTACATGATTAAACCCTTGAGATTTGAAGAAAGTCATAACAAGTCCTTCATAGTTACAAAGGACTTGTGATGAAATGAACCAAGGACGGATGGTGCAAATTACCAAGAACCTTGAATGAGAACTGTTTAAAGGGAGGATATAATTAGAAGGGTCATTTCTGCCAAAAACCAAACCTATTTAACCAAAAACCCCATTAAACTTAACTTAACTATACCTTTATATATCCAGTCAAAACCGGTCAAACCTATTTAACCCCAACCCACCAGTCACAATACACCACGTCAGCTTAACCCACCCATTAACCAGTCAAACAAGTCAAACCCAAATTTTCCCACTAAACACATTTTTTAAAAATAACCCTTCCCCAAAACTGGATTAAACCCCCTAAACCCAATCAAGAACACCCCATAAACCCTAATTGGGTTTACCTTGATTAACCAAAATCAAGACCCCATCTCGTCCAGAATATTAATTCACACCACAAAAACCAAAACCCACTCACCTTTTCCTTCTCCCGTGACCCCGAATGACCCCACCAATGTCCCCTGTCACCCCGTTTATGGCAAAAAAAGAATCAAGCCAGGAAATCAACAGCTCATATCCATTTAATTGGTCCCAAAGTTTGAATAAACGGTTTTGATCATCTAACACAACTGGACTTCATCAGGCATCACATGGATGGATTTTGACCAAGACTTTCAAATTTTCAGCAAGGGTAGATTAGGAATTATATTGATTAGGGTTTCTATCTTTTCTGTATACTAGAAAATTCTTTAGCTAGTATAAAACCATGTCGACTTGTGACATTTGGTTTTGTTCCAACATCTTGTAATTTTTTAAAAGTTATTGAATAGTTAAAGTTTGGTTTTACAAATATTGCAAGTGTTGAGTTCCTTATTTTCCTGTTTTAGTGTAATGCTTTTATCATTTAAAAAAGGGTAGTTTAAGTTTTAAAAGTGTGTTGTTCAAGAAATTTTCAAAAAAGGTTTTACGATTTTCAAAAATCCAAAAATACAAAGAAGTGAAAGTGGATTTGGATCTTTGGTTTTCTGAAATTGTGTCTTTGTTTTGCTTAAAAAACCTGTTCAAAAGGTTTCCAAGAAAGGGGTTCATTTTCTTTGATTCTTGTTTTGATTATTGTTTCAAAAGCCAAACCACAAGCTTGTGGCTTAGGTTTCTGGTATCTTTACTTGTTTGCTTATCTTAGCAGGTGCTCTCATTCCTTCAAGATATATTGGGTATTGGACTTTTAGATTCCATACCATGAATTTTAATAACTAGATTTAGTTGATTAAAAATGTTGCTTTTGCAAGATCTTTCTTTGCGTTGCTCGTACCCAATTGATATATATTTCGTTGTTTCGTTCTCGGTATCTTCTCGAATTGATCACGGTCAAAAGTGGAATCGTCGTAAATGGTGACTAAAAAGGGGGAGCTTTGGTCTAAGTCTACTAAAATGATAAGTGCTAGAAATAATGAAATTAAACTAAAAGCAATTACCGAGAGTAAAAATAAAGTTAGAATTTAAAACTAGAAAAACTGGAATAAAACTGGAATTTTACCTTATTCGGAATACTGGCTATCCGGAATATGTTGGCCTACTTGGAAGATATCTCTACACGGAATAAATGCCTCTATGCGGAAAAACAGCTCTATCCAGAATATTATACTCTACTCGGAATGTTGTAGTCTATCCGGAACATTTGTACTATGCGGAATAATATGGTGATGCGGAATAAAAACCCTACGAGGAATAATTGCCCTATGCGGAATAATATCCTATTCTGAATAATTGTTCTTCTCGGAAAAACTCCCTGTCCAGAATGTTTGGCTATACGGAATATAGTGCTCTACTCGGAATATTTGTTCCTACGCGGAATGTTTGGAAAAGAACCCCTATGCGGAATATTTTGAAAAGAAAGCTATGCGGAATGTTTTGAACAAAAACCCTATGCGGAGTAAAAGACTCCTACTCGGAATAATTGGAAAGAAACTCTATTCGGAATAACAAATCCCTATACGGAATATGACCACTACTCGGAATATTTTTAATATTCCGAATAAACAACAAAATCCCACCTTGATCCGGAATAATTGGGTATTCCGAACCAACACAATCCCAGACTCCCTATTCGGAATATGGGAAACTCAGTAACTAAATAGCGAAGAAAAGGGGGTTAAGAGACACGAATGTTTACTCAAAATTCACCAAATTTTGAATCGAAACTTATACCAATTTCACCACGAATCATTTACCTAAGGTAAACCTTAATCCAAAACCAAAAAAAAGCAAAAACCCACTTACTTAAGATGATCAAACCAATAAAATAAAACTTAAGAACTTAGAATCAATAAGAGATGAAGAACAAGATAATGGAAAGATTAAAAGAAAACTTGTATTAATGATTTAGGATTCAACAAACAAAGTGGAAAGATCAAACTTACAAGATTGGAAGAAATCAAACAAAGATGAAAACCACTCCTTAAGGGATATGGTTTTCTTCCTACGAAATAGGGAAAGTGTAACAGAAAGAAAAAACTAGTGAAATTCTGAATGGGAGGAGTATTTATAGGCTTCTCCCTTTGTTGGTGAGTGGGCTTTCTCCCTTTCTTTTTGTCTTCTCGTCTTTTCAGAAAAGTTGACGTTTTCGATTTCGATTCGGGATTTGTCGACGAATAAATTCAACTCGTCTTTTAATTTCTTCATTTAATAGACTTGAGTTTCTTCGACATGTGTAAATCTTCCATCTTTGGTCCTTTTCTTCGATAAATCTTCAAATAGGCCCATTTACTTCAAATCTTTTGCATCTCTTGGACTATAGACTTCGTATTTTCGTCTTTTCGTCTTTTTCCTCGATAAAACCCGTGCAATCCCATGTTTTCTCCAATATTTATCCGGTTGGCTCTGAATACACAACAAACACATAAACCACGCATAATTCCAAACAAATGATATTAAATACGCGTTTTGGTCTTGTTTTAGTAAGAAATAAGTGGTAAAAGGATGGGTGTTTTCACACCTATCAAATCCCCTACACTTAACCATTGCCATGCCCTCATGCAATGCTTAGTTATAAAGCAAATATACACTTTTCTCATGATCAGTCAACCTTGGCCTTATTAACATTCTACTAAACCAAAAATTTTAAATACTAAGAGAAATTAAAAACTTTAAAGGAGACAAAATGATAGAAACCATTTTCAAGTGAAAATAGCTATATGGAAATAACTTGCAAAGAGATCAAGGACTTACATTAGGGCTTTGGTGCTGCGAAGATTTATCTCCCTCAAGTTCCACGTTCCCCAAACTAAGCTTAAAAACGAGATCATTGTTATTATAAGTTAGCAATTCAAACACTTACACACATTGCTTAATTATATGCTTAAACTCCCTTATTCCTAGGTGTATCTCTTATATTTTATTTTTGTCTTAGAATGATCATGAAGATGCATTTTTGGACTTATTTCGATAGTTTATTTAGGCCGAAAGCAAAGTAGGACGATTTGATCAATAGTTAGCTAAAGGACAAAATCTCTTAAAACTGCTTCTCGGGATATCAAAAAGTTCATATCTTGGCATAACTCGGTTCATGATTTGAGACCTTTCTCGGCCGATATTTGGCATGTACTTCATACTTCATATCTTCGAGAGACGTTCTTGAGATAATGGCCTTCTCTTCGTTAATAGAGTTTCTTCACTTGGAGACTTTTGAGGGGTACTCCAACTTTGTTGACCATGACTTCATGATTATTTCTTCAATCTCTAATTGGGATTTTGAGATACAACGATCCACCTCCTTTTCGGACTTGGATCTATTTATCCTCATACCTTGTTAGGGTCTTCTCGGATAGACTTCTCCATGATCTTTATGGGAGTTGATTGCTTTTCGTCGTGAATCTTGATCCTTCATATTGATTTTGGGAATAATGCTTTTCACATCACTTTGGATCTTCAACAATAAAATGGAATCCTCATGCCTTGTTAGGGCCTTTTTGGACTCGCCAATCTTCGCGCCACGCTTCATAAGTTATGCCTTGGCTATGAACTCTTATCATTACCAAGCAACTTTTAAACGATCTTGGGCTAGAAGCTAAGTAACCTTTCAAATCGTACGACCTTACTTATTGCAGATAAATTATTAGCAAGTGATGGGAGAATAGGCAAATAATTACACCAAGTGAGCTTGTGCAAGAATACCGACTTATAATTGACTCTATCATTTCTCGTCCTCCACAATTTAAAATCTTAAGTAATGAGACTTGTGGATGCTTAGCCTAATAAACCAATTATGGTCTACATGGTTAAGGATACTAGCTAGAATAAACTTGGATAAGTCTATTCGGGTTGAGTCAAAATAATCGCAACGGGCCTAATATGTCAAAGATTTCAAAACTAGCTACCCACTTTATTAATATTTTTGACTTTATTGCGGGATATATACATATGAAAGCAACAATAAAAATTTAAAAATTACGAATAAATGGCCAAAGCTAATTAAAAATTTGAAAAATGCTGAAAAGGATGATTTTCTGGTTAAATGAAGGCATTTTAATGGAAAAGTCCACTTAAAACTTCGATAGAAGCCCCCCTACACTTACGATAAACATTGTCCTCAATGTTTAAGAATGTGGGAAAAGGCTCCCCTACACTTATGACATTGTGCACGTTGGTTAAATCAAGCTAAGGAAGGGACGACTAAAGTGATCAATTTCAAATGTGAGTATGAAGATAATTGAATCACGATAGTTGAGAGATAAAACCGGTATTGCGGATAACATAGGAGCAAGGTTCTTCAAAGATTCCAAGAGTGCACTTACCCCTGTAATCACATCACCATCCAAATACAAGCAACCTATATAGCTCCCCCTACACTTAGGATGAAAAATGGAAAAGGGGGATAGATACTCGGGTTGCCTCCCGAGGAGCGCTTGTTTTTGTTCACCGAGTCACGAGCCTGACTCGGTCCCGAACTAATTCAAGGGAAACGTGGTGAGGGATGGAATCATCTCACGAGAGATGTCCTCACCAAAGTACAATTTCAAACGCTGGCCATTCACCTTAAAGTTGGGCCCATTTGGCTGAGAAAGCTCAATGGTGCCATAGGGAAAAACATTGGCGATGGTGAATGGACCAGACCAGCGGCTCTTCAACATGCCTGGGAAGATCTTCAACCTGCCTGAGAAGATCTTCAACCGAGAGTTAAAGAGTAAGACTTGATCACCAACGTGGAACTCTCGGTTCTTGATTTTAGCATCGTGGATAATCTTGGTCTTCTCCCTGTAGATCAATGAGTTCTCGTAAGCTTGATTCCTCAATTCGTGTAGCTCATTGAGTTGAATCTTGCGAAAATCACTGGCTTTGTTGATGTCGAAGTTAGACCACTTCAAAGCCCAGTATGCCTTATGTTCCAGCTCGATAGGGAGGTGGCAAGCTTTCCCGTACACAAGACGATAAGGTGTACAACCAATCGGTGTCTTATAGGCGGTACGGAAAGCCCACAGAGCGTCATCAAGTTTATCAGCCCATGAGGCACGATGCTCTCCCACAGTACGTTCCAAAATTCTCTTCAATCCACGGTTGGATATCTCGGCTTGACCGTTGGTTTGAGGATGATAAGCGGTGGAAAGACGGTGATTGACACCATACTTAGCCATGACTCTTGCAAATTGATCGTTGCAAAAATGAGTCCCTCGGTCACTGATAATAGCACGAGGAACACCGATCGAGCAAACAGTTGTTTCAAGAAATTACAAACCACCCTCGCGTCGTTAGTGGGTAAAGCCTTGGATTCAACCCATTTGGAAACGTAGTCAACAACGACAAGGATGTATTTGTTGCCTTTAGAAGAAGGGAATGGCCCCATAAAGTGGATGCCCCATACATCAAAGATTTCACATTCTTGGATGAACTTTTGAGGCATCTCATCTTTATGTGTGATCTTGCCTTGTTTTTGGCAAGCATCACAATGTTTAACCATCTCGTGAGCATCACGGTAAATGGTGGGCCAATAGAATCCCGAATCAAACACTTTTTTGGCGGTGTAGTTGGGACCAAAGTGACCACCGGTGGGTCCTTTGTGGCAAGCTTGGAGAATGTCCAAAGCGGCCGGTCCGTCAACACATCGGCGAATAATCAAGTCAGCGCATTGTTTGAATAGAAAAGGGTCATCCCAAAAGTAAGTCTTAACATCGTTCAAGAACTTCTTCTTTTGTTGGGATGTTGACCCTTGGATGAGAACACCACCCGCTAAGTAGTTTGCAATATCGGCAAACCACGGGGTGCCATCAAGATTGAGATTTATAGACATTAAGGTCTCAAGGGGGAAAGAGTCATTGATCTCTTTGTTCGGATGATCCCCTTGATATGGATCCTCAAGTCTGCTCAGATGATCCGCGGCTAGGTTTTCAGCACCCTTCTTGTCACGAATTTCAATGTTGAATTCTTGAAGGAGTAAAACCCAGCGGAGAAGTCTTGGCTTAGAGTCATGTTTAGTCATCAAGTACTTCAACGCGGAATGGTCCGTGTATACGATTGTGGTAGATAAAACAAGATAGGGGCAGAATTTTTCAAAAGCATAGACAACAGCTAAAAGCTCTTTTTTGGTTGTCGTATAATGCAATTGAGCCCCCGTCATTTTTTTGCTAGCATAGTGGATTGGTTGGAAATGTTTGTTGATCCTTTGTCCCAAAACCGCACCAATAGCAAAGTCGCTAGCATCGCACATCAACTCAAAGGGTAGCTCCCAATTAGGGGTAACCAAGACCGGTGCCTTAGTTAGCTTATACTTAAGAAGATTGAAGGCTTCGATACACTCTTTAGAAAAGATAAAAGGAGTATCTTTTCCAAGAGGTGGGTCATCGGGCGAGCGATTTTAGAGAAATCTTGAATGAATCGACGATAGAAGCCCGCATGACCAAGAAAACTTCTCACACCCTTCACGGTTGAAGGTAGAGGTAATTTGGCTATGACATCTACTTTAGCACGATCGACTTCAAGACCGGCATTAGAGATTTTGTGTCCTAGCACAATGCCTTCTTTTACCATAAAATGGCATTTTTCCTAATTCAGAACAAGGCGAGTGTCTTCGCACCGCTGAAGCATACGTTCTAAATTGGTAAGGCAAGAAGAGAAGGAATCCCCAAAGACCGAGAAATCATCCATGAAGACTTCCATGGTTTGCTCAACCATGTCATGGAAGATAGCCAACATGCACCTTTGGAAAGTCCCGGGGGCATTGCATAAGCCAAAAGGCATTCTGTTGTAAGCAAATGTGCCATAGGGACAAGTGAATGTTGTCTTCTCTTGATCTTGGGGATCGATGGGTATTTGGAAATAACCCGAGAAACCATCAAGAAAGCAGTAATATTCATTACCCGCTAAACGTTCAAGCATTTGGTCCATAAAAGGAAGAGGGAAATGATCCTTTCTCGTGGCATCATTGAGTTTGCGGTAGTCTATACAAACTCTCCACCCAGTAACGAGACGGGTAGGAATCAACTCGTTGTTTTGATTAGGCACAACGGCGATTCCGCCTTTCTTAGGCACACAATGGACTGGACTAACCCATGGTGAATCCGAAATAGGGTAAATCATACCCGCATCAAGAAGTTTGATAACCTCTTTTTTGATGACTTCATGGATTTTAGGATTCACCCTTCGTTGGGTTTGAACTGTGGGCTTAAAGTCGTCCTCCATGAGAATTTTATGTGTGCAAAAGTGAGGATCAATTCCGCGAATGTCGGAGATTTTCCAAGCGACAGCTTTTTTATGCTTCTTTAACACAGCGATAAGTCGGGCTTTTTCTTCTTCTTTCAGATCCTTCGCGATGATGACCGGTAACTTCTCGTTATCTTCAAGAAAAACGTACTCTAGATGAGGAGGTAGGTCCTTAAGCTCAAGAGTAGGAGGATCTTCAATAGATGGCGTAACTAACGATGGATCATCATTAGTCACCTCTTGAGGAGAGGGAGGAGGAAACGGGTCTTCATTGAGAAGTCTCTCAATAGTACGAATGTCTTCATCCCAATTAGTGGAAGAATCATCATACTTAATATCGAGAGGACCCAAGCTAGCTTCGAAATCATCCAAGTCACTTTCTCCAAAAGGAGTCAATGCCGGAGCAATTGAGGCAACGGTCTCAACATTGGGTAGAGAAGAGAGAGTACTTTTGCAAGCATCATGAAAATGTTCTTCACAAGCCTCATCGAGAACATAAATAGCATTAACACTCTCATATGAATAAGGTTGCTTAGAAATCTTACCCATGTTGAAGACAATTTTATCGTCACCAACTCTCATGATTATTTCGCCCGCGGCTACATCAATGAGAGTGCGACCGGTCCTCAGAAATGGACGTCCAACGATTAATGGAACACGAGGATCCATCTCGTAGTCAACGACAACAAAATCCACCGGGAAGGTGAATTTGTTAACGCCAACAAAAACGTCTTCGGCTATCCCCACTGGATAAGCAACCGTACGGTTAGCTAATTCCAAGGTCATTTTGGTGGGGACTAGCTCGAGGAGAGATAATTGCTTCCAAACACTTAAAGGCATTAAGTTTATACTGGCACCTAGATCAGCTAGGGCCATGCAATTCTCTACTCCCGGGAAGTTACAAGGAATCAAGAAGCGACCCGGATCACCAAGTTTGGTGGGCAATTTCCTTAAGAGAACGGCGGAGCAATTCTCATTAAGTTGGGTCTGAGAAATGTCAAGAAGCTTCTCCTTGTCACTTAGAAGATCTTTAAACATTTTAGCGTATTTAGGCATGTGAGCGAGAGCCTCGGCAAAGGAGATGTTAAAATTCAATTGTTTAAACATTTTTAGAAAGTTTGAAACCTGAATATCATCCTTGCTCTTTTGCTTCTCTTTCCTCAACCTTGAAGGATAAGGTATATTGGATGAAGAAGAAGGCTTTAGGGAAGTAGGATCACTCACAACCACGGGTGGTGGGGAAATGGGGATAGAAGGTGAAGGAGGTGAGGAAAGTTGCTCTTGTTCCTTGTTTACAATCACGGGTGGAGGTGTAGGAAGCTCGGGTTCCGTATAACCTTTTCCACTACGAGTGGTGATTGATTTCATCTCCCCTCTTGGATTCGCAACGACGTTACTCGGAAGAGTACCCTAAGAAGAGGGTTGATTACCTTGGATGAGCGAACCAATCATATCACGAATGTTAAGCGCTTGAGTGCTGAAAGAATCTCTGATGTCGGCACGGATCTCATTGCTCTGTTTTGCCATATCATTCCTAAGCTCGGTTCGAATATCGCTCCCTTGTTTCGCCATGTCATTCTTCAAGTTGACAAATTGACTCTGAAGATTCGTCACCATCTCTCGATTAGTCTTCATGAACGTCTCGACGTCTTGATTCACTACCATCGGTTGATTGAGAGGTGGAGCTTGGTAAGCTTGAGAATTTCCTTGAGTTTGGTATGGGTTTCTTTGGGATTGATATTGATTTTGAGCACGAGGTTGGGATTGGTTGTTTCGATTATAGCTTTGTTGTTGGGTTTGGTTTGGAGGAGGGAAACCGGGTGGAGCAAGATAATTGTTGGAACGATAACTTAGCAAACTACGGTCTCCTTGAGGACGAGCTTGATAGCCCCCCGTGGGATAAGTACTGTATGCCGCGTTAACGTTTTTAGAGAAATTTTCTTGGGTAGAAGGACAATCATTATAAGAATGAGGACCACCACATGTGTTAGAAGAAATAGCAACGGCTTTAGCTTGTTGAAAGTGGTTTGTGGCCATGGTCATGAAATTCTTGTTCATCTCAGCGAGTTGTCGAGAAATTTCAGTCATCTCAGGATTGGAAGTAGTAGAAGAAACATTGACTCTCAAGTTAGATCTTGAGGATGCAGATGAATCCCAATTCTTGTGGTGAGTAGTCATGTTTTCAATCAACTCTCTACATTCCTCCGGTCTCCTTTTCATAAAAGTACCACCGACGGCGGCGTTGATCGTGTCATGATCACGAAAAGTGAGACCATTGTAGAAAGTATCAATGAGAGTGACGGGGAGCATGTTGTGATTTGGACAGCGGTCGATCAAATCATTGTATCGTTCCCAAGCATCAAAGAGCGATTCATCATTGTCTTGCATGAATCCACTAATTTGGTTACGAAGGCTCGTGACCATGGATGGTGGGAAGTAGCGCGACAAAAAACGTTGAGTCATGTCGTCCCAAGTATGAATAGAGTTCTTTGGGAGACGGTCAAACCATTTTTCGGCATGGTGAGAAAGCGAGTGGGGAAAGAGTTGAAGGCGAAGTTCATCCATAGAAACACCAGGGGACTTCATGCTTTGGGTGATGGTAATGAATTTGTCGAGGTGTTTGTTGGCATCATCATCCGGAATTCCGCGAAATGGGTTAGTTTGCACTTGTTGGATCATGTGATGCTTCAACGAAAACTCCTGAGCCGTGACATGCATCGGCGCAATCGGGCCTCCGCGTCCGTTCATGGTGGGTTGACATAGCTCCTCCATGGTGCGTAGGTCGGGTAAGGGTGGATTATTCATGTTTTGGTGGGGTGGATTATTATTGTTGTTGTTTGGGAGGGGTGGATTATTATTGTTGTTGTTGTGTACACCGGCCATGTCTAAATCTTCTAGAGTCTCGGGCTCTGAATAAGACGTTGATCGAGTACGCATACACTAAAAAGAAAATGCAAGAGAAAATATTTTTGGTTTTTATAGGTTTTGTAATGTTTTTGTATTTTTGAAAATTTTATATTTTTATGGGTTTTTGAAAATTTTTGTGCTTGAAAATAACGTTCCCGAAAGAACGGATCCCAAAATCCAAATTTTCTCACAAAAAACTGTTGATCTTAACGAGAAGAGCCGGCAGCGGCGCCATTTTAATAACTAGATTTAGTTGATTAAAAATGTTGCTTTTGCAAGATCTTTCTTTGCGTTGCTCGTACCCAATTGATATATATGTCGTTGTTTCGTTCTCGGTATCTTCTCGAATTGATCACGGTCAAAAGTGGAATCGTCGTAAATGGTGACTAAAAGGGGGAGCTTTGGTCTAAGTCTACTAAAATGATAAGTGCTAGAAATAATGAAATTAAACTAAAAGCAATTACCGAGAGTAAAAATAAAGTTGGAATTTAAAACTAGAAAAACTGGAATAAAACTGGAATTTTACCTTATTCGGAATACTGGCTATCCGGAATATGTTGCCCTACTCGGAAGATATCTCTACACGGAATAAATGCCTCTATGCGGAAAAACAGCTCTATCCGGAATATTATACTCTACTCGGAATGTTGTAGTCTATCCGGAACATTTGTGCTATGCGGAATAATACGGTGATGCGGAATAAGAACCCTACGAGGAATAATTGCCCTATGCGGAATAATATCCTATTCTGAATAATTGTTCTTCTCGGAAAAACTCCCTATCCGGAATGTTTGGCTATACGGAATATAGTGCTCTACTCGGAATATTTGTTCCTACGCGGAATGTTTGGAAAAGAACCCCTATGCGGAATATTTTGAAAAGAAAGCTATGCGGAATGTTTTGAACAAAAACCCTATGCGGAGTAAAAGACTCCTACTCGGAATAATTGGAAAGAAACTCTATTCGGAATAACAAATCCCTATACGGAATATGACCACTACTCGGAATATTTTTAATATTCCGAATAAACAACAAAATCCCACCTTGATCCGGAATAATTGGGTATTCCGAACCAACACAATCCCAGACTCCCTATTCGGAATCTGGGGAAAATCAGTAACTAAATAGCGAAGAACAGGGGGTTAAGAGACACGAATGTTTACTCAAAATTCACCAAATTTTTAATCGAAACTTATACCAATTTCACCACGAATCATTTACCTAAGGTAAACCTTAATCCAAAACCACAAAAACGCAAAAACCCACTTACTTAAGATTATCAAACCAATAAAATAAAACTTAAGAACTTAGAATCAATAAGAGATGAAGAACAAGATAATGGAAAGATTAAAAGAAAACTTGTATTAATGATTTAGGATTCAACAAACAAAGTGGAAAGATCAAACTTACAAGATTGGAAGAAATCAAACAAAGATGAAAACCACTCCTTAAGGGAGATGGTTTTCGTCCTACGAAATAGGGAAAGTGTAACAGAAAGAAAAAACTAGTGAAATTCTGAATGGGAGGAGTATATATAGGCTTCTCCCTTTGTTGGTGAGTGGGCTTTCTCCCTTTCTTTTTGTCTTCTCGTCTTTTCAGAAAAGTTGACGTTTTCGATTTCGATTCGGGATTTGTCGACGAATAAATTCAACTCGTCTTTTAATTTCTTCATTTAATAGACTTGAGTTTCTTCGACATGTGTAAATCTTCCATCTTTGGTCCTTTTCTTCGATAAATCTTCAAATAGGCCCATTGACTTCAAATCTTTTGCATCTCTTGGACTATAGACTTCATCTTTTCGTCTTTTTCCTCGATAAAACCCGTGCAATCCCATGTTTTCTCCAATATTTATTCGGTTGGCTCTGAAAACACAACAAACACACAAACCACGCATAATTCCAAACAAATGATATTAAATACGCGTTTTGGTCTTGTTTTAGTAAGAAATAAGTGGTAAAAGGATGGGTGTTTTCACACCTATCAAATTTCTCTACACAGCATCTCACAAGTCCTAGCCCAAGCTTCCTGCTTGATGGATATGGCATTTCAGCCATAGTGGGGCCCGAATGTGGGTCCCACAAGGTACTTTTCAGGCTTAAACCCTCCCTTGGTTTGAATCTTTGGCTTTGGATTTGTGATTTGGCATGCTATATGTGATTTGGGGTAGATAACTGTTTCATGTTAGTTTCATTAGTTGTTCTTGCTTATCTATTTGTATGACACATGCTTGAGTAGTTTAAATCAGTTTGGTAGTGATTTGGTTAAATTCCTTTGTTAAAATTTTGGTTACTGATTTTTAAAGGGTGTTGGGTTTACCTGGGTATTTGTTGACACAAGAAGGGTAGAAATCAGTTAAACACATCCAAAATAGTAGTATTTTAGTTTATCAGTTAATATTTTGACATTGTAGGTGTTAGAAAGTAACTTGCATGTTTTAAAATTTGGACAAACTTGCTAAAAATAGTAGGTCCATAACTGCTTGTTTTAGTATAATCTGACCACCCATTTTTGTTATCTGCTAGATCTAGGTAGGGTTTAGGGTTGTGAGCTGGTTTGGGGAAGTTTGTGTGTGAGTTGAGTGAGTTTTGGCCAACCAAAACTCACCCAAGTGCACATTGACCAGCAAAGTCCCATCAGACCACCTAGGGCTTTACAATGACTGCAAATTTTGCTTGAATGTGTGATTTCTGTGTTTGAAGTGTTGTTTTTATAATTTATCTGACTCCCCACAACCCAACTGGTTGTGGGGGTGCCAATCTTTGCCAAGAACATCCACAAACGAGCAAGTTACAAGTCATTTAGTCCACAGACCCATTTTTTTATTGAAAACAGTGGGAACAAAGTTCCCCCTGCTAGTTTTATTTTTCCCACTGCTGGCACTAGTGGATAAGAAACCCTAGCTGTCAACATCAGTTTATTGTTTTTTTGTCTTTAGTGGTCATTTTTAGGACCTATTCAGTGATTCCAATTTTATTATTTTTCTTATTTTATTTCTGAATTTTCTATTTAGTTTAATTTTCTGTCACTGTTGATTTTCTAAATTTTAGAATTAATTGCGTTTTAAATTATTTTATTATAACTATTTTTTGTCTTTTAGTGTAAAATTTGAATATTTTTTAGTTTTAAAAATTTTCTTAGGTTCAGAAAAAGATTTTAAGATTTTTAGTTTAAAAATATTTTACTGTTCACCTTTTTAAGTATTTTTTAGATTTAATTTAAGTTTAATTAGTTTTAAATCAAATCTATTTTGTCTTTTAGTGTAAAAAAGTTGTGTTTTCAACTTTTTTCAATTTTATACTGTTTAGTGATATAAGTTAGGATTTTTGAAAAAGTAAGTTTAATTTTAGCATTATTTTAATATTTTTAATCATTATTTTAGTTTAAAAATAGTTTTTAGTGTTTTAAAAATAGAAAAATAGTATTTAAAATTTAGGAAAAATACTTTTTAGTCTAATATAAGTGAGATATTATTTCATTAAAATAATATTTTGGGCTTTTTCTTAATTATATTTAATTTTAAGGCTTTAATTAGCATTTAAAATTGAATATTTAATTAATAAAAGGTTTTAAAATTTATTTATTGGATTTTTATTCTTATTTGTATTATTTTAGACTTAGTTTAAATTTTAAATTAATTTTTAGGTTTAATTTTTAATTTTGTCACGTTTTATGTATTTACGTTCGCGTTTTACGTCAATTCGTCGTAGTGTAATCGTAATCGTAGCTCGTCTTTTATTTTTCTCTTCTCAAAACCAAAAACGACACTAATCCAAAATTTGATTTTATATATTGGCACACTTAATTCACACACCTCCTTCGAGAACGAACTTGGAATTTATTCGACTTGTCGGTTTTCCTAAATCGTCGAGTTTAATACTTGCCCATTATACGTTGTTTTCCTAAACACGTGTTTTTACCACAATAATTTTTGGCGCTACTACCGGGGAGGTGTTTTTAGTGTGCCATTATTACTATCGTGTTTGTGTGAGTAGTGCGTTTTTGCTTTTCAATTTTTGGAAAGCGTAAATATCGTACATACTCATTTTTGTTATTTTTCATTAATATATTATAGTATCCAAATAAATCGTGTTTAATTTTTCTAAATTAAACACACAACAATCTTTTAATATATTGTAGATATCCCATTATCGTTTTCGTTTTTCTTGTGAATATATTACTATATTGTACTTACGTAGAAAAATAAAGATACAAGTACTCCAAAAGCGTGAAAACGCAACCTTGATTCGGAATTTCATCACTCGATCATTGTATTCGAATCTAAAAAAAAGTTTAAAGGCAAAATAGATAAATACTTTCGTGAGGCTTAATTTCGATTAACACAAACTATAAGGTGGGTATAAGGCGGTTGTATTTCACGACCTAAGGGAAAAAGGCTCTTAAGTGCTTCGCGCCGCCTCGTTTCCCCCGCTTGCTTGTGCGTGTTTTGAGAAAGAGGGCTAATCGAGGGTTTGCCGCCAAGTATTATCTACGTATACTATATTTGCTTTTTTCAAGATTAAATCCTCTTGAACGTTTTGGTGTTCCACCAACGTTCTAAAGTCATCGAAGGCGTTCACTCCACGTGATCGTTTTCATTCTTTGAGGCTCCTTTAATCGAGAAATCGATTCGAGGAGAGATTTGTAGATTTGTGTCTATGTAATACAACAAAAATCCAAAAAAATTAAAACAATCAAAAACCAAAAAAAAAATTAAATCGTAAAACCGCAAAAAGAATCTTCTTTGCTACCACCCATTCTACGCTTAGTGCATGGCACTCGATCGAAGGATTATTCTAATTCTAACAACGCTTCGAATCGACGCAATCGTAATCGAAGGAATCGACGACGTAGACGAGATTTAGAAACCGACGTTCCTAATATCGTTGTTGAAGAGACCGTAGAGGAGATGGCCGACAATCGTTCGGTGATGGAATTGCTCCAAGCGCCCACCGAGGGTTATGGAGACGCGATCGTAATTCCCGCTATCGAAGCGGAGAATTTTGAGATTAAAAGCGGAATGCTTTCGTTAATCCAAGCTACGAAGTTTCGAGGTCGTGAAGGCGATAACCCTCACGACCATATTCGGAATTTTGATCGTCTTTTAGCCACGAGCAAGTTTAAGAACGTCGACACCGATGTCGTCAAGCATATGCTTTTTCTGTACTCGCTCGATGGTGCCGCCAAGGATTGGTACGAGAAAGAGCCACCTAATTCGATAACTACGTGGAAGGATCTCGTCTCCAAATTCGTTAATCATTTTTTCCCACCGTCTAAGACGACGTTTTTCAAAAATGAAATTACGAGATTTGAGCAAAAACCGAATGAATCTTTTAGAGACGCGTGGGATCGTTTTAAGGAATTTCTTAGGCAATGTCCTCACCATGGTTTTTCCGAGTTGCACCAAATCGATACGTTTTACAACGGTCTTAGTTTTCAAGAACAAGATTCGTTGAATTCCGCCGCCGGTGGCAACTTTTTATGTAAAACTCCGAAAGACGCTTTAATGATTATCGAGAATCGATCCAAGGTTACCAACTCCGCAACGCACCGAGTGTTGCCAATGTCGCCAATGTTAGTAGTTCTAATCGCGATATTGAGAGAGTTGATGCGAAAGTCGACAAGTTGACGAATGTGTTTACGTCTTTTCTCGTTGAGATGCAAAAGAAAGACGCTCCCGCTATGGTGAAAGCGGTTGAGACATCGTGTACGTTTTATGGTGGACCTCATAATTATTACGCGTGTGCGGCTACGGATGGCCAAACGTCGAATGTGAGTGCATTAAACAACAATTTTGCAAATCAAAATCAAAATAACGCCGGTCCATCACAACAAGGAAATTTTAATCAAGGCAACAATTTTTCGAATCAAAACCGTAACAATTTTCAAGGAAATAATCAACAAGGAAATTTTTCGAATCAAAATCAAGGTTATAATCAAGGTCGGAATTTTAATTGGCAAAACCGAGATAACAACAACAATCAAAACTCGAGTTTTCAAAACAACAACAATCAAGGAAACAATTTTTCAAGTGGGAATCAAAACAATTTTCAAAGAAACAATCAAACCAAGGGAACTTTAATCCAAATCAAAATAGTTCGTCAAACGATTTTCAAAACTACATGAAAACGAATGAGGCTAATATGAGACGATTAGAGGGAGAAATTGGTACTTTGAAAAACGATTTTTCTAATACTTTGAAACTTCAAAACACGAAGATTGAGCAAGGACAAATTGACATTAAAAAGATGTTTTCAGCCATTATGAACAAGTCCTCGGGTGCTACATCGAGTTCGTTACCTAGTGACACCGTTGCTAATCCGAAGGAGCAATGTAAATCCGCCTCGTCTCGTGAGAAAGGTCGTGTGATTACCCCTACCCTTGATGGATTTAGAGTTGTTCCTTCTTCTAAACCCTCGACTTCTAAGACGTCTTATTGTTCTAAAGTCGATGGGGTGAACGTGGCAACCAAGGAAAAGAGTGCACACCCTCGTGTACCTCAAATTCCATCCACGATTCAAAAAGAGAGCTTTACCGACCTAACCAAAGTAACCCTTGAAGAAACTTGTGCTTCGATCTTTGTTAAAAAGCCCAAAAGGCATATGCCGAGAAAGGAAGAGGATCCGGGCCAATTTCTATTACCTTGTGATTTTTCCGAGATTGAGGGATGTTTAGCCCTTGCCAATTTAGGTGCTATCATCAATCTCATGTGACCACCCAAAATCCAATTCTCGAGGAGTTACCTAATCAACACTCCTCAAATGAGAATTACGTTTACCACATTCGTGAGGATTTAACTTATCAACAATCCCCACAAAAGAATGATGGTTTCGTGCTTGAGCGTGATCTTTTCGAGAGAGTTTCTAAGATACTCAAGGAGGGGAATGACAAACCTTGGTTTGACAAGCCTATCTTTGATGAAGAAATCGATGAGATCGATGTTCATGAGGATGACTAATATGTTGACCCCGAGGGGGCGGTGTTCTTTATTGATAAATGTTTTAAGAACTTATACAATCCGCCACCCCCCGCCAATGACTTAAATGTGAGGATTTTTAGGGCGACTAATTTTGAATTTGACACGCCAAATATTTTCGACATTATCAAATCGGGTTTTCATAGAGAGTTTTTAAAAGATGAAAAAGGAAAAGATTTTAAAAATGTTTTAAAAGATTTTTCTACATGTTTAACTCTGTCATCACCGCGTTTTATGAGTGCTACCACTTCGTCTACTCCTTTTGACGATGGTGTGTGTAGATCTAGTGTGGGGGAAGCCCCTTATGTTCCCTCACATTTCTACACCGAGGACGAGATTTATGATCCTAGAATTGCTTGTAAAGGGAAATCTCGGTCTTCCACTGATACAATAAATGGAAAATATTCTCATTTGCTTGGTGTGAGTCTACCTCGAGTAGCTCATTATTTTGACTTACCCTTTTCCCCACCTTTTTACTTCTTATCTATTTTCTTCTACCCCATTGGGGTTCTAGTTGGAGTGGCGTTGTTTCGTCTTTCATCCGAAAACAAAGACGCTATCTTTGACCCCGGTATACGTATATCGGGTTTTTTAAAGTACTCTATGTAATTTTGGGCATTGTTTATCATGTAAGCCCCACCAAAAATGACCATACCATGATTATCCCTAAATTATCACATTTATGGGGATTCGAGTCGAGCTTTTGACTCGGTTAACAAAAACAAGGTGCCTCGTGGGGGATTCTCATGCTTATCCTTGTAAATACTATTGCTTTCTAATTAGTTAATGCGAGGGGACTTGTGCTCTTCCAACCTTTGTTCCGTGGTTATTTGTGATTGTGATTTATTAGGTTCATCGTCATCATTGAAGCCTCTCGTGTTCGTTTTATGGATCACTCGAGCTTCGATCGTTGCCTTTGGAGATTCCGATATCTGATGATATCCTTTTATGTTCTAACGTTTATCTTATTAGCATAATTCATAAACGGCTTTTAGATTATTCGCTTTACCCTTTCCATGCTCAAGATTAAGCATTCGACTCCGTCTCTAGTATGGGGGTGTTTTCACCCCTAGACTCGAAACATTGAGGACAATGTTTAGTTTTAGTATGGGGGGGTGAGTAGATACTTCACCTTGCTTACGTCACCACGCAATCCAATATTCATCTTTTTGTTATCGTTTTGTTGCAAAATAAGGCTAAAATGGCCAAATTTTAAAAATTTTCCTATTTTTCATAAGTGTTTAAGTCACGAATGTAGGTTTTCCGATGGTGAGAATAAGAGTAAATTTTGACTCGACCGTGCGTGTTGAGCACTTAGCTTCGATTCCTTAACTTTTTAGGCTAAGTCTCTTAAATGAGGACGAGAAATGATAGAGTTATTTATAAGTCTCGTAATCTTTCACAATCTCATGTGTAGTAATTATTAACTTATTCTCTCCATGCTTTTGATAATAAATTGTTAAAAAATATTGATTTAGCGGATTAGTCACTATTGTTGGTTTCTAATTTATTTTAGTAGCTTCCATGTAATTAAATTGGGAAAACATTAATGTATCGCCAGCGTCTTTTGAAGTATTGGCACCCGAATAATCGAAAGCTTCACCTAATAATAAGATTTTAAGTGCTCACTTAAATTAAGCAAAAATTTGAAGCTCACAAAGCCGAAAAATCTGTGCCCAAATTGAAAGTGAATCAAGCCTTAATCTTTGAAGCTTTAAAGATCCAAAATTTGCTTTAGCGTGAGGATATACGTCTTTGGCCATAATAAACACCTCATGGCGAGGTTAAATAAAAGGCAAGGTAAGACCGAAGTCATAATAAAAGCTCCATGGCGGAGTTGAATTAAAGATGGAGGTAAACCTATGATAATAAGGCCCTTCCGTTAGGGGGCGTATAAAAGTCTTGGTAATAATTCTCATGTTCAAAACCGTTATAAAATCGTGTTTATCGATCCTTCTTGTTGACTTAATTTTTTGACATCATTGTCTATTAGGATGAATTATTAATTCGATTATTTTGGTTACACCGTTAAGACTCTATTTTTAGACCTAATCTCTATTCACGCATAAGTCAATGATGTAACCTCGTGATCATTAAGAAAAAATAAAATATAAGAGATACCAAGTAAGAATAAGGGAGTTTAGGTTCGTAATTAACACTCATGAGATATGATCGTGTTGCTAACTTATAATAACAATGATCTCGTTACACGCTTAGCATGGAATTGGGTGAAAATCGAGGACGACGAAATTATTTCTAACGAAGCATTCACGTGTTCTTATTCCATGATCCCAAAAGTCACTTAATCGTGATGAAAACATTACATTATGTCTAAAACACGTGTAGTAGTTTATTTAAATTTATGTCTTCAATAAATGTCATCATAAAATGACTTTTGGAAGTGCTACGATACTTAATTATAGCATTGCGTGGGGACACGGAAATGGTTTAGTATGGGGGAGTGATGAGACTGTAATTATACATAGTCTCGTCGTCCAAATAGGGCTTAAAACGCTTAAAATATCATCAAAATACCTAAATATATGCTTGTGTTTGTTCATTGTGTATTTTAGGTAGGGATATCATGAAATCAACAAAAGATCACAAGAATGAAGAAAAAACGAACACGGGAAACGAAGCCGCACAAAAAACCAGACCCGAATTATGAATTTCCAATCAAATCCTTGAAGTTTGAAGATTTGGCAAATTTGGTCCCTCAACTTTTGAAGAATGCCACTTTATACCCCTAATAATCCTTAAAACACTAAAGGGGTCCCTAAAGTTTGAAGACTTTACATGATTAAACCCTTGAGATTTGAAGAAAGTCATAACAAGTCCTTCATAGTTACAAAGGACTTGTGATGAAATGAACCAAGGACGGATGGTGCAAATTACCAAGGACCTTGAATGAGAACTGTTTAAAGGGAGGATATAACTAGAAGGGTCATTTCTGCCAAAAACCAAACCTATTTAACCAAAACCCCCCATTAAACTTAACTTAACTATACCTTTATATATCCAGTCATAATCGGTCAAACCTATTTAACCCCAACCCACCAGTCACAATACACCACGTCAGCTTAACCCACCCATTAACCAGTCAAACAAGTCAAACCCAGATTTTCCCACTAAACACATTTTTTAAAAATAACCCTTCCCCAAAAATGGATTAAACCCCCTAAACCCAGTCAAGAACACCCCATAAACCCTAATTGGGTTTAACTTGATTAACCAAAATCAAGACCCCATCTCGTCCAGAATATTAATTCACACCACAAAATCCAAAACCCACTCACCTTTTCCTTCTCCCGTGACCCCAAATGACCCCGCCAATGTCCCCTATCACCCCGTTTATGGCAAAAAAAGAATCAAGCCAGGAAATCAACAGCTCATATCCATTTACTTGGTCCCAAAGTTTGAATAAACGGTTTTGATCATCTAACATAGTTGGACTTCATCAGGCATCACATGGGATGGATTTTGACCAAGACTTTCAAATTTTCAGCAAGGGTAGATTAGGAATTGTATTGATTAGGGTTTCTATCTTTTCTGTATTCTAGAAAAATCCTTAGCTAGTATAAAACCATGTCGACTTGTGACATTTGGTTTTGTTCCAACATCTTGTAATTTTTTAAAAATTATTGAATAGTTAAAGTTTGGTTTTACAAATATTGCAAGTGTTGAGTTCCTTAATTTTTTTTAGTGTAATGCTTTCATCATTTAAAAAGGGTAGTTTAAGTTTTAAAAGTGTGTTGTTCAAGAAATTTTCAAAAAAGGTTTTATGATTTTCAGAAATCCAAAAATACAAAGAAGTGAAAGTGGATTTGGATCTTTGGTTTTCTGAAATTGTGTCTTTGTTTTGCTAAAAAACGTGTTCAAAAGGTTTCCAAGAAAGGGGTTCATTTTCTTTGATTCTTGTTATTGATTACTGTTTCAAAAGCCAAACCACAATTGCTGACAACAAGCTTGTGGCTTAGGTTTCTGGTATCTTTACTTGTTTGCTTATCTTAGCAGGTGCTCTCATTCCTTCAAGATATATTGGGTATTGGACTTTTAGAGTCCATACCATCACTTTCTCTACACAGCATCTCACAAGTCATAGCTCAAGCTTCCTGCTTGATGGAGATGGCATTTCAGCCATAGTGGGGCCCGGATGTGGGTCCCACAAGGTACTTTTCAGGCTTAAACCCTCCCTTGGTTTGAATCTTTGGCTTTAGATTTATGATTTGGCATGCTATATGTGATTTGGGGTAGATAACTGTTTCATGTTAGTTTCATTAGTTGTTCATGCTTATCTATTTGTATGACACATGCTTGAGTAGTTTAAATCAGTTTGGTAGTGATTTGGTTAAATTCCTTTGCTAAAATTTTGGTTACTGATTTTTAAAGGGTGTTTGGATTTAGGTTTTACCTGGGTATTTGTTGACACAAGAAGGGTAGAAATCAGTTAAACACATCCAAAATAGTACTATTTTAGTTTACAGTTATTATTTTGACCTTGTAGGTGTTAGAAAGTAACTTGCATGTTTTAAAATTTGGACAAACTAGCTAAAAAATAGTAGGTCCATAACTGCTTGTTTTAGTATAATCTAACCACCCATTTTTGTTATCTGCTAGATCTAGGTAGGTTTTAGGGTTGTGAGTTGGTTTGGGGAAGTTTGTGTGTGAGTTGAGTGAGTTTTGGCCAACCAAAACTCACCCAAGTGCACATTGCACCAGCAAAGTCCCATCAGACCACCTAGGGCTTTACATTGACTGCAAATTGTGCTTGAATGTGTGATTTATGTGTTTGAAGTGTTGTTTTTATAATTTATCTGACTCCCCACAACCCAACTGGTTGTGGGGGTGCCAATCTTTGCCAAGAACATCCACAAACGAGCAAGTTACAAGTCATTTAGTCCACAGACCCATTTTTATTGAAAACAGTGGGAACAAAGTTCCCCCTGCTAGTTTTATTTTTCCCACTGCGGGCACTAGTGGACAAGAAACCCTAGCTGTCAACATCAGTTTATTGTTTTTTTGTCTTTAGTGGTCATTTTTAGGACCTATTCAGTGATTCCAATTTTATTATTTTTCTTATTTTATTTCTGAATTTTCTATTTAGTTTAATTTTCTGTCACTGTTCATTTTCTAAATTTTAGAATTAATTGCATCTTTAATTAGTTTTATTATAACTGTTTTTTGTCTTTTAGTATAAAAGTTGAATATTTTTTAGTTTTAAAAATTTTCTTAGGTTCTAAAAAAGATTTTAAGATTTTGTGTTTAAAAATATTTTATTGTTCACCTTTTTAAGTATTTTTTAGATTTAATTTAAGTTTAATTAGTTTTAAATCAAATCTGTTTTGTCTTTTAGTGTAAAAAAGTTTTGTTTTCAACTTTTTTCAACTTTATACTGTTTAGTGATATAAATTAGGATTTTTGAAAAAGTAAGTTTAATTTTAGCATTATTTTAATATTTTTAATCATTATTTTAGTTTAAAAATAGTATTTAATCCAATAAATAAATAAGTTTTTAGTGTTTTAAAAATAGAAAAATAGTATTTAAAATTTAGGAAAAATTCTTTTTAGTCTTTAAATAATATAAGTGAGATATTAGTTCATTAAAATAATATTTTGGGCTTTTTCTTAATTATATTTCATTTTAGGGCTTTAATTAGCATTTAAAATTGAATATTTAATTAATAAAAGGTTTTAAAATTTATTTATTGGATTTTTATTCTTACTTATATTATTTTAGGCTTAGTTTAAATTTTAAATTAATTTTCAGGTTTAATTTTAATTTTGTCACGTTTTACGTATTTACGTTCGCGTTTTACGTCAATTCGTCGTAGTGTAATCGTAATCGTAGCTCGTCTTTTATTTTTCTCTTCTCAAAACTAATAATGACACTAATCCAAACTTTGATTTTATATATTGGCACACTTAATTCACACACCTCCTTCGAGAACGAACTTGGAATTTATTCAACTTGTCGGTTTTCCTAAATCGTCGAGTTTAATACTTGCCCATTATACGTTGTTTTCCTAAACACGTGTTTTTACCACAATCAGTCTTCTGAAATGATCCTTGAGATCTGTGTCTTGACTGTTGTCTGGACATGTTTTTTAATGGGTGAGTCTGAATAAGGTTAAGAATTTCTAGTAACTGCTAGGGTTGGCGGACCGGTTAGACTGCTGACCTCTGTATCTCTGGTCAAGTCCGTTCTGGAGTTCCGATGGCTACTGACTGATTAATATAAGCACGGTGGTTGTCATTACCGCTTTGTCTTTCAACTTTATGACGGTCATTATTACGATCGTGATTCCTGTAGCTATTCTGCTGAGTGGCCGGCTGGGTACCGGTTCCCACTCTTCTGCATGAAAGGTCAGCTGAGTGAAGTGTGACATCTAGCTGAGAAGGTAAAAGCATGAAATGGGATGGTAGTGTCTGATGGTTGAAGTTTATTCTTGTCAGAAATTTCAAAATTATGGTTTTCATCCTTGTTCTGAAGAGTCTTCATTGTATAAACAGTATCAGCATCTTGTGGAATCTCTAACGTATCCACAGCATCAACATTCGTGAGGTCTCCAGAATATTAGCAACAACGGTATCTGGTAAAATCTTCAATCCTCGAGCAGCATCAGCATCTGGTAGAATAGCGACAAGTGGAAATGGCTGAGATGACAGAGGATTATTTACAATACACATGGAGTAATGTACATGGAGTACACCTAGAATACGATACATGTGGTACACCTGAGATACTGTACATGGCACTGATGGCAAATTTTATAGGATAGCCGGTACTGGTGTCAATTGCCTGACATGATCAAAAGAAATAAATTGATTTAAACAGTAGTAAACGGTACTAAAATGAGTAACATGATAGGCTGACAATTCCTGCGTAGACTTAATGCTGGTTGTATAGAGGCTGAAAGTATGATTAAACAGAGTTTCATCAATGTTCAGTATGAAGGCATGATTGATGAAGACCAAACTTGATTTATCGCGAAAACAGGATTTTTCTGAAACCCTTCTGTATCTTAGCATGAAAACATCATCAGCCTGCTGAAAACATAATATCATGAGGAGACATGAAACTTTATCAGCATGAAAACGACATTCACGTGAGAGTATAAAACTTGATTGATGCAAAGAACATAGAAGGAAGTCAACTGAGGTTTAACATCAATTGGTGTGGGTGGCTATGGTTCAATCCACAACATTCAAAATATAAAGCATGTGACTAAGCATGGGCGATTCTGGTTCGATCCATACTTGTGAAAATTTTATGAGAACTGTCATGTATAGAAATATAAAATCTGGGACTAAATGGGGATGGCTGTTGTCCAAACCACATTAGTCAACCTTAAATGAAACATCGTGATATGAACAAAGGTAAACGCTTTTGGGTCGGTTCACAAAACAACTATCGTTTGAAAACATAATATTTGACCTGAATAATGGTGAATGTCTATCGCTGGTTCACCAAGTAATATACAACTGATAATATGAATTTGACATGAGTAAGGATGAACGCCTATAGGTCGGTTCATCAATACAAAATCTAAACGGGCAAGGTGAACGCCTATGGGATGGTTCACCAAAACAAAATTCACAAAAAAACACATGCGACTAAATATGGCCAGTCCTGTACCAACCTTTTACTTAGTCAAGATTTTATGAAAACTGAGTGATAAATGAAGAAAACTGACTGATAAATGCATGAGGAACATGAAAGATAACAACGCCAAAATCTGGGAAGTTCCTGATGACTACCCACTAGTCACAGGTCAAGTTTTAGAGCCTATAGGTCGAACCTATATCTCTGATACCATAATTGTAACACCCCACTTGGATAAGTGTACCATTACGTGTATTTATGGCATGTAATCAAAGCATAAGGTAAATGTCCTAAAACATTAACTGACCATAAAGGGAATACCGAAATCAAACATCGGTAATCCAAACATAAGCTCAAAACATGAAGAGTAAATACTGAAGGAAAGGACTAAACAATGTCCAAATAAGCAGAATAATGTAAGAAGTGCATAAAGTAAAAAGTCTGGATAGCTTCCATCAAAATGCACATGCTCTCAGAATCCTAAGAACGTCCTGGTGTACCTGCCGTTAGAACATGAAAAGAACTACGACTGAGCATAACGCCTAGTGAGCGGATATAAAGCATGATAAGAAATACTGAAATGAAGCAGATGATAAAATACTGAACATGTAAGACTGATAATTAAAGTTTCATCAGAAATCTGTGTATAGTTTGAAAAGTCTGATTTATGAATGATAAAGTTGAACTGTTATCTGTTAAATCTGAAAACATGCATTTATTGTATTTTAATTGGCAAGAGCTTATATAGGTCATGTGCTGTAACAACTGCTGCATGAATAAATGGAGGGGTGACCTCGTCATGCTGTAGAGGGTGACCTCTAAATAATGTGCTGGGTGGAGGGATCAACTCCAATGTGAAGGATGTAGAGCACACACCACATTCACCTGATAACTGTAACTGATAGCCTATGATGCATCCATACGTCCCGCTGATAATAATGATAAATGGCCAAGCTGAAATAAATGGGACGCTACAAGAAATCACTCCCTCGCAGGTGAGTCATGACACCGATGCCTCTAGTGTCATGGTTATGGTACCTCCGTAACTAGTACATAAACTGATCATGCTTGTATATAAAGTTTAGGCAATTTATTTAGTTTTTAAAATGATTACTGATAAGCTTAAAACATATACTAGGGAAAACATTTGGCTGTAGACGGGGAATTCTTATCATGCATAGAAGGGAGTCCTTACTGAAGGACGGGAAATCCGTACCTCATGTCCAGTAATGAAATAAGAATGTAAGCAGGAAGATCTACTCCGACTTCAAGGTTACTATATAAATAACGGACGCGTAATAAGTTGTCTGATTACTGTTTACTGTTACTGATTCTTATCTGTTCTTAGATTAATTTATTTTATTCTTGTATTACTGTTTATGTATAATCTGATTAACCTGATAGTCTGGTGTATTTCTGATAAATATGACTGTTCTTTAAATGTTTACTGATTAGTATATAACCTGTATTTCTAGTTACTGTGTATTATACTGTGTTCTGTTATTATAATAACACTGTTATATGTAACGTGCTAAAAAATGGAAAATTTCCAAAGTTAGAAAGTTTCTAAAAAAATAGGACACTTCAAAAAAAATGGTTTCATAATTAATTAATCGTTTCCTAATAATCAAATAAATAACTAATTAGAACGTAATTAATTTAATAAAAGTTTATTTAATTAAAGTAAATGTTTTATACTTGATTATTCATTTAAATAATTAAAATCAAATTTAAAATGAAAGAAAGTTAAACCAACGCCCTTTGTCAAATTTACGCGTAACCGAGTAACCCGAAACTCGTGTCAAACCCTCCCAAGACATTCATGTCTCGGGTCAAGCCCAAACCGAGCCCAACATCCCCTTTTTGTTGTCGTAACTCTCACAGCAGCCAATGTTGTTGTTCCCATGGTTCCCCCCGTTTGTGATTAGTTCCCACTGCTTGTATATTATACCCATTGTTCTGTTAATAGTCCCCTACTGTGCAGTTGGTACCCACTAAGAGCTTTAAGCTCTCGGTTCCCACTGCCTAAAACAAACACCCCATGTTAGCTACTTGGTTTCCACTGGTTACAAACCCAAACGTTCCTTTCTGATTTTTTTGGGGGCTGCGAGTCAGACTAAACCCACCACACACCCATATATGGGTCGCAGTTGGGTAACAACAACACCACCGAGACCTTATGGCCTCGGTTTTCATGAATCACACAAAAACACGACACCCCAAGGATTTGGATTCGGACTAAATAGAGAAACAAGACGGAATTACCTATTTTCGTGTGAAAGGAATGAGGAACCCAAACGATCTTAAACCTTGATCCCTGAAATTAAACCCACGTATGATTTTCCTTGCTTCCTTGTTGTTTCATAACCGACGACCACCCCAAGGGTAGAAACCCTACTTCCCATTTTTTTTTGTTTTTTTGTTACTATTTGTCCAAAATGTAGTGGGGATACACCATTTGTTTTTGTTTGTGGTAGTGGGTCGGGCTCTAAGCCCATATTTCTTCTTTGTTTCTTGTTTAAACGCCACCCTTAGTATACATATACATACATATTCTATTTTTGTTTCGTTTAATATTTCGTGTTATAATTTTCCGTGCTGAGATTCTGAAACGTATTATTTATTCTCTGAAAAATAATAATACTTACGTAATACTTGACTGACTAATATTAAGTATTTCTGAAATAATTAAATACGTAACATTTAAAATAAAGCCTGAGACTGCGTGTTATAATGTTCGTGGATCATTAAAATGGTTAATATATAAATGACTAAAGTTTATTATTAATTATTTATTGAATAATAAATAACGTCACGACTTTAATTAAAAACTGAGACCGCGTGATATCAACATTTGTGGATTTTAAACATTACGTACGTGTTCGTAAATTAATCCTCGTAAATATATCCTGTCTTGAATTATTTATTTCCTGAATAAATAGTACTTTCGTAATACTTAAATTAACACTGTTATTTATTATCTGAATAAATAATTATGTAACGTTTTAAATTAAAGATGTGATTGTACGTAATTAATGTTCGGGGACTTTTAAAGCGGGTTTTACAAATCCAGTTCAGACTCCAAGTTACTTGACTTTAAACCTTCTAAAGAAACTGACTTCATTTTCAATGGAAAAATTGTTTCATAGAAAACAACATCTCTTGAATAAAAACACAATTTGTTTTCAAGACTGTACAACTTATAAGCTTTCTTAACAGAAGAATACCCAACTGAAACACATTTCTCAGACTTAGAACTGGATTTATCATTATTATTAAGAACAGTAGAGTAACACAAACAACCAAAACACCTTAAGTGAGAAAGACTAGGTTCATGACCATATACTAACTTATAAGGGGAAGATCCAGACAAGACTGATGAAGGAAGCATGTTAATCAAATACACAACAGTTAAAATACATTCAGAACACATATTCAGAGGAATTCCCCTTGAAACATAAGACCTCTAGCAACATTTAACAAATGCCTATGTTTCCTTTCTGCTATGCCATTTTGCTAAGGTGTATGAGCACAAGAGGTTTGACGTATAATTCCTTTATTACTAAAAAATACCCCAAGTTTTTTATTAACAAACTCAGTCCCATTATCAGGCTCGAACACCTTAATTTTCTTATTAAATTGAGTATCAATTAACTGAACAAAATTTTCCATGAACATACCAACTTCATCTTTAGATTTAATCAAATACACCAATACAGTTTTGCTAAAGTCATCAACAATAGTTAGAAAGTACTTATACCCATCCCTACTAACAACCCTGTAAGGACCCCATAAGTCCAAATGAACTAAATCACCAACACACTTAGACTTATGCTCACTAAGTGGGAATGGCTCTCTAGTCTGTTTAGCCTTGTGACATATGTCACAAGGTGAGATATGAGAGTCATTTTTAAACCCAATAGTCTTACTAAGCACAGATAGAACTTGGTTAGAGGGATGACCAAGCCTACTATGCCAAAGACCCTTAGAAGCAAAACAAACAAATGAAGAATTAGAAATTCCAACAATGGACTTACGAGAACTACTTTCATCAAACAAGTACAGACCATTAGATTCATTACTAATTCCCAGAGTTTTGACCAGACTCAAATCCTGAATATAACACTTATGCTCATCAAACCCAACAAATAACTTGCTATCTTTAATCAACTTATTCACAGACATAAGACTAACACAATATTCAAGAACAACCAAAACATCAAATAAGACAATATTACTAGTGTTGGGAATCTAAGTTTGTTAGATTCCCTGATCATAGATTTAAACACAAATTAAGCTGTTAGATAGTCACTTGCCTGTGCCTAGGAGACATGCAAGTATCACAAGACTCACAGAAATCCAAGTCTCTGTGAGCAACCTCAGAGGAGTCCATGTCAGAGACATTGTCAAGGAAGTCAAAGATTACTTGAACATACTCATTGGCTGTGATGGATAACAGCCAAGATGTATCAGGGACTCTGAGGGGTTGAGGGTTAACAGGGGTGGCAATACCCTGTTAACACTCAACACACTTTGGACATGTCATTTGTGTGTACGAGACAATGAAGAAAAAGGAAACTGTTTCAAGATCTATTTCCTTAAAGCATTATGGCAGACTACCAAGAATAGAAGAGAATCTTGTGACAGATGTCTGAAAAGTGAATGTCTTGTGTAGTCACCATCAACTAGTACTTAGGTCAACCTCGTATCACTATAAATAGGATGTGTAGTCTAGCATTAATGTTTAACACTTTGAGAATATTCATACCATTAATGCTTAGAACTTACTGAATCAAACAACTATGACTGTATTCATAAGTTAGGGTTTATAGTTGTTCAAAGTGTGCACAACACATTGTCATCAAACGGTGTTATCCATAACACTTGTAATTCTTTATTATACAATAATAAGATTACGTTTGAAAAGTAATAACTTGTGTTGATTAGTTAAGTTTAGTGTTTCTAGCATTGATTAGGGACTTTCAATTGGTATCAGAGTAGTGTTTGATATTAAAACCTTCAAGAAACATCGTTCTCAGTTTTATAATCAAGATCCACCATGCCAGAAACTTCTAACCCACCACAATCGCCTTCTGGAACAATACATCACCATCTTCACCAAGACTCACCCCTCCACCTCCTAATGACGATGATCTACCCCAACTTCTTGACTCAAGAGGTGGATCACATGTCACCAGTGTACCAGTCTTTGATGAAGAAGATTTTGCTAGTTGGAAGAGTCAATTCCTTGTGTATCTTGATGGACTTGAACCATTTCTTCTAGAAATTCTAGAAAATGGTCCTTATGTTCCCATGGCGCTTACCTCTACTGAAGAAAAACCTCTTCCCAAACCTCTCAAATAATGGACTCCAGCTGATAGAAAATTGGCAAACCAAGATAAACGTCTCAAAAGCATCATCATATCCTGTCTTCCCAAACACATCATGAAGTCTGTCATTCAGTGTCCCACAGCAAAGCAAATGTGGACAGACCTCATCCTTGGCCATGAAGGACCCTCTGAAACCAGAGAAACCAAGATTCAGGCACTCAGACTTCAGTTCAATGCTTTCAAGTCACTTGAAGGTGAAAAGGTTCAACAAACCTATACAAGGCTGAAGATTCTTCTCAATGACCTAGCTATGAATGATGTCACCATTGGTCAAGCTGAGATTAATGCCACATTTGTCAACAGCCTTCCAAGAAAGTGGCTGAGTTTGAATCAGACTCAGAGAGCCAATAATTCAATCAAGAATGACACCTTAGCTCAGCTTTATGGAAAGTATAATTATGAAGAAGGGCAGATTGATACTATATCAGAGACTGAAAGATTTGTAGTTCAAGGAGCAACTTCAAAAGCCTTGATCTCTGCACCACATCCTCATGACAGCGACTCTGATGTTGAAGAAGACACCCGCAACAGCCAAGAGTTCTTGACAGACCTTAATGCTGAGTTTCATGAAAGAGCCTTGCTAGCCAATCAAAGAAGATTCTTCAAAAGATCAGGGAGAATAGGATCAGCTAGTAAACAAACTAACAGATCAAAAGAAACTTGTTTTGCCTGTGGAAAGCTTGGACACTTCCAAAAAGACTGTCCTTCCACCAAGACATCCTCACCTTCCTATCCATCATCTTCCACCAAACCTTACAAGTTCAAACCACAACATAACAACTCATCTCACCAATCCAACTCATCAGACAATGAAAAGAAGGATTACAAGAACAAGTACAAGGCACTTAAAGCTGAGTTAGAACAGATGAATTTGAAGCTTGAAGCTCTGTCTAAGAAGAAAGGAGGTGATAAAAAGACAGAGAAAGGGTTGGTAGCTGAAGCATATGATTGGAATGATGAGCCAATGACTTCAGATGAGGAAGATACTACTAGAGTCAGGGCTTTCATGGCTATAGCTGAGGATGAACCAGCTGTTCAGAAAGGTGATGCAAGATCAGGACAATGGGTTGACATCACAATGAAAAAGGTACACATGCTTTTATCTATGTCTGTTAGTGATGAACGTAAACATGTCCTTGATTACACCATTATTGATTTTCACTTTGTTGAGGAACAAAGAAAGAACCTACTTGATAAGTTTCACTCTGTTAAAAATGAACCGTTGAATGATAAATCTGAATGTTAAACTCTCAAACGGATTAATTTAGAGAAAGTATCCCTTCAAAATGAAGTCAGTAGGTTAACCTTGAAAAATAGTGCCTTAAATGATCAAGTATCTGAATTAAACAAGGTTATTGAAAAATGGTTGTGTAGTAGGTTCACTATAGATCAATTGCTTAATGATGAACTGCATGCTGACATTAAAAGGGATGTATCAGCTAAGAAAAATAAGCTGAAAATTCTCACCAAACCCAAAGAGGTTGTTTTTATATCTATAGAGACTATTCATATGTCAGATCCCATTTTGACTGATGACCCTGTCTCTAAAGATGTGGCTGAATTACCTCCTTTACCCAAACTCTCTAGAGTTGAACCCAGCAGTTCCTCAAGAGGAGCTAAGGGTGAACTTAAAACAGATGTTGAGAAACCACCAGCTAAAATATTTTCTGTACCTGCTAAACAATCTGTTAAGCAAGTTGCATTTAAGCCTGTCTCAACAAAAGCTGTAAACACAGTTGAATCCTCAACTGAAGAACGCTTGTTGTCACTAATGAAAGAAGTAGAACTCTTAAAACAACACATTAAGTCTTCCGCTGAATGCTCTACTTCTCGTGAACCTAAGTCAGTCCTAGGTGAACCCAAGGGGGAAAGGTTAGTCAAACCTTATTGCAATATCTGTAAGAACTCTCATCATATAACCTTAGACCATGATAGAAAAATGGTTGTTAAGAGAGCTCAGACACCTTCTAGGAAGACAACAGGGTTCTAAAAGACAACAAGGGAACTACAGACCTTATCCTCCTTGTAAATTCTGTTGATTCACAGACCATCACTCAGATGAGTGTGGTGACTTCCCAGGTTGTGATATTTGTGGAAGTTTTACCCATGAGACAGCTAATTGTCCTTCCCATCGCCAAAAGTTCTACAGGAACTCAAGAATTGCTAATCAGCAATTCAGGGAACCCACTGGAAAGTAAGTTCACCATAGGAACTAACTTGTTTCTATGTATCTGTGTAGAAATATCTTAAGGAATCGGTATGGTATCTAGACAGTGGTTGTTCTAGACACATGACATGGATTCAACAATACCTGCACAGATACTCAAGGGAGCCAGGTCCTAAAGTGGTGTTTGGAGATAATTCTTCAGGCGACACAGAGGGATACGGCTCAGTGAACTGCAATGGGATAACTTTTACGAGGGTTGCATATGTGATTGGTCTTAAACACAATCTCATTAGCATTAGCCAATTGTGTGATGCTGACTACAAGGTTTTGTTTACTAAGACTCAGGGAACCATATTCAACAAGAACAATGATGTTGTGCTTATTGCACCTAGAAGGAGAGATGTTTATGTCATCAACATGGTTGTTTGCTCTAAAGACAGCTCAAATTATTTTCTTGCTAAAGCCTCTGAAAGTGTCAATTGGCTGTGGCACAAAAGACTGTCTCATCTCAACTTCAAGAACATCAACAAGATAGCCACACAAAACCTGGTTGTTGGTCTACCTTCAGTGATGTTTTCTAAAGACAAGACTTGTTTTGCATGTGTCAATGGAAAGCATCACATGTCTTCTTTCAAGACCAGGCAATCATTTTCTATTGACAAGTGCTTACATCTCCTTAACATGGATTTGTTTGGGCCTGTCAAACCTCAGACTATTAATCACAACAAATACACCTTGGTCATAGTTGATGAGTTTTCAAGATATACATGGGTGTTCTTCCTCAGAAGGAAAAGTGATGTAGCTGATACCATCATGTCCTTCATCAGACAGGTTGAAAATATGAATGATGTTAGAGTCAAAGCTCTAAGAAGTGATAATGGTACTGAATTCAAGAATCATCAACTTGAATCTTTTTGTGATGAAAAGGGAATATCACAAAACTTCTCTTCAGCTGGCACCCCTGAACAAAATGGTGTGGCTGAAAGAAGAAACAGGACTTTGATTGAAGCAGCCATAACTATGTTGAATGGTGTAGCCTTACCAAAGCAATTTTAGGGAGAAGCTGTTCACACTGCCTGCTACACACAAAATAGATCAATCATTGTCAAAAGACATGGTAAAACTTCCTATAAAGTTTTCAGAAACAGGTCTCCAGATGTCAGCTATTTTCATGTTTTTGGATGCCCTATGTTCATCTATAACTACAGGGACAAACTTGGAAAATTTGATGAAAAAGCTGATTATGGTTTCTTCTTGGGATACTCTCCAACAGCCAAATCCTTCAGAGTATTCAACATCAGAAGATAAGAAGTAGAAGAAACCTTTCATGTCAGATTAAATGAAGATGATGATGTCATACAGAGAACTAGAACAGAGGGTGATGAAATTGGTTTTAATGAAAATGTGTCATTCCCAAGTGATGAATTCTCCGAACCTAGACCTGCCTATCATCACCATCATCACTCCAACACTCTCACTCCTTATGTTCCTGCTTTTGACCCTCTGTCCACACACAACATTTAAGTTCCTACCACTCAGGAACTTGATGAAGAAGAACCACAACCTTCTTGTGGTCCTTCTTCCTCTACTGCTATTGATGACTCACCAATTCTTCAAATCCCTGAAGAATCTCCTGCTGATAATGAACTTGTACCCCTTGATATGGCTGAAGTAGACTCAGACACTAAAGTAGTCTTTAAAGAAAGCCCTCCTAGTCATCAGGATGAAACTCAAATAGTACCATCTATTCCTACAAGTGTTCATGTCCATGATTCCCCAGCTCCTCAAACCAAGTGGTCAAGAGATCAACACATTCTTCTTGTCAACATCATTGGGGAACCTAACGCAGGGGTTACTACTAGACAGCGAATTCATGACTCAGAGTCTGCCTCAGCCAATGAATGTCTCTTTGCTGAATTTCTCTCTCAAATTGAACCTAAGAGAGTAGTTGAGGCTCTTGTAGAAGATGGGTGGGTAGCTGCTATGCAGGAAGAAATCAATCAGTTCAAAAGGAACAAAGTATGGACACTAGTGCCAGCTCCACCTGGTAAGAATATCACAGGCACTAGATGGATCTATAGAAATAAGATAGATGAAATTGGAAACATCATCAGAAACAAGGCCAGGCTGGTGACACAGGGGTATATTCAGACTGAAGGAATTGATTATGGTGAAACATTTGCTCCTGTAGCAAGACTTGAAGCCATCAGAATCTTCCTGGCTTATGCTGCTAATATGAACTTCACTGTGTATCAGATGGATGTTAAGAGTGCCTTCCTCAATGGAGATTTGGCTGAGGAAGTATATGTTGAACAACCTGAAGGATTCGAGAACAGCGAGTTTCCCAATCATGTGTACAGATTACACAAAGCCATGTATGGGCTGAAACAAGCTCCAAGAGAATGGTATGAAACTCTTTCTAATTTCTTAACTGGAAACAAATTTGTCAGGGGTTCTATTGATAAAACACTCTTTACCTTGAAGGATAAGAGTGATTTCATCATTGTGCATATTTATGTGGATGATATCATCTTTGGTTCAACAAATGTTAATCTTAGTAAACGTTTTGCTAAATTAATGACCAATAAATATGAGATGAGTATGATGGGTGAATTAACTTACTTTTTGGGTTTTCAAATTAAACAATTTCCTAAGGGAATCTCAATTTGTCAAGAAAAGTATGTTAAAGATTTACTTAAAAAATATGACTTAGCTGATTGTGTATCAGTGAAATGTCCCATGCTTCCACCCAACAACTTGGGTCCTGATGAGTCAGGGGTCTCTGTTAATGAGACTTTATACAGAGGCATGATTGGGTCACTCATGTATCTAACAGCTAGTCGTCCTGATATCCAATTCTCTACATGTCTCTGTGCAAGGTACCAAGCTAACCCAAAAGAATCCCATCTAGTGGCTGTTAAGAAAATTTTCAGGTATCTCAAAGGAACACCCTCCCTAGGTCTATGGTATCCCAAGGAATCAGGCTTTGATCTCAAGGCCTATTCAGATTCAGACTATGCAGGATGCTGTATTGATAGGAAAAGCACCTCAGGTAGCTGTCAAATCCTAGGAGGAAAATTGGTTGGATGGAGTGCTAATGTAAAACCCGCATGCTTTTATCATGAATAGTACCCATAAGATCGTACGTACTAGATTAAAAATTTCCTTTTATAGTACGATTACATTTACGTGTTAGGATTTTACGTATTACGTACGTGTTAGAACACGATAAGTATTTATTACGCACGAACACACAATAATTATTTAAACAATAATTAATCACGAACATGCGATCATGAAATCATGAACGTAATTAAATCACGAGCTAATATGAATTACGTATATATATTTATTGCAACACGAATAAATATATTAGGTCACGGTAATTATTTAACGAGAACACACAAAACGCGAACACAAATAAACACGAACAAACACATAAAACACGAACACGAGAACACACTTATTAATTAGACACGGAAAATGATCGGGTTACCCCATGTGGGCCCATATGCCACGAAATTAGGAAGGAGGATGGGCCAAGCTCATCAAAATTTACTAAGGGGGGGGGGGGGGGGGTTAAGGGGGAAAACACTACTTATATTTTTATAGAAGATTTTAGAAAAACTAAAAGTTCTCCTCCTCCTCTTCCTTGTCTTTTGGCCGCCACCCATGCAACACACCAAGAGGGTGTTGATTGATCTTGGATCTTGGAATTATTGCTAGTGTTCGTGTTTGTTCATCATTGTTTAGATCCACGCATTCGGTAAATCCTTTAACCCTTTTCTTTTAATTTAATCTTTTAAATAATTAAGAACATGTTATGTTTTATAAAACCTAATTAAATCATAGATCTAACATGAATTGGGTTTAAATAAAATCAAAAGTAATGTTTTAAGGGGTGTTTGTTTTGGCCGCAGCCTACACCGAACCCGAGAGGGTTTCGGTTGGGCCATCCGACCACCACCGAGACCATATGGTCCCGGTTGGTTGGTGTGGGTCCCACGGCAGCATCAAGACAAGGGGTACCCCGACTTGGTTCAGGGTACGGTGTCGATTTCATGTCCGGTTCATGGTTTTTAGTCTAGATCCGGTTCATGGTGTATGTTCAGTTTTTATTTTTTTTATGACCTTATGTTAAAATTAAATTAATAATATGACATGATTAACTTAATAACATGACTTAGGTTATTTTAATTTTTAATAATCATGAAATTAATTAACCTAAGTATTTTTATATTTTAGACTTATAATTAATTAATTATTTAAAAACCATGGTTATAATTAATTAATTAACATGACTTAGGTTATATTATTAATAAATAATAATACATGTTTTAACCTAAGTATTTAACTTTATTTAATTAAAAACATGTTATACTTTAATTAAATATTTTAACCTATAGTTTAATTTAATTACATGAAATAATTATTAAACTATACATTATATCATATGACTTAGAAAATAATCATGAAAATACTTAGGCTTATATACTTAGCTTATTTAACTAGCTTATTTCTAATTATGGAAACTTTCTATTTTTAGAAACTTATTCAAATAAGGCAGCTAATCTATTTATGGAAACCTTCTATTTTTAGAAACTTATTTATTTCAGGCAGTTAATCTATTTATGGAGACTTATTTAATTAAGGCAGCTGATCTATTTATGGAAACTTTCTATTTTTAGAAACTTATCTATTTTAAGCAGTAATTCTATTTTTGGAAACTTTCTATTTTTGGAAATTTTCTATTTTTGGAAAATTTCTATTTTTGGTAACTTTCTATTTTTGGAAACTTTCTATTCTTGGAAACTTTCTATTTTTGGAAACTTTCTATTTTAGGAAACCTGCTATTTTTGGAAAGTTACTTATTATTACACAGTAAGTATAATAATACATGAAATACCAGAAATACTTAATCAGATTAAACAGAATATAAGATAAACACAGTTTAAGGCGTTAAACACTAAAACATGGTAAGAACATATAAAATAAGCTAAGACATGACATAAAACCAGCTACGTATTTAGTAAGCAAATACTTATTCATGTATGTATTTATGTAGCACTAGTGATACGGAAGTAGGATTCCTCTCAGTTCATCTTCCTCGTTCACTGGACATAAGGTACGGATTCCCGTCCTTTCAGTATGGACATTCTTTCCTTATTAGGATTCCCCGTATGAAGCCAAATGTTTTCCTGTGGTATAAGTTACGTGTTTGATTTGCTTATGTTTAATTAAGAATACATATAGCCATATACATGCATGACCAGTTTCACCTAGTTATGGAGGTACCATAACCATAACATTAGAGGCACTGATGTTATGACTTCACCACGGCGGAGTGATTGCTCGTGGCGTCCCTTCAGCTTTTGGCCATTTATATTATATTTATCATGTGGGGCGTATGGCTGCATCCTAGTTACATGTTTTCAGTCAGGATTTCATGGTGAATATGGTGTGTGTCTTGCATCCTTCACAAGGAGCTGATCCCTCCTACCCAAAAACCAATATATTAAATTAGAGGCAGCCCCTCTAATTTGCATGATGAGGTCACCCCTCCAAGTATTCATGCACGGTGGATTTTCATGACCTATATTGGCTAATGGTAAAATACGTTAAACAATTTTTACAAGATAAACATAAGGCTTTTCAAACTATAAAACCAGTTTTATGAACATGTTCCAGGTTTTCCAGGACTTATACAATTCCGCTGCTATTAAGTCTTTATTATGTTTTAGTCATTCATACTATGCCTATATCCGTGAACTGAGCGTTCTGCTCAGCCGTTACTTTCCTTTCCATGTCCCAAAACGGCAGGTACCCAAGGACGGACTCGAGCATTTGGAGGACATGCATAGGATGGAAGCTGCCATAGACTTCTTCTCCTTTTTCCTTCATATACTTATGCTTGTTTAGTCTTTCATTCATTTCTTTTGCTTTATTATGTTTTGGGCTTATGTTTGGGAACCGATGTTTGATTCCGGTTATCCCTATGGTCATGTAATGTTTTAGACATTTATCCTTGTATGCTTTGATGACACGCCATAATTTCACGTGACATTCCATATATCAAAATGTGGTGTTACAATTATGGTATCAGAGCCAAGGCTTCGACCTGTAGGCTCTAAAACTCGACCTGTGACTAGTGGGTAGTCACCAGGAGCTTCCTAAGCCAACGTTTGTTATTCCACGTATTGATGTTTTCAGCGCATTGTTGTTTTAACCATGATGTTTTCAGCACCTTGAGGTTTTAACCTTGATGTTTTCATCGATATTGTTTTACTAATATGGATGGACAACCGTCATTCATATTTAGTTATGTGTCATTGTTTCATGCATAATGTTCCTCGTGAACTGTGGCTATGTGGACTGAACCCCAGTAGTTCATAATTAGTCACATAAAATTTTTTATGATAAGTTTTGACAGATGAGTTTCATTTATTTATGTTTCATGTATCATTGTTGCAGGGATTATGACTAAGTAATGGTTGGTACAAGACTGACCCTATTTAGTCGCATGTGCTTTTATCGAAACTTTTAACTTTGGGACCGACCCATAGGCGTCCCCTCGCCATGTCTTTTGTTTTGGAACCGACCCATAGGCGTTCCCTCGCACATATAAAGGTTTTATAAACTACATTACGCATTCATGCACTGTTTTTCATGCATAAAATTTTTCTCATGATTTAAATTGGCACAATTTTTTTATGTCCCCTCATAAGTTATTATGTTTTTATGTCAAGTATGTTTTCATACTGTCATGGTTAACTTCAGTTTCATGCTGATTATGTTATACACTTCATTGTGATAGATGGTTTCATGTTTCTTCATGATAATTCCGTCTTCATGTTGATTATGTTTTACGCCTCTTTTGTTATTTATGTTGTCCTGCAAGACATTGTTAGATTTCATTGAATCATGCTTTCATGATAGTCATGGTTGGTTTTCATTGATCATGCTGTCAGGCAAATCATCGTTGAATTTTGTGTAACCACACTTTAACGTTTCCGTTATAACCAGAATGATGTCTATGCTAATACTGCCAGGTTATCATGATGGTTTTCATAACCATTTAACCGATATACTTTCCTTAAATCATGACAAATGATCGACCCCAATACCGATCATTTCATGAACATTCCATGTGTACTCCATGTACCGTATTCCATGTGTATTACACGTACCTAAATCCATGTGTATTTCACTTGCAATACTTCACGAGTATTCGCTAGTCGATTCTAAATCATCTCACGCGTATGTTCACTTGCTGATATTCTACAAGATTGCTGATACCGCTCATAACTTGGAAATGTTACTAAAGGTTGATGCTGCTAACATTCGGAGACGCTACGAGATGCAGATGCTGTTCACAACCTGGAGATCCTACAAGACGAAGACAAAGGCGTCGGAGCAAAGCAATTGGACGAGAAGATGCTTCACCATCAGACGATTCCCATCAATCATTGTCCCTAATTCTTAGTTACATGTCACACGTCATTCGGCTATCATTTCAGCCATATGAGTGCAAACCGGTACCAGCCGGCCACTCAGCTGAATAGTTACATGAATCACGGTCATGAGAATGACCGTCATGGAACTGACAGACAGGACGATAGTAACCACTACTATGACAGAAACTATCCTAGAAATCGCAACCGAGGCTCCGGCCGCGGACGTGATCAGACATACAAATGATCAGTAGTCCAACCGATCCGCCAAGTCTGGCATAATAACCTAATATTATAGTTCTATTATTTTACGTCTCGAGACACATGTCAAGACATCAGTCAAGACACATTTCTCACGTATACTTTCTGAGGACACATGTCAAGATACCAGTTAAGACATATGTCATGCTTATAGTTCCAAGACATGAGTCAAGACACATGACTCACGTCCAACTATGGAACATTTCTAAGAAATTCAGGGTACCCTCCAAGGGTATATCCATTTTGTTGTGCCATGTATTAATCAGGCCACAAGAATTTCTATACCATTATCGACGCATCAGTGAGAACTCTCACGTTGCCGATGTCACTTTCATTTCTTTCACCATAGTTCATATATTCATGACCATGAAGGACGCCTTTCGTATTCCCACGCATACGAAGGTTTTCCTTTAGTTTAATGATGAGATCCAAGCTGCTAACGCATTTCCTCGGACAGACACGAGATGAATTTTATCCTAATTATGGACTATGAACAACACACCATGCTACGATTCATAATTATGTACAGTAGTGTTCAGGCCCCTGAATACATTCAACTTGATTCTCCATTAGGAAAATCTATACAAATTATCTATGCTTCCCAAGCATGTGCTTTGTTAGCCATGATTGCTAAAATTTTCTAGTGGTCAGTAAGACACGACTACTAAAGTTCTTTTACGCATAACCAACAGATTATTCCAAAATTGTTCCTTACACTCCAGAAGAACCTTCAAGGAGAAGGACGGTAACATAAGATTATGTGTCGACTACCGTCGATTTTTAAACAAATCACCATTTACGACCGTTACTCTCCTCCATGTATTGACAAGATCGGATTCATGATCATGCTGCCAATAGTGACGGGTGAAAGAGCAGGACATGTCCATGACTGCTATTCGTGCACGACTCGGTCATGCTAGATTTATGATTTTGAATTAGTCTCATCAATGCTCCAACAGCATTATTGACTTAATAAATTGAGTTTCCATGAACTCATAAGCAAATTCATCAGCGTTTTCATTAAGGATAACCTAATTTCCTCTAAGCCTAGAGAAGAACAGGAAGACCATATCTTCACTATATTGCAAATTCTATGACAAGAGAAATTTTACCCTGGAATTTTTTTTCCAATATCAATTCTGTTCGATTTCAGTGACACGCTGAATCACATGGCTTTCTACGGTTAATCTTACCATGACTCAGCTTATGCGTAAAGGAGAGAACCCTACACTACATTAGGTGTTCTAGAAAATCCTACGCTAAGAGAAGTTTCGATTCATAGACTTAGAGTTTCGCAAACTCCTCTGTATCAAGTTCGATGAAGCAAGATACAGTTACGTTCATATCTTCATGCCTGTCATACAAACAGGTTAAGATAGGACACCAACAGACTGGGGTGTTTTCATCATATGAAATTGTGAATCGAAAAGGGACACCATGGATTTTAGTTACCAGATTTCAGCAAACTCGGAAGAAGCATGATGCTATCTGGGTTATTGTCAACAGTTTGATCAAGTCTGCAGAATCCTTACATCCGTACGGATTTCAGAACCAACAGATTGATCGGACATGTTCCAGCCAAGGCTCATCCGATCACTTGGCAATCCCTCAGTTATCGGGTCAGACAAATATTCATAATTGTGCTCCTAATTTACTTCACATCCTTGTTCAAATTTCACGACTTTCTTTCGCGCTCGCGTTCATGACACTATTCACGTTCATGATGGCATCTCGGCTTACGATTTTACGTTCATTTCGTTCTGGGAAGTTTTGCAAGAACTTGAGAGACCAGACCCAAGTTTAGTATAACTCTCTATCATCAGATAGACGTTTCACGTCATATTCCACGTCTCACCTTGTAGCGTTTGGCGTTACCGCCATTATATTCTATAATCACGATATATTTCACATGTCATGTTCATTCCACGTTCCTCATATCATGATCAAGATATGTTACACGTATCATGGATCACGATATGTTTACTCATACTACACTCGCCATATCTCCACGTAGCACGTTCAAAAATTTTCACGTATCACGTTCAAAAATTTTCACGTACTACGTTTCTTTATGTCTCGCGCATCGTTTCTAATTATCAGTTAAGTCAGATTGTCTTGCATCGTAACGTTTCAGTTACCCTAGCACATTAACTCTTATTTTCCTCGATCGAATTTAGGGGATCTACCTTCGGTTGATAACCAAGAATTTCTTCGTATTCCGAGTCAAGATCAGGAGGACCAAGATTTATCATTAGTGTCAAGATCTTCTGAAGGAACCGTTCCAAGAGGGAGGCCACTTGGAAACGGACAAGTTCATCCAGACTTTTATCCGTTTTCTCTCATCAATAAGATATGTCCTTTCAGTCACGTCACGTTCCATGTCCTTCCAAGACATGTCATGTTCCGCGTTCCTTCTGCCAGGAAACCCGCACGTTCAATTATCTTACATACCCTCTCAGTTTGATTCGGGTATGTTTCTCTTCCAGTTAGATTACCTATAATTCGGGGACGAATTATTCTTTTTAAGGGGGAAGAGTTGTAAAACCCGCATGCTTTTATCATGAATAGTACCCTTAAGATCGTACGTACTAGATTAAAAATTTCCTTTTATAGTACGATTACGTTTACGTGTTAGGATTTTACGTATTACGTACGTGTTAGAACACGATAAGTATTTGTTACGCATGAACACGCATTAATTATTTAAACAATAATTAATCACGAACATGCGATCATGAAATAATGAACGTAATTAAATCACGAGCTAATATGAATTACGTATATATATTTATTGCAACACGAATAAATATATTAGGTCACGGTAATTATTTAACGAGAACACACAAAACGCGAACACAAATAAACACGAACAAACACGTAAAACACGAACACGAGAACACACTTATTTATTAGACACAGAAAATGATCGGGTTACCCCATGTGGGCCCATATGCCACGAAATTAGGAAGGAGGATGGGCCAAGCCCATCAAAATTTACTAAAGGGGGGGGGAGGGGTTAAGGAGAAAAACACTACTTATATTTTTTATAGAAGATTTTAGAAAACCTAAAACTTCTCTTCCTCCTCTTCCTTGTCTTTTGGCCGCCACCCATACAACACACCAAGAGGGTGTTGATTGATCTTGGATCTTGGAATTATTGCTAGTGTTCGTGTTTGTTCATCATTGTTTAGATCCACGCATTCGGTAAATCCTTTAACCCTTTTCTTTTAATTTAATCTTTTAAATAATTAAGAACATGTTATGTTTTAATAAAACCTAATTAAATCATAGATCTAACATGAATTGGGTTTAAATAAAATCAAAAGTAATGTTTTAAGGGGTGTTTGTTTTGGCCGCAGCCTACACCGAACCCGAGAGGTTTTCGGTTTGGCCATCCGACCATCACCGAGACCATATGGTCCCGGTTGGTTGGTGTGGGTCCCACGGAAGCATCAAGACAAGGGGTACCCCGACTTGGTTCGGGGTACGGTGTCGATTTCATGTCCGGTTCATGGTTTTTAGTCTAGATCCGGTTCATGGTGTATGTTCAGTTTTTATTTTTTTTATGACCTTATGTTAAAATTAAATTAATAATATGACATGATTAACTTAATAACATGACTTAGGTTATTTTAATTATTAATAATCATGAAATTAATTAACCTAAGTATTTTTATATTTTAGACTTATAATTAATTAATTATTTAAAAACCATGGTTAGAATTAATTAATTAACATGACTTAAGTTATATTATTAATAAATAATGATACATGTTTTAACCTAAGTATTTAACTTTATTTAATTAAAAACATGTTATAGTTTAATTAAATATTTTAACCTATAGTTTAATTTAATTACATGAAATAATTATTAAACTATACATTATATCATATGACTTAGAAAATAATCATGAAACACTTAGGCTTATATATTTAGCTTATTTAGTCAGCTTATTTCTAATTATGGAAACTTTCTATTTTTAGAAACTTATTTAAATAAGGCAGCTAATCTATTTATGGAAACCTTCTATTTTTAGAAACTTATTTATTTCAGGCAGCTAATCTATTTATGGAAACTTATTTAAATAAGGCAGCTGATCTATTTATGGAAACTTTCTATTTTTAGAAACTTATCTATTTTAAGCAGTAATTCTATTTTTGGAAACTTTCTATTTTTGGAAAATTTCTATTTTTGGAAACTTTCTATTTTTGGTAACTTTCTATTTTTGGAAACTTTCTATTTCTGGAAACTTTCTATTTTTGGAAACTTTATATATTAGGAAACCTGCTATTTTTGGAAAGTTACTTATTATTACACAGTAAGTATAAGAATACATGAAATACCAGAAATACTTAATCAGATTAAACAGAATATAAGATCAACACAGTTTAAGGCGTTAAACAGTAAAACATGGTAAGAACATATAAAATAAGCTAAGACATGACATAAAACCAGCTACGTATTTAGTAAGCAGATACTTATTCATGTATGTTTATGTAGCACTAGTGATACGGAAGTAGGATTCCTCTCAGTTCATCTTCCTCGTTCACTGGACATAAGGTACGGATTCCCGTCCTTTCAGTATGGACATTCTTTCCTTATTAGGATTCCCCGTATGCAGCTAAATGTTTTCCTGTGGTATAAGTTACGTGTTTGATTTGCTTATGTTTAATTAAGAATACCTATAGCCATATACATGCATGACCAGTTTCACCTAGTTATGGAGGTACCATAACTATAACATTAGAGGCACTGATGTTATGACTTCACCACGGCGGAGTGATTGCTCGTGGCTTCCCTTCGGCTTTTGGCCATTTATATTATATTTATCATGTGGGGCGTATGGGTGCATCCTAGTTACATGTTTGCAGTCAGGATTTCATGGTGAATGTGGTGTGTGCCTTGCATCCTTCACAAGGAGTTGATCCCTCCTACCCAAAAACCAGTATATTAAATTAGAGGCAGCCCCTCTAATTTGCATGATGAGGTCACCCCTCCAAGTATTCATGCACGGTGTATTTTCATGACCTATATTGGCTAATGGTAAAATACGTTAAACAGTTTTTACAAGATAAACATAAGGCTTTTCAAACTATAAAACCAGTTTTATGAACATGTTCCAGGTTTTCCAGGACTTATACAATTCCGCTGCTATTAAGGCTTTATTATGTTTTAGTCATTGATACTATGTCTATATCCGTGCACTAAGCGTTTTGCTCAGCCGTTACTTTCCTTTCCATGTCCCAAAACGGCAGGTACCCAAGGACGGACTCGAGCATTTGGAGGACATGCATAGGATGGAAGCTGCCATAGACTTCTTCTCCTTTTGCCTTCATATACTTATGCTTGTTTAGTCTTTCATTCATTTCTTTTGCTTTATTATGATTTGTGCTTATGTTTGGGAACCGATGTTTGATTCCGGTTATCCCTATGGTCATGTAATGTTTTAGACATTTATCCTTGTATGCTTTGATGACACGCCATAATTTCACGTGACATTCCATCTATCAAAATGGGGTGTTACAGCTAAGAAGCAAAACTCTGTGGCCATGTCTTCAGCTGAAGCATAATATGTCGCTGCTGCCAGCTGTTGTGCTCAGGTGCTCTGGATGAAAAGTCAATTGGCTGACTATGAAATCTTATATGACAAAGTGCCAATCTTTTGTGACAACACCAGTGCCATTGCCATCTCCAACAACCCTGTTCTTCACTCTCGTACCAAACACATTGATATCAGGTATCATTTTATCAGGGATCACATAATGAAGGGAAATATTGAGATGCACTTTGTTCCCATAGAGCTACAACTAGCTGATATTTTCACAAAGCCTTTGGCTGAACCTTCATTCAACAGGCTAGTTGCTGAGCTAGGGATGCTCAATATCTCAAAGCCTGTGGCAAGATAATAAATGTGTTCATTAAAAGACTGATTCTATATTAAATGTTTTTCACATGAAACTAGGTAGTTACTTTCCAAGTAAATGCTAAAAAACATTCTCAATATTTAATCATTTATTTTCGAATAACGAGGAGACAAATAAGTTTTGAAAGGTCAAGGGACCCACATGAGCAGTCATTTTCCCACTTTGCATTAAATGCGGTTGAATAACTGTTTTCATATTTGAATATATATATATTGTCTCACGTCTCTCCTCACCTACCACTATTCTCATTTCACAAATCTCTTTCTCTCTCTAAGCTTTCTCTCTCTAAACCCATCCTCCATTTTCATTTTTCTTCGACCTTGAATCCATGGCATTCCCAGTTCCCAAGGCAACAAACGTCAACTTTGAACTCAACGAAAGCATTCTTGCATCAAACAACTTCATTGGATGGATCAAGGCTCTAAACGAATCCTACTCAGATCTGGTTAACTTCATGCAAAATTCTGATGCAAGTGAAGCATTCACAAAATCCCCAACCACCTTCTACCAAGAATACCTTAGGGAATTCTGGTACTCTGCTGAAGTCGTTGATGACACCATTACCTTTAGCCTCTCTTGCAACGAACACCCATTTGCCTTCTCACTCAAAGATTTTTCTAGTGTGGCTGGGTTAAAACATGGTGATGAATGCCTAAAGGTGGTTGACAAAAAAGCTGTTAAGGACGCCCTGGCCACACTTAAACCCTTTTATGATGTGAACCCTGCTCTTACACCCGCTGAGGTCCTCTCTAAGTCTCCTCTGAAGATCAAGTATTTTACCCCTATGTGGCGTGTCCTCTTCACCCACATAGTTAAATCCCTGGAGGAATGCAGGGATCCCAAGATCAGATGTCCTTCAACCACCAATCTATTGCATATGGGCTGATCTGGGGAGCTGATGTTGATGTAGGAAGTATTCTCTTCTCCAATCTAGTTGAATAACTGAAAGGAAGGAACCAAGTCAGGGAAAAGAACATATGCTACGTTCGCTTTCTATCGCAGATCTTCGAAAGCCTATTGGGTGACAGCTATCATAACTCAACACTCACTTCTCTGAATCCCTATCGCATCACACGTGCCATCTACAAGGAAATTAGAGCTGAAGATGTCCCTGTCACCTCCCACATGATGAACATTGCTAACAAACAACCCTCAGCTGAGAAGTCATTTCTCCCTTCATCAGAGAAGGTGATTACCTCTGGTGTGTTTGGCAAGTCTAAGTCTTTGACCTCTGGGCAGCACACCACGACGTCCAAGGCTTCAACTGGCCAACAGCCTAAGAAGAAGAAAAACCCATCTTCTTCCCACACCAAATCTGTTGCAAAGGCCAGGGGAAAGAAGACTGTAAACCTCGACACCTCCTCTGTTCTAGAGACTCATGTGGAATAAGAGACTTCAGCTGACCAACAACAAGGGTCTAGCGTCTCGATGTCAGCCGAGACAACAGGGAACCAGCCGAATTCTGCTGATATCGCACAGGTAATCAGTGTAAATTTTTAGAGGTCCACAAGCAGCCACTCTCAAATGTCTGTAGGTGAGAGTGGTGTAGTTAGGGTAATCCTCGACCCATAGAAGTCTGTCTATGCACTTAGAACTCTTTAAGACTTCTGTACACCCTGTCTATGCACCAGGGAATGATTCATTTGTGTTTATAAAGCACCCCGATGACCCTGCACCCTCTAGACAGTACTCAGGCAAACAACAACCTGAATACATATATGTCTCGACCTTGACCAGCTGTACCTCACACAGCCTCTTGGTTCCCTCAGAAAAAAAATCCCAAAAGTTTTACTTTTAGGGGAGCTAAATAATCATCCTCTGTTGGGAATAAATTATGGCCAGATCACTTGAGCGCTGACAAGAGTAAATCAAGCGTTGACAGGAGTAAAACAAACGCTGACAGCACAAGCGTTGACAAGATAAAGTCAAGCGTTGATACATTGAAGACAAGCACTGGTGGGAAGATATACTCTACGCGTTTATTGTATTCTAGATTACTTCTAGTAAAGATAGGAACAACAATGTATTTTCTATATTTATCTTTACCTAGAATAGCTGATACGTAGATTATTGTACAAGGCTTCTTATGTCTATAAAATAAGACCTTTAGGTTAATGTTTCATATAAGTTTTCATTCGTAAACTACTTTCATTGTAAGCAAGTTTTATATCATTAATCAAAGTGAAAGTTTGTTTATATCTTGTGTGTTCTTGTTTAAGTGTTAATTCCGCATAACACTTAGATTGTCATAAACATATACAAAGGTTTCTCTAAGTGTATTACTTGATCCAATCTCGTATACATAAAGCTAAATAGATCTAAGTTTGGGATCAACAAGTGGTATTAGAGCTTGTTGAGGAACTTTTGATCTTGAAGAACACAAGAACCCTAAAAATCACCAAAACCCTAATTTTCTCAAAAACCCTAACAACATTATGTCAGAAATAACCTCCTCCTCCTCCTCCTCACCTTTACCAAACATCAAGATTCCCATGCTTGATGCAACCAACTTTGAATTGTGGAAATTCAACTTTGAGCAATATCTATGGATCTATGACTACACACTCTGGGAAATCATTGAATATGGAAACACATTCGATAAAGCCCAAAAGATTGCTGATGCTATTACTCAAAGATCAGCTGTTGCTGGATGTTCTGAAGAAGATAAGAAGGAAAAACCTGAAGATGGTAGAGTTGTGTCTACTGAAGACATAACAAAGAAAAGGGTTGACATGAAAACCCTAAATATTCTGAAAGTCTCTTTGGGACAAGAGAACCAACATAAATACAGAGGTTATGATTCTGCTAAAGACCTTTGGGCAGCTCTTGAAGTTGCATATGGTGGCAATGCAGATACCAGGGAAGAAAAGAAGAAACAGCTCATGCATGATTATGCTGTTTTCGAAGCTCAATCCAATGAGAAGCTAAGTAGTGTTAGAAGCAGATTACTTGACATTACAAGCAAATTGTCCTTCATGGGGACACAACTTGGTGATGTTGACATTAATGCTACCTTTCTTAAAAGTCTTGGTGAGGCGTGGAAGATTGAGGCAAGATCTATTCTTGCCAATAATACTTACAAAAGTTCCACGTTTGACGACATCTACAACAAACTAAGGCTGTTGGAAGATGAAACTCTTTTAGAGCATGGAAGCAAGTCTACCAATAGTAACATGGCCTTCTTCTCTCATAGTGAAGGTCAATTCAATCAGAAGGACTCTTACATGCATCCAGTTACTGGATCATCATGTGTCAGCGCTGGAACAAGTCCTGTCAACGTCTCCTTCTCAGACGCTGACACATTCAAAAGTGACTCCCCAAGAGTTAAACCTGCTGGTTTGGATTTGGATACTGTATGTGCTTATATTGCTTCTTTTCCTAATGGTTCAGTGATTACAAATGAGGACCTTGAGCAGATAAGTGATGAGCATTTGGAAGAGATGGACATTAAGTGGAACATGGCTCTTGCTAGTATAAGAGCAAACAGGTGGAACAGAAGGTTTAAGAAGAAGATGACCTTCAATGCAAAAGACACAGCTGGATTTGATAAATCCAAAGTTGAATGCTACAACTGTCATCGTATGGGGCACTTCATGAGGGAATTCAGATCTCCTAGAAGATCTGATGCTGGTAAACCCTCAAGTCAAATTGTTAAAGCTCAGGATCCTAAAGCCATGGTTGCAGTTCAAGGAATTGATGGTATGGGATGGGATTGGAGCTATCTGGCTAAGGATGTGGAAGAAGATAAAGCTTTGGTTGCTGAAACTGAAGAAGAAGAGCATGTTGAATATGCTCTCATGGCACACTCCTCCTCTTCATCTGATAATGAGGTATACAATGATGCTTTTTGTAGTAAAGGTTGTAGGTTAAACACTAAGAAGCTTAACAAAGAGGTGTTAAAATTATTAAGTGATGTGAGTACTGAAAAGTGCAAACTGTCTAATTACCAACTAGCTCTCACTCAAACTGAGAAAACAGTTTCTGAATACAAGAAAATGGAATTTGACTTAAAAGATAAAATAAATATTTTAAAACATGAGTTAAATGCTAGTATGGATATTAGAAACATCATGGAAAGGGTTAATGCTGAGTTACAGGCTAAATTAGATGAGGCCATTAAGAATAAAGACAATGTTGGCCTTAAAATTCAAAGATTTGATAGAGCCACTCAAACCCTAGGAGACTGTGTGGGTAAACAAAGGGATCCTAAGGGCATGACTGGGATTGGGATGAAAGACTACTCTGTGGTTCCACCACCAGCTGTTGACTTCTATGGTGTCCAACAAAAGGACCTATCTTGGACTGGTTTGCCAGAACTCCAAGAGGAGGAATTCATTCCTCCACCAAGAGTTGTCACTCCAGTTGAAGAGTATCAACAAAAGTTGACTGACCTGAATGAATGGAAGAAAGCTAACCCTACATTATTTGTTAAGGGTGGCTTGCTATGTGAAAGTCCTAATGAGTCAACTACCATTAAGGTTACAAACCCAATCACTGGTAAAGCTGTTGACCTAGGCTCAAACACTGTTAGAAAACCTAGCATTAAGTATGCAGAGATGTATAGGAATAATAGGTCACCTAAGAGCCAGGTTAGCAATGATGGAACAGGCTTCTTCTCTTATAGACCTAGGGTTGTGTCTAGAAAAGCCTGTTACACTTGTGGTAGCTTTTCACACTTGGCATATAAGTGTGTCAACGCTCCCAAAGCCAGCGCTGACAAGAACAAATTCAGCGCTGACAGGAACAAAGTCAACGTTGTTAGGAAGTCAAACGTTGACAGACCCAAACCTTGTGTGCAGCAAAGTTCACAAGTGATCAGACCTGCCCCATTCTTTACTAGAGGGTCTAACACTCATGAACAAAGACAATTTCAAAAGACAAATACTTGGTCTAATAGGCAATGGGTTTCTGTAGCAAACCCTAGGTTCAACGCTGACAAGGGTAATTTCAGCGTTGACAAGACCAATTCCAACGCTGACAGAAACGTGACCAGACCTAAATATTTGCAACCACAGGGTAAGGGGTCTAAAGCTTCTTCAAGCTTAACATGGAGACCCAAGAAAGATCAAAACCCTAATGATAATGGGATTTCAATGACCTGCAACAGATTTAATTACATTTCAAAGGTCATTACAAAACTAATTGGGGTTAACTGGGTATTTCATCCTAAGAAGGATGAAAATGGGGTTGTTATGAGAACTAAGTCTGTTCTTATTGAACAACCAGATGAATCCAAGTCTTCTAAGGCTTGGGTTCCCAAAGAAAACTAATTTGTTTTCTTTATGTGCAGGGCATTCAAAAACAGGTCAATGATTATGGATATTAGGATAGTGGATGCTCAAGGCACATGACAGGGAAGGAAGATTATTTAACTAACTTCACTCCCATTGAGGATGGTGACAAGGTTTACTTTGGAGGCGGATATGGTACTATCACAGGCAAAGGAACCCTTCTCACCAAGAACTTGCGTTTTGAAAACGTATTTTTGGTAAAATAACTTGATTACAATCTTTTTAGTGTATCACAAGTTTGTGATAACAAAAATAAAGTTCTGTTTACTGATACTGAGTGTTTGGTGTTAAGCAAGGATTATAAGATCCCTGATGAGAAATATATTGAATATAGAACACCTAGGCATAAAGACATATACAATGTGAATCTGAATGGGATTAGAATGAATAATAATATGTCTTGTTTTTATGCTAAAGCTTCAATAGATGAGAGTAACTTGTGGCACAGGAGACTAGGGCACATAAATTTTAAGAATATAAATAGGCTTGTGAGACTTGGCTTGGTTGATGGTTTGCCTGAGAAGGCCTTCCACAATGACCACTCTTGTGTTGCATGTCTTAAAGGCAAGCAGCACAAGGTCTCATTCAAGTCCAAATAGGTGCATTCTAGTTCTAGACCTCTTCATTTGCTTCACATGGACCTCTTTGGTCCAACCAATATAGAAAGTTTGAATGGTAAGTCATATTGCTTTGTTATCACAGATGACTTTTCTAGGTTTACTTGGACATTCTTTCTAGCTATGAAGAGTGACACAGCTTATATTCTAATTGATTTTATCACTCAGATTGAGAAGAAGTCTGGCAATGAAGTTAAAATGCTTAGGAGTGATAATGGTGGTGAATTTAGGAATAAGAAGCTAGATGATTTCTGTGCCAGGAAAGGAATTACTAGGCAATTTAGTGTTGCCAGAACCAAACAGCAAAATGGGGTTGCTGAGAGGAAAAATAGAACCCTAATTGAAGCAGCCAGAACAATGTTAGCTGATGCTCATTTCCCTATAGCCTTTTGGGCTGAGGCTGTTAATACAGCTTGTTATGTTCAAAATAGAGCATTGGTTAACAAAATTCAGAACAAAACACCTTATGAGTTACTTTGGGGTAGAAAACCTAATATTGGTTTTCTCAGACCTTTTGGTTGTCATGTAGTAGTTTTAGATACTAGTGTTGCCTTAGGGAAATTTAGTGCAAAAGGTGATGAAGGCTACTTCATGGGGTATTCAGTGCAGAGCAAGGGATATAGGGTTTATCTTAAAGAGGAAAAACGTATACTTGAAAGAGTACATGTTAGGTTTTTAGAGAATAAACCTAGTGATCCTAAAAGTGGTCCAAATTGGTTGTTTGACTTGGAACCTTTATCTAGAACTTTAAATTATATGCCTGTCACTAATCCAGACATTGTGAAGGTAACTTCAAATGTTGTGGAGGAACAAGTTGTTGATGTTTCAGGTACACAGGTTCATGAAAAGGTTGGATCACAAGCAGAAAAGGCATCTCCTATACAAGAATATGTTACAATTCCCATTTGGACAGATGCTTTTGCTGCTGCTGGTAAACATAATGGTGGTCTCCAAGTACCACCAGATACAAACATGCATGGTCCTTCAGGCGCTGACAAAGGCAAATCTAGCGCTGACAAGACCAATTCAGACGTTGATGGCTCAGACGTTGACAATAACAGACAAGCGTTGTTAGCCCAAGCGCTGACAAACAAGGTTCAGGCGTTGACAACACTTCTGCACATCTTTTCTCTTCAATTTTTGAACAAGGTGAACCTTCCAATTTATATGAAGAAGGTCATCCCCATGTTGATGTAAGAGAATCTGATGAAGAAGATATTGGCAACATGGAGAATGAGGTTGAGGACACCAGACTCTTTGAAGGAGGAGTTCTCACTTCCACTATGAAGAATCACCCCACTTCTCAAATCATTGGTGATATTATGACTCCAGTTCAGACTAGAAGATCTCATCAAGGTCTTGGTGGGTTTATTGCTAATATTCACAAGAAGGTTGATACCCCTCTTGTGCAAGCATGTTTGTTTGCCTGTTTTCTGTCACAACAGGAACCCAAGAAAATATTTGATGCTCTCAAAGAACCAAGTTGGGTGGAAGCAATGCAGGATGAGCTTCACCAATTTGCAATTCAGGATGTTTGGGAGCTGGTTGATTGTCCCAGATATGTCAGACCTATAGGGACAAGATGGGTTCTAAGAAACAAGAGAGATGAAAGAGGAATTGTAGTCAGAAACAAGGCAAGGTTAGTGGCTCAGGGATATACATAAGAGGAGGGGATAGACTATGAGGAGGTCTTTGCACCAGTTGCAAGGATTGAAGCTATAAGGATCTTTTTAGCCTATGCATCCTGCATGGGCTTCAATGTCTATCAAATGGATGTCAAGAGTGCCTTCCTCTATGGAACTATTGTTGAAGAGGTATATGTGATGCAACCTCCTGGTTTTGAGGATCCAGAGAATCCAGACAAGGTGTATAGAGTCAAAAAGGCTATGTATGGACTTCATCAAGCCCCAAGAGCATGGTATGGTACTTTGTCTACTTATTTAGTGGACAATGGATTCAAAAGGGGCTCCATAGATCAGACACTATTTACAAAGAAGAAAGGCAAGGATGTGTTGCTTGTCCAGGTCTATGTTGATGACATCATTTTTTGGTCTACTGATCCAAAGATGAGTGAGGATTTCTCCAAGCTTATGACAGACAAATTCAAGATGAGTGCTATGGGGGATATGAACTTCTTTCTTGGCTTACAAGTTCAGCAGAAAGAAGATGGTATCTTCATCTCCCAGGATAAATATGTGGCTGAGATCTTGAAGAAGTTTGGCTTTTCTCCACATGAAAAGAGGGCTACTACTCCTATGGATAGAGAACACCCTTGGGGAAAGATTGGAGATGGGAAAGATGTTGATGTCAGGCACTATAGATCCATGATTGGATCCTTGATGTATCTTACAGCCTCCAGACCTGATATCATGTTTGTTATGTGTGCTTGTGCACGCCATCAAGTGACTCCCAAAGAATGTCACCTTTATGCTGTGAAGAGGATCTTTAGGTACCTGAGATGCTATCCTAGTCTTGGTTTGTGGTTGATACAATGATTTTGCTAGGTTCAATTTTACTCTCGATATCCTCTCGAATTGATCTAGGTCTTAAGTGGAATGATTGTTCTTGGTACTAAATAAAGGGGTTTGGTTTTCTAGTCTAATAAGAAGTGGAAATGAAAATTTAAATCAAAGATAATTACTTTAATTACGATTAACAAAGACTTGTATTAAACTTAAGATTAAAATTAAGATTAAAATTAAATTTGAAATTAAAGTTCAACAAACATAAAGAAATTAAAGTTCAACAAACATAAAGAAACAATAAAGCAAACAAACAGTAACCTAAAAGAAAAACTGATTCGGAACTTTAACCTTTGATTCGGAACTTTTGAAAGATAACTCATCCGGAACTTACTGTTCATTCATCCGGAACTTACTCATCCGGAACTTATCCGGAACTTTCTGGCTGATTCGGAACCTTCCGAATGAAGGCTTGGTTCGGAAGATTTATCTTGATCCGGAACTTTACTGATTGATTCGGAACTTTCCGAATGGTTGTTGATTCAGAACTTGCTGGTCCGGAAGTCACTGATTCGGAACTTGCTGGTCCGGAAGTCACTGATTCGGAACTTAATGCTTGGTTCGGAAGTTTCCGAATGAAGGCTTCATTCGGAACTTTTAACTGGTTCGGAACTTCTGGCAACCCAGATACAGTAACAGGCAACGAAGAACACGGAAGCAATGTTTAATCCAAAATTCACCAAGTTTTTCACCAAAAACTAAAATAAATCAATCACAAAGCATTTGCTAATCATAAACTACTAATCCCATCAATAAAAACACGAATCCCAACAACTTTTGAAGATCAAATCAAGAAAATAAAAACTTAAAAACTTGAAGGTAAAGATGATGATGACAAAGATAGAATTGAAAGATTAAACAAGAACTTAGTATTGAATGATTGATGTTTTGACAAGATAAAACAAAGATTGAGATTACAAGATTGGAAAGACAAAGATGAAAATCACCAATCACCCTAGTGGTGATGGTGATGCTACGAAACAGGAAGAACAAAGAGTGGGGAAAAAGAAAAAATAAAAAGCTAGCCTAAAATGTGTGAGGGGAAGGCTATTTATAGCCTTGTCCTTTGGTTGGTGAGTGGGCTTTCTCCCGTTCTTCTTGTCTTTTCGTCTTTTCAGAAAAGTTTCCGTTTTCGATTCTGATTCGGGATTCGTTGTCGATTAAATTCAACTCGTCTTTTAATTTCTTCGTTTAATAGACTTGAGTTTCTTCGACTTATGTAAATCTTCCATCTTTGGTCCTTTTCTTCGATAAATCTTCGAATAGGCCCAGTGACTTCAAATCTTTTGCATCTCTTGGACAATAGACTTTATCTTGAGTCTTTTTCTTCAGTAAAACCCGTGCAATCCCATGTTTTCTTCAATATTTATCCGGTTGGCTCTGAAAACACAATAAACACAAAAACCACGCATAATTCCAAACAAATGATATTAAATACGTGTTTTGGTCTTGTTTTAGCCCGAATTAAGTGGTAAAAGGATGGGTGTTTACACACCTATCAAATCCCCTACACTTAAACATTGCCATGCCCTCATGCAATGCTTAGTGATAAAGCAAGCTTACACTTTTCTCATAATTAATCAACCTTGGCCAAAAAATAAAACTTCAAAGATAACAAAGGGATAGAAAACCATTTTCACTTGAAAATAGCTACATGGAAATAACTTGCAAAGAAATCGATGACTTACATTAGGGCTTTGGTGCTGCGAAGATTTATCACCCTCAAGTTTCACGTTCCCCAAACTAAGCTTAAAAACGAGATCATTGTTATTATAAGTTGGCAATTCAAACACTTACACACATGGCTTAATTAAATGCTTAAACTCCCTTATTCCTAGGTGTATCTCTTATATTTTATTTTTGTCTTAGAATGATCATGAAGATGCATTTTTGGACTTATTTCGATAGTTTATTAGGGCTGAAAGCAAAGTAGGACGATTTGATCAATAGTTAGCTAAAGGACAAAATCTCTTAAAACTGCTTCTCGGGATATCAAAAAGTTCATATCTTGGCATAACTTGGTTCACGATTTGAGACCTTTCTCGGGCCGATATTTGGCATGTACTTCATACTTCATATCTTCGAGAGACGTTCTTGAGATAATGGTCTTCTCATCATAATAGAGTTTCTTCACTTGGAGACTTTTGAGGGGTACTCCAACTTTGTTGACCACGACTTCATGATTATTTCTTCAATCTCTAATTGGGATTTTGAGATACAACGATCCGCCTCCTTTTCGGACTTGGATCTATTTATCCTCATACCTTGTTAGGGTCTTTTCGGATAGACTTCTCCATGATCTTTATGGGAGTTGATTGCTTTTCGTCGTGAGTCTTGATCCTTCATATTGACTTTAGGAATAATGCTTTTCACATCACTTTGGATCTTCAGCAATAAAATTGAATCCTCATGCCTTGTTAGGGCCTTTTCGGACTCGCCAATCTTCGCGCCCCGCTTCATAAGTTATGCCTTGGATATGAACTCTTATCATTACCGAGCAACTTTTAAACGATCTTGGGCTAGAAGCTAAGTAACTTTTCAAATCGTACGACCTTACTTATTGCAGATAAATTATTAGCAAGTGATGGGAGAATAGGCAAATAATTATACCAAGTGAGCTTACGCAAGAATACCGACTTATAATTGACTCTATCATTTCTCGTCCTCCACAATTTAAAATCTCAAGTAATGAGACTCGTGGATACTTAGCCTAATAAAACAATTATGGTCTACATGGTTAAGGATACTAGCTAGAATAAACTTGGATAAGTCTATTCGGGTTGAGTCAAAATAAACGCAACGGGCCTAATATGTCAAAAACTTCTAAACTAGCTACACCACTTTATTAAAATTTGACTTTATTGCGGGATATATACATATGAAAGCAACGATAAAAATTTAAAAATTACAACTAAATGGCCAAAGTTAATAAAAAAATTTGAAAAATGTTGAAAAATATGATTTTCCGGTTAATTGAAGGCATTTTCATGGAAAAGTCCACTTAAAACTTCGATAGAAGTCCCCCCTACACTTAAGATAAACATTGTCCTCAATGTTTAAGCATGTGGGAAAAGTTTCCCCTACACTTATGACATTGTGCACGTTGGTTAACTCAAGCTAAGGAAGAGACGACTAAAGTGATCAATTTCAAATGTGAGTATGAAGAAAATTGAATCACGATAGTTGAGAGATAGAACCGGATTTTGGATAACACGGGAGCACGGTTCTTCAAAGATTCCAAGAGTGCACTTATCCCTGTAATCACACCATACAAAGACAACGCATATACAAGTCCCCCCTACACTTAGGGGATTAGAACATAAAAGGATAGATACTCGGGCTGCCTCCCGAGGAGCGCTTGTTTTTGATAACCGAGTCACGAGCCTGACTCGACCCAAAATTAGTTCATGGGGAACGTGGTGAGGGATGGAATCACCTCTTGAGAGGTGTCCTCACCAAAGTACAACTTCACTCGTTGGCCATTTACCTTAAAATTTGGTCCATCAGGTTGAGCGAGCTCGAGAGTACCATATGGAAAAATTTGGGCAATGGTGAATGGGCCGGACCAACGAGATTTGAGCTTTCCCGAGAAGATTTTCAACCGAGAGTTAAAAAGTAAGACTTTATCTCCAACATGGAACTCTCGGTTTTTGATCTTGGAGTCGTGAATGAGCTTAGTTCTTTCCTTATAGATCAAAGAATTTTCATAAGCCTCATTACGGAGTTCATTCAGCTCATTGAGTTGGATCTTGCGTAGGTCACCGGCTTTGTTTATATCAAAATTAGCCCACTTCAAGGCCCAATAAGCCTTGTGCTCCAACTCAATGGGGAGGTGGCACGCTTTCCCGTACACAAGACGATAAGGCGTACAGCCGATTGGGGTCTTGTAAGCAGTACGGAAAGCCCACAAAGCATCATCCAGTTTATCAGCCCATGAGGCACGATGCTCTCCCACGGTCCTTTCAAGAATTCGCTTAAGACCTCGGTTGGATATTTCGGCCTAACCATTAGTTTGTGGGTGGTAGGTTGTGGAAAGACGATGATTTACACCGTACTTAGCCATGACTCGAGCAAATTGGTCATTGCAGAAATGAGTCCCACGATCACTAATAATGGCGCGAGGCACACCGAATCTAGCGAACAGAGCTTTCAAAAAGTTACAAACCACCCTTGCGTCATTAGTAGGCAAAGCTTTGGCTTCAACCCACTTTGAAACGTAGTCAACGACAACAAGGATGTATTTGTTTCCTTTAGATGAAGGGAATGGCCCCATAAAGTCGATACCCCAAACATCAAAAATTTCACATTCTTGAATAAAATTCTGAGGCATCTCGTCTTTATGTGTGATTTTGCCTTGCTTTTGGCAAACATCACATCGTTTGACCATATCGTGAGCGTCACGGTATATGGAGGGCCAATAAAATCCCGAATCAAACACTTTTTTAGCAGTGTAGTTGGGACCAAAGTGACCACCAGTGGGTCCTTTGTGGCAAGCATTAAGGATTTCAGACGCTGCTGGTCCATCAACACATCGGCGAATAATCAGGTCAGCACATTGTTTGAATAGGTAAGGGTCGTCCCAAAAGTAAGTCTTGATGTCGGTGAAGAACTTCTTCTTTTGTTGGGACGTCAACCCTTCCTTGAGAATTCCACCCGCCAAGTAGTTTGCAAAGTCCGCAAACCACGGGGTTTCATTCGGCTTCGAGTTTATAGACATTAAGGTCTCCAAGGTAAAAGACTCATTGATTTCTTTGGTCGGATGATCCCCTTGGTAAGGATCCTCAAGTCTACTAAGATGGTCCGTGGCTAGGTTTTCTGCTCCTTTTTTATCGCGGATGTCAATTTTAAATTTCTGGAGCAGCAAAACCCAGCGAAGAAGTCTTGGTTTGGAATCTTGCTTTGTCAACAAGTACTTCAACGCGTAATGATCGGTGTACACAATGGTGGTGGAAAGGACAAGATAGGGGCGGAATTTTTCAAAAGCATAGACAACAGCTAAAAGCTCTTTTTCGGTTGTCGTATAATGCAATTGTGCCCCAGTCATTGTCTTGCTAGCGTAATGGATCAGTTGGAAGTGTTTGTTCACTCTTTGTCCAAGAACCGCTCCAATAGCAAAATCACTAGCATCGCACATCAACTCAAAAGGAAGCTCCCAATTAGGGGTAACCAAGACGGGTGCCTTAGTTAGCTTATCCTTAAGCGAGTTGAAGGCTTCAAGGCACTCTTTGGAGAAGATAAAAGGAGTATCTTTTTCCAAGAGATGGGTCATCGGGCGAGAGATTTGAGAAAAATCTTTGATAAATCGACGGTAGAAGCCCGCATGACCCAAGAAACTTCTCACACCCTTCACAGTTGAAGGTGGAGGCAACTTTGCGATAACATCGACTTTAGCACGGTCAACTTCAAGACCGGCTTTCGAGATCTTATGTCCAAGCACGACGCCTTCTTTTACCATAAAATGGCATTTTTCCCAATTTAGAACAAGGCGAGTGTCTTCGCACCGCTTTAGCATACGTTCTAAATTGGCAAGGCAAGATGAGAAGGAATCCCCGAAGACCGAGAAATCATCCATGAAGACTTCCATGGTTTGTTCAACCATGTCATGGAAGATAGCTAACATGCACCTTTGGAAAGTCCCGGACGCATTACATAAGCCAAAAGGCATTCTTTTGTAAGCGAAAGTGCCATAGGGACAAGTGAATGTAGTCTTCTCTTGATCTTGGGGATCGATGGGTATTTGAAAATAACCCGAGAAACCATCAAGAAAGCAGTAATATTCATTACCGGCTAATCGTTCAAGCATTTGGTCCATGAAAGGTAGAGGGAAATGATCCTTTCTCGTGGCATCATTGAGTTTGCGGTAGTCTATACAAACTCTCCACCCAGTAATGAGACGAGTGGGAATCAACTCGTTGTGTTCATTGGGAACAACGGTTATTCCGCCCTTCTTAGGCACACAATGGATTGGACTAACCCAAGATGAATCCGAAATAGGGTAAATCATACCCGCATCAAGAAGTTTGATAACCTCTGTTTTGATGACTTCGTGTATTTTTGGATTCACCCTTCGTTGGCTTTGAATAGTGGGCTTGAAGTCGTCCTCCATGAGAATTTTGTGTGTGCAGAAGTGAGGATCTATTCCACGAATATCCGAAATCTTCCAAGCAATAGCCTTCTTATGAGCTTTCAGCACGGCAACGAGGCGAGTCTTCTCTTCATCTTTCAAATCCGTTGCAATAATGACGGGTGACTTCTTGTTGTCGTCAAGGAACACGTACTCGAGATGTGGCGGCAACTCCTTAAGTTCCAAATCCGGAGGATTTTCGACGGGAGGCGTTTTCAAAGTCGGAGTATCGATAGCAATGACCGTGGGAGATGGAGGCGAAGGATTGTCTTCGGTGAGCAGATTGTCAAAGAAACTCATATCTTCATCCCCCTCGGTGGGAGAATCATTAGTAGCTAAATTCACATCTCCCATGGTATCTTCAAGATTGTTCCAGAATAAATCACTATCTCCAAATAGAGACAACGATGAATCAATGGAGGACACGGTCTCAACAGTGGGAAGAGAGGTAGGAATACTTTTGCAAGCATCATTAAAGTGTTCTTCACAAGCCTCATCAAGAACGTCAATACAATTAACGCTCTCATATGAATAAGGCTGTTTAGACAACTTTCCCATGTTGAAGACTACTTTATCGTCACCCACTCTCATGATAAGCTCTCCGGCTTCAACATCAATAAGAGTGCGACCGGTCCTAAGGAATGGACGACCAACAATCAGTGGTACACGAGGGTCCATCTCGTAGTCGACGACAACAAAATCAGCAGGGAAGGTGAATTTGTCGACTCCTACAATGACGTCTTCGGCTATCCCCACTGGATAAGCAACCGTACGGTTGGCCAATTCCAAAGTCATTTTAGTGGGGACTAGCTCTGGGAGAGATAATTGCTTCCAAACACTTAGAGGCATGAGATTAATACTGGCACCTAGATCGGCTAGGGCCATGCAATTCTCTACTCCCGGGAAATTGCAAGGGATAAGAAAACGACCCGGATCACCAAGCTTGATTGGCAATTTCCTTAAGAGCACTGCAGAGCAGTTCTCATTAAGTTGGGTGTTGGCAATGTCGAGGAGCTTTTCCTTGTCGCTCAGAAGGTCTTTAAACATTTTGGCGTATTTGGGCATGTGAGCGAGAGCCTCAGCGAAGGAGATATTGAAATTCAGTTGTTTAAACATTTTAAGAAAGTTAGAAACCTGAATATCATCCTTGCTCTTTTGCTTCTCTTTCCTCAACCTAGAAGGATAAGGTATATTGGAAGAAGAGGAAGGCTTTGGGAGTATAGGATCACTCACAACCACGGGTGGAGGAGGGGTAGAAAGAAGAGGTGGAGAAATTTGGGAAGGAGAAGGAGGAGGAATAGGAGCAGGCGACTCGTTCTCCTTAGTCACAACCACCGGTGGGGGTATAGGAAGCTCGGGTTCCTTGGTACTTTTACCACTTCGAGTAGTGATTGGTTTCATCTCCCCTCTTGGGTTCGCAACGGTGTTACTCGGAAGAGTACCCGAAGAAGAGGGTTGACTACTTTGGAAGAAACTAGCCATCATGTTCCTCAGATCACTAGTCTGGCTATCCAACGTGTTTCCCATGTCAGCTCTCAAATCATTTCCTTGCTTGACCAAGTCTGCCTTCAAATTGCGCACTTCCTCTTGGAGATTTCCCACAATCACATCATTGGTCCTCATGTAGGTTGCAACCTCTTGGTGTAATGCGGTGGTGGCTTGGTTGGGAGGAGCATTGTATGCAGGTGGTTGGTAAGCAGGTTGTTGGTAGACTTGATTGTTACGTGGGGGTGGTTGTTGTTGCTTGTGAGGTGGAATGTATGGTTGTCGAGGTTGTTGTTGTTGTTGAGACGAGCGGTTAAGGTTTTGTTGTTGGTTTGTGTTGGTAGGAGGAAAACCAGGTGGTGAAAGGTAGTTATTGCTGCGGTAGCTAAGCAAGTTACGGTCACCTTGAGGTCTAACTTGATAAGCAGGTTGTTGGTAGGTGCCATATGCCGCATTCACATTCTCAGCAGGGTAATCTTGGGTGGCGGTACAAGTTGTGTAAGAGTGGGGACCACCGCATATCTCACAAGGTTTGGCTGACAGCGTTCACTTGTGCATTTTTGGCGTTGTTGCTGTTGTTGTTGCTGACGGTGTGGGTAACAAGCGATTCAAGAAGCGTGGTGATTTTGTCAAGTCGCTTGTCGCTGTCATTAGTGCTAGCACTAGCAACATTGGTCCGAACACTCTTGGTTTGCACACGAGATTTGTTCTCAATGATATCCCAAGCAGCATTGGAAGTCTTAGCCAATAAATTACCCCCCGAGGCACTATTCAGTGAATCTTGGTCACTCATGCTTAAACCATTGTAAAAAGTATTGATTTGGTGTACTTTGGTAAAACCATGTTGTGGGCATTTTCTTAAAAGATCTTTAAAGCGATCCCAAGATTCACTGAATGACTCATCGTACTTTTGTTCAAAATTTATGATCTCATTCCGCAAAGCGGTAGTACGAGAGGGTGGAAAAAAGTAGTTGATAAACTTTGTTTCCAAATCCGTCCACGAGAGAATACTCTGTGGCGGTTCCTTAGCAAGCCAATGCCGGGCTTGTCCCTCTAAAGAAAAGGGAAAAAGTTGTAACCTTATAACTTCCTGTGGAACTCCATTGAACTTGACCGTGTTGGTGAGTTGTAGAAATCTCTTGATATGGTCGTGTGGGTCATCAATGGTGCGTCCCAAGAACGGTTGAGCGGATACCATCTGGATAAAGCCTGACTTTAGCTCGAAATTGTTGGCGGCAATTGGTGGTATAACAATTGGATCCGTATTGCCATCGACATGAGCTTGCAGCAATTCAATCATTGGGCGATTATCCGGAAGGTGCTCATTGTTGTTGTTATTGTTCATGTTGTTGAAAGGCGGATTGTTGTTGTTATTATTGTTGTTCGGAGGTGGTATGTTATTGTTGTTTTGTACACCAGCCATGTCTAAGTTATCGAGAGGCTCGGGCTCTTGATAAGACGTGGATCGAGTGCTCATACACCTGCAAAAGAACGAACAAAGAAAAACAAAGCAAAAATATTTTTGGTTTTTATTGTTTTTTAATTTTTAGGATTTTTTGAAAATTTTATATTTTTTAGTGTTTTTGAAATTTTTTTATGAAAAAGTAACGTTCACGGGGAACGGATCCCAAAATCCAAGTTCTCACAAAAAACTTTTGATCTTAACGAGAAGAGCCGGCAGCGGCGCCATTTGATACAATGATTTTGCTAGGTTCAATTTTACTCTCGATATCCTCTCGAATTGATCTAGGTCTTAAGTGGAATGATTGTTCTTGGTACTAAATAAAGGGGTTTGGTTTTCTAGTCTAATAAGAAGTGGAAATGAAAATTTAAATCAAAGATAATTACTTTAATTACGATTAACAAAGACTTGTATTAAACTTAAGATTAAAATTAAGATTAAAATTAAATTTGAAATTAAAGTTCAACAAACATAAAGAAATTAAAGTTCAACAAACATAAAGAAACAATAAAGCAAACAAACAGTAACCTAAAAGAAAAACTGATTCGGAACTTTAACCTTTGATTCGGAACTTTTGAAAGATAACTCATCCGGAACTTACTGTTCATTCATCCGGAACTTACTCATCCGGAACTTATCCGGAACTTTCTGGCTGATTCGGAACCTTCCGAATGAAGGCTTGGTTCGGAAGATTTATCTTGATCCGGAACTTTACTGATTGATTCGGAACTTTCCGAATGGTTGTTGATTCGGAACTTGCTGGTCCGGAAGTCACTGATTCGGAACTTGCTGGTCCGGAAGTCACTGATTCGGAACTTAATGCTTGGTTCGGAAGTTTCCGAATGAAGGCTTCATTCAGAACTTTTAACTGGTTCGGAACTTCTGGCAACCCAGATACAGTAACAGGCAACGAAGAACACGGAAGCAATGTTTAATCCAAAATTCACCAAGTTTTTCACCAAAAACTAAAATAAATCAATCACAAAGCATTTGCTAATCATAAACTACTAATCCCATCAATAAAAACACGAATCCCAACAACTTTTGAAGATCAAATCAAGAAAATAAAAACTTAAAAACTTGAAGGTAAAGATGATGATGACAAAGATAGAATTGAAAGATTAAACAAGAACTTAGTATTGAATGATTGATGTTTTGACAAGATAAAACAAAGATTGAGATTACAAGATTGGAAAGACAAAGATGAAAATCACCAATCACCCTAGTGGTGATGGTGATGCTACGAAACAGGAAGAACAAAGAGTGGGGAAAAAGAAAAAATGAAAAGCTAGCCTAAAATGTGTGAGGGGAAGGCTATTTATAGCCTTGTCCTTTGGTTGGTGAGTGGGCTTTCTCCCGTTCTTCTTGTCTTTTCGTCTTTTCAGAAAAGTTTCCGTTTTCGATTCTGATTCGGGATTCGTTGTCGATTAAATTCAACTCGTCTTTTAATTTCTTCGTTTAATAGACTTGAGTTTCTTCGACTTATGTAAATCTTCCATCTTTGGTCCTTTTCTTCGATAAATCTTCGAATAGGCCCAGTGACTTCAAATCTTTTGCATCTCTTGGACAATAGACTTTATCTTGAGTCTTTTTCTTCAGTAAAACCCGTGCAATCCCATGTTTTCTTCAATATTTATCCGGTTGGCTCTGAAAACACAATAAACACAAAAACCACGCATAATTCCAAACAAATGATATTAAATACGTGTTTTGGTCTTGTTTTAGCCCGAATTAAGTGGTAAAAGGATGGGTGTTTACACACCTATCAGTGGTACCCAAAGGATTCACCATTGGAGCTGATTGCATATTCAGATAGTGACTATAGAGGTGATAAGTTTGATAGGAAATCCACAACTAGTGGATGTCAGTTTCTTGGGAGCAGGTTGATATCTTGGCAATGTAAGAAACAAACAGTGGTGGCTAATTCTACAACTGAGGCTGAGTATGTAGCTACAGCTGCTTGTTGTGGACAAGTTTTGTGGATTCAGAACCAGCTGTTGGACTATGGGTATAATTTCATGCATACCAAGATATTTGTTGACAATAACAGCACTTTATGCATCATTAAGAATCCTGTACATCATTCTAAAACTAAACACATAGAAATTAGACATTATTTTATAAGAGATTGTTTTGAAAAAGGTTTAATACAACCAGATAGGGTTGACACTGAGGAAAATGTGTCAGATTTACTAACTAAACCTTTTGATGCTGGGAGGTTTCAATACTTGGTAACAAGTATTGGAATGATCAATCTCACATAATATGTGTTTTGGAGTCTTTTTGTAAAAGTATGTACAGGATGATGCATTGTTATTAGTCTTTTGAGGATTTAGATTTTCCACAATATTTTTCTAACACTGACAAAGGTTGCTTGAACGCTGATAAGTGTTTTTGTAACGTTGTCAGCAATATAATTGTCTAACGCTGACAAAGCTTCCCTCAACACTGTCATGTGTTATCGGGGCATTGTCAGCAACAATGTTAGTTTTGTGGTTTTCAATCTAAATGTGCAGGTGGTGTTAGCAGTATACCATTGGATACAGAGTTGCTTATGAATCATTGGAGAAGCATTTGGACAAGTTTTTATTTATGGATGATGGTTGGAATTTTTAATTCCTATCTTGACATAAATTTTTATGTTCATGCATATTTTTAGCAACTTATGTATCATAGTTTAAGGGGAGGTTTTAGGAACCTTTAGGTTGTTTGGGTATCCATATGATACTCTTATCACAATTCTAGATTGTGTCCACAGGTGAGTATGAGTTAGTTTTACTAAATTATGAGGCAATGTAGCATGCAAAGTTGATATACTATGCATGCTGCCAAGACATTTTTGGCCTAGAATTAGTTGTGGTGTGTTGGGAGACTTGGGAATAATTTTGTTATGGGATTTACCTGGGAGTAACAAGGAATTTTATAAGGTAACTTGGTTGTTAAGAGTTTTGGTTAGCAATGGACACTAGAGGACTGTTATGTCTATCTTGCATAAGCAAGTGTGCATAACTGGACAGTGCTTGCCGCCCTACAATAATTATCAGCTTTTTGGTTATCTTCTCTAGGATAAATTACTTTGTTAAGGTCATTTTTCATTTTTAAACATTTTTATTTTTGGACGCTGACAAGTATATTATCAAGCGTTGTTGTGACCAATTTAGACGCTGACATGGTTATAGGCAAACGTTGACAAGATTATAGCCGTTGGGCGTTGATAGGTTATTTTTGAACGTTGACACTCAATGGGTCCTACCCAGTTGTTACTTTTTGACATATTTTTAGGCCGTAATTTTGGGAGCTGATAACCTTCATTTAATGCATGAGATAAAATTCTTCTTTTTAAATATTTTCATGATTGTATTTTGAAAATACTTCCCTCCTTTTGGGCCAATCACATGCATTTTCTTCTCCTATAAATTTGGCTCCTATTTTTAAACAGGATACCTATAATTCTTGTCTAACACAATTTTCTCTCATCAACTTCATCTTCATCACTCATTTTTAACAGCTTTCAACAATGGCACCAAAGTTTAAACCATTAGAATTGGAATTGGGATTCAGAAGCCAACACAACATGATCGCGTATCTTGAAGCTGATGATGCTCTGTTTCCCCAATACACACAAATGGCGGCGTATTTGAACGCATCTCCTATTAGGTATGCTCTTTCTCATGTACCACTCATTCCAGTCACACATATTAAACAGTTTTGGAACACTGTTAGTTCCTCAACAGTTAATAGAGTGACTACATTAACTTCTATTGTTCATGGGAGACCTTGGGTGGTTACTGAGGCTTTGGTACGCCAAGCCTTGCATCTTGATGATGCTGATGGTATAACCACCCTTCCCATTAGTGAAATAGAACAAGGACTAAGGGCTTTGGGTTATCCTTTTCCTGATGAAGGAACTTTAAATAAATATCATAAACAGGAGTTTCCCCCAGCCTGGAAGTACCTCATACATGTCCTCCTACAATGTTTGAGTCCCAAATATACTGCACACAATGAGATCAAAAGATCTATTGCCAGTGCTATTGTGTGCATTGCAACTGGGCAAAAATTTAATTATTCTTAAATGATTTTTGAGGGCATGTGTAAAAATAAGGGGAACAAAATGACTTTAGCTTATCCCCGATTTTTACAAATGGTTTTTGATGTTCAGGGATACTGCACAAGGGATCATAATGATTTTTATGAGATCCCTGTGCAAAAGAAAGCAATTTTTATGAAGATGAACTCACCCCCACATCGTGACCTACCCTTAACCCAAGCTATGCTTGCTGTCATTACAGCAGCCCAACCCCAACCAGACCCCCAATCCCAAATTGACCCAATACCTGAACCATTACCTTCACCTGAACATATGCAAATTGACCAAGAACCCTTCAACGCTGACACGTTAAATGTTGGCGTTGATGTGCCTATTTCCAACGTTGACACACAACCTTCACAGACCCAAACACCCCTTAACCAACCCACATCCACCCAATCCACATCATCTTCCACACCCCCTGAATATAGGTTGATTAAACGCCAAAGGACTAGTAGAGTGTTCTCCTCTGGTGGTCCTAGCCATGTAGCAGAGAGAACCACCACCACAAGTGTGGCTGGTGTTATGGATGAGGCTGGGACTATTGGTTCTGGCTTAGAAGCTGGCCAAGGCAGTCCCACCATCATTAAGTCCTCATCCATGCCCAATGAATCTGACTTGGGTGGTCAAATCCCCATTTTAGAAGAGGGCAGATTGGAACCAATGACCCTAATTGAATTGACGACAGTCTGCATGCGCTTGCAAAAGCAAAATGCAGACTTGGTACAAGTTGTCAGCTCACAAGGCCTTGAACTCAAGCAATTGAGGGAGAGGATTGTTGTTTTGGAGACTGCAAGTGCGAGGAGAGGGATGGAGGAATCTTCCAAAGGGGAGGAAGATCAAATAAATGTGAGAGATAAGGGCAGCCATGATGGTCAATCTTTGGATGTTGCTGAGGCCCTTACAAGTTTGAAGAAACAGACAGGTTTTGATACGTCCTTAGTCTCTCCTACAAACTTAAATTTATCATTTACAGCCATGTTGGAGGAAATTGCAAAAGGCTCTGAGGCAGGAAATTTGGGCGTTGATAAGGAGAATTTGGACGCTGACAGAAATATTTTGGGCGCTGACACAGCAAAATTGGGCGTTGACAGACCTGCACATGAGGGTGATGTATCCCAGTCATCATCAATCATCAAGGAGGTTTCTTCACAGGTATCACCATCTACCTTACCAACAATTGATCCATTAGATAAGGGTAAGGGTATTATGGTAGAAGAGGTTGTTCCAAAGAATGCAGCTCAAGTTGAGTTTGATAGAAGGTTGGCTGCACAAATCATGGAACAAGATAGAAAGGAGGTGAAAGAGTCACCATTTATTGTCACTTCAGAAGAGAGAGAAGGAAGTGATGAAGCTAGCTCAGACTCAAGTGTTATGATCATAGAACAGCCAGAAAGACTTGAGTATGGAGATGAGTGGGCCAAGGAGAAATTGAGAGAGTTAAAATTGCAGGTTGACTTTGATATGCCAGAGGTGGTTCAAATGTATCATGCTTGGGAAGAAAGATGTATGGAGAATCCACACTTGACCATTTCAGATCAGATATGGGGATTGGAGATTCTCCTCAGAGTACAAAAAGATTGCCATGTTATTTTGAAACACAAGGCAAGCAATATTCTCTCAGAGTTGAAAAGGGATAGAAGGGAGCTATACTGCATGTTGCTCAGATGTCATGGAGTAGGATGGACTTATCAGAAATTGAGGGCATTGACATTTGATGAGTTGGAATGCAAAGCTTATCCCATCTGGGTTAGAGTGCAGGAAGCAAACACTCTAAGACTTCTTTCTGATGAAAGAAAAGAAGAACTTGCAGAAGAAATGGAGCTCAAGAAAGCAATGTTTGTTCCCAGACCAGTGAAAAAGATATTTCTCTTGAGTTTCCCAAAGATATGGATCCATTATATCCAAGTGAAGCTGTCATAAGAAAGAACCTCAAGCTCTCACCATTAGAAGCTTCAGATATGGTACAAGTGTTACCACTAGATTCCAGAAATCCAATTGTGAGCTATGAAGAAGATGAATGTAGATTTTGGAAGATTGGCAGGTATGGCAAAGAGGTTCACACTTTTACCACTCTTATATCTTTGTTTGCAAGTTTTGACAGAGAAGACTTGGTAGACCTATGGAGGTTATTAGAGGCCAAGTATGAGGCTGAAGCACCAACTTCAGCTAATGGAATAAAACTGTGGTCCACATTCAAGAGAATGTGTGGACCAAAAGATGAGGATCCTGCTATTTGGAAGGATCTTGAAGATGACCTCAGTGGTCTTCAATGGAGATTGTATTCAGCTGCTGGTGTATATTATTTGAGTTCTACAAAGTTTGCTGAGTATCTACTTGTGGATGGTCAGTATTTCATATCCAAGGATATCTTGGAGAAGATGAAGAACTATCAGCTGGAGATTGATTATTCAAGTGATGTAGCAAAAGACTTGATCAGATTTATTTATTACCAATATGAGAAGGTTTGTAAGATTCCTCCTAGTCCTTAATGTTTATTCAGAAACTTGACCATTAGAGTGGATATCAAGTTTAGGGGAGGATTGTTGGGAATAAATTATGGCCAGATCACTTGAGCGCTGACAAGAGTAAATCAAGCGTTGACAGGAGTAAAACAAACGCTGACAGCACAAGCGTTGACCAGATAAAGTCAAGCGTTGATACATTGAAGACAAGCACTGATGGGAAGATATACTCTACGCGTTTATTGTATTCTAGATTACTTCTAGTAAAGATAGGAACAACAATGTATTTTCTATATTTATCTTTACCTAGAATAGCTGATACGTAGATTATTGTACAAGGCTTCTTATGTCTATAAAAGAAGACCTTTAGGTTAATGTTTCATATAAGTTTTCATTCGTAAAGTACTTTCATTGTAAGCAAGTTTGATATCATTAATCAAAGTGAAAGTTTGTTTATATCTTGTGTGTTCTTGTTTAAGTGTTAATTCCGCATAACACTTAGATTGTCATAAACATATACAAAGGTTTCTCTAAGTGTATTACTTGATCTAATCTCGTATACATAAAGCTAAATAGATCTAAGTTTGGGATCAACATCCTCAGCTCTTCTAGAAACAGCGTAATAAGATGATCTTAACCCATATCTTTTTCACCTTAAAAGAATCCCAAAGGATTTATCCTTTTCAGGGGGAGCTGAATCATCACCCTCAGCTTTCCTAGGGACAGCGTAACAGGCGACCTTCACCCACATATGTTTCATCATTAAAAGAGTCCCAAAGGTTTCTTAACCTTTTGGGGGGGGGCTGAATAATCACCCTCAGCCTTCCTAGGGGCAGCGAATGGCGATCCTTAACAACATATGTTTCACAATCAAAAGAGTCCCAAAGGTTTTAACCTTTTGGGGGGCTGAATAATCACACTCAGCTTTCCTAGGGGCAGCGAATGGCGATCATTAACCATATAATTTTCACCCTTAAAAGAATCCCAAGGATTTATCCTTTGGAGTGGCTGAGTAATCACCCTCAGCCTCTTTAGGACAGCGAAATGGCGACCATTCCCCTTACTTATTTCCCTGTTACTAATAAAAACAACTTGCAGGCTGAAATTGTACAACCAGACACAAAATCTTTGGAGCAACAAGATAAAGAGGCTGATACAATCATTCAGGATCAACCAAATGACGAAGAGCCCCTGCTTGATATTGAAGAAGAAGTGCTGTCATTAGTTGATGATTTCTCTGAACCTGAATCGATGCCTGAGGATGAAATCCCTGAGGGGATATTTGAGGAGGAGGATGAAAAAGAAGAAGATGATCAACAATATGTGTCTCCTCCCAAAGAAATAGATGTGTCCACACCAGCTGATAATAACACTCCTCCTCCCAAGGAAGCTGTTGTCACTCCCACCTCTGCTACCTCCACCATAACAGTCTTCCAAAGACCTGCTTATGATCCAACTGCTGAATTCCTTATGTTTGATCATCCTGCCCAAACCAACTTTGATCTTTTGCCAAGGGGGATGATTATGCTCAACAAAGCCTGAACATCCATAATCTTCAGCCTGTTCATCATCAATCAGATATTGAACGCCTATCAAGAAAGCTAAATGTTATCAAGTCTGAGATGCATAACTTCACTGTCACATTTCCAGGGATCATCAAGCAGGCAGTCACAGATGCAGTCACTGAACCCATCAAGGATGATGCAAGAAAAGGCGTATCACAAGGACTTAGTCATTTGTCCATAAGAATCAAGGATGCCATTGTCACAGAGGTCCCTGCTCTCTTTCATGAACATGAGTTAAAAATGCACAGAGAGTTTGAAGCTGTTCGTAGCAGGCAATATCGTCATACAAACTTCATCATTAATCGTGTTCAGGGCAACACAAATGGAAATTGCAACCTTCTGCTGAAGATTGCCAGAGCTTCAAGGACAAGGCAACGTGTTATGGCTGCCTCTGTTGAACAGATTGCAAGGCACTTTCAAACACGTTCATCCAAACGTCTGAAGAGACAGGCTGAACGTAAGAGGGATAAGGAAAAGGTACTTAACCTTGAATTTGCCAAACAGGGCTCAACATCTGCTGACAACACCATTTCTTCACCTGTCCCCCTTCAAGTCATCACACCTGTAATCATACCTGATGATGAGGATGAAACTCATGGGGAGCAACAGAATAATGATGGAGTTGACTCATCAAAGTCCCTGACTTTGGTTAACACCAGCAAGTCTGGGGATGATGGTGAACCAGCTGCCAAGAAGCTAAAGTTCACTGTTAGCTCCCTACCCAAAGCAATACAAACTCAAGCTCAGTTAGCGTTTATCAAAAGAGCTGAGGAGTTGAAAAATATGAGTATGGAATCCTCTGTCTCGAAAAAAGGAAAGGAGATAGTTTTGGTTGACACAGACATAGAACTAAAGAAGATAGCTGCGATGCTAGAGACAGGAGGATCCACCATAGACCTTTCCCAATTTTCAACCTTTACACCTTCCAATGAGAATTACTCAACACCTGAAGAAATAGAGAAACAGGCTGAGGAATTCAAGAGACTAAACGAAATCAAGAAAGCCAAGGAGCTAAATGAGGCAACTCTAAGGAAGATGACTCCACCTGAAAGGGAGAAGCAGAGACAAAGGTTGAGGGAAATGGAAGCTAAACGCGCAGAGGCACTAAGAAAAGTAAAAGCTGATTATGATGCCTGCGTTAACAACAGGTATGCACCTGGCAAGATAACCAAGTTCAAATATACAATTCAAAAGTCCACCAACACACCACAGATGATTTTGTGAAGAGACAACCAACAGGGTAATATGAATGTATTTGAGGACTTCAGGTTAAAGAAAATTGGGTTATCTGAATGGTTTGAACTTGAAGCCTTGGCTGCCAAAAGAACTGGTCAGGAAAATTTCCTTCTGCTTAAAACTCTTATGGCTAAGTTCACTTGGATCAAAGAAACAGCAGCCAAACTCAAAATAGATCCCCCACCACAGCTGTTTGAACAAGAACCCCCAAAGTCTGGCAAGAAAAGAAGAAGGGTTTCTCAACTTGTTAAGGAAACCTTTGTCACAGATGATGTTCAAGTGGATGGAATGCACAGGGATTTGATCCTACCAAATGGAATCGTTGGCCCTGTTGATGGTCAGACCTACACAGAGCCTGAAAGATGTATGGCATTCATGAACAGAGCTTTCCAGTATGCATTCCAAAGAGAAGATGAGCTTGGCTTAGCATCAACAATTTAGCTGCTTTGTCTCAAAAAGGGACTCAAGATTAACTCAGAGTATTCCATAGTTTTTGCAAAAGCTTTGTAGGTAGAATTGCATACTAGAACAGACATAGCTGAAGCTGAAGAAAAGATCAAAAATGATGACTATTGAAGAAATTCACAGCTCAATTTTACCTTCACATTTTATTTCACTTTTGTAATGTACTTGTAATTTTCTTTAAGTATGAATAAAATCATGAGGTATGTTTGTTTAGATCTGTTATGAGTAAGAAGAAGCTGTTATCTCACTTACCTTAACTTAGATAGATCTAGCTATATTTATGTTTAAATAGGGGGAGATTGTTGGAATCTAAGTTTTTTAGATTCCCTGATCATAGATTTAAACACAAATTAAGCTGTTAGATAGTCACTTGCCTGTACCTAGGAGACAGGCAAGTATCGCAAGACTCACAGAGATCCAAGTCTCTGTGAGAAACCTCAGAGGAGTCCATGTCAGAGACATTGTCAAGGAAGTCAAAGATTACTTGAAGACATACTCATTGGCTGTGATGGATAACAGCCAAGATGTATCAGGGACTCTGAGGGGTTGAGGGTTAACAGGGGTGGCAATACCCTGTTAACACTCAACACACTTTGGACATGCCATTTGTGTGTACGAGACAATGAAGAAAAAGGAAAATGTTTCAAGATATGTTTCCTTAAAGCATTAGGGCAGACTACCAAGAATAGAAGAGCATCTTGTGACAGATGTCTGAAAAGTGAATGTCTTGTGTAGTCACCATCAACTAGTACTTAGGTCAACCTCGTATCACTATAAATAGGATGTGTAGCCCAGCATTAATGTTTAACACTTTGAGAATATTCACACCATCAATGCTTAGAACTTATTGAATCAAACAGTTATGACTGTATTCATAAGTTAGGGTTTATAGTTGTTCAAAGTGTGCACAACACATTGTCATCAAACGGTGTTATCCATAACACTTGTAATTCTTTATTATACAATAATAAGATTACGTTTGAAAAGTAATAACTTGTGTTGATTAGTTAAGTTTAGCGTTTCTAGCATTGATTAGGGACTTTCAACTAGACAGCCTTAAGTTCTCAATAGCAGACACTTTAGCAAGTGTACCATTAGGATGACCCACAATGATATTAAGACTAGATATATCAATCACATTAAACATTTTATTAGTAGGGACAAACAAATACTGATTAGCACCATAGTCAATAATCCACCCAATAGAAAAATTATACATATCAGAACACTTATTAGCACAAAAAAACTTCTTAAACTTAAGATTGAAATAGGTAATCCCATTAAAAAAAAGAATTAATACATGCCATATTAGCATTTATATTGCCTGAAGGACATTCATAGATCAAGGAAAGAATCTTAGCCATTTGTTCCCTAGTAAAGGAAGTATTCAAAGTAATTGAACCAGAATAAGCTCCCCTCTGAGCCCCTCCAGAACCAATAAACACCCTATTCCCATTACTAGGTCCACTTTTAGTCAAATTATGATTCTTTTTAAATCCAGGGGATACCCAATCAATTCAAAACATCTTTCAATAATATGTCCAATAAGACCACAATGTTTACACGGTAGATTAGGATTAGGTCCCCTGTTATTCCCATTATTCCTCTTAGCATCATTAGGTCTGAAATTATTAGACTTAGCCATAAACAAAGCAGAAGAAACCTTACTCCTAGCACCATTCCCTGTGCTAGGAACAAGTCCCCTATGAGACTCTTCCCTAGAGATGATATTAAAAGCATCCCTAACATCAGGTAAAGATTCTCTAGCAAGAATGTTACTTCTAATATTCTGATAAACATCATTTAAGCCCATAAGAAACTACATAAGTCTAATAAGCATATTAAGTCTAAGCACACCCTCATGAGCAGCACTAGTACAAGCATGAACCAAAGTAAGAGTATCAAACTCTCTCCATAAAAAACTCACCTTATGATAATAATTAGACACAAACAAATCACCCTATTTTATAGAATGAATTTTATGCAACACGTTGAAAATGACATAACCATCCACCTTATCATAAGTTTGAGCTAACTCTTCCCAAACATTAGAAGCAATCTCAGAATAAACATGGCCAAGATACAACTCAAGAGACAAAGAATTAAGAATCCAACTAAGAACAATAGCATTACATCTTTCCCATTGTTGAGAAAGAATCACACTAGTAACAGGTCTAACACAAGTATCATCAACAAAACCCATTTTATTTTTACCAAGAGAAATTCTCATAGAAGTAGACCACATTTTATGATTATCAGTACCAGTCAACTTAACACTATCAATAGGCATATTAGAATGATCATTATTATGCAAATGTAATGGATTACCAGCATCTAAACCATTAATAAGAACATCACCCGTGATGACAGAACAAAACCAAATACACAACAAACAAGAAAGAACAAACAAGACAATAGACGACAAGCAGACAAATAAGAAAAAAAGCAGAAACAGACAACTAAGAAACTTAAAGCAAGAACTAATAACCAATCACACCAGCAAAAAACGAGACCCAACAGTAGTCTGGTCAGTTCCCAGGATTCCAAACCACTCATGGTGGCAGGTGTCAAGGGCAAGACTCCAAGGTGTCTAAAACCAACAACACACAAGAACAAGATAGATAGAACAACCACCCAAGAAGCCAAAACCAGAATCAGCGGAAACAAACCAATCCCCCTATTCTTGATCAACAAGATCAACGAACAAGAGAAAATCACCCTAGAAACGAACACCAGTCAACAGAAACAAGATCCACAAAATTGATTAAGGGTTTCAAGAAAAATCTTAATTAGATCAAATTAAAGATCAGAAAACCCAATGAACCAATCAAAAACCACCAATAATGAGCTATAACAACTCATTAACACTTCTAGAAGCAAAACCCCCAAATCGATCGAAACCCTAATTTTCATAATCAATCAAGAACCAATAATCAAAGCGATTATGTCTCTGATACCATATAAAAACTAATGAATCAATAACCAAGAACACGATTGAAGCACTCAATCAACCTCCCCACGTACTTATTAATACCTCAAATTTGATAAGTCTACAAATGTGTGCTTATCGTACATACAAAAGAAATACATATTGTCCCTCTATAAGGTGCAATCTCTATACAAGATCTCACTTACAATATAACCTCACTACAAATCACTCAAAACTAATATCAGAACAACAATCTCTTGATCAAGATGATGATACCATACTAATAACAGACTAACAAACTAACAGAAATGATCTTGAGTGTGTGTGTGTGTGTATGTGTATTATGACTGCGTAACCTAAAAGTGAACCCTAAGCCAACTTATATACCACCAGCCAATATACATATTTACATTCTAGTCCTTGCACAACACAAACTTAACAAACACAACATAACTTATTAACAAATAAAAATATTTACAAAAGAATTTCTCCAAGTATGAGTTTGTACAAATATTGCACAAATGTTTTTAATCCCATCTATTATTCATTTTGACACTAAATCATCTAGAGGAAAAAACTAGTTTTATTCCCTAACATTTAACCAAGCAACATTATATGTAATAAAATAGTGATCGTATTCATTTGCATTATCATTACTATTGTTTTCACATTCCTTTAATCGAACCAAGCGTCCCCTTAATTGATAATATTATAATATATGTTCAAAACACAGTATTGTTATTGTAGGGTGAATGCATGTGGGGTGTGGTGCCCCTATTAATAGTCACATAAGATGATATTTTAATGTATTTTTAGTTTCATTTTGAGCGCTTTTTAAATTGCTCCCATTCGAAACTTAAGATGCCCCACTCGAAACTCAAAATGCCTTTATTTCACATTAAAGTCCAACATTTAACACTATAAAATTTTATAAATCCTTCATCTTTAAAAGAATACTCGATTTTTTTTATTTTTTTTTCATTTTGCTATTGTCAAAAAGATTTTACATTCACAATCCAATTTCCTGGTTCCACAATCTTATGTAAATATAGCTGTGGAAAAATACCATATCGTCAACTTTTCTTCATGACAACTGTAATCCGTTTGTTAGAGCTTGTAAGATTCCAGCTGTGATAGATTACTTTTCCTATCTTTTAACTTTTTGATAGTAGCACAATTTCTTCTTCTAGCAAGTATTTTGCTGGCACGTCCAATGACTCAGCTGTCAGCACATGTTTCACAGTGTGAAGTTTGGAAGTAAGCTTAATTATCCGTAATGGAATATCTCGACCATAGTTATAAAAGGTGAAAATGGTTGGGGACAACAAAATTTTAAAAAATATTCACTTTACAGACTTAGAAATAACTTTATCCTGAGTATAGGCCAAGATTCTTTTAAATATCTACGGAGTATTTATTTATGTTTGCATTAAGACTTTCATAACTAGTCCAGTTTAACTTTTAAGATACTCAGAATTTGCATTGTTGTTCTAGTATTTATTTTGTGATATTCAGAATTTCAGATGACTGATCATCAAGAGACCTTTACGCCGATGTTTCATAATTTTCCGACGCTAGAAAATAGATATGTAAGTGACTAGCTAGCGATTATCTTTCTTTTATCAATATCTATTGCATATTTAATACTACTAGGAGTAGTATTTTATATACTTATGGTTACATCATTACTATACTATACTATACTATAAGATGCCTGGCTTATGATGTTTTGAGAAATAAAAAGTTAACGAATATGAACTTGTTAACTTAAATAGTACTATTATAGGCCTGATATTTGGCTATGTCTTAGGAAATTAACTTATGACGATTTGAGAGTAAATGATTTAGTATTAGGTATCTGGGTATGTGAGTTTTCATCTTTTCATACATGAGTTCAATAGGTTATTTCGAGTTTATATAAGAATCGAGGAAATTGATTGAGATTCATAACTCGTATGTGTAAGTATATATCTAATTTGTTAAATTTTAACACATGTTACTTATAGAATTACTTCTGAAATGGTATATATATGTCTATCTGATTGAATTTAGAGTGTGATATGATAATTTTACTTGTAAAGATGCTCGGAGATGAAATTGGGAGAGGCGTTTTGAAGGGATTGGACTTGGAGAATGGACATTTGGTCGCAATAAAACAAGTTTCTTTGGAGAATATCGCTGAGAATGATCTAGACATCGTCATGGTATAGTTCTTTCAATTTCACCATTTCTGTTATTTACTTACATGTTTCGTATTTACACCTTTGTTAATTTATGTATGGACTATACGGGATGTGGTAACTTCTCAGCAAGAGATCGATGTACTTAAGGTACCCTTCTTGTTCTACTATATTTTATTACGCTCAGGATCAGGATTTTATCAATGAAATTTAAGGGAAATTTGAGGGAAATTCGTTCACGTTATATGAGTATATGACACATTTCTTAATTTGGTGCAGAATTTGAACCACAAGAATATAGTGAAATTTCTTGGATCCTTGAACACAGAGACCCATGTTTACATAATTCTTGAGTAAGCATATTTTAGATTATATAATATTAGCAGTGGTACTGTGGTATCAATTTTCAAAACAGTGTGGAATTGATGGTGCCCTTGTTAATTTAAGGTATGTGGAGAATGGCTCACTTGCAAACATGATCAAGCCACATAATTTTGGTCCATTTCCTGAACCGTTGGTCGCTTCTTATATAGCTCACTAGCTCAGGTTCTATTCTGACCTTGAATTCATTCCACTTGGGACAAAATCTGGTATATTGACTCGAAAAGTGTGAGTAGGTTTTGGAGGGCTTGGCATATTTACATGAACAAGGGGTCGTTCATCGGGACATTAAGGGTGCGAATATATTGACTACTAAAGAGGTAAGTAATTTAACAAATTTATTTTTGTTCTTCTAGTTTCAAACATTGGATCTTACCTTGTTAAGTGTGTTTCCACTTTCCAGGGTCTTGTTAAATTGGCAGATTTTGGGGTTGCCCGTAAGCTGATCGAGGGAAACATTAATGCCCATTCAGTTGTCGGTACACCCTATTGGATGGCTCCCGAGGTTTTTTTTTATATATTCTTACTTTGTCAGCGCGAACTTCACATTTCAGATTATTCAAAGACATTAGGCATTTGTGTGCATCTTAAATTAGCTTTTCGTTTAGGTGATTGAAATGTCTGGAGTTTGTGCTGCGTCTGATATATGGAGTGTTGGTTGTACTGTGATTGAGCTACTAACTGGTGTACCGCCTAACTACAATCTTCAACCCATGCCTGCTCTCTTTAAGATTGTTCAGGTATATTCTTCCTTTTACAAAAAAAAAAATTGTTGTTATAACTTTGTCATGATAAGTAGTATCTATCTCAATGGTCAAATTATGTCATTTGAGTGATCTCATATACTATATTTCCTCAATTTGTTCTTCAGGATGAACATCCTTCGATACCAAATGGCTTATCACCTGGAGTCACAGATTTTCTGAGCGAGTGCTTTAGAAAGGTTAGGCACAAAACAGACCATCTGATTATACCATGGCTGTCTACATGGACAGGTAAGGTTTGGAATTGGCCGCTAACTTAATATTATTTACTCTTTATTTCAGGATGCTAGTTTGAGACCTGGTGCAAAGACACTCCTTTCTCACACTTGGATACAAGGTTTCCGGCGCGATTTTGAATAGTATATAATAAAGACGGATTATGCTTTGGAAATACACTTTAAGCAAGTTTGATGATGATATTAAGCGATTACTAAGTTTCTGTAAACTAATTTGCGTTTGTTTTTGTGTTATGTGCAATAGTGTTGAAGTTTGTTTGATTGCAACTGACATGTAAAAGTTCAGTACTTAAAATTGCCGCTAAATCAAGATAAGCGAGCTATATTGTTAAGAGTATAAGCACTTGTATTTGATTTACAAAAAGATTTTATATAGCAAATTATGAGATGAGACCATCTTTTCAAAACATATGAGCATACTCATGTCAGCTGATCACTTTATACAAATTATGAGCTCGTTAATGAAAGGGTTTTTGGATGTTTTGTTATTCAACTTTCACTTTTTGTTTACCCAAAGTATTTTTTTTAGGCTTTGGGTTACCAAACTATGGAAACCGGGTAATATTAATACTAAAGTATGACGAACTGTTTGTTAGTGTCAGTAACCAGTTGCAACTACCAGCGTGACAATATACTTTTACAAATAAGTTACTAGACTTTGTGAATCTGTTCACATTAGTTACTAAACTTTACGAAAATTTTCACCTAAGTTACTAAACTTTGAATTTGTTCACAGTTTTATAGAGGTTTTGATACACATATTTGTATACATATTAGAGAGAATTGCAAAAATCGTTCTTGTGATTTTGCCAAATTGCACGTTTGATCCATCAAGTTTCAAAATTGCAAAAATCATTTATGTTTTTGTGATAATGATAAAAAAAAATTTGTAATAAAGTAATTTTTTGATAAATTAAATTAAAGGAAAAAATAAAATTAAAAGATTCATGTTTTTGTGATAAATAAAATTCAGATTTAAAATATCATGGTTTTAGGTGATTTATGTTTTTGTGATAATGATAAAGTTAGAGGGAAAAATAAACAAAGAATAAAACGGTGTTTTAGTCATTTTAGTTGGACAAATGACCAAAAGTGGAACCCAAAATTTGCCACATTGACAATTTTTATAATTTTTAAACTCAACGGACCAAATGTGCAATTCGACCAAACCACAAAGATGAATGTTAAAATTCTCTACATACTATTATACACATATTTTTATACATACATTTTTTATACATGATTCTATATACAGCATCAACTTCTAACATGACAGGAAACCCGACATGAAACCGACACAGAAAATAACAAGTTTGGGTTGAGTGAAATAGACTTGGGTTAGGTTTGGGTCAATCCATCTCGCGCTTCTATTATATACACATTTTACGCACATTTATTATATACACATATTTATACACGCTTTTATACACATATATGTAAAAAGTGTGTATATAAAAATGTGCGTATAAAACGTGTATATAAAATATGTGTATAAAAGCGTGTGTATAAAAATGTATGTATAAAAGCATGTATAAAAATGTGTAAAAAGGACGTGTATATAAATGTGTGTACAAAAATGTATGCACCAAAATTTATAAAAAAATATGTGTAATAAAAACGTGTATATAAAATGTGTGTAAATATGTATGTATCAAAATGTATATAAAATGTATACATTATAAACGTTTGTATAAAAACGTGTATATAAAATCTATGTATGAAGACATGTGTAGAACAAAACAACAAAGTTTAGTAACCTAAGTGAACAAACTCTCAAAGTTAAGTAACATATACATCTAATAACCTACTAAATTTTTGAGTTGAATAACATGGCCCACAACCGGGTAATCTACGTGAACACACTTTTGCAGTTTAGTAACCTGAAAAGCAAAACTTTGTAGTTCAGTAATCTAATGTCTCAAAAAAATAGTTGAGTAACTTTGATGAACAAAAAGTGAAAGTTGAGTAACCTAAACATCTAAAAACCCTTAATGAAAATGTGGCATTTCTCCATATACCACCGATTTATTATCTTATGGGATCTCCATATACCACCGATTACCCATCTTATCAATGGGTAGCGATGATGGTTTTGTGATCTGTACGGCGGCTCCACCTTGTATTGTATGATTTGATGCTCTAGGGTTCCGAATCGGTCATATAAGGGTTCATATTGTTTCTTTCTTTTGGAGTCTGCTAGTTTCTTGGGCATCTTAGCGAAACCACAAACCCTAGTTTCACATTAGGGTTTAGATCGGATTGAATATTTCATGTGGTTTTCGTTGACGGGACGTTACAAAGGGATGCTACACTGCAGGTTCTATTGTATCCTCTATGCTGATGGTGATTGTGCCTGATCATCATCAAGGCATTAGGGTTTCGATTATGTCACTCAAGCACAGGTTCTGGTATAGCTATACGTACTAGATCAGAGTTCTATCTGTGGTTTTAGTGCTCTTGTTTTTTGCTATTGCTGGAGCGTGAGGTGTTTTATTCACGTCACTTGTACTGTACTGGGGTTGGGTGATTCGAAACCATACTACTTGTATGTTTGGTCGTGGTTTGTGCTTATGTCGAGTTGTGGGTTTGGAGAGAATGGTCATTTGCTTGCAGGTGGAGGCTGCTTAGCTGGGATCTGTGGTAATGGGTCTTCTGCCGAGATATTTAGACGATATTTGTAAAAGGGCAAGGACGTATTTATCATCATGTATTGGTTCTTATAATATTCACATTGTGAATATTGTAGATGTAGTTCCTCTTTGAAGCTGTTAGTGACCGGTGTCGTCGCAGCCTTAGTTAATATCAGGATGCTTAAAGATGTTGCTCTATTGAACGGCACATGTTTTCGTTTACTATGGTTCAGCTGAGAGAGGGATTGGAATTATTGTCTATGTTGGAAGCAAGAGGTTCATATCTTATATTTTGTCTGCTTGTACTATTCCAATATAGTTTAGTAGTCATAAGAGTGGCATGCCACTCTTATGTTAGGGTATTTAGTTGTTGCACAGTGTTTTGTGTGCATGGTTGTGCCCATGTAACGGGCTGAGATGATAGGACCTCACCTACATCCGTTGTACTTCAATGTTTTTTTGGCGTAATATATCTTTTACCGGGGATAGTCCCCTTTACCCAAAAAAAATGTGGCATTTCTGTTTTGTTAAACATATAGAGAATTACTTGAAATAGGTTTTTACAAAATTTGGTTTGCGTTAATTTGTGTGTGCGGTTATTTATTTTGGTGTGTATACGATTTTAAGATAAATAAACTAGATTTAACTACATAAATGGTCTTTCGGGTTTAATGAAAGTGGTCATTTTACATATACTTTTCTTAGATTCTTTTCGTGTGGTTGTGACCCATAATAGGTTTGGTCAGTTGTCCTTTTTTGTTGGTTTGATCATTAAGTAAAGGTTTACATGGTTGAAATGACATAAATACTCTATATTTCAAAATTATGGTATGTGTGTCTGTGTAATTTGTGGGATATCACATTTTTAGCCCTAATTTTTTTAGAACTTTTTACAACTTTCAAATTAATAAGTGATAATAGAAATTTAAAATATGGCATAAAACATGTCGTATATATATTAAAGATGCCTCTTAAATCTTGAGCATAAATTTCGAAGTACTTCTTTGTACACAACATTTGTAGTAGTTTTCAGGATATGACCATCCTCGTCACAAATGACTCCCTTCAATTATCCTTTCTTTTTTTACTTTTGAAACCACATATAGTTATACATGTGTATAACAGGACAAGACATGTACACACCAACTTTCGAAAAAACTGGCCCTAGCTGTTTTTAATTTTTATAGCAAGTTGTTATCCCATAATCTATATCATATTTTCATGATAGTTGCAAATATAGAGGGTATAAATAAATGCTTAAATTGACGTGAATAAAAAACGTAAAAATTAAAACCACAGGTTTGTTGTACACGAGAGGTTGGGATAGAAGCTTTACGAAGAAGAATTTGGATTAATGATTTGAAGAATGGAGAAGAGGTAATGAAAAAGACGATTCTATACTATAAAGACTAAAAATAAAACACGATTTACGCAAATCACACAAATCGAGGTAAAAATAATAAGATATCCAACAAATCCAAAAAAATAAAAATAAGTTTAAAATAACTTAAATAAGTCAGAAATGAAAATAAAAATGAATTTTAAAAGTCCAATGGGCCAAAAAGCCCAATTGTACAAAATTGGCCAAAAAACTTAATGGGCTTTTGGGCCCAATAAGAAAAATTTTAGAAAAATGAAAAGTAAAAACACAAAGATGCTTACAATAGAATTCTAAACAAGATTAAAAGGGTTAAGTCCATATATTAGCAATATACTCTTAAACTTTTACACATCTAGGTAACGAACCACACATATTACTAATATGACCAATAAAACCGGCTAAATTTGTTAAATATAGGTATTATGACCTGCTAATTTTCCACTAATACTTAAGGTTTTGCTATGGGTTCTTTTATCGTTCTCGGTATCTCTTCGAATTGATTTCCGGTAAGGTGTGAGAGATAAATTGTTCTTGGTGAATCAAGTAAAAGGGTATCGTCGTCTAAAACTAATTAAAAATAAAGACTTGGAACAATTAAAAATAAAGTAAGGAAACAATAATGAAAGATTAAAACTTAACAGGAAATAAATGACGAGAAATTTAAAAGGCTAATAAAAGTAAATGACTCAAATTCAACTTAAAATAAAAGGAAAGCAAGTAAAAGTGCAAATAAAGAAAAAGGCAGGAAAAAAATGAAACTGACAACTAAAAACTGACAAACACTATTCCGAATAATGAAACTTTCCGAATAGGGACTCCTATTCGGAATATTCCGAATAAGGACTCCTATTCGGAATAATCAGACTTTCCGAATAGGGACTCCTATTCGGAATAATCAGACTTTCCGAATAGGGAAATCCTATTCGGAATATTCCGCATAGAAAACCCTATTCGGAATATCCAACATTCCGCATAGGAAGATGAAAAGACAGTCTATTCGGAAAATCTGGGAAAGAACAGTAACTTGAGCAGAAGAAGAACAGTAGGGACGAATTTGACCAAATCTCACCAAGATAAACCAAAAGATTAAACCAAAACAACCAATAAACATCAACTAACAATAATCAATCAAAACAAATCATCAAAACTAACAAATAAAGCCAAATCAATCAAAACCCACTTGATTGAAAAATAAGAAAACTCAAGAACATGAACTCAAAGATTAAGAACAAATTAAGCAAGAAAGGAAGAAGATGAAGGATTAAAAGCTTAATTAAGAAGTAAAGATTCAATAACAAAAGCTTAAACACAAATTAATCTAGAGAGAGAAAGCATAAGTTTTGAGAGAGAAACTACCTACTCCTAATCTAATCTTCAAACTAAACTAAGACTAACCAACCCTCTCACATGTTGTGAGGGTGGTATTTATAGGAGAGGGGAGTGGTTGGTGGCTTCCTCTTTCTTTCTTTCTTGGTCCTCAGTCTTTCAGTCTTTCAGTCTTCTTAAATTCTTCGACTTTTAAGACTTCGTCTCGGGATTTCTTTGAACTCGTCTTGTAATTTCTTCATAATTTAGACTTGAGTTCTCCGGCTTTTTAGTAAACTTCCGTCTTTTGACTTTTTCTTCGATAAATCTTCAGAATTGGTCTTGGACTTCCGTTCTTTTTCCACTCTTGATCTTTCGACTTCATCTTTCGTCTTTTTCTTCGATAAAAGCCCGTGAAAGACTGTGTTTTCCTTCCTTTTCACATTCTGACCCTAAAACACAATAAAAACACAAACCACACATAATTCCGCCATTTATGACATAAAATATACGTTTAGGTCCTGTTTTAATGTAATTTAGTGGTAGAAAAGATGGGTGTTTTCACACCTATCAAATCCCCTACACTTAACCATTGCAATGTCCTCATGCAATGCTTAGCAGTAAAGCAAGGTTTACACTTTCCATCATAATCAACCTACCTTGGCCTTTATTAAACAACTAAGGAAAATTTAAAAGATAGGAAATAACAAAATTCAACAAGGAAGAAACTTGTAAAGAAATCTAAGACTTACATTAGGGCTTATGTGTCATGAATATTCGTCACCCTCAAGTTTCACGTTCCCCATGCCAAGCTTAAAAACAAGATCATTGTTAGTACAAGTTAGCATAACAAACATTTACTCATGTGGTTCAATTAATCACTTAAACTCCCTTATTCCTACGAGTATCTCTTATATTTTATTGATGTCTTGAATGATCACGAGGATGCATTGTTGACTTATTTCGATAATTTGTTTAGGCTGAAAGCAAAGTAGGACGATTTGATTAATAGTTAGCTAGAGGACAAAATCTCTTAAAACTGCTTCTCGGGATATCAAAAAGTTCATATCTTGGCATAACTCGGTTCACGATTTGAGACCTTTCTCGGGCCGATATTTGGCATGTACTTCATACTTCATATCTTCGAGAGACGTTCTTGAGATAATGGTCTTCTCATCATAATAGGGTTTCTTCACTTGGAGACTTTTGAGGGGTACTCCAACTTTGTTGACCACGACTTCATGATTATTTCTTCAATCTCTAATTGGGATTTTGAGATACAACGATCCACCTCCTTTTCGGACTTGGATCTATTTATCCTCATACCTTGTTAGGGTCTTTTCGGATAGACTTCTCCATGATCTTTATGGGAGTTGATTGCTTTTCGTCGTGAGTCTTGATCCTTCATATTGATTTTAGGAATAATGCTTTTCACATCACCTTGGATCTTTAGCAATAAAATGGAATCCTCATGCCTTGTTAGGGCCTTTTTGGACTCGCCAATCTTCGCGCCCCGCTTCATAAGTTATGCCTTGGCTATGAACTCTTATCATTACCGAGCAACTTTTAAATGATCTTGGGCTAGAAGCTAAGTAACTTTTCAAATCGTACAACCTTACTTATTGCAGATAATTATTAGCAAGTGATGGGAGAAAAAGATCATAATTGACTCACATAAGTTAATGAGAGAATACCAAACTTGTAACCAACTCTATCATTTCTCGTTCTCCACAATTTAAAATCTCAAGGAATGAGACTCGTGGATGCTTAGCCCAATAAACCAATTAAGGTCTACATGGTTAAGGATACTAGCTAGAGTGAACTTGGATAAGTAAACTCGGGTTGAGTCAAAATATTCACAACGGGCCTAATATATCTAAGATATCTAAACTTGCTAAAACCATTTTATTAAAATGCTAGAAAATAACAAAAATAAAGGAGACTACAACTAGGCCAAAATAGATTAAAAATTTTGAAAAATGTCGAAAAATTGATTTTCCGGTTAAAATGAGGACAAATACAAGGAAAAGGCCACTTAACTTCGATAGAAGTCCCCCCTACACTTAATATAAACATTGTCCTCAATGTTTAAGCATGTGGGAGTAAACTCCCCTACACTTAGGACATTGTGCACTTTGTTTAAATCTCGTTAAAGGAAAGACAACTAAAGAGATTCCTATTTTAATATTGAGAAATATAAAATAGTGAATCGAAAAGAGTTTAGGATAGAACCGGGAAGAAGGGAACACGGAATCACGGTTCGGCAAAAGTCATCAAGAGTGTGTCTTTGAAGCTCTAATCCCTGTATATGATAAGAAAGAGAACAAGAAACACCAACGGGGCTCCCCCCTACACTTATGATGTAAATAGATAGATAATTGGGTTGCCTCCCAAAAAGCGCTTGTTTTTGTTGACCGAGTCACGACCCTGACTCGTCCCCGAATTAAATGGTCCATAGGGAAGCCTCGAATGTGATACTGGGATCAAAGACCTTGTCCTCGTTCCCGGAGGTCATCAACAAAGGAGAGGCGGGGGAATAAGTCTTGAAAGGGAGAAAGGTCCTTTCAACATACGTATAGTATGTGAATTCAGGATCCACGGGAGGTGGGTTGGGTATAGTAAGCACATTGTCATCCCCCAAAGACAATGGATGCTGAGCAAACGGCAAAGCCGTATTGTTATCAATCATAGCATAATCAATGTCACCTCCCGGGTCAAAGCACTCATCCTCATTTCCCGGTATAAAACGAGTAGAGTAAAAGTGATACATCACCCGCTTGGGTGTGCACGTGGGAGGATGAGGTGGAAATATAATATGAGAAGTATGAGAACAATTACCTTCCACCTGCGTCCCTTTTTCAGTAGATTCACATCTTTCCTCCTCTGGGATAGAAGGTGTAGTGTCATCGTGTAATAAATCCTCTAGAAAAAGTATATCTCCTTCCACATCAGAATACCCGGATATGTATTCCACGGGTGTATCAATATCAAGAAACTCATCGATCTCAGGAATGTGAAAACCGTCATCACTAAGGAGTGAAGTATTTTGCTTTAGAAATTCCTCCTCGTCGAAAATAGTCTCAATATCGTCATCACTCTCCTCATTATCTATAGGGCCAATAATATGCTCAGGGATATGAGTACTCGTCTGATCTTGCGGCTGTAAAAATGACTCCATACAAGTTCGCAGCGTGTGTAAAAGTTCTTTTGATTGCGCTTGAAAAGCTGTAGCAAGATCGACAATTGGTTCTTGGTAACTCATCCCGTGACGAGGCTGATGATCGAGTGAGTGCGGTGGGGGCTCAAGATTTTGAAAACCGGAATTATAGCACGGTTGTGGCTCATAGTTGTTCATCGGTGGAGAATAATTAGAAACCGGGGTTGGTTCATAATAATCCATAGGTGAAGAAAACTGAGGACACGGATTTGGCTCAAAAGAATTCATTGGTTGACAATAATAGGTATCGTGAGGACCCCCACAGTTGTTGCAAACCGGGCATGAAGAAAAATCAAGTGCATCTTGTGGATAGCTATTATCATTGTCATAATTGTACCCCGGTTCTTGCCCGTGACCATACGGGTATCGAACCGGGCACGAAATATGCCAATGAGAATCGCTTCCACAATAGATGCACGGGGGAACAGGAGGTGGGTTCAAAAAGAGGGAATTAGTCGAGTTGCACAAGGGACAAAATCCGAATTGTGTGTAGTCGATATCGTTTCCGCACCGCTTACATGTACACCATTGACAAGAGTTGTTCTCAGATAATTGTTTCCCACACCGGACGCAATGGACATAAAAATCCATAAAGAAAGATAGATAAGCAAGAAGAATATTTTTGGTGCAAAACTTTGAAAAAGAAATGCTTTTTATGATTTTTCAAATGTTGTTGGATTTTTGAAAAGTTTTGAACACGAAAAATAACGTTCACAAGTGAACGGATCCCAAAATCCAACGCGTCTCTCACAAAAAACCTTCGGTCTTCACGAAAAGAGCCGGCAACGGCGCCATTTTAATACTTACGGTTTTGCTATGGGTTCTTTTATCGTTCTCGGTATCTCTTCGAATTGATTTCTGGTAAGGTGTGAGAGATAAATTGTTCTTGGTGAATCAAGTAAAAGGGTATCGTTGTCTAAAACTAATTAAAAATAAAGACTTGGAACAATTAAAAATAAAGTAAGGAAACAATAATGTAAGATTAAAACTTAACGGGAAATAAATGACGAGAAATTTAAAAGGCTAATAAAAGTAAATGACTCAAATTCAACTTAAAATAAAAGGAAAGCAAGTAAAAGTGCAAATAAAGAAAAAGGCAGGAAAAAAATGAAACTGACAACTAAAAACTGACAAACACTATTCCGAATAATGAAACTTTCCGAATAGGGACTCCTATTCGGAATATTCCGAATAAGGACTCCTATTCGGAATAATCAGACTTTCCGAATAGGGACTCCTATTCGGAATAATCAGACTTTCCGAATAGGGAAATCCTATTCGGAATATTCCGCATAGAAAACCCTATCCGGAATATCCAACATTCCGCATAGGAAGATGAAAAGACAGTCTATTCGGAAAATCTGGGAAAGAACAGTAACTTGAGCAGAAGAAGAACAGTAGGGACGAATTTGACCAAATCTCACCAAGATAAACCAAAAGATTAAACCAAAACAACCAATAAACATCAACTAACAATAATCAATCAAAACAAATCATCAAAACTAACAAATAAAACCAAATCAATCAAAACCCACTTGATTGAAAAATAAGAAAACTCAAGAACATGAACTCAAAGATTAAGAACAAATTAAGCAAGAAAGGAAGAAGATGAAGGATTAAAAGCTTAATTAAGAAGTAAAGGTTCAATAACAAAAGCTTAAACACAAATTAATCTAGAGAGAGAAAGCATAAGTTTTGAGAGAGAAACTACCTACTCCTAATCTAATCCTCAAACTAAACTAAGACTAACCAACCCTCTCACATGTTGTGAGGGTGGTATTTATAGCAGAGGGGAGTGGTTGGTGGCTTCCTCTTTCTTTCTTTCTTGGTCCTCAGTCTTTCAGTGTTTCAGTCTTCTTAAATTCTTCGACTTTTAAGACTTCGTCTCAGGATTTCTTTGAACTCCTCTTGTAATTTCTTCATAATTTAGACTTGAGTTCTTCGGCTTTTTAGTAAACTTCCGTCTTTTGACTTTTTCTTCGATAAATCTTTAAAATTGGTCTTGGACTTCCGTTCTTTTTCCACTCTTGATCTTTCGACTTCATCTTTCGTCTTTTTCTTCGATAAAAAGCCCGTGAAAGACCGTGTTTTCCTTCCTTTTCACATTCTGACCCTAAAACACAATAAAAACACAAACCACACATAATTCCGCCATTTATGACATAAAATATACGTTTAGGTCCTGTTTTAATGTAATTAAGTGGTAGAAAAGATGGGTGTTTTCACACCTATCATCCACCTAGATAAATAATTAATTTTTATTTTCCATATACAATTTTTTAAATTGCACTTTTTTTTAATTTCACCTTATCATCATTTACCAACACAACTTCTCCCCTGTGTATATTATAAATCACACAGCCTTCCTTTCTATCTCAAATCTCAACCAAAAAAGCTATTCAATAATTTCAAGATGAAAATTTAACAATATATCATAACAGCTCATCGGTTGGGATGTTTGCTTAATTTGGCCACAAGTTGGCACCGTTGCTCAGCCACCATTGCTCAGACTCGTTGCTCAACCATTGTTTCTCAATCTCCCTTCCTCTCGCTGTATATTCTAGATCCGTCGACACACACGAACAAAATTTATCAATACATCATAACAGTTCGTTTCTTATTTTAAAATCTATGATGGGTTATGATGTGCGAATACTTTTTAGATTTGTTCCACTCATTGATAAGACGGTAGATCTTGTTGTGGTTCACGAGAATGGTTGGTTGTGGTTGAAATTAGATTTTTTTTATTTCTTGACGTGATCTAATTGAAGTAGCTAAAGAAACAATTATATACTCAAATATGCTTTAATATAGATGTGTTTAATGTAGGTGTATTTGGAACTTTGGATATGGATTTAACATGGTGATGTGAATATGATTTTCGAATAAACTGGATAATCTTTGAAAATTTGACACAGTTGGATATTGCTAAAGATTATATGGTGATGATAAGATAAATTAATAAATAAGATATGCCACGTAAGCAAAGATATAAGCATAAAAATAAATAAAGAGAGAAGTGCAAAAATCATCCCTGTGGTATGTCGAAAAATCGAATTACATCCTTCGTTAACTTTTTGGACAACAGTCATCCCTTCGTTAGTGTGCGGGGCACAATACATCCCTCATGGACTAACGGTGCAAATGTTTTCTCGTTAAAAATTAACAAAATCTAAAAGAGAGGGTATTCTTGTCTTTTTCCTTTCCCAATGATGTATTGTGAACCTTATCATAAATAGTTTCAAAAAAAAAAATTATTTTTGAAAAAAAAAATTATTTTCAGAAAAAATAAGTTTTATTTTCTCGTAAAACAAATTATTTTCGAAAAAAAAATTATTTTCGGTAAAAAAAGTTTTATTTTCGAAAAAATATGTTTTATTTTCGGAAAAAAAGTTTTATTTTCGAAAAAATATGTTTTATTAGGGGAAATAATTTTTTTTTCGAAAATAAATTTTTTTTTGGAAATAAAACTTTTTTTCGAAAATAAATTTTTTTTAGAAAATAATTTTTTTTTTCGAAAATAATTTTTTTTTCGAAAATAATTTCTTTTTTCGAAAATAAATTTTTTTTTCGAAAATAAATTTTTTTTTTCGAAAATAATTTTTTTTTCGAAAATAAATTTTTTTAGAAAATAAAACTTTTTTTTCCGAAAATAATTTTTTTTTTCGAGAAAATAAAACTTATTTTTTTTGAAAATAACTTTTTTTTTTCAAAAATATTTTTTTTTTGAAACTATTTATGATAAGGTTCACAATACATCCCTGGGAAAGGAAAAAGACAAGAATACCCTCTCTTTTAAATTTTGTTAATTTTTAACAAGAAAACATTTGCACCGTTAGTCCATGAGGGATGTATTGTGCCCCGCGCACTAACGGAGGGATGGCTGTTGTCCAAAAAATTAACGAAGGATGTAATTCGATTTTTCGACATACCACAGGGATGATTTTTGCACTTCTCTCATAAATAAAAATGACAATCAATCAATTTTTACCTACTGATCCGGTAGTATGTCACCATATTTCTGATAATAAAACAATTTTGAAAGTTAATATACTAAATTGGTAGTATAATAAATTGGTTACCTAAATGTGTAAAATATTAAAAGTACATTGCTAATATATGGACTTAACCCAAGATTAAAACTGAGCTTTATGTATGATAAGCACTGTAGCTTATAGAAATAAGCTATAAGCACTTTCCAAAAAGTCAAAAAGCTTAATAAGCTATTAAATGAAATTAAATCTTGCAAGGATCCCTAAAAGCAAGATTAAAAACAAACGCTAAAAAGAAATTTGCAATAAGCTTATGAAATAAGCTGAGAATAAGAAAAATAAAAAGACCTAATAAGACAAAATAGTTGACTTTGTTAAATTCAAATCACAAGGTCTGGATTTTTGCAAGGCCTCCTAGAATAAGATCCTAAGAAAGATTAAAAAAGAACTTTTTAATAAGGATCAACCAATAAGCTGTAATAAGTTAAAAACCAAAAACACTATTTTGTCTAATAAGACAAAATAGTCGTTTTTTTAGCTTGAAGACTTATGAGAGGCTGATTTTTGGAGAAATGATTTAGAATAAGATAAGAAAAGGTTTAGCTAAGTGAAATTTAATATCAACACTTAAAAATTTATTAAATAAGCTAGAAGTTGTTTAGAAAAATGAAAAAGAAAGAGTTTGATATTAAAACAAAATCAAAGGGAGAAAAAAAATGAAAAATACAAAAGACAAGCTTGAAAATTGACTATGCAAAAGAAAGGAAAGAAAATGGTTAAGGCAATAAGCTGATATATGGCAATAAACTATGGGACAACTTATTACTTGAAATAAATAATAAAAAGAAAAGAAAAGAAAGAAAGAAGGAAAATAACTAGTCGGCTAGATGGATTGTGAGTGTGTGATAGAGGTTGTGTGTTTGACAGAGGTCAAAGGGTCAAATCCCTTTGATTCCTTTTTGCTCACAACTTCTAATTCTTTTTAAATAAGCCTATAATAAGCAGTGGCTTATTGTAGGGTTCATAGTCTATGAAAATAAGCAACACCAATTAACACAGATAAGCAATATAAGCAATTTTTTCCACTATTTTTGGAAAGTTTTCCCTTATATTGGGTTTCTTTTCTCTATGTGTGTTTTTCTTGGTTTTAGACTAACTTTACAGGATAGGTTGAGTATACATGTCATGGAGTTCACAATTGGTATATTGTCATGATCTATTGTTGTAAGTATTTTGGGTTTAAGGAGAGGCTTTAGTAAAACCTTTAGGACTTATGGTATCAATAGGATACTCATGTATGGTTCTAGACCATATCCATTGGTGAGTGGGGGTTTTGTGACAGTGAAGGCTTGTTGGACTCCTTAATCCTTAAGGTATTGTAATGTACATTCTCAATCACACTTTGTGCATTAATCTGTATAATGAGTGAGGATATGATGTATATTTCCAAGACATAACATAGATATGGGTTTGGTTGGGTTGGTGACTTGGGGGTATGTATCCTTCATTAAGTTACACTAATTAAAGGTGAACTTGAGTTTTGATTTTATTTTGGTGTGCAAAGGACTCTATATTTCATTCATGTGTATCTTGTTTATTCAAGTGTGCAAGTTTGGACAGTGTTTGTCACATTTATCTTATTGAAAACTTATTAATGCCTCTAGGAAAGTTCCCCTTGTTTGTATAGATTTCCCCCCTGTTTGTACAAATTTTCCCTCTGTTTGTACATTTTCCCCCTTTTTGACCAAAATCACATACTTTAACTATTTTTCCCTGTTTTTATAGTCGTTGGGCCTGTTGAGCGAAAAAAGTTGTTATGATTATTTTATTGTTTGTTGAGATATTTAAGCTGATTTCTTTGTCATTAGGTTTCCTATTTTACATCTTTGAGATAATTTTAAGTTTTTAAAAGATTTTTTTCTTAAATACGTTTTAATTTTCTCAGTCGGTCCAATAGGATTTCATTCTTTTGGCTATAGATTCTCAGTTCCCTCTGCTCACAGTGTCGAAACATTCAAACGATCAAAACCCACCTACTAATTAACAATCTTATACATCAAAACTTTTGTATATCATTAATGGCGTATCTTGCTTTCACTGAATATCACAACATGGTTGCCAATGTGGAGAGGATAGACGCTAACCGGTTGTTCATGAGATAGTAAACTATCTACGTGCTTGTTATTTTAGGTTTGCACTTCTAGTTAATCCTACTGCCTACGCTTCACATATTAGACAGTTTTGGTCTAATGTTAAGGCCAAAACAACTAATAGAGAAGCTTACATTAAAAGTAAAATATATTACATAAGTAAGACCATAGTTGTCTTCCATTAGAGAATCTCTTCTCTTAAATGTTGGGGATGGTTTAAGCATTATGCATGAAGCTGAGATTTTTAAAAAACTTTCCTTGCTAGAGAATACTATTTCTGAAAATCAAAAGTCCAAATTTTATAAAGGTTAGTTTGCCCCTCATTGGAAATTTTATATTCATACCATCCAACAATGTTTAAGTGCAAAACATCTTCTCTTAATGAATTTAGGAGTAACATTGCCACTGGTTTGGTATGCTTGGCAACAACGCGAAAATACAATTTTTTTTCCTCAAATGATTTTTGATAGTATGATGAAAAATGTTAACAACAAAAAGAATTTTTGTATATACCCAAGGTTTTTTACTGTTATGTTAGTGCAAATATTAAGATATTAAAACTATGCATCCTTGTTTGTTTTGTTGATAACAAACATGTAACTTGTAATACATAACGTAAAATGTACAAGTTACTCGTAATCATATTTTGTGTATACTTAGACATTTCTATCTTTGTAAAAATAATGATAAATACTTTTTACATCATTGGTCAAAGTCTTGCAAAACCTAAACAAGAAAATCTGATCATAAAGAAGTTTCAGGAGTTGACTTAACAAAAGATTTACAATATTAAATTAATGATTTTCTGACAGACAGAGGACCCCGACGGTAAAGGGTCTGGTAGGGTCCATGGGTACCTGTACTTTGGATATAAATAGAGACCTCATTTCTCACACCTTTCTATCATATTCTTCTCTCTATATCTAATCCTCTATCAGATAGTCCTTCTCTCTAACATGTAGATCTTTGATCTATAATTTTTATTCATCTTGTTTAGTGTTTCTATTTGTAGATATAGAGATCACTTAAATGTGTAAACAAGATCAAGAAGTTCAAGCACAAGAGATGCATCAAGTCATTGTGTCACCTCTATCTAGACTAGTTTCTTTGTACTTGTCATCTCATGGAATTATGTCCAATATCTACGATCTTGACATCTCGTGTTCTTCTCAACTGAGATCCATGACTTATCATCATTGATCTATACATCTTAGGAGCGGAAAAGCCTAAGGATAAGTACGTTTTGACTTTGTGTATAGATCCATATTTCTCCTTCATGAGATTTATGATCTTGATGCTTCATGACTCGTGTTGATAAGGATTACGAATATTTCAAAACATGTTCTTCAAGATGTAATCCATGATCTAGGCAAGATCATATCATAGAGTCATCTCTCTCTCTATCTCTCTATCACAAACTATCACAAACCAGTGTGTGTTGTCGTTTCTTGTATGAACTCGGTACTTGAATTAGTACCTACAAATGTTGTAAGGTTAGAAGTTAATAAGTGTGAAAACACTTATCCTTTTACCACTTAATTATAATTATAACCAAGCCAAAACGTGTATTTTATGTCTTAAATGTTGGAATTATGCGTGGTTTGTGCTTTTGTTGTGATTTAGGACCAAAATATGAAAAGGGAAGAAAACACGGGCTTTCACGAGCTTTTATCGAAGAAAAAGACAAAAGACGAAGTCAAGAGATCAAGAATGCAAAAAGAACGGAAGTCCAAGTCCTTTTTCTGAAGATTTATCGAAGAACAAGTTCAAAGACGAAAGTTTAATAAAGCCGAAGAACTCAAGTCTAATAAATGAAGAAGTTATAAGACGAGTTTAATTAATCCCGAGACAAAGTCGATAAAGTCGAAGAACTTAAAAGACGGAAAGACGTGAAGAAAGAAAGAGGAGGCAACACATGCACCTCCCCATTTCCTATAAATACCATCCTAAACACATTTAGGAGGGTTGGTTAGTTTTTAGTTAGTAGTAGTTTTCATTTTCATATTGTAGGTAATTTTAGAGAGAGAAAGTGATAGTTTCTCTCACTAGGATCTTAATCTTTTATCTTCCTTTCTTGTTTTTAATCAAATCTTTACTTTTGATAGTTTAATTCTTGTTTTAATCTTAATCTTATTCTACCTTTCTTAGTTTTAATCTATTTTTAATCAGAAATCTTTATGCTTTTTGTCTACTTTTGATGTTTGATTTATCAAAAAGTTTATCTTTTGGTTTTAATCTAAGCTATTGTACAAATTAAGCTATAAGTTTGACCATCTTATTGGCTTATTTGGTATTTAGCTTATTGTTTTTAAGTTTTCTTAAAAGCTTTATCTTTTTAAAGGTTTATTTTATAAAGTTCGCTTATTTTGTGTTTTTAAAAGTCTTTAAATTTTAGCTTATTAGCTTTCCTTAAACGTGTTTTGATTAGGTTTTTAGGCGTGTGCTTATTTGATTAATAGCTTATTAGATTTAGCTTATTTTATACATTCCTTTTACATTCCGATCATCTTGATTGGAAAAGGGTTTTACATTCCTTTTATACATTCCTTTTATATTCCGATCATCTTGATTGGAAAAGGGTTTTACATTCCTTTTACATTCCTTTCAGCATTCCTTTTACATTCCTTTTACATTCCTTTCAGCATTCCTTTCAGCATTCCTTTTACATTCCTTTTGCATTCCTTTTACATTCCTTTTAGCATTCCTTTTACATTCCTTTTACATTCCTTTTAGCATTCCTTTTACATTCCTTTTACATTCCTTTTACATTCCTTTTAGCATTCCTTTTACATTCCTTCCGCATTCCTTTTACATTCCATTTAACATTCCTTTTACATTCCTTTTACATTCCTTTTACATTCCTTTCAGCATTCCTTTCAGCATTCCTTTTACATTCCACATTCCTTTTACATTTCTTTCAGCATTCCTTTCAGCATTCCTTTTACATTTCTTTCAGCATTCCTTTTACATTCCTTTTGCATTCCGACCAGCATTCCAATTAGCTTTGTTTTTAATAGTTTTATTTTTAAGTTTACATTATTTCAAGTTTACATTTCTATTACATTGTCAAATTAATTTTTCGTCAAGCATTAAATGTTTGTCATTTAATTATTTTCTTTTAAAGTTTTTAATATTGCACAATCACTTCTTAAATTAGTTCTAGTTTTAATTAACCGTCATTTACTTTAACGTCTTGCAATTTAATTTTACTACAACGACAACTCTATATGTTTTCCACCAAGAACGACTGAGTCACACTTTCTTCTAATAATCAATTCGAAAAGATCGGAACAACGGATTTTGATACTAGTAAAAATCTAGTTATTAAATGGCGTCGCTGCCGGCTCTTTTCGTTAAGATTAAAGGTTTTTAGTGAGAGACGGGTTGTATTTTGGGATCCGTTCATCTTTGAACGTTATTTTCCTTGCTTTAAAATTTTCAAAAATCCTAAAAAATATAAAATTTTCAAAAATACAAAAAAAATAGAAAAACATATAAAAACAAAAATATTTCTTGTCTATTTTTTCTTTTCTTTTTGTAGGTGTGTATGCGTACTCGTGCTCGTAAGAAGAAAGCAGCTCAAGCCGAAGTAATTACTCCGCCTGTTGTCACCATGGACAATCAACCAATGATCGAGCTTTTGCAATCGCACGTTGAGGGCAATACCGATGCTATTGTCATACCCGAGATTGGAGCCAACAACTTCGAGCTCAAATCCGGCTTCATTCAAATGGTCTCTGCTCAACCATTCTTGGGGCGTACAATTGATGATCCTCATGACCATATCAAAAGATTTATTCAACTCACTAATACGGTCAAGTTTTATGGGGTTTCACAAGAGGTAATTCGCTTACAACTTTTTGCTTTCTTCTTAGAGGGACAAGCCCGGCATTGGCTTGATAAGGAACCGCCACAAAGTATTCTTACGTGGTCGGATTTAGAGACCAAATTCATCAACTACTTTTTCCCACCCTCACGTACTACCGCTTTGCGGGATGAAATCATTAACTTTGAACAAAAGTACGGTGAGACATTTAGTGAATCTTGGGACCGTTTTAAGGAACTTTTAAGAAAGTGTCCACAACATGGTTTCACAAAAGTGCATCAAATTAACACTTTTTATAATGGTTTAAGCATGAATGACCAAGATTCACTAAATAGTGCCTCGGGGGGGTAACATTTTGGTTAAGTCTTCTAATGCCGCATGGGATATTATTGAAAATAAATCTAAAGTGCAAACCAAAAGTGTTCGGACTAATGTGGCTAGTGCTAGCACTAGCGACACCGAGAGGGGACTTGATAAGCTTACTACGGTTTTTGAAGCACTTGCTTTACAAGCCGTTAACAATGCCAAAGACAACAATGCTCTTAGTATAACTTGTGAAACTTGTGGTGGGCCACACTCTTATGCTAATTGTGATAAAGCTTATGATCAATCTCACGCGGAAGTGTATGCTTACAACACCACCGAGAGAGTTCATTTCAAGCCTAATGTCGATGTTAATCACTTGTCTTACAACTCGACAAATTATTTGGCTCCACCCGGTTTTCAACAAAGACCACCACAACCTAACCAAAACAACCAAGGGCCGCCAAGAGCTAATTTTCAAAGTAATGCCAATGTGAGGGGCTCAAATGGAAACGAAGGTAATTATCCAATGCAAAACCAAGGTTTTCAACACCAAGGTTTCAATCCTCAAGGTTTTCCACCTTATAACCAATACCCAAATCAAGGTTTTCAAGAACAAGGGTTCAATTTACCTCCTCCGCCAATGGACTTGGTTTTGCAAAAGTTGAATGAACATGAGAAAATCATGCTAGCAATACAAGAATCTACTAGACAAATTCAAGAGTCCACGGATAAGAAATTTGCTCAGATATTACAAACCCTTCGTCCACAAGGTGCTCTTCCTTCTAACACCGAAACAAACCCTAGAGCGAACGTGAGTGTTATTACTACCCGAAGTGGAGCAACTCTAGTAAGACCTTCTACCCATCCTCCTGTTACTCTATCTGCACCTCCTCCACCTCCATTTATCCCTCCTACTTCCACACCTAGTACTAGTTCTCCATTACCGTCTCCACCTCTCACGGAAGAAGTACCTAAACAAAACCCTCCACCAACCCCACCTACCACCTCTAAACCTTCTACTTCTCAACCCTCAACATCTCAACTTGTACCTGCTACACCTTCACCTGCTACACCCACACCACCTAAACCCAACATTCCTTACCCTTCCCGACTGGACAAAGGTAGAATTCTCACTAAGGATGACGTTCAAGTCTCCAACTTTTTGAACAAGATTGCCGGCATAAAAATCACCTTTAGCCTTGTTGAAGCTCTTGTACAAATGCGTAAATTTGTCAAGATGTTTAAGGACTTGCTTAGCAAGAAGGAGAAGATGGCCGAGTTTGTTAATACTCGATTGAATGAAAATTGTTCTACCGTCCTTCTTAAAGAACTTTCGGAAAAATTTGGAGATCCCGGTCGTTTTGTGCTACCTTGCATTTTCAACCAAACCGAAGAATTTACTGCCTTAGCTGATCTTGGGGCAAGTATCAATCTGATGCCTTTAAGTGTTTGGAAAACACTATCATTACCCGACCTTACACCAACAAAGATGACTCTTGAGTTAGCCAATCGCACTCTCGCTTACCCCGTTGGTATTGCCGAAGATGTATTTGTAAAAGTTGGCACCTTTACTTTTCCGGTCGACTTTGTTGTTGTTGATTATGAAATGGACCCTCTATTCTGTTAATACTTGGTCGGCCATTCTTGAGAACCGAAAAAGCATTAGTCGATGTTGCTGAAGGTGAGCTCATTTTAAGGGTCGGGAATGATGCATAAGTATTCAAAATGGGGAAGATCACAACCAAAACATATAGAAGAGAATCAGCGAATATGATTAATGTGCTTGATGATTTTGTCGTCTACAACAATCCTCTGTTTGATTCTTGCTATGATAATCCACTGTTCCATGATGATGTGGATGATTCTCTCTCCAATGAAGATTCTCCACCAATTTATGATCCTCCACCAATCTATGATGATTATGCTGATGATTCTAGTTCCGATGGGGATGATTATGTTGCTTTCATTTCAGAGTATCCAGACATGCCCACTTATGATGATTTTGATGAGGCTGATACTCTCTCGAGTGATTCTTTACATGATGACATTGCACCCACTTTTGATGAAGATCCTCCGCCAACCATGCTTAATCCTACTTTGGATGACTACTCATTTGAGGAAGACTTTGTTACTTTTCTCAACACTTACTTCCCAAATAAGAGTGATGCTCCTCCTTTGGACTTTGATGATTATGATCTTTATCCTACTTTGGACATGAAGAAACCCGCTTCAAAGGAGAAGAAGCCGGATGACACCGATATCCGTAGCACTTATGTCTTAACTCCTCTCTATCCTCCGTCTAAGGATGAGATTGCGAGATTTATGATCGGATCTTCTTCAATATCTGCTGAGCCTGAGTGTTATTTTCCCCCAAAAGGATAAGGTGTTCGACCCCGGCATTGCACTTTTTAAGCCATCTCAGTATCCATCTGATGAAATAAAAGGAAAAATCTTTGGAACTTATGGAGATATGCTTGCACTTCACCCTTGCTACCACCGTGCTCAATCGCTGCTTAAGGGAACCTTGCCTACTCTTCTTTGGCATGCCTTGTTCGCCTTAAGCTTGTGTTATTTGATGGATGAAAACCATGTATTTGATCCCAGTGGATGTTCTTCAAGCTTCTTCCTATGATAATCAAGGTCGAGTCAGGCTCACGAATCGGTTATAAAAAACAAGCACTTCTTGGGAGGCAACCCGCAGTATCTATCCTTTTTCTCTTTTTTCATAATAAGTGTAGTGGAGACCCTAGTATGTGTTTGTTGTTTTCTCTCTTATCATGTGCAGGGATTCGAGCTTTCAAAGACACATTCTTGATGACTTTTGACGACCCATGATTCCGCGTACCCGTCTTCCCAGTTTTATCCTAAACTCTTTTGATTCTCTATTTTATATTATTCAATATTAAAATAGGAATCACTTTAGTTGTCCTTTCCTTAGCAAGATTTAAACAAAGTGCACAATGTCCTAAGTGTAGGGGAGTTTACTCCCACATGCTTATACATTGAGGACAATGTTTATATTAAGTGTAGGGGGGACTTCTATCGAAGTTAAGTGGTCTTTTCCATGAATTTGCCCTCATTTTAACCGGAAAACTTGATTTTTCAACATTTTTCAAAATTTTTAATCTATTTTGGCCTAGTAGTTTTTCCTATTGTTAGCATTATTTACTTTCTTTGCTAAAATAAAGTTTAATAAAGTGGTTTTAAATTTTTCATAGTCGTGAATATTTTGACTCAACCCGAGTTTACTTATCTAAGTTTACTCTAGCTAGTATCCTTAACGTGTTTAAGTCAAGTTTTGCTAGGCTTTTATATAGGGAGCTTTAAAACGGGAAAGTCTTAACTCTCACGGGTTAAGAACAAGAACTTTTCGCAAGTTCCTATAATTGATCCTAGAGAGTTGTTTATCAAGGGAGCTTTAAAATGCGAATTCTAAACTTGAAAAAGTCGAAGAGTTTGCAAGATCCTATAGATGACTCGAAAACCTAAAACTTTGATTTAATAGGCTAAGCATCTACGAGTCTCATTCCTTGAGATTTTAAATTGTGGAGAACGAGAGATGATAGAGTCAATTATAAGTTTGGTATTCTTTCGTGAATTATGTGAGTTGATTATAAGCCTATTCTCCCATCGCTTGTTAAAAAATTTATCTGCAATAAATAAGGTTGTACGATTTGAAAAGTTACTTAGCTTCTAGCACAAGATCATTTAAAATTTACTCGGTATTAATTAGAGTTCATAGCCAAGGCATAACTTATTGAAGTGAGACGCGAAGATTGGCGAGTCCGAAAAGGCCCTAACAAGGCATGAGGGCTACATTTTGTTGCTAAATATCCAAAAGTGATGTGAAGAATCATTTATCGAAAATCAATATGAAGGATCGAGACACACGACGAAAAGCAAATACTCCCCTAAAGATCATGGAGAAGTCTATCCGAAAAGACCCTAACAAGGTATGAGGATAAATAGATCCAAGTCCTAAAAGGAGGCGAATCGTTGTATATCAAAGTCCAAAATAATGATTGGAGAAAAAATGAAGAAGTCGTGGTCCAAAGATGAAGAATCTCTCAAAACTTCAAGTGAAGAAATTCCTATTATGAAGATAAGACCATAATTTCAAGAACGTCTCTCAAATATTTGAAGTATAAAGTCGCTGCCAAATATCGGTCCGAGAAAGGTCTCAAATCGTGAAGCGAGTTATGCCAAGATATGAACTTTAAGAGTTCCCGAGAAGCAGTTTTAAAATATTTTATCCTTTAGCTAACTATTGATTAAATCGTCCACTTTATTTTCAGCCTAAATAACTATCGAAATAAGTCAAACAATGCATCCTCGTGATCATTCAAGACAACAATAAAATATAAGAGATACACCTAGGAATAAGGGAGTCTAAGTAAATAATTGGCCCACATGAATTTGTGATAGTTTGCTAACTTATAATAACAATGATCTTGTTTTTAAGCTTGGTATGGGGAACGTGAAACTTGAGGGTTATAATCATTCATGATATTTCAAAACCCCAAGGTAAGTTTTTGATCTTTTTACTTGTTTTCTTTCTTTAAATATCTTAGCTCTTTAATAAAGGCCAATATGGATTGATTGTGATGGAAAATGTAAAACTTGCTTTGTAATTAATGCATTGCATGAGGACATTGCAATGGTCAAGTGTAGGGGATTTAATAAGTGTGAAAACACTTATCCTTTTACCACTTAATTATAATTATAACCAAGCCAAAACGTGTATTTTATGTCTTAAATGTCGGAATTATGCGTGGTTTATGTTTTTGTTGTGATTTAGGACCAAAATATGAAAAGGGAAGAAAACACGGGATTTCACGAGCTTTTATCGAAGAAAAAGACAAAAGACGAAGTCAAGAGATCAAGAATGCAAAAAGAACGGAAGTCCAAGTCCTTTTTCTGAAGATTTATCGAAGAACAAGTTCAAAGACGAAAGTTTAATAAAGTCGAAGAACTCAAGTCTAATAAATGAAGAAGTTATAAGACGAGTTTAATTAATCCCGAGACAAAGTCGATAAAGTCGGAGAACTTAAAAGACGGAAAGACGTGAAGAAAGAAAGAGGAGGCAACACATGCACCTCCCCATTTCCTATAAATACCATCCTAAACACATTTAGGAGGGTTGGTTAGTTTTTAGTTAGTAGTAGTTTTCATTTTCATTTTGTAGGTAATTTTAGAGAGAGAAAGTGATAGTTTCTCTCACTAGGATCTTAATCTTTTATCTTCCTTTCTTGTTTTTAATCAAATCTTCACTTTTGATAGCTTAATTCTTGTTTTAATCTTAATCTTATTCTACCTTTCTTAGTTTTTATCTATTTTTAATCCGAAATCTTTATGCTTTTTGTCTAATTTTGATGTTTGATTTATCAAAAAGTTTATCTTTTGGTTTTAATCTAAGCTATTGTTGATCCCAAACTTAGATCGATTAGCTTTGTGTATACGAGATTAGATCAAGTATAACACGTAGAGAAACCTTTGCTTATGAATAAAGTAACAAAGTGTTATGCGGAATTAACACTTGATCTAAAACACAATGATGTTAAACAAACTTTCACTTGTATTAGAATAATCGTGTTGATTACAATGAAAGGTTTAACTTGCGAATACTATGAAAACTGATGATAAACATTAACCTAAAAGATCTTCTTTTATAGAACAAGAAGTCTTGTACAATAAGCTACGAATCAACTATTCTAGGTAAAGATAAACATAGAAAATACATTGTCGTTTCTATCCTTACTAGAAGTAATCTAGAATATAATATACGTGTAGCTCACATCTTCCATCAGTGCTTGTCTTCAATCTGTCAACGCTTGACTTTATCTTGTCAACGCTTATGCTGTCAGCGCTCACTTTGCTCTTGTCAACGCTTGAGTTGTTCTTGTCAGCGTTCAAGTGTTCTGGCCTAAATTTATTCCCAACAATCCTCCCCTAAACTTGATATCCACTCTTATGATCAAGTTTCTGAATAAACATTAAGAACTTGGAGGAGTCTGACAAACCTTATCATATTGGTAATAAATAAATCTGATCAAATTCTTTGCCACGTCACTTGTATAGTCTATCTCCAACTGGGTGTCCTTTATCTTCTCCAAAACAGCCTTGGAAATGAAATACTGAGCATCTACAAGTAAATACTCAGCAAACTTTGTAGAACTCAAATGGTATACACCTGCAGCTGAATATAACCTCCATTGAAGACCACTGAGGTCATCTTCAAGATCCTTCCATATTTCAGAATCTTCTTCTTTTGTCCCACACATTCTTTTGAATGTGGTCCAAAGTTTTATTCCATTGGCTGAAGTTGGTGCTTCGGCCTCATACTTGGTCTCTAGCAACCTCCAAAGGTCTACCAAGTCTTCTCTGTCACAACTTGCAAATAAAGATATGAGAGTGGTAAAAGTGTGTACCTCCTTGCCAAATCTTCCAATTTTCCAGAATCCACATTCATCTTCCTCATAACTTACAATTGGATTCCTGGAATCTAATGGTAACACATGCACCATATCTGAAGCTTCTAATGGGGAGAGCTTAAGGCTCTTTCTAATGATTGCTTCACTTGGATACAGTTGAGACATATCTTTTGGAAACTCAAGAACAAATCCCTTCTTCACTGGTCTAGGGACTATCATAGCTTTCTTGATTGCCATCTCTTCTGCAAGTTGCTCCTTTCTTTCATCTGAAAGAAGTCTGAAAGTGTTCTCTTCCTGCACTTTCACCCAAATAGGATAAGCCCTATGTTCCAATTCATCAAATGTCAAAGCCTTCAGCTTCTGATGTGTCCATCCAACTCCATGACATTTGAGCAACATAAAGTAGAGCTTCCTTCTATCCCTTTTTAACTCAGAGAGAATGTTGCTTGCCCTGTACTTCAACATCACCTTACAATCCTGCTGAACTCTAAGAAGAATTTCCAAACCCCATATCTGATCTGAAATGGTCAAGTCTGGATTATCCATGCAGCTTTCTTCCCAAGAATTGTACATCTGAACTACCTCTGGCATATCAAAATCAATTTGCAACTTCAAATCTCTCAGCCTTTCCTTTGCAAGCTCATCACCATACTCAAGTCTTTCTGGTTCAACAATCATCACACTTGAATCTGAGCTGCCTCCATCACTTTCTTCCTCAGAAGTCACAACAAATGGTGACTCTTCCTTCTCACCTTGTTCCATCATTTGCTCAGCCAACCTTCTATCAAATTCAACCTGAGCTGCATTCTTTGGAACATTTTCTTCTACCAACTTACCCTTACCCTTATCTGTTGGTTCAATTGTTGGTAGGGTAGATGATAATACCTGAGTAGGAACATCTTTGATGATAGATGATGACTGGAATACATCACCTCCATATGCAGATCTGTCAACGCCCAAATTTCCTCTATCAGCGCCCAAAATACTTCTGTCAGCGTCCAAACTTGTCTTATCAACGCTTAAATATTTTCCCTCAGCGCCTTGTGTAACCTCTCTCAGCATATTTGTAAATGATAAATTTAAATTTGTTGGAGAGATTAAGGACGTATCAAAACCTTTTTGTTCCTTCAATGTAGTAAGAGCTTCAGCAATATCCAATGATTGACCATCTTGACTGCTCTTATCACTCAGATTTCTTGCTTCCTCCCCTTTGGAAGACTCCTCCATACCTCCCCTTGAATGAGCATTCTCCAAAACAACAATCCTCTCCCTCAATTCATTGAGTTCAAGGCCTTGATTACTGACAATCTGTACTAGGTCTGCATTTTGCTTTTGCAAGCTAATGCAGACAGCCGTCAATTCCAAAAGCGTCATTGGTTCCAGTCTGCCCTCTTCCAAAATGGGAATTTGACCTCCCAAGTTAGGTTCATTGGGCAAGGATGAGGACTTAATTATGGTGGGACTGTCTTGTCCAGCTACTAAGCCAGAACCAATAGTCTCAGCCTCATCCAGGTCACCAGCCACACTTGTGGTGGTGGTTCTCTCTGCTACATGGCTAGGACCACCAGAGGAGAACACTCCAGCAGTCCTTTGGCGTTTAATCAACCTATATTCTGGTGGTGTGGAAGATGGTGTAGAAGATGGTGTAGATGTTGGTTGGTTAAGGGGTGTTTGGGATTGTGATGGTTGGGTGTCAGTGGTGGAAATAGGCATATCAACGCCCACATTAGATGTGTCAGCGTCGAAGGGATTTTGGTCTATTTGCATTTGGTCAGGTGAGGGTAAAGGTTCAGGAATAGGTTCAAGTTGTGGTTGAGGGTCAATATGAGGTTGGGGGTCTGGTTGGGGTTGTGCTGCTGCAATAACAGCAAGCATGGCTGGGGTTAATGATAGGTCTCTATGAGGTGGTGAATTCATCTTGGTAAAAATAGCCTTCTTTTGTTCAGGGATCTTATAAAAGTCATTGTGATCCCTTGAACAATATCTTTGAGCATCAAAAACCATTTGCAGAAAACGGGGATAAGCTAAAGTCATTTTTGTCCCCTTGTTTTTACACATTCCTTCAAAAATCATTTTAGACCAATTATAATTTTGCCCTGTTGCAATACACACAATAGCAGATGCAATGGATCTATTGATCTCATTGTGTGCAGTACATTTGGGACTCAAACATTGAAGGAGAATGTGAATTAGGTACTTCCAGGCTGGGGGAAATTCCTGCTTATGGTACTTATTTAGAGTACCTTCATCAGGAATAGGGTATCCCAAAGCCCTAAGCCCTTGTTCTATTTCAGATATGGGAAGCATGGTTATACCATCAGCATCATTAAGATGCAAGGCCTGGCGTACCAAGGCCTCAGTAACCACCCAAGGTCTCCCATGTACAATAGAATTCAATGTTGTCACTCCATTAACTGTTGAGGAACTGACAGTGTTCCAAAACTGTTTAATGTGTGTGACTGGAATGAGTGGTGCATGAGAAAGAGCATACCTTAATGGGGATGCATTCAAATACTCCACCATCTGTGTGTATTCAGGGAACAAAGTATTATCAGCAACAAGATAAGCAATCATGTTGTGTTGAGACTTGAACCCCAAATCCAATTCTGCTGAGTTAAATCTTGGTGCCATTGATGAAAGCTGTTAAGTTGATGTATAAAAGATGAAGGTTGATAAGAGAAAAAGTGTTAGACAAGAATTATAGATACCCTGTTTAAAATAGGAGCCAAATTTATAGGAGTGGATGAATGCACGTGATTGGCCCAAAAATAGGCAAAGATTTTCAAAAATCAATCATGAAAATATGGAAAAAGTTTATAAGTTATCCCATGCATTTAATGAAAGTAACAACTCCTAAAATTACGGCTTGAAAATATGTCAAAAAGTTACAACTGGGTAGGTCCCATTGTTTGTCAACGGTCAAAAATAACCCATCAACGCCCAACGGCTATAATCCTGTCAACGTTCGCCTAAAGCCATGTCAGCGTCCATTTTGGTCACAACAACGCTTGGAAAAATCTTGTCAGCGTCCAAAAAATAAAATTGTTTTTAAAAAGTGAACAATGACCTTAACAAGTAATTTATCCTAGAGAAGATAACCAAAAGCTGATAATTATCATAGGGCGGCAAGCACTGTCCAGTTATGCACACTTGCATAAGCAAGATAGACATAACAGTCCTCTAGTGTCCCTTGCTAACCAAAATTCTTAACAACCAAGTTACCTCATAAAATCCTTGTTACTCCCAGGTAAAACCCATATCAAAAGGATTCCCAAGCCTCCCATCAGACCATAACCAATTCTAAGTCAAAAATGTCTTGGCAGCATGCAAAGTTGATATACTATGCATGCTACAGTGCCTCATGGTTTAGTAAAACTAACCCATACTCACCAGTGGACACAATCTAGAATTGTGATGAGAGTATTCTAAGAATACCCAAGAGTCCTAAAGGTTCCTTAAACCTCCCCTTAAACTATGATACATGAGTTCGCAAAATATATATATGAACATTAAAAATTTATGTCAAGATAGGAATATAAATATTCCAACCATCATCCATAAACAAAACATGTCCAAATAGCTCTTCAAAGTTCCATAAGCAACTCTGTATCCAATGGCATAAAGCTACCATTACCTGCACATTTAGATGAAAACCACAAAACTAACACTTGTTGCTGACAGCGTCCCGACAACACTTATCAGCGTTGAAGGAACTCTTGTCAGCGTTAGACAATAATATCTCCAACAATGGCAAAATAACACTCAACAGCGTTGCATTTACCTTTGTCAGTGTTAGAAAAATAATGTGGAAAATCTAAACCATCACAAAGACCAATAACAATGCATTATCCTGTACATACTTTTACAAAAAGGTTCCAAAACACATATTAAGTGAGATTAACCATTCCAATATTTGTTACCAAATATTGAAATCTTCCAGCATCAAAAGGTTTAGTTAATAAATCAGCTACATTATCTTCAGTATCTACCCTATCTGGTTGTATTAAACCTTTCTCAAAGCAATCTCTTATAAAATGATGTCTAATTTCTATGTGTTTGGTTTTAGAATGATGTACAGGATTTTTAATAATGCATAAAGTACTGTTATTGTCTACAAAAATCTTGGTATGCATAAAATTATACCCATAATCCAACAGCTGGTTCTGAATCCATAAGACTTGTCCACAACAAGCAGCTGCAGCAACATATTCTGCTTCAGTTGTAGAGTTTGCCACCACTGTTTGTTTCTTGCATTGCCAAGATATTAATCTGCTCCCAAGAAATTGGCATCCACCAGTTGTGGATTTCCTATCAAACTTGTCACCACCATAATCACTGTCTGAATATGCAATAAGGTCCAAAGGAGAATCTTTTGGGTACCACAATCCAAGATCTGGATAACATCTTAAGTACCTAAAAATTCTCTTCACAGCAAAAAGGTGACATTCTTTGGGAGTCACTTGATGGCGTGCACATGCACACACAGCAAACATGATGTCAGGTCTTGAGGCTGTAAGATACATCAATGATCCAATCATTGATCTATAGTGCCTAACATCCACATCCTTTCCAGCTCCAATTTTTCCCCAAGGGTATTGTCTATCCATAGGAGTGGAAGCCTCCTTCTCATGTGGAGAAAAACCATATTTCTTCAAGATTTCAGCTACATACTTGTCTTGGGAGATGAAGATACCATCTTCTTTCTGCTGAACTTGTAAACCTAGAAAGAAGTTCATCTCACCCATTGCACTCATCTTGAATTTATCTGTCATGAGCTTGGAAAAATCCTCACTCATTTTTGGATCAGTAGAGCCAAAAATGATGTCATCAACATAGACCTGCACAAGCAACACATGTTTTCCTTTCTTCTTTGTAAACAGTGTCTGATCTATGGTGCCCCTCTTGAAACCATTTTCCACTAAATAGGTGGACAATGTACCATACCATGCTCTTGGGGCTTGATGAAGTCCATACATTTCTTTCTTCACTCTATAAACCTTGTCTGGATTCTCAGGATCTTCAAAACCAGGAGGTTGCATGACATATACTTCCTCAACAATTGTCCCATAGAGGAAAGCACTCTTCACATCCATCTGGTAAACAGTAAAATTCATACAAGAGGCATAAGCTATAAAAATTCTTATAGCTTCAATTCTTGCAACTGGTGCAAAAACTTCTTTATAATCAATTCCTTCCTCTTGTGTATATCCCTGGGCTACCAAACGTGCCTTGTTTCTGACCACAATGCCTCTTTCATCTTTCTTGTTCCTTAGAACCCATCTTGTCCCAATTGGTCTCACATACCTAGGACAATCAACCAGCTCCCAAACATCCTGTATAGCAAATTGGTGAAGCTCATCCTGCATTGCTTCCACCCAACTTGGTTCTTTGAGAGCATCAAAAATCTTCTTGGGTTCTTCCTGTGACAGAAAACAGGCAAACAAACATGCTTGTACAAGAGGGGTATCAACCTTCTTGTGAATATTGGCAATAAATCCACCAAGACCTTGATGGGATCTTCTTGTCTGAACTGGAGCCGTAACATCACCAATGATCTGAGATGTGGGGTGATCCTTTGCTATGGAAGTGAGAACTCCTCCTTCAACAAGTCTGGTGTCCTCAATTTCACGCTCCATGTTGCCAATATCTTCTTCAGATTCTTCTTGATCAACAGGAATCTCTTCATGGATATTGGAAGGTCCACCCTGTTCAAAATGGGAAGAGAAAAGCTGTGTAAAGGTGTCTCCAAAGTCTGATCCTTGTCTGTCAGCGTTTGGGCTAACAACGCCTGAACTGGTGTTGTCAGCGTTGGAGCCATCAGCGTCTGAATTGGTCGTGTCAGCGCTTGATTTCCCTTTGTCAGCGCCTGAAGAATCATGCATGTTTGTATTTGGTGGTATTTGAACACCACCATTATCTTTCCTTGCAGCAGTAGCAGCAGTAGCAGCAGCATAATACTCATCTGTCCATATAGGAAGTGTAACATATTCTTGTGTGGGAGATGATTCAACTGCTGGTGATCCATCCTCCTTAGCAACCTGTATACCTGAAACATTACCAATTCTCTTTTCCAAAACACTTGAAGTTACCTTCACAATGTCTGGATCAGTAACAGGCATATAATTTAAAGCTCTAGATAAAGGTTCTAAGTCAAACAACCAATTTGGACCACTCTCAGGATCACTAGGTTTACTTTCTAAAAACCTAACATGTACTTTTTCAAGTATACGTTTTTCCTTTTTAATGTAAACCCTATATCCTTTACTCTGCACTGAATAACCCATGAAGTAACCTTCATCACCTTTAGAATCAAATTTACCTAGGGCCTCACTAGTTTCTAAAACAACTACATGACAACCAAATGGCTTGAGAAAGCCAATATTGGGCTTCCTTCCCCAAAGTAATTCATAAGGTGTCTTATTATGTATCTTGTTGACCAATGCCCTATTCTGAACATAACAAGCTGTGTTAACAGCTTCAGCCCAAAAGGCTATTGGAAAGTGGGCATCAGCCAACATGGTTCTGGCTGCTTCAATAAGGGTCCTATTCTTCCTTTCAGCAACCCCATTTTGCTGTGGGGTTCTAGCTATGCTAAACTGCCTAGTAATCCCTTTCTTGGCACAAAAATCATCTAACAACTGATTTCTAAACTCACCCCCATTGTCACTTCTAATAATTTTGACCTCATTACCATTTTTCTTTTCAATTTGGGTAATGAAATTAATCAGACTTAGGGCAGTTTCACTTTTCTTGGCTAAAAAGAAAGTCCATGTGAACCTGGAGTAGTCATCAGTAATGACAAAACAATATGATTTACCCTTCAAACTTTCTATATTAGTAGGACCAAAGAGGTCCATATGCAATAAGTGAAGGGGGTTAGAACTAGAGTGCACCTGTTTAGACCTGAAGGAGACCTTGTGCTGCTTGCCCTTAAGGCATGCAACACAAGAGTGGTCATTGTGGAAAGCCTTTTCAGGCAAACCATCAACTAAACCAAGCCTCACAAGTCTATTAATATTCTTAAAGTTTATGTGCCCTAGTCTCCTGTGCCAAAGATTACTTTCATCTACTGAGGCTTTAGCATATAGACATGACATTTTATTATTTACCTTAATTCCATTAAGATTCACATTATATATGTCTTTATGCCTTGGTGTTCTAAAATCTATGTATTTCTCCTCAGGGAGCTTATAATCTTTGCTTAACACCAAGCACTCAGTATCTGTGAAAAGAACCTTATTTTTGTTATCACACACTTGTGATACACTAAACAAATTATAATCCAGGTCTTTCACCAAGAAGACATTATCAAACCTAAGATTGTTGGTGACAAGGGTTCCTTTTCCTGTGATTGTGCCGTAGCCACCCCCAAAGTATACCTTATCACCATCTTGAATAGGAGAGAAATTGGTCAGATAGTCTTCCTTTCCAGTCATGTGCCTTGAGCATCCACTATCCCAGTATCCATAGTCATTGATCTTCTTCTGAATGCCCTGCACATAAAGAAAACACATTAGTTTTCTTTGGGAACCCAAGCCTTGGAAGACTTGGATTCATTTGGTTGTTCAACAAGAACAGACTTGGTTCTCATAACAACCCCATTTTCATCCCTGTTTGAATGAAATTCCCAGTTAACCCCAATTGGTGTTGACAATGCCTTTGAAATATAATGAAATCTGTTGCATGTCATAGAAACACCAGTATTATTAGGGTTCTGGTCTTTTTTTGGTCTCCATTTTAAGCAAGTAGAAGCTTTAGACCTATTTCCCTGTGGCTGCAAATACCTAGGTTTAGCAGTGTGTCTGTCAGCGCTGAAATTACTCCTGTCAACGCCCCGATTGCTCTTATCAGCGTTGAACCTAGGGTTTGCTACAGGAACCCATTGCCTATTTGACCAAGTATTTGACTTTTGAAAAGGTCTTAGTCCTTGTGTGTTAGACCCTCTAGAAAAGAATGGGGCTGGTCTAACAACTTGTGAACTTTTGTTCACAAAGGTATTGGGTCTGACAGTGTTTGACCTATGTTGACTTTTGTCAGCGCTGAAATGGTTCCTGTCAGCGTTGACATTGGAAGCGTTGACACATTTATAGGCCAAATGTGAAAAGCTCCCACATGTGTAACAAGCTTTTCTAGACATAGTCTTAGGTCTAGAAGCAAAGAAGCCTGTTCCATGGTTACTAACTTGGCTTTTTGGTGACCTAGAATTTCTATACATCGCTGCATATTTAACACTAGGTTTTCTAACATTTTGTGGGCCAAGGTCAACAGGTTTGCCAGTGGTAGGGTGTGTGATCTTAATAGGTTTAGGATCATCAATTGTTTTTGTGATTGGTGTGGGCTCATTAGGACTTTCACACAATAACCCTCCCTTAACAAACAAAGTGTGGTTAGCTTTCTTCCACTCTTCTAGGTCAGTCAGCTTTTGCTGATATTCCTCAACTGGGGAAGTCACTCTAGGTGGAGGAATGAACTCCTCCTCTTGGCATTCTGGCAAGCCAGTCCAAGATAAGTCCTTTGATTGGACACCATAGAAATCCCCAGCTGGTGGTGGAACAACAGTATAATTATTCATCCCAATCCCACTCATATCCTTAGAGTCTCTTTGTTTACTAACACACTCTCCTAGGGTTTGTGTGGCCTTATCAAATCTCTGGATTTTAAGACTCACATTATCTTTATTTTTGTTAGCCTCCTCTAACTGAGCTATCAAATCAAGATTAACCCTATTTACTATATCTTGCACATCTTTACTCTGAAATAACTCATGTTTTAAGATGTTTATTTGATCCTTTAGATCAAACTCCATTTTCTTATACTCAGCTACTGTCTTTTCTGTTTGGGTAAGAGCAATTTGATAGTTAGATACTTTGCATCTTTCAGTACTTGCCTCATCTGATAATTTAACTATCTCTTGTTTTAATTTTTCAGTATTTAAACGACAACCCTTAGAACAGAAAGCATCATCATATACCTCATTGTCTGATGAAGAGGAGGAGTGTGCCATGAGAGCATATTCAGCATGCTCTTCTTTAACTTCAGCAACCAAAGCTCTGTCCTCTTCCTCATTCTTAGCCATCCAGCTCCAATCCCATTCACCAACACCATCAATTTGTTGAACAGCAACCATGGCCTTGGGATCTGGGTTCTTAATCATTTGGCTAGAAGGCTTCCCAGCATCAGATCTCCTTGGAGATCTACATTCCCTCATAAAGTGCCCCATCCTATGACAGTTGTAGCACTCTACCTTGGACTTGTCAAAGCCAGCAACATCCTTAGCATTAAAGGTCATCTTCTTCTTGAACCTTTTATTGAACCTGTTTGCTCTTAAACTTACAAGAGCCATAGTCCACTTGATGTCCATCTCTTCCAATTGTTCATCACTTATCTGCTCAAGATCTTCATAAGTAATCCTTGAATCACTAGGCAAAGAAGCAATGAATGCACACACAGTATCAAGATCAAAACCAGCAGGTTTAATTCTATCAGTGCCACGATTGTGTGTGTCAGCGCTTGAGTACAAAACGTTGACAGGATATGATCCAACGCTGACAGATTGACATCCAGCGCTGACACCTTGAGATCCAGTTGCTGAATGTCCATAGAAGTTCATGGAATCAAATTGGCCTTCACTTTGTGAAAAGAAGGCCATGTTGCTGCTGGAAGATTTGTTATCACTCTCCAATTGCCATTCATTCTCCAGCAGCCTTAACTTGTTGAAGATGTCATCAAACCTGGAAGTCTTGTGGGTGTTATTGACAAGAATAGATCTTGTCTCAATCTTCCATACATCACCAAGGCTTTTGAGAAAAGTAGCATTCAATTCAGGGTCATCAATCTGTTTTCCCATGAAGGAAAGTTGACTTGTGATGTCAAGAAGTCTACTTCTCACACTGCTGAGATTCTCATTAGGTTGAGCTTTAAAGACAGCATACTCATGCAAGAGTTGCTTCTTCTTTTCTTCTTTTGTGTCAGCATTGCCACCATGTGCTACTTCAAGAGCTTCCCAAAGCTCTTTTGCAGACTCAAAACGTTTGTACTTATGCTGATTCTCATGACCTAGGGCATGTTTCAAGATGTTCAAGATTTTCATGTCCACCCTCTTCTTGGCTATATCTTCAACAGCTACCGCTCTCCCATCATCAGGCTTTTCCACTTTATCAGCTTCAGGACAATTAGGAATAGCTGTCCTTGCGGCAATAGCAGCAGTAATCTTTGCTGCTTTATCGAATGTGTTCCCATATTCGATAATTTCCCAAAGAGTGTAGTCATGAATAGCTATGTATTGCTCAAAATTGGACTTCCAAAGTTCAAAGTTCCTGGCATCAAACATGGGAATTTTGATGCTAGGGTTTGAGAAGTTGTTTTGAAGCAAAGCAGGAGGTTGATTTGTGCCAGACATGATGTTTTTAGGGTTTTGAGAATTTTAGGGTTTTTAGGGTTTGGTGTTTTAGGGTTCTGCGTTACTTAAAGATCAAAAGTTTCTCAACAAGCTCTGATACCAATTGTGGAACCTATAGATCGTTCGACTCAATGGTTATGAACCATATATCTAGGTTTGATCATCGTTCATATGATAACATAGCGGAAAAGAACAATGATCATGACAAGGTGTTTGGGCACAAAGAAACACGAATTAAAACAAATGGGATGTTCATTATATTAATAACAAACATCCACTAGACGTGTATACATTGAATCCCACGTCTAGTGCGACACACACTTTAGGTTTACATTGTGAATATGAGTTATGAATAAAACCTATGACCCTTGGTTCCTTTTATAGTGTAAGGATTAGGGTTTACAAGAGATAAGAATGAATAAACAAGTAAATCTTCTATTTAAATAAACTTATGCAGAATATCTTTTGCATGTTTATCTAAATAGAAGCTTCCATTAGCTTCTTTTGTCTACGTTTTGTCAATGCTTGAATTGCATGTGACAATGCTTGGATTGCTCTTGACAATGCTTGATTCCATCAACGCCTAAATAACTCTTGTCAACGCTTGGAATGCTCTTGTCAACGCCTAGACAAATACTTCACGTTTTCTTCATTTTTGAGTTTCTGCCACATCAACTTTTTGACCCAACAATCTTCCCCTAGTTGATAGTGGCAAAACTTCTATGTATATCTCTTGTAAGTTGTACATGATCTTCAGATTGCTTCCCCTCAAGTGTAGAACGTATTTTCTTCCCCTTTTTGTCACATCAACAAGGAAGTAAACAATGTATGCAATCTTGAAAATTCTCCAGAAGTAGCTCTATGTAATGATCCTGAAGAAAAATAAATAAAGTAGTCTTGATGTTGAATTAGATAACCCAATCTTATGTTCCATGTCTTGTTTATCCATGTGATGAAGAACTTATACCACATTATGCAAAAAATATAAGTAGACCTCGATCCCTTGTCAATATTCTCATCCTTTGTGAGACACTGAGCACGATAATGTAACTCCTTCAAGTGTTTATGACAAGTCTTCGTCACCAACTATGTAAGCACGAACAAGTTACCTTTAAAGTCTAGGTACTTTAAGATATGATAGAACACAAACTTGCGCAAATCTTCTTCAATCATCAATCTTACCATAAGAATTCTTCCCCTTAAGCCAACACCTTTTCATGACAAGTCAATATCTTCATACATAAAAGCTGTCAACGAATAACTCTTTCACAAGGCTATTCCGATTACATAATCCAATAAAACTCTTCATGAATGGTTGTTAACTTACTTAAAAATCATTAATCCCTTTCAAAAGATCCGAGCCATTAATATCATCATGATATTCTATATTAAAACGGAGATTCCATGTACCTTTGTGTGTATTTTCCTCCTTTTTGTGTGCTTAAAACGTACCAGTTTTCTCAAACAGCAGCTATCCATGTGTTGTCCAATATCTCTTCTGTCCAATATCTTGGTCAGATGTATTGTCCGATATCTGACAATACGTATCAGCGTTGAAGCTCATATATCGGACGACACTGTCAACCTATCAGCGTTGACTTATTCCTTGTCAGCGTCGAAACCCTTCCTGTCAGCGCCCAAATAACAAACGTCAGCGCCAACCTATAATCCTGTCAGCGTCCATTCTTATCAGCGTTTAAAACTTTGTCAACGTCCAAAATACGAATGTCAGCGTCTACATAATAACCTTGCACCATGTGAATGTCAACATGAATATCCAATCAGAAGCTTAGATCCATGTGAACACAACTAGTTTTAACCAATAGGAACACTAGCTTCATGGTAATACCGTGCACTACATGCATGGGATTACAAACCGTAGATGCGCATATAACAAATATTAGGGTTTGTTTTATGCCGTGTGAAAGCAACTAGGTCATCCAATCAGCATCAAGCCACCGTGTGAACATAGAGATCTTGGCCGTGTGAACATAGCATCCTTAAACCAATAGGAATTGAAGACTCACGAGATTACAATGCACCAGTATGTACAGAATTCAATTTCCACATGAAAACCATACGTGAATTCTTCTTTGTAATACGTCCAGATCTAGGGTTTTTAACATTATACATCAAAACCCTAATTAGGGTTTGTAATTTAACCTTAGATCGTGAATCTTCACACGTTTTAACAGCCACGAACATCAATTCTTCCTGCTTTTAAATAGATCTAGGGTTTGAAGAACCCTAGTTCATGATTTCATGTGAAAGCAGAAAAACTGAAAATCATTGATCAGCCAACTTCGACGCTTAATAACTTTTGCCTGGGGATAAAACTCGACAATCCCTCCGGTGGATGTTTAGATCTATGTATGTAGAACACACATCTAAAATTTCGTGACGATCCAACGGTTAGATCAAAAGTTATGACCTTCTGAATACTGCTGCGCACACAAAAACGTCCAGAAAAATTCAATACGAATTTTTCTTCTTCACCATACACGAACACCTCGTCGGACCTAGATATCAAGAGCCTTAGGCTCTGATACCAATTGTGGATCCCAAACTTAGATCGATTAGCTTTGTGTATACGAGATTAGATCAAGTATAACACGTAGAGAAACCTTTGCTTATGAATAAAGTAACAAAGTGTTATGCGGAATTAACACTTGATCTAAAACACAATGATGTTAAACAAACTTTCACTTGTATTAGAATAATCGTGTTGATTACAATGAAAGGTTTAACTTGCGAATACTATGAAAACTGATGATAAACATTAACCTAAAAGATCTTCTTTTATAGAACAAGAAGTCTTGTACAATAAGCTACGAATCAACTATTCTAGGTAAAGATAAACATAGAAAATACATTGTCGTTTCTATCCTTACTAGAAGTAATCTAGAATATAATATACGTGTAGCTCACATCTTCCATCAGTGCTTGTCTTCAATCTGTCAACGCTTGACTTTATCTTGTCAACGCTTATGCTGTCAGCGCTCACTTTGCTCTTGTCAACGCTTGAGTTGTTCTTGTCAGCGTTCAAGTGTTCTGGCCTAAATTTATTCCCAACAGCTATTGTACAAATTAAGCTATAAGTTTGATAATCTTATTGGCTTATTTGGTATTTAGCTTATTTGTTTTTAAGTTTTCTTAAAAGCTTTATCTTTTTAAAGGTTTATTTTATAAAGTTCGCTTATTTTGTGTTTTTAAATGTCTTTAAATTTTAGCTTATTAGCTTTTCTTAAACGTGTTTTGATTAGGTTTTTAGGCGTGTGCTTATTTGATTAATAGCTTATTAGATTTAGCTTATTTTATACATTCCTTTTACATTCCGATCATCTTGATTGGAAAAAGCTTTTACATTCCTTTTATACATTCCTTTTGCATTCCGATCATCTTGATTGGAAAAGGGTTTTACATTTCTTTTACATTCCTTGTACATTCCTTTCAGCATTCCTTTTACATTCCTTTCAGCATTCCTTTTACATTCCTTTTACATTCCTTTCAGCATTCCTTTCAACATTCCTTTTACATTCTTTTTGCATTCCTTTTACATTCCTTTTAGCATTCCTTTTACATTCCTTTTACATTCCTTTTAGCATTCCTTTTACATTCCTTTTACATTCCTTTCAGCATTCCTTTCAGCATTCCTTTTACATTCCTTTCGCATTCCTTTTACATTCCTTTTAGCATTCCTTTTACATTCCTTTTACATTCCTTTTACATTCCTTTCAGCATTCCTTTCAGCATTCCTTTTACATTCCTTTTACATTCCTTTTACATTCCTTTCAGCATTCCTTTTACATTCCTTTCAGCATTCCTTTTACATTCCTTTTGCATTCCGACCAGCATTCCAGTTAGCTTTGTTTTTAATAGTTTTATTTTTAAGTTTACATTATTTCAAGTTTACATTTCTATTATATTGTCAAATTAATTTTTCGTCAAGCATTAAATTTTTGTCATTTAATTATTTTCTTTTAAAGTTTTTAATATTACACAATCACTTCTTAAATTAGTTCTAGTTTTAATTAACCGTCATTTACTTTAAGGTCTTGCAAGTTAATTTTACTACAACGACAACTCTATATGTTTTCCACCAAGAACGACTGAGTCACACTTTCTTCTAATAATCAATTCGAAAAGATCGGAACGAAATTATTTTATACTTGGCTAAAAAACTTTGTATTAGAAGTCGTGTTGGTTCTACTTGAATGCAAGAACCCGGGTGTTGGTCCTATCCATTGTGCAAGGACCCGGTGTATAGCTTAGTACCGAATAAAGTGTAAGCGATGTAGAAGGACTTGTTGTACCCATGTGAAAGAACACGACATCCTAGCTTAGGTGTCGGTAAAGATTGTAATCCAATGTGTGAAGGTTTCTCCACTGGTGTAAAGGAGATTCTTTTACTACTAAAGTCGAACTCTCGAGTAGGTGACTCGGGGAGTGGATGTAGGGAAAGGAAGGTTTCCTTGTAGCCGAACCACTATAAATCATTGTATCGGTTTGCATTTACTTTACTTTATTGCTTTATCCTTATACTTGCATCTTGTATGTGTTGTAATCTCTCAATGTGCTACTTGATTCATATAGTCTTTGACTATAAACAAAGACCTCTCATACTATGTCCCCATCAATAGACATTTGATACAAAAAGTTTTAAATGATTAAAAGAAAACTATTCAACCCCCCTTCTAAATTTCTACATGTTATTTTAAACATGGGACAACATGAGGAAATTAAACATAAAAAGATTAACAAAGTGAACAAACATCCAACAAAACTTTTTAACACTTTGAAGGCAGACACGCCTTCATTTTCTAGAGGATATACCCCATTAACCCAAGCCATGCTCAATCTTATCCAGGGTGAAGGCTCTGCAATCCTAGTAGCAGGCCATTACACACCCAAACAAGAAGAACTGCCAACTACTCATCCTGACCCCTCCATTCCTAATGTACCTTCCCCTTCTACCATAATATCCAAAACCTACATTGGAAAAAGAACCAGGACTACCAAGATCTCTTCGCCTAGTGATCCTTCACTTGTAGCAGAAAAGGCTACTCCCATAATGGTGGGAAGAAGGATGGGCGAGGTTGTCACTACTGAGCCTAACTTTGAAGTTTTCCAGGATAGTGTCACCATAGGTAAGTCCTCACCCATGCCCAATGAAGCTCTATTGAGGGTTACTTCCCCAAATAGAGGTGATGGTAGTATGTGTTGAGTCTACTAGATGTAGATCTTGCAGCCTGTCAGGAACGGTGAATGACTTCTGTAATCACAAGTCAATTCATAGAGAGACTCTATACACAATATGAATGCAGAATACAAATATAATAAAGAAGAACAGAATAACTATAAAGACTTGATCCTTTCTAAGGATTTCTAATATTGATAATCACCAGAACTACGTTTGGTGAAGGTATGTCCAACCCTTCTGCCTAAGGTTCCTTTTATACTACAAGGAAACCCTAATACAGCATTAAACAAAACGTGTAAAACTGATATGCATATCCTTTCCTAACATATCTCATGCATATCCTAACAGAATAATAAACAAATAATAAAGTTTGACTTTGACCAGGACCAGGAGCACGACTTGCTCCTACTACTACTAGGACCAGGAGGAACTACATACCTCCTAGTCTACCTATTACATTTAACTATTACAATGGTCCTAACAATCCTCCCCTAAACTTGAATTTGACCTGTTGAGTTCAAGTTTCCTATAAAACGTGCAAGAAAGCCCGAGGATTGAATCAGCAAAACTAAAAGCAGCATCAGCAAGATAAGAGTCAGAAGAACTGCCGCAACATGAAACACTAGAAGCTTCTTCAAAGCTTGGAACAAATCAGCATCGTGTTGAATCTTTTCAGCAACATGAGCAGATTTGATGAGCCTTTACCAAGTAGCTGCTCGCTCTTGGGCTAGCCAGTCTTTCTGGTGGAATAAGCATCACCCTGGGAGACTAGAACCCAGCCCAACTCTTAGAACGTGAATCAATGGTGAGTGGGGGTACCCTGATGATTTTAGGCAAACCATCACAGCCGTCAACGGATTTGATATGTCTTTACCAGAAGCCGTACCCCTCTGGACTCGCCAACTCTTAGCAATGAAGCATCGGTGAGTTGAAAACCCTATAGCTATAAGCAAGCTATTATAGCTATCAACGGATTTGATAAAATCTTTACCAAGAGCCGTACCCCCTTGGATTAGCCACTTTTCAGTCTAGGACCATGGCAGCCTTTGCCAACAATGTCAAACCATCCTCAACACGATCCGTACCCTCCTCATCAGAATCAGAGTGGATCACATGCTTCTTTCGTCGTCTTTGCTGAGTCTCCAAAGCTTGATGCGATCAGCCAGAGGAAGAACAAACTCCCTAGTAAGTTTTTGGTGTTGATTCAAATCAGCTTCCAATGAAATAATTCGCTCATGATACCTGTGCATAAGATCAAGTAACGACATAAGTGTAGTAGGCTCCTCCGCCTGCCCACCAAGAGAACTTGGGTCAGGGAAGGCGTCATTGGAGCCCGAAGCAACAGATGGGTCAATAGTAGGAGTACTAGCACCAAAAGGCTTATCAAAAGAGTGTGGAGCAGGAATAGGAGGTGGAGTCTCCACAAATGGAGACTTTTGTGGTACTGAAGAAGGACCAGCCTTGGAAGGGGATGGTCTTTCAACCACCACCTCCTCAACCAGCTCCTCCTCAACCACATGAGAAGCACCACCAGTAGGAGCCTCCTCCTCCATAGGGTCATCATCAATCACAACAAACTCAGGAGCCTCCTCCTCCTCCTCCATAGGACCCTGAGCCAGCCCCAACATGGCCTCAGTAAGGGGCCTCCACTCCCTGGTAAACCCATGGACCATATTATAATACACTTTTGCAGTAAGCTTAGACGGCACATGTTCAGTCCTATCACGAGGAATGCAAACCAGTATTTGTTGTAAAAACCTAGGATACATAAGAAACTTCTTCCGAGAACCAGCATTAGATAGATTACTAACCATCCCCTCAAACAGATAATGAGAGAAATTAAAAACTCTACCCTGAGCTAAGCAAATGAGACCAGTAGCCAAAGGAGTAGGGAAAGCATCCTAACTCCCAGACTTGGGACTTAAACAATGAATCAGAAAATGCACCAAAAGCTTCCATTGGGGGGAAAACCTATTTTTCTGGAAATTAAACTTCCCCCCATGATTGTACCCGATAGCAGCCATCCCCTCCAATACCTCCGAATTGGGGATGGACTCAACCCCACCCTCATCTTGAAGATGAAGGGAAGATCGAATAGAAGCCTCAGTCACCACATATGAACGTCCATCTATGGTAGCATGGAGTGCACGTGGACGACCAACCACAACCACAAGACGAGCCGATGCCCAAAACTGACGAATGACACTATCATAAATAGTGGGACAGACAGTAAAAGCATACCGTAGGTTTGAAGCCTCAATGAAATCCAGAATGTCAGTAAAATCATCACGATGAGGACCATTGCCTAGAAAGGCGACCTTGTTGTGAGCAGGTTGGTATATTAGGGCAGCCATGGATCTTGATTAATTAAATGGAGGAGGATTTTGGTTAGGGTTGAGTGAGTAGGATCGGTTTTGTGTGTGTGATGAATGGAATGATTGAGTCAAGGGGGTTAATTTGACCATAAATAAGGAAAGTAGTAACTGTTCATTGACCCCTATTAATGGGGGGTTGCCCTTTCAAATTACACATTATTACTTAGTAACCACTTGCCCCTTTTAAAATAATTCCCAAATTCCAAGTTACCAAAGTTAATTAAAAATGTAAATACCAGAATTGGAAGCGTTGACTAAAAGTCAAAGCACACAATGGTCAGACCAGAAGCAAAATGTGGTCACCAAAGGACAAAAAGAATGAACAGTGTCCCAGACCAGTACCAGAAGCCAATCACCACTTGACAAAGAAGGATTTTGAACCACCAGAAGCCAACCAATTATGACTAGAAGCTGGCCAATGAGGACCAGAAGCCAGTCATGTAAGACCATAACCACCAGAAGTGAGCAAAATCCTCCACCAGGAGTAACACACACCACCAGAACCAATGTAATATGTTGTTAAAATCTACCAATACGTTAGTCTGTCCAAAGAATATGTACACAAAGCCTCCCCTTAGGCTTAGCCTCCCCTCAATCCTAGACCTCAAGGATTGACCATCCCAATGTGAACCACCAAGTGGTTAAACCGAGGACCATCAAAGGCTTTTGTCAACAAATCAGCAACATTATCATCCGTATGAACTTTAAGAACCTGTATCAACTTCTTCTCATTGGCATCCCGTATAAAATGGTGCCTAATTTCAATATGTTTTGTTCGCTGATGAAAAACAGGATTCTTCACAATGCAAATAGTGCTTTGATTGTCAATAAAAATTTTGGTGCTCATAAAATTGAAACCATAATCCAACATCTGATTTTGGATCCATAAAACCTGTCCACAACAACTAGCAGCAGCAACGTATTCAGCTTCTGTTGAAGAAGTAGCTACTATTGTCTGTTTCTTGCATTGCCATGAAATAAGTCGACGACCCAAGAATTGACAACCACCAGTAGTAGACTTTCTGTCATTATTAGCACCTGCATAGTCACTATCACTATATGCTTCTAGAACAAAAGGTGATTCTCTAGGATACCATAAGCCCAGTTTAGGTTGAGCCTTGATATACTTGAAAATCTTCTTCACTGCATTTAAGTTCAAAACCGTTGGAGTCACCTGGTGTCTAGAACAAGCACTTACTGCAAACATGATATCCGGACGTGATGCAGTCAAATACATGAGGGAGCCAATCATAGACCTGTACATGTGAACATTGACCGGGGGGTCTGGCTCATTCTTAAGTTTGACTTTAGCAACTTCATAAGGAGTTGCTGCTGGTCTAAGAGGATCCATGTCAAACTTCTGAAGAATCTCATGAACATATTTATCTTGACTGATGAAAATCCCATCCGATTGTTGGTTGACCTGAAGACCAAGGAAGAAAGAAAGCTCTCCCATGGCACTCATCTGAAATTCGCCTTTCATCAAGTGTTCAAACTCATCACACCATTCCTTCCTAGTAGAACCAAAGATAATGTCGTCTACATAAACCTGAACAAGGATAATGTCCTTGGTATTCCTCCTAAGAAATAGTGTTTTGTCAATAGTACCCCTTCTATAGCCATTTTCTAACAAGAAAGTTGAAAGACGCTCATACCAAGCTCTAGGAGCCTGATGTAATCCATAAAGATCCTTGACCACCTTGTAAACTTTCTTGGGATGAAGTGGATCTACAAAGCCCTTAGGTTGAGTGACATACACCTCCTCATCATTTTGCCATAGAGAAATGCACTCTTGACGTCTATCTGAAACACCGTAAAGCCCACATACGAAGCAAAAGTCAAAAACAGACGAATGGCCTCAATCCTTGCAACCGGAGCAAAAACTTCAGTGTAGTCAATGCCCTTAATTTGAGTGTGGCCCTGTGCGACAAGCCTAGCTTTATATCTTACGACAATTCCCCGTGCATCCTTCTTGTTCTTGAGAATCCATTTGGTATTGATTGCAGTCTTTCCATCAGGTAAGTCAACCAGAACCCAAACATTCTGAAACAAGAATTGCTGTATTTCCTCCTGCATAGCCTCCACCCAACTTTGATCCTCAAGAGCATGAGAAACTGACCTAGGTTCCACCTGTGAAAGAAAACAAGCAAACAAACAGTGTTGAAAGTCCGTATGATTATTACGCTTTTGATCTTCAATATAGCTCACAAGAGCATGATGATCAGACGAGGCCTTCTTCTGCATTCTGCGTGTCTTGACAGTAGAACCAGGATCTCCAATAATTTGAGTGGTAGGATGATCTTTGTGTGATTGCAGGACTGGATTGGAAGAGACCTCCACTTCTGGTGCCAAGTTATTGAGATCACCAACAAAGTCAGCATCATATGAAGCAGTGTTGAAAATCCCATCTACTGGTTGTTTATAAATATCATCTAGTTTGGTAGAAGACTTCTTTTGATGGTTCCCCAAATCAGAAGGACTGGAGAAACGAGTATTTGAAGCAGACTCACTAGCTGGAGTACCAATAGGTGATAAACTGACACCAGGAGCAGAAGCTGGGGTACCAGGAGCAGCATTGTCAGTCGGCGTATTCAAGGGGAACTCAAAACCACCCTGAGCAGCTGCTGTAGTAACTTCTTGTTGTTGTTTGAGTAAAGTGTCAAGAGCTACTTGGGAATCCGGGACATCCAATGGAGTTGCATTACTAGAAGGAGTAGGAGAGACGGTGGTGGAGTAGGATGGAACCACAAAAATATCATCCTCGTCATCTGAATCAGAAAGACTAGACGGAACACCTGTACTTGAAGTTGAAAACACTTGTGGACCTGCATCATGGTTAGTTTTGAAGCAAAAATATCCTAACGAATCACTAAGATAATCAAGATCAAAATACCATTCAGGACCCTTGCCTTGGATGTTTGACTTCTCTTCAAAATACCTGAGATTTATAGTTTCAATGATCCGCTTGGCTTGGAGATTGTAGACACGATAAGCCCGAGAGTGAGCTGAATATCCCACAATGTATCCTTCATCTGCCTTGCCATCAAACTTCCCCAAATTGTCACTAGTATTCAGAATGGTGACTGGACACCCAAAAGGCTTCAAATGAGCAATATTTGGAACTTTGCCCGTTAGAAGCTCATAAGGAGTCTTCTTGTGAGGATTGGTAATAGAAACCCTATTCAAAACATAACTTGCAGTATTAACGGCTTCTGTCCAGAACATGGTTGGAAGCTTAGAATCGGCAGGCATTGTTCTTGCTGCTTCTATTAGTGTCCTGTTCTTTCTCTCTGCCACACCATTCTGTTGAGGAGTTCTTGCTGCACTATAATCTCTTTTGATGCCCTTAGCATTACAAAGTGCTATGAGGTCTTTATTTTTGAACTCGGTTCCATTATCACAACGATACCTTTAACTTTCTTGGACAACTGGTTCTCTATAAGGATAAGAAAATCTCTAAGAATGGAGTAGGTCTCACTCTTGGCAGCCATGAAGAACACCCATGTAAACCTGCTATATCCATCAGTTACCACCAGACAGAATTGTTTGTGGTCAATGCTCCTAATGGAAGTAGGACCAAATAAATCCATGTGTAGTAGCTGCAATGGTTCAGTAATAAGACTAAGAGCAGTAATGGCCTTGAAGGATGCTTTGTGTTGTTTGCCTTTGCTACAAGCAATACAATTTATATCATTTCTAAATGACTTGGGAGGTAAACCAGAGACCAGATTCAGATTTGCAAGTTTGTGAATGGTCTTGAAGTTCACATGCCCCATCCTTCTGTGCCATTGAGTGGCTTCATCTTCTGAGGCTTTAGCAACCAGACATGCTAGTTGACCAGTAGGGTGGACTTCATTCAGCTTGATGCTATAAAGATTGTGTCTTCTAGGGATTCTGAGCAGAACCTGTGAGTCATCCAGAAGCTGAAAGTCTTTGGATAGCACAAGTGCATCAGTATCCGTGAAGAGAACAAACTGCTTCTTATCACAAATCTGAGAGACAGATATCAAGTTGAAGTGTTGAAGTGCTTCCACATAGTAGACCTGCTCAAATTTAGATTAGGCGTCTTAATCGTTCCTTTGCCAGTGATCCTGCCTTCTCCTCCACCAAAATAGACCTTGCCGCCTTGAAATGGTACAAAGTTAGAGAGAAGACTTTTGTTTCCTGTCATGCTCCTGGAGCAACCACTATCAACAATGCCTAGACTAGGATCTTGGTATGGAGTAACCTACAAAAACAAGATAATAAAAAATGCAAAAGTTAGTGTCTTAAGGGGACCCAAACCTTTTCAGGTTTGAGCCTGCCTTGTGGATCTTTAGTAGAGTGCCAAGAAGATTGATGAGATCCACTGTTGTTCCTTGGTTGCCTATGCATCATATGGGTATTGTTATTTGACCAAGAACAACCTGCTGAGGGCTTAATAGCAGTTCCCAAACTTCCCAAACCAAAATACGTGTGGTCCAAATTATGTGGATAAATTGGATTAAAATTTTGAAAATAATTACTGGTGGTTTGTAATCCAATATTTCTCCAATGATCAGAAGCTAAAGGAGAGGACCTTCTAGAAGAAGAAAACGATTGAGCACTAGGATTGAGTCTGCTAGAAGTATATGGGGAAGCTCCTGGTAGACCAGGAGCAGGAAATGCATGATTAACAGAAGCATGTGTGTCATAAAAATCACAATCTTTAATTAAATGAAATGCACTTCCACAAACAAAACATGTTTTAATAAACCTTTTATTAGAATGATATTGTTTCAAACTTCCAACATTATTACACACAATTCTAGGAGAAACATTCTTCCTAGGACTCAATAAACTAGGACCAGACACACTTGACTTAACAGCAACTCTTTCTTCACACATCCTAGCACCAGTAGCAGCATGATCATTCAACTTGGAACTTGTAGGTCTTGACTCTTCACTTGAACCACTAGATGCAGAGTCACTGGCTTTGTCACTGAAAGTACACGAGACAAAGTCATTAGAATTAGTAGAACTTTTTGGGGACTCATGCATCTGTGATCCATCCAAGTCATTATGCCATGAAGTGGGCATAAAAGTTCCAGTAAGAGGAGGAGGGACAGCATGCATTTCTGCTGCTGGTTTAAACCTATTGTAACTAGGTTTTCCCTCTTCCTCTTTGTCGGCATCAAAGACACACGAAAAAGATAAATCAAACACATCTTCTGAATCAATATATTTTTCAAATCTTAAACCTCTTTTAGTTCTACCAGACATGCTACTATCAATCAATTTTAAAATATTTTTAGGTGCCTTTTGCCATTTTTCACATCTCAACATTGTAGCATCTAATTTTTCTTGCATCTCCTGTTTTTCTTTGATACTGGCATCTCTTACTTTTTCTGTATATTTAAGCATATTAGTTGTGTTTTCTAAATCGATGCTTAGTATCCGGATTTTATCCTCATACTCACGTTGAGTATCTTGTAGCCACCTCTTTTGTTGTTCCAATGTGTTTAAAGAAGCCTTATAGGCTTGAACCTCTAAAAAGTACTTATCATTTTGATCATTTACTTCATTAAATTGGGACAACAATTCTGAGTATTTGTCATGACAACCAAGAGGACAACGTTGTACCTGAGGTGAGATGCCCATAAGAGCAAACTCGTCTGCTTCTTCTGCATCAGAGAGATTCCCAGCGATCATTGCAAACACGTCAGTCGAGGATTCAGCTGATTCCAGAGTGGAAGCCTGATGATCATTCCAGTTGACCATTGAGTCAACTGATACCAATGCCTTCTTGTCATCTTTTACCTCCTGAACCTTAAAAGCTGAGTACCTGCTCTTCTCCTGGTCATTCTTGCTAGGGCACTCCCTTGCAAAGTGACCTTGTTGCTGGCAGTTATAACATCGAACCTTGCTTCAGTCGAATCTTGCTGGCTCCCGAGGGTTGTAATTGAATTTTCGACCTGCTTTCTTCTCAAACTTGTGAACCCTACGAGTGAGCATGGCCATCTTCCATTTAAGATCCATTTTATCCAGGTCAAGTTTATCGACCTGTTTGAAGTCATCAAAAGCAAGTTGTTATTGAGCATCAACATCAGCCACAAAAGAATGGAGAACAGCTTCTACCATACTTCCAGACTTGGCAGTAGGATCAGGAGCAGAAGTATGCTGAAAAGTATGTTGAGAGGACACAGTATTGCTTGGGCTACTAGCATATGACATGGGACTGGATGCCATAGAACTCACAAAGGCAGAATTAGCAGGAGTGGGAAAAGAGTCACTTGAATAGCCTCTCACATGAGGTTCAAAAGTTCTGAGCTTATGAAATAGATCATCAAAGTTGAGATAGTCAAGCCCACCTTTGGCTTTGAGAGAGATCACCACCTGATTCCATGAGTATGGTAAGGCTTTAAGAAACCGTGCATTAATATCACCATCATCAGGCTTTGAACGAAGTTGATTCAATTGGCTCAATATCTTCTGAAACCTGTCATACCCTTGATGTAAACCTTCAGTTTCTGAGATTTTGAATTCTGTGAATTCATCTCTCAGCATGGATCTTCGCATTTTCTTTGACTCCTCATTTCCACCAAACCTTGCTTTTATACCATTCCAGATCTCTCTGGCATCATCCAAATGGTAGAAGTCACCCATGTGATCATCAGGAAGAGATTGAAGCAAAAAAAATTTTGCTTTGACCTCCTTCTGAATAGCTATGATTTCTTCATGAGATTTAGGGTCAAGAAGAGTAATATTACCATTCTTGTCTCTTCCAGTTAGCTTCCTGCTGTTTCCATTGAGAATAATCTTCCAAAGGTCTTGATCAGTATTGGTGATCCACCATTCCATCTTCATTGCCCAACTATCATATTCATCCTTTTTCAGAAGAGGGAATTTACCATTCGTGTTGGAAACCGTAGCAACGATCTACTGAGGTTGCACAATTTTAGGAGTGTTGTCTTCTCCTGTTTGAGTAGAAGTTGAGGCAGACATGTTAAATCAAAAATGTCAGAAATAAGAAAACTTGATTCTTCTTGTATAGAGACCCTTCCAGGCTCTGATACCACTTGTTGAGTCTACTAGATGTAGATCTTGCAGCCTGTCAGGAACGGTGAATGACTTCTGTAATCACAAGTCAATCCACAGAGAGACTCTATACACAATATGAATGCAGAATACAAATATAATAAAGAAGAACAGAATAACTATAAAGACTTGATCCTTTCTAAGGATTTCTAATATTGATAATCACTAGAACTACGTTTGGTGAAGGTGTGTCTAACCCTTCTGCCTAAGGTTCCTTTTATACTACAAGGAAACCCTAATACAGCATTAAACAAAACGTGTAAAACTGATATGCATATCCTTTCCTAACATATCTCATGCATATCCTAACAGAATAATAAACAAATAATAAAGTTTGACTTTGACCAGGACCAGGAGCACGACTTGCTCCTACTACTACTAGGACCAGGAGGAACTACATACCTCCTAGTCTACCTATTACATTTAACTATTACAATGGTCCTAACAGTATGCAAACATAAACAAACTTGGAATTGATGATTTTGTGCACAAGCTTACAAAAGCAAAATGCACAACTTGTATAACAGGTCAAACAACAAGGCTTTAAGATTGACACCTTAAAGACCATGCTAGCTCAGTTAGAAGGGAGAAAGAGGAAATTTTTGGTGATTTTCTCTTATAATGATGGGAATGATGATGAGGATGCTTCCAAAGGGGAGGAAGAACCTAGGAATGGTGGAACTGGGGAGACTGAATATTATGATTATTTAGGTGGTGATGCTAGTGGTGAAAAGGGAAGTGGTGAATATGGTAGTGATAAAGGCAGTGACAAAACTAAAGACACTACAAATATTCTAATATAGATGGGTTAAGCTTCTATGTCTCCAAGTGTTTCCCATGCAACCAAAATTACCCCTGCTTTTACAAGTGTCCCCTATAAGTGTTTCCATTCCCCCTGCTATTACAATAGTTGCCCTTTCTAGGATGGTTACTAGGAGGCAAAGATAGAAAGGGATGGTTATTCAAGATCTAACACATACAAAGTCTTACCTTCCTACGATTGATTTAAGAGACAAAGGGGAAAGTATATTGGTGTAGGAGGCAAACAACACCCAAGTCTGCATAGGTTTAATATGACTCTGAGTTAGATAGAAGCTTTGCAGAACATGAAACAGAACCAGAGCTAGATATTAATTGGAATTTAGAGGAGGAAGAAGCTGGTAATCAACAACAACTTTCAGAAGAAAAATTAGCTGAAATGGTTAAGTAGCTAGACTGGTCTTAACCTATGATTGGAAACTTTTTGGAACAGTACAAAGGCTACAGGGATACTCTTTCACTTGAGGATGGGTATGAGCTTGTAGAAATGACACTTAACTTTCAGAAAGACAAAACTAGAGTTCTAGAGTTTCAAGCTAGGCAAGAGAAGGGTCTAATCTCCAAAGCGGGAAAAAAGAAGCACTACAAAGCTATTCTCAGAATTCATAATGATGGGGGCAAAAAATTTCACTGGTGTGTCTTTTGAGAGACTTGAAGAGCTGGACGTTCCTGTCATATGGAGTATGGAGAGTTTTATTGATCCTGATTCAAAAATGGAAAGAAAATTTCAGGAGGATCATAAAAGGTTTATGGAAGCTTGTATGTCAAAGAGTAAGAGACCTACTAAAGATGATCAGAAGGCTTCTCCATCATTACCAGAAGCTGCTACAACTGTTCCAAGCTTATCTGAGCAAAGAACAACTAAGAGAGTGAAGAGGATGGAAAAGCTTGGTAAGTTTGTTTATGATAATGTGGGCCATCAGAGGAGGAACTAAATAAATGTCTAGAATTGGTTGTGTTTGAGGATTTTATTCCAGAACCCTCATATCCAAGTATCCAATTGTTAAATATGAAGATTATTATGACAGAGGCATGAGTTGGTGGAAATGGTACAAGTTTAGAGGTCATACTGAAGCTTACCAAATATTTCAGTAAAATGTTCTAATCTTTAGATAGAGAAGACCTAATGAGCCGTGGAGGGTCTTAAAAGCCAAATTTAGGTCTAATCCACCTACATATGCTGATGGCAAGGATTTTGAGCTTTAGACAACTACGTAGAGGATGTATGAGACTGAACCTGGTGATGTTGCTTTTAGTTATCAAAAGAATTCTCTAATGATTTATTGGAAGTTGTTTACTTCATATGGAGTGTATGAGTTAGTAATGTTTGGGATTATTGTGCATTTATTGATAGACATATATTATCCTCTTACACAGGAAACTTTGAAGAATATATTGAGTACTAAATTGCATGTTGATGATCTCAACCATAATCCTTATAAATTTCTCACGTTTCTACACAACCATATTCTCAAATGAAGCCGTTTTGTAAGCATCCTCATAGTACTTAGTTTTTATTCAAGAAACTTGTGTACAAGGGTGATCACAAGTTTAGGGGAAGATTGTTAGTGTGACAACTATGGTTTTGACGGGACAGCTATCACCCTTAGAACTTTAATTTGTGTATAGGATTTCTTGGATTATGTGCTTTATATGTGTTCTTATGTGTTATAATGTGATGAAGAATGAGTGAGATGAATTACATGAATGATTAATCATGTTACATGTTATAAATGAATGGAAATGAAAGAGAAGTGAAATGATCACGCGAAAATTTCGTGAAAGTTGAATTATCGTTTTCGTAGGATTATGTATGTATCATACGTGATGTATGTACATTAGACATATATTATATATATTCTATAAGTATTATATGAGTTTTCTATTTTAGGAATGTTTTGAACATAAAGTCCAGATCGAAAATTACGCAGAAAGTCAAAAAATTAGCGAAAGGGTGTCCGGTTTCAACCCGAAAGTGTATAGAAGTATAGGTAGACATAAAATATAATGGGGAGAGTGTAAATAACCCGAAGTTAAGGGGGTGAGTCGTGGATGGGCTGTTATGGCAGACTAAGGGAAGGAAACGGGTAGGAAAGGCCCAAGTAGAGTCCCTTTTGGGCTCAAACTTGTTAAGAAGGTTACCAAAGCCTATATAAACACCCCCTAGACCCCTAAAAACGACCCATAACCCTACAATATATCTATTATCAGTTGAAACATCCATGGGGAAGATCAGAACCGAAATATTGCATAAGGGTTAAAGTTGCTTTGCGAGGACTTGCGTAGCTATGCTTTCAGGTGAGTTTCATAGTCCCTTGTCTTTTAAATAGTTTTACTCCATTAAGGAATGGTAATAATGCTTGTACAAATATGTGTTGTAAAATGTTGTTTTAAATTGTATGGACATCAATGTGCTAGTATGTGACTTGTTTGGAATGTGATATTGTGGGAGCAGATGGGTACGCCTACCCTATATGATTAATTGTGAAGGAGCGGATGGGTACGCCTACCTAGTGTTATGATTTGAGATGGTACCATGGGAGCGGATGGGTACGCCTACTTAGTGTAATTGTAGATTGGGGAGCGGAGAGACATGTGCCGTCTCAGTGTATGTTTTTATGTTTGCTTGTTTACATGTAGTAGTTGCTGTCCAAAATGATAAATGATATGATTTTGATTTGTTAATGAGCACAACAATGAACTATTTTTGTGTGTCTTAAACTTATGACTCTCACCAACTTTATGTTGACGTGTTTTAGCATCATTTTCAGGGTTGCTTAGCGATGATAGAAGCTTTAGAGATAAAAGGATTAGAGAGACCGTAGGCTTGCATTGTGGAGTTTATGTTTATTTGTTTATTTGATGTTGTGCATTATATGAGATTGTTGAATGTTTATGGCATTGTCATAACACGCCTTATTTATATATGTCATCTTTTAGTTTATCCTCTATGTGACACCATTGTGTTGTGACGATGTCCACGAAGTTTCACCTTGTGTTTCCGCCAAGGCGAGGTGTTACAGATTGGTAATTAGAGCCAAGGTTATAGAGAATTAGGTGGTTTAACCTAGACTATAACCTAGGAGTCATGGAAGTAGTTATGCTTTAAGGTTTAAATAGAATGGTGGCGATATTAGGATGCGAGTATATCATTTTACCATGTTTTGTTTTAGGATCCTTTGCGATTGATGTTCTTTTAAATATTGTTGATTTTTATTCATGATGACTTGTTTCAAATTAATCGGTTATCTATCTTGTGCGCAATTTTTCGATATTATATGTTTGTTTCGAATTTTAGACTAGTATGGATTGAACCATAGTCGTCCATACTTAGTCATATGTTTCTTTCTTTTCGAATTTTAGACTAGTATGGATTGAACCATAGTCGTCCATACTTAGTCATACGTTTCTTTCTTTTCGAATTTTAGACTAGTATGATTGAACCATGGTCATCCATACTGTTAATGCAATGATGCCTAAAAACGTTACTTGCATTTTTCGGTCTCGCTTTGTTTTGATTACGACAATATGTAATAACAAGCATTTACGAAAACAATGAAAAACGAATTCTTGAGTTCAAGTATTTTTCATTTCAACCATTATCACTTAAGGTATGTACAAACAAATACTCATCCTAATTAAGTGATCAAGGATTTAATCTTTTTATAAAACTCACTTTTTATTAAGTGTAACAAGTTTTTATTAAACTTTATTTTTAAGAAAATGTTTTATTAAATTAATTATTTGAAAATTTGAAAATGGCATATTCTATCTTGGTTTGGAATATCCTTTCAAGATATTTTAATCACCAGATTTGAAGCATACCACTAAATGACAAAAAAGAGCGGAGTCTACTCCGGCGACTCCTTAAGTGGCTATGTGGTTCCTTATCGATAAGGAACCGTGGGTATCTATAAGGAAACGCGGCCAGATATAGCCGTTGGAGCCTTGTCTTATAAATAGTGGACCATTCTCAGATTTTCTCTTCACCTCTTTTGCACATATATTTCTCGATTCTTTTATACTTCTAAAATCACTCAAATCCTTGGTCATTTGGTTGATTACTACTTGTTTAGAAGTGAATCTTTCTTCTCCCATCTCTTCCTCTCCAAGTGCAAAGAGAAGAACAATTTCATCCTTAAAGTATTGTGTCTACCTCAAAGATACATTGAAGATCAAATCTTATTTATTCATTGTTGTGTCATTGTTGTGAAGATCCAAGTAGTTGTGTCTATTTGGAAGTTGTGTATGTATTAAGGTTAACACTTGGTCCTTAAAGTATATTGGTGTAGATTGGTCCTAGCTAAGATTAGGGCTCGACTTTTAGCTTAGAGTCGGAAATTAGATAAGCAACGTTGTGTACGGTTTCTCCACCTTAAGGAGCTTGTTGATTAGTGAACACTCGAGTAAGTAGTACTCGAGGAGTGGAGTAGGTACGAGTAGTGAGCTTTGTTGTCGAACCACTATAAATCCTTGGTGTTTGGTTTGATCTTTCTTTTCCTTATCTCTTTACATTCATTATTCTTTATACTTGTGATTATTAGTTTAGTTGCACTATCCCTTGTTCATATTGTGTATAAGAAGGTTTCACATAATTACTCAAGTCTAAGTTTTTGAAAAAGATTTTTAAAAACCGTCTTTGGACAAGTAAATTTTAAGAAACTATTCAACCCCCTCCCCTTCTAGTTTCTACAATTGGTATCAGAGCGTGGTTGCTCAAGCCTTTTTAAAATATATTGTGTTTTAAAACTTGAGTCGATCTATGGATTCCAACAAGTACCTAGAAGGGCAATCCATGCAAAGACCACCTCTTTTTTAAACCGGTAGTTTTATTTATTAGAAAAATAGATTTGAGACTTATGTGAAATCAAAAGATTTAGATCTTTGGCATCTTATTACCCATGGTGATTTTTTTGCCTTATCAATATAATGAAGTTTCTAAAAGCAAAGAGATAGTCACTTTTGACAAAGCTAATGATGACACTAAAAGGAAACTTGCTAAAAATAATGAGGCCAAAATGGTGATTTATAATGCTTTACCAAAGAAAGAGTACGAAAGGATTTTCACGTGTGAAACCGCTAAAGATATATGGAACACTCTTTTATTAACCCACCAAGGTAATAGCCAAGTAAAAGAAAGTAAAATCGATCTTCTTGTTCAACAATATGAAAAATTTGTCATCGTAGAAGATGAAACTATTGATAGTGCATTTGCTAGATTTAACACTATTATTACTACTCTAAAAGCACTTGATGAAGGTTTCTCTAGCAAGAACAATGTTAGGAAATTTCTTAGGGCGTTTCATCCAAAGTGGAGAGCCAAAGTCACGGCAATTGAAGAATCAAAGGATCTAACCACATTATCACTCGATGAACTCATTGGCAACTTGAAAGTTCATGAGATGATAATTTTGAAGGACTCGGAAATGGTAAAAACCAAGAGTGAAAGAAAGTCTCTAGCACTCAAGGCCAAGAAGGCGCAAAGTGACCATGAAAGCTCCTGGGATAGTGATGATGAGGAATATGCCATGGCAGTTAGAGACTTCAAGAAGTTCTTCAAGAGACGAGGTCAACACGTGAGGCAACCAAGCAACGAGAAGAAATCCTTCTCCAAAAACCGATTTACCAAGGATGATAAAGGTGATAGGAAATGCTTTAGATGTGGTGATCCGAACCATTTCATCGGTGATTGTCCTAAGCCTTCACGCGACAAGTACCACACGGCGTTCGTTGGAGGTTCATGGAGCGATAGCGGTGAAGATGTTGATGACAAGCCCAAAGATGAGAAATGTCTTATGGCTCACACTTCTAAAGAGGTACATTCTGAAACCGATTATTATAGCAATAATAGTTCTTCTCAAGTTGATATCGAATTAGAAGGCCAATACAATAATTTACATAAACTTAGCCTTAAATTCATTGAAAAGAACAAAGTGCTAAAATCAACTAGAACTAAGCTTGAAAATGAGATTAGTGAGCTAAGAGAGAAATTAGCTAAGCTTAAAAAAACAAATAAGTTGATTTAGGTTGTCTAAAATGTGAAAACCTTAGACAAGAGAATGAAGATCTCAAGAGTACATCCATTAAATTGGAAAAGTTCATGAAAGGTACTAGTGCTCTTGATGATATGTTAAACAAACAAATTCATTCTAAAGAAAGACTTGGGTTGGGATATAACACTAATGAAGCATCTCCTAGTGAACCTAAACAAGTTAGGTTTTTAGAAAAACGAACCTATGTACGCGGTACGTAAGTATATGGTGCGGTTCCTTATAGCGATGGAACCGCGGGTAGTGATAACGAACCGCGGACAGAAGTTAGTTTTTGTGAGAATCCTGAACTTTCTGAAAAGTCTATCTTAGGTGAAGGGCCAAAACATATTCTTGTTAACAAGGTCAAAGTACCTATTCTTCAAAAAACTACTCTAGGTAAATTCTACAAGCCCTTGAGTAAACCTCTAATGGGAACTAGAAATTTATCTAGACAAACATCTACTCCTCCAAGAATACGCAATGAGTCAAAACCTAGAAGTAGAAAACCTACACCAAAAAGGGACGATCAAGCTAAGTCACGACCTAGAAGTAAAACTCCAATACCTCGAAGAAATAACAATAATTGTATATCAAGATCAAAGATACCTAGGAGAAACAGTGGAAAACAAAATGGCCATATGAATTGGAACAATTATCAACAAAAATATTTTTCCCCATGGGGAATGTCTCCTCCATTAATGATTCCCAACCAAATGCAAAGGATGTTTGGAACTAACAACTTTGGACCCATGAGATATTGGGGACCAAATGTTTGATCTTGTGTGTTGTTACCTAGATATGCTTGGGAATCGATTTAGAGCCCGACGAGTGGATTAAGGATAGTGGATGTTCTAAACACATGACGGGTAATCGAAGTTTTTTCTCGCACTGTAAAGCATATGATGGTGGTAACGTTACATTCGCTAGTAATCGACGTGGTAATATCATTGGCAAAGGTACGGTTTCTCTTGACTCCATGACCATTGAAAATGTAGAGCACGTAGATAACTTAGGTTTTAACCTTCTAAGTATAGGTCAAATTTGTGACAATAAGTGTAAGGTCATCCTTTCAGAATATGACAGTGAAATCGTAAAAGATGGAAAGGTCATTGGAAAAGGTGTTAGAAAGCATTGGTTTTATGTCATGAAGGTCAATAGGAAGTCAAAGGACAACTTATGTCTAGCTACTTTAGATGATAGTTCTACTCTTTGGCATAGGAGATTAGGTCACGCTAATATGAGTTTAATTCAATCTTTAGTATCTAAGGAGTTGATAAGATATCTCCCCAAGATAAAGTTTGATAGTCACTTTTGTGATGCTTGCAAAGTTGGGAAGAAAGTTCACTCAAGTCACAAAGCCAAGAATTTGGTTTCGACCTCTCGGTGCTTAGAGCTCCTACATATGGATCTCTTTGGACCTTCCGCCATACGAAGTTATGGAGGTAACCTTTATACCCTAGTCATAGTTGACGACTATTCTAGATTCACTTGGACTACATTTTTGGCGTCTAAGAATGAGGCTTTCGATCACTTCAAAATTTTTAGTCGAAGAATCCAAAATCAACTAGGATGTTCAATTGTCTCTATTAGGACGGATCATGGTAGGGAATTTGATAATGAAGTGCAATTCGGTGCCTTTTGTGAAGCTCATGGTATTACTTATAACTTCTCGGCTCATCATACTCCAAAATCAAATGGGGTAGTTGAAATGAAGAATAGGACCATCCAAGAGATGAGTAGGACGGTGTTAAACGAGCAATATTTTCCACAAAAATTTTGGTGCAATGCCGTGGACACATCGACCTATATTCTCAACCGAATTCTTATTCGACCTTTCCTAGGAATGACCCCCTATGAGATTCTTAAAGGTAAGAAACCCTCATTGGAATACTTTAGGTTGTTTGGAAGCAAGTGCTTCATTCTCAAAACCAAAGATTACCTTACTAAGTTCGACCCAAAGTCGTACAAAGGTATCTTTTTAGGTTATTCCCAAACTAGCAAAGCCTACATAGTTCTTAATAGAACCTCGGGTGTAATTGAAGAATCATTTAACGTGACATTCGATGAAACCCCTCCTTCATCTAAGACATCACCTTTGGTAGAGGATGATTTGGATGAAATGGACATAGTTAAAGCCAAAGATGTTAGAAACAAAAGAGTTGAAGACCTTAATGTTGAAAAGGAAGTAAACATTAAGGAGCCAAAGGATCATCCTCTCGACAATGTCATAGGCGAATTAAATCAAAGGACCCTAAGATCTTAAGTCCAAAATCAAAGTAACTTCTTTTGATTCGTTTCCTTTATTGAACCAAAGAATGTTAAAGAAGCTTTGATGGATGAGAGTTGGGTCATCGCTATGCAAAATAATTGAATCAATTCATTGGTAATGACGTTTGGGAACTTGTTCCTCCACCTAGAAGTTCTACCATTATAGGAACCAAATGGGTATATAGGAATAAGTTAGACAAGAATGGTGTTGTGTCTCGTAACAAGGCTAGACTTGTAGCTCAAGGCTATAATCAACAAGAAGGTATTGATTATGACGAGAAATACGCACCCGTAGCAAGATTAGAATCCATTAGAATCCTTTTAGTCTACGCTTGTGCCTTAGACTTTAAGCTTCAACAAATGGATGTAAAGAGTGTGTTTCTTAACGGTTTGATCAATGAGGAGGTATATGTGGCTCAACCTCCCGGCTTCATTGATTTTGAGAAACCGGATCATGTTTACAAGCTTAAGACAGCTCTTTATGGTCTCAAACAAGCACCCAAAGCTTGGTATGATAGACTTAAAGCGTTTCTTGTAAAACATGAGTATACCATGGGGATGGTAGACAATATGCTCTTTACAAAGAAGAAAGGTTCTCATCTCATTATCGTACAAATATATGTTGATGACATTATATTTGGTTCAACTTGTCAATCATTGTGTGATGACTTTCCCAAAATCATGCATGACGACTTTGAAATGAGTATGATGGGAGAACTTAACTTCTTTTTAGGACTCCAAATTAAACGAATGGACGGTGGTATTTTCTTTAATCAATCTAAGTATGTTAAAGAAATGCTAAAGAAATTTGGATTAGAAGACTCTAGACCAATGAAGACCCCTATGGCCTCGGATACTAAACTCACCGTAGATGATGATTGTGAGTCAGTAGACAAAACCAAATATAGAGGTATGATTGGTAGTTTGTTTTTCCCAACGGCAAGTCGACCGGATATCATGTTTAGTGTTTGCCTTTGTGCTCGCTTCCAAGAGGCTCCCAAAACCTCTCACCTTGAAGCGGTTAAGCGTATCTTCCGATACATTAAGGGTACTATACATTTAGGATTATGGTATCCTAAAAGTACCGACGTAGAAACCATTTTCTACGCGGACTCGGATCATGCGGGAGTCTATGTGGACTAGAAAAGCACTAGTGGAGTTTGTACCTTCATGGGTTGTTGTTTAACTTCTTGGTTCTCTAAGAAACAAACCGCTCTTGCAATATCCACCACGGAAGCCGAGTATGTGAGTGCCGGTAAAGCTTCTCAACAAGCTCTATGGATGAAGCAATCGCTTGTTGATTATGGGATTTCTCTTGATGATGTTCCCATCATGTGCGACAATAAGGGTGCAATAGACCTTAGCAAGAATCCCGTGCAACATTCGCTAACCAAGTACATAGAGATTCGCCACCATTTCCTTAGGGATAATGTTCAAAAGGGGAACATTTCAATTGAGAAGGTGCCCTCGGTATAAAACTTAGCCGATATCTTCACTAAGCCGCTTAAGATGGAACCTTTTAATTACTTGTGTCTAGGTCTAGGTTTAATGGAACATATTCCTTAATTGCGCATTTTATTAATCGAGTTTTTTTCTCTTTTGAGTCTTTTCTTTATTTGAGTCATTGAGTTTTGCAAACTCTTTTTGGAAAACCTCTCTTCTCTTTTTCAAAAGGGAAAATACCTTGAAAATACATTAAACTTACCAATTTTTATGGTGTTGTGTAGTCAACTTTTTTTTTCTCATTATATCAACGAACTTTTAAAATTTGACTTTTGTGTGTAGCAGGTGACCTGCTCAACCCTTAACCGGTTTCTTATCCATATTCTTTACACCATTAGTCCTTTAATTTAACAATCATTAAAAAATAACATACAAGTTTATAACTTTCTGTTACTCATTTATGCTCATTAAAATCAACATCATCTTACCATTTTTTTCCACTCATCACTACCACTGTCATGCTCTTATTATTCTGTCACTGGCTCCATCAAAACACCACCTTCGTCGCCGTCATACTCCCATCATCACCACCATCAGACAAAACCAAAACCAAAACCAAAAGAATAAATTATCATGTATTTGATAATTACATACACATACAAACTGTCAATAACTACCACACTAATTTACAATCACACAAAATCCATTTAAGACTTTCTAGACAGCCCTATCTATCACCGATCTTTTTTTGAAGTTGATTTATCTTTTGATTTGATGAATCTTTTTTGTAGTTGTTTCAATACCTTCTAAACAACCCCAGCAGTATCAAACCATTCAAGATTTTCTACATCTCTTTATGTGTCAATCCATTCCTTAAATAGAGGTTTAGAGAAGATCATGGATATGGTTTCGTTATGGTGGCAGGCTGGTAGCCATAGATGTTTAGTAGATTTAGGTATATGAATCGTAAAGCTGATCTGGATATATTTATGAGTATGTAGCAGAGTTTGGTAGATCATGTATAGCGGATCTTAAATAAATGGATTCAAATAATTGGATCATGTATATATGAACATGGCAGATCTCGACGAAGGATTTTTTTATGTTTTACAGTATATGTTTTGAATAATAAAAATAATAATAATAATGAAGCGTGTGGTTTTTATAAAAATAAAAATATAAAAATTAAAAATAAATAATAATAGTAATAATAATATAATAATAATAAACAAATATATTTTTTATTTATAATAATAGTTATTATTATTATCAAATAAAAATTTTTGTGTTTAGATTAATAATAATACGAATTAATAATAGTCATAATATTTTTTTTAAGAAAATCAAATACAGATAAACGATCGTTAGTATAAAGGATTGACATTGAAAAAAAAGTAAACAGACGTTAAAATTACATGTGCCACGTAGGTAGTAAAGGGACAGCAGGTCATCTGCTACACACAACGGTCGAATTTTAAAAGTTCTTTTATACAATGAGAAAAAAATTTTGACTACACAACACCATAAAAATGGGTAAGTTTAATGTATTTTCAAGGTATTTTCCCTTTTCAAAATTCTCAAAGTTCTTTTGAAAATGGTCGAGAAATGTTTTTGCATTGTTAATTCAATCTAAAAACGTTTTTCATAGCTTCTTGTTGTTAATCTTGAGATTACATAATTCATATGTATGTGTCTCTCAAGTATAGCAAGAACAAAAGTGAACTATGGAGGATCATTGTATCATAACTTATTGTCTAGTTCAACACACCTCCAACATCGATTTTCATTAAAATCCATGCATTTTGGTCAAAACCTTGTTTGGTGAGTTATTGTGTGATTTCTTTGTCTATCTTTGCTTTTTAGCATATCTCTATGATTAGTTAGACTAGAAAAATAGGATTTGCTGAATTAGAAAATCCTCCTTTATCACCAAAATCCACCCACTGTAGGCGGTTCTTTAAAGAGACCGCGACTCCATATCAATATGGAACCACCGGTGGAGAAAAGGAACCGCAGGCAGTGCTTCCTATTTCGGGTATTTCTGAAACTCCAAATTTGTTCCAACACTTTTTGGAATCTTTGTTTCAACCCTTTGACCACCCTTAAAATATCTTGAGCTTTCTCTATTTAACCCTAAGCATTTTGTATCCTTTCTCAAATCAAAATGTCTTATTCTCCAAATGAAATCCTTGATTCTTCTCCATTTTCTCCAATTGTTTTAAATCCTAATTCACCCAAGAACACTCAAAATCATATTTCTTCCCCTTATAAGAATTTTGATTGTGGAACTTCTTTTCTTCCACCACTAGCCTTTAGTGTTCTTCATCCTTCACGTGATAATGTCATGCATCATGAAACATATTGTCATTGTTGTCAATATCAACATCTTGCTATGGCTCATATCTATGAGAAGTTGAATTACATCAAAAGTCTCTTAGTCAAACCTCCTCTTCACTATGACTATGAGATTACTACCAAGCCACCACCTCCTTCCGCCAGTACTTTGTCTTTTATCTAAGCATTGGTTGCTTACCTTCAAGACATATAGTTTAAGCAAATCTTAGAGTTCTAGTTTAACTAGGATTAGATTTATGTTTTTCTTTTGGCTTGTTTTATTTTACATACATATTTGTATGTTTTATTTCCTTGTATCTTTTATTCATGTTTTTCTTTTAACATTACTTATCTTGAATCTTGGTCTCTTCTCTTTTATTTTTTTTGTGACCTTTGCTATATCTTGTTGGGTGTCTCTTCTCTTCTACTAACCCTTTTATGTAGCTTGTCACCATATCTCGATTCCTTGGTGCCCCAAGAAAGGGGGAGTAAATACCAAGGGGGAGCATTTGCAAAGTCTTATTCTTCTCTTCTACAAAGACTTTTGCAACCTTTTTGCTTCGACAAAGGGGGAGAAGTGAAATAAACTCGTCTTCCAAAATCTTGTTTTTTATGTGATTGAGTTTATGTATTGTCGAAATCAAAAATTGGAGATTGTTAATGCAATGATGCCTAAAAACATTACTTTCATTTTTTGGTCTCGCTTTGTTTTGATTACGACAATATGTAAAAACTAGCATTTACGAAAACAGTGAAAAACAAATTCTTGAGTTTAAGTATTTTTCATTTCAACCATTATCACTTACAAACAAGTACTCATCCAAATTAAGTGATCAAAGATTTAATCTTTTCTTAAAACTCACTTTTTATTAAGTGTAACAAGTTTTTATTAAACTTTATTTTTAAGAAAATGTTTTTGTAAAACCCTAAAGTTTGGTTTGTATTTTATTCTAAATATAACCTTAAGTTTATATAATTAACATTTGATATTAAAACATTAAGTTATAACAATTTGTGTATTATACACTTTTAACGTAAGATAATTATTTTTATAAAAATATGTTCGTTTCTAAACTTTTGCTTAAAAATTACTTAAGATTAATAAAATATCAATAGTTATTCTTATGATCATATTGATGGTAATGATTAGTAACCGACAATATCACATTTATATATGTACATGCATTTGAAGTTATAGTAAGCAAATCATGTTATTTAAATAACACACTTACGTTACGTATACTTGGTCAAAATAATAACGCATTCAAACTCCGTCTTTGTCGACAAGTTAGTTTATCAAGCTTAACATACGCTCCTATGTGACCATCCACATTAATTAACTCCCCTTTGAATCTCATGAAACAAAAAAAACTACGCATTTGACAAAGCTAAATTCAGTCTGTAAATATAAGGTTTAAAGCCTAACGTATGTGTTCGTCCCAAGGAGTTTTGTCTCACTATTCTAGTTGGAGTTCGGGTTAGGGTTGTTGCGGATTTCAGATTCTATTCGTGTGGGTGGCTTGTTGTGTTGGCGATGAGTCGCGGGAGGGGTTCGGTTTATGCGCAGGTTAAGGTCTGGATTCATGATTTGCCGCGTGGCTGTTCGTTTAGGACTCGGTAGTATGTCCCGTTTATTTATAGCCTTCATGGTTATATTAGGAAGGTTGTTTTTACTTCCTTTCGAATTGAGGTAAATCTTTCACCACCATCACAATACATAAACATGTTTGAAACTATGAAACCCTCATGCTAAGATGATATAATCAAAGTTTACCATTAAGATGGAAATAGTTGTAAAGTATTATGTTAGCATGGTAGTAATAGTAATAATCTTTTTAACATATACTCTCTCAATGTTTTAAAATGAAGAACTAAAAACTAGGAACTAGATACAAGAAATTAAGAAGTCAAAATGGATTTCGGTACTATATGATCAGTATCTTTTGCTCTCGAATTATGTCGCATCGATAAATTATATTTGACAACTCTCATGCATAGTATTTGTGGTTTATGTACATAAAGGAAAGACAATAAAATCGGACTAATACAAATGACATATATAACGTCTAGACTACAAACACATGGTATAAGATGGCTAGATTTAATAATGATTGGTTACAAATTGTTGTAGATTGTTGGAAAAGGATTTAAGTGGGTCATTACCGAGTACGTGTTAGGTTGTTTAAGCTAAGGTACGGGTATTCCTATCTCTCTACTATTATGTGTCTTTTTTCGTTCGATTTGTCGTACGGATTTCCCGTCCTTCAGTATGGACATTCCTTTCTAAGCACGATTAGGATTCCCCGTCTGTAGCCAAATGTTTTCCCAGTTAAATGTTTAACTATACATGAATTGCTATAATAACTATATTAAATTGCCTGAGCTTTATATACATGCATGAACAGTTATAACTAGTTACGGAGGTACCGTAACCATGACACTTGAGGTACCGGTGTCATGACTCCTCTAAGGGGGAGTGATTTCTCGTAGCGTCCCTTTTATTTCAGCTTGGCCATATATCAGTAGTATCATGGGTGCATCCTATTTTATCAGTTTACAGTTTATCAGGTGAATGTGGTGTGTGTTATACATCCTTCACATAGGAGCTGATCCCTCCACCCAGCTTATCAGTTAGAGGTCGCCCCTCTACAGCATGACGAGGTCACCCCTCTATGTATTCATGTATACGTTGTTACAGCACATGATCTATATAAGCTCTTGGGACTTAAAATACAGTAATTACAGGTTTTCATATTAAATAGTTAATAGTTCAGCTTTATCAGTTATAAACCAGGTTTTCCAGAACATACATAGTATCCGCTGCATTTTACTTATCAGTCTTTCAGTTTCAGTATTTTCTTTTATCTGTTCAGCTTAGTATTCTAGATCCTTCTTTTATATTCCAGTTATTCTTATCATGTCATTATATCTGTTCACTGAGCGTATTGCTCAGCTGTATCTTCTTTCCATGACTCATACGGCAGGTACCCAAGGACGGACTTGAGCATTTAGCGGACGTGCATAGGATGGGAGCTACATGATACTTCTATTCCTTTTGCATTTCATTTACTTTATGCAGAGTTTGAGTTTATGTTTGGGAGCTGATGTTTGATTTCGGTTTTCCTTTATGGTCATGTATGTTGTATTACATATTACCTTGCATGCTTTGATGACACGCCATAATTACACGTAATGGTCTATTATCAAAGTGGGGTGTTACAATTATGGTATCAGAGACCTAGGTTCGACCTGTAGGCTCTAAAACTTGACTTGTGACTAGTGGGTAGTCACTAGGAACTTTCTAGATTTTGGCATTGTTGTCTTCCTTGTTTCTCATGCATTTTATCATTCAGTTTTGTAAGTTTTGACTAAGTAAAAGGTTAGTACAGGACTGGCCATATTTAGTCGCATGTGCTTTTTAGTTGGATTTTGTTTTGGTGAACCGACCCATAGGCGTTCACTTTTGCCATTCAGATTTTGTTGGTGAACCGACCCATAGGCGTTCACCATTGCTCATGTCAAATTTCATGTATTTCAGTTGAAAGTTGTTTTGTGAATCGACCCATAGGCGTTCACCTTTTTCATATCATGATGTTTCATTGAAGTTGAATGGTATGGATTGGACAACAGCCATCTATATTTAGTCCAGATTGTAAATTTCTATACATGACAGTTCTCGTAAAATTTTGACGAGTATGGATCGAACCATAATCGTCCATACTTAGTCACATGTCTTCTCCTTCTTTTTGGTAGATTTAACCATAGCCATCCACACCAGTTGATGTTAAACTTAAGTTGATTATCCTTTTATGTTCTTTGTAACAGTCAAGTTTTCATACTCTCACGTGGATGTCGTTTTCATGCTTATTAAGTCTCATGTCTCCTTATGAAGATTATGTTTTCAGCAGGGTAATGATGTTTTCATGCTAAGATACAGAAGGATTTCAGTAAAATTCTGTTTTCATGATAAATCATGTTTGGTCTTCATCAATCATGTCTCCATGCTGACCATTGATGAAACTCCGTTTAATCATACTTTTTAGCCTCTATACAACCAGCATTAAGTCTACGCATGAATTGCCGGCCTATCATGTTACTCGTTTTAGTTCAGTTGCTACCGTTTAAATCAATTTATTACTTTTGATCATGTCAGATGATTGACACCAATATCGGTCATCCCATAAAATTTGCCACCGGATCCATGTGCAGTATTTCAGGTATACTCCATGTACAGTGTTCCATATGTACTTCAGGTACAGTATTCCAGGTGTACTCCATCTACCTTACTCCATGTGTATTGTTAATAGATCCTCAGTCATCTCACGCGTATTCTACTTGCCGATATTCTACTAGATGCTAATGATGCCCATAAGTTGGAAACTTTACCAGATACTGATGCTGCTCACACCTCGGAGACTTTACGAATGCTGATGCTTCTCATACCTTGGAGATTCCACAAGATGCTAATGTTGTTCATAATATGAAGATTTTACGAAGCAAGGACGGAGACCATATATTTGAAATTCCAGACAAGAATATACTTCAACCATCAGACGCTACCATTTCACTTCCATGCCTTTACCTCCTCAGTTAGATGTCACACATCACTCAGCTAATCTTTCAGTCAGAAGAGTGGGAACCGGTACCCAGCCGGCCACTCAGTAGAATACTTACATGAACCGCGGTCAGAATGACAATCACGTGCTAATAATTAATCAATCAGTAGTCATCGAAACCCCCGAACAGACGTGACTAGAAATACAGAGGTCAGCAGCCTAATCGGTCCGTTAATCCTAGCAATTACCAAAAAAATTCAACCTTATTTGTATCCACCTACTAAAACCCATGTCAAGACATCAGTCAAGACACAGGTCTCAAGTATCATTTCGGAAGACACATGTCAGGACACCTGTTAGCCTCAAAATATTGAGTCAAACAAGAATGTTCAGTCATAAGTTTTTATTGTAATATTTATTAGAATGTTGTAATAGGTAGTTAAATAGTCGTGGTTCACTCTTGGATTTAAACTAATTAAAGTCCAAAAGACAAGCCTGGCCCAATATATAGCTCATTAAAGCCTGCATGTGGGTGGACTATATATACTACCCTCCTAGCATGTTAGGAGGGTGGGATGGTCATTTGTAACAAATCTTTTCTCTAATCTAATATTCACCAAGTTAATCATCTCTCTCTCTACTTTCTCTAACTACTTTCTCTCTCTAGGAATCCATCTCTTTTCATCTATTTTCTATCATTAATCACTTATAAATATGGGACAACATTTGGTATCAATCGCCATGGGGTAGATTGTGTTTGGTTGTTTGGTTTGAATTTGATTCGGTTGATTTTTCCATATAAATCATCCCGAATTAAATTTTGTTTAGTATTTTCGGGCTAGAAATCTTGATATAAATCATTTATATCGATTTGGTAGGGATTTGGTTTGGTTTTCGTGGTCAAAATCGCAAGATTTTGAGGTATTTGGATTGTTTTTGAGTTACATTTTCTTTGCCTCAAGAACATTCCGAAACGAAAATTTTCAGAGAAGGGTTTCTTATTCCGAAAAAACAGATTTTCGGAAAAGGGTTTTCTATTGCGAAGAACTGAATATTCTGAAAAAGGGATTTTTCTGAAAAAGTGGTTTTTCCGAAATTTTTTCTGAAATTATCATTATTCCGAAAAAGCCTCTATTCCGAAGAAACGTTTATTCCGAACAAGGTAAGTTTCTCTGAATTTTTCATTTTCTCTGAATTTGGTATTATTCCGAAGATTATTCCGAAGATTATTCCGAAGATTATGCCGAAGATTATTCCGAAGATTATTCCGAAAAGTCTCCTTTTCTGAAAAAGCATTTATTCCGAAGATTATTCCGAAGATCCACGTTTTTCTGAAATCACCATTATTCCGAAGAAATTGTTTTTCCTGAAAACATCAATTTTCCGAAGATACACGTTTTTCTGAAAACACCATTATTCCGAAGAAATTGCTTTTTCTGAAAACATTAATATTCCAAAGAAAGGCATTTCTCTGAAAAACTTGTTATTCCGAAATACTCATTTTTTCTAAAAATGTTAATTATTCCGAAAAAACCCAAAAGGGAAAATTTTTATACGTGTGATTTTTCGCCTTCGATTTTTTGGTTTCTTGTGAAGACAATTTTTAGGGGATTTTAACATTTTTCATCGACAACAACAATCAACACACATCTACTTAAGATCCATTTACGCTTCATCGATTTCAAGTTTCTAGATATGGATTCTACTCAAGAGTATCGTGTCACAAACAACAATATCATGGTGGCGGGGAATACAGAGAGACCACAAATGCTTGTATCTGGTCGGTATGCTCAATGGCAATCACGTTTCATATGATACCTTGATGCAAGACCAAATTGTGATGCCTTGAGGAAATGTATTACTCATGGACCATATGTATTCAAGAAAATCTCAAGTCCTCCAAGAGCAGCCACAGATACTACTGATCCAATTCTTGCAAGTGAACGTGATGAAACAAGAGCTGATCTCACACCTGAAGATTGTGCTTGGCATGATGCGGAGAAGGAAGCCATCTATATGGTTCTAAGTGGGATTAGAGATGACATTTATTCCACGGTTGATGCTTGTCCTACAGCACATGAAATGTGGACTGCTATTGAACGCTTGCAACAAGGGGAATCACTCAACAAACAAGATGTCAAAACAAACTTGTTTTGGAATTTTGGCAAGTTTACTTCAAGGGATGGAGAATCAATTGACTCTTACTACTCCAGGTTTTATAAGATGATGAATGACATGACAAGAAATAATCTGCAAGTCTCCACCATGCAAGTCAATATCCAATTTCTTCAACAACTTCAACCCGAGTGGACACGGTTCGTCACTTTGGTGAAACAACAAGAAAAGTTAGACGAGGTCTCATATCATCGACTCTTTGACATCTTGAAGCAATTTCAGAATGAAGCAAATGAGATTCGAGTTGAACGTGTTGGTAAGATGGCTAATCCACTTGCTTTAGTGACTACAACTCAACATGTTCAAGGTCATAACTCTCGTGCTCCTAAGTCATATTCCACTACATCATATTTACCACGATCTTCCACATCATCTAAGTCTTCATCATCCACAAGATCTCGAGGTAAAGTGCCAAGAGCACCATCACCACCATCTGAGTCATCATCTGAAGAAGATAGTGATGAAGACCAAGCTCAAAAGAATCGAGAGATGAAACAACAAATTGCTTTCATAATGAAGACTTACAAGAAAATCTACAAACCCACCAACAACAATATTCGCACATCATCTAACACCAAGAACCGATATGTTGAGAGTCCTTCAAGGTATGACACACGTCGACGTGGTGAAAGTCCTTCTAGGTATAATCGACATAATCCAACACATGTTGAGGGTTCTACAAGGTATGATAGACAAACTGCCAAGTATGATACTCAAAGGATTGCTCCTACTACTGGGAATAGGGAAACGGTTGGAAGTCAAGTGGTTCAGCAGAGTGGGATTCAATGTTTTAATTGCCAAGGTTATGGGCATATGGCAAAGGAATGCAGGAAGCCAAAAAGGGTTAGAGACTCCAGCTATCACAAGGAAAAGATGTTGCTATGCAAGAAAATGGAAGCAGGGGTTAAATTGTCAGCTGAGGAAGGAGCAATGCTTGATGATACTGATGATGAAGATTCTGATCAAGAGCTCGATGCACATTACTCGTACATGGCAAAGGTTGAAGAAGTTCTCAAAGTCACTGAAGATGACAATGGCCCTATCTTTGACACTAAGCCAATCGATAAGGTGATACAAATAATTCTCTTCATACTGGACTCCGGATGCACGAAGCACATGACGGGGAATCTCAAGCTTCTAATTAACTTCGTGGAGAAGTTCCTGGGTACGGTCCGATTCAGAAATGATCAATTTGCACCGATCCTAGGATATGGAGATTTGGTTCAGGGAAATATCACGATTAAAAGGGTATACTACGTCGAAGGGCTCAATCACAATCTTTTCTCGGTTGGTCAATTCTGTGATGCGGATTTGGAAGTTGCTTTCAGAAAGAAGACATGTTTTGTTCGTGATTATGATGGGAATGACTTACTTACAGGTACACGGGGTACTGATCTTTACACATCACTTCAAGACACAACTTCATCAACTCCAATTTTCTTCATGGCTAAAGCTTCAACGACTCAGGCATGGTTATGGCATCAACGTCTTTCTCATCTTAACTTTGATACCATTAACTTGCTTTCCAAGAAAGATATTGTGAGAGGCCTTCCAAGCTTGAAATTCATCAAAGATCATCTTTGTTCTTCTTGTGAACTTTGTAAAGCTAAACGAAGTAGCTTCAAAACAAAGACCACACCAAGCTCTAAAGGACGGTTAGATCTTCTTCACATGGATCTGTGTGGTCCCATGCGTGTTCAGAGTATCAATGGAAAGAAATATATTCTGGTAATAGTCGATGATTACTCAAGGTACACATGGACTCACTTCTTGAGGTCCAAGAATGAAACACCCGACGTTCTCATCAGCTTCCTTAAATTGATACAACGTGGTCTTCAAGCTCAAGTTAAAGTGGTTCGTACTGACAGAGGTACATAATTTTTGAATTCAAATCTGAGAAAGTATTTTGAAGCCGAAGGGATTGAACATGAAACATCTATTGCTCGAACACCCGAACAAAACGGCGTTGTTGAAAGACGAAACCGTACTTTGGTTGAAGCTACTCGAACATTATTATTCGCTTCAAAACTTCCACTGTACTTTTGGGCCGAAGCCGTGTCAACCGCATGCTACACACAAAACCGATCCTTAATTATTCCTAGACATGAAAAGACACCATATCACATAATTCATGATCGAAAACCTTCACTCAAACACCTTCATGTTTTTGGATGTACTTGTTACATTATTCGAGATGGTGAAAATTTGGATAAGATGAAAGAGAAAGGTGACGCATGTATTCTTGTGGGATATGCAACTCAGTCTAAGGGATATAGAGTGTACAACAAGAGAACAAAATTGATTGTCGAGACTATTCATATACGATTTGATGAATTACAAGAAATGGCACTTGAAAAAAGCAGTTTAAGTCCCGATCCACAACGACAAACGACTTCCGTTCACAACCGCACGTAACTCGGAACTCAAGACCACAGCAATGAACTGTCAAGTTCGAAGTTGGTTCCAGAAAATGTTCCTAGAGCTGATATGACAGTCGACACGACAATTGAAGAGTTGGAAATGTTATATGGACCAATGTATGATGAATATTTCACGGGGGAGAAACAAGTTGTATCGAAGTCTTCCGCTGTCACTCATGATAAAAATGATGATACCGATCATCGTCAACAACCGGATACAAATTCATCTACTTCAACACGGGTTGCTGCAGATTTACCTCCTCAGAATATCACTTCAACAATAGATCCTACAACATCCACAACTACTGTCATTGCTCCAGAGAACACAAATCAAGCAGACAATGCATTATCTGACAAAGACGAATTTATCAACCCATTCGGTACACCGGTACACGAAACTGGAGAGTCTTCTACTCGCCATGTCGATCCGTCAAATATGCATACGTTCTATCAACGACATCCTTCAACACATCATTGGACCAGAGATCATCATTTGGTTCACGTAATTGGAAACCCTTCACAGCCTGTTCGTACAAGACGACAACTCGCAACCGATGGCGATGTTTGTATGTTCCCACTCGCCGTGAGTACTGCTGAACCGAAAAACATCAAAGAAGCCATGGCTGATCACGCTTGGATTGAATCGATGACGGATGAACTTCAACAATTTGAAAGACTTAATGTCTGGGAACTTGTTGACAGACCATTCGATGTAATACCATTAAATCTTTGATGGATCTGGAAAAACAAGATGGATGAACAGAACACGATCATCAAGAACAAATCTAGGCTAGTGGCTAAAGGGTATGGATAGAAAGAGGGTATTGATTTTGAAGAATCATTTGCACCAGTAGCTCGAATGGAAGCGGTCAGGATTTTTCTTGCTTATGCTGCACATAAGGGATTCATCGTTTATCAAATGGACGTAAATACGGTGTTTCTTAACGGTCCTTTGAAGGAAGAAGTTTATGTCACGCAGCCGGAAGGATTCGTCAATCCTCATTATCCTGACAAGGTGTATCGTCTCCACAAAGCACTTTATGGACTCAAGCAAGCTCCAAGGGCGTGGTACGACGAGCTCTCGAAATTTCTAGTCTCCAAAGGTTTCTCAAAAGGTTCCATTAATTTAACTTTGTTCACTTAAAAATATGGGGATGACATTTTTCTTGTGTAGATTTATGTTGATGACATTATTTTCGGGTCTACAAACCCAAAACTTTCAAAATGGTTTGAAAAATTAATGCACAGCAGGTTTGAAATGTCTATGATGGGCGAACTAAAATTCTTTCTAGGAATTCAAGTTCAACAATCCCCAAGTGGTATCTTTGTTAACCAAGCTAAGTATTGTCAAGAGATAATCACAAAGCATGGTATGACATCATGTGACCCTGTTGGGACACCTTTATCAACCACATCCCTAGATGCTTATTTGGAGGGATTACCCATAGATCAAACGAGATATCGTTCCATGATCGGGTCCCTCATGTACTTGACAGCAAGCAGACCTGATATACATCATGCTACATGCTATTGTGCACGATATCAAGCACGACCCACTGAAAAGCACCTCAAGGAGGTTAAACGGATCTTTTGGTACCTTAAGAATACCATTCACATGGGACTCTGGTATCCGAGGGAAACTGGTTTCTTTCTAACGGCCTATTTAGATTCTGATCATGCAGGGTGTCTTGATACACGTAAAAGTACTTCTGGTGGTGCACAATTTCTAGGTGAATACAAGCTTGTGGGATGGTCTTCCAAGAAGCAAGATTGCACGTCACTTTCATCAGCCGAAGCGGAGTATGTGTCTCTATCTGCGTGTTGTGCTCAAGTTCTTTGGATGAGAACACAACTCACGGATTATGGCTTCCATTTTGATAAAGTACCTATGTACTGTGACTCAAAGTCGGCCATAGCCATCTCCTGCAATCCGGTACAGCATTCCCGCACGAAGCACATTGATGTCAGATACCACTTCATTAAGGAACAAGTTAAAAAGGGTATTGTTGAATTATACTTTGTTGGAACTGATTACCAATTAGCTGACTTGTTTACAAAAGCTCTTTCGAAAGAGAGGTTTGCGTATCTTGTTAGGCAAATTGGTATGAGATGTTTGACTCCAGCAGAACTGGAGGTTCTGGCAAAGAAGCCTGCTTGATTCATCTATCAAACATCTACCTGTAAATATTAATGAAAAAGAAAAATACAAAATTAAAAAATGTTTGATAATCCAAAAATATTCTTCTCGACATGTCTTTCAGTATCGATAATATGGACGTACCTAGAAATGTCGCTCAATAACGACACGGGTGTGTACATAAAGCTCGAATGAAAGTTGTAAATATTTTTCAAAACATGTCATTTCTATCTTTTTAAAAGGAAATTGTCTATTTTGGACAATATTTCCAACAACGGGTAGAGCAATCTATCTTGGGTTGAGCTTGTCTCAAAACATTCAACGTTTTGAGCTCAACACAATGGCTTGTAATCACTTTTAGATTGCAACCCGAAACTATATTCACGGGGGAGTGTATGATTTCGTGCTCTTACCCTTAGCAAAAGAAGTTAAATCTTCTTACACTTGAGTGGATTCGTCAAGACATTCAAAGTTTATGAACTCAAGTTTATTCTTTAGAAAAACCTTTTCGCTAAAAAGAATTGATTTTTCAAAAAGCGTTGAACACAATTTTTTCAAGAATTTCTCAATGATATTCAAAATCTTTCATAAATTGTGTGTTCAACAACTCCTATCCTCAAAAGTTTAATGTGGATCAAATCCTCGAAATGACAATTCAATTGGATCAATTTTTAAGGGGGAGCATTTTAACTTCATGCAAAAGATTAACACATCTTTCTCCCGAAGACTTTCAAGACTATTTTCCAAAATATATTTTAATCAAATTTGGTATCTCTAATATCAAACGATTTTATATATTAGAGATAGGGGAGAAAATGTAATTAAAATGTGATCTAAAGACTCAAGCACTCATGGTTACGATCAAATACCCACAACATCTTTAATTCACGACGTTATTGGTGTCAAAAAGGTGGTTAGGTTTAAGTCCTATGATCCAACCAGAACCGGAGGGATCTTCCCAGGGACAATCCAATAGATTATTAGAAGTCCTTAGGAAAGATGGAGTAGAATGTGAACGTAGCTTAATGCCGACTAAGTATTGATGCTAGCACTGGAACAATCACAACAAGGTGCTAGTAATGATGTCTTGGTAAGCATTGAAGGGGTTGAAGAATGAAAAAGAAATGTAAGGATAAAGGGTGTAAAGAAAGAAGCCCTCCATACAACTTAGGAAGAAACCGGGTCAACACATCATGAAGACAACTCATCGTGGACCCAGTGATGTGAAGCACAACCCTTTCCTAGCTACTCAGGCTTCTCTCAAAAGAAGTTTGTTTTATTGTCACGGAGATCAACACGACTTCTATTGACTTTCTCACTCCGAGTTAGTTGATATTGAATAAGTGGCATCTGCTCCAGCCTCCGACCACTGAAAGTGCACAAATCGAGTCTAGAGCCAAGAGATCAATCAAATCTCGTTAGGACACATGGATGAAGATCAAGAGAGTCCTACGCTATATCCTTGTGATATTGCTAGAACACTCAGAGTGATACTACTTAGTATTCACAATGATGAGTGGAAATCCTTCTAGTGTTAACATCAAACAGCACTGCGGTAGGTCATATGCAAGATTCATTATGAATTGAACATATGTAAACCTGAAAAGCAACAATGGTTTGATTCTGAATTGATTCAAACTTGTTTCAGGTTTCTACGCAATCTTTATGGTCTTGCCAGAACATTCAGAGTGATATTCATTAATATTCACAGTGACGAATGGAAATCCTTCTAGCGTCAACATCAAACAGCGCTACGGTAGGTGACTTGTGAGATTCTAATGAATCAAACTTGTGTCAACTGGAAAGCAACAATGGTAAGATTCTTAATGAATCAAACTTGTTCCAGGAATTTTAATTCACGACTTTAATCAAGCGGATATTTATCCAATTGATTCACTCTTTATGTTCGCAGTCTTGCTTTGAGACGGTCGAGTAAAGAGAACGGCTAGTACTGCCGCGAAACCCTGTCAAGGAGTTTCTTAATTGAATCTACCTAATCACAGGTATGGTATTTAATATCGTATAACGGTCTTCACCGACCGGAGGTAAAACGCTACCGATTTAGGACGAATGTCAAAGCCATTCAGTCCGTGTCTATGTTTTGTCTCGAGAAGGTGACGTCATGGTGTACTCATCAAAGTCAAAGATTCATAACCACATATTCATGCCCAAAGACTTATTCAACGATTAATAGTGTGAGCATGTGGATATAGACACAAGATCACAAGAGGGCAAAGACAAGTCAAGGATAATTTGAAGATCTCAAGTTGAAAGACAAAGTCGAAAGACAACGACAAAGGCTCAAAGATCACAGCATGAAGGAACAAGACTACTATTACACGTTCAAGACTCATTTATGATGAAATTCATAAATCTCCACTGGAATCCAAATATCGAAGAGGAATGACCTCACGTTGGGGGAGATTGTTAGCCTCAAAATATTGAGTCAAACAAGAATGTTCGGTCATAAGTTTTTATTGTAATATTTATTAGAATGTTGTAATAGGTAGTTAAATAGTCGTGGTTCACGGGCTTGGATTTAAACTAATTAAAGTCCAAAAGACAAGCCCGGCCCAATATATAGCCCATTAAAGCCCGCATGTGGGTGGACTATATATACTACCCTCCTAGCATGTTAGGAGGGTGGGATGATCATTTGTAACAAATATTTTCTCTAATCTAATATTCACCAAGTTAATCATCTCTCTCTACTTTCTCTCACTACTTTCTCTCTCTAGGAATCCATCTCTTTTCATCTATTTTCTATCATTAATCACTTATAAATATGGGACAACAACACCAGTCATGGTACATGTCATAAGAATATCTTCTCAAGGTACGAGTCAAAACTCATAACTTCAGTATGTCTTCTAAACCAGGCCCTTAGAAATTCAAGGTACCCTCCAAGGGGGTATACTCGTTCTGTTATGCCACGCGTAAATCAGACCAAAAAAATTTCAGTTATCACCACTGGAGTATTGTCCAGGTTAAACACGCAGTGTTCGTTCTACGAGGTTACAGACGAATACATTCTGTGAGGTCTGCCAATTTTACTTCACGTATTCATATGTCACCTTTATCTTAAACCATGTATTACCTACCTCCCAGCCAGAAAGGACTCCATGGTATCACCCATAGTTATAAAGGTTTTCCTTCCAGTTGAAGACAACATCCGTTTTACTAACTCCTGAATATGTTCAGTATATTTCCTACTAGAAAAATCAGTACAAATTATTATGCTTTACAAGCAAGTGACTTATTATTCCAAAGCTACGAAGACTTTTAGTACCAGTTATGACTCAACTTTTGAAGTTCCTTAGATTCATGATCAGCATATTATTCCAGAGCTTTCAGATGCATTCCAGAAGGTTTTCCCATAAATTCCTTCCTAACCCCGAGACAGAATTTAACATCGAGCTTGTTTCAAGAACAAAACTTGTCTTCAAAACTCCTTATCACGGGGTTCTAGCTGAGTTAAAGAATTGCAGGATTTGCTGCAAAAGTCTCTAGGACGAGGCTTTATTCGCCGAGTGCACCACCAGGAGGTGTACCGCTTTTGTCTGTCAGGAAGAAGGCCGGTAACATGAGATCATGTATCGACCACCAAAAATTTGACAAGATAACCATTCATAAAGAGACATTCATTTCATGTATAGAAGGTTTATCTGATCTGCTACGATGCCTTAAACATTCTTCTAGAACAATTCACGATCATGCTACCATTAGTGGTGAGAGAGAACATGATGTTTCCAAGACTACTTTTGCACGTTATGATCTCTCTAAAATTTTGATTTATACTTCTGAGCTCCAAATGATCCATCTATATTACAAAATTGATGAATCAAGTTTTCCATGAATACTTAGACAAGTTTGCCAGTATACTCGCCGATAACATCCTAATCTGCTAAATTCTAGAGAAGAACATGAGAATCATCTTTTCATGATCCTACAGATTCTCCGATAGGAAAAAATTATATACGCAGCTTCCCATATGTGAATTCCATTTGAACAAGGTGACATCTTTGGGCCACGTTATTTCAGCATAAAGAAATTTCAGAAATCCTGGGAAGGTGAAGGCCGTCACCAGATGGTCAAGACCGACGTCTTTGACTAAACTACGAAAATTTTCTAGAACTTAGTTGACTATTACCACAGAAATTGTTGGCAGTTCTCACGATTAGCTTTCCATGACGAAGCTTACGCATAAAGGAGAGAATCTACACTAAAATTTTGTATTCCATAAGATCCTACGCTAGGAAAAGTCTAATTTACCGAGACTCGTAGTTTTTTTTTACTATTCATCTAGATTCCACAAGAATGTACCATAATCCCAGGCAGGATCTTGATAGAAGCAGTATAACACTTTGACGTAGTTATGTTCATATCTAGATGCCTGACATGCGAGCAGGTTTAAGATAGAACGCCAACATGCTAGTGAGTTATTACAACCATTAGAAACTTGAACATAAATGAGACAAGATTTCCATGGAGAGTGTTATCAGATAGAAATTCACGTTCACGATCACGTTTACGTTCATGTTCACAATCACGTTTATGTTCACATTCACGTTCACGTTTACGTTCACCTTCACGTTTACGTCTCATGTTCACATCATGATGTTGTTTCAGTCTATATTTTGTGCTAGCTCGTGATTTAAGTTCACGTTCGGGTTCAAGACATTGTTCACGTTCAGGTTCGTGTTCCATCTCACGACACGTGTTTCACATCTTGTTACTAAATATGGTTACAGAAAGCCTAAGAAACCAGACTTAAGTTTAGCACAGCTTTTCCATACCCAGGCAGACGTTCTCGTCTCAGGCCGTATCGTTTGGCATTCCTTCCTCAGTCAACATACGTTCATGATATGTCCTAGTATCACGTTCATAGTATGTTTCGCGTACCACGTTCACACTATGTTTCACGTATCACGTTCACGATATATTCCATGCACAGCGTTCAACATATGTTCGTAAACCACGTTCACAATTGCTCACGTAGCACGTTCACAATTATTCACGTAGTTCGTTCCAATATGTATTCAGTAGTTTTGCTCATAAATATAAATGCCATCGTTTCATGTTATTTGTACGTATCGCTCCATGTATCCTACATGTTATATCTTATTCATTCGATCAGATTAAGAAAATCCATCTCAAGTATGGAACCAGAAAATATTCAGCAATGTCAGGTCACGGTTATTTAGACCAAGATTGTTCATTGTGTCAAGATCTTTGAAGGAAGCGTTTCGAGCGGGAAGCCACTTGGAACGGAGGAGTTCATCCGGACTTCTCATCCTTTTCCTTCCATAATTCAGTTATGTTCTTACAGTCATGTTACGTTCCATGTCCTCTTCAGCCACCTCACGTTCCATGTTCTCTTCAATCATGTCACGTTCAGGTCCTTTCAGCTTACATGTCTTTTCAGTTTACGTGTTCTTTCAGTTCTTATAACCAGCAGCTTTATTATCTTTAATTCGAGGACGAATTTTCCTTTTTAGAGGGGAAGAATTGTAAAACCGCATCATCATCGTGTCTCTAATTCGAGGACGAATTATTATTTTTTTAGAGGGGAAGAGTTGTAAAACCCTAAAATTTGGTTTGTATTTTATTCTAAATATAACCTTAAGTTTAAATAATAAACATTTGATATTAAAACATTAATTTATAACAATTTGTGTATTATACACTTTTAACGTAAGATAATTATTTTTATAAAAATATGTTCGTTTCTAAACTTTTGCTTAAATATTAGTTAATATTAATAAAATATCAATAATTATTCTTATGATCATATTGATGTAATGATTAGTAACCGACAATATCACATTTATATATGTACATGTATTTGAAGTTATAGTAAGCAAATCATGTTATTCAAATAACACGCTTACGTTACGTATACTTGGTCAAAACAATAACGTATTTAAATTCCGTCTTTGTTGACAAGTTATTTTATCAAGCTTAACATACGCTCCTATGTGACCATCCACATTAATTAACTCCCATTTGAATCTCATGAAACAAAAAAACAAAAAAAAACTACGCATTTGACAAAGCTAAATTCAGTCTGTAAATATAAGTTTTGAAGCCTAACGTATGTGTTCGTCCCAAGGAGTTTTGTCTTACTATTCTAGTTGGAGTTCGGGTTATGTTTGTTGCGGAATTTCAGATTCTATTCGTGTGGGTGGCTTGCGGCGTTGGCGATGAGTCGCAAAAGGGGTTCGGTTTGTGCGTAGGTTAAGGTTTGGATTCATGATTTTCCGCGTGGTTGTTCGTTTAGGACTTGGTAGTATGTCCCGTTTATTTATGGCCTTCATGGTTATATTAGGGAGGTTTTTTTTACTTCCCTTCAAATTGAGGTAAATCTTTCACCACCATCACAATACATAAACACGTTTGAAACTATTGAACCCTCATGCTAAGATAATATAATCAAAGTTTACCATTAAGATGGAAATAGTTGTAAAGTGTTATGTTAGCATGGTAGTACTAGTAATAATCTTTTTAACATATACTCTCTCAATGTTTTAAAATGAAGAACTAAAAACTAGGAACTAGATACAAGAAATTAAGAAGTCAAAATGGATTTCGGTACTATATGATCAGTATCTTTTGCTCTCGAATTATGTCGCATCGATAAATTATATTTGACAACTCTCAAGCATAGTATTTGTGGTTTATGTACGTAACGGAAAGACAATGAAATCGGACTAATACAAATGACATATATAACGTCTAGACTACAAACACATGGTATAAGATGGCTAGATTTAATAATGATTGGTTACAAATTGTTGTAGATTGTTGGAAAAGGATTTAAGTGGGTCATTACCGAGTACGTGTTAGGTTTTTTAAGCTAAGGTACGGGTATTCCTATCTCTCTACTATTATGTGTCTTTTTTGTTCGATTGGTCGTACGGATTTCTCGTCCTTCAGTATGGACTTTCCTTTCCAAGCACGGATTAGGATTCCCCGTTTGTAGCCAAATGTTTTTCCCAGTTATATGTTTAACTTTACATGAATTGCTATAATAACTCTATTAAATTGCCTGAGCTTTATATACATGCATGACAAGTTATAACTAGTTACGAATGTACCGTAACCATGACACTTGAGGCACTGGAGTCATGACTCCTCTGTGGGGGAGTGATTTCTCGCAGCGTCCCTTTTATTTCAGCTTGGCCATATATCAGTATTATCAGCGGGGCGTATGGGTGCATCCTAGTTTATCAGTTTATAGTTTATCAGGTGAATGTGGTGTGTGCTATACATCCTTCACATTGGAGTTGATCCCTCCACCCAACTTATCAGTTAGAGGTCACCCCTCTACATCATGACGAGGTCACCCCTCTATGTATTCATGCATACGTTATTACAACACATGATCTATATAAGCTCTTGACACTTAAAATACAATAATTATAGGTTTTCATATTAAACAGTTAATAGTTCAGCTTTATCAGTTATAAACTAGGTTTTCTAGAACATACACAGTTTCTGCTGCATTTTACTTATCAGTCTTTCATTTTCAGTATTTTGTTTTATCTGTTCAACTTAGTATTCCAGATCCTTCTTTTATATTCCAGATATTCTTATCATGTCATTATATCCGTTCACTAAGCGTATTTCTCAGCCGTATCTTCTTTCCATGACTCATACGGTAGGTACCCAAGGACGGACTTGAGCATTTAGCGGACGTGCATAGGATGGGAGATACATGATAATTCTATTCCTTTTGTATTTCATTTACTTTATGCAGAGTTTGAGTTTATGTTTGGGAGCCGATGTTTGATTCCAGTTTTCCTTTATGGTCATGTATGTTTTATTACATATTACCTTGCATGCTTTGATGACATGCCATAATTACACGTAAATGTCCACTTATTAAAATGGGGTGTTACAGTTTTATTAAATTAATTATTTGAAAATTTGAAAATAGCATATTCTATCTTGGTTTGGAATATCCTTTCAAGATATTTTAATCACCAGATTTGAAGCATACCACTAAAAGACAAAAAGGAGCAGAGTCTACTTTGGTGGCTCCTTAAGTGGCTATGTGGTTCTTTATCAATGAGGAATCGTAGGTAGCTATAAGGAACCACGGCCAGATATAGCCGTTGGAGCCTTGTTTTATAAATAGTGAACCATTCTCAGATTTTCTCTTCACCTCTTTTGCACATATATTTCCATATTCTTTCATACTTCTAAAATCACTCAAATCCTTGATCATTTAGATGATTACTACTTGTTTAGAAGTGAATCTTTCTTCTCCCATCTCTTCCTCTCCAAGTGCAAAGAGAAGAATACTTTCATCCTTGAAGTGTTGTGTCTACCTCAAAGATCCATTGAAGATCAAATCTTATTTATTCATTGTTGTGTCATTGTTGTGAAGATCCAAGTAGTTGTGTCTATTTGAAAGTTGTGTATGTATTAAGATTAATACTTGGTCCTTAAAGTATATTGGTGTAGATTGGTCCTAGCTAAGATTAGGGCTCGACTTTTAGCTTAGAGTCAAAAATTGGATAAGCAACGTTGCGTACGATTTCTCCACCTTAAGGAGCTTGTTGATTAGTGAACTCTCGAGTAAGGAGTACTCTAGGAGTGGAGTAGGGACGAGGAGTGAGCTTCGTTTCCGAATCACTATAAATCCTTGGTGTTTGGTTTGATCTTTCATTTCCTTATCTCTTTACATTCATTATTCTTTATACTTGTGATTATTAGTTTAGTTGCACTATCCCTTGTTAATATTGTGTATTAGAAGGTTTCACATAATCACTCAAGTCTAAGTTTTTGAAAAGTATTTTTGAAAACCATCTTTGGACAAGTAAATTGTAACAAACTTTCAACCCCCCCCCCCCCCTTCTAGTTTCTACACATACTTAATCATATGTTTCTTTCTTTTCGAATTTTAGACTAGTGTGGGTTGAACCATAGTCGTCCACTCTAGTCATTGTTGGATTTTATTTTATGACCCCTCGTGTTTTTTGAAGTTACTACACTATTAGTTTCTCTATTAGGACGCTATGTGCTTGCTGATATTCATTGTGTTTCGATTATATTATGTGTATCATATGCTATCATTGAAAAGGGTATTTATGGGAGTAAGTTCACGCATTAGATGATGCAGTTATAATTATGGTGGCCAACATAATTATAAATGAACCACATGTACGTACTTGTGAACTTAATGCAACTTTCAATGCCTATTTGCCAGGTTATATGCACATGTTTTCTTTGATATTCTTGTTATGTGTTTTCATGCATTGTAGTGTGATTCCCTCTCCCTACTATACACCTATGCCATATTTTATTTCCCGAAGTGTAAGGAGTATAGGTATAGGATACCCTTGAATTCCCATATCTAATTAGTGTTACTTATATATTCGATATAGTGAATAATGAATGAGTAGATTTAGGTTAAGAGGTGGAGATAGTAAAAGCAGAATTTGTGTTACTAGAACTGGGAAGTTTTCATTCCTCTATAGATATGGTGTCTTTGGGCATGAGAGTATTGATATAGTCATATGAGATAGTTGATATAGTTATGTAAGAGAGCTAGTTATGAAATAGAAGGCCGAGTTAGTGGCCATGAGAGAATAGTTGGAATGCCCTTAGTGATAGGAAAAGAGTTAGAAGTTCGTAGAAAGACGAACTAATGTGGATATGTGGTCTCTTAGGAGTACCAAGGGAGATGAATAGAGATTTGTGTAGAGTATGGATATTGGCACAAGTAACGTGCCATAGAGATGTTGGAAGGGGATGTGATATCCCAAAGGTATTTATGATGTTTGTAAGGTATGCAAGTTTTCTTAAAATTTCCCAATATTTAGTAGGTTTACCTATCATTATGAAGTAGAACTATGAACAGAGCTAGTAAGAGAATTTAGATGAGTTATAGTTAGTGCCTTTCCAAGGGAAGAGTTGTTGGAATGATTCAAAGGCAATAGTTGTCAGAATGTTTTTAAATGCAAGAGTTGTGGGAATGATTTTAACGGCGAGAGTTGTTAAAATCATTGGAAGGGATGTAAGGTAAAGGCTAAGTTGCCTAGTGATAAATGGGATGTGGAAAGTGTTAGAATGGTTGGATAAGATAAAGTATTGGTCTTTTAGAATGTGTGTAGAATTTCACGAGTAGAACGAGGTAGAAATTTGTTTATATTGCCGCCAAGAGAGGGTGCAAGGATGATTTAGTTGAAATTGTTAAGGATGTTGTATGGACGCTTTGGGCTTACGGTTATGCTTTTGGCTTCGCCAATGCACTAGCGGTTTTCATGGAGTCAATGAACCGAGTGTGCATGACCGTATATAGACAAGTTGTCATCGTGAGTATCGACGACATCTTGATCTACTCGAAGTCTAAGAAAGAGTATGAGGCAAATTATGAGTTGGTTTTAGAGTTGTTTAGTAAAGGGAATTATACGTGATATTTTCAAGTGTGAGTTTTAGGAAACTGGTTACTAGGGTAGGTAGTTAGAGATGATGTCATTTAGTTGGAACCAACAAGGTTGAAGCGAAACAAGACGAGGAAGCGTTTTGGAGGCTAAAGAACTAGCGTAGGTAATGAGCCGATCGTGGCATTACCGGAAGGACTGGGCAGCTTCGTGAAGGATGAGATACGTGGAAGAAGGATTAGGATTTGTACGAGTACGAGGAGGAAATGAGACTGTTATACGATGCGGAAACTGGAGATTATAGAAGAGTTATAAGACTTAAGTAGTGAAGCTGGGTTGGTAGATTTGCCTAGAATGCTAGAGGCATTTGGTGTATGAGATGTAGAGAATGATATATGAGGATCATGAACATCTCCAAAACATATTCAATCCTCTTGATTGAACATTAGACATAGGTGATAGATGGAGTTAAGTGGTGACAATAATTGCAAGGCCAAGTACCATCTAGAAAAAACAATCATAGTCAATGAGACATGGAGTAGGAGAGGAAGTGAAGCTAAGATAAACTTGAGCTCTATGGATGGCGTGTTGAGATGGGTTAGATGAAAGATGTTAGTAACATGAGTTGAGTTGTCTAAAGCAGAGAACGCCAACATTTAAGTTGCGTGGCTTGGACTATCAAATGGATAAAAGGAAGTGAAGGTTGTACTACTTATATAGAACTGAGTGTCTTGGAAAGACGATGTAAGGACGTTGACCGTAGAGGAGATATATAATGAGTTGCAGAAGTAGGTACGATGAGAATTGGGTGATAGTCGATAGACTGACTAATTCATTCCATTTTCTGGTAAAGCGAGAAGTCACGTGGTGGAGAAGTTGGAAAGGCTGCGGACACATGAGATGATATAGAATATGTGATTCTTGTGTATAGTATTACTAATGGATATGGAATGTCTTGTAGATATTTTTGGCAAATATTAAAGTAATGAGGTACGCGAATGGTTTTAAATGGTCTACCATTGATAGACTAATGGTTAGAATGAGCAAACTATTTAGATAGTAGAATTGACACCTAGAGCATGTGTGAGAAGTTTTAGTGATATTTGAGATACTCACCTTGGTGGGAAGAGTTCTCATACAAAGAGAATTATCATTTAGTATGAGATATGCTTCATTGAGGAAGTGTATGGAATGAAATTGGTCGCCTATTTTGTAGGCTGGGGTTTGAGAATTTAAGATGGTATGGACTTAAGATTATGGAGAGACAATCGAAAGTAGTAGTGAGGAAGGAATGGATTGTGGAAGCCAAGAGATTGTCAAGATAGTAGATTGATATTGGAATGGAAACCTTTAGAGCCAAAAGTTAGTGATCATGAGTAAGGAAAAGTCTCTCCTAGAGAAAGGTGTAGCATGTGTTTGTATGAAAGGTGAGTTAGCACCTGGAGATGTTTAGACCGTTTGAGATCCTAGGTAGTATTGGTCATGTAGAATGTAGAATGATATTGAGATTCTCCAAGAATCTGATGATAGTGATCAAGTATTGTAAACCTAAAGTCGTATAGATGCTTTATAAACATTAAGTTTTGTAGCAATTTATATCTTAAATTCAAGACAGTTCTTGTTTGATGAGTTACGAGATAAAGATATGAGTTACATTGTTACATAACTTAAGGTTTTGAGGAATTTCCTCGAGGACGGGTGAGGCTCATGTAGATTTGATGTTTGGGTTTGGGTAAGATGGTTAACTTGCTTTGTGACCATGTGTGGACAAGCAGAGTTGTGAATTATGAGTATGACTATGTTTCATGTGATGATTATGAGTAGTGTTCGGCTATGCAATCCTGCATATGCCATTAGATGTGATTAAGGTTGGTAGAACCTTTGGATGATTGAAAATTTGTGGAGATTATGGGCCGTTAGGTCTTGTGATAGAAAGCATAGTAGAAATGCTAGACTTAATGTATGAGAGAAATTAAGCGTTGTGTTGAGTTCACATGAGTGATTGGAGGATTACTTGTATGGTAAGTATCCTTAATAGTTGATTAGTAATGATAAGATGTGTGAATATTTGATGAGATACCAAGCGTGGTCTAGAATTTATCTGGGAACGTGAGGGCCATATGAGACTCAAGTGTCCTCATTTGTTTGTGAATATCGGTAGAGGGACCGAAGGTTAAATCTCGGGACGAGATTTCTAAAAGGAGGGGATATTGTGACAACTATGGTTCTGACGGGTCAGTTGTCACCCATAGAACTTTAATTTGTGTATACGATTTCTTGAATTATGTACTTTGTGTGTGTTCTTATGTGTTATAATGTGATGAAGAATGAGTGAGATGAAGTACATGACTGATTAATCATGGTACGTGTTTGAAATGAATGGAAATGAAAGTGAAGTGAAATGAAATGAGATCACACGAAAATTTCGTGAAAGTTGAATTATCGTTTTTGTTGGATTTTGTGTATGTATCATACGTGATGTATGTACATTAGATATAGTATATATATATTCTATAAGTATTATATGAGTTTTCTATTTTAGGAAAGTTTTGAAAATAAAGTCTAGATCGAAAATTACGCAAAAAGTCGAAAAATTAGCGAAAGGGTGTCCGGTTTCGACCCGGAAGTGTATAGAAGTATAGGTAAACATAAAATAGAAGGGGAGAGTGTAAATAACCCAAAGTTAAGAGGGTGAGTCGTGGATGGGCTGTTATGGCCGACTAAGGGAAGGAAACGGGTAGGAAAGGCCCAAGTATAGTCCCTTTTGGGCTCAAACTTGTTAAGGAGGTTACCAAAGCCTATATAAACACCCCTAGACCCCTAAAAAAGACCCATTACCCTAAAATATACCTAATATCAGTTGAAACATCCATGGAGAAGATCAAAACCAAAATCGTGCAAAAGGGTTAAAGTTGCTTTGCGAGGACTTGCGTAGAGTTTCATAGTCCCTTGTCTTTTAAATGGTTTTACTCTAGTAAGGGATGGGAATGATGATTGTACAAATATGTGTTGTGAAATGTTGTTTTAAAGTGTATGGACATCAATGTGCTAGTATGTGACTTGTTTGGTATGTGATATTGTGGGAGCGGATGGGTATGCCTACCTTGTGTGATTAATTGCAAAGGATCGGATGGGTACGCCTACCCAGTGTTACGATTTGAGATGGTACCATGGGAGGGGATGGTGTCACACCCCACCATGGCAGAATATGGGGCGCGTCGTATGGGTATCATTACAACATGGCGTGTCTATAGAGATAACTAAATGAAATAAGAAATGTCATAAAATGGTGACACAAATGTCATGACAATATCTCAACAATGCAGGAATCTAGGTAAGTAGGTAACAGTCCTACCACTTACCCGAGACAAACAATTAACATAAACAAAGCAAACATATAGGTGTCAACAAAGTATCACTTATTCAAATATCAAATAAAGACTAAGAGGAAAGGGGATTCCTCCAAATGCAATCCTAAGCCTCCAAAGCTAGCCACTCCTATTCTCATGCTTAACCACATTCTTACCTGAAAGAGACACTAAAACACGTCAACATAATGTTGGTGAGAGTCATAGGTTTAGAATCCAACCTCAAATCAGTTATAATATAAGCTGCGAATAACCACCAACAATAATTATATATGGACAATGTGTTACAAATGTGCATTAACAACTAACTATTCAAGATTAATCATACCAAAACAATTCCCAAGGCTCCAAGCCTTACCAATAACCACAATTCCAAGGCTCCAAGCCTTACCAATCACCATGGTCCCATAGGCGCCCATACACCTATGAACCAATCCCAAGGCCCTGCCTTGTCAACATCCCCTTGGTACCAAGTCAAATGACAAAACAATCATGAATCAATTAGCAGTTAATCACATAAGTACACACAAGTCCATCACCAATCATAAAACATTCACAGCAACAATTTACAAAACCATAACGGGTGTCTCTTCCATCCCATCTGGAATTCAAAATCATTAAAAGATATGGGACTATGAAACTCACCTAAGCAAGCTTCTCCAAATATCCGCGCTCTAGCAAAAATCTAAACACATAAACGTATACAATCAAGACATGAACCACATACCAAAATGGCTCATCAATCTATGATGGATATCTAACCTTCTCCTAAAACTTAACCTCATTTATATGCCATATGAATCTCATTACACCCCAATATAAAGCCCTTAACTTAGTTTAGTTCATAACTCGTCCCGTTAACATTTAACACAAAACAGTCCCGTTTTTCATATTTCAAACTATTGGTCGAACACCCCCTAAAAAAATAGCATGCCCTATAAAAGAAAACCTATGCCCTTACATGTGTTAGCTAACTCTTCCCTTTGGCCGCAACCTTAAATCGACTGTTAAGGCCTCCATATATATATACATATATATATATATATATATATATATATATATATATATATATATATATATATATATATATATATATATATATATATATATATATATATATATATATATATATATATATATATATATATATATATATATATATATATATATATATATATATATATATATATATACTTTTACCTATCCAAAATTTACTGATTTTGAACATATGAAAAATTTGTTATGATCAGAGGGTCTTACCCTAACCCATTTGTTTAGCCCTCCTCCAAATATTTTACTTAATATATAATCTAACTCTCATGTTCGTTTGAAGGTTAAATTATACTCCTAAGTACCCTAAACATCTTAAAACATTAATTTAAACCCGGCTGATTTCAAAACTGCTTTGACCTCTGACTGTTGTAACCTGTTTTTGACCCACTTCCCAACCTTCAATCCAATTCTAGTTTCTTGAATTTGAAAGCCAATTCAATTACCTTTTCAGGGATATAAGATTCGAAAATTAAAAGTTTGTAGAACTCTAGATATGATCAAAACAATGCACCAAAAATTCTGCCTAGTTTTTAATTACGAATTTAATTGAATTACTCTATATAATTATTCATAAATTATTTAATCACAAGCCCTAATTTATCTAATCATTATAATAACATTAATTTTCAGATTTTAATTTTGCCCTAACCCCAAATCCATCATAATTGATGTTTACATGAATTAGAAACATGATTTAGTTAATAAAAATGTAAATAGTACATGATTTTTACCTCTAATCTTCAAGGGATTGATTTTTCTTGAAAACCCTAACCTCCATTGATGTATTTTCGACCCTATAGCTGATATAAGTCGTTCATGGCCTTTAGATGTCTTAATTTATATTAAAACACCTTTCCTAATCCAAATTTAAGGCTAAAACCAAAACTTTCCATATTTTCTAACCCCCTTCCACCAAATTGGCCCATAACCGACCCAAATAGCCTTTTTCTTTTATTTTTTTATTATTTACTGTAAATTAACTATTAATTATCATTACCTTAAATTTTCTTAATTTATTTCAGCTCCTAAAACCTCCAAAACCGCTAAACCGTAAAACTAGTCAAATTTACGCGTATACCGTAAAAGACGTAAAATATACAGTTTTATAAAAAATCTTGAAATATGAAATAAACTAATTAACTAAGTCCAAAATGACTTAAAACCATCCCGAAAAATACTCCCGTGACTAATTACCTCATCCGAGACCTCAAAATGATAAACCTTAAATCGTAAAAATACGATTTTCTATAATACATATACGTATACGTAAAACCACGAAATAACACGATCTCATTTCATAGTCACTACCTTGTGAGCTCATGAACATGAAATAACCGTTCCTCAATTTACTTATGAGTACCATATACCCATAAACGATATCCAAACCTCACTCCAAACACACAAAATAAACACATAAGCACATAAAAGCACATATTTGCACAAGACACCCTAAACTATAGTCTAAGTGACGAACCCCAAAAACATGGTTGTCACATCACTCCCTCCTAATAAAAATCTCGTCCCGAGATTTACTCTTTAGTATCAAACACACAAACAACAAATCACATGAGGATACTTGTTCAAAATGAACTCTTCTCATGTCCATGTGTACCTTAGTTCATGACTCAATATACCACATATACTAACCAACAATATTTAAATTCATTCCCAAACTCTTGACCTCACGGCCAATAAATCTCACAAATGACTCTTTGATAGAGCGAAGACTCTTATTAACACAAATCCCGAATAACCATACATGCAAATACGCATTCTCAAACAACATTTACCAATCTGTTGTCCCTAATATATGATGATATAGCACACGAATTTATGAAAGAAATGAAGATATGAGATGAATTTTAGAGAGAGAAAGTAGTGAGAGAAAGTAGAGAGAAAAGGTTGGAACTAGGTGAATGTTAGATTGAGAAGTGAGAATACAAAATGAACCAACACCCTTCCTAACATGCTAGGAAGGGTATATATAGTCCACCCACATGCGGGCTTCTTTATGGACTATATGGTTTGGGCCGGGCTTTCCTTTTGGGCTTTAGTTACTTATCAATGAACTTTATCCTAAAGTTAAGCCCGTATAACACGACTAATATACTACCTATTACAACGTTCTAAAATACGATACATAATAAACATATGACCGAGCATTCTTGTTTGGCTCAATATTTTGAGGCTAACAATCTCCCCCAATGAGAGGTCATAAACCTTGGTCATTTAGGAAATTTGTAGAGATTACTAATCTCGCCATAAATGAGTCTTGAACGTGTAATCGTAGCCTTGTTCCTTTATGCTGTGATCTTTGAGCCTTTGTCGTTGTCTTTCGACTTTGTCTTTAAGCTTGAGATCTTCAAATCATCCTTGACTTGTCTTTGCCATCTTGCGATCTTGTGTCTTCATCCACATGCTCACACTATTAATTGTTGAATATGTCTTTAAGCATGAGTATGTGGTTTCTGAATCATTGACTTTGCTGTGTACACCGTGACGCCACCTTCTCGAGACAAATCATAGACACGGACTGAATGGCTTTGACATTCGTCCTAAATCGGTAGCGTTTTACCTCCGGTTGGTGAAGACCGTTATACGATATTAAATATCGTACCTGTGATCAGGTAGATTCAATTAAGAATCTCCTTGACAAGGTTTCGTGGCTGTACTAGCCGTTCTCTTTACTCGACCGTCTCAAAGCAAGACTGCGAACATAAAGAGTGAATCAATTGGATAGATATCCGCTTGATTAAAGTCGTCAATTCAAGTTCCTGGAACAAGTTTGATTCTTAACGAATCTTACCATCGTTGCTTTCCAGTTGACACAAGTTTGATTCATAAGAATCTCACAAGTCACCTACCGTAGCGCTGTTTGAGGTTGACGCTAGAAGGATTTCCATTCGTCACTGTGAATATTAATGAATATCACTCTGAATGTTCTGGCAAGACCATAAAGATATTACGTAGAAACCTGAAACGATTTTGAATCAATTCAGAATCAAACCACTGTTTCTTTTCAGTTTTACATATGTTCAATTCACAAAGAATCTTGCATATGACCTACCGCAGTGCTGTTTGACGTTAACACTGGAAGGATTTCCACTCATCATTGTGAATACTAAGTAGTATCACTCTGAGTGTTCTAGCAATATCGCAAGGATATAGCGTAGGACTCTCTTGATCTTCATCCGTGTGTCCTAACGAGATTTGATTGATCTCTTGGCTCTAGACTCTATTTGTGTACTTTTAGTGATCGGAGGCTGGAGCAGATGCCACCTATTCAATATCAACTATCTCGGAGTGAGAAAGTCAATAGAAATCGTGTTGATCTCCGTGACAATAAAACAAACTTCTTTTGAGAGAAGTTTGAGTAGCTAGGAAAGGGTTGTGCTTTACATCACTGGGTCCATGATGAGTTTGTCTTCATGATGAGTTGACCCGGTTTCTGCCTAAGTTGTATGGAGGGCTTCTTTCTTTACACCGTTTATCCTTACATTTCTTTTTCATTCTTCAACCCCTTCAATGCTTACCAAGACATCATTAATAGCACCTTGTTGTGATTGTTCTAGTGCTATCATCAGTACTTAGTCGGCATTCAGCTACGTTCACATTCTACTCCATCTTTCCTAAGGACTTCTAATAATCTATTGGATTGTCCCTGGGAAGATCCCTCCGGTTCTGGTTGGATCATAGGACTTAAACCTAACCACCCTTTTGACACCAATAACGTCGTGAATTAAAGATGTTATGGGTATTTGATCGTAACCATGAAAACCACTTTAAATTCTAACAAAGTGTTTGAAAACATTTAACACCTTGCTAGTTTTGTCGTTTCAGAAATGCTCCCCCTTCACATGTGCATCGATAATCGAAAGTGTTTCGCACATGTAGGTAAGAGTTAAAGTGCTTGAGTCTTATATTAGATCACATTTTAATCACATTTTCTCCCCCTATCTCTAATATATAAAATCTTTTGATATTAGAGATACCAAATTTGATTAAAATATATTTTGAAAAAATAGTCTTGAAATCTCTGGGAGAAAGATGTGTTAATCTTTTGCATGAAGTTAAAAAGGCTCCCCCTCAAAAATTGATCCAATTGAATTGTCATTGTGAGGATATGATCTACACTTCGCTTTTTGAGGATGGGAGTTGTTGAACACACAATTTTTGAAAGATTTTGAATATCATTGAAAAATTCTTGAAAAAATTGTGTTCAATGCTTTTTGAAAAATCTGTTCTTTTTGTCGAAAGGTTTTTCTAAAGCATAAACTTGAGTTCATAGACTTTGAATGTCTTGACGAATCCACTCAAGTGTAAGAAGATTTCTCTTCTTTTGCTGAGGGTAAGGGTACTAAATCGTACACTCCCCCGTGAATATCGATCTGGGTTGCAATCTGAAAGTGATTACAAGCCATTGTGTTGAGCTCAAAACGTTGAATGTTTTGTGACAAGCTCAACCCGTGATAGATTGCTCTACCCGTTGTTTGGAAATATTTGTCCAAAATAGACAATTTTCGTTATTAAAAGAAGAAATGACATGTTTTGAAAAATATTTACAACTTTCATTCGAGCTTTATGTACATACCCGTGTCGTATTGAGCGACATTTCTAGGCACGTCCATATTATCGATACTGAAAGACATGTCGAGAAGAATATTTTTGGATTTTGAAAGATTTTTAATTTTGTGTTTTGCTTTTATGTGTTTTATATTTTAGTATTTTGCTTTTTCAAAGATATTTACAAGTTGATGTTTGATAGATAAATCAAGCAGGCACCTTTGCCAGAATCTCCAGGTCTGCTAGAGTCAAACATCTCATACCAATTTGCCTAACGAGGTACTCAAACCTATCTTTCGACAGAGCTTTCGTAAACAAGTCGGCTAATTGGAAATCCGTTCCAACAAAGTATAATTCAACGATACCTCTTTCAACTTGTTCCTTTATGAAGTGGTATCTGACATCGATGTGCTTCGTGCGGGAATGTTGTACCGGATTGCAGGATATGGCTATGGCCGACTTTGAGTCACAATACATAGGTACTTTATCAAAGTGGAAGCCATAATCCGTGAGTTGTGTTCTCATCCAAAGAACTTGAGCACAACACGTAGATAGAGACACATACTCCGCTTCGGCTGATGAAAGTGACGTGTAATCCTGCTTCTTGGAAGACCATCCCACAAGCTTATCTTGACCTAGAAATTGTGCACCACCAGAAGTACTTTTTTGTGTATCAAGACACCCTGCATGATCAGAATCTGAATAGGCCGTTAGAAAGAAACCGGTTTCCCTCGGATACCAGAGTCCCAAATGAATGGTATTCTTGAGGTACCGAAAGATCCGTTTAACCTCCTTGAGGTGCTTTTCATTGGGTCGTGATTGATAGGGTGCACAATAACACGTAGCATGTGAAATATCAGGTCTGCTTGTTGTCAAGTACATGAGGGACCCGATCATGGAACGATATCTCGTTTGATCTATGGGTAATCCCTCCAAGTCAGCATCTAGCGATGTGGTTGATAATGGTGTCCCAACGGGGTCACATGAAGTCATACCATGCTTTTTGATTATCTCTTGACAATACTTAGCTTGGTTTATAAAGATACCACTTGGGGATTGGTGAACTTGAATTCCTAGAAAGAATTTTAGTTCGCCCATCATTGACATTTCAAATTTGCTGTGCATTACTTTTTCAAACCATTTTGAAAGTTTTGGGTTTATAGACCCGAAAATAATGTCATCAACATAAATTTGCACAAGCAAAATGTCATCCCCATATTTATAAGTGAACAAAGTTAGATCAATGGAACCTTTTGAGAAACCTTTGGATACCAGAATTTTCGAGAGCTCGTCGTACCACGCCCTTGGAGCTTGCTTGAGTCCATATAGTGCCTTGTGGAGACGATACACCTTGTCCGGATAATGAGGATTGACAAATCCTTCCGGCTGCGTGACATAGACTTCTTCCTTCAAAGGACCGTTAAGAAATGCCGTCTTTACGTCCATTTGATAGACAGTGAATCCCTTATGTGCAGCATAAGCAAGAAAAATCCTGACTGCTTCTATACGAGCAACTGGTGCAAATGATTCATCAAAATCAATTCCCTCTTTCTGGCCATACCATTTAGCCACTAGCCTAGCTTTGTTCTTGATGATCGTATTCTCTTCATCCATCTTGTTTTTCCAGATCCAACGAAGATTTAATGGAGTCACATCTTATGGTCTGTCAACAAGTTCCCAGACTTTAAGTCTTTCAAATTGTTGAAGTTCATCCGTCATCGATTCAATCCAAGCATGATCAACCATGGCTTCTTTGATGTTTTTCGGTTCAGCTGTACTCACGGCGAGTGCGAACATACAAACATCGCCATCGGTTGCTAGTTGTCGTCTTGTACGAACAGGTTGTGAAGAGTTTCCAATTACGTGAACCAAAGGATGATCTCGGGTCCAATGATGTGTTGAAGGATGTCGTTGATAAAACGTATGCATATTTGACGGATCAACATTGCGAGTAGAAGACTCTCCAGTTTCGTGTACCGGTGTACCGAATGGGTTGTGAAAATCGTCATCGTCAGATAATGCACCGTCTGCTTGATTTGTGTTCTCTAGAGCAATGACAATAGTTGTGGATGTTGTAGGATCGATTTTTGAAGTGATATTCTGAGGAGGTAAATCTGCAACAACCCGTGTTGAAGTAGATGAAGTTGTATCCTTATGTTGATGATGATCGGTATCATCATTCGTATCATGAGTGACAGCGGAAGACTTCGATGCAACTTGTTTCTCCCCCGTGAAATATTCATCATACATTGGTCCATATAACATTTCCAACTCTTCAAGTGTCGTGTCCACTGTCATATCTGCTCTAGGAACATGTTCAGGAACCAGCTTTGAACTTGACGGTTCATTGCTGTGGTCTTGAGTTCCGAGTTCCGTGCGGTTGTGAACGGAAGTCGTTTGTCGTTGTGGATCGGGACTTAAACTGCTTTGTTCAAGTGCCATTTCTTGCAATTCATCAAATCTGATATGAATAGTTGATAGGTGTGTAAACACCCATCCTTTTACCACGTAATTCGGGCTAAAACGAGACCAAAACACGTATTTAATATCAATTGTTTGGAATTATGCGTGGTTTTTGTGTTTATTGTGTTTTCAGAGACAACCGGATGAATATTGAAGAAAACATGGGATTGCACGGGTTTTACTGAAGATAAAGACTCAAGATAAAGTCTATTGTCCAAGAGATGCAAAAGATTTGAAGTCACTGGGCCTATTCGAAGATTTATCGAAGAAAAGGACCAAAGATGGAAGATTTATATAAGTCGAAGAAACTCAAGTCTATTAAACGAAGAAATTAAAAGACGAGTTGAATTTAATCGACGACAAATCCCGAATCAGAATCGAAAACGGAAACTTTTCTGAAAAGACGAAAAGACACGAAGAACGGGAGAAAGCCCACTCACCAACCAAAGGAAACACCTATAAATAGGCCATCCCACACACATTTAGAAGAGTAGTCTGGAGTTTTTCTCCTCCCTTTTTTTCTCTTTTCTTGTTCGTCCCATCACAATCACCACTAGGGTGATTGTTGATTTTTATCTTTGTTATTCCAATCTTATTGTTTTAATCCTTGTTTAATCTTGTCAAAACATTAATCATTCAATACTAAGTTCTTGTTTAATCTTCCATTTTCATCTTGTTCATCATCATCTTTATCTTCAAGTTCTTAAGTTTTTATTTTCTTGATTTGATCTTCAAAAGTTGTTTGGATTTGTGTTTTTATTAGTGGGATTTGTTGCTTATATTGTCTAAATGATTTGTGTTTAATTTGGTAAAACTTTTTTTTAAGTATTTGGTTCGATTTTGATCAAAACCCTTGTCCCGTGTTCTTCGCTAAGCTGCTACTGTATCTGGGTTCCAAATCTTCCGAACCAGCTAAAAGGTTCTGAATGAAGTAGTCATTCGGAAGGTTCCGAATCAGTCCTTAAGTTCCGCATCAAGTCACCTTCATTCGGAAGTTTCAAACTTCCGAATCAAGAAGAAGTTCCGGATCAGTTACTTCCACATCAGAAGTTCCGAATCAACCTATTCATCCAGAAAGTTCCGGATCAGTCATAAAGTTCCGAACCAGTGACTTCCGGACGAAGCAAAAGTTCCGGATCAAGCTCAGACTTCCGAACCAAGAACCTTCATCCGGAAGGTTCCGAATCAACCATTAAGTTCCGGATGAGTAAGTTCCGGATGGGAAAGTTCCGGATGAGTGAATAGTGTCTTCCGAATCAGATAGTTCCGAATCAAGGTTTAAAGTTCCGAATCAGTCATTTTTGAGTATAGTTACTGTTTTACTGTTGTTGATTTACTGTTTCTTCACTCTTATTTCACAATTTACATGTTAACTTTAATTTTAATTTGAACTTTAAATTTTCAACCAAGTTTTTGTTAATCATAATTAAAGAAATTGCCTTTGATTAAAGAAATTGCCTTTGATTTAAACTTTCATTTCCACTTTTTATTAGACTAGAAAACCCAACCCCTTTATTTAGTAACCAAGAACAATCATTCCACCTAAGACCTAGATCAATTCGAGAGGATATCGAGAGTAAAATTGAACCTAGCAAAAAACATTGTATCAAATGGCGCCGCTGCCGGCTCTTCTCGTTAAGATCAAAAGTTTTTTGTGAGAAATTGGATTTTGGGATCCGTTCCCCGTGAACGTTACTTTTTCAAGAAAATCTTCAAAAACAACTAAAAAATATATAAAATTTTCAAAAATCCTAAAAACTAAAAAACAATAAAAACCAAAAATATCTTTGCTTTGTTTTTCTTTGTTCGTTCTTTTGCAGGTGTATGCGCACTCAATCCACGTCTTATCAAGAGCCCGAGCCTCTCGATAACTTAGACATGGCTGGTGTACAAAACAACAATAACATACCACCTCCGAACAACAATAATAACAACAACAACCCGCCTTTCAACAACATGAACAATAACAACAACAATGAGCACCTTCCGGATAATCGCCCAATGATTGAATTGCTGCAAGCTCATGTCGATGGCAACATGGATCCAATTGTTATTCCACCAATTGCCGCCAACAATTTCGAGCTAAAGTCAGGCTTTATCCAGATGGTCTCAGCTCAACCATTCTTTGGACGAACCATTGATGACCCACACGATCACATCAAGAGATTTCTACAACTCACGAACACGGTCAAGTTCAATGGCGTTCCACAAGAAGTAATAAGGTTACAACTTTTTCCCTTTTCTTTAGAGGGACAAGCCCGGCATTGGCTTGCTAAAGAACCGCCACAGAGTATTCTCTCGTGGACGGATTTGGAAACAAAGTTTATCAACTACTTTTTTCCACCCTCTCGTACTACCGCTTTGCGGAATGAGATTATAACCTTTGAACAAAAGTACGACGAGTCATTCAGTGAATCTTGGGATCGCTTTAAAGATCTTTTAAGAAAATGCCCACAACATGGTTTTACCAAAGTTCATCAAATAAATACTTTTTACAATGGTTTAAGCATAAATGACCAAGATTCTCTGAATAGTGCCTCGGGGGGTAATTTATTGGCTAAGACATCCAATGCTGCTTGGGATATCATTGAGAACAAGTCTCGTGTGCAAACCAAGAGCATTAGGACCAATGTTGCTAGTGCTAGCACTAATGACAGTGACAAGCGATTAGACAAAATCACCACGCTTCTTGAATCGCTTGTCACCCACACCGTCAGCAACAACAACAGCAACAACGCCAAAAATGCACAAGTGAACGCTGTTAGCCAACCTTGTGAGATATGCGGTGGTCCCCACTCTTACACAACTTGTACCGCCACCCAAGATTACCCTGCTGAGAATGTGAATGCGGCATATGGCACCTACCAACAACCTGCTTATCAAGCTAGACCTCAAGGTGACCGTAACTTGCTTAGTTACCGCAGCAACAACTATCTTTCACCACCTGGTTTCCCTCCTGCCAACACAAACCAACAACAAAACCTTAACCGCCCTTCTCAACAACAACAACAACCTCGACAACCATACATCCCACCTCACAAGCAACAACAACCGCCTCAACGTAACAATCAAGTCTACCAACAACCTGCTTACCAACCACCTGCATACAATGCTCCTCCCAACCACGCCACCACCGCATTACACCAAGAGGTCGCCACCTATATGAGGACCAATGATGTGATAGTGGGAAATCTCCAAGAGGAAGTGCGCAATTTGAAGGCAGACTTGGTCAAGCAAGGAAATGATTTGAGAGCTGACATGAGAAACACGTTGGATAGCCAGACTACTGATCTGAGGAACATGATGGCTAGTTTCTTCCAAGGTAATCAACCCTCTTCTTCGGGTACTCTTCCGAGTAACACCGTTGCGAACCCAAGAGGGGAGATGAAAGCAATCACTACTCGAAGTGGTAAAGGTACCAAGGAACCCGAGCTTCCTATACCTCCACCGGTGGTTGTGACTAAGGAGAACGAGTCGCCTGCTCCTATTCCTCCTCCTTCTCCCTCCCCAATTTCTCCACCTCTTCTTTCTACCCCTCCTCCACCCGTGGTTGTGAGTGATCCTATTCCCTTAAAGCCTTCCTCTTCTTCCAATATACCTTATCCTTCAAGGTTGAGGAAAGAGAAGCAAAAGAGCAAGGATGATATTCAAGTTTCGAACTTTCTAAAAATGTTCAAGAAACTGAATTTCAATATCTCCTTCGCTGAGGCTCTCGCTCACATGCCCAAGTATGCCAAAATGTTTAAAGATCTTCTGAGCGACAAGGAAAAGCTCCTCGATCTCGCCAACACCCAACTTAATGAGAACTGCTCTGCAGTGCTCTTAAGGAAATTGCCAATCAAGCTTGGTGATCCGGGTCGTTTTCTTATCCCTTGCAATTTCCCGGGAGTAGAGAATTGCATGGCCCTAGCCGATCTAGGTGCCAGTATTAATCTCATGCCTCTAAGTGTTTGGAAGCAATTATCTCTCCCAGAGCTAGTCCCCACCAAAATGACTTTGGAATTGGCCAACCGTACGGTTGCTTATCCAGTGGGGATAGCCGAAGACGTCATTGTAGGAGTCGACAAATTCACCTTCCCTGCCGATTTTGTTGTCGTCGACTACGAGATGGACCCCCGTGTGCCACTCATTGTTGGTCGTCCATTCTTGAGGACCGGTCGCACTCTCATTGATGTTGAAGCCGGTGAGCTTATCATGAGAGTGGGTGACGATAAAGTAGTCTTCAACATGGGAAAGTTATCTAAACAGCCTTCTTCTTACGAGAATGTTAATTGTATTGACGTTCTTGATGAGGCTTGTGAAGAACACTTCAAGGATGCTTGTAAAAACATTCCTACCTCTCTTCCCAATGTTGAGACCGTTTCCTCTATCGACTCATCACTATCTCTATTTGGAGAGAGTGATTTCCTTTGGAAAGATTTGGAAGCCACCTTGGGAGATGTGAAGCAAGACAATGACGATTCTACTGCCACTTGGGATGAAGACCTCAGTTTCATTGCAAACCTCCTCAAAGAAGACAACCCTTCCCCTCCATCTCCCACTATCATTGCTATCGAGACTCCGACTTCGAACACGCCTCCCGTCGAAAATCCTCCGGATTTAGAACTTAAGGAGTTGCCGCCCCATCTTGAGTATGTATTCCTCGAAGAAGAGAAGAAGTCGCCAGTCATCATTGCTAAGGATTTGAAGGATGAAGAGAAAGCCCGACTTGTCGCTGTGTTGAAAGATCATAAGAAGGCTATCGCTTGGAAAATCTCGGATATTCGTGGAATTGATCCTCACTTCTGCACACACAAAATTCTCATGGAGGACGACTATAAGCCCACTATTCAAAGCCAACGAAGGGTGAATCCAAAAATCCATGAAGTCATCAAAACAGAAGTCATTAAACTTCTTGATGCGGGTATGATTTACCCTATTTCGGATTCACCATGGGTTAGTCCAATCCATTGTGTGCCCAAGAAGGGCGGAATAACCGTTGTTCCCAATGAACACAACGAGTTGATTCCCACTCGTCTCGTTACTGGGTGGAGAGTTTGTATAGACTACCGCAAACTCAATGATGCCACGAGAAAGGATCATTTCCCTCTACCTTTCATGGACCAAATGCTTGAACGATTAGCCGGTAATGAATATTACTGCTTTCTTGATGGTTTCTCGGGTTATTTCCAAATACCCATCGATCCCCAAGATCAAGAGAAGACTACATTCACTTGTCCCTATGGCACTTTCGCTTACAAAAGAATGCCTTTTGGCTTATGTAATGCGCCCGGGACTTTCCAAAGGTGCATGTTAGCTATCTTCCATGACATGGTTGAACAAACCATGGAAGTCTTCATGGATGATTTCTCGGTCTTCGGGGATTCCTTCTCTGCTTGCCTTGCCAATTTAGAACGTATGCTACAGCGGTGCGAAGACACTCGCCTTGTTCTGAATTGGGAAAAATGCCATTTTATGGTAAGAGAAGGCGTCGTGCTTGGACATAAGATTTCGAAAGCCGGTCTTGAAGTAGACCGTGCTAAAGTTGATGTTATAGCAAAGTTGCCTCCACCTTCCACTGTGAAAGGTGTGAGAAGTTTCCTGGGCCATGCGGGCTTCTACCGTCGATTTATCAAAGATTTTTCTCAAATCGCTCGCCCGATGACCCACCTCTTGGAAAAAGATACTCCCTTTATCTTCTCCAAAGAGTGCCTTGAAGCCTTCAACTCGCTTAAGGATAAGCTAACTAAGGCACCCGTCTTGGTTACCCCTAATTGGGAGCTTCCTTTTGAGTTGATGTGCGATGCTAGTGATTTTGCTATTGGAGCGGTTCTTGGACAAAGAGTGAACAAACACTTCCAACCGATCCATTACGCTAGCAAGACAATGACTGGGGCACAATTGCATTATACGACAACCGAAAAAGAGCTTTTAGCTGTTGTCTATGCTTTTGAAAAATTCCGCCCCTATCTTGTCCTTTCCACCACCATTGTGTACACCGATCATTCCGCGTTGAAGTACTTGTTGACAAAGCAAGATTCCAAACCAAGACTTCTTCGCTGGGTTTTACTGCTCCAGGAATTTAAAATCGACATCCGCGATAAAAAAGGAGCAGAAAACTTAGCCGCGGACCATCTTAGTAGACTTGAGGATCCATACCAAGGGGATCATCCGACCAAAGAAATCAATGATTCTTTTCCCTTGGAGACCTTGATGTCTATAAACTCGAAGCCGAATGAAACCCCGTGGTTTGCGGACTTTGCAAACTACTTGGCGGGTGGAATTCTCAAGGAAGGGTTGACATCCCAGCAAAAGAAAAAGTTCTTCACCGACATTAAGACTTACTTTTGGGACGACCCTTACCTATTCAAACAATGTGCTGATCTGATTATTCGCCGATGTGTTGATGGACCGGCAGCGTCGGACATCCTTGATGCTTGCCACAAAGGACCCACCGGTGGTCACTTTGGTCCTAACTACACCGCAAAGAAAGTGTTTGATTCGGGATTTTATTGGCCCTCCATATACCGTGACGCTCACGATATGGTTAAGCGATGTGATGTTTGCCAAAAGCAAGGCAAAATCACACATAAAGACGAGATGCCTCAGAATTTCATTCAAGAGTGTGAAATTTTTGATGTTTGTGGTATCGACTTTATGGGGCCATTCCCTTCGTCTAAAGGAAACAAATACATCCTTGTAGCCGTTGACTACGTTTCAAAGTGGGTTGAAGCCAAAGCTTTGCCTACTAATGACGCAAGGGTGGTTTGTAACTTTTTGAAAGCTCTATTCGCTGGATTCGGTGTGCCTCGCGCCATTATTAGTGATCGTGGGACTCATTTCTGCAATGATCAATTTGCTCGAGTCATGGCTAAGTACGGTGTAAATCATCGTCTTTCCACAGCCTACCACCCACAAACTAATGGCCAGGCTGAAATATCAAACCGAGGGCTGAAGCGAATTCTTGAAAGGACTGTGGGAGAGCATCGTGCCTCATGGGCTGATAAACTCGATGATGCTTTGTGGGCTTTCCGTACTGCTTACAAGACCCCGATCGGCTGTACGCCTTATCGTCTTGTGTACGGGAAAGCGTGCCACCTCCCCATTGAGTTGGAGCACAAGGCTTATTGGGCCTTGAAGTGGGCTAATTTTGATATTAACAAAGCCGGTGACCTACGCAAGATCCAACTCAATGAGCTGAATGAACTCCGTAATGAGGCTTATGAAAATTCTTTGATCTATAAGGAAAGAACTAAGCTCATTCACGACTCCAAGATTAAAAACCGAGAGTTCCATGTTGGAGACAGAGTCTTACTTTTTAACTCTCGGTTGAAAATCTTCTCGGGAAAGCTCAAATCTCGTTGGTCCGGCCCATTCACCATTGCCCAAATTTTTCCATATGGTACTCTCGAGCTCGCTCAACCTAATGGACCAAATTTTAAGGTGAATGGCCAACGAGTGAAGTTGTACTTTGGTGAGGACACCTCTCAGGAGGTGATTCCATCCCTCACCACGTTCCCCATGAACTAATTTTGGGTCGAGTCAGGCTCGTGACTCGGTTATCAAAAACAAGCGCTCCTCGGGAGGCAGCCCGAGTATCTATCCTTGTATGTTTTAATCCCCTAAGTGTAGGGGGGACTTCTATATGTGTTTGTCTTTGTGTGGTGCATTACAGGGATAAGTGCACTCTTGGAATCTTTGAAGAACCGTGCTCCCGTGTTTATCCGAAATCCGGTTCTATCTCTCAACTATCGTGATTCAATTTTCTTCATACTCACATTTGAAATTGATCACTTTAGTCGTCTCTTCCTTAACTTGAGTTAACCAACGTGCACAATGTCATAAGTGTAGGGGGGACTTTTCCCACATGCTTAAACATTGAGGACAATGTTTATCTTAAAGTGTAGGGGGGACTTCTATCGAAGTTTTAAGTGGACTTTTCTATGAAAATGCCTTCAATTAACCGGAAAATCCTATTTTTCAGCATTTTTCAAATTTTTTATTAACCTTGGCCATTTAGTCGTAATTTTTAAATTTTTATCGTTGCTTTCATATGTATATATCCCGCAATAAAGTCAAAAATATTAATAAAATGGTGTAGCTAGTTTAGAAGTCTTTGACATATTAGGCCCGTTGCGTTTATTTTGACTCAACCCGAATAGACTTATCCAAGTTTATTCTAGCTAGTATCCTTAACCATGTAGACCTTAATTGGTTTATTAGGCTAAGCATCCACGAGTCTCATTACTTGAGATTTTAAATTGTGGAGGACGAGAAATGATAGAGTCAATTATAAGTCGGTGTTCTTGCGCAAGCTCACTTGGTGTAATTATTTGCCTATTCTCCCATCACTTGCTAATAATTTATCTGCAATAAGTAAAGTCTTACGATTTGAAAAGTTACTTAGCTTCTAGCCCAAGATCGTTTAAAAGTTGCTCGGTAATGACGAGAGTTCATAGCCAAGGCATAACTTATGAAGCGGGGCGCGAAGATTGGCGAGTCCGAAAAGGCCCTAACAAGGTATGAGGATTCAAATTTTATTGCTGAAGATCCAAAGTGATGTGAAAAGCATTATTCCTAAAGTCGATATGAAGGATCAAGACTCACGACGAAAAGCAATCAACTCCCATAAAGATCATGGAGAAGTCTATCCGAAAAGACCCTAACAAGGTATGAGGATAAATAGATCCAAGTCCGAAAAGGAGGCGGATCGTTGTATCTCAAAATCCCAATTAGAGATTGAAGAAATAATCATGAAGTCGTGGTCAACAAAGTTGGAGAACCCCTCAAAAGTCTCCAAGTAAAGAAACTCTATTATGATGAGAAGACCATTATCTCAAGAACGTCTCTCGAAGATACGAAGTATGAAGTACATGCCAAATATCGGCCCGAGAAAGGTCTCAAATCGTGAACCAAGTTATGCCAAGATATGAACTTTTTGATATCCCGAGAAGCAGTTTTAAGAGATTTTGTCCTTTAGCTAACTATTGATCAAATCGTCCTACTTTGCTTTCAGCCCTAATAAACTATCAAAATAAGTCCAAAAATGCATCTTCATGATCATTCTAAGACAAAAATAAAATATAAGAGATACACCTAGGAATAAGGGAGTTTAAGCATTTAATTAAGCCATGTGTGTAAGTGTTTGAATTGCTACCTTATAATAACAATGATCTCGTTTTTAAGCTTAGTTTGGGGAACGTGAAACTTGAGGGTGATAAATCTTCGCAGCACCGAAGCCCTAATGTAAGTCCTCGATCTCTTTCCAAGTTATTACCACATAAGTTATTTTCTATTCTCTTGTTTACATTAAAATTTTAATTTCTTAGTACTTTAAATTTTTTTTTGTTTAAGTAGTATTTTAATAAGGCCAAGGTTAATTGATAATAAGAAAAGTGCAATTGTGCTTTGTCACTAAGCATTGCATGAGGGCATGGCAATGGTTAAGTGTAGGGGATTTGATAGGTGTGTAAACACCCATCCTTTTACCACGTAATTCGGGCTAAAACGAGACCAAAACACGTATTTAATATCAATTGTTTGGAATTATGCGTGGTTTTTATGTTTATTGTGTTTTCAGAGACAACCGGATGAATATTGAAGAAAACATGGGATTGCACGGGTTTTACTGAAGATAAAGACTCAAGATAAAGTCTATTGTCCAAGAGATGCAAAAGATTTGAAGTCACTGGGCCTATTCGAAGATTTATCGAAGAAAAGGACCAAAGATGGAAGATTTATATAAGTCGAAGAAACTCAAGTCTATTAAACGAAGAAATTAAAAGACGAGTTGAATTTAATCGACGACAAATCCCGAATCAGAATCGAAAACGGAAACTTTTCTGAAAAGACGAAAAGACACGAAGAACGGGAGAAAGCCCACTCACCAACCAAAGGAAACACCTATAAATAGGCCATCCCACACACATTTAGAAGAGTAGTCTGGAGTTTTTCTCCTCCCTTTTTTTCTCTTTTCTTGTTCGTCCCATCACAATCACCACTAGGGTGATTGTTGATTTTTATCTTTGTTATTCCAATCTTATTGTTTTAATCCTTGTTTAATCTTGTCAAAACATTAATCATTCAATACTAAGTTCTTGTTTAATCTTCCATTTTCATCTTGTTCATCATCATCTTTATCTTCAAGTTCTTAAGTTTTTATTTTCTTGATTTGATCTTCAAAAGTTGTTTGGATTTGTGTTTTTATTAGTGGGATTTGTTGCTTATATTGTCTAAATGATTTGTGTTTAATTTGGTAAAACTTTTTTTTAAGTATTTGGTTCGATTTTGATCAAAACCCTTGTCCCGTGTTCTTCGCTAAGCTGCTACTGTATCTGGGTTCCAAATCTTCCGAACCAGCTAAAAGGTTCCGAATGAAGTAGTCATTCGGAAGGTTCCGAATCAGTCCTTAAGTTCCGCATCAAGTCACCTTCATTCGGAAGTTTCAAACTTCCGAATCAAGAAGAAGTTCCGGATCAGTTACTTCCACATCAGAAGTTCCGAATCAACCTATTCATCCGGAAAGTTCCGGATCAGTCATAAAGTTCCGAACCAGTGACTTCCGGACGAAGCAAAAGTTCCGGATCAAGCTCAGACTTCCGAACCAAGAACCTTCATCCGGAAGGTTCCGAATCAACCATTAAGTTCCGGATGAGTAAGTTCCGGATGGGAAAGTTCCGGATGAGTGAATAGTGTCTTCCGAATCAGATAGTTCCGAATCAAGGTTTAAAGTTCCGAATCAGTCATTTTTGAGTATAGTTACTGTTTTACTGTTGTTGATTTACTGTTTCTTCACTCTTATTTCACAATTTACATGTTAACTTTAATTTTAATTTGAACTTTAAATTTTCAACCAAGTTTTTGTTAATCATAATTAAAGAAATTGCCTTTGATTAAAGAAATTGCCTTTGATTTAAACTTTCATTTCCACTTTTTATTAGACTAGAAAACCCAACCCCTTTATTTAGTAACCAAGAACAATCATTCCACCTAAGACCTAGATCAATTCGAGAGGATATCGAGAGTAAAATTGAACCTAGCAAAAAACATTGTATCAATAGTCTCGACTATCAATTTTGTTCTCTTGTTGTACACTCTGTATCCCTTAGAATGAGTTGCATATCCCACTAAAATGCATGCATCACCTTTCTCTTTCATCTTGTCTAGATTTTCACCATCTCGAATAATGTAACACGTATATCCAAAAACGTGAAGGTGTTTGAGTGAAGGTTTGCGATCATTAATTATGTGATATGGTGTCTTTTCGTGTCTTGGGATAACTAAGGAGCGGTTTTGTGTGTAGCATGCGGTTGACACGGCTTCGGCCCAAAAGTATAGTGGAAGTTTTGAAGCGGATAATAATGTTCGAGCAGCCTCAACTAAAGTACGGTTTCGTCTTTCAACAACGCCGTTTTGTTCGGGTGTTCGAGAAATAGATGTTTCATGTTCAATTCCGTCAGCTTTAAAATAGTTTCTCAGTTTTGAATTCAAAAATTCAGTACCTCTGTCAGTACGAACCACTTTAACTTGAGCTTGAAGACCACGTTGTATCACTTTAAGGAAGTTGATGAGAACATCGGGTGTTTCATCCTTGGACCTCAAGAAGTGAGTCCATGTGTACCTTGAGTAGTCATCGACAATTACCATAACGTATTTCTTCCCATTGATACTTTGAACACGCATGGGACCACACAAATCTATATGAAGAAGATCTAACCGTCCTTTAGAGCTTCGTGTAGTTTTTGTCTTGAAACTACTCCGTTTAGCTTTACAAAGCTCACAAGAAGAACAAAGATGATCTTTGATGAATTTCAAGTTAGGAAGGCCTCGCACAATATCTTTCTTGGAAAGCAAGTTGATGGTGTCAAAGTTAAGATGAGATAAACGTTGATGACATAACCAAGCTTGAGTCGTTGAAGCTTTAGCCATGAAACAAATTGGAGTTGAAGATGTGGAGTCTTGTAGTGAAATAGTGTAGAGATCAGTACCCCGTGTTCCGGTAAGTAAGTCATTCCCATCATAATCACGAACAAAACATGTCTTCTTTCTAAAAGCAACCTCCAAATCCGCATCACAGAATTGACCAACCGATAAAAGATTATGATTGAGCCCTTCGACGTAGTAAACCCTTTTGATAGTGATATTCCCCTGAACCAAGTCTCCATATCCTAGGATCGGTGCAAATTGATCATTTCCGAATCGGACCGTACCCAGGAACTTCTCCACGAAGTTAATTAGAAGCTTGAGATTCCCCGTCATGTGCTTCGTGCATCCGGAGTCCATTATGAAGAGAATTATTTCGATCACCTGCAGAAGAATTAGAACACGATGGAGCATTTGATAAATTGGATTCCATGTTAGTTGTGATATCCGATTCATTAGTTTCCCTAGTTTCATCACTTAGAGGCACACTAACGCTCGTAGTCACATTTTCTGTTCTAACCTTAGGCATCCATTTATATCCTGGAGGACATTGATTAGAAAACCACCATTTCCAAGGCTTGCTAGCAGACTCATATAATTCCCTAATTCTGCTTCTAGGGTTCTTAGTGGTGGAGTCTGATGCAATACTTTTCTTAGGGGGGTTGCACCAGAATGGTTCACTTTGCGTTTGGGTTTTCTAGCACTAATAGGCATCACAGTTTGCTTCTTAGTTCTAGTTTCTACGCCTTTGACATTATTTGAAACACACATAGCATGCTTAGCATTAGCACACTTTCCACATTTCACACAAACAAACTTAACTTTCATAGCATTCAAAGTCGAATCATTCAAATCGTCATTACACGCGATTACAGACGTTTTATTCTTAGAAACATTGAAAATCCTAGGGTGGTCTTCTACTTCCTTCATCTTCCCTTGACTTTTGTTTTGCCAGACCTTTTCATTCATGCGAGTGCTCTTAAGCTGGGGCCTGCTAACACTAGCAGTGGGGACTACTCCTGTAGTAAAAGACACACATCTATTAGTGTTTCTAGAAGTCTAAGGTGATTGACTTTCTTTGTTTTGTGTGGGTTTAGTGACCAATCTATACGTCTCTGGTATTACCACATTTGTGTTCATAATGCTTTGTGATCGAATATGTGTTTTGAGAGTGTTTTGTGGTAACCTATCCTTCCCATCCGTCTTGGGGGCAAACGCAGGTTTTGCAAATGCAGAATTAGAGAAAACAGATGGTTTTCCCAAGACAGAGGGTCTAGTCACTTTTTGAGCATTGGGTTGTCTTACAACAGGTTTCTTAACACTAGGTTCCACAATCTTCCCACCCATCTTAGCAACGAGTTTCTGCAACTCTGCTATCGCTCTGTCCCTATCTTGTAACTGAGCTTTCAACCCTTTAATTTCCAAATTCTGTTCGTTCATTTCTCGAAACGTTTGGGAAAGTTTTTCTTGCAATTTATTATTATGTGGAAAACTACCAACGTCTTTTTGCAAAGCAAGTTCAAGAGAATGACAATGTTTTTGAAGGAAATCAGTTTTGTGTTGAAGTAACTCAAAAGCCTTTTTATCAACATTTTCTTTATGTTTCGAAAGCTCAAGTTCAAGACGCTCACACTCTTTGATTTTATCAAGATATTTGCATGCAACATCGGAATATTCATCGATATCAGCACAAGATTGAAGGGTAACACACAAAATATCTTTGGAGAGACATTCTTCTAAGAGTAGATCATATTCGTTTGAAAATTCTAATTTGTCATTTTGAAGGTCATCAATTTATTTTTCAAGAGACTCAACATATTTCAAATCATCAAACATTTTAGACTGAATTAAATTTTCAAACTCAAGAACATGTTCTTTTATTATCTTCATATTTGGTATTAAAAGTTCTTTCACAAGCACAGTTATGTCGTGAGGAATCTCGGTTTTCCACTTATCCTTTTGACGTTTCTCCCAATCGCTTTCAACAATTGATTGAACATTATTAACGTGGTGTTTAAGAAAACCAAGTATTTTTCTACTTTTGCTTTTAGAAGCATCTAGAGGCAAATAATTAATATATTTAAAAACATTAGTTTTCCTCTTAGTGGCAAAAGCTTTTTTCCATTGAATTCTTTTTTGTTTGCTTTCTAAAAATAATTCCTCACGAGACTTCTGTTTTTGTGGAGTGAAAAGACCATAAAGACTGTTTTCATAAGCATAGTTATATGGTTTCGCAAAATCTTTATTGACCGGTGCTCTACTCTCCTCATCCCAAAGGGACGTCTCTTCACTATCGAGGTTAGCTACAGGGCAATCATGATTGGTCCATTCGGACTCGTCAAGATATAAATGGGGGTTTGCAGCTTGAGCTTGTTCGAGGTACTTGGGGGTGGCAAAGCTAGGTTGACCCTTGAAAAACGACCGAGGTGCTATCATTCTTACAGTTTGAATAGAGTCGTGTGTATTATAAACAACTTTTTTCAAAAAATCGACTTGTTCTTCGAGATCCTTTACTTTTTCAGTATCTTTGCTTTGTCTATTTTTGAAATCTTGTTTTAATGTTTCAACCTCTTATTTCTTCTCGTCAAGAATTTTAGCAGAATCGGTGGTGTTCATAGAAAGCCTCTGTTCAAGTTCATTAACTTTTGTTGTGGCAAGGTACGTTTTTTGACGTTCATCACTTAATAAAACATTAAATTGTCGTTTTTTTTAGTTAACAAAGCAAGAGCTTCATTGTATTTATTTTCAAAATCGTCCTTTTTAACGTTGATGACACGACTTTTGTACCCCTCAAGCTCGTTGGTCTTTTGAAGAAGCTCAGCCCTATAACTATCAATAGTCTCACTAGATTTTATAAGAGCGGCTTTGCATTCTTCAATGTTTTGAGTGAGCGCTGCGTTTGCCTTCTTTAATTGCTTTTGATTCTTTCTATTTTCATTGACATCTTTTTGTAAACTAGCAATTAAATTAGCAAGCGCGACACGCTCCTCGTCATCATACTCATTTGCATGTTGATCATCCTCAAACTCATTATTGCACATGTCTGATGAATCGGGTGTGGTATTGCTATCAACCGTTTCCATCATACACGTGTCAGTAATTGTTGTTGGTAGATCACTATGCTCATGTGTATCACCAAACACATTATATTCAGCATCATCTTGTACCTTATCAATTAGCTCGGTATCAAAGATAGGACCATTGTCATCTTCAGTGACGTTAAGGACCTCATGAATCTTTGCCATGTATGAATAATGTGCCTCGAGTTCTTGGTCGGAGAGTTCATCATCTGTGTCGTCAAGTATTTCTCCTTCCTCAGCTGATAACTTGATTCCAGCTTCCATTTTCTTGCACAACAACATCTTTTCCTTATGATAACCATAATCTTTAACCCTCTTTGGCTGCCTGCATTCCTTGGCCAAATGCCCAAAACCTCTGCAGTTAAAACACTGAATCCCACTTTGTTGCACAACTTGAGTCCCAACAGTTTTCCGATTTCCAACAACAGTAGCCACCCTCTGATTATCATACTTAGGTTGTCGATCATACTTTGGAGGACTCGCAACACGTCTTCGTGTGTCATACCTTGGAGGACTCTGTGCATGGGTGTTCCTCGAGTTTGAAGATGTTCGAAGGTTGTTGTTGGTGGGTTTGTAGATTTTCTTATATTGCTTCATAACGAAAGCCATTTGTTGCTTGAATTCCCTATCCTTTTGAGCTATTTCTTCATCACTGTCTTCTTTGGATGATTGCTCAGGTGTGGGTGATGGTGCTCTTGCAACTTCTTTGCCTCGGGATCGTGTTGGAACATATGACTTGGAGACAATGGATGATCGTGGTGATGATGATTGAGTAGAGTAGGTCTTTGAAGTACGGGAGTGATATTCTGGGTAATGTTGAGTGGTAGACACCAAAGCAAGTGGATTGGAAATCTTTGCAACTCGTTCAGCCCGAAGTTCATTTGCCTCATTTTGAAATTGTTTCAAGATGTCAAAGAGCTTGTGATATGAAACTTCGTCTAACTTTTGTTGTTGTTTCACCAAGGTGACAAACCGTGTCCACTCTGGTTGAAGTTGCTGTAGAAATTGGACATTGACTTGCATGGTGGAAACTTGCAAGTTGTTTCGGGTCATATCATTCATCATCTTGTAGAATCGGGAGTAATAAGAATCAATTGATTCCCCATCCTTTGATGTAAACTTGCCAAAGTTCCAAAACATCTTAGTTTTCACATCTTGTTTGCTAAGTGATTCACCTTGTTGCAATCTTTCAATGGCCGTCCACATTTCTTGAGCAGTAGGATATGCGTCAACCGTAGAGTAAATCTCATCTCCAATGCCAATGAGAATTAAGTAGATTGCTTCCTTCTCTGCATCAAACCACGCACGGTTCTCTGGGGTGAGGTCGGTCCTCTTTTCATCACGTTCATATGCGGGTTGTGCGTCACTTGTGTCTGTGGCTGGTACTGCAGGAACTTGAATCCTTGAGAGTTTATAGGTTCCTTCCAAAATACATTGCCTTAAAGCATCACCGTTAGGTTTTGTGTCAAGGTAACGTATAAAACGGGATTGCCATTGATCATATCGACCCGACACAAGCATTGGTGGTCTTTCTTTGTTACCTGCCACCATTATGTTGTTGTTCGTCACACGATATTCGGCAGTAGAATCCATCTCAATATTCTCTGAAATGATGAATCGAATGTGGATCTTAAGTAGTTGTGTTGTGATTGTTTGGTTGTTGAAATTCCGAAAATTGCGATTTTTTCTCAGCCCGACAATAAATTCCTCAGTCCGACAAAACGGTAGACCTAAAAAATTTGTAATCACCAAATTTTGAAATTGAGCTAGAAATGTCGTAAAACTAGTATGGAAAAAATTTGATTTTACTTGACCTAAAAATTTTAACTTTTTTTTTTTAATCTTCGTGTAAACTACGTTCCGAAACTAGTCTAGATGGTGGCTAAATCTAAAAAATACTCAAACAAAATTTAGCTAAACATGTCATCGGAATGTGCCATCGGAATGCCCATCGGAATGTTGCTTAGATCGGAATGTCCTTTTGATCGCAATGTGCACCTGTCGGAATCCTTAGATCGGAATGTGTACTTGTCGAAATCCTTCAGATCGGAATGTTTAGATCGCAATGTGTACCTATCTAAATCCCAGATCGGAATATTTAGATCGCAATAATCTGTCGCAATAACACCTATCGCAATGTGGCTGTCGCAATGTGGGCAGAGTAACGTTTCAAGATTGCCTTAAATCCGTCGCAATCCACGATCGCAATAACGATCGCAATAAGCGTCGGAATAAGGGGGCTATCGCAATACTGATCGCAAAGTAAAACCCTAGGGTTATTGCGATCGAAACCGTACTTACCTTTTCCAAAATTTAAGCTGTCGCAATAAGGGACCTTATTTCCAACTTTTTAGGCAACGATTTTAGCAACTTTTAGGCAACAAATTTAGCAACTTTTAGGCAACAAGATCGTGTTTTTAACCAAACCAAAACAACCAAATCTCTACAACAAGTATATAGAAGATTTGTAGCAAGATATAGAACACGAAAAACACAAAAAAATTTGAATTCGAGATGATTTATGGATTAAACCATACGAATCAAATATAATAACAACAACCAATCACAAAACTACCCCATGGCGATTGATACCAATTGTTGTCCCTAATATATGATGATATAGCACACGAATTTATGAAAGAAAGGAAGATATGAGATGAATTTTAGAGAGAGAAAGTAGAGAGAAAAGGTTGGAACTAGGTGAATGTTAGATTGAGAAGTGAGAATACAAAATGAACCAACACCCTTCCTAACATGCTAGGAAGGGTATATATAGTCCACCCACATGCAGGCTTCTTTATGGACTATATGGTTTGGGTCGGGCTTTCCTTTTGGGCTTTAGTTACTTATCAATGAACTTTAGCCTAAAGTTAAGCCCGTATAACACGACTAATATACTACCTATTACAACGTTCTAAAATACGATACATAATAAACATATGACCGAGCATTCTTGTTTGGCTCAATATTTTGAGGCTAACACAATCTTAATACATGAAATATATCATGTATACCATTCAATTACCTAGGTAATTCTATACCCATAAGATACTGGTTCAATCTTTCCAAAGATCATAAATGGACCTACAAAACTCGACATCAACTTTTCCCTTTTACCAAAACATGTCGCCCGTTACTATAGGTGAAACTTCCTACATAACTTTGTCACTAAACTCTAGTGGTTTCCTCCTTTTCAAGGTATCATCTCTTGTTGCTATCACCCTTTCCATAAACACTATTATTAAATTAGTAGCCTCTTCAACAAATTCTAGTCCACAATAGGGACAACTCACCATATCCTTCCATATAGTGCCTCAAATGGCATTCATCGACTTCTAGTGTGATAACTATCATTATATGAAAACTCAGACATCGCTAACGAGTTTCCCACATCCCTCTAAATCAGTCACCCAAGCTCTCAACACGACTCCTATACTTGTATCAATTTCCCACTTCGTCCATCATTTTCCAATTAGCTGGATATACTCATATCCAATCATCTTCATCAACTTCCTTTAGTCCATACCGTAAACTACTTAAAAAGTCCAATTTCCTTACACAAGTGACCTATGACGATATTTCACATATTGATTAGTTTATCACAACGAGGCTCTTCCAATCCAAATCAACTTATGATCTATACATATCACCAAAAGGACGGTTATCTCAGTTAGTCTATCAACTGCCATCCAAACCCATGCTACAACTACTTCCATAAAATTTGGATAGATCATTAGTAGCACCTATACACTTCTTTCTCACTTTTCTCCATGAAATGTTTTTTTCCTCTGATACTCAACACTAACTTTATACCTACACAATGTCTTACCTTCAAGGTCATAGTGCTCCTCATCATGTCTCAGTTACACCAAGCCCTTCGTCTCTCATGACATATCACATCTATAACTCCTCAACCATTCGATTATCGATACTAAGCCTTTCAATCCAACAGTATCGGTCAGTGCCATTCCCTTTTCCACACTACAACAATATTAGCATGCTTTGTGCTTTAGTAAACTCATTAGGTTATACCAAAGTTTTACCTTCGGTTCCTATCTCGACCTATTTCATTCATGATTCGCATCTATCCACACTTCCTTCTTCTTCCGCAGCTAATGACATACATCACGAGGTTATGCTTCACGTCTTTCAAATCATCTATACGTCAAAATTTTCCACATAGCTTCACTTGTTTTCCTCACGACCAGTTCTGCTATTCCCTCCTAATAGGGACAAACTAGAGTTTCATGTGATTACATGCAGATCACAATCTCATCTTATACCCATATTAGTTTCCATATGTCTAGCCTAAGTCATATTCTAAATTCTTACTCAAGTCTCATACTTCTATTATGACCTTGCACCTAACATGAGGTACTTTCAATCATCATCTTCTAAGAATACTTGGTTCTCTCCTTCCATAGTTCTCCCTAGGGATGAGCACGGTACCGGTACCGTACCGAACCGGTACCGAATTGATGGTACCGAATTTTTCCCGAGCATAAATCAATGGTACCGGTACCGTACCGAACGGGATTCGGATATCGGTACCGGTACCGGTATCGGTACCGGTACCGGGAAATCGGGATTTTCCTGTTTTTTCCGAGAATTTCCCGATTTGGTACCGGTCCCGTACCGAATTAGTGTTATCGAATTTTTTTTCACCTTATTCCGTGGTACCGGTACCGTATCGAACGGGATTCGGGTACCGGGAATCGGTACGGTTCCGGTTCCGGTTCGGTTTCGGGATTCGGGTCCAAATGCTCATCCCTAGTTCTCCCTAATTCCTACACTATCATGTCCAACCAAAATTTCTCACTCAATTCATCAACTCTATGGAAATTGTTATTTCATTGGATAATGCATAACTATCTCTTCCAAAGATCCTTCATAAACACCTTCACTAAACTGACCCTATAATCACTTCTCCACGAACTTATTCCGCTCAACTTCACTACTCATCCCTCGATATTGATTGCCACGAAATTCTATCTTTGTGTAGTCACTCGACTCCCCTTGTTACTTCCACGAGCTCTTAATCTCCCATGTTATGTAGTCACTCCATCACGATCCATTGGTTCAGCTCTCTGTAGCTCCACTCCGGTACTCGATCTGTCCTTCTTTGTTACGAACCATACGGAGATTCCCATCATAGTGCTTGTCACCTTTCCAGTCCTTGCAACTTCTGTGACTCCTTCGAAATCTCTTGCTTCCTTCTAGCAGCCGACACGTAGTCCTTTCAGCTCCTTGATTCACGATGTAGCTCTTCACGCACTCCTTCTCGTCTCTATGATGTTACCTAGGAACTTCACACTACCCAATATCCTCTAACTTCAACTCATCTACCACAATATTTCTAAAGGTACTTCAACCCCTCAATGGCTCACTCTTCCTTACTTGTTGTAATCACCATTAATCAGCCTCCTACCAATCATTCTTTCACATCCATGTTTTCCTTCACGTGTCTACTACTACCACGCCTCCATAACTATACCAATTCCCTTGCGTGTTATTTGCCGAATCTTTCCATTAGTATAAAATTTCTACTCTACCCTCACATCCGTTGGTACTTTCATCAATCTCCTAATGGTACTTCAACCAACTTATCATAGCATGACATCTCGTTCCCACGACCAGTCAACTAACTTTACTTATTCCTTATTCCCGTAACCAATCTTTGTTTCAAAACTCCACAAATCTTAATCATTCCTTCAACACAACCTTTAAACCAAAATACATCTCTCCATTCTAATATCTAACCATAAGTAATACTACCCAATTCTATCCTCTCATCCTAACGTTTCCACAACTGCATAACTAAATCAACCATGACGTGTACCAAAAGAATTCCAAACGATCGCGTCCCATAATAAATATAGGGTAAACCGAAAGATCAACCATAATGAACCGTAGCCAAAACAACTGAAAATGAAACAATGTAATCCAAAAGATTCAATAGAGTGTGCCAACAACGAAAAATTAGACTCGTCGCGGTTAGTATTACCAAACTTCGATACCTCAGAAAATTTTAAACTTTCACCCCATTTAGTTACTCCTCATAAGAACCAAACTTCAATACTACTAAAATCAATCATACTCGTTTTGAACAATAAACTCATCTTTTATCTTCATTATTTTATCAAAGATATCAACTAGTTAGTATACTACAATATTATTCTAACCATTATCTTGTTTACCCGTATTAAACTTATTTCACTTGTTATTATGAAACCAATACATGTTTATAAAATATAATGTTTTATTTTCATTTTATTCTATATTATTATTATTATTGTTTTATAAAATCCATTTAGGCTGGTTATAACTAAACTATTACACGTTTACAAGGAGTGGTGTTTTTTTAATTACTATAATAAAATCTCCCTTTTTACTCTTTCCGTCTAGTTAAATACTTCTAAAATTTTAACTCCACTTAAGAAAATTTTAGAAAAAATTTCTTTACCCCTTTAAAATATATTATCACATGTTACATAGAAAACTAATCCAATCATTTTCAAGACAGATTTTTTTTATAGCTTACTACCACAAACTTTAAAAAAATATGTAAGTCACGATATCATACCATACACTTACAAATTATTTTCAAAACCGTTATCCTATAATTAGCCACACTTATTTGTAAGAAAATTTAGTAGTTCTCATTAATTAAAATACATACCCGAATGTAGACACACATCAAAAGACTCAAAACGTCGTTGGAACTCCATCAAACTCCAGCACCATAAAACACGAGCAAACACAAGGTACGTTCAAGTTATAATAACTACTAAATGACCATATATCATAACTTAACACATACTAGTATATATACATCCGCATATATATACCTATTAAATCAACCAAAACATACTCGTTACCATACATGTCAGGTCAATCAATCGCGTCATACACTCGTTTTTCCATACAAGTAATCACCGTCTTACCACAAGGCATAAAACCCATCACTAAAACCAGTCCATATCGTGTGACCCCATAATCACACAACATGAGTATAGCCCAAAACATATAACACACTCAAAAATAGCCATATGGTAGACGGCTGTTACATAAACCCATATATTATACATATACCCAAAAATCCACATCTCATCATATACAAGCATGTATTAACCCTCTTTCATGCAATCATACTTGAGAACCCATTGAAGTTGTGGTACTTGTATAACTATGTTGGCCACCATACTTATACAATTACCCTTTCCTCAATGCACTCCCTCCTATGATGACACTTATAAGAATCAATACAACATATAACACATAAATCCATCTACTCACATAAGCTCATAACCACATAAACAATAAGGTCCAAAACTCCATCTATTAAAATAATATAGTCAAACTCTTGGAATACATAAATCCATAGTCTAGCTAAAACAGCATAGACAAACTCCAACACAACATCATAATCAGTTATAAGTCATGTCGCCCATAAGAGTGGAAACAACTTAAAATCCTTCCTATCCACCTACTCCTAGTAACTCGAATCACCAATGATTCTTAAGGAACATGACTTAAACATCAAAAGAAAAATACTATACATTAGGTACACCAAATAACTTACTATAGTGAAAGTAATTTATATATTAAAAGCAAAACAGAAATTAACAGATGACTAAATATGAACGACTATAGTTCAATCCATACTAGTCAAAACTCACAGAAAACAAATCAACAATACTCAGATTATACAATCAAAACCATACACACATATTCCTATGACGCCTATATGCAGGGATCCTTAAGATATAGACTAGGCTATTAGACTAGGCAACCTAATTCTCTATAACCATTGTCTCTGATACCATTTTGTCACACCCCACCATGGCGGAATATGGGGCGCGACGTATAGATATCATCACAACATGACGTGTCTATAGAGATAACTAAATGAAATAATAAATGTCATAAAATGGTGAAACAAATGTCATGACAATATCTCAACAATGTAGGAGTCTAGGTAAGTAGGTAACAGTCCTACCACTTACCCGAGACAAACAATTAACATAAACAAACCAAACATATAGGTATCAACAAAGTATCACTTATTCAAATATCAAATAAAGACTAAGAGGAAAGGGGATTCCTCCAAATGCAATCCTAAGCTTCCAAAGCTAGCCACTCCTATTCTCATGCTTAACCACATTCTTACCTGAAAGAGACACTAAAACACGTCAACATAATGTTGGTGAGAGTCATAGGTTTAGACTCCAACCTCAAATCAGTTATAATATAAGCTGTGAATAACCACCAACAATAATTATATATGGACAATGTGTTACAAATGTGCATTGACAACTAACTATTCAAGATTAATCATACCAAACCAATTCCCAAGGCTCAAGCCTTACCAATAACCATAATTCCAAGGCTCCAAGCCTTACCAATCACCATGGTCCCATAGGTGCCCATACACCTATGAACCAATCCCAAGGCCCCGGCTTGTCAACATCCCCTTAGTACCAAGTCAAATCACAATACAATCATGAATCAGTTAACAGTTAATCACATAAGTACACACAAGTCCATCACCAATCATAAAACATTCACAGCAACAATTTACAAAACCATAACGTGTGAGAACCCGTACTTTCCCAGCATTATTTTATTCTTTTTATTCGTGTTTCTAGATTTTTCAACGTATTTCGTTTTCTTGAATTTTATATGTAAATCCTGAGATTCTTAAATTTTAAATGAATTATACTTTTTAAGTATTTTCTGTTCATTGACAATAATTTGTATGGAATTATAAAATTGTTTATTTTATTTTTCCATATTTAATTTAAATCAAAGTTTTTGATTTAAAATCACCCGCGTGCGTTTTACAACGAGTTTATTCAAAATCAATGTACAACAAAAATTCCTAGTGATCGCGATACCGACGGATGCCCAAAATATTACGTTTATTTATCGATTGTTTCGATAATTAATATTTTCGATGATGTCGTTTTAATTACGTATTAAGTCGTGTCGGGAAATTGTATAATCATTTTTATGATGCATTGTAACTTTTGAAAAGTAATTTTACGAAACCCGAGCCCCGTAAATATTTTCAATATCTACCAATAACTATTTTCTACCCTTTAAAACTATTAATTGTTTTTAGGTCCACAAGTTTACAAATTGGCAACTTAGGTCCCTCCACTTAACTAGCCATATATAAACCATTTCTTTACTTCCACTTTCACACACATTACACTAGCTAAAAAACACACCAACTCTCTCCCACCCCCTCCATTGCCGCCACTTTACCACCATCAACCACCACCATCCATCATGATTCATTCAAAACAAAAATAAGACCCATTCTTAGAACTTTCTTGTGATTCTAATGATATCAAATTCAATAACATGCATCAAAATTTGAATACTTTATAATTCCATGGTGGATTTGTGTTATGATCATCTTGCATGTAAGGTTTTTGGTAAGATTATCATGTTTTGATCTTTAAAAGTCTTGTTTTTAATCTTTGATTTTGTTAGATTTTACATGCAAGTGTTGTTAGGAGTGTTTGGATGATGGGTATGATAGTATAGTGATCCTAGGGGTATGGGAATGAATGGTTTTGGTTGAAAAATAGATTTGTCATGTTTTCTAAAAAGACAATTTGGGACAGCAGCTCTAAACAGTTTGTTTCGTGGGTTTAAGGTCTGTGAAAGACTGATATTATTTGAAATTGTTGTAGAGTTTACTGGGACGGTCGTTTTGGTATAAGATAGAGCTTCTAAGTCATTACGAGTCAAAAGTTATGCTAGTTTTAGTTTTCGTGTACCGGGAGACGCAAGTCGGCACAATCCGAAATTGTGGCTGATTTTGGGTCGACTCTCGGGGACTTTAGGATTAGTTAGATAAATGTATCTACTGGTTTTCAAAGTTTACAAACTGAGTTTGATGAGTCTAGTAGTGGTTTCAAAAGTCGGATTGTCGAGTTTGTACTTTTAAAGCGGTCTAAACGGTTTTACAAAACAAGTGCACAAATCTGTCCCAAATTTGGAGTCGAGTAAAGTGTCGAGCTGATGGATTTTAAAGTGTGAACTTTGGCTCAAATTTTGGTGAGGTCTTATACAGGTTATAAGTGACCTTGACACCAATTTTCATCTAAAACGGACAAGTCTAGATAGGGTAGATCGGTGTGTACATTCGGGGTGTACTTGCTGATTTTATTTTAGACACGTAGTTCAATGTTTGTGTTGCGCGAGTTTGAGTGTTCACCATCGGACATGGTGACTTACTCAAGTGCTTAGTCATTATATAAATGACTTAGCTACTGGTCCAAATAAGGGTAAAGGATAGTTTGACTTGCGTTGACTTGGCGTCGTATAACGGGTCATTTTCAAGTGTTCAAGTGTTTTAACGTGTAACGTTGGATAAATGTATTCATTTGATTCGTGTCAATGGTTTTGAAACGTGAATACTTTGAAAACAGTTGAGTCATATTATATTTGGTACATATCGATATTCGAGTTCGAGTTTTAACGCAAGCCTTATTTTGATAGGTTGCGGTTTTCGGGTTTCCCCGGGCATCCATATCGTCGGTGATCGTCTACCACTACCGTTTCTCTTAGTTGCTGAGTACGTGATTGACTTACCTCGTGGCTAAGGTGAATTCATAGCCCATTTTACTTGTACATGGTTTCTAAACACGGGGTGAGATTTTACATGGTGGAACACAACTAAATATAAAATTGTATTGCTATCCAGAACTCGTATGTTATTCTGAACGTGTATGCTTTACAGATGATTTCAATCGTATTATTGCTTTTAGACGTTAGCCTTGAGTTTCCTCTCCTATCATGAATCGTTAATTGTCCCGTATGCTTTGCGCTAAGCGCGAATGTTGTGGGTGGATCCATCGGAATTGACAATCCCCGTCCCGAATTTGACGCACTAATATTCGTTTATACTTGAGTATTTAGGCTGAATACTCCCTAGAGGAACTTACATTTGAGTTAAGCTTCGGTTCATGAGACTAAACAGCAATAATATGCATCGTGACTATGGACGTACATAGTTAACCCCCCCCCCCCCCCCCCCCCCCCCCATTACGTGTTTTACAAATTCTATTGTGTTTCACACGTTTACTGCTAAACCTATGAATATCACTCAACTTTATGTTGACGATTTTACATGTTTAATCTCAGGTATTATTACTTAGCTTTTCTTGGATGGGAGCCCGCAGGATATTATCGCAGCTTGGAGATTTCTGTGATGCTTTTAAAAGACTGTTTTTAGTAAGAACTGTCATGAGTTTATTCTATCTTTTGGGCAACTTTATGTTATAAATTGAGACGAAATAATATAATTTTCCGCTTCTAAAACTCTGGGACCTACGTTAAAAAAAACTCTGACCTTTTATGATGTAATGTACATGTTTTTATTTCGTCAGCTTTGTATGAACTGTAATTCATTGTTTCTTGTATTATGACGTGTTACCCCCTCGTTGCCCAGTTGTTCCATGTCAGATTTTGGGGGTCTCACAGAGTGGTATCAGAGCGATGGTTATGGGGAACTGAGTCGTTTTCAAAAAAACTTAGTCTATAACCGAAAGTTCAAATATTTTATTGTTTCTAAGTGTCAAACACAGAATCTGCCATTGTTGTTCGATATATGCGCGGGTAACTCTCTAATCCTTATTATTTACTTTTAATTATCGTTGTAGTATTTCATCTTTTGATTTCATGTTGAAATATTACATTACCTTAATGGCGATAATTACTATGTCCTTTCAAAGCCTTGTGCTTCATGGATTATCATTCGATATTACTTGATTACATCTGCTCTTACTGTATTTCTGGAATTCTTGTTCTTGTGAACTGATCTGGTTACGATGATTCTATATCGTTATGACGTTACGTACTTGTATTCAGAGCGTGTATGCTGCCGACTTTTCATACTCATTTTTCTGAGTACTATTGTTATTTCATTTATGCGTGATACGACTGACTTCATATGCTCGTTCGTTTTGAATCATCTGTTTTTCTCGACTCGCTGTTACATGTTGTGCATACTCTCGAGATACCATTGTTCGGGATCGAATAAGTGTTGTTTTCGACGAAACTTCTTATTTTCATTTTACTACCGTGCATGTTGCTTTCATTGTTTATTTCCCTTAAAATATCTATTTAGATATGCAGATTTTCTTTCCGACCATTCGTAACTGAATGTCTAGTCTATAGACCATTGTGTAGCTCAATGTGTCTCCGGAAAAGACTAAAGGACACCATGTGAGTCACACATCTCGAAGAATTCGTTGAATCAAGCGCTGAATAATATCGTGAGTCTTCATAATCTAGATTTACCTTTACGTCACCGTTTTACACGACACTTGTACATGGATTACATCTTATTTCATTGACCATTCTACGTTTCGACTTCGACTTACAACATCCGTTGTACCTTGAACACGTGATCGTCATTTATTATGTGACGATTGTTTGGAACGCGATCCTACTTGTATCCTCCCTTTTTCATTAAACCTCCTCGCCTCAGGAGTGTGACTTGTGAATATTTTGTTTCTTTCTCGGTATGTCTTGTGATTTTGGAAAAATCACGCCACCAGGAGACCTTCCTGCATTGCATCTTGATACCTAAGACACTGATGTCATGCGTCGTTTTTGATTTCTTAGATTTTCGTTGGTATTCTTGAACCATTTCTATACTGTGTTTTCTTTACATGATTAATTATGCAGTTTTATTCTCTTTCGTCTTTATGGAATCCACAAGTCTTGTGTGTACATTAATTTTGAATTATTATGAAATTGGATTTAATTTCAAGTTGTGCCGAAAAATATACTTTGTATAGAAACTTTACAGGAAGTTTAACAGTGTCGAGAAAATATTTTTATAACTTTAGACATAAAAATATATATTTCTACTTGTTGAGACGTCCGTTTAGGACATAAAAATTTGACAAGCAAACTTTAAAATCGAGCAAGTTACGCTCATTTGAGATTGTAAAATCTAAGCAGTTATTTTCTGAATAATGCCAAAATATCATTTCGTTGACAGATTTAATGCAAGGGCATTTTCGTCCATTTTTATTCCGTTTCAAGTCTCGGGTAAAACTAGAAAGTTGTTCAAAACATTGTTTTACATCGAAATGCATTAGACTTTGAGTCTTAGAATATCGTTTAGTGAGTTATTTGGTCTAGTCAAACCCAAAAAGTCAAAACTGATAGACTTTAAAAATATGATTTCAAGCGTTTTTGAGTTCGTTTGAGCTCGTAAAACTTTAACTAATGATATTTTGCAAACTAAAAACAATGATTGCGTTTGAACAAGTATAAAAGAGTAACTTTGAGTTCGGTCATACATATACATAGATCTTGAACTTTCGAAATTCGGTAACTTCCTAATATAGAAACTTTTCGGAGTGATTGTACTATGTGTTAATTGATACCCTACTTTCTTAAAAGTATATTTTTGTCAAATAAATTACGATGCGCGCATACGGATTCCTTTATCCTTTCTTTTATTTATGACTTATTCGTCATTCTACATCGCCTTTTCTTTGTTTATATCATACCACTGAATTGGACCGAGATTTGAAGATCTTGCTTTCATAACGTACGTTATCATCTTGACACGTGTCTCTTGACGATTTCTGCTAAACCTCTTGAAACCTTAGCACCTTGTAACCATTTCGTTGACTGTCTTGAACTACTCTTTATTTCCCTCATGTAACCCACTAGCTATTTTGTAAGCTATCATCATGTCATCACATGAATTTAACTAGTATTGTTTGCAAATCATTTTACAAAAGGTTTCATTTGGCTTTCTTAAATAATTGAATGCTATCTTATAAAATTAATTTATATTAATTTTACAATGTATTTTCACAAATTGTTCTCATACGGTATTATAAAGAACCCTCGTAACTATACAAAATTGTTGATTTAAACAGCTAGCCAGTAACTTATAGGCGAAAGTTTCATATGTTATTTTGATTCCTGTTTTTACAAATGCTATTATATACATATTTTAAATCATATGATATGTAATACTGGGTTGATGAAGCTGAGCATCGCATTGCTAGTCCTAAATTATGCATGGCCTGATCACTTATGCTTAATTTAGAAGGAGCCATGCAAGGCCGAATAGTAGTCACCTTAAATATTTGACCAACAATCAACTTTTTAGTTATTTTTCTTAAAAAGTTTGATAAAATAAAGTTTTGAAAACTTTTACATTTTATGCGAGTAACAACAATTCGTGACATACACATATGAATCCTTTGTTTCTTATTGTCCTTATCATCGATGCATCTATTCTATCATGTTCGTTAAGAGTTGATACGATTTCCATTTTATTCCCTCGTGTTATTGCTTGTATACTAATTGTTGATCGATATTCGTTTCATAATCGTTTGCTATTTTGTCACTTTCTGAAAACCAGAAACTGTTACGTGTTTATTGTTTGATATCTTAAACACTTTCTTGAATTTCTAAAAATTACTATTAATTTTTAAGAACATTTTATACATTTTACCAAATGTTTAAATTGTCAAAATACCCATTTCAAGTTTAATATCGAATATGTACATCCTCTTAGGTAAATTTATAACTTATGTTTAAACAGTGTCAAGTTGTATCTTTTAAAGTAATTGATTTTATCATACTTTACTGTCAACCTAATGAAATTATTAAATTAATTTATAATTTCTAGCAATGATTCTAAATAATTTGGAAAATCTGATTTTTCCTAATGGTAACGTTAAACCTAAGTTTTAACAATAAGTTCATACAGTCACCCAAAAGTTCTTAAGCCGATCAGGATAACTATTTGAACTGAGTTACTTTTACTTTGAAGTCCTGGTCGAGAAATTTTTTTTTTTTTTTTTACAACTGTTTACCCACTCATTTTATATAGAATTTGATTTTTTAAATCACTACACATGGTTAAATTTTATTTTAATAATGAAAATATTTAAAACTGAGTTTTAAGGTAATACCAAACTCCTAGACAACTGATTTTGACAGCTTGTATTTTAAATGATCATAAGTTATTCATTTTTTTCCCTTCTATTTCGCTTGTGACTAGATTCTTACATTTTAAGATTGTCACATTTGTCAGTTGCACGACTTGCGACCCCTTGTTGATTTACAATCTTGGTTCATTTTATCGTACTTTGCCCGTTTAAGCGATTCTTGTGTTCATTCTTGTTAGTTTATCGCACGTATCTCCAACAAATCTATCTCTCGATGTATCTCCGTTTTGAAAGATCGTTATCCTAATCCGAGTTCGAAAAGTTATACGAAAAGGAGTTAAGAAACTGGAGCATAGTGAATTCTAACCGTTAAGATTCGTCGTTGTACGGAAATTACCTGGGAAGCAATGAATTTTGTTCTACACCTTGTACCTCCTCTTGTTTGCATCTTCTACTGTTTTCAGGAGAACTCTGGGGACCAGAGTTCCTTTAGGGGAGAAGACCGTAAGAACCCGTACTTTCCCAGCATTATTTTATTCTTTTTATTCGTGTTTCTGAATTTTTCAACGTATTTCGTTTTCTTGAATTTTATATGTAAATCCTGAGATTCTTAAATTTTAAATGAATTATACTTTTTAAGTATTTTATGTTCATTAACAATAATTTGTATGGAATTATAAAATTGTTTATTTTATTTTTCCATATTTAATTTAAATCAAAGTTTTTGATTTAAAATCACTCACGTGCGTTTTACAACGAGTTTATTCAAAGTCAATGTACAACGAAAATTCCTAGTGATCGCGATACCGACGGATGCCCAAAATATTACGTTTATTTATCGATTGTTTCGATAATTAATATTTTCGATGATGTCGTTTTAATTACGTATTAAGTCGTGTCGGGAAATTGTATAATCATTTTTATGATGCATTGTAACTTTTGAAAAGTATTTTTACGAAACCCGAGCCCCGTAAATATTTTCAATATTTACCAATAACTATTTTCTACCCTTTAAAACTATTAATTGTTTTTAGGTCCACAAGTTTGTAAATTGGCAACTTAGGTCCCTCCACTTAACTAGCCATATATAAACCATTTCTTTACTTCCACTTTCACACACATTACACTAGCTAAAAAAACACACCAACTCTCTCCCACCCCCTCCATTGCCGCCACTTCACCACCACCATCCATCATGATTCATTCAAAACAAAAATAAGACCCATTCTTAGAATTTTCTTGTGATTCTAATGATATCAAATTTAATAACATGCATCAAAATTTGAATACTTTATAATTCCATGGTGGATTTGTGTTATGATCATCTTGCATGTAAGGTTTTTGGTAAGATTATCATGTTTTGATTTTTAAAAGTCTTGTTTTTAATCTTTGATTTTGTTAGATTTTACATGCAAGTGTTTTTAGGAGTGCTTGAATGATGGGTATGATAGTATAGTGATCCTAGGGGTATGGGAATGAATGGTTTTGGTTGAAAATGGATTTGTCATGTTTTCTAAAAAGACAATTTGGGACAGCAGCTCTAAACAGTTTGTTATGTGGGTTTAAGGTCTGTGAAAGACTGATATTATTTGAAATTGTTGTAGAGTTTTCCGGGACGGTCGTTTTGGTATAAGATAGAGCTTCTAAGTCATTACGAGTCAAAAGTTATGCTAGTTTTAGTTTTCATGTACCGGGAGACGCAAGTTGGCACAATCCGAAATTGTGGCTGATTTTGGGTCGACTCTCGGGGACTTTAGGCTTAGATAGATAAATATGTCTACTGGTTTTCAAAGTTTACAAACTGAGTTTTATGAGTCTAGTAGTGGTTTCAAAAGTCGGATTGTCGAGTTTGTACTTTTAAAGCGGTCTAAACGGTTTTACAAAACAAGTGCATAAATCTGTCCCAAATTTGGAGTCGAATAAAGTGTAGAGCTGATGGATTTTAAAGTGTGAACTTTGGCTCTAATTTTGGTGAGGTCTTATACAAGTTATAAGTGACCTTGACACCAATTTTCATCTAAAACGGACAAGTCTAGATAGGGTAGATCGGTGTGTACATTCGGGGTGTACTTGTTGATTTTATTTTAGACACGTAGTTCAATGTTTGTGTTGCGTGAGTTTGAGTGTTCACCATCGGACATGGTGACTTACTCAAGTGCTTAGTCATTATATAAATGACTTAGCTACTGGTCCAAATAAGGGTAAAGGATAGTTTGACTTGCGTTGACTTGGCGTCGTATAACGGGTCATTTTCAAGTGTTCAAGTGTTTTAACGTGTAACGTTGGATAAATGTATTCATTTGATTCGTGTCAATGGTTTTGAAACGTGAATACTTTGAAAACAGTTGAGTCATATTATATTTGGTACATATCGATATTCGAGTTCGAGTTTTAACGCAAGCCTTATTTTGATAGGTTGCGGTTTACGTGTTTCCCCGGGCATCCACATCGTCGGTGATCGTCTACTACTACCGTTTCTCTTAGTTGCTGAGTACGTGAATGACTTACCTCGTGGCTAAGGTGAGTTCATAGCCCCTTTTTACTTGTACATGGTTTCTAAACACGGGGTGAGATTTTACATGGTGGAACACAACTAAATATAAAACTGTATTGCTATCCAGAACTCGTATGTTATTCTGAACGTGTATGCTTTACAGATGATTTCAATGGTATTATTGCTTTTAGACGTTAGCCTTGAGTTTCCTCTCCTATCATGAATCGTTAATTGTCCCGTATGCTTTGCGCTAAGCGCGAATGTTGTGTGTGGATCCATCGGGATTGACAATCCCCGTCCCGAATTTGACGCACTAATATTCGTTTATACTTGAGTATTTAGGCTGAATAATCCCTAGAGGAACTTACATTTGAGTTAAGCTTCGGTTCATGAGACTAAACAGCAATGATATGCATCGTGACTATGGACGTACATAGTTAACCCCCCCCCCCCCCCCCATTACGTGTTTTACAAATTCTATTGTGTTTCACACGTTTACTGCTAAACCTATGAATATCACTCAACTTTATGTTGAGGATTTTACATTTTTAATCTCAGGTATTATTACTTAGCTTTGCTTGGATGGGAGCCCGTAGGATATTATCGCGGCTTGGAGATTTCTGTGATGCTTTTAAAAGACTGTTTTTAGTAAAAATTGTCATGAGTTTATTCTATCTTTTGGGCAACTTTATGTTATAAATTGAGACGAAATAATATAATTTTCCGCTTCTAAAACTCTGGGACCTACGTTAAAAAAAACTCTGGCCTTTTATGATGTAATATACATGTTTTTATTTCGTCAGCTTTGTATGAACTGTAATTCATTGTTTCTTGTACTATGACGTGTTACCCCCTCGTTGCCTAGTTGTTCCATGTCAGATTTTGGGGGTCTCACATAACGGGTTTCTCTTCCATCCCATCTGGAATTCAAAATCATTAAAAGATATGGGACTATGAAATTCAACTGAACAAGCTTCTCCAAATATCCGCGCTCTAGCAAAAATCTAAACACACAAACGTATACAATCAAGACATAAACCACATACCAAAATGGCTCATCAATCTATGATGGATATCCAACCTTCTCCTAAAAATTAACCCCATTTATATGTCATATGAATCTCATTACACCCCTATATAAAGCCCTTAACTTAGTTTAGTTCATAACTCGTCCCGTTAACATTTAACCCAAAACAGTCTCGTTTTTCACACTTCAAAGTATTGGTCGAACACCCCCTTAACAAAAATAACATGCATTGTAAAAGAAAACCTATGCCCTTACATGTGTTATCTAACTCTTCTCTTTGGCCTCAACCTTAAATCTACTGTTAAGGCCTCCATATATATATATATATATATATATATATATATATATATATATATATATATATATATATATATATATATATATATATATATATATATATATATACTTTTACCTATCTGGAATTTACTGATTTTAAACATATGAAAAGTTTGTTATGATCAGAGGGTCTTACCCTAACATATTTGTTTAGCCCTCTTCCAGATCATTTATTTAATATATAGCCTAAGTCTCATGTTCGTTTGAAAGTCCAATTATACTCCTAAGTACCCTAAACATCTTAAAACATTAATTTAAACCCGGCTGATTTCAAAACTACTTTGACCTCCGACTGTTGTAACCTGTTTTTGACCCACTTTCCAACCTCCAATTCAATTCTAGTTTCTTGAATTTGAAAGCCAATTCAATTATCATTTCAGGGATATAAGATTCGAAAATTAAAAGTTTGTAGAACTCTAGATATGATCAAAACAATGCACCAAAAATTCTGCCCAGTTTTTAATTACGAATTTAATTGAATTACCCTAATTAATTATTTAAAATTTATTTAATCACAAGCTCTAATTTATCTAATCATTATAATAACATTAATGCTCAGATTTTAATTTTTCCCTAACCGTAAATCCATCATAATTGATGTTTACATGAATTAGAAACATGATTTAGTTAATAAAAACGTAAATAGTACATGATTTTTACCTCTAATCTTCAAGGGATTAATTTTTCTTGAAAACCCTAACCTCCATTGATGTATTTTCGACCCTATAGCTGATATAAGTAGTTCATGGCCTTTAGGGTCTTAATTTATATTAAAACACCTTTCCTAATCCAAATTTAAGGCTAAAACCAAAACTTTCCATATTTTCTAACCCCCTTTCCACCAAATTGGCCCATAATCGACCCAAATAGCCTTTTTCTTTATTTTTTATTATTTACTGTAAATTAACTATTAATTATCATTACCTTAAATTTCCTTAATTTATTTCAGCTCCTAAAACCTCCAAAACCGCTAAACCGTAAAACTAGTCAAATTTACGCGTATACCGTAAAAGACGTAAAATATACAGTTTTTATAAAAACTCTTGAAATATGAAATAAACTAATTAATTAAGTCCAAAATGACTTAAAACTATCCCGAAAAATACTCCCGTGACTAATTACCTCATCCGATACCTCTAAATGATAAACCTTAAATCGTAAAAATACGATTTTCTACAATACATATACGTATACGTAAAACCACGAAATAACACCATCTCATTTCATAGTCACTACCTTGTGAGCTCATGAACATGAAATAACTGTTCCTCAATTTACTTATGAGTACCATATACCCATAAACGAAATCCAAACCTCACTCCAAACACACAAAATAAACACATAAGCACATAAAATCACATATTTACACAAAACACCCTAAACTATAGTCTAAGTGACGAACACCAAAACCATGGTTGTCACAGATTTTTAGCCCTACCCAGTGTAATTGTGGATTGGGGAGCGGAGAGACACGTGCCGTGTCAGTGTATATTTTTATGTTTGCTTGTTTACATAGTAGTTGTTGTCCAAAATGATAAATGATATGATTTTAATTTGTTAATGAGTGCAACAAGGAACTATTTTTGTGTGTCTTAAACCTATGACTCTCACTAACTTTATGTTGACATGTTTTAGCATCATTTTCAGGGTTGCTTAGCGATGATAGAAGCCTTAGAGAGCGAAGGATTATAGAGACCGTAGGCTTGCATTGCGGAGTTTATGTTTATTTGTTTATTTGATGTTGTGCACTATACGAGATTGTTGAATGTTTATGGCGTTGTCATAACACACCCTATTTATACATGTCATCTTTTAGTTTATACTCTATTGTGACACCATTGTGTTGTGACGACGTCCATGAAGTTTCACCTCGAGATTCTGCCGAGGCATGGTGTTACAGTTAGGAATAAAATGTTCTAATTCATTCCCTCTGTTAGTGTGCATAGTTCCCCTTGTTGTTCAAAATTCTCCATGCTAAGCCTAATTAAGACAGTGGATATGTTCCCACTGTATGTGAAGATTCCCCTGCTTGTAGATAACTACAAATAAGATATTTATGGGTTTTAGTTTTTATTCTTAGTATTATTAGATGACATTAGTTTTCCAGTTTGGTTGTTCTCTATAGTAGTTCTCTAGTTTGGTTGTTCTCTAGAGTAGTTCTCCAGTTTGGTTGTTACCCATAGTAGTTCTCCAATTTGGTTGTTCTCTAGAGTAGTTCTCCAGTTTGGTTGTTCTCTAGAGTAGTTCTCCAGTTTATAAAATGGTCCATGTGTATGGTTAATGGCCTAAGCCCGTAGTCTAGAATATTCTAATGTTCTATATTTATTTAGGATTGACAAATCAATGGAAAGCAAGGAAACAATTATATCCTCCAATAAGTATATCTTCCTGTTTTAGTTGATATTTATCTTGTACAAGGCTCCCTATGCTTATAAAAGAAGACCCTAGGCTTAGAAGTTAGGATCGCTTCTTTTTAGTTTGTTTTATAGCTTTAAGGTTTTTGTAAACCCTAACACTATTAAGAGTGCTCGTATATTATCAATATATTAAAGCTTTAAAACGTTTAAACTCATTGTTCTTGTGCTAAGTATTACTTTCCTCATAGTACTTAGTTTGAATTCATACACAAAGTTTCTCTAGTATTAGTATGGATTTATCCTTGATAATACACCCTTACTAGCTAAGGAATTTGATCTTAGTTTGGGATCAACACTTTGTAGCAAAAGCTTTTCTCCATTTTATTCTCCTTTGTTTACTATCAAAAAATAATTGCTCACGAGATTTCTATGTTTGTGGAGTGAAAATTTCATAAAGACTGTTCTGATAAGCATAATTATATTGTTTAACAATATCTTTATTTAATTTTGATCTACTCTCTTCGTCCATAATGATGGTCTCTTCACATGGTAAAAACTACCTTAACGCGATCAATCCATTCGGACTCACCGAGATAAAGGTGTTGGTTCTCTGCTTGAGCTTGCTTGAGGTACCCGGGACTTGAAAAACTAGCTTTATCCTTAAAAAACGAGCGAGGTACCAACATTTTCATGGTTTGCTCAGATTGATTTGTTTTGTAAACAATATTTTTCAAAAACTCGACTTGTTCTTCAAGTTCCATGACTTCGTCAATATCTTCATCTTGTCTGGTTTGAAATCCTTTTTCAATTTTTCGACCTCTTGTTTCTTTTCATTAACAATTTTAGTTGCATCTGTGTTAATTAAAGAAATCATTTGTTGAAGCTCGTTTGCTTTAGTGGTAGCAAGATACGTTTTTTGTGTTTCATCAATTAAAAAGGCATTAAATTGTCGTTTTTCTTGTGCTAGTAACTCAAGCTTTTTGTTGTATTTCTTTTCAAAGTCTTCCTTTTTGAAAGTGTCATGTTTGTAGACTTTGTACCCCTCAAGATCTTAGTTTTTCTAAAGAAGTTCAGTTGTACAACTTGCAAAGTCTTAATAGATTCTATAAGTGTGGATTTTTTTTCCTCAAACTTTTGAGTGAGTGTTGTGTTTGTCTTCTTTAATTGCTTTTGACTCTTCTAGTTTCATCAACATCTTGTTTTAAATTGACAAGTGCAACATGCTCCTCATCAACATACTCATTTGCATGTTGATCATCCTCAGACTCATTATTAAACAAGTTTGATGAATTAGGTATGGTATTGCTAACAACCGTTTTCGTCATACATGTGTCAATAATGGTTTTAGTTTGATCACTATGCTCATGCGTATTAGCAAACACATTATATTCAGCATCGATGTGTACCTCTTCCAAGGGCTTAGAGTCAAAGACAGGACTAGTGTCAAAGGAAGGTGTATTGCTGATGACTATCTCAGAGTTGATGCCTCGTTTGCCATAACTTTTGCTTTCAGTCCTAGAGTTGTTGTCATCATTTCCTGAACTATGCGTCGTATTCCCAGATCTACCATTTTATCTTCTTTACCTAATGTTGTCTCATTGGTTACAAAATATGATTGAATATTATTCACTGCATTAACCATCTTGTTCAGACCTCTTTGAATCTATAGCGATCTCTTTTCACTCATAAACTTTTCTTAATCTCTTGTACATGAAGTATTGTTTTGCTGACATAGGTTTCAATGAAGTTTATGTTACGTGTATTGAGCATCCATTCCATCATCTCTCTTGAAGCATTCTCTTGTACTCGAAGACTTGATAAATTCAAAATAAAGGTCTTTTCAAGTGTTGTCTTGAGTTCAGTTAAAGCGTCTTGGATTCACTAACATTAAGTTTTTCTTTGACAAGATGCTTTTCAAGTTTATCCATGTCTTGGGTGAGTTTTTTGGTGAATGTACTAGTATCTTCACCCAAGTTTCTCAAAACTTCTGAGAGACTCTTAAAATTTGATTGAAGCCCTCTAAGACCGCTCATGGAACTTGCTTTTATGGTACTTGCCCTCCGTTGTAGTTGTTCCATCTCAAGTTCTTTAAATTCTGAACATGAAGTAACCGTATCTCTCATTTCCATTTTGGACCGATGTGAAGTGAAATCAGATCTTATGTAGACGTGTTGTGATTAGATTTGGTTTAATTACAAAAATTCCCAAAATTTTCCTACCAAAAATAAATTTGAAAAATTTCTTTTGTTAAATTCTGAAAATCACTTAAGAAATCAATTATACGATCGTAGAAAAAATTAGAAATTTTGAAAATTTAAACGTCGGTTTTGCGCGAAAAATTTGAATTTTAGTTAAAAAAATTCACGTGTTGCCAAAATTTGAAATTGAATCAGAAAAGGCCTAAAAGGCTTATAGGAAAAAATTAAATTTTACTTGGGTTTTCCAGCCAAAAAACTCTTTTTGGAGGGATGTAGTGATCCGGACTCAAAGGTGATGGTGGTAACGGCTCAATTGTTAAGTTCCAATTTCGGTCCTTAGTGACAATTTCGCCTTCTCAAGAAAATCAATTTCGCTCTTAGAATAAATGCAATTTTGCCTCCACCAAAATGTTGTTATTTCGCCTCCAAAAAGAAATGTTATTTCGCCTAAGAGAGAAACTACAATTTCGTCTTGGTAACCTGCTATTTCGCTTGGGAATTGCAATTCTGTAACATAAATTTTCAAACTAAAAAAGGCACAATTTTTGAAGTTTTTACTTAAAACCACTTGTGCTTTTGGAATATCTAAGGTATAGAGGTATTAAAAATGCAAACTTTTTTATTTTTAAGAAAAAATTGTCAAAATCAAGAATCATACGTGTTTAGAAAACTTTGAACCAAAAAATGACCAAAAGAAAGGATTTTTCTTGTTTCAAAGCGACTCCACCTATATCATGAACATACAAGATCAAAACTACCAAAGTAGGAGACCTTTTAGTGAAGATTGAAGCTTCGAAAATGAAAGAAAACAAGAAAGAAAGCTACGGTTTATGGTTGAAACCCACAAACACAAACACAAACTAAAACAAACCACGGATCTCAATCACCTATCTACCCGTGGAAAATGATACCAATTATTGTCGCATAAATTAACTTCACTTCACCATGATTTATGATAGAAAAATAGTAGAAAAGAGAAAAGAAACTTAGAAATAGAAGGTAGATAGAATGAAGAGATAAAAGATGAGAGGTTAGATTAAGATAAAGATAATACAATGAATCAACACCCTTCTAACATGCTAGGAGGATAGTATTTATAGCCTAAGCCTATTAGAGGCGCATGGGCTATTGTCTTTGGGCCGATATTGGCTTAGTGGTATTAAAGGTCCTAAACATGGACTAAATTAACTTTAAGTCCAAACCCGTAATATCTGACTAACCTATTTCTAATTACAACGTTCCTAGATAAATCGATGACCGACTCATTCTTGTTCAACTCAATAGTTTGAGGCTAACAACCTCCCCCAATGAGAGGTCATTCTTCTACGACATTTGAGTTTTTATTGAGATTACTAATCTCGTAATATATGAGTCTTGAACGTGCAATTGTAGGCGTGTTCCTTCATGTTGCGATCTTTGAACCTTTGTTGTTGTTTTTCGACTTGGACTTTGATCTTGAGATCTTCAAATCTTATCCTTGATTCATCTTTGCCACCTTGTGATCTTGTGTCTCCACCCACATGATCATACTATACATCATCTTGAAATATTGCTAACAATCTCCTTTGAGAAAAGTCTATTCCTTCAATATTTTGAGGCCAACAAAATCTCCCTCAGTATATTGTTAAGTCTATCCTATGGGAGGCCATTCCCTTTACGAAAGATCTTGAATATCAGAGTTGCAGAAGTCTTTGTCTTTCTTTGATCTTTGGCTTTCTTGATTCTTGAATCTTGATGCATCAAGTATGTATTTGTGCATGAGTATGTGGTTATGAATCTTCGACTTCATTTAGTACAATGTAACGCCACCTACTTGATACAAAACATGGACACGGACGAAATAGCTTTGACATTCGGCCTAATTTGGTAGCATTTTACCTTCAGCCGGTGAAGACCGTTTGACGGTATTAGATATCGTGCATGTGGTCATGTAGATTAAATTAAGAACCTCCTTGACAAGGTTTCCCGGCTATACTATCCAGTTCACTTTACCCGACCATCTCAAAGCAGACTGTGAGAGTAAGAGTGAATCAGTTTGATAAATTATCCGTCTGATTGGAGTCGTTAATTCAGATTCCTGGAATGAGTTTGATTCATATAGAATCACACCATTGTTGCTTTCCAGTTGACACAAGTTTGATTCATAAAGAATTTTGATTCATAAAGAATTTTGCAAGTCACCTACCGTAGTGATGGTTGAGGTTGAAAGTGGAAGGATTTTCATATGTCAATGTGAATACTGAAGAGTATCACTCTGAATGATTTCTAGTAAGATCAATACATTGCGTAGAGGCCTGGAACAATTTTGAATCAATTGAAAATCAAACCATTGTTGCTTTCCAGTTTACACATGTTCTATTCATAGTAAATCTTACACATGACCTACCGTAGTGTTGCTTGATGTAACACTGGAAGGATTTACGTTCATCACTATGAATACTAACGAGCATCACTCGGAATGTTCTTGCAATATCACAAGGATATAGCATATGACTCTCTTCTTCCTTACGTGTGTTTTAAAAGTTGAACATCAAGTGTTTGTCCTGGAATGTGTCCTAACGAGATTTGTGATTGATCTCTTGGCTCTAGACTCGATTTGTGCACTTTGTTTTTTAGTAATTAGAGGCTGGAGAAGACTGTCACCTTTTCAATATCAACTATCTCGGAGTGAGAAAGTCAATAGAAGTTGCGTTGATCTCCGTGACGATAAAACAAACTTCTTTTGAGAGAAGTCGAGTTAGCTTGGAAGGGTTGTGCATTGCATCGTCTATGATGTCTTGTCTTCAATATCATGAATCATCTTTGTGATTCTGATAATAGATGTATTGATCCGGTTTCTGCCTAAGTTGTATGGAGGGCTTCTTTCTTTACACCCTTTATCCTTACATTTCTTTTCCCTTTTCAACCCCTTCTATGCTTACCAAGATTTCATTACTAGCACCTTTGTTGTGATTGTTCCAGTGCTACCCCAAGTCATTAGTCCACATTTTCTACTCCATATTTCCTAAGAACTTCTGAAAATCTATTGGATTGTCCTTGGGAAGATCCATCCAGTTTTGGTTGGATCATATGACATATATCTAACCACATTTTGTCACTAATATCGTCGTGAATTAATGAAGGTTGTGGGTATAAGATCGTAACCATAAAACCGTTTGAAAGTGAATCAAAGTGTTTGATATAAATCAAAACATTTAACACCTTGATAGTTCTGTCGTTTAGGAAATTGTAACACCCCATTTGGTAAAATGGAATATCACAGTAATATAAGGCGTGTCATCAAAGCATGCAAGGTAAATGTCTAAACATTCATGACCATAAAAGGAAATACCGGAAACAAACATCGTTAGTCCAAGTAACTCAAACACAAGAAATTATAAGTACTGTAAAGGCAAAGGACTAAACAATGTCCAACATGAAATAAAGTAAGATAAAGTATGATAAATGCATAAGATATAGAAGGCTGGATAGATTCCATCCGAATGCACATACTCTTGAGATCCTACTTGCGACCTTGGGTACCTGCCGTTTGGGAACATGGAAAAGGAAAATGGCTGAGCATAACGCCCAGTGCACGGATATACAATAAAGCATGGAAAGCATAGAATAATGAAAGCATATAAAGCATGAATGGCAGCGGAAATGAATAAGTCCTGGGAAACCTAGACGTATAACATGTTTACTGGTTTTAGTTCTGAAAACATAGCTTATGTTTACTTATGAAAATTTGTATTAGTTTAATATACCAAAAGCCAATATAGGTCATGAGGTCAACAACGTGCATGAATACATGGAGGGGTGACCTCGTCATGCAATTAGAGGGGACGCCTCTAATTAATATTGTATGGGTAGGAGGGATCAACTCCTTGTGAAGGATGTAAGACACACACCACATTCACCCATGAAATCCTGACTGACACTATAACTAGGATGCACCCATACGCCCTACATGATAATATAATAATAATAAAGGCCAAATACTGAAAGGGATGCCACAAGCTATCACTCCGCCGTGGTGAAGTCATAACAGTGGTGCCTCAAGTGTTATGGTTATGGTACCTCCATAACTAGGTGAAACTGGCATGCATGTATATGGCTAAGGTAACTAATAAAACATAAGCATTTAAATCTATAACTACTGGGAAAACAGTTGGTTGCATATGGGAAATCCTAATAAAGGAAGAGATTGTCCTTACTGAATGACGGAAAGTCCGTACCTTGTGTCTAGTAGAAGCTAACGGAAACGCTGAAGAACCTACTCCGCCTTAACGGATAATACTACATAAGAATATGGACGTGTATGAGTTGTCTGAGATACATGTGTTTTACTGGTTCTGTGTGTTCTTAGCTTATTATTCATGTTTAGTCATGTTTTAATTGTTTTAAGTATTAACTGTAGTTATTCTTGTATTCTGTTGTTTATTATTCATGTAGTAAGTTATTATAATACTTGTATTGTAATACTAAGTAACTTTCTAAAAATAGCAGGTTTCCTAAAATACTAAGTTTCTAAAATTATAAAGTTTCCATAATAGTAAGTTTCCACAATTAGAAATAAGCTGGATTATTAAAATGTCAAGTAAAGTTTATTAGTAAAAATACAAGTCATGGTTTAAGTATTATAGTTTATCAGATAAGTAACTTGGTTAATTTAATAAACTATAGATTATAAGAATTTAATTAAAATACATGTATAATTAAATTAAGCTAAGTAAATGCTTAGTTAGTCATGAAATATTAAATTTTAGTATTATAACCTAAGTCATGTATTTAATTAAATTAAATGGTCATGAAAAATAATTTAATTAAATAAGTTTTCTGATTTTAATAATGTCCCGAACCCGAACCTGTGATTTAAAAATTAGCCCGAGCCTGAACCTGTGTTCTAATTATAAGCCGAAACAAACACCCCTTGACAGTGGCTACCCGGCCTAGCCGGTAGCCACTGTCCAAGCAAAATACCAACCGTCTGTAGCCGGTGGTTGCTACCGACGTGGCTCGGTTAGCCACTAGTTAAACAAAACACATCCCGGCTTAAGTCGGGGTTCCCACTGTCCAAACTCAAGTCCCACCGAGACCCTAATGGTCTCGGTTGACACGAAACAAAAACAAACCAACACCCCGACTCGAGGTCGGGGTTTCCCCTTGCGTGCGATCGACTCACGACCAACCAAGCCGAGACTTTAAGTCTCGGTGGTGGTGTGAATAGCAAGCCGAGAGCCTTGTGGCTCTCGGTGGTGTCTCGGCCGAACCAAAAACCGAACCAAACAAACCCTAAATCATGTTTCTTGAATTCTTAGCATGTTTTTTATGATTTGTTTTTAAGTTTAACCACATGAAATCATAAATAATAAAGAAAAGAAAAGGGTTTGGTAATTACCGAATGTGTAAATGATTGAAACTTACGAACACGTACACACAAAATCAAAGATCAAAATCGACCCGAACACCCCCTTGTTCTTGTTGATATCTGGTGGCAAAGAGAGAGAGAGAGAGACTTAGTGTTTCTTGAATTTTAATAAAAACTATATTATGTTAATCCCTGGAGTTTTTATTAAACATGGATTAGTATTGGGTCATGGGCCAAAAGGCCCATTTTTCCTTTCTCTTGCTCTCTAGTCGCGGCACCCTTAAGGCCCACAAGCAAAACCGTAGATTTTCTAAGTTAGCTAAATACTCATGTACGTTCGTGTTTTAATTATCGTGTATTTATATGTCGTGATCGTAAACACATTTATAATACACGTTAGTACATGTTATTTGATATCATGACACGTGTAATATATTGTAAATGGAAAGTTTAAATTTTATCGAATTTTCGTGTATTTACTGTTCACGTTTACTGTTTATGGTATTTTAACAATTCGTCCTCGAATTAGAGAAAACATAAACTGAAAGAAACATACCCGAATCAAAACTAGAAATGAGGGTAAGAAGTCCGTATAGACTCCTCTGTCTCCCAAGTGGCTTCCCGCTCAGGATGATCCCTCCAGAGGATTTTGACGAAAGGGATCGTCTTCCTCCGCATGACACGATCTTGTCGTTCAAGAACTCTCTCAGGTTCTTCGACATATGAAAGATCCTATCGAATCTGATCAAACGGATACTGAATAATATGAACGGGATGATAGTTGTATCCTCTGAGTAAGGACACGTGGAACACGTTGTGAACGTGTGATAGTTGAGGCGGTAACGCTAAACGATATGACACTTCACCAACGCGTTCTATGATGTCGAACGGTCCGATGAAGCGAGGACTGATCTTCCCTCTGATTCTAAAACGCTTAAATCCTCGTGCAGGTGATACCTTGAGGAAAACGCGATCACCTACGTTGAAAGATACATCTCTACGACGCTTATCAGCATAGCTCTTCTGGCGAGCACGAGCTTCCTGAAGCTTCGCCTTGGCGACAACGACCATCTCATTAGTCACCTCAATCATCTCTGGGCCCTTAATCAGTCATTCACCTACCTGATCCCAGCAGATTAAAGCGTGACACTTCCTACCATACAACATCTCAAACGGTGCACACTTGATGCTAGCATGCCAACTGTTGTTGTATGCAAACTCCACTAGATAGATATAATCATCCCAGTTTTCTGTCTATTCTAGAGCACACGCCCACAACATGTCCTCCAATGTCTGAATGGTACACTCCGACTGTCCGTCGGTCTGAGGATGAAAGGCAGTGCTGAGCTTAAGTCTGGTGACCCAAGATTTCTGCAAACTCTGCAAAGAACATGAGGTGAAACGGGGATCTCTGTCAGAGATGATTTCTGATGGAGTACCATGCAGTCTCATGATCTCCTTCTGAAAAGTGTCTGCCAATTTGCTGACCGGATGCTCCTTGCGGATTGGCAGAAAATGAGCAGATTTGATCAATCTATCAACAATAACCCAGATGGCGTCGTGTTTCCCCTGAGTCACAAGATGACCAGTAACAAAATCTATAGAGATTTTGTCCCACTTCCATTCTGGAATATCCAGTGGTTGCAGTAACCCACTAGATCTCTAGTGTTCGATCTTAACCTGCTGACATATCATACATTTAGAAACGAAGGTGGCAACATCATGCTTCATACCACTCCACCAGAAATGTTGCTTGATGTCGTGGTACATCTTGGTGGAACCAGGATGTATGGTAAATGGAGAGTTGTTAGCTTCAGTCAACACAACTTCCCTGAGTGTAGAGTCATTAGGAACAACTAGTCTAGTGCCCTCCATAAGATACCGTCATCATCAACACGAAACTCCGTCTGCTGATCGAGGTTCTGAATGATAGCCTAAATCTCACCATCGTCCTTCTGAGCTTCCTTGATCCTAGAATGTAAGTCTGGTTCCACTCTAATATTCGCCCAGTAACCATGTTGTCCTCGTACACAAAACTCAATATCGGTCATCTCCAGGTCACGGATGATATCCTTTGTAATCGAGATGCCAGCAATCATACCCGACCTTCTGCTTAGAGCATCTGCCACCATATTCGCCTTACCAGGATGGTACTGAATGTTGGTGTCATAATCCTTCAGTAGCTCTAACCATCTTCTTTGTCTCATGTTTAGTTCCTTCTGGGTGAAGATGTACTTGAGACTCTTGTGATCTGTAAAGATGTCACATGATTCACCATATAAATAATGCCTCCAAATCTTTAATGCGAAAAGTACTGCTACAAGCTCCAAATCATGAGTAGGATAGTTCTCTTCATAAGGTTTAAGTTGTCGTGATGCGTATGCAATAACCTTCCCATGTTGCATGAGAACACAGCCTAGACCTTTTCCTAAAGCATCACTATAGATCTGAAATCCACCTGTACCATATGGGAGAGTAAGAATAGGTGCAGTCACTAACTTCTGCTTAAGGTCTTCAAAGCTCTTCTCTCGTTCTTTAGTCCATACGAATTTCTCTCCTTTCCTCATCAGCTTAGTCAAAGGTAAGGCCAACCGTGAAAAGTTCTCTACAAACCTGTGGTAGTAGCCAGCTAAACCCAGAAAACTTCTGACCTCTGTTGAAGATGTAGGTCTTGGCCATTTAGTGATAGCTTCAACCTTTGCATGATCCATGGTGATCCCTTCTGCAGATACAATATGGCCTAGAAATGCCACCTTGCTTAACCAGAACTCGCATTTGGAGAACTTGGCATACAGCTGCTTCTGAAGAAGAATCTGCAAGACTGTACGAAGGTGTTCCTCATGTTCCTCCTTGGATTTGGAGAAATTCAGGATTTCATCAATGAAAACGATAACGAACTTGTCCATAAACTCATGTAAGACACGGTTCATTAAATCCATGAAGACTGCTGGAGCATTTGTGAGTCCGAATGGCATGACTACGAACTCGTAGTGCCCATAATGTGTACAAAATGCAGTCTTAGAAACATCCTGCTATCTTGGAGAAATACTTGGCGCCCTGAAGTTGATCGAAAAGGTCATCAATACACGACAAAGGATAACGATTCCTGATCGTGATCTTGTTTAGCTCACAATAGTCTATACACAAACCCATGCTGCTGTCTTTCTTCTTCACGAATAGTACCAGTGCACCCCATGGCGATGCACTAGGACGAATGAAACCTCGCTCCAGAAGTTCCTGTAGCTGATCTTTAAACTCTTTAAGCTCGATAGGAGCCATGCGGTAAGGAGCTTTGGAAATTGGCTCTGCTCCTGGGATGAGCTCAATTCCAAACTCGACTTCACGAACAGGTGGTATGCCCGGAAGTTCATCAGGAAATACGTCAGGAAATTCTGACACAATAGGCTGATCTTGAGTCGATGGAGACTCGGCAGTAATGTCATGAATATTGGCTATGAAGCCCTGACAGCCGTGTGTTAGTAATGCACGCGCCTCTATGGATGAAATAATTTATACAGACCTCCCTGTCAGAAAACCATTTGTATGTACGCTGGAGATTTAACATCACCGAAGATAACCCGATAAGTGTGGCAGTCTATCGTAGCCTGGTGTTTGGATAACCAGTCCATGCCCACTATCATGTCAAAATCGCACATGTACAAAGGAAGTGCGTCAACTCTGCGGATTTTATCATCAAATTCTAGGGGAAGATGTATGTACACATGGGTGATTCGCATAGAGTCCCAAAGTGGCGTGGAAATACTTAAGGCATTATCTAATGGCATAGGGGAAATCCTAACACGTGTAGCAAAAGTAGTGGATATGACTGAATGATTCGCTCTAGTATCAAACAAAACACACGCTGCCATGCCATTCATAAAGAGATTCCCAGTGATGGTACCTGAAGTCTTGTTTGCCTGATCTCTAGTAATAGTGAACACGCGACCTGAAGTAGGAGGTGGTTTGGAGTCGGCATGTCTAGAGGTGCCTTCTATCTCACCCTGGCGATAATCCTTCTGCTGATGGCCTTTCTGGCCACACTTGAAACAACCACCAATACCTCGGCGACAAAACGAGAATGTCTACGCGAACAAGTAGGGCAAATAGGATTTGTGAACCCTCCAACAAGCGTCCTAGCTATCTGAGAGCCTGTTTCAGGATTACATGCATTAGACATGGTCATGGAACATAAGCTTGATTACATAGAAGGTTTAATAGTTACTAGATGAAGTAACATGGTTAGGCTACAAACCTTTACGGTCCTGATCCCTGTCGTTGTCATTGTTCCTGAATATGAGTCGCTGGAGTGTCAGAATACCATAGCATAAGACAATTTAATCATGAAAAAGGTAAATGTAGGGACCTACTGTTGTTAGAGTTGTTGGCATTGTTACGGTAATTATCATTACCGCCACGCCTATCTGAACCAGAACGGTCATTGGACTGACCATTTCCCTTAGATGATTGTTGCTGAGCGACCGCAGGTTTCCGGTCGTCAGTCTTCTGTCTGAAATATAAAGTTGAACAGAGGATGGTATAAGAATAAAAATACTGAAAGAAATGAATAGTTAACGGTTGGTAATTGAAGATACCTCTTCACTTATCGATCATCACCAAACTCCTCTCGTTCCTGAAGCATCTCAAGCTTACGGGCTGCATCGGCCACCTATGATACTGTAGTAAACGTAGCACACACCAAACTGTTGGCAACCGAAGTGCGAAGAGCCCAACGAAACTTCTCAGCTTGTTCCTCAGCATTACCAGCTGCTGCACCCAAGAATCCAGCCAAACGGAGAAACCTCTGCATGAATTCATTGCTGTTCTCCCCAGCAACCTGTTAGATATTATGATAATCCCTCTTAAGTTTCTCCTGCTCAGCATGTGGAAAGTACTGATTAAGGAAGAGCTCCTTAAACTGGTCCCATGTCAGCAGCGCAACCCAATCATCACCATCGTTGGACTGCTTGACTGACTTCCACACTTGCAGTACATCACCTTCAAACTTATAGCAAGCCAGTCTTACCTTGAAAACACCGTCACAACCCATCGCATCAAATATCTTCTCAATGTAAGAAATCCAAGCTTCAGCCTCAGGGGGCTGTCAATCTGCTCACGAACGGGGTCTCTGTTTGTTGAATCGCTCCAACCAAGTCATAAGGGTAACAGGCGGTGGAGGTGGAGGATTGTTGTGGTTCTGAGGATGAGGGCCAAATTCAACGCCCTGAGCTTGGACTTCAGCATGAACTTTGTCCCTGATATCATTGCGAAGTTGGGGAAGTAGGGCTTGCAAAGCTGCATTGACAGCTGCAACCAACTCTTGAGCATTGCGTGTATTCACCATCTGACAGTTTAAAACAAAGTGCAACATAAATAATGAATCTGATAAAATATGACACGAATAGAAAAATGCATGAATAGATAATAAAACATGAATTTATTTATGATGTATAAAACAATTTTAAAATGCATGATCAATTTAAATATGATGATATGTCCATGAGTGAACGCCTATGGGTCGGTTCACAAAACAAAAAGGCAAGTGTGGACGCCTATGGGTCGGTCCACTAAACAAATAAAATGTTTCGATAAAACACATGCGACTAAATATGGCCAGTCCTGTACCAACCATTACTTAGTCAAATTTCCTGCGACAATGATATGAAATGCATGAAATAAATACATGAAATGAAAATGAAATGAATGTATGAAAACCAACTGCCAGTTCTAGGAAGACGTTGGTGACTACCTGTAAGTCACATGTCATGTTTACAAAGCTACAGGTCAAAACCTTGGCTCTTATACCATAATTGTAACACCCCATCTGGTAAAATGGAATATCACAGTAATATATAGCGTGTCATCAAAGCATGCAAGGTAAATGTCTAAACATTCATGACCATAAAAGGAAATACCAGAAACAAAAATCGGTAGTCTAAGTAACTCAAACACAAGCAATTATAAGTACTGTAAAGGAAAAGGACTAAACAATGTCCAACATGAAACAAAGTAAGATAAAGTATGATAAATGCATAAGATATAGAAGGCTGGATAGCTTTCATCCGAATGCACATACTCTTGAGATCCTACTTGCGACCTTGGGTACCTGCCGTTTGGGAACATGGAGATGGAAAATGGCTGAGCATAACGCCCAGTGCATGGATATACAATAAAGCATGGAAAGCATAGAATAATGAAAGCATATAAGGAACATAAAGCATGAATGGCAGCAGAAATGAATAAGTCCTGGGAAACCTAGACGTATAACATGTTTACTGGTTTTAGTTATGAAAACATAGCTTATGTTTACTTATGAAAATCTGTATTAGTTTAATATACCAAAAGCCAATATAGGTCATGAGGTCAACAACGTGCATGAATACTTGGAGGCGTGACCTCGTCATGCAATTAGAGGGGATGCCTCTAATTAATATGGTACAGGTAGGAGGGATTAGCTCCTTGTGAAGGATGCAAGGCACACACCACATTCACCATGAAATCTTGACTGACACTATAACTAGGATGCACCCATACGCCCCACATGATAATATAATAATAATAAAGGCCAAATACTAAAAGGAACGCCACGAGCTATCACTCCGCCGTGGTGAAGTCATAACACTAGTGCCTCCAGTGTTATGGTTATGGTACCTCCATAACTAGGTGAAACTGGCATGCATGTATATGGCTAAGGTAACTAATAAAACATAAGCATTTAAATCTGTAACTACTGGGAAAACAATTGGCTACATACGGGAAATCCTAATAAAGAAAGAGATTGTCTTTACTGAAGGACGGAAAATCTGTACCTTGTGTCCAGTAGAAGCTAACGGAAACGCTGAAGAACCTACTCCGCCTTGACAGATAATACTACATAAGAATAGGGATGTGTATGAGTTGTCTGAGATACATATGTTTTACTGGTTCTGTGTGTTCTTAGCTTATTATTCATGTTCTGTCATGTTTTAACTGTTTTAAGTATTAACTGTAGTTATTGTTGTATTATGTTGTTTATTATGCATGTAGTAAGGTATTATAATACTTGTATTGTAATGCTAAGTAACTTTCTAAAAATAGCAGGTTTCCTAAAATAGTAAGTTTTTAAAAATAGAAAGTTTCCAAAATAGTAAGTTTCCATAATTAGAAATAAGCTGGATTATTAAAATGTCAAGTAAAGTTTATTAGTAAAAATACAAGTCATGGTTTAAGTATTATAGCCTATCAAATAAGTAACTTGGTTAATTTAATAAACTATAGATTATAAGAATTTAATTAAAATACATGTTAAGCTAAGTAAATGCTTAGGTTAGTCATGAAATATTAAAGTTTAATATTATAACCTAAGTCGTGTATTTATTTAACTTAAATGGTCATGAAAAGTAATTTAATTAAATAAGTTTTCTGATTTTAATAATATCCCGAACCCGAACCCGTGATTTAAAAATTAGCCCGAGCCCGAACCAGTGTTCTAATTATAAGCCGAAACAAACACCCCTTGACAGTGGCTACCCGGCCTAGCCGGTTGGCACTGTCCAAGGAAAATACCCACCGGTTGTAGCCGGTGGTTGCCACCTACGTGGCTCGGTTAGCCACTGATTAAACAAAACACACCCCGGCTCAAGTCGGGGTTCCCACTATCCGAACTCAAGTCCCACCGAGACCCTAATGGTTTCGATTGACACGAAACAAAAACAAACCAACACCCCGACTTGAGGTCGGGGTTTCCCCTTACGTGTGATCGACTCACGACCAACCAAGCCGAGACTTTAAGTCTCGGTGGTGGTGCGAACAGCAAGCCGAGAGCCTTGTGGCTCTCAGTGGTGTCTCGGCCTAACCAAAACCCGAACTAAACAAACCCTAAATCATGTTTCTTGAATTCTTAGCATGTTTTTTATGATTTGTTTTTAAGTTTAACCACATGAAATCATAAAGAATAAAGAAAAGAAAAGGGTTTGATAATTATTGAATGTGTAAATGATTGAGACTTACGAACACAAACATGTACACACAAAATCAAAGATCAAAATCGACCCGAACACCCCCTTGTTCTTGTTGATATCCGGCGCAAGGAGAGAGAGAGAGAGAGAGAGAGAGAGAGAGAGAGAGAGAGAGAGAGGGAGACTTAGGGTTTCTTGAATTTTAATAAAAACTATATTATGTTAATCCCTGGAGTTTTTATTAAACATGGATTAGTATTGGGTCATGGGCCAAAAGGCCCATTTTTCCTTTCTCTTGCTCTCTAGCCGCCGCACCCTTAAATCCCACAAGCAAAACCGTAGCTTTTCTAAGTTAGCTAAATACTCGTGTACGTTCGTGTTTTAATTATCGTGAATTTATATGTCATGATCGTAGACACATTTATAATATACGTAAGTACATGTTATTTAATATCGTGACACGTGTAATATATTATAAATGAAAAGTTTAAATTTTATCGTATTTTCGTGTATTTACTATTCACGTTTACTGTTCATGGTATTTGAATACGGGTTTATAGAAATGCTCCCCTATACATGTGCATCAACAATCGTAAGTGTTTCACACATATGGGTAAGAGTTAAAGTGCTTGAGTCTTATATGTTAGTTTCATATATTAGATCACATTTTAACACCTTGTTGGATTGTTTAAGTTACGACATATCGAACATAAAAATACAATGCCTTTGTGCAACACTGTTATGTTTAGTATCAACGTATAAAAGAAATCGTGATTGCCAAGTACAAGCATTACCGATAACCATGATGTTCTTATGTGTCACGCTTTTGTTGACTCCATGATGAACGATTGTTGAGTTATGAAGTGAAAACTGACATAAGTGATCTCAAGTAGACGTGTTGTGATTAGATTGTGGTTTATATGATTGTAACAAAAAAAATTCGGATACAACTAAATTTGAAAATTTTCTTTCGCCAAATTTTGAAATTCACTTAAGAATGTAACTTTAGGTTTTGGAAAAAAAATAGAAAAAAAAATTAACGTCAATATTTGCTGATAAATTTTGAATTTTGCCCTAAAAATTTGAATTTTAGCCCAAAAAATTGAATCTGACAGAAAAATGGCCTAAAAGTTTATAGAAAAAAATAAAATTTTACTTGAGTTTCCCGTCAAAAACTCTCTTTTATTATAATATTAATTAAATTAAACACGAAAATGAGAAATTAAACCATTGAATTGTTAAACTGGTGGATTGAGTCCAATTTGCGAGAGTGTTGGCTTAGTCCACTACATAATGAAGTCGTAGTCCATATTCCGGACAACTGCTTTTAAAAGTAAACCGCTGTTTGAGAGGTTTAATCTATACCGCTAAACAATACAAAATTCAAACCGCTGAACAGTCTAAAATCTAAACAGTTGAAACAGTTCAAAATCCAAACTGCTGAAGAGTCCAAAATCTTGAAATATAATATAATACTTGTTAGCCCTAAAATGTGAGCGTCATTTACGGAATTACAATAGTTTAATATAGCAGGGACTAGTATCATCACATGTTATAAGTGAGATAGACCCGAGCTATATATACCCCTTCATATTTCTATAGAGGGGTGAGGACTATCATTTGTATTATTTTGTTTCTCTCTCTATATTACACACACTTCTTTCTTCTTGCTACTTTCTCTCACTAAAATGTCTAAATACTTATTTTATCCTCCCGACCTCCGGATCACCCTTTGTTATTGTTACTATGAATCTTATATGTTAACAATACTAAACCGTTACTTTTTGTCTTAATCTATCAACAACCTTTTTTTATTACATTTTTTTCTACATTCGTATCTATGTTTACTGGTCAAACATTGTTTTCTTTATCATGTCCTGGTCACACATTTTTTTTGTTCCATATATTGTTTACATAGTTTTTTTCCTTTATAATGTCATGGTCAAACTTTATTTGGGTTTTGGATGATGATGATGATGAACTATAGTACAAAAAGACCAGATCCAAATTTTTTGGATAAGTACAAAAATACCAGGATAACAGTTTTGAAAAAAGACTAGGATGGAGATTTTTCAGAAAGACATGGATGGTGATTTTTCAGAAAGACCAGGATAGTGATTTTTCAGAAAGACCGGGTTAACTCACTGAGTTCAAGTCATTAAGATATAAAATCAGACAAGACTCAATCCATCTCAACATGCATTAATCAACAAATCCAACACATCTAATCCTTTAAACCCTGCGTCTCAATTAACAACAGACACCACCTCATATAAACTTCCATATCAGAAATCCAGACTCGCAAACCAATTGACAAGATCAAATCAAGATCTTAGTCATATTTCGTGTGATGCAATTGCATGCCAAAACCTTGATAAGATTCACACACGACAGTAATATACATCATAGATCCGTGTAATTGTTTGCACCATTATTTGCTATACAAAAATAAAAGGTAAAAATCATGAACAAAAATGTTCTGATTCATCCTTTTTTTGATTCAAGACACAACAAATCGAATCTTAAACCTACCTGAGACCCCACTTAGGAGACCCTGATGCATTATATTTGTCTTCGTGGGCTTATGAAAGAAGAAGAGGAGATAAAAAGGGTTCGAATGTGTAATCATTCATGGGTATGTAATGGTTTCTTGGTTGATTTTTGGTTTATGAAGATATGTGAACATTTTGAGATGATATTATTTTTTATAGATGAGAGAAAAGATAGCTGTGGGCGGTGTATACCATGTGTGGGGGATTAGGTTAACTAACCCAATCTTTAGGGATTATAGAATATTTATATCCCACTAGTTATGGACCGGGTTATATTATATCCTTTGGGCCGAGTAATGATATCCAACTTGACCATGATTAATTATTATCAAGATTGTTAGGTTGGTTTTTGATAAATTACATGGGCCGAAGATACTAGTTTATACTCTTGGGCTTGTGTAAATACTAAAGTCGTATCTTCATTGTTAGACAAATACTAATTTCAATGAAGGTATGGATGTCGGGTTGAAATCTTGTACTAGGCCGAGTGTGTTGATCGTGACAGATTATGGGCATATGGATTCATTACGGTAATGAAAACTCTCGCTTTGTAATCCCAATATTTCGACGCGAGTTGGGCATTTGACCGAATTTGGACTTAAACGACAAGTTATCTAGACAAATTTTGTCCCTTAACGACAATTCATTTCAGATTTGTTATACTTAACGACATTCAAACACAACACCAAAGCAAACAAAACACTTGACGCTAAAATGATTCGATATAAGATTCACTTAAACGACAACAACTAGTTTGATCCTTCAAAGACAAGCGATCACAGAGTGGATTTGGTATTTCTTATTTGAAGTTGAAGTGGGATTTCACGAAGGCGTCTACTTATTTCATCATCGAGCCTTCCTTCTATTTTCTACCCCTTTTCTTTAAACCCAGTCTACCGATTCATGACTTACTTGGGCGATAAAATTTATGATTGAGACTTGAATGATCTAGTTTTCAGTATCAAGGGTGGATGGTCGACGACATGGATAACTATAATTTTTGGGAGCTTTGTTGCAGTTCTTAGTGTCACACGCAGTTGCAGTTATGGATAATTTCACGAGGTGTTGTACTTCTTATACTTCTCTTACTTGGGGTATAAGGTACTTAGAGACTCGTTTCTACACCATTCTTCAATCAACAATACTGCAAGCTTAAGTAAAAATTTGGGGGATTGTACTTCAGGTTCAAGTTTTGGATATCGGGTTTACTTCATCATGTGGTCATGACAAATAGCCGACAACATAAACTAAAGCTATAATACGTGGCGACCCCTAAAGGCGTAATTGACAGGTACTGTTTTATTTGCCCATCCGAGTCATCCCGTACTCCAAAAAAGCAGAGGTGAGGTCATATGAGGTTGGTAAGTTAGACAGAGAGATGTAATCAACAATCAATTCTCATGGGATATTTATAAGCTTCATAACGACAATGGTACTTCATAGCCTAAGCAAATTTTTTCAAAGTTTCTCAATTTCAAGACATTTGCTTAAGACTATGAACTTCTTGAGTATATGCACGTCCACGATAATGATGCTTCTGAGCGTTCGAAATCATCATGGGGGAAGATCGTTCACTTTAGATTAATCGGATCAACTTCCAGGGGGAAGTAGTGTACATGGAATGGTATCTACTTCACTTTATATGATTTTTATGAAGTATTCTGCAGGCATAAGAAGAATTGTTGCTGATTTCTTGCATGCTACCCCAAACGGATTATCAACTTAAATCAAAAGACATGAAACATTATAGAAGCAGTATTATTTGGTGTGGTTCTTCTACAAATTTTCGTTGTGCACTTAAACCGATGAGCTAGAATATCGTTTAAACTACATGAAAGTGTCAGAATCTGCTTAAGATATGGATATTGGTTTGGGGAGAAGCCGATTCATAAACTTTGTCAAAAAGGAGTACGGAGAAAGCTTTTTAAGACATGTTGCATGAATTGGGGGGAAGTTGATCCAAATCATGCATATTACAATTGTTCCACAACAAGCAAAGACAAAGAGGATCCAAGATGAGGTACAAGTAATGAGGACTAAAAGACTTGGAAGAATCATATATCAATGAGATTAGCAATCTTAATACATCTCCAAACGTCGTAGAGTAATGACCTCCTATTGGGGGAGATTGTTAGCCTCAATATATTGAGTTGAAGAAGAAGACTTAGAAGACACCCTCAACATTGGAAGCGCCTTGGAAGACTTTATTTTGTTGTATTTGTACTTGTTAAGAACATTGTAAGTAATTCCGTATGTCTCCGCATTGGGGGAAGATTGTTAGCCCAAAAGTGTGAGCGTCGTTTACGAAATTACAATAGTTTAATATAGCAGGGACTAGTATCATCACATGTTATAAGTGAGATAGACCCGAGCTATATATACCCCTCTATACTTCCATAAAGGGATGAGGATTATCATTTGTATTATTTTGTTTCTCTCTCTATAATACACACACTTCTTTCTTCTTGCTACTTTCTCTCTCTAAAATGCCTAAACACTTATTTTATCCTCCCCGACCTCCGGATCACCCTTTGTTACTATGAATCTAATATGTTAATAATACTAAACCGCTATTTTTAGAACAATCCAAATCGTGGTTCTATAATAACACGTGCAGAAGTTTGGATTAAAAGAATCAATAATGAAACAACGGTCCGTTACCCAAACTGCCGGTTAATTTCCAAACCGCTAATTTCAAAAATGAAACCACAGTCGTACACCTTAATAAACCGCGGAAAAAGATCGTTTTTCTTTGTTAAACCGCGGTTATAAACTGATCAACTAAGCTTTCAAAAAGAACCATTTTAAGCAAAATATGATACGAAAAGAAAACCCAATAAGTTAACACTATATAAGTAAGGAAAGTACAAGTCTTTTCAAGTTTTAAGCCTTAAACCATGATGATCCGTAAGCTCTTTTTAGCTTAAAACCGCGAGCATGAATAAACTAGAAACCACAAATCTGAATCACCTATCTACCCCTAGGCGATTGATACCAATTATTATCCCGTAATCTATGTTCGATAATCAATCAATACGTATCAAAGATAAAGAAAAAAGAAAGAAGTTTATAGAGAGAAAGTTAGAGAAAGAAAGTGGTAGAAGGAAGTTTTATTATGTGTGAAAAATAAAAACAACCAACACCTAGAAGAAAGTTTATTCATGTGTGAAAAATAAAAGCAACCAACACCTTTTTCCTTGGTGGAAAAGGGTTTATATACAAGTTACCATATGTATTTCGTACGAGATTTTCTAAGATGAGTCGGGCTCGAGTTTTTTCGGCATTAGACTAGTACACATGTAATATTAGCTTACCTAACGAGCCCATTATCCTTTTCTGGCCAACTACTAATTACAACGCTCCTAATTAATAAATGACCGATATATTTTTGTTTCACTCAATATTTTAAGACTAACAAAAATAAAACTAACGGAAGAGATTGTTTCGTGACGATCTTAGGCCATAATAATAAAATTTATGAGGCTTGTTTAGAGGTGTAAACGAGATGACCAACTCGCGAGTTACTCGGGTTCAACTCGTAAACTATTTGAAATCGACTCAATGTAAATGATTCGAGCTCGAGATCGAGCTACCTGAGTATATTATCGAGTCGAATTCCAGCTCGGAACTACTCTGCTCGTGAATCCTATGAGCCTTATATAGCTTAAACTAAATTACACTTTTACCTTTTTATATACGTATATTTACATAATTTTCATATATATTGAGTCGAGCGGAGCTTGGTGTGTTGAGTATTCATAGAGTTTGAGCTTTAAATGTGAAAATAATCGAGGTCGATTCAAGCTTCGAGCTCATGTTTTGTATGACGAGTCAAGCTCGAGATCGAAATATAAAGCTCGATCAAGCTCGAGTCAAGTTACGAGATCGAATTTTAGTATTCGAGTCGAGCTCGAGCTAGGTAGTACTCGGATCGACTCGACTCGTTTACACCCTAGGCTTGGTGGCATTGTTTTTGTAGTAATCATTTTGTGAAATTGTGGAGTATAGTTGGTCCCACATGGTTCTTACTTTGGATAATTTATTGTAAATTATGGTTTGTATTTAAGGATAGTCAGCCCTGTCCACTATGTATTTTTTTGTCATCTTGTAACTCTTATGTAGTTTTGTTGTCAATATATTTCACTATTAAAAAAAAACCCTTGACATATTAACCTTTTTTTACAAAACTTGTTATGTTAATGATTTGTGCATAAACAGATCTTCTTGTTAATTTAATAACTTGAAATCTTGTCCTATTACAAAAAGATATAAGCATGTTTCTTTAAACATCGCTTCAACAATAAAAAAAATTGAGTGATTACATGCTGTTCAAAGAGCATGATTATCAATAGTTCAAATTTTTATAAGCAATCTACAAAACGGATTAATCCACAATGGCGACAAAGTTACTAACTTGCCCCGCCAAAATGCGGATAACTTCACTTTTGTACATTTGTTAGAAAATAATCATCACAACCTTGTTTAAAACCACATTATCATCCAAACCTCCCTCACGAGCCTATCACTAAGGTCACACACCATCGCGATTGTCAGACAACATAAATAGCGATAACAAAAGCATGTAATAACATGTTTGCTTTACAAATCAGCTCGGCTGCATCTTAATCAAAGGTTCAAAGTTAAGCAATATACAAAGTGGATTGAATAACCCCAGGTGAGCCAATCACTAAGGCCACACACCCATCGCGATTATCACACAACATAAATTACGGCAACAAAAGCATGTAATAACACGTTTCCTTTACAGATCGGCTCGACTACATAATAATAAAAGGCTCAAATTTTTATGAGCAATATACAAAGTGGAATGAATAACCTTAAGTGTACCATTTTTAACCACAACTATAAGCAATCTACGAAGTGGACTAATCCGCAATGACTGCAAAGTTATTAACTTACCCCGCCAAGATGCGAATAACATCAAATTTATACATCTGTGACAACATAATCATCACAACCTTGTTTTAACCACACCCATAACATCAAAGTTGCATATATAGAACCAATACCAAATAAACGCAGCTTATGTACAACCTAAGAACACAAGTTAACTATTATTCTCATGGACCCCAAAAGGCGTAACGTTTTTTTCCAGCTTATAAGCAGATCACTATGGCCACACACCCATATCAATTGTCACCCGTCATGGATAACGACAACAAAAGGATCGACATCTCAAAACATCCAAGTAATGTTTTACTTAATTATCCCATTTAACAATTAGGAAAGAACGCCCGAAAACACCCATCCTCATTGTCACATGTCATGGATAACGACAAGAAAAAAATTAGAGGCATCTCAACATGTACAAATCCTACATTCATAAATATAAAAATAAGACATCAAACAAAATTTGCATCCATCCTTAAAAGGGTTCTAAAAACCAGTAACGGTTTACTTAATTCATTACCATTATAAGTAACCATCTATAAGCAAACATACTAAACATGAAAAATTACCAAAAAAAAATGAATAAACTATATTTTAACAATAATCATAAAAAAACGTACCCATTAATCAGATCACATATCAATCAAATTAATAAACCAAAACCATCAAGATCATATAAGAAAAGGGAATGAAAATCAACTAACACACATAAACTCCGATACAACAAAGATATATAAAATAACCATCCAAAACAATGTTACCGGAAGAAGAAAGTAAAAAAAGAAAAAAACCCACATAAATATATAGATTTGTTTGATGTTTTGTAAAACACACAAATGGCAAAGAGAAAAAGCGAGTGAGAGGTTTGTGAAGATGAGCACGAAAGCAGATGAAAATGGAAGAGGTGTATGTGAGATGTGACGCATGAAAAAAACTTAGTGTGCGATATATGGCTTAACGATTTTTTATTTTCTTACTTTTCATTCATTTTGCTTAATTGATAAGTATAATACTCATTAAAATTCCAACGTGCATTAGTATTTCCACTAACATTATCTTAATAGTTGAAAAGGCGAAACAAGTTAACAAACCAAATCTTGTTTTCGTATCCTCTTAACGGGGATATAGTTAATCCTTCTGTGGCCACACAAGTTTACTTATGTCAACTTCACGTTAGTCATTCAGTCAGCTCATAATATCGAGTCGGAAATCTAAATTAAAAAAAACCAGTGGAGGGGACCAATTATTTCATTTCCAAATAGTAAAAGGACCATTTCCACAACTGAATATAAAAAAACATAAATATCAGCAAATAACATTATACAGACAGACATCTTCATATTTTGACATTGACAGAAAGGACCAATCGGAACAAACTTTCCGATCACCGGAATATTCCATCTCCGATCACTCAATTCCACTCAAAATTGACGGAATTTAGCTTCTAGGGTTTCTGAAAACCCTAGAAATGTCTCGCCAAGCCACTACTACCGCTTTTCACAAGTCCAAAACCCTAGATAATAAATATGTATGATTTTCTTCCTTAATTTTGTGTTTTTATGTGTAATTGAAGCTGTGATTTTGCTTAATTTTATGTAATTTTGGGGGGAAATGTGAATTAGTTTAAGTTTAGGCGTAATTAGGGATCCGAAGATAGTGCGTGCTTTCCATAAGTTTGAGCTTTTAGTGTTTTGGTAGAGTTGATTGGAGTGGCGTAATGTAGGTTTGCGGAATAGTTCGAAGCTGCTTTGTTTTATGTCAGTTTTTGGGGAAAATGTGAATTAGGTTAATTGTTGTGAATTAGGGATCAGGATATAGTGCCCGTTTTGGATAAATTTGTAGAGCTGATTTGAGTGAGGTAATGTAGGTTGGTGGAATAGTTAGAAGTTGATTAATTGCTGTTTGGGAGTCTCTATAGTGTTTTGTCGAGTTTGGAAGCTATTAGTTAGCTTTTGCAGCGTATTTAGGGATCCGGAGATAGTGATTGTTTTGGATAAGTTTGAGCTTTTAGTGTTTTTGGTAGAGTTGATTTGAGTGGCGCAATGTAGGTTGGCAGAATAGTTAGAAGTTGATTAATTGCTGTTTGATAGTTCGTAGGGTGTTTTGTCGTGTTGTGGTTTGTGTTTTTTGAATAAAGAGGATAGTGCTTGTTTTGGATAAGTTTGAGATTGTATAAGTGGAGTTAGTATGTTGTGTAATCGTGATGTGAGTTGTTTGAACTTTTAGTAAATGAGTAGAATTGGTTTGAGTTGCTCAATGTAGCTTGCGAAGTAGTTTGAATAGTTAGACGATGATTAAGTTTAGCACATATTATTTTGGATTGCTTATATGGTAGAGTGAAGGCGTTTACTTTCACATTTGTAAACTTTGCTTGATCCTATAGGATTAGAAAACACGTGTTCCATGCTTGATATCGTTTATTGAATGAATATATATATGAATGATATTGACTAGTGAATGATATTTATAGCAAAAGTTACGCCACCATAAAATGCTGATTATTAGTTTGTAAGTAAATGCATGTTGACTTTTCATTTTGGAGAGTACTATGTTTGAAATTGAAAGTCAAGGTCGATCCTTTTTATGGAACAAATTTACTGTCAAAAAAGCCACCAAGTCAGTTGATTTGGTTTGTCTAGGCCAAGGTTAATTGTGATACTGATCAAGTTCATTTGACTCTGACTATGAGTTGGATTCTTTTTATATAAACACGCGCTTGTGAGATTTTTGCCATGTAAAAAAGGAACACGAGAAGTGAGTGAAAGAGACCCTCACACGAGACATATGCTTAGGTTAGTTGTGATAAATGAACATTTTTTGCCTAGTAGTGAGTGGATTACAAGTCTTTTATTATGTTATTTGGGTTCGGAAGGTCATGATTTCTAGTCATAATAAATACATGATGAAAAAGAAACAATGTGTGTAAAGTCTTATCTTTGCACTAAACACCGGGATGGTTGCCTTATATGTTTTCACCCATTTGAATGTTAATATTTTCGTATTCTATGTTTAGCACGGAAATCTGCATATTGAATTCTTATATGCTACTGTTTTGGACTTTGAAAGATGCTTGGAGATGAGATTGGGAAAGGAGCATATGGTCGAGTGTACAAGGGGCTGGACTTGGAGAATGGAGATTTTGTTGCCATAAAGCAAGTATCTTTGGAAAATATTGCCCAGGAGGATCTTAACATCATCATGGTATTTTTTAATGGTTTTGTCGTTAACTTGTTTGTTCTATAAGCATCATTCATATTGTTTACTTTTTTGAATATCATATCCATTTAGTAACGAAATAATCACTTTCCTATATGTTTATTCTTTGTTATGTTAGTCTACTGACATAAGCTATATTATAATCTTACAATTAAGGGGTATCACATAGTCTCATCTATAGCCTGTTGCGTATCTATATATGCAATTATGTTAAATTTTCCTTGTAGCTAGTGCTTTAGGTTAATCGGTAAGTATAGCACTAATGTTATCAGTCACGTAATAGAGTGCATCAAAGGTTACATATACACGGTAAAAGCTTCTTTGAAGAATCGGAAAAAAATTGCTACAAGAATCTATTTCGTATTTCAGCTTAGTCTTATGTCATGTTTGGTGGACGTGTTGTTTTAAACATATTGTCATGTAGAAATACATCGGCCCTATTGTGGCGGTTCTATTGTTTTTTCATAAGATGGTTGTGCTGGTTACTTATCATGTTTGATACACAGCTACTTTAAATTGTATTAATACTTTGCTGTTTTCTGTATGGACGAATCATGAACCGCTTGGACGTGGTAACTTTTCAGCAAGAGATTGATTTGCTTAAGGTAATATTTTTGTTAACTTTTCTGAAAATGGTACATAGGCATTTTAGATGACTTGTAAATAATATCAGTTCAACTTTTATATGTCAGAATGTAAACATTTTGTAGCCATATTTGGTTTTGGATCTTCATGTATGGTGTCTAGAGATGCCTATAAGTTAAAAAAAAAGGGTTTCATGATGCGTTTCTTTTGTTGCAGAATTTGAACCACAAAAATATTGTGAAGTATCTTGGATCGTTAAAGACAAAGACACATCTTCATATAATTCTTGAGTAAGTATAGTAGTTAGTATAGATGTGAACATATGTTTATCATTCCCTCAACGCTCTTCAGAAGCTATTATTTAATTGATGATTTTTTTGACACCAGGTATGTGGAGAATGGCTCACTTGCAAACATTATTAAGCCAAACAAATTTGGGCCATTTCCTGAATCATTAGTGGTTGTTTATATCACTCAGGTTTGTTGCTGGCCTTGAATTTAATTACATGAATCAAAATTTGCTATATTGAGTTTGAACATGTGAATAGGTCTTGGAAGGCTTGGTTTATTTACACGAACAAGGGGTCATTCATAGGGATATTAAGGGGGCGAATATATTGACTACTAAAGAGGTAATCATATGTTTCCTTGAAGCAGCTGATATCACTTGTTATATCACACCAACCTTATCTTACCCTTTTTGTTTCTGTCAACTATCCTTTTCTAGGGCCTTGTTAAACTGGCAGATTTTGGGGTTGCTACAAAGCTAACAGAGGCTGATGTCAACACACATTCAGTTGTTGGTACTCCTTACTGGATGGCCCCTGAGGTAATTTTCTTTATATTTCTTACTCTTTGAATGAGGAATTTTATATTTTCCATATAGGATTAAAGTTTTTTACCTTTTCAGGTGATTGAAATGTCTGGAGTTTGTGCTGCTTCTGATATATGGAGCGTTGGTTGTACTGTAATTGAGCTACTTACTTGTGTACCTCCTTACTATGAACTCCAGCCCATGCCCGCCCTCTTTAGGATCGTTCAGGTGCTAATTCTTTTATGTTTCATGTTTTACCGAATGATTCTAATGATAACTTCTTAAGTTAGATGGCATTGAGTGATGCCAATTACTGATTCTCCTAAATGTGTTCTTCAGGATGAGAATCCTCCTATACCAGATAGTTTGTCACCTGGCATTACAGATTTTCTTCGCCAGTGCTTTAAAAAGGTAATGTGTAATATACTTATATACAAAGTCTGAAAGTGGCTGTTTTTATTCTATTTTATGCCAAAAAAGTTGTATATGCTTCATTAAATGTCCATCTTTATACTTCAGGATGCTAGGTCGAGACCCGATGCAAAGACACTGCTTTCTCACCCTTGGATACAGAATTCACGGCGTGCTGTATTGAGCTCTTCCCTCCGTCATAGTGGTACACTGAGGTAGAGACTTAATATCATATATGACTGCTGAAAGTAAACACAATGATAAATATCTGAAGATTACCTTGCTTACAGATATATAGAAGATGATGGTTCAGTGGGTGTGAAATCTTCAAATGCAGATGACTTAAGCACTGTTGAGAACCTATCTGCAGAGAAAGTCAAAGTATTTCCTTCTAACTGGGACTGATGGTATTATTGCCAGTATAATTATTGTGTTTCCTCTACTAACTAAAAATTATGACTTTCAGGAAACTACAACAGAGTTGCTATTAGCTGAAGCAACTCTTGCCGGCAAGTCTTACGAGGAAAATGGTTCGGAAATAGCAGATGCATCTGAAGATGACATGTCAGCAGACCAAGTTGCCACCTTAGCCAATTATGAGAAATCACCATTAGAATCTTTATCTGCTAATGACGAATCAACTAATCAATCAGAGGTGCATGAGCCGTTTGAATTAAACACCACCGAGGTTGTTATAACAAATGGTGAATCTGGATCGTCGGAGTCAAAATCAAAGTCAAAAACCACAGTAGATAAGAAAGTCAAAGAGAATGGAAGTTCTGTCACTACTGATAGCAGTCCGCATCATTCTGGTCGCAAAGGTCATGATTACAGTTCTAAAAAGGGTGTAAAGGCAGGAAGAACTGTTGGAGAAAATGAACTGAGTAAATTTAGTGATACACCCGGCGATGCGTCATTGGATGATTTATTTCAGCCAAATGATAAACTTGATGATAGGTCAGCAGAAGCCTCAACTTCTGCTTCCTCATCACATGTGAATCAAGGTAATACATTTGTTACTGATAGTGGGAAAACTGACCTGGCAACACAATTAAGAGCTACAATTGCTCAAAAACAAATGGAGAATGAGCCAGGCCAGTCTAACGGGGGAGATATACTTCATCTTATGATGGGTGTACTAAAGGAGGACGTGATTGGTATTGATGGTCTGGTAAGCTTTATAACATGTTTCTCTTGTCGGTTTTTTCATTATAGACCTTGTTTTGACTATAGTTTCAACTTCTTGTCAGGGATTTGATGATAAATTACCTTCGGACAATCTTAGCCACCTTCAGGTACTCTCTCTTTTTCTCTGTATATATATACATAAAGACCACTTAATGACATCTACTTTGTCATTTTGAAACACATTTCCTATTCTAGTATTAGATCCTAATAATGCAATGAAGAATAGTTTTTCTTGAGAGTTTTAAAATTCACTTTCATCTGCCCTCTAAACATTAAATCAACATATTGTTTCTCGTAGCTGTATTGTGTACAAATATTTGATACATAGATGCATTTATAGGCTGTTGAATTCGGGAAACTAGTTTCACAATTGAGACCAGATGAATCAGAAGATGTGATCGTGTCCTCATGTCACAAGTTAACAGTTTTCTTTCAACACCGGCCTGAGCAGAAACTTGTATTTATGACTAATCATGGCTTGCTTCCTCTTTTGGAATTGCTCGAGATTCCTAGGACACGGGTATGAAAATTCTAAGGGATTTGACACATGTTTTTATTTTTTTAATTTTAAATGTTGGATATTTATTACTGTTTTTTGCTGCTATCCTTTAGGTTCAGGTCATATGCTCCGTGCTACAGGTTTTGAATCAAATTATAAAGGATAACACTGACTTCCAGGAAAATGCTTGTCTTGTTGGCCTTGTAAGTATTATGTACCTTTTTTCAGTCGGAGAAAACAAGCTGAAAACAATGTAGTAGAACATAGAGGGTGATAATTTTACCCTTTAACTTATAATTGATGTATCTATGAGCCATTAAGGTTATGTTTGATCTCTAAAATATTTATTTGAAAAAATTCAAGTTATTGAAATAAACAAGGAATGGTTGTAAACTTGTAATCATGTGGAACACGATAGGCAAAAAAGCATTTCCGAACGGCGTGACACGACCTGTTTCAACATGCTTTAGTTTCACACTTTCCGACCTGTTACCCAACGCGACTTCAGAAATTTTCTTATTGTTACATTAGTGAGGTGTTACTATTAACTGATCTAATGAATGAGGACCTCTCCAGGTCCCTATTGTTATGGGTTTTGCAGTGCCTGATAGAACAAGAGAAGTTCGTATGGAAGCGGCTTACTTTTTGCAGCAACTTTGCCAGTCAAGGTATTTTAATTATTTCACGTCCCCTTAAATGGCACAAGTTCTTGTAGTTTTTTACGTATAAGAATTATGGACTAATGTGGAGGTTTCTTGTTACAGCTCATTGACGTTGCAGATGTTTATAGCTTGCCGTGGAATACCTATTCTTGTGGGATTTCTTGAGGCTGATTATGCAAAATACAGGTTTATACATTGTCTTTTAAGTTTTACACAAAGCAACTGTTATTTGGTTTCTTAAATCAACTATGTAATTGTGAGTTGTGACGATGAACCATTTTGAACATGAAGAGAACTTGCATGATTAGGGGGGTGTTTGGGCTTTAGATATACCGTATAAAACTGATTGACCCATTAATGTGACACTTTGATTATTTGTGGGTCAAATAATCTGTTTCATACCAGCTGCAGAGAGTTGATCTCATTCGGGTAAAATAAAATAAAGCTGTTAATCCCTTCCAAATCTATCTTGATTAGCATGGTAGGTAGGTGTGGAGAAATAGGCAAAAATGACATTTTCAAGATAAATTATTATTGCTTATATTATCTGTTATTTCTTGAAAAAATGCAGAATATATTGAATACTAAAACATTTAATATTCTTATTGTTACAATTGTGAACATTCTCTAATATCCCGTTTGATTACAGTTAGCTATATAATTCTGTACGACATAAGAGATTTAAAAATGCACTTCCATAAACCCCTAAGTTATTGTTGGTTGGTTGTATATTGAGCAAATACAGAATTACCATTTTTTATATAGAGGTGATTGTACACCCCAAACATTACTTCACAGACCATAGGTGACAAATAAAAGAGGCAGATGGTACGACACACAACAGCGCCTGTGGTGCGTGATGTTATTCGCGTGGTGTGCTTTTACGGTTTGATGCATGATAATTTGATATAGGCAAATTATATGTATACGACTATACATATATGATATACGTGCCTGCTAATATCTGATATGTGCAGTCTTTTGAACTTCCTTTTGTATGTACATATGAAATACGTTATGCATTTTAGGCAGAATATACTAATGAAGATTTTTGAATTCCAGGGAAATGGTCCACTTAGCTATTGACGGCATGTGGCAGGTTTTTAAGCTTCAGAGATCAACCCTTAGGAATGATTTTTGTCGAATAGCTGCAAAAAATGGAATATTACTCAGACTCATAAATACACTTTATAGCTTGAACGAAGCAACAAGACTAGCTTTAATATCAGGTGGAGGTGGATTTTCTATGGATGGTTTAGCAACACGGTCTCGGTCTGGTCCACTGGACCCCACTAGTAACACTTTCGTCCACAGTGAGAATTCAACCAATGGTTTTGATTATCCTGATCACCATAAAGTCAAGCATGCTGTCACAGATCATCAGTTTACAACCGGACCTCACGAATCTTCCCGACTTTCATCTTCTCAATCCCCAGATTCAAGATTCTTTGCATTAGATACAGATAAACATCAATCAAACAATACGAACACTAATGCTGAAGCTCCAGTTACTTCAAGATCCCCAGATTCAACATCAATGGATAGAGAAAAAACTGATTCTTCGCAAGATGCAGAACCTAGACAACGACTTTCTAATTTTGGAAGATTGTCCACTGACAGACCTAGAAAATCAACGGATGTTGCATCAAATGGGTATCATGCAACACAGCAAGAAAATGTTCGGCCTCTTTTAAGTCTTTTGGATAAGGAACCTCCTTCAAGGCATTATTCTGGTCAGCTTGAGTATGTACGCCATCTTACTGGCTTAGAGAAGCATGAAAGTATATTGCCTCTTTTGCATTCATCTAATGAGAAGAAGACTAACGGGATGGATTTCTTGATGGCTGAGTTTGCTGGTAAACATTATATCCCTTTTTATTCAGATTGAGCCATTAGAGGCGTATATAAATAGGTCAAACTTGCAGTGTAGCTCATTTTATTATGTTATATCCCTTTTTATTCAGACTGAGCCATTAGAGGCGTATATAAATAGGTCAAACTTGCAGTGTAGCTCATTTTATTATGTTAGTATTCTGATTTTAGTGATTCTCGTGTGATTATACAGAGGCTTCTAGTCTAGGAAGAGTAAACGCAAACACTGAGGCAACAAATAGAACTACTCATAATAAATTAGTAAATAAGAAAGTGGCATCCAACGAAGGAGGGGCTTCTACATCTGGAATTGCATCCCAGACGGCATCAGGTGTATTGTCTGGTTCTGGAGTTCTTAATGCTAGACCAGGGAGTGCCACATCATCAGGACTCCTGTCGCACATGGTATCACCTTGGAACGCTGACGTTGCACGGGAATATCTGGAAAAGGTGGCAGATCTCTTACTTGAGTTTGCTGGTGCAGATTCAACAGTGAAGTCCTACATGTGTATCCAAAGTTTGCTTAGTCGGCTTTTCCAGATGTTCAACAAAATAGAACCCCCTATATTATTAAAGGTGCGGAGATTCTATCAGATTTGGGTTTTTACTTCTTACTTTTCGGAATTTGACTCCTTTTTTTGGTTGAAATTTTGGATTTCAGTTGCTGAAATGCATAAATCATTTGTCAACTGATCCACACTGCTTGGAACATCTACAAAGAGCCGATGCGATCAAACATCTTATTCCTAACCTTGACCTCAAAGATGGTCCTCTTGTGTCTCAAATTCATCACGAGGTGAGATAAACAATCTTTGGTTATCAGATTATTGTTAATTTTAAGATGGAACCTCAAACATAATGCATATGGTTATCCGCATACATGCGCACAGGCTTATAATTTGATGCAAAATCTTTTTGATGTTTCGATAAATGTATTGTTTTTGAAAATCTGTTATTTTGGGGTTTCGAACAATCATACCAGCTGCAACAAAACTGAGGATATAAGCGTATACAAAAATTTACCCTATCGATGACCTTTTTTTAAATCTGAAAATAGGAGACTTTAACTTCCCTTTAACAAGACTTCTCTAATGTTTTCACTAACTTTTGTTTTTGGTTATTTGTCAAACACCCAATTATTTGATAAGCATAATTTTAAACAGCAAAATCATATCTAAACAGTATCGGCTACAGCCTCTTTTATTACAAGCGATTATCTTATTATACTCGTGTAACATCGCATATTGACTTTCAAAATGCGCATTCAGACACCCCCTTAATAGAAGCAAAACACATTAAGTTGGAGGTTGTCTTTTTTTCACCTCTATGTATGAATGACTGTTTAAGAGGGACTTCTAAGGAGACACTTTCCCTTTCCCAGCAACTAGATTGCAAAAGTATACCGTTTATGCTTCTTGGCATATTTCTAACAATCCATCATTTATTTCCATTCAAGGTTCTCAATGCACTATTCAACCTATGCAAGATAAATAAAAGGAGACAAGAACAAGCGGCAGAAAATGGAATTATTCCACACTTGATGCGATTCATAATGTCAGATTCTCCAATGAGACAGTATGCATTACCATTGTTATGTGACATGGCCCATGCATCACGGAATTCGAGGGAGCAATTAAGAGCTCATGGTGGGATGGATGTCTACTTGAGTTTACTTGAAGATCAACTTTGGGCCGTGACAGCATTAGATTCGATTGCTGTTTGTTTGGCACATGACAATGATAACAAGAAAGTGGAGCAAGCTTTGCTAAAAAAAGATGCAGTTCAAAAGTTGGTCAAGTTCTTCCAGTGTTGTCCAGAACCGTTTTTCCTGCACATACTAGAGCCCTTTTTGAAGATTATCACGTATGTCTCTTGCATCTTAATATTGATTGCTTATGTGTAGAGGTGGCACAACCCCTTTACCAACATTGGCTTAGCTTTGATGTGTTAATGTCTTATCATATGTATCTTAAGAGCCACGATCTCTTGTTGCAGGAAATCATCTCGTATTAATACAACATTGGCTGTTAATGGATTAACACCATTGCTCATATCGAGGCTTGATCACCAGGACGCTATAGCTCGTCTCAATTTGCTCAAACTAATAAAGGTTCGATACGTGTTATTTTTTTGTATGCTACTCTATGTCCCGTGTTCTGCATGTAAAAGGAATGTACTATCCGTCAATTTCCCTTTTAGGGAACTGACTTCTCGAAATTAAAAATTTTAAGGTTCTACTGTATTACTAGTTTATATCCAGTTGTCAATTATTACCTAGATGATGAATATCTAAATTTTTGTATTTTGTGACAGGCTGTATACGAACATCACCCACGTCCAAAACAGCTAATTGTAGAGAACGACTTACCTCAAAAGCTTCAGAATTTAATCGAAGAACGCAGAGATGGTCAAAGCTCTGGTGGTCAAGTTTTGGTGAAGCAAATGGCAACTTCACTGCTAAAAGCACTCCATATCAACACTGTTCTATGATTCAGCAGGGAGTATCCATCTTTTTTTTCATTGCACATGTAAATATAATTTTTGGTGTGTGATGTAATTATTTATCCTAGTTTCGTGAAACTTACAGTTTCGTGTTGGGCTATTATATTGTGGCTTTTGGTGTTTGATTTAAATCTTCTATGTATAGATCTATTCTTATGAGCTTACCTGAGTGCCAAAAATCATTAAGTTATAGTTGTATATGTTTTTTGTATCATTAATCTATTCTGCCCCCTTTTCTTCTACTAGTATACATATACATATACATAAGTAATTATGTGTATGTTTGACCGATGTGCGATTTTTGTTTCATACGTGCCAAGGATCAGGGCTTATATCGCCATGGAGTGTGTTTAGCCACGACTTAAGTCGTGGCTAAAACTTGTGTGGGCAAACCTTTTTTTTCTTCAAAACTGGTTCTGTTTAAGTCAACTGGTCAACAATTGGTTTGATTAAACCGGTTCGGTTTTAAGCTGGTTTTTGGGTAAATTTATGGTTGTTAACCGGTTCGGTTGCGTTTTAACCGATTAACCGGTCCATGTTCCGAAGGGGAAATTTCACTCTTATTATTTTGTATTGATAATTTCATCTTAACACAGCAGAAAGACGAAACAAGTATTGCTAGACCAAAATTGCTAGAAATATTTATCTAAGCAAATCAACAAGTATTGCTAGACCAAAATTGCTCGAAATATTTATCTAAGCAAATCAGTTTTGAACGTTCGATATCTTAATTTGTTAATCAGGACGAAATTGTGTTATTCCGTGCATCTATAAACTTGACTTGTCTTTATATGGCCAAATGCTGGCACAAACACGGCAGTTTTCTTGATCACCTCATTGACATATACAGCACAAACACAGGCTTATTCCACTCAGCCATTTTCAACCCGTCCACTGTTAGACAACATGTTGGCGACGTTGTGGAAAGTATAGATGCCTAAGAAGTCTAGCTACTGCAACGATATACTAAATTGTTGGAGGCCGTATGTTAGTATGTATAGTATGTCTAACAGTATACGTGTCTGTTCAATGACAGTCTAAATCAGTTAATATAAAGGGCTAATTCTTGAAATGCCCCAAAATGTTACTTTGTTTCCCTTTTTGCACCCACCAAATAAAAATTTCCCAAAATACCTTATGTAACTTATGAAACTTATGTCACTTATGCGACTTTTCTAAAAATGGTAAAATTTTGGGAAAATTTTGGAAAATTTTTGAATTTTTTTTTTTATTTTTAGAAAAGTCGCATAAGTCGCATAAGTCGCATAAGTTGCATAAGTTGCATAAGACATTTTGGGAAATTTTCATTTGGTGGGTGCAAAAAGGGAAATAAGGTAATATTTTGGGGCATTTCAAGAATTAGCCCTAATATAAAATGATGCTTGCACCATTCATATACTCTGATAGAATGTTAAAAAACAATCTAACATATATTGTGAATGTTATCTCATTACAAGATGCACACATTCAACAATGATCAGATCGATAAATTAGCATATGACTAACGCAACGACCAGCTAAAATCAGCTAGCTAGTTTAATATTTTTAAACGCTTCAAATTACATTGCTAATCTAGTCTCCTGCTTATATTCATTAGGGCGAGTGTATGTCAAGGGACGAGATCATAGTCTTTTTACAATATGTGGTCTCTTTCGATATAAAAATGGTGTTACCAAATTATTCGATTGACTGGTTTTTATTGTCACGTATGTGGTCTCTTTCGATATAAACATAGCTTCTTTTCCTATCCAAGATAACAAAACTTATCTTCATTTCCTATGTCAGCCTCTCATAACATCCACAAGTTGCTAGGGATATTTAGAATGTTTGTAAACATTTAATCATACTCATGGTCCAGTGACACCAAAATGGTTTTCTGGGTCTAACCTTAACTCACAGGTTAACCTGTCTGTGATCAAAATAGATAACAAAGTATATAAATAGGCTAGCGCTGGTTGCATAATTAGTACTTACCTCACAACAACATAAACAAACACTTGTTTAGCAATAATACTACGATAAAGATTAAAGATGAGGAATATGTATGCGGTAGTGTTTCTTCTCGTTGTTATCACAAGTGCGAGCTCGGTTTTATGTTTTTCCTCGGACAATGATGGTGATGAGGAGATATTCATGGTTGTTGACGATCAAATGACCATGCATGATGCAGGTTCAGGCATGAGTACGGTACGTTGTACTTACATTGCTAGTTAATAAAGTAATTGCTTAAGCTAAAGATTGATGCTTGAGCTAACATTTAGTGTTTCATGTGAAATTAAGAAACTAAACTAAGACACCTTTAAAATTGAATAATATCCTCTTCTACCGTCCCTTTGTGCAGGCCAATCCGGTTCAAATTGGAAAATTTCTTTTGGAAGATGGGAAGGTATTGACACTTTCACGGAAATCATCCCCGAGTAGGAATTGCATTCCTCCTGGTGACGACCGGCCGTGTGGGGCGGCGCTTGATTGGTGTTGTGAGGGGCTTTATTGCAAAGGTGATGATTGGGAGGGAATATGTGTTCTCCAACCAAACTGTCTTGCTCAGGGCGAAGAATGCCGCATATTACACGATGTATGTTGTTTTCCCAACAATTGTATCGGACCTAATGACTACCAAAGAACTTGTGGTTAATTTAGTTTGTTAGGGCTTGGTAAGCATTTTTCTGCTGCCTAAACGCATCTGAAACAACCCAATCAAGCTCACTGAGTTGATTGAAATTAAGATTTATCTAAACAATGTAGATAAAACTATGCACTTGCCTTTCAATATGCCAAAAATTTATGTGTTTTCATGTTATAAATAAGCCCAATCTACTCGAGTCATTGGAAGAGCTTGGAGAGATAGTAGATGTGTATGTGAATGTACGTGACCCAAAAGGTACAAAGGTGAGTTGTAAACGTCCGAGCTCTCGATAAACCGGAATTGGATTAGTCGGGAGGTTCAAACTTGGAGCTAACATCACTAAGTTAAAAAAAATGTTCTTCCAATACTTATAATGCTTTTCAAGGACTTTGAGAAGTATAGATAGCTTAAAGCTACTTCAATCATGATACATCTCAGCTCCTGAAATTTCAGACTGTTTATGATGATATATATACCAGTGGCACTAGACACTTTCTGTAAGTCTTTCTGTTATCTGTTCTTAAATGGTGGTTAACTGTTGTACTTGACTGTTCTTTGGTTTCATGCTATTGCTGAATCGAAAAGCATGTGATGATGGTCTTTGTTTACATAGAAAGAATCGATGTCGTTTGAATATTTTGTAACATGTTACCTTATAACCATTCATACGTAGTATAAAATATTTGCCGCTGTTTAAAAAAAAAAGGACAGGAGTATGATCTCTTCTCTGCGTTTGCCACTCTCCCGTGTCACGTTCACGCTTCATAATCTGAACTCTAGATCTAGCCAGCAAGAAAGCAGTTGGAATGTGGAATGAGACTGATCACTGACAACTGATTTACCTATTCCCCCACTACTGCTGGCTACCATCAACTGCACCAGTAGCCGTCTTCTTCTCCTGTCCCGCCCATGTTGTGGTCTTTCCCCCGCCTCCTACGCCACACTCTCCTCCATCTCCCTCCAATCTCAGTACCAATATTTAAACCGATACCCGTACTCAAGTATGTCACTGGAATCATCTATTAAACCAAACAACCCAGCCAACAACCTCTGAGCCACAAAGCGCTTGCTTGCAAACCTTGTTGGAATCAGCCCGACCATTTTTCAGAGGAGAACTTGAGAACATTAACGTCAATCTATCCTCCTTAATCGCCTTAATGAAATCTGTTGGATCTAGTGAGTGCTGGCACAAGCATGGAAGCTTCCTCGACCACCCTTTCAATGTTGGTGATTTTAGTGTCATCAACTATTTTAGTTAATCGGGATTTACTAGAGATCAATGAGATTTCATATTCGGTTCTGACGCGAGTTAGGGGAAGTGCGGAGTGCACACTCGTTGAGCTAATATGTTATCGCCCACGACGAAAATGCAGGGGTCAAGGGGGTTGCGCCCCCTTGCGGGGTCAAGGGGAAGCGCCCTTTGCGGGGTCAAGGGGCAGAGCCCCTTGCTGGGGTCCCGCTGTTGGAGAACAGTTATAACTGTTCGTTTTGTAACCTCCGAAAACCGTCGTTTCTGGTTGGTGAAAAAACTACCAGATTGTTTCTCGCAGAACATAACGAAAATTCATACAATTTCCTCTCTGTTCTTGCTTTGATCTTTTGTGCCTAGAATCAAAGTGTTCTACTTGAATTATCCCGATAAGGATTTCGTGTAACCCAGGCACCATAGGGTCGAAATACTTTATACGGAAAGTGAACTTACACGATTCAAGTTAGATATCCAGGATTATCACACCGTCGTACAGACACCCTAAATCTTACAAACGTATAAAGTATTTTCTGTGTTAATCATGGTTGGAGGAAGTACTGTGAAAGAGATGACAACGAATTTTGGGAAACTGGATAAGTTTGAAGGGCATGACTTTAGGCGATGGCAGAAAAAGATGCACTTCCTGTTGACAACTTTGAAGGTTGTGTATGTTCTGTCTACCCCGATGCCAGAGTTGATGGAGGATGATACGGTGGAAGCGATCAGACGCAGATCAAAGTGGGAGAATGACGATTACATCTGCAGAGGACACATATTAAATGGTATGTCGGACCCCCTGTTTGATATTTATCAGAATTATGAATCTGCAAAGGAGTTATGGGATTCTCTTGAATCCAAGTACATGGCAGAGGATGCTTCAAGTAAGAAGTTCCTGGTAAGTAATTTTAATAATTACAAAATGGTCGATTCTAGGCCTGTCATGGAACAATTTAATGAACTCCTTAGAATCCTAGGACAGTATACACAACACGATTTAAAAATGGATGAATCAATATATGTTTCTAGTGTGATAGACAAGTTGCCTCCTTCATGGAAGGATTTCAAACATAATTTGAAACATGGTAAAGACGATCTGTCTTTGGTACAACTTGGTAGTCACTTGCGTATAGAGGAATCTCTAAGGGCGCAGGACAGTGACAAGGGCAAAGGAAAAGAAGTTGCTGGACCCTCGGTCAATATGATCGAAGAGGGTGGTAAGAATAAGAACAACAAACGAAACAAAAAGAAACGTAAGGATAACAGCGGTGGTTCCAGTTCCAACAAAAAGCCCAAAGGGGACTGTTGGAAGTGTGGCAAATCTGGCCACTTTAAGCGGGACTGTCGTGGTGGAAACAAAAAGAATAACGCAAGTGCTGGTGGTTCGGGAAAGGGGTCTAAGGACCAATCCCAAGACCAAGGTCAGAATTTAGTAACAGTTTTGGTAAATATTATGTTTCACTAATTTCTGAAGCATTTTATGTGCAGGTTGATGCAATAGCGTGGTGGATTGATTCCGGTGCCACAACACATGTTTGTAAAGATCGTTGCTGGTTTAAGACATATGAACCAGTGGAAGACGGATCTGTCCTCTACATGGGTGATGATCATTTCGCTCCTGTTCATGGAAAAGGAAGTGTGGTGTTGGAATTCAGTTCTGGAAAATCTATTACTTTGTTTAATGTATTGTTTGTTCCTAAACTTCGTAAGAACTTAATTTCTGGTCCTGTATTAAATAAATGTGGCTACAAACAAGTCTATGAATCTGATAAGTATATCTTATCGAAGTCTGGTGTATTTGTTGGATTTGGTTATTATAACAATGGAATGTTTATGTTAAATTTGAATAAAGTTCCTGGTGATTCTAGTTCTATTTATATGTCTTCTTCTACTGTTGTTGATACCTCATTATGGCATGCTCGTTTAGGACATGTGCACTATAAAAGAATGCTTGAAATGTCTAAAGATGATTTAATTCCTGCTATTGATGAAAATGCTGGAAAATGTAATACTTGCATGTTAACAAAAATCACTAGGCAACCATTTAAAAGTATAACAAGGAAATCTGTCATACTTGAATTAATACATAGTGATTTATGTGATTTTCATGCAACACCATCTTTAGGAAACAAGAAGTATGTTATCACTTTTATAGATGATGCCTCTAGGTTTTGTTATGTTTATTTGCTGCATGCAAAAGATGAAGCCCTAGATAAATTTAGAATTTATAAAACAGAAGTTGAATTGCAACAAAATGACTTGGTTAAAACCTTACGCACAGATAGAGGTGGTGAATACTATGATCCTATATATTTCCAATCTGTAGAAATCATTCATGAAACTACAGCTCCTTACACACCCCAACAAAATGGTGTGGCTGAAAGGAAAAATAGAGCTCTTAAAGAAATGGTTAATTCCATGTTGTCTTACTCTGGTTTGAGTGATGGGTTCTGGGGAGAAGCCATGTTAACGGCTTGCTATCTATTGAATAGGGTTCCTAATAAAAGGAACAAGACTACCCCATATGAACTTTGGTATAAGAAACGACCAAACTTGACATTTTTGCGAGTTTGGGGATGTCGGGCCGTTGTTAGGCTTCCAGACCCTAAAAGGAAAACTTTGGGTGAAAAGGGTATTGATTGCATCTTTGTTGGATATGCTGAGCATTCCAAGGCATATAGGTTTTATGTTATAGAACCTAATGACTCTGTTTCTATTAACACAATTATAGAATCAAGAGATGCAATATTTGATGAGAATCGTTTCTCTTCAATACCTAGACCAAATGATATCATACCAAATTCGGATGAATTTCAAAGGGATGATCATTCAGATGATGTACCAAGTGAAATTCCTGAACCTCGTAAGAGTAAAAGAGTTAGAAAGGCTAAATCATATGGTTCTGATTTTCAACTGTATTTGGTTGAGGGATCAAGAGATCAAATTGGATCTCAATATTCTTACTGTTATAGTATAGAGGAGGATCCAAGAACATATAATGAAGCTATGCAATCTCGAGATGTTGCTTTCTGGAAAGAAGCAATAGATGATGAGATTGGTTCAATAATGGAAAATAATACATGGGTTTTGTCTGATTTACCACCTGGATGCAAACCTTTAGGTTGCAAATGGATTTTCAAAAGGAAGATGAAAGTCGATGGACCAATTGACAAGTTTAAGGCTCGATTGGTAATCCAAGGCTTTAGACAAAAGGAAGGAATCGATTATTTCGATACCTATGCACCAGTTGCTCGTATCACTACTATTAGATTGTTGTTAGCTTTGGCAGCTATTCACAATCTAGTGATCCATCAAATGGATGTCAAAACAGCATTTTTAAATGGTGATTTGGAAGAAGAAGTGTATATGAAGCAACCGGAAGGATTTGTTATGCCTGGTAGAGAGCATATGGTGTGTAAGTTGGTTAAGTCATTGTATGGGCTGAAACAAGCACCTAAGCAGTGGCATCAAAAGTTTGATGAGGTTGTGTTGTCTAGTGGTTTCCTCCTAAACCAATCTGACAAATGTGTATATAGCAAATTTGATGACTCCGGTAATGGTGTTATAATTTGTCTATATGTTGATGACATGTTGATATTTGGCACTGACCAAAATCATGTGGATAAAACTAAAAAGTTTTTGTCATCTAAGTTTTCCATGAAAGATATGGGAGAAGCTGACGTTATTCTTGGTATTAAGATTAAACGTGAAAATAAAGGGATTGTAATAACACAATCTCATTATATTGAGAAAATACTCAAGAAATTCAATCGTGAAGATTGTTCTCCGGTGAGTACTCCCATGGATCCGGTAGAAAAGCTTATGCCAAACACAGGTAAACCTGTGGATCAGCTCGAATACTCAAGAGCCATTGGTTCTTTGATGTATGCTATGACGAGCACTAGACCTGATATTGCTTATGCAGTTGGTAGGTTGAGTAGGTTTACTTGTAATCCTAGTAGACAGCATTGGCATGCAATAACAAGAGTATTTAAGTACTTGCAAGGTACTAAGGATTATGGTTTATCATATGTTGGATATCCTTCGGTGTTAGAAGGTTATTCTGATGCTAGCTGGATAAAATCATGTTGAAGATTCGTCTTCTACTAGTGGATGGGTGTTCTTGCTTGGGGGAGGTGCCATTTCATGGGCTTCCAAGAAGCAAACATGCATCACTGATTCAACTATGGAATCTGAGTTTGTAGCATTAGCTGCTGCTGGTAAAGAAGCAGATTGGCTAAGGAACTTGATACATGAGATTCCAATATGGCCGAAACCAATATCACCAATTTCTATTCATTGTGATAGTGCTGCCACTTTGGCTAAAGCTTATAGTCAAATATACAATGGAAAGTCTAGACACTTAGGTGTTAGACATATTATGATTAGGGAGCTAATCATGAATGGCGTGATATCTATTGAGTTTGTTCGGTCACAACATAATCTAGCTGACCACTTGACGAAGGCGTTAGCTAGAGACTTAGTGAATAAGTCGATGATTGGGATGGGTTTGAAGTCCATCTAGATCTACTACCTATGAGATACCCAATTCCCTTCTAATACAACGTTAGAAGCTGAATTCAATGTGGAAAGCTCATAGCTAGAGATTGGAACGCATGTGTTTATTATCCCAAGGTATGTGTTCAGACCTGCGAGTGATGTTAGGTTGAAGTATATCTTCTTAATGGTTCTTTTGAAAAATTGCATGCAGGAGCAAGACTAAAAGGACCACCTATATGAGCATGAAGTTTTGCCGCTTCAAGAAGCTTGGACTTGGCTTTCTATATGTTCATTAATGGATAGGGACACATGGCTTGTAATAGTGTCAAGACTGAACTGTAGAGTGTTGTAGAAACTTATGTGTATAGTATCTTCAGGTATTCACATGAGTTGACGGGTTCAATCGTTACGACACCCCGATTCTCGAATGTTTGGAATGTGTATTATACTAAGATGAAAATTCAATCGCAAGACATTTTCATTTATGCATTTGTTTGTTTTGTTATGTTTGTTTTTATACTTGTATATATCTTTATATATATTTTAGTAGATCAAGGATTACACTAAAATGGGGGGGGATTTGTTGGTGATTTTAGTGTCATCAACTATTTTAGTTAATCGGGATTTACTAGAGATCAATGAGATTTCATATTCGGTTCTGACGCGAGTTAGGGGAAGTGCGGAGTGCACACTCGTTGAGCTAATATGTTATCGCCCACGACGAAAATGCAGGGGTCAAGGGGGTTGCGCCCCCTTGCGGGGTCAAGGGGCAGCGCCCTTTGCGGGGTCAAGGGGCAGAGCCCCTTGCTGGGGTCCCGCTGTTGGAGAACAGTTATAACTGTTCGTTTTGTAACCTCCGAAAACCGTCGTTTCTGGTTGGTGAAAAAACTACCAGATTGTTTCTCGCAGAACATAACGAAAATTCATACAATTTCCTCTCTGTTCTTGCTTTGATATCTTGTGCCTAGAATCAAAGTGTTCTACTTGAATTATCCCGATAAGGATTTCGTGTAACCCAGGCACCATAGGGTCGAAATACTTTATACGGAAAGTGAACTTACACGATTCAAGTTAGATATCCAGGATTATCACAACGTCGTACAGACACCCTAAATCTTACATTCAACACCTACCGTATCCTCAATCTTTGGGGTGCACCAGATGCAGTTTGTAATTTGTGCTGTCTTTTTCCATGCTGCTTACTTTAATTCTTATTTAAGATAACCTATCATCTTTTCCTCTTGATCAATAAACACAACGTTTGGGTCATACGTGTGTGGGTTCTTTACTTTACTGTCGATAGTAATTGCTGCCGTGTTTATCTTCTTGTTTCAGAGTTCCGTGCTAGTAACCGGGTTGTAGCCTTACTACAGAATTCATAGTTAAATTATACTTGGTGATGGTAGTAGTTTGAAAGAACAAAATTATGGATATTTCTCATTACTTGATTACCACTAACTATTACAATCATTTTTACTACTGTATTATTACTAATCTCTAATCATATCTCAATAAACCAAACAGTAAAACACACAGAAACTGACCCAAGAACTACTTAACTGGATCAAGAACTACTTCCACAGAGCTGTCATTTACATCATACATCTAAAGATTTTATACAATCCACTCATAAATCCACAAGAAAATGGAATCGCTAGTTTCTTCACATCTGTACCAAATCCTCGCTAATAGGAATCATATTAATCGACTACCGTCTTGAAACTCTAGGCTAATCAAGAAATAATTGCAGTTATTTTTGCTGCCAAGACCAACTCTCTTGTAGCCCGTTCATCTTCTTCTGCCTTACGACCTCTAGTTCCACAGTTGTCAACACCGATGAAGAACCACTTTCCAAATCACTTTCAACTTTCTCTTTCTCCGTTTCTTGCCTTGATAGACCCTTTTCCTTAACTACATTATTCAACCCTTTTTTGGGCCTATGTATCCTCATGTGCCCACCCAGCGCATGCCCAGTTTCAAACCCCTTCGTACATATCTTGCATTGATGCAACATATAAGACACAGTATCAAGACTTGACGTGCGTAACGCATCATCGTATTTGTTTTTGGGTTTGATCTTTTTATGGCTCGCCGTATTATGACCACCAAGCGCTTGAAAAGATTTGAATATTCTTTCGCATGTTCTGCATTTGAACTCGTATTGATCAGTGTTGTCTGAGTTTTGTTCAAGATGTTTCCCGATCATTGTATGTTTATTATCGCTTTGTTTTCTGTTGGTTTTCTTCATACTGATAGTCATTGCTTGTGTGTTTTTCAAGATTGAAAAATGTTGAAGGGGTATGTATTTTAAAGATGAAGAAATGTTGATGAGTGTGTTTGGAGTAATTAGTATTATTTGATATTAATATGGGGTAAATGGAGAGAATGCTAGTTAGAAAAGGTAATTAAAGTTTGTTACAGTTTCTTGCATAATTATACTGGATCAAAAAATGGATCAACAAAGTGATTCAATTTCAGTTATTGGTTTTGGATCTTATTAACCCGATACCCCTGGATTTTGCTTGTTTAACACTTCAAAATAGTTAACAATCCTTTTTCGGTAAATCTAATCACAAACACAGCAATTAAACACAAAAAAAATTAAAGCAAGATGGTTAGAACTTTTTGTGGTCTTTTCTAAAAATTCTGGATGATTTTGCTTTTATAAGATTTGTACATTTTGGTAACCATGGGTTCAGAACTTTTATAAAAACACCTTTTTTCATGGAATTCCTGGAATATATAGTATTCGAATAATATTTGAGTATAATCAGTTTTTAAATTATACAAGTTATATTACATGTTGTCTACGCCTTTCTCTCAATTAGAACTCAATTAAATGGTTGAAGAGCACCCCACATTTACATAGGTTCTGCTATGCCAAAGATCTGTTGGTATATATTGTTTGTAGTTTAGTACTATTACAGTATTAATTACAGTATAGTTTGTAATCATCTGTTCAGAATCTTACTATCACTACTCTGCAAGTGTTATTTTCGTAAACAAAACAATTAAGAACATAACGAAAATTAATTAAGAATTTAAACAACTTTCAGCAGCATCACAAATCTAAATAAATAAAATCAAAATTTTCCATAGCTTTTGATCATTAACATTATAAATCAAAATAGAGTACCATAAAATTGTTAGATGTATTAGTTTCTGTGCATGGGCTTAGTTGGTATGTATAAGGCTTAGCCCATATATCCTTGTATCTAGAATCATCGTAAGACTCTATATATTGTAATGATGCCTACTGATAAGGACCAAGGAAATCAGTAAAATCAATATGGTATCAAGAGCACGATCCTCTCCTAATATTTCTCACCAGTAACTCCGAATTCTTCTCCTCTCCTCCAAAATCATACGAACCCTTATTTCTCACATCTCAGATCTAGTTCATCATGTCTGTAAGTGATGATCAAATACCTTCTACTCCCCCATCTCCCAAATCATCTTCTGATAAACTAATACCATTTGGGGTGACAAACATCTCAAATAATGTGCCCGTGAAACTGAATCTGGAGAAGATGAACTACAATTCTTGGAGTTCATTCTTCAAAATTCACCTTGGAAGTATTGGACTTAAGCATCACATTGAAAGTGATACTGCTAGCTCTTCGGACAAGGAATGGAGTCGTTTGAATGACCTTGTTAAGGTATGGATATTAGGCACGTGTTGTGAATCACTACAAGATCAAGTTGTTACCACCCCAGGGACGGCCAAAGACCTATGGGATCATATTAAGGACCTCTTTCACGATAATGAAGATGCAAGAGCCATTACTCTCGATAACGAGCTTCGATCCGTACGACTAGGTAATCTTTCAATAAATGATTATTTTTCTAAAATTCAAGGCATGGCTGATAGATTGAAAAATCTTGGGGGGACGGTTGTCGATAAGAATCTGGTCATATATGCTTTGAACGGGTTAGACGCTAGGTATAAACATATTGCTAAAATCATCAGGCATATGAAACCACTTCCAAACTTTGCGACCACCAAGTCTATGCTTTTATTAGAAGAAACCGAACTAAAAGATGAAGGTTCGTTGGACAAAACCCATATCGACTCCTCTGCATCATCACCCACTATTCTTTTGGCTCCAAATAATGGGAATAGGGCACGTAACCTGAACTCATCCAAGGGAATGAGTGGTCAAGTCACACCACAGTTTTGCAATCACTTTCCAAAGGGAACATGTAGGTTTGGAGAAAAATGCAAATTTATTCATGATCACAGGGGGAAAATAGTTTCAAATAACAATAGTGGACAACATGTTGGTTCCGGGAACATATCACGTGTGGCCAATAGTGGGTATAACAAAACTCCATATCAAAGTTGGGTCCCTCCTGGCCTTATTAATACACGAGCACAACATCAGCCCCATTGGTTGAGAAACTTCACACCACAACAGCCCAACAATACAACACTTTCAACCCATCAATCTCAGCAAGCTCTTATGGCCCAACAAGCTCTAGCATTGGCCCAACAGGCTGCATTTTTGGCCCAAGCCCAACAGCCAAATATGATCTCAAATCAGTCAACTACAGCGGGTATCTTAGGCCCAGCACCAAATGTGATCCCGACTACCGAAACCGCACTTCCAAGTGCATTTAGTACCATGACTCTTCAGGATCCTACATGGAATATGGATACAGGTGCCTCCTCTCATCTTAATTCAAATTCAAGTAATTTAAGTACTATTTTTAATAAACGTTTATATCCATCTGTGTGTGTTGGTGATGGTAAATCTATACCCGTCACCGATACCGGTCATAGCATCCTACCTACGCTTAATCGTCCTCTTCACCTACATAACGTACTTGTCACCCCGAACATAATCAAAAATCTCATATCTGTTCGTCAATTCACTAAAGATAATAATTGTACTGTTGAATTTGATGCATTTGGTTTCTCTGTGAAGGATTTCTTGACTCGCCATATCCTCCTCAGATGTGATAGTTCCGGGGATCTCTACCCAGTGACGCAACCTTCTACCATTCCTCAAGCATTACTCTCTGTTAGTCCTACCACATGGCATCAACGTCTTGGCCATCCCGGTGAAGACGTGCTACGTTCTCTTGTTTCTCGTCAGTTTATTTCGTGTAATAAAGAGAGGTCTCCACATATTTGTCATGCTTGTCAACTTGGCAAACATGTTAGACTTCCGTTTTCTAGTTCAGACTCCATTGTTACTCATTGTTTTGAGATTATACATTCAGACATTTGGACTTCTCCTATTATTAGTCCTGGTGGTTTTAAGTATTATGTTTTGTTTCTTGATCATTTTTCTCACTATTTGTGGATTTACCCACTACGTAATAAATCTGAAGTGTTTCAAAAATTTGTGCATTTTCGTTCCTATGTAACCAATCAATTTAAATGCGATATCAGCGCTTTTCAGTGTGACCACGGTGGTGAGTTCGACAACACGAACCTTCTTACTTTATTTGCCCAAAATGGCATCCAAATACGTTTCTCTTGCCCGAAAACTTCTCAACAAAATGGGAAATCGGAACGAATGATACGCACTATTAACAATACTATTCGTACCCTCCTATTTCAAGCCCACCTTCCGCCTTCATTTTGGGTTGAAGCCCTTCATATGGCCGCTTACTTATTAAACCTTTTACCCTCCTCTGCAATTAACAACGAAATACCCTATACAAAACTCTTTCACAAACAACCTAATTATTCTCGCCTTCGAACTTTTGGATGCCTATGTTATCCACACTTATTTTCCCCTCATAAACTTGCACCCCGAGCTACCCCGTGTATTTTTCTTGGTTATCCCGCTTATCACCGCGGATATCGATGCCTTGAATTATCCACCAATAAAATAATCCTCTCCCGACATGTCACCTTTGATGAGCTCCAATTTCCGTACGGCTCTAACACACCCTCAAACCCTCAATCATACGATTTTCTTAACCCTACACTATCTCCTTTAACTAGACATATTATCCACCATCCTCATGACACTCAGCCTAATACTACTCATACACCTCACTCACCTACAACCCCACATCACACATCCCCAAATGATAACCAATCTCCAACAACGAACCAAACAACATATGCTGATCCAACAACCCCTAACACTACTTTGGTCCACGACCTATCAAACAACACCATCCATACCTCCATTCAAACATCAATAACTAATGACCCACCACAAAACACAATATCCTCCACTCGAACCCATCCCATGGTCACACGCGCTCAAGTAGGCATTGTCAAGCCTAATCCTCGCTTTCATGGTCTTGTGTCTTCCATCTCTCCAATCCCAAAGTCTCCCTATGTTGCTTTATCTGATCCGCATTGGCGGGATGCTATGTACGATGAATATAATGCGTTACTTAAAAATAGTACTTGGGTTCTTGTACCAAAACCACTTAATGCCAATGTGGTTCGGTCTATGTGGCTGTTTCGGCACAAATATCATGCAGATGGTTCTCTTGACAGGTATAAGGCTCGTCTTGTTGCAAACGGACGTAGTCAACAGTTTGGCATTGATTGTGATGATACTTTTAGCCCGGTCGTCAAACCGGCTACTATTCGGACGGTCCTCAGCCTTGCGTTATCACGCAATTGGCCAATTCATCAACTTGACGTTAAGAATGCTTTTCTTAACGGGGATCTTTCGGAGACAGTTTATATGTATCAGCCGCCGGGATTTGTTGATTCTCGATATCCACATCATGTTTGCAGGTTACAAAGATCGTTATATGGTTTGAAACAAGCACCTCGTGCTTGGTTTCAAAGGTTTTCAGGTTATGCTGTCAAAGTTGGGTTCTCTGCGAGTAGATGCGACTCATCTTTGTTTATCTACCGTCATGGTAATCAAGTTGCGTATCTGCTGATATACGTTGATGATATCATCTTGACTGCTTCATCTAGAGATTTACTTCAACGTATTATATCCTCATTACATAAGGAGTTTGATATGACTGATTTGGGTGCACTTAACTATTTTTTGGGGATATCTGTTACTCGTGACTCTTCGGGCATGTTCCTCTCTCAGCGTAAATACGCTAAGGATTTGTTGGAACGCGCACACATGGCTAATTGCAACTCTACCCGGACTCCTATTGACACTGAGTCAAAACTTGGATTTGACGGGGATCCTATCTCCGACCCTACTTTGTATCGTAGCCTTGCAGGTGGTTTGCAATATCTTACATTTACCCGACCTGATATCTCATATGCTGTGCAACAGATTTGTTTATTTATGCATGATCCTCGAGAACCTCACATGGCAGCTCTCAAGCGCATTCTGCGTTATGTGAAAGGCACTTTGGATTTTGGCCTTCAGTTATACTCTACACCGTCTTCTTCTTTGGTTGCTTATACAGATGCTGATTGGGCGGGTTGCCCCACTACACGACGATCTACATCCGGGTATTGTGTGTTCTTAGGTGACAATCTTCTTTCATGGTCTGCAAAACGTCAACATACTCTCTCTCGCTCCAGCACTGAAGCTGAATATAGGGGTGTTGCAAATGTGGTGGCTGAGACAGCTTGGATTCGTAATTTGCTTCGTGAACTTCATTCACCTCTCCATTCAGCAACAATTGTCTATTGTGACAATGTTAGTGCTATTTATTTGACAGCAAATCCAGTTCAACATCAGCGGACGAAGCACATAGAGATTGATATTCACTTTGTACGTGACATGGTTGCTCGGGGTGAGGTTCGGGTTCTTCACGTTCCATCACGTTATCAGTATGCAGACATATTTACTAAGGGATTACCTTCGGCACTTTTTGAGGAGTTTCGTACCAGTTTGAGCGTTCGGCCTCCTCCCGCTCGAACTGCGGGGGAATGTTAGATGTATTAGTTTCTGTGCATGGGCTTAGTTGGTATGTATAAGGCTTAGCCCATATATCCTTGTATCTAGAATCATCGTAAGACTCTATATATTGTAATGATGCCTACTGATAAGGACCAAGGAAATCAGTAAAATCAATAAAAATAGCAAATCAAAACCCTAGGTTAATTAGACTCAAAACCCTAGTTGTAATTCTTTTGCTGCCAAGATCAACTCGCTTCTAATCCTAATCCGCGCATCTTCGTCTTCCTTACTTCGCTGTAGTTCCATCACAGTCAACACCGATTCATGACTCTCCAAATCACTCTCTACATTCCCCTTTTCCGTCTCTTCCTGAAATACCCCTTCTTTCTTCTGTACTTTTTCTAGCCTGTGCTTTCGCATGTGTCCGCCCAAAGCTTGTCCAGTTTCAAACTCTTTCGGGCACATCGTGCAGCAATGTAAAGAAGAAGAAACAGTAGGGATGACACCAGTAAGACCTAACAGACATAACGCAGCATCATAATCTGCACTAGGTTTAATTTTTTTATGGACCCCTTGATGACCACCAAGCGCTTGATAAGATTTGAATCTTTTTTTGCATGTCTTGCATTTGTGCGCATAATCACTGTTTGGAAAACCAGAGTTTTCTTCACGATGTTTACATGTATCACTTTGTTTCTTCATCTCGGTTGTTTTTTTTAGTGTGTGTGTGTGTGTTTTAAGGATGAAGAAGTACTGAAGGCGTGTGTTGTGTGTGGGAAGTATGTGTATGAGTTGTACTCCGTAGTAGATTAAGGCGTATATTAGTACTCAGTGTGTGTGTGCCAGAGAGATAACAGGCTAATAAAAAGAGTGCTAAGGTAAAAAGGAAAGTAAATATTTTTTTTTTAGTTTGTGATCGTATCTTGCATAGCAAGTAATGAAGGCAAAGCCCAATTCATCAAGCTAATGGCGAAACAACCTATAGCCATTTTCCATAATTACATATACACACGAGTGCTAGGAAGATTCAAGGAAAATTTATGGGAATGCAAATGTTCATAGAGTGGCTAACAATATGTTCTGACTTTTTACCTTTTAGTAAAAGATAAGAATTTGAAAAGGGTTAAAATGAATAGTAATGCTAAATCCTCCTACAATATCTTACTACTTATCCTCATACTCATATCAAATTAAAACATGTGTAATCCACTAATTCTCTTTCTTAATTTCATCCATTGATCAATCCACTTGTCATGATCATGTAAGTAGGAGGATATGTAGGCATATCAAGTAGGAGGATAAATCATTTTCCTAAAATGAATACCTTGTATCCTTTAGATACAAGGGGATTAATCCGCACCTTTCATTCAATCTTTATTAAAAGTAACCCCTCTTTTTAATTAAAAAGGGCGGAGGAACATTTTGGTCATTTTACCCCATCCATCCACCTCCCAAATCCCCCCATCCCGTCTTCTCTTCCACATATCTATTACTCAAAAACACACACACAAAACACACATTTCATATACTATCATCGATCCATCACCCACGATCTAAAAATCATGAATTCGATCCATCGATCTATTATCTCGTCATCTCCTTCATATTCAATAATCTCTTCTTCAAAAATTCGTTAAAACCAGGTTATATAATCATGATCTAAATCTTTTTTAGCTTATTTGATGTAAATAAGCTTATTTTTATAGCTTATTTGACGTGAATTATATACAAGTTTAGATTTGATATGAATAAGATGATAGCTTTTTTTAGTTTATCAAGTTATTCTTTTTTTAGGTTATTTATTATGGATGTGTTAGCTTATTTGATGTGTTATAATTAAGCTTATCTGATTTGTTATAATTAAGCCTAATGTGAATAAGCTTATTAGAAGAGTTATATGAATACGCATATAAATTAGAATAAAGTTAAATGTGAAGAAGCTTATTAGGAGAGTTGTACTAAAATTGTAGGCTACATTGTACAAATCTATCAAATGTGATACTTTCAAACATCATATATAATAAATATATCATATATGATACATGGAGGTATCATATATGATAATATGGTAATGTGCTTGAAAACAAATACAAACAAGTCTGTGATCTCGTGGTTAGAATTTAAAAGTTAGTTGTGTGTATATTAGCATATATGATAATCTTCTTGAAATCCAGCTTTTGTAATATATCATATTTGATAATTTGGTTGAACTTCAGCTTTCGTTATATATTATATTTGGTAATCTGCTTAGAACTAAAATCAACTCTTTTTATTTGTGTAGTGAATGTTGTTTTCAATGCATTTTAAAAAACTCAACCATTTCAAGGAAAAGAAGTAGAACATCGGATTCCCAACTGAAATAAAAAGATCATGCGCATGTAAATGACAAAGACGAGCGTCAAGTTTGCAACGAAAAAGTTATTGCATGAGATCAACATCCATTGTTTTAGGAATTTGACTTGTTTATCTTTTGTAATGTAATGACTTAACTTTGTAATGATACTCGATCATTATGATTTTGGGTTGAATATTAAAATGTCGAGCACCTACGGATGTAACTTTTGCATATATTTTGTTAATGTTTTTATCATATTTTTAACGATCACTTTTACTATTTCAAGTATCATATATGCATTATCATATATGATAATGCATGTAACACTTGAATTCTGCCATATACGATAGTATATTATTATATACAATATTAAATTCATAGATTATTATTTATGAACACATCACATATGATGTATACAGCATATCAAATATGATACATGACATAAAGAATGTAAACTGCAAGTATCATATACGATAAATCAATAAAACATTATGTGATTAATAACTAAAACACATGTCATATATAAATGTAGGAAGTACATGAAACATCATATGTGACGTGTACAACATATCAAATATGATACATTGAGTAAAAAATGTAAGTACAAATATCATATATGATAAATCACTAAAACATACGTGATTTCTGAAAAACAACATATATTACAAAACTTCTTCAACAAAAACAATCAACTTCTTCTTCGTTCCTACATGTTGTCAACCGCACCTCTACACATACGCGTGCACGTCCTCTTGCTTTTGCTCAAACCGGAAATTGCATCATCCATTCGCTGTTGTGTTCGTACAATTTGCATTTATAAAAGACATAAAAAATATATTATGTAGGATGTAATCAACAACTGTATCATATATGATAAAAGACATGTTTGAATAGTTTAAAGAGATTTTGTGAAAATTAGTCATAAAGTCTGATTATTCTGTTGTTTGTTAGACACATCATATATGATACCTCATGTATCATATATGATACACATATCATATATCATATATCACCTATCTATCATATATGATAAATGAGGTATCATATATGATACATCAGACTATAGCTTACATAAGCAACTAAGTAATACAGCTTATTTACACTAGCTTATTTATAACTCTTCACTGATATATAAGCTTATTCACGTAAATTTTAAATAATTCATACGCTTATTCACATAACTCTCCTCTAATTCATAAACTTATTCACATAACTCTCACCTCCTTTAGTTCATAAGTTTATTCACTTGAATACGCTTATTTACTTAGCTTATTCAAAATAATCTAATTGTTTACATAACTCACATAATAAGCTAGCTTATAATTAAGAACATTACATATAAATAATTCGTTCAAAATAAGCTAATTAGAAGCTTATAAATTCAAGTTATGGTAAATTAATAAGCTTATGGACATAGAATAAGCTAAAATAAGAATAACTTATACTTGATGATTGACCAGTCGACTCGTGATAGTTGATCGATGGATTGTTGATGATGGCTCGATCGATTCGCCATATCCGATTAGATGTATTTTATGTTCTTCATGATCGATTGAAGCACAATAAAGATGATGGATCGATGTTGGTAGATGAATCTGGTGTTGGTTGGTAGAGAGAGAAAACACTGAGCGATGTTTGTGTGATGTGTGTGTTACATGAAATTTATTAAGAAAAAAAAGGTTTATATTATGGGCGAATAAAATGACGAAAATACCTCTGCATTGTAAAATGGGGGTTTAATCTCAACCATTTGATGATAGGAAGATGGAAGGTGGGATGAGTTCCCCTTATCTTATATAAGTTTGATATCCAAGTGAACTTAAATTTTAGATAATTTGCATGTCAGTAAACTTCGATGCGTAAACAATTGATATACTCCGTACAATAAGTAAAATGTGTCGCAATGGAAAAATTTGTGATTTGTGATTTCTTCTTTGCAATGTCTTAAAATCGGGTTAGCTTAGTCGGTTGAACCGGTCGATCCTTGAATCAACTCAGATATCGCATCGAATGTGATCGAGTTTTTGCTTGTTTGAGAATCAGATTGAACCGTCGGTTTTTCATTAACCCTGGTTGCGCTGGTTTGATAAACCCGACCAGGTCACAATTTTTTTAATAAAAAACTATTAATTTTTTTTTCGTAAACACTTATATGGTTAATAGATAAACTGAAATGATAATGGCTAGTGTTGTTTAAAATAAGTCAAAACTAACTTAAAACATTAAGTAATATTATTTTATTATAATTTATTACAACTTGTAATCATAAATGAATTGTTTTTACAAATCTTTGCTATAATGTTATAAGTATAGAACTAAAACAACGAAAACTAATTGCTCAATATATTTCATCGATTCAATTGAACGTAACGTAAAATTATAAGATTGTACAACACTACATATTAAATATGTGAAAAAATATACATTGTATTGAACCGGTTTGATTTGGCAATTCAACCCGTTGAAGCGGTTGACATGTAAAACGGTTACTAAACCAGATCAAATAAAAACCCAAGTTTAAAACGTTATTTCTTTGTACTACGTGTTGCGGTTGGCCGAATTTGTAACAAGTTTCAATCCAAACTATAATATCAAATTTGAAAGACATTGGTTATTTATAGAAAAAAGTTATCATATGCTTTACACTTTACACAAAAGGTGTTTCAACCAATGTTTTCAAACCCCGAGTTAACCTGGTCGGGTCAACCAGTTAACCCGGTTCCGGTAGAAAAACAGACCATTTTGACCCGGCTTACACATTTTCGAAACCCGGCTAGACCCGCCGGGTTTGTGGTGACCCGGGTCAACCCAGTTCTCGACACCCGACCGAGTTTCGGTTTTTCGGGTTCTTTTTACAAAAAATATGTAAATTTTACGTATTTGCGATGAAAATATATTTTGACATATTATATTGGTTTGAAAACAATTTATATCTTCAATATACATAAGTTTTTATGGTTTTACTAATATAATTTGTGCTAATTATTAAAATATAATTTTATTTTAAAAACCGGGCTAACTCTGGTTGACCCGGTTCGACCCGGACTCGATGACTCGACCGGGTCGATTCAAAAACAAGGTTTCAAAACATTGGTTTCAACTTGAAAGTTAACTCCAGTTGACCCTTGTTCAACCTATCACAAAATTACCCATTTTGACTATGTCGGGCGTGTTTGTGTTGCTTGCTTCAAGATCAAAGGTATACATTGCCTAATCATTTATGTTAAATTGTTTGCGGGCGTGTTTGTGTTGCTTGCTTCAAGATCAAAGGTATAAAGGTATACATTGCCTAATCATTACTTAGTATTAGTATGTTCAATTGTTTGCTTACGAACGTATTGTGTTTATAACAAATAGAGGAATTCTACTTTGTATTCTAAGGTTCCACATTGTAGTTTTATACGCACATATTGATCAATTGTTAATTGCTAAAAGCTACACATCTCTTTATGTTTTATGTTAAATAATGTGCTATATATTCCATTGTGTACTCGCCCTCGATTAATTCCAACACTTATTAAGCGACTGATTTATTGCAAGACTTTAGGTCATGTTGGTAAAGCATGACAAATTTGTCTGTATGTTAATTGTTAAATAGCTGAATTTTGTAAATTTTAGTAAGTTATTTTCTTCTAGTATGTAGCCAATTTATTATGTAATTTTAACTTGAATTTAGATGAACTAAAGCATACACGAGTCATTCTCCATGGGGAAACAATAATTTCATAATTCATAAGACCCATCTATAGAGTACAATGATTTGAATACTGCCAAGAAGATGAAACATGTCAATCACTAGTCTTTTTATAGGAAAGCAAAAATTAAAAGTACATAAAAGTATTAGTGAAAGAATCCGAATATTACTTCTTCAATCGTCCCCTCAAACCTATTATTTTGAAATTCCATCATTTTCTCCATTTATGAACCACCAATTTCCATCATTTTTATTTTAAAGGACAAGCTATAAATTGATCATACCAACTAGGTTTCTAGATCCATGTCATTTTGAAGTTAAAATTGCTTTATTTCGTTTAATTGGCTTTGCTTATGATGTTTCTTTATGAAAATGTGATTGGGCGCATAACATTTCCAATCTCGGCCTATATAAATTCCTCTTTCTAAAAGATAACGTGTTGAAAAAATGGTGTCGTTGAGTATGTAGGTGTCAAAAGAAGGCATAATGCAAACCTGATGGAAATTTATCTTCAACTTTTATTTCTTTCATATGTATTTTACAAACCATAAGATTTAAATCAAGTCGGCTAAGACGATAAAATAAGCAATTTCATATTTTTCAGCTAACATAAAAAACATGACAAAGAATTTTATATCTAATAAAATTTCATTTAATTTAAGTGAATCAATGTGCATATGAATATTTTATGATGAACATGTATAAGAACGTGTTTTTGAGTGAATATGTAATTTTCTCTCTATATCTAATTATTTTCGTTAAGGAAAAAACCCAATGAACTAATAACCCTCTTGCCAATGAATTTAAGTTGTCATAGCTACCAAACCGAAAAACTTGTTTAAAACCGTAGATTTAGTCAAAGTTGAACAATCTAGGTGGCGTTGGAGGGCTGAGTTTGGCAATGCATGATCCCATTATTTCAGTTTGAAGAGAATGTGTTTGATATGTGAGGATGAGTGTGATGGGATGTGATTAACATAGAGTATATATTTATAGCATGGGTTTGAGGTACCCATGAAGATGGAAGGAATAAATGCCAAAGATTCTTTCACTCATATAGTATTATGTATTATAGTTATGTTAGAAATACGTTTTTACGTATATTAGAAGTATCGGTCACTCCACAATATTATTTATGTTGTAATAGCTCGTAGTTAACAAATAGTTAATAGTTACTTATTTAGTTAAGTAAGAACCGGTCCATTGGCTTGTCATGGGCCGGCCCAAGTCCACATAAGGCTTGGAAGTATAAATACCCCTTTCCTCCTTGGAAAGGGGTTGGTTGTTGTTCACTTTGTGCTTCCACTTAATAAAAATACACATAGTTTTCTCCCACTTTCTCTCTCTAGTTTCTCTCTCTAGAAAACATCAACCCACTTCATAGATTCATAGGTTATCAAGATTCTACATTTGGTATCAGAGAGCTATGGGGTGATTTAAGGTAATGATTTGTGTGGTTTTTTAGTTTTTGATTGTATTAGTGTCCTTTAAGAAGATCCCTCTTGATTCTTGGTGTTTTTGGTGTTTTTGTGATTGGGATTAGTAGATAAGTATTAGTTTTTACTTATTATTGTAACAATCACAAACTTTTTGGGTTATTTGGTAAAAATCTGGGCTTAATCATCATTATTGATCGACTGTTCATACCACGTACAAGTTACTGTTTCCCAGAAAAAGTTCCGGATCAACCAAAACATCCGAACCAAAAGTTCCGGATCAACCAAAACATCCGAACCAAAAAGTTCCGGATCAACCAAAACATCCGAACCAAAAAGTTCCGGATCAACCAAAACATCCGAACCAAAAAGTTCCGGATCAACCAAAACATCCGAACCAAAAAGTTCCGAACCAAAAGTTCCGGATCAAGGAAAGTTCCGGATCAAGGAGAAAGTTCCGGATCAAGGAAAGTTCCGGATCAAGGGAAAAGTTCCGGATCAAGGGAAAGTTCCGGATCAAGACTTCCGAACCAAAAGTTCCGAATCAAGGTATTCCAAGCCAAATCTTCCGAATCAAACTTCCGAATCAACAAAAAAGTTCCGAATCAAGGGTTGTTTTGCTTGTTTTTTCGACGATTTTTTAGAAGATTTAATCTTGGTTTCTTACAACAAAAACTCAACACAATTCACAATCTTTACTTCACTGCTCGATCAACCGATAATCTTTGTCTCTTTGAAGTTAACAAAATGAATCCGAATTCAGTAATGCCTCAGATGACATCCCTTATGGATATTTCCGTCATTACGGGAACGGATAATCGCCCGCCAATGCTCATCAAAGAAGTTTTTGAAGCATGGCAAGGCCGGATGATGTCTTACCTTAAGGGAAAACCGATTTATGGGAGGCTTATGGTTAAGTCAATTTTAAATGGTCCACTTGACTATGGTACCATCGTGGTTAACAACGTGACTCGACCAAGAGAATTTGAAGAACTCACACCAGCTCAACAACTTGTTGCAGATGCAGACGAAAAGGCTCTTCAAACCATTCTCCAAGCTCTTCCACATGACATCTATCGGATGGTAAGTCAGTATACGGTGGCAAAGGATTTATGGGAACGTCTTAAGGTGTTGCTACAAGGTACGTCCCTTACCAAACAGGAAAGGGAATGTCAGTTGTATGATCTGTTTGATAGATTCACGTACAACCCAGCTGAAACGCTTCACGATTATTACTTCAGATTCACCACTCTCATGAATGATCTGAATGTATACAATCTCGTGATTGCTCCATTCCAGGTTAACACCAAATTCTTGAATACTTTACCTCAAGCTGAATGGGGTGAGTATATTACCGATGTTAAGTTAACCAGAGATTTGCATAAGTGCAATTTGGATCAACTCTATGCTTTCCTTCAGCAGCATGAGAAACATGTGATCATGCACCGTTCGCCTCGAGGTATGTACCCTGATTCATTAGCTTTGATGGCGAATCAACCAAGCTTGTCTCACAACAACACTCCTTATATCTTGGGACATCAAGCCTATCATCCATCACCTTACATGACACCAACCTTCCCCCAATACTCGATTCTACTGCAACCACCCACCTCACATCAGCAACAATATCGGTTTAGTGCACCTTCATCACAATATGCTACACAACCTCACCCAGCAAGTATTGCACCTTATGCTCAATCTTCATATTCTTCTTATCAAGAGAATGCAACATATCCAACAAGCTACCCTGATCAAATGAGTATTCCTTCTAGTGATTATGCAGCTCATCAAGACCAAGCAATGTACTGTGATGATGAGGAAGTCCCCATTCCTGTATTCAAACAAGGTGCTGACCCAGTTGAAGTGTTAACCACTATGTCTGCTTATCTCACAAGGACTTTAAGCAAACGAGGATTTAGGGGATCAGCTCCTACCAACAATCAGTTGAGGAATTTATCCAATTCTCGCCAACAAGCTACTATTGAGAATGGCAGGGTAATGGTTCAACCTATTCAACCATATCAGGGGAGACCTACCACATCAACTACCAATGCTCGCACGGTCAATACTAGGGCTGAGCATCGGTTCAAAACCGAACCGAACCGAATAAAACCGAACCGAACCGAAAACCGATTTTGAAAAAATCTCCGACCGAAAACCGAACCGAATTATATTGAGCAAAACCGAAACCGAACCAAAACTGAACCGAACCGAGTAAAACCGAACCGAATATGTATTTTAGACGTATTTTTCATGTTTTTAACCCGAAGTCGAACCGAACCGAACCGAACCGAGCAAAACCGACACAAATATACGAAACCGAAAACCGAACCGAATTTGCTCGGTTCGGTTCGGCTCAGCTCGGTTCGGTTCGGTTTATCGGTTCGGTTCGGTTTTCGGGTTCATTTGCTCAGCCCTAGTCAATACTGCTCCAATGGTCAATCCTGCTCCACGGGCTAATTCCACAGGCAAGTTGAGAATGATTACATGCTACAACTGCAAGGAAGAAGGACACATGTCCAGGGATTGCAAGAAAACCAAAAGAAGAAGGGATGGTCAATGGTTTGCAGAGAAGATCTATCTGGTGAATGCTCAGGCACAAGGAAGGGAACTTGATGAAGAGGAGCTTGCATTTCTTGCTGATCCAGGGATTGCTGAACAAGACATTGTCACTACACAGAATGCAGCTTACCAAGCCGATGATCTTGATGCGTATGACTCAGACTGTGATGACTTTCAATCTGCAAAGGCTGCTCTTATGGCAACTATCTCCAGCTTAGGGCCAGAAAAGAGATCTGAGGTACTTATTAATACCACCGATAATACCACTGATGCTAGTATTCAACCACATCAAGTTGTGCAAGAGAGTTCTGATTCGAATGAGTCTTCGGTGGCGAGTCTATCAAATGAGGAGACAATCAATGATAGTAATATCAATGTGAGTCCCCAGACTTTGAGTGAATCACAACCGGGAGCCATTTCGCATACGCATACTCCTGCTCAACAAGATTTGGTCATGGTTCCTGCTATGTTACTTAGCCAAATGAATGCTGCACTCTTAGAAACCCTAGCTAAGAATAAGAATTTGTCTGATGAGCTTGTCTTAAGCAATGAGAAAGTTCAAACTTTGGAATTAGTGCCTTCGTCTAGTGTTCTAACAAATCCCGAATATGATCATTTTAGAAACAAACAAATGGGTCACTTGCAAGAAATCGAAACCTTAAGAGCAGATCTTTCTAAAGAACTTAGCGAAAAAGAGTTAGTGGTCACTAATTTTCAAAAACTTCAAACGGATTTTGAGTTACTCGAGTCTAAAAAGAATGAAATGGAGATTAATGCTACTAATAAGATTAGAAGTCTAGATTATCTGCTTTTAAGACAATACGCTGCTTCTCAACTAGTGCACTTATTTGATGCTTCGTTTAGAGAATTTAACTTATCACGTCAAAAAGGCCTTCCCCCTAACCCACGGTATGCAAAACAAGCTTTAAGACATAGTCCTAGACTTTATAATGCAACCCAATTAGGATTGGTCTTAGACCCGATTGTTATTTTCGATGATCGAACAAGTAAGGATCTAGTTGATGAGGATCGGTCATACAATTCTGCAAAATATCCCGAGTGTGATTATTTTAAAATGAATAAGGAGCTTTCAAAAACGGATTTTAGAATTCGCTTCCATATGGACAAAGATCTCATAACAGCACCAACCTACATATTAGATGAAGAAAACCCTAGTACATTTCCTACACTTGTCAATATGGAAGGTCCTAAGGAAATTCCAAAGGATCTTCCACCTGTTAGCACTGTATGGTTAAACTTGCAAGAGATTAATCAATACTTTACTAATTTTGACAAGGTCATTTTGGAATGTACGACTTCAAATGGCTTAAACGCCGGAGAATGGGCTTTCGAACATATGAACGAGGTGTTTAAAAATGAGATCACTCCATTTGTCGAAAGTCTAAAAGGAAGTTTTGCATCTCTTAAGGAAAATCTTGTGTTTGAAATTGGTGAAGTTCAAAAAGTGTTTTATGAAATGGACACCGCTTACGAACTACAACTAATTGAAAAAGAAAAGATTTTAACCGAATATGACCGATTCTTGTCCGCAGTAATTTCGTGTGATGTGCTTACTACTGTAAATGTTAATTATTCGAATGAGCTTACATCCGCTATGATTAATTGTGATGCTGTGAATATTTGTGATGATGTTTGTGATCTCTCTGTAAATGTTGCTGATACTGTAAATGAGGTAGATAATCATTCTTGTCACGAATCTAACGCTGAGTTTTTAAAGCTACAAGATTCTTACAATTTACATTCAAAACGCTTTAATCAACTAGAACAACATTTTATATCTTTAGAATTAAAACAACAAACTCAAAATGAGAATTTTTTGATATCAAATGATTGTGAAAACGGTGTTGAGACGAGTGACAAGATGATTGCAATTGTTAAGGCATTAGAGGAAGAGATTATGAGATTGAAGAGAGATGTGTCATCAAATGAAACACTAAAATTGGAACTAGAGGCTGCAAAGTCTAAAAACCAGGTCTTAGAAATTAGACTTTCGTCTGTTCTAGGGGAGATGGATCGGACAAGACAGGGACTATCCGCTCTTTATGGTTCACTAGAAGAACGCTTCGCTTTTAATGCGGCACAACAACAATCTTATGTTGAACAACTGAACCAAAAGTGTGAGGAAATCTCTGACTTAAACATCCTGCTCATAGACAAAAACATGGTTTTGGCCGAGTTAAAGGAGACACTTCTTCTCACCCGACAAGAAGTTGTTGATAACTCCGCTACCGACTCTGCACCGTCCACTAGTGCTCCAACAACCAAGTCAATAGTGCTTTATAAGAACCCGCTTCATAAGAGAAACCCGGTTACCTACGATGATTATATGAGGAATGCCATTAAGCATGTAGATCTTGTTAGGGATATTTTAGACGATCTTTATGCCTTAGATCCCTCAAGTAGCTACTATTATTCGGCTCATGAATATATTAAGCGAGTTCAATATTGCTTAGCATATTTGCAATACATAGGTAAACCAGGCTCTGCACTACTTACTAATAGGCCCATTACTGTAACCCCATTCAATAAGACTCCAGGAGCAAAACCGTCACTGGCACAATCAAGTAAGGCACCTTTAAAATCTGTTGCTAATGTTCCCACTTTGCCTTCTACAGGATTAAAAGAGACTACTAAGGCTAAAGGATCGCCACTCAAGAAAGATAAGATCAAGCCCTCCACTAGTAGTACCAACAAGAAGAACGTAGAAGCTCACCATAGGAATGCTAGTTCAGTTTTAAATAAAACGAATCATGTTAAGACTAAAAGCTCTACGCCTGTGCAGAAGCCTAAACCATTCGTGAATTCTAATTTGAATTGTTGGAATTGTAATGAATGTATGTTTTCCCAACGTCATGATTTGTGTCTTATTGATCATGTGAATGAAATGAATGCCATTAGGAATGGTCTTGAATGGAAGCCAACAGGTAGAACTCGTGCCCAAGTTGGCTGGCAATGGCGTCCCACTGGTAGGACCTTTACATTAGATGGACAAATGTGACCTTTAACTAGGAATGCATCCATTGAGGTTAGGTCTGAGCGTCCTTTAGTTAGGCACACTCGCACTCAAGTATGGAAACAGCGCCCTTTAATTAGGTCAGCTCCCACTATAGTGCCTATCAGTGAAGAAATACCACAGGATTTAAGCCAACTAGAATCTAAACCACCAACTAGGAAGAAGAAGGCTAGGAAATCTAAGAAACCTAGAGTTAGCAAATCTAAGATTATTAAATCTGTACCTGCTAATAACAAGGAATACTCAGATTCCGATACCTCTACATTGTCTTCGTGTGGTGATATTTTCAGGTGGTCCAAATCATCCTCTGGTATTTGGACTCCGGTTGTTCAAAGCATATGACCGGAGATCGCTCGATGCTCCGAAATTTCGTCAGAAAGTTTCTTGGTACGGTTAAATTCGGTAATGATCATATAGCAAAGATAATGGGGTATGGTGAATATCAGATTGGAAACGTTACGATTTCAAGGGTATACTATGTAGAAGGTCTTGGTCATAACTTATTTTCAGTCGGACAGTTTTGTGATTCCAACCTAGAGGTTGCTTTTCGACAACACAGTTGTTTCATCCGCAACTTGGAAGGAAAAGATTTGTTGAAGGGATCTCGTGGTGCAAATCTTTATACGTTGTCCCTACAAGACATGATGGCCGCTTCTCCAGTATGTCTTCTCTCTAAAGCATCTAAGACCAAGTCCTGGTTATGGCATCGCAGATTATCTCATCTTAATTTTGATGCTATTAATCATCTGGCTAAAAACGAATTAGTTCGTGGTCTTCCAAAGCTCAAATTTCACAAGGATCATTTATGTTCCGCGTGTTCAAGGGGGAAAAGTACCAAGAAATCATACAAGCCCAAAGCTGAAGACACCAATCAAGAAAAACTTCATCTTTTGCATATGGATCTTTGTGGGCCAATGAGAACTGAAAGTGTGAGCGGTAAGAAATTCATTCTGGTTATTGTGGATGATTTCTCCAGGTTTACATGGGTTAGATTTCTACGTACAAAGGATGAAGCACCGAAGGCTATCATCACTTTTCTGAAATTCATTCAGGTACGTTTGAATACTACTGTCTGCCGTATTCGTACAGACAATGGCACAGAATTCGTCAACCAGACTCTTCGTGATTACTATGAAGGAGTTGGTATCTCACATGAAACATCCGCTGCACGCACTCCACAACAAAACGGTGTCGTTTAAAGACGGAATCGTACGCTTATGGAAGCTGCTAGGACTATGCTAATTTATGCGAACGCTCCATTGTTCTTGTGGGCAGAAGCTATATCTACTGCATGTTTCACCCAAAACTGTTCTATCATTCGGAAACGCCATGGAAAAACACCTTATGAGCTTCTACATGACCGTAAACCCGATGTTTCATTTTTTCATGTGTTTGGTGCTCTTTGTTATCCAAACATTAATAGTGAGAACTTGGGAAAGCTTCAACCGAAAGCCGATATAGGTATTTTCATTGGTTACTCACCGTCCAAGAAAGCATACCGAATTTACAACCGTCGTCTTGGCAAGATTGTAGAAACTATGGACACAGATTTCGATGAGCTGACAGCGATGGCTTCTAAGCAACACAGCTCTGAACCCGCGCTTCATGAGATGGGAACCGGTGCTATTAGTTCCGGATTAGTTCCCAATAATCCTACTTCTACATCATTTTTACCACCAACTAGGCCCGAGTGGGATAAACTGTTTCAACCGTTGTTTGATGAATTCTTCGATCCCCCGACTGATGAAGTTCCAGCACCTGTAGTGATCGCTCCAATCCCTGAAGTGGTTGCTCAAGCTAATGAACCTTTATCTAATGCATCTTCAATTAACATTGAACCGGATGCACCCTCACCAAGTGATTCTCAAACTACACCTGAATCGTCACCCCTACTTGTGCCTAATTATGTGGAAGAGGATTCTATAGATCACGATTTGGAATATGCTCACCTGCAAGAGCTTCCTTTCTTTGGTGTTGCGATACCTGAAAACCCTTCAGCCGCGTCTACCTCAGAAGAAGCTCCTTCTATTGTTCACTCCAGACCACCTAGGATTGAAAAACATAGCACCAAATGGACAAAAGATCACCCAATTAGGAATGTCATTGGTAATCTCGATCGACCAGTCTCTACACGCCATCAATTACAAGATAGTGCACTCTATTGCTACTTTGATGCATTTCTCTCCGAAGTTGAACCTAAAAATTGGCAGCAGGCTATGACTCAATCATCTTGGATTGAAGCTATGCAGGAGGAACTAAATGAATTCCAACGACTTGAAGTATGGGAATTAGTTCCTCTCCCTGACAAGGTCAACATCCTTACTTTGTTATGGGTTTATAAGGTTAAACTTGATGAGATGGGTGCGGTATTGAAGAATAAGGCTAGATTGGTTGCTAGAGGATATAAACAAGCCTTGGGTATAGACTTTGAAGAATCTTTTGCTCCTGTTGCGAGATTGGAGGCTATTAGACTATTCCTTGCGTATGTTGCTCATATGAACATGATCGTCTATCAAATGGATGTGAAGACGGCATTTTTGAACGGTGAACTAAGGGAAGAAGTTTATGTTAATCAACCGGATGGGTTCGTCAATACGGAGTTTCCTAATCATGTGTACAAGCTTAAGAAGGCTCTCTATGGGTTGAAACAAGCTCCACGCGCGTGGTATGATCTTCTGTCAACATATCTCATTTCGGAAGGCTTCTCCAAAGGCAAGGTGGACCCCACACTATTCACTCTCAAGGAGGGCAACGACATGATTCTGGTACAAATTTATGTTGATGATATAATATTTGCTGCCACTAACATAAAATTGTCAAATCGCTTTGAGAAGATAATGTCCACACGCTTTCAGATGTCAATGATGGGAAAAATTTCATTTTTCTTAGGATTACAGATTTCTCAAAATCCCAGAGGCATCTTTATTAATCAATCCAAATATGCTCTAGAATCGTTAAAGAAATATAACTTTGATAATTGTGACCCCGTGGACACTCCAATGGTGGAGAAATCCAAGTTAGATGAAGATAGGAATGGGAATATTGTCGAACCAAAACTTTACCGTGGGATGATCGGCACCCTTCTCTATCTGACTGCTAGCAGGCCTGATTTGCAATTTGCTGTATGCATGTGTGCCCGGTATCAGGCTCGGCCTACCGAAAAGCACCTACATGTTGTGAAAAGGATCTTTCGGTATCTAAAAGGAACACTTCATCGTGGTCTATGGTATCCGAAAGATTCCTCTATTGCTTTAATATCATACGCAGATGCCGATCACGCTGGATGTCAAGACACGAGGCGTAGCACTTCTGGATCTGTGCAACTCCTTGGAGATAGATTGATCAGTTGGTCTTCAAAAAGGCAGAAAAGCGCTGCAATTTCTAGCACGGAGGCTGAATACATCGCCATGTCCGGTTGTTGTGCTCAAGTCCTTTGGATGAGATCACAATTAACTGACTACGGTTTGGGATTCAACAAAATCCCGATGTATTGTGACAACAAGAGCGCCATTGCCCTTTGCTGCAACTATGTTCAACACTCCCGGGCCAAGCACATAGACATTCGCTACCATTTCATTAAGGAGCAGGTGGAGAACGGAGTGATCGAGCTGTATTTTGTCACTACTGAGTACCAGCTGGCGGATATGTTCACCAAAGCCTTAGATCGAGGACGAATCGAGTTTTTGATCGACAAGCTTGGCATGAAATCATTCACTCCAGCGACTCTCAAAGAGTTGGCAGAAGAATCAGCTGAATAGTGGTGGTAAACTATTCAGAGTATCCTTTGTTCGTGATCATGTATATTATCGTATATATATAAACCACAAAAGAAAAATACAAAAATATAAAACCAAGAAAAACCATAAAAAATATAAAATCTACAAAAACCATAAAAATTATAAAATCAAGAAAAACCAAAAATATTTTTCATTTTTAAATCGGGCATGTCTTTTAGTACGGTTATATTTACGGCTTTAGAAATGTCGATCAATATTGACACGACGCCATAAATAGAGTCCGTATAAAGGTTGTACATTTTTAAAACATGCCCATAATGGCTTGTAGTTATTTCAGACTGCAACCCGCTTTTCATATTAAAGTCACGTATTTCCTTGGAAAACGTTGGCTCACAACGGGAATTAATTTTCTCGGGCATGACTTACAAGCCAAATCATGCAAAAGGATCAAGTTTACTTTATAACTTGGTCTAACACAAATTAGTGTACGTCTCAGTGCATTAATTTGTCAAAATAAGAGAAATCTTATTGACACCGCGAATCAATCTTTTTCAAGACATTAATTGGAAAAGTTTTCATCAATATTTGACTCTTTAAACAATGACTACAGCTCTTTAAATAGAAAACGGGTCATCGTTTAAGGGGGAGAAAATATTAAATCATCTTCGTCATTAAATCGATCTTTTCAAAAGTGATTGTGGAAAATTAATGGCTAAATGGTAAATGAGTGGTATTTTCTTTAGAAAACGACTTGGGCTCGTTCAATGTGATAGGACTTGCTTTAGATTTTGGAAATATGCTAATAGGTTGCGATTGCTAAGTTGTGTGAAAGTTAATAGTGGCTAAGTTTAACAAGGGTTAGGAAAAATGAAAAGTTATAAATAAAAAGGAAAAGAATGAGAAAATTTAGGGACTTAAGGTGACATTGTGTGAAAGTTAAAAAACTTTTGACCTAAGTCAAAGCAAATCCCCGCCCCCTTCATTCACTGTTTCTGCTTTATTATCTTGCCGCCATTGATAACACACACAAGTTCTTTCAAATCGCATTCTACTCAATTTAATCCGGTTCATTCGATTAATAAGGTAATAAACATCATTCCTTGATTTAAAATTCGTCTAATTCATCACTATATCCTGGTAAACGATTCGTTTAATTAGATTAAGTCCAAATTAGGGTTTGTGTCTAATTAAGCATTAATTGATTAGGGTTATAGGTGGGTTATGCTCGGAATAGCATTAGAAGATGGTGTATTGCCTTAGATTGCCTTAGAACTCACAAACGCGCTTAGAATAAATCATCATAGCTACGTTTGTTAAGTTCCGGATGAATATGGATATAAACTTCCGAATGAAGGAATTTTCTGAAAAACTTCCGAATGAAGGAAGTTTTGAACAAAACTTCCGAATGAAGGAATGTTCCGAATGAAGAACTTACGAATGAAGAAGTTCCGAATGAAGGACTTCCGAATGAAGAAGTTCCGAATGAAGAACTTCCGAATGAAGAAGTTCCGAATGAAGAACTTCCGAATGAAGAAGTTCCGAATGAAGGACTTCCAAATGAAGAAGTTCCGAATGAAGAACTTCCGAATGAAGAAGTTCCGAATGAAGAACTTCCGAATGAAGAAGTTCCGAATGAAGAACTTCCGAATAAAGAAGTTCCGAATGAAGAACTTCCGAATGAAAAAGTTCCGAATGAAGAACTTCCGAATGAAGAAGTTCCGAATGAAGAACTTCCGAATGAAGAAGTTCCGGATGAAGGACTTCCGAATGAAGAAGTTCCGAATGAAGAACTTCCGAATGAAGAAGTTCCGAATGAAGAACTTCCGAATGAAGAACTTCCAAATGAAGGAAGTTCCGAATGAAGGAAGTTCCGAATGAAGGAAGTTCCGAGTGAAGGAAGTTCCGAATGAAGGAATGTTCCGGATGAAGAAGTTCCGAATGAAGGAAAGTTCCGGATGAAGGATTATTTGATTAATATTGTTTGCCTGTTATAAGTACTTGTTGAAGTATGTCATGAAATGTGTTATGCTTAGAAGTAAGAATGATTCATATCTATATGTTTTTGTGCATCAACCTTTCATGTCTTATCTTAAGCAGAAACGATGACTAATCCAACAGTACAAGCAATCCAAGACTCTAGAGAAGCCGCTATTGCTAAAGCACGAACCCTCAAGTTCATACCAAACAATTACCGGCTGAAGCAAGTCTCAAAATCCACTCACCATGGATTTAAAGTAGCCATAGCAATCCTTGATCACTCTCATTTCAAGAACGCCCTTAGGAGTACTGCCTCGGTGCCTTATGAGTACATGTATGAGTTCTGGGCTACCAAGGAGAGCACTTCAAACAAGATCACCTTCACCATCAACAACAAGCAGCAGACGCTCACAGTTTCAGACTTCCGTAAGATTTTTGGTATACGGGATACACCCAAAGGCATGTCATTTTCGAGGGATCCTACTAAAGATGAACTCATGGAGATGTTCGAGGCTCTTGGATGTCCTGACATACGAGTTGCGTCTGAGTTTACCACTGCTAAAGTAGGACAACCTTAGAGAGCAATGTTGGGTATTCTCAGTAGATGTCTTACACCGAAAACAAGTGGGCATGATGCTTTGCGCAGTCCTATTATGAACATCTTCCATGGAATGTATAAAGGCGCAAATGCAGATTATGCGTTATTATTGTGGGAAGAATTCACCTTCCAACTCTTCCAAAACAAGAAGCTGAAGACAAATTTCTTTCCTTATCCTCGGTTTATCAAGCTTATCATTAACTATTTTATGAAGAATGATGTTACTATTGATAGGCGTGCAGCAAGTCGGCATCACACTGAAGAAGATGATGATACTGTGGATCTAAGGCATGAAGGACCATCTGGTGGTGTGATTCCTGGTCCTATTCCCGATTATCTTCTGACGGATAAAATCAAAGGCTCTGCTGATTACAAGCTACTGCTGCTAGAGATCAAGAAGCTGAAAGCAAGCCTTCAGACTGGAGAAGAATCGTCTACTACAGTCAAGAGTAAAGGTAAACGCAAGCAACCAGCTGCTTTACCTGAACCCGAAACCAAGAAGAAGAAGACTGAGGTTAAGAAGGGAAAGGGTAAGGCAGATGAGTTAGCTCTACGTGACGAAGAAGATGTTGTTAATCCTACTCTTGATAGAAAAATGATGAAGATAGCTATTCAAAGGAGTAGGAAAGATACTGGCGGTAGTGGTTCAGGTGCAAGGGTAAATATTGAAGAAGAGTACGAGGAGCCAGAGGATATTGATGAGTTTGGTTCACCTGAAAGGTATTCTACTTCGAAGGAGACATCCATCCCGGTTTCAGCAAGTGTTGAAAAGGAGTCCGGTGCTCCTACTATCATGGTGTCTACTCAACCGTTGGTAACTCAACCTTTAGCAACTCAACCTCCACCAATTCAACCCTTACCAACCAGACCGGCTTCAACACCATTCCTTCCACCACCAATAACTCCCATCCTTAGTACCGTGGTCACAACCGAGCCTCTTCAATCAACCCAGAGCAGCTCTGCAACATCTACAATGGCTGCATTGGTGATGGCCGAAATGTTGGATAAACATACGGATAATCACAAAAGAGAAATGGATGAACTTCGCCAAGAGCTACATAGACGAGTTCAAAGTGAAGAAGTATCGAGGAAAGCCCAAGAAGAGATGCTTGCTAAGTTCGCTGCAGATATGGAATTGACGCGAAAAGCTCATGCAGAAGAACTAGCTCAGGTTAAGCAGGCTGAGGCTGATAAGCATGCTGCACGAATCACCAGACTTGAAGCGATGAGGGATAAATACAAGGAGCAGAAAGAAGCACTTGAAGCTTCTGTTGAAGAAAGAGTGAAAGAATCCGTTGAGTCCATTATGCCAAAACTGCGTGATGAGTTGAAGACACTCGCAACTGATAATTTGATGATCAAGTCATCCAATCCTTCAGAATCCGCCTACAAAATTGCTTATGAGTTAACGGATTTTGAATTAAAGAAGATCCTCAAAGCTCGTATGGTGGAACATGGATCGTTTGATAAATCTAGGATTCAACGGGCTCTTTACAAATCCCTGAATGACGCTATCATGGAGGATGATAGGTTATTTAAAACGTTTGGAAGTGTGGTACCATACCACATTCTGCTTGAGGAAGAAAGGGAAGAAAGTGAAGAAGAGGAGGGTACTGGTGAAGAAGAGGAAGAAGAAGGAGAAGAAGAAGAAAAGGATGATGACGATGACGATGATGGTGATGATGATGATGAGGATGATGATGATGATGATGATGATGATGGTGGTGATGGTAATGAGGAGAGTGCTAAAGGGAGCAACGAGGATAGGGATGAGGATGATGATGGGGGTAAACAGCCTAAAGAGGGGGATAAGGTTGCCAGCTCAAAGAAACCTGCTAAGTCTGGAACCAAGTCCAAGAAAGATGCAGCGCAGAAGGAAAAATCAACATCAACGGAATCAAGACGATCTAAGTGGCGCCACGATGTGAATGCTACTACAGCGTCATCGATTCCCGGTACTTCTATTGCTGTATCTATACCTATTACCACTAACCCTGTTAGTCCTGTTGTTGTTGCTCCTGTGATTGCAGAATCAGTAACTGAACCTGAAGCTGCACAACACTCACCCGTTCATGACACCGCCGAGATGCCTGAATCAAAACCAACAGATATTCACGTTTCCACTCCTCTACAACAAGAACCACAATCTACTGTTCCTGAATCAAGCACACGGGACTGGGCAGACACGTTGGAGATTGACGAGACTGCACCGCCACAGGCTTAGATCACGGCAGCGGCGCAATATGATCCGATCACAGACGCTGACAAAGATGTTTTGTATCTCCGTATCCGCAGTCCGATTGACTTATGTGCATTTCTTGCTCATGAGTATAAGACTTCGGTTACTCCATCTTTGGTGAAGAAAGCGCTGAAGGATAAGAGACTTCGCGCCAAAACCCGGTTAACCCGAATGGAGTTCGAGTATTATGCCGATGAGATCCTGAAAGCTCTGAATACCGTTCAATGGCCAGGTCTTCATGAATCAGAAAGAGCTCCACCTCCACTTGATCCTACTCAAGATAATCAGATAGCTCTCGATTTCTTCGTCACCTATGATCTTGAGTATCTTCTGAAAGGTTCATCAAAGTACGCAACCTCTTTGACCTTGCTGAAAGCTGCCAACTGGGGGACAATACCCTGGATCGAGGAAAAGGTAAACCGACTCTGGGTCCCAAGGGTAACTCGTAATTATGATATGTATGTTGTTATAGGTGCATCTCATTGGGACGAACGAGTCCGAAGGGCGTACAGGGGTTGCTGCCTAGTCAATTCTGGAAGCAACGTTAGATCCGATATCCGCATCTCCAGTATTTTAGGGCTGAAAACTGAAGCCAAGAATGGCTATTATCATGTGACGGAGATTCGTTTGAAAAGGGAGGATGACAGAGAATACAAAATCCAGCAGGGAGATTTTTCTATCATTCGCCTTGAGGATATCGAAGATATGTTGCTTCTGATGACCCGTGATCAACTCACACATATTCCTCGTGACGACCTCATTGCCTTGAATACAGCACTTTGTATGTTCACACGAAGCGTTGTTATCAAGAAACGAGTTGAAGATCTTCAGTTGGGAGTCGAAAGTTACCAAAGGAAGCTTAACCTAACCCGTCCAGTGAATCAAGTGTTACCTCAACATGTAGATAGATGTCCCTATACCGGCATTTCTGTCCCGAATTGCGGCATTTTCTACTTGAACAGTCGAGGTTTAATGAAGTTTATAAGGGTGGGTGAGCTTTATAAGTACAGTGATGGGACTCTTCTACAAGTCAGAGGAAAGTTGGAGCATCTTAACTCGGGTGGGACTTTGCCAGAGATGACGGAGGATTGGCATCCGGGTTATCGGCAAATGGCGAAGTACGTGATCAAGAAGATTGATCAAAAGCTCCGTGAACGTAGATTGATGAGGAGCTTGGAAAGATTCGTTGGTGGTAGACCATATTTAGTGCACCACAAGCTACTGCAACGATCCATCTAATGGGTCGTACATTTCAGGTCCACTTTATATTGGTTTTTCAATTGTGAATATGTATATTTGTAAATATTGTGCTTTAATGGCTTGATGTAGTGTTAAGGTATGATAATTTTTCAAGAATTTATCACGAGATTCTAAATCTTTCAAAATATATCATACTAAAGCACTACAACTATCCCTTATTAACTTAAGGGGGAGCATTCACATGTTCTATGGCCAACCATCGATTTCATTTTTTACCCAAAGACCGGTTAATCCATTCAATATCCCAAATATTAATGGTTAACATTTTGGATAAGGGAAGAAAATGGGATTAAGGAGATTCAAATGATACTTGGCTAAAAGATGAAAAAGACTTAACGATTATCCAACTTAATATGTGTAAAGCACGTGTTAAAGGGGGAGAGTTTTTGATGAACAAAACACCTAAGGTACAAAACTTTTGATTCCAATATCACAAGTACTTTAGGTGATTTTTCAATGATTTTTCATGGTGACAATTCCTTCCCAAAACACGCTTAATTCACGACGAATGTGGTGACAAAAGGGTGGTAGGAATAGGTTTAGTCCAATGATTCATCAGAGCCGATGGAATCTTCCCAAGGACAATTCCCTAGATAGAATTAGAAGTCCTAGGAAAGATGGAGAAAGAATGTGAACGTAGCTGAATGCCGACCAAGTACTTAAGCTAGCACTGGAACAATCACAACAAGGTGCTAGTTACGACGTATTGGTAAGCATTGAAGGGGTTGAAGAATGAAAAAGAATTGTAAAGATAAAGGGTGTAAAGAAAGAAGCCCTCCTTACAACTTTAGGCAGAAACCGGGTCAATACATATGCTATTGAGGTCATTTTTGCTAATGATTCTCGGTATTGAAGAAAGACATCATGGACCCAGTGATGCAATGCACAACCCTTCCCAGCTAACTCAAATATCTCTCAAAAGGTATTTGTTTTAATCACACGGAGATCAACACGTTATCTATTGGTTTATTCACTCCGAATAGACTGGTATTGAAAAGGTGGCACTCCTCTCCAGCCATCGCTCACTAAATCAAAACGCACTATCGAGTCTAGAGCCAAGAGATCATCAAAAGTCTCATTAGGACACTTTCCATTTATTCCTTGCTTTCTCACACACTGTGAAAAGTAAGAGATTTTCATGAGTCCTACGCAGTATTCCTGTAATATTGCCAGAACATTCGAGTAATACACAAGTATTACAATGAAGATGGAAATCTTGCTTGAGCCAACATCAAACAAGCTCATGGTAGGTTACACGTGCGGTTCTTTTAGAACCAATCTTGTGAAAAACTGGAAGGAAACAGTGGTTTAATTCTTAATTGAACTTAAACTCGTTCCAGGCCTCTACGCATTATCATATGATCTTGCCAGAACACTCAGAGTGACTCTTTATTGATCACAGTGACGAGTGGAAATCCTTCTAGTGTTAACATCAAACAGCACTTGGTAGGTGACGTGCAAGATTCTTTATGAATTGAGATCGTGATAACTGGAAAGCAACGATGGTGAAAATCTTAATTGAAATTCACTTGTTCCAGGTTTCATGAATTGACGGCTTCAAATCACAAGGATAATTTATCCAAGTGATTCACTCTTTATGTTCGCAGTCAGCTTTGGACGGTCGAATAAAGAGAACGGGTTTACCCGCGAAATCCTGTCAGGAAGTTACTTAATTGAAACTATCCGTCACGGGTACGATATCTAATATCGTCCAACGGTCTTCACCGACCGGAGGTAAAATGCTACCGAATTAGAATAAAATGTTCAAAGCTATTTTATTCGTGTCGTTGCTGTGTACCTGTTAAAGACGGTGGCGTTGCTGTGTACCTGTTGAAGACGGTGGCGTTGCTGTGTACCAGTTAAAGACGGTGGTGTTGCGGTGTACCTGTAAAAGTCGTTCCCACATGCTTATGTTCTTTCTGAATCAAAGTTCAGCAAAAATTCAAGAAAGTACAAGATGAAGTCTTCCGCTGTACCAAACTCTGAAGCTTTCGAGAATTCAACAAAAAGACATAAGTGTGTGGAACATGAAGTCACGAGGAGGCAAAATTCACAAGAAGGCAAAGATCGCACGTGAAAGGCCAAAAGAACAATGCTCTCAAGCCAAAGCCAAAAAGATCAAACCAACATATTCACAACAAAAAGAAAAAGAAGAAAAGACTACGAGCTAAAGAACGAAGACTTAGTATAGTATGCTAGGTTTAGAACTTTGTAACGTGGAGTGACCTCCCTTAGGGGGAGATTGTTAGAAATACGTTTTTACGTATATTAGAAGTATCGGTCACTCCACAATATTATTTATGTTGTAATAGCTCGTAGTTAACAAATAATTAATAGTTACTTATTTAGTTAAGTAAGAACCGGTCCATGGGCTTGTCATGGGCCGGCCCAAGTCCACATAAGGCTTGGAAGTATAAATACCCCTTTCCTCCTTGGAAAGGGGTTGGTTGTTGTTCACTTTGTGCTTCCACTTAATAAAAATACACATAGTTTTCTCTCACTTTCTCTCTCTAGTTTCTCTCTCTAGAAAACATCAACCCACTTCATAGATTCATAGGTTATCAAGATTCTACAAGTTATCATATCGAATCAAAATTCAAAATTTGATGAATGATGGGGGGTAAATTCAGGTGCATGATGAGGGTAAAAGCTTATCTACAAGACTATTAAAAATAATATCATGTACATTGGGAATTGTTGTCTACATATGGTAACATGGTTTTTTCATTGTAATAAAAGAAAGTAACTAGCTAATGAGCTGGTGAACATAATAGTACGATTAAAACTTAGAAACGTCAAGCTAAAAGATATTACTTTGTATGATTTACCCCTTCATACATTAAATCTTGTATTTTGATATTTTTCTACCTAAATTGTTACTGTTATGATGAAAAGTTGTTTTATACTTAAGCCTTAAGGTTATTATGTTGGTTCACTCATGTTCTTTCTAGTCTAAAAATGGTTTACTTGATTGTTTCATTATAACTTAATTGAATTAATTTGAAAAAACTTAATTTTTTTTACACATAGTAAACATGTCAATTAGTTTTTTTTTGTTTTGGCTTAAATATTATGTTGGCTGTAAAACACGATGAACCGGTTCACGGTTCAATCGACCTAGTCGACCCGGGCTCTAGGATGACAAAATAGCACGTTATAGATAGGCCTACAACACACTCGACACCCATAGCATGACTTACGCATACAAGTTTCATACTCTTGATTACCAAAATACCACAATGTCCATGGTAAAATATACTTAGGCCTTAAGAATGCTCAAATGTTGACATGTTCAATACTTTTGATGGACATGTCAAACTAATATTTGTCTAAGTAATGTCAACTTAATGGACCATTTTTTGACGGTTATGAGTAAACCAACATAGTAAACATGTCAAACTTGTTATAAATATTGTGTTTATCACTTATACTAACTATTTATATGTATAATAAGTTGGTTTTTAAAAATAATATTGTTGAAAATAACCAAAATTTGCTAAAAAAATGTCGATCCAATTAATCACCAATTAATCCCGCCTAAAACGAGTACAATTAACAAGGTGGTCAACCGACCAACTAACGACTCACGATTTTTGCAACCTTGGCTTTTACTAAAAACACAGGGTACACCTTACATAGTTACATATCTAGTAGTTTGGTTTTAATAATTTTAGGTCTAGATAAAATTGGTACTAAAAGTTAACCGTTCAGGTAGTCACATATATATATTACTGTACTAAAATGATAAATGATTATATATATAACGACAACAAAGTCGGATTTTGTTTAAAGACATTGTGGACACATGCGATCAATACAAACAGTGACTCAAATATGAACGTTTTGGCTCGGTTTAAACGATTACAGGGTGTGTTTTTTTATGAGACAAGTTTGTATAGTTTCAAAGATTCCAAGGAGGGATTCAGGCTATTGTGTTTTCACTATCATTATCTATTTTACTTCTCTCCTTAAAACTATCAGTCGTTTCTCTAGGCTCTCTAACAATGGCAATCCTTTGGTTTGATTAACTTGAACCAACAGATGTTATAGTAAACTTACTAAATGAGATAGGATGACCAACATTTTAGAAATCGATATTTTAGTTTACCCGATCAAGTCATCAGATCATGATTTAACCATATTTTTGGTCAAAGGTTTCGCTCACTTTACCAGTCGACGGTCCAACCTACCTAGTCAACCTGGGTATGTAAGCCTAAAACAAACTCGACAACCACATCAGGACCAATCACGCATACAAGTTTTATACTCTATGCAAACATACTTGATCGAAAACCACATCAACGTTTTCACTTAGACTATAAATTATTACCCCAATTCTCATACATAACGATTTTGTTGCTCTATATAAGAATTTGATTCTCTCCATAAAGACAAGTGGCCATCTTATATTTTGGACGATAAAAAAATTGATTATCAAAATACTACAAAGTCTATAGTAAAATATACTTTGGCCTTAAGGAAAAGTGTTCAAATGTTGAAATGTGCAATGGACTAGATAATCTCAAACTATTGTCAATTTGATGGTCTGAGATAGGGCTTGATCAAAATGTTTACTATGTTGGTTAATAACTAGATTTTAACTTAGTTATGAAAGTTCGTTATTCTAGTCTCTTCGAATTGATTACTAGCTAAGAGTACGACTCAGTCGTTCTTGGTGGAAAAATAAATGGTTTGGTTATCTATTTTAAACAAAAAGTAAATATGAAAATATCGTTGAGTAAAATAAAAGCTTTAAAAGTTAAACTTAAAATTAGAAAACTTTGTAAAACTAAAAACTTAAACCATCGGAATGTTACAAATGGATTCTGTCGGAATGTAGTGAAAACAAAACCATCGGAATAATAGATAATGAAAGCTATCGGAATAATGTTGTCTGAATAACCATCAGAATAAATGTAAATTAATTCTATCAGAATGCAGTTCTATCTGAATGTCAATTCTGTCGGAATATCAAGGAAAGTATCGGAATGATTAAGATCTGAGCTATCAGAATCCAAGGTTTTCTGTCGAAATGTTGCTAACAAAAATTGGGCAGCGTTTCGTCTTAATATAACCTTAAGACCCGTCGCAATGTGCGATCGCAATGACCGATCGCAATCACGATCGGAATAAGGGGGAAAAACACTTGATCGCAAAGTAAAACATTAAAGGTTATTGAGATCACAATGAGCCCGTCGGAATGTAGCGTCGCAATGAGTAATCCCTAACTTTGCGATGGAGATGATAATATTCGGATGAAAGCAAATAAGCTAAAACCAATAAGCACTAATAAGCAAATACTAATAAGCATTTGTTCAAACATTAACCAAATCAAAACAAGCATAAAATTTAAAACTTTTCTTTTAAAACACGAAATAAACAAACTTTTATAAATCAAACTTTAAAAAGAATAAATTTTTAAGAAAAAACTTAAAAGACAATAAGCTATATATACGAAATAAGCCAATAAGCACAACAAGCTTAAAGCTTAAACCGTATAAAAACTTAGTAAGGAATAAAAAGATAAACTTTTTAGTCACAAAAACATCAAAATCAAACACGAATCAAGAACATTTCGGATCAAAGCTGAATCAAAATCAAGAAAGGTAGAAGAAGATTAAAAATTAAAAGCTTAAACTTGAACTTTTGATTAATGAATTCCAAATACAAGGATGAAATAAAGCTTAAACTTGAAAGAAAAGATGAAGAAAAGATGAAAACTTAGTGAGAGAAAGTTAAAACTTTCTCTCTCTAAAAACTAAAGAAAGGAAAAATAAAAATGCTAAAAATTAACTAACTAACACCCTCCTAATGTGTCATTAGGAGGGTATTTATAGGAGATGGGGAGGTGCATGTGCTTCCTTCTTTCTTTCTTTCTTCTTGACTCGATTTTAATTCTTTGTCTTTCTCGACGTCGTCTCGGGATTTGTCGATGTAAATTGAACTCGTCTTCTAATTTTCTTCTATAATTAGACTTGAGTTCTTCGACTTCATTAAACTTCCGTCTTTAGACTTTTTCATCGATAAATCTTCCGAATAGGCCTTGGACTTTCGTTCTTTTTGCACTCTTGATCTTTTGACTTCGTCTTTTCTCGTTTTCCTCGATAAAAGCCCGTGATAGCCCATGTTTTATTTCTTTTTCATCTTTTGGTCCTAAAACACAATAAAAACACAAACCTCGCATAATTCCGACTTTTACAACATAAAATATACGTTTTGGTCTTGTTATTATTGGAAATAAGTGGTAAAAGGATAAGTGTTTTCACACTTATTATTGGTTTACTCATTTACTTTCTAGTTTAGTTTTTGGTAAATTTTTATAGAATATTTTGAAATGGTAAGGCTGTGTGCAACGGTGTATCGATCGACCGAGGGCGACCGAGTCGCACTCGGTCGACACCGTTGCGGCGGCCGATTGCCCTTGAACGATCGAGTCGTTTCGTTCGTCCCTACGACCGTTTCAAAAACAAAGAAAAGGAAAGAAATAACAAAAAAAGTGAGACGTGACATGTGTTATAGTGGAATATTTAAGTGGTTGTTTTTTAAGAAGAAAAATGGATAAGCCAAAAATATATTTTCCTTCGTTTTTTATTTTTTTATTTATAGAATTAAATTAGATTTGTTTTAATTAGATACGATTTGTAACAAATTTTCAAATTTTAATATATTAAGATTGTTATGTATTTAGTCTATGTTTCGCCTTTGCCTAGGTCTAAGGTATTAAGAGTCGAGTAGCCAAGTAATTAGCTAAGAATAAAGGTCGGTTGGCAATGTCCTAGCCAAACTCGGCCTGTACTTATGTAAGAGTCGGTCCCCCTCAACTCTATAAAAGGAGGTGAGTGGGAATGTAACATTCACGTTATTATTTCATAAACTAACCGTAAAGAGTCGATTGGGGAGATAATCTTTTGTCAATTTACTTTTCTGTCGATTCACTGTTGTGTGTGTTCTTTGACCGAGTATTCCACATCTAGGTTAACCAGGATTGTAGGGATTAAACCCTACAAGTGGTATCAAGAGCTTTGGTTCGCGAGGACTAGTTACTAGGATCGATCGAAGAAGGTATTGGTGTTCAGGTGTCGTGATCATCAAGGTTGCAGCATTAATCGACAGAAGGTTGTCGTTCGTTTTCAACTTTTGAAGATTGTTTTCTTTCTTCTACCATTGTTGCGTTTCTTGTTTATGTCGACTGAGTTACAGAGAAAGAAGGAAGGAGAAAGGGTTTGTTGACTTTATGCAAAAGTCGACATATACTTCAAAGTGAAAATAATCTGTTTTGTTATTGGGCTTAGGATTTCTTATTTATAAGGAATTGGGCCAGGTTTATAGAGTAGTGAATTGTGTTTGTTTAAAAAAAAATAAAAGCTAATTATTACTTTGAAAGGGTATTACACAATGGGACTTCGTAATTCGTGATTGTGAAGTTTAACGTATCAAGGTTTAGCGAATTATCGAAGGGACTTTGTCGGTTTGTGATTGTGAGGGTTTATCACAAGGTTTAGCAAATCAACAAAGGGATAAAAAATGACGGGAGCCAAGTTTGGCATCGAGAAATTCGATGGAACTGGTGATTTCGGATTATGGAGAATCAAGATGCGTGCTTTATTAATCTAGAACGGATGTGAAACAGCTCTGGAGGTTTTACCTGCGAATATGGAAGCTGAAGAGAAATCTAAGTTTGACAAGAAAGCTCACAGTGCCATGATTTTGATGATTGGAAGATGGAAGGTGGGATGAGTTCCCCTTATCTTATATAAGTTTGATATCCAAGTAAACTTAAATTTTAGATAATTTGCATGTCACCAAACTTCGATGCGTAAACAATTGATATACTACGTACAATAAGTAAAATGTGTTGCAATGGACAAATTTGTGATTTGTGATTTCTTCTTTGCAATGTTTTAAAATCGGGTTAGCTTAGTGGGTTGAACCGGTCGATCCTTGAATCGACTCAGATATCGCATCGAATGTGATCGAGTTTTTGCTTGTTTGAAAATCAGATTGAACCGTCAGTTTTTCATTAACCCTGGTTGCGCTGGTTTGATAAACCCAACCAGATCACAATTTTTTTAATAAAAAACTATTAATTTTTTTTTTCGTAAACACTTATAAGGTTAATAGATAAACTGAAATGATAATGGTTAGTGTTGTTTAAAATAAGTCAAAACTAACATAAAACATTAAGTAATATTATTTTATTATAATTTATTACAACTTGTAATCATAAATGAATTGTTTTTACAAATCTTTGCTATAATGTTATAAGTATAGAACTAAAACAACCAAAGCTAATTGCTCAATATATTTCATCGATTCAATTGAACGTAACGTAAAATTATAAGATTGTACAACACTACATATTAAATATGTGAAAAAATATACATTGTATTGAACCAGTTTGATTTGGCAATTCAACCCGTTGAAGCGGTTGACATGTAAAACGGTTACTAAACCAGATCAAATAAAAACCCAAGTTTAAAACGTTATTTCTTTGTACTACGTGTTGCGGTTGGCCGAATTTGTAACAAGTTACAATCCAAACTATGACATCAAATTTGAAAGACATTATTTATAGAAAAAAGTTATCATATGCTTTACACTTTACACAAAAGGTGTTTCAACCAATGTTTTCAAACCCCGGGTTAACCTGGCCGGGTCAACCATTTAACCCGGTTCCGGTCAAAAACGGACCATTTTGACCCGAGTTACACATTTTCGAAACCCGGCTAGACCCGCCGGGTTTGAGGTGACCCGGGTCAACCCAGTTCTCGAGACCCGATCGAGGTTTGATTTTTCGGGTTTTTTTTACAAAAAATATGTAAATTTTACGTATTTGCGATGAAAATATATTTTGACATATTATATTGGTTTGAAAAAAATTTATATCTTCAATATACAGAAGTTTTTATGGTTTTACTAATATAATTTGTGCTAATTATTAAAATATAATTTTATTTTAAAAACCGGGCTAACTCTGGTTGACCCCGTTTGACCCGGACTCGATGACTCGACCGGGTCGATTCAAAAACAGGGTTTCAAAACATTGGTTTCAACATGAAAGTTAACTCCAGTTGACCCTTGTTCAACCTATCACAAAATTACCCATTTTGACTATGTCGGGCGTGTTTGTGTTGCTTGCTTCAAGATCAAAGGTATACATTGCCTAATCATTACTTAGTATTAGTATGTTCAATTATTTGCGGGCGTGTTTGTGTTGCTTGCTTCAAGATCAAAGGTATAAAGGTATACATTGCCTAATCATTACTTAGTATTAGTATGTTCAATTGTTTGCTTATGAACGTATTGTGTTTATAACAAATAGAGGAATTCTACTTTGTATTCTAAGGTTCCACATTGTAGTTTTATACGCACACGTATTGATCAATTGTTAATTGCTAAAAGCTACACATCTCTTTATGTTTTATGTTAAATAATATGCTATATATTCCATTGTGTACTCGCCCTCGATTAATTCCAACACTTATTAAGCGACAGATTTATTGCAAGACTTTTAGGTAATGTTGGTAAAGCATGACAAATTTGTCCAGTTTTGTGTATGTTAATTGTTAAATAGCTGAATTTTGTAAATTTTAATAAGTATTTTCTTCTAATATGTAGCCAATTTATTATGTAATTTTAACTTGAATTTGGATTAACTAAAGCATGCACGAGTCATTCTCCATGGGGAAACAATAATTTCATAATTCATAAGACCCATTTATAGAGTACAATGATTTGAATACCACCAAGAAGATGAAACATGTCAATCACTAGTCTTTTTATAGGAAAGCAAAAATTAAAAATACATAAAAGTATTAGTGAAAGAATCCGAATATTACTTCTTCAATCGTCACGGGCACCTCAAACCCATTATTTTGAAATTCCATCATTTTCTCCATTTATGAACCACCAATCTCTATCATTTTTATTTTAAAGGACAGGCTATAAATTGATCATACCAACTAGGTTTCTAGATCCATGTCATTTTGAAATTAAAATTTGCTTTATTTCGTTTAATTGGCTTTGCTTATGATGTTTCTATATGAAAATGTGATTGGGCGCATAACATTTCCAATCCCGGCCTATATAAAATCCTCTTTCAAAAAGATAACGTGTTGAAAAAATGGTGTCGTGGAGTATTTTACAAACCATAAGATTTAAATCAAGTCGACTAAGACGATAAAATAAGCAATTTCATATTTTGCAGCTAACATAAAAAACATGACAAAGAATTTTGTATCCAATAAAATTTCATTTAATTTAAGTGAATCAATGTGCATATGAATATTTTATGATGAACATGTGTAAGAACGTGTTTTTAAGTGAATATGTAATTTTTTCTCTATCTAATTATTTTCGTTAAGGAAAAAACCCCAATGAACTATAATAACCCTCTTGCCAATGAATTTAAGTTGTCATAGCTACCAAACCGAAAAACTTGTTTAAAACCGTAGATTTAGTCAAAGTTGAACAATCTAGGTGGCGTTGGAGGGCTGAGTTTGGCAATGCATGATCCCATTATTTTAATGTAGGGATTTTTAGTCCAATTAATGCAATTAATGTTCGTTTTCCTCGACTCACTCGAATTGATTTCCAATAACGTAAGACTATTTTTGTTCTTTGTGAAACGTATTTTTTTGGTATTTTAAACTAAAATCTATTTAATAATAAAAACTTTTTAATCTAATTTTTAAATCTAATTTGAACTAATTTAAATAAAAGCTATTTTAAATCTTAAACAAAATGTAAAACTTATTTAAAGACTATATTAAAACTATTTAAAACTAACTGAACAAAATTTTGAAAACTAATTTAAACTAATTAAAAACATTTAAAATTCCTAAAAGTAAATACAATATTTTTTTATCTTTTTATTTTTTTAAAAACTTAATAAAACGAAATTAATATAAAACTTTTTAAATAAATTTAATAAAACTAAAAACATGTATTAAACTATATTTAATTAAAACTGACAGCTCATCAAAACCCTATATTAATGTAATGGTGCAAAAATAAACATGAATAAAGGCTTAGAAGAGTTGGTTATACCTTAGGCTGTTAAGCGAGAGGTCCAGGGTTCGAGCCCTGGACAGACAAAATTTTTGCTTTATTATTTTGGAATTAATATTTTTGGACCAACAGACCAAATGGATCTGTCTTCCAGTAACAGCAAATATCAGTAACACAAACAAAAACCAAATAAGCCTAATCAGCTAAAACATATAAGCAGATAGATTGCAAATAAGCAAATAGGCAGGAAATTCAAATAAGCTCAGACAAAAAAAACTAAATAAGCATTTAAAACAAATCGAAAAAACAGACATGCTAATAATAAGCTGAAACAAATAAAAATAAGCAAACTTAAATATAAACGCAATATAAGAAAATTCTCAACTAAACAAAACCTAAGCAGATCCAAACTATATCGAGTCCAATTAGAAACTTAACAAGCAGATATCAAATCAAAACTCAGAATTAAACCAAACTCTAGCAGACTTAAAAAAAAAATCGAAAACAAAGCAAATCCAAACACTAGCAGTTATAAAACAATTCAAGCAGATATCAAAACTAAGCAAAAGAATATTTATAACAGAGACTAAATATTACTAAGCAAATCCAATAAAATCAACAAAAACCAACATAAAATATCAAAACAATAAGCAGATCCAAATAATCTAAATTCCAAACAGTACTACTCAACTAAATAAGCAGATAAACATATAATCTATATTAATCTAAAATTAACAGAAAACTAAAAGAGATGAGAAGGAACCTTGTGATGTTAACCGTTGGGTCAAAGGTGGGCGCTGAACCCCCTTGTGAACCGAAACAAACAATCAAACACCACCTTTAATCAATCCGAATCATCATCTCGATCCATTCGAACCATAAACAGTAACAGTAACCGAACAGATTTATTTTTTATATCTTTCCAGTGGGGAAAGATTGTTACACTTTCTATTTCTTTTAATTTTTTTATTTAATCGAATAAAAACCAACAGTAGCAAAAAGAAATAGATTAAAGATGAATTAAATTTGACAGAAATTTAAAGGAGACGAAATTAAATAAAGACAACTTTTCATTAATAAAATAAAATTACATTAACTGAAAATGAGAAATTACATTAAACCTAAAACTAATTTTCAGAAATTAAACTAAAATAATAAAAAGTGCACACAATGATTTACAGATGAAGGGTTTTTATAGAGAAACCCTAGAAACTTTTCTCCTTGGTGCCCACGATCTTCAATCCTAGCCGTTTAATCGTCTTCTCTTTTTTCTTTCTTCAATCAACGGATGAAAAACGCTCTTGTGCCACGGATTGCCAAGCTGGAATGGGTGGTGTGCTTCTTGTGTTTGTTTAGTGCTGAGATGGCAAATAGGGATTGGTGGATTGATTGTGGTGAAGTGTATCCTCCAATCAAAACAAAAATATAGGCCACGTCGGATGGAGGACCACACCTTGGTGGATCTTCCGATTCTTATGGGGATTTAATCCCAAACCGTGTGAATCACACGTTTGATATAAAAGCCCCAAAAATTACTTATGTTTTTACTAATTAGGGTTTTGTATTGGGATAAATAAGAGTGGTCTGTGTTTGTGTTTTGAGAGAGAAGAAAAAGGAGGTGAGTGGGTTTTATTGAGTTTCTTGTTAATATCGAAAGGCATGTGGGTGGGGTAAATAAAAAATAAAACGTGTGTTGAGGTGTTAAAAATGGTTTACGTTTGTGTGTAAGTTGACTAGGTATTGATGTGTGGGCTTTGACCCAACAAAAACAAAACCTTCTATTGTTTTTTTTATCCGCCCTTATTTTCATTTGTTTTAGCCAAATGGGCTTTTAAAGCCCAAGCTCCATCCGTTTTACATTTCATTTTGGGCCTTAATGGGTCTTTACTCCATAGCTAAGTAACTTATACACCATAATGGGCTTTTGGGCCCATTAATCAAATGTGGGACCCACGTGGCTCGAATATCTTCAAAAATAGTTAAATCCGCTAAAAATCGAACTTGAATTTGACTTCCTTGATCTTTCTTTAAAATCGAGTCGATTTTGTTGGTTTTCGTGATCTTGAGTTCACTTTTGGTCTTTGACTTTGTCTTCGTCTCTTTCTTGGACTTTTCTTCAACATTTGACCATGAAATCCCGTGTTTTCTTTCCTTTTGATCTTTTGTACCTATTTTACACAAAAACACAAAACCACGCGTAATTCCGACTTTTACGATATTAAACACATGATTAGGTCTTGTTTTTCCTTGATTTTAGTGGTAAAAGGATAAGTGTTTACACACTTATTAAATCCCCTACACTTGACCATTGCAATGACCCCATGCAATGCATAGTTTTAAAGCATAAATTTATATTTTTCTCATAATTAACCCATCATGGCCTTTATTAAGATATACTATTACTGCTACGATAAAAAGATAAAAACTTAAAATGAGACAAAAGTTTTAACAATTTATTAACTTGGAAATTATTTGATGGAAGAAACTCGTAAAGAAATCTAAGACTTGAATTAGGGCTTTGGTGTCATGAATATTAATCACCCTCAAGTTTCACGTTTCACATACCAAGCTTAAAAACAAGATCATTGTTTACCATAAGTCCTCAAGTTAAAACCACATATATAACATAAATTGTGTAATACTCTTTCTCCAATTCCTACGTTGTATCTCTAGCTTTTATTGATTGTCATTCACCCGTAGGCTCATTTGACTTATTTGATAAGTATTATTCCAAAAATGAAGGCCAAACGGTGCAAACCCGATACTCAAAACCTAACCTCGTCCTAAAAAACGTTGTCACTAAAGTAAGCCCACATCAAGGATGATTTAACACGATTTGGGGAATAAATTCCCGGACCCAAAATTTGGCCGAATAGTACTACTTATTAATTATTCCTCCAAAGTCATGTTGACTTTATGTGGAGTTTAGCAAGTTCACATCATATACCCTTAGGCTCTTTAAGATGTAAAAATGCTCCCCGTCTATTGTCCACACCCTAAGGCTCCTTGAACGATAAACGAGGGAATTGATTTTTGATCAATTTTTATTCAACACTTACCATGCCATACACCCTAAGGCTCTAATGACAAGGTTCGTGCTATATGCCCCACACCCTAAGGCTCCTTGAGGTCATGTTTTAATCTTATTCTTTCTTTATTTATGATATATATAGTAGGCCAAATTCCGCGGTCCCATGGTCTGAATACCTCCTACTTAGTGGTTATGAGACACCTTAGTCGGAAGTCCACAACGCTGACACCCTCAATGTGTTCATGCTTTAATTACAAGGAGAATAAAGATTTGGCTAAGAGTTAAGATATCGAATCGACACCGCAAAAATCCTCATTTATTAAGCAATTAAATATACAAGCGGGAAGAAAGAGCCACAAAAACTCATATAAGCAAAAATTAACCCTTAAACTTATTATCAACTCTATCATCTCTCGTTCTCCACAATTTAAAATCTCAAGGAATGAGACTCGTGGATGCTTAGCCTAATAAACCAATTAAGGTCCATATGGTTAAGGATACTAGCTAGAGTAAACTTGGATAAGTAAACTCGGGTTGAGTCAAAATATTCACGACAGGCCTAATATATCAAAGATATCTAAACTTGTTAAAACCATTTTATTCATTTATTTATTTTTGACTTTATTCTTGAAATGGAAATTATTAATATGATGCGATGACAAAAAGGAAAGAAAATAAAACAAAATACTACTAGGCCAAAATAGATCAAAAATTTGAAAAACGTTGAAATATTTTAAATTTTTCGGTTAAATGGGGTCGAATTCGTGGAAAAGCCCACTAAAATTTCGATAGAAATCCCCCTTAATATAAACATTGTCCTCAATGTTTAAGCATGTGGGAGAATAAACTCCCCTACACTTAGGACATTGAGTACGTTGTTTAAAATCGAGCTAAGGAAGGGACAACTAAAGTGATTACATTTATTCGTTTTATTTATATACAAGATTGAATCACAATAGCAAAAACTTATCGCAGGAAATCGGGTACACGGAAAACACGGGATCACGGGTCGCGTCAAAAACACCAAAAGTGGATCATTAAAGCTTATGTTCCTGCACACAACATCACAACATAAACAACCTACTTGGCTTCCCCTACACTTATTGGTGAAATGGGTGAAGGTGAAAAAGGGTGGAAAGGATGGAAAAAGGTAAAAATCTAACCTAGTTATACGATGCTTGATTTATTTATCACGAGTCACTAGCTCGACTCGAATTCCCGAATGTCATCATTCAAATGGGAAAATCATGGGAAAACCGAGATTTCCAAGGGAGGAAAATCTCTCCATGATAAAGGGGTGAAACAAAGTCATATAAGGCATACCCCATGAAAATCCACCCGGGTCAAACACATAATGTAACACCCCATTTTGATAATGGAATGTCACGCGTAATTATGGCGTGTCATCAAAGCATACAAGGATAAATGTATAAAACATTACATGACCATAGGGATAACCGGAATCAAACATCGGTTCCCAAACATAAGCCCAAAACATAATAAAGCAAAAGAAATGAATGAAAGACTACACAAGCATAAATATATGAAGGCAAAAGGAAAAGAAGTCTCTAGCAGCTTCCATCCTATGCATATCCTCCAAATGCTCGAATCTTTCCTAGGGTACCTGCCGTTTGGGACATGGAAAAGAAAGTAACGGCTGAGCAAAACGCTCAGTGCACGGATATAGACATAGTATGAATGACTAAACATAATAAAGACTTAATAGCAGCGGAAATGTATAAGTCCTGGAAAACCTGGAACATGTTCATAAAACTGGTTTTATAGTTTGAAAAGCCTTATGTTTATCTTATGAAAACTGTTTAACATATTTTACCATTAGCCAATATAGGTCATGAAAATTCACCGTGCATGAATACTTGGAGGGGTGACCTTATCATGCAAATTAGAGGGGCTGCCTCTAATTTAATATACTGGCTTTGGGTAGGAGGGATCAGCTCCTTGTGAAGGATGCAAGGCACACACCACATTCACCATGTAATCCTGAATAAAAACGTGTAACTAGGATGCACCCATACGCCCACATGATAAATATAAATAAATGGCCAAAAGCTGAAGGGACGCCACGAGCAATCACTCCGCCGTGGTGAAGTCATAACATCAGTGCCTCTAATGTTATGGTTATGGTACCTCCATAACTAGGTGAAACTGGTCATGCATGTATATGGCTATAGGTAATCATATTTAAACATAAGAAATCAAACTCATACTTATACTACGGGAAAACAGTTGGCTGCATACGGGGAAATCCTAATAAGGAAAGAATGTCCATACTGAAAGGACGGGAATCCGTACCTTATGTCCAGTGAACGAGAACGATGAACTGCGAGAATCCTACTTCCGAAACACTAGTGCTACATAAATACGTACATGAAATAAGTATCTGCTTACTACATACATAGCTGGTTTTATATCATGTCTTAGCTTATTTTATGTGTTCTTACTATTTACACTGTTTAAAGTCTTAAATTGTGTTAAATCCTATATTCTGTTCATTCTGATTAAGTATTTCTGATATTTCATGTGTTATTATACTTACTGTGTAATAATAAGTACCGTTCCAAAAATAGCAGGTTTCCTTAAATAGAAAGTTTCCAAAAATAGAAAGTTTCCAAAAATAGAAAGTTACCAAAAATAGAAAGTTTCCAAAAATAGAAATTTTCCAAAAATAGAAAGTTTCCAAAAATAGAAAGTTTCCAAAAATATAAAGTTTCCAAAAATAGAAAGTTTCCAAAAATAGAAAGTTTCCAAAAATAGATTTACTGCTTAAAATAGATAAGTTTCTAAAAATAGAAAGTTTCCATAAATAGATTAGCTGCCTTAAATAAATAAGTTTCAAAAAATAGCTGGTTTCCATAAATAAATTAGCCGCCTTATTTAATTAAGTTTCTAAAAATAGAAAGTTTCCATAATTAGAAATAAGCTGGTTAAATAAGCTAAGTAAATAAGCCTAAGTGTTTACATGATTATTTTCTAAGTCATACGATATATTGTATAGTTCAATCCTTATTTCATGTAATTTAATTAAACTATAGGTTATAATATTTAATTAAAGTATAACATGTTTTAATTAAATATATTAAATACTTAGGTTAAAATATGTATTATTATATATTAATAATATAACCTAAGTCATGTTAATTAATTAATTATATCCATGGTTTTTAAAATAATTAATTAATTATAAGTCTTAATAATATAAATACTTAGGTTAAAATAATTTCATGATTATTAATAATTAAATAACCTAAGTCATGTTATTAAATTAATCACATCTTTATTAATTTAATTTTAACATAAGTTCATAACATAAAAAAACTAACATAAACCATGAACCGGATCAAGGCTTAAAAATATTAACCGGACATGAATCGACACCGTACCCCGAACCAAATCGGGGTACCCCTTGTCTTGGGGCTGCCGTGGGACCCACACACACCAACCAAGACCATACGGTCCTTGGTGGTGGTTGGTTGGCCAAACCGAAACCTTTTGGGTTCGGTGTAGGCCGCGGCTAGAAAACAAACACCCCTAACGAACCCTTTTGATTTTATTAAAACACATATCTTGTTAGATCTATGATTACTTATTAGTTTTTAATAAAAACATAACATGTTCTTAATGAATTAAAGATTAAAGAAAAGAAAAAGGTTAAAAAATGATTTACCGAATACGTGGATCAAGGTAATGAAGAACAAACACGAACAATCAACAAATCTTCTAGATCAAAGATCAAAGAATCACCATGTATGGTGATTGTAGGGTGGCGGCACAAAAGACAAGGAAGGAGGAGGTTTTAGGGTTTTTTCTAAAATCTTCTGTGAATGAAAAATGAGTAGTGAAAAACCCTTTTAGTGAAAAATTGATGGGCTAAGCCCATCCTCCCTCCTAATTTTCATGGGAATGGGGCCCACAAGGGGTAACCCGATCATTTTTCGTGTCTAATTAATAAGTGTGTTCTCGTGTTCGTGTTTTACGTGTTTGTTCGTGTTTATTTGTGTTCGCGTTTTGTGTGTTCTCGTTAAATAATTACCGTGAACTAATATATTTAATTACGCTCGTAATAAATATATATACGTAATTAATAATAGTTCGTGTTTTAATTACGTTCATGATTTCATGATCGCATGTTCGTGATTAATTATCATTAAATAATTATTACGTGATCGTGCATAGTAAATACTTATCGTGTTCTAACACGTAGGTAATACGTAAACTCCTAACACGTAATCGTAACCATGCTATATTAGGAAAGTTTAAATCTAGTACGTACGATCTTAAGGGTACTATTCATGGTAAAAGCATGCGGGTTTTACAACTCTTCCCCCCTAAAAAGAATAATTCGTCCCCGAATTATAGATAACGTAACTGAAAGAGAAACATACCCGAATCAAACTGAGAGGGTATGTAAGATAAATTAATGTGCAGGTGACCTGGCAGAAAGAACGCGGAACGTGACATGTCTAAAAAGGACATGGAACGTGACGTGGCTGAAAGGACATATCTGATTGATAAGAGAAAACGGATAAGAAGTCCGGATGAACTTGTCCGTTTCCAAGTGGCTTCCCTCTTGGAACGGTTCCTTATAAGATCTTGACACGAATGATAAGTCTTGGTCCTCCTGACCTTGACTTGGAATACGAAGAAGTTCTTGGTTATCAACGTAAGGTAGATCCCCTAAATTCGATCGAGGAATAAGAATTAACGTATAAGAGTAACTGAAACATTATGGTGCAAAACAATCCAACTTAACCGATAACTAGCAACGATGCGCGAGACATAAAGAAATGTAGTACGTGAAAAACTTTTGAACGTGATACGTGAAAAATTTTGAACGTGCTACGTGGAGATATGGCGAGTGTAGTATGAGTAAACATATCGTGATCCCTGATACATGTAACATATCTTGATCATGATATGAGGAACGTGGAATGAACATGACATGTGAAACATATCGTGATCATAGAATATAATGACGGTAACGACAAACGCTAGAAGGTGAGACATATATTATGACGAGAAACGTCTATCTGAGGATAGGCAGTTATACTAAACTTGGGTCTGGTCTCTCAAGTTCTTGCAAACTTCCTAGAATGAGAAGAAAATGAACGTAAAATCGTAAGCCAAAATACGATCATGAACGTGAATAGTGTCATGAACGCGAGCGCGAAAGCAAGTCGTGGAATCAGTATGAAGACGTGAAGTAATTTTAGGAGTACAATTGCGAATCTTTGTGTGACCCGATAGCTGAGGGATTACCAAGTGATCGGATGAGCCTTGGCGTGGAATGTGTCCGATCAATCCGTTGATTCTGAAATCCGTACGGATGTAAGGATTTTGCAGACTTGATCAAACTGTTGGCAATAACACAGATAGCATCTTGCTTTTTCTGAGCTTGCTTTAATCTGGTAACCAAAATCCGTGGAGATCTTATCCCATTTCAATTCACAATTTCAGATGATGAAAACATCCCAGCCTGTTGGTGTCCTATCTTAGCCTGTTTGTATGACAGGTATAAAGATATGAACGTAACTGTATCTTGCTTCATCGAACTTGATACATAGGAGTTTGCGAAACCCTGAGTCTCTAAATCTAGACTTCTCCCAGCGTAGGATTTCCTAGAACACCTAATGTAGTGTAGGGTTATCTCCTTTACGCATAAGCTGAGTTATGGTAAGATTAACCATAAAACCCATGTGATTCAGTATGTTACTGTAATCAAACAGAATTGATATTGGAAAAATTTCCAGGGTAGAATTTCTCTTGTCATAGAGTTAGGCTTAGAGGAAATCAGGTTATCCTCAATGAAAACGCTGATGAATTTGTTTAGGAGTTCATGGAAACTCAATTTATTAAGTCCATAATGCTGTTGGAGCATTGATGAGACTAAATCAAAATCATAAATCTAGCATGACCAAGTCGTACACGAATAGCAGTCACGAACATGTCCTGCTTTTTCACTCGTCACTGTTGGTAGCACGATCATGAGTTCGATCTTGGGAAAGTGATTAACACTATACGGTTGATTGGACATGTCGTCAATACGTGGAGGAGAATAACGGTCATGAATGGTGATTTGTTTAAGTCGACGTTAGTCGACACATAATCTCATGGTACCATCCTTCTCCTTGTAGATTCTTCTGGAATTTATGGGAAGACTTTGGAATAATCAACTGGTTATGCGTAAAAGGACTTAAGTGGTCGTGTCTTACTGACAGCTAGAAAATTTTAGCGACCATGGCTAACAACGCACATGCTTGTAAGCATAGATAATTTGTACAGATTTTCCCGATGGAAATCAAGGTGAATGTATTCAGGAGCCTGAACATTACTGTACATAATTATGAATCGTAGCATGGTGTGTTGTTCATAGTACATATTTAGGATAAAATTCATCTCATGTCTGTCCGAGGAAATGCGTTAGCAGCTTGAATCTCATCACTAAGCTGAAGGAAAACCTTCGTATACGTGGGAATACGAAAGGCGTCCTTCATGGTCATGAGTCAATGATTTATGGTTACAAGAATAAAATTGACATCGGCAACGTGACAGTTCTCACTGATGCGCCGGTAATGGTAGTGAAATTCTTGTGGCCTGATTAATACATGGCACAACAAAATGGATATACCCTTGGAGGGTACCCTGAATTTCTTAGAAATGTTCCATAGTTGGACGTGAGTCATGTGTCTTGACTCGTTTCTTGGAACTATAAGCATGACATATGTCTTGACTGGTGTCTTGACATGTGTCTTCAGGAGGTATACGTGAGACATGTGTCTTGACTGATGTCTTGACATGTGTCTCGAGATGTGAAACAAATATAACCACAATATAAGGTTATTATGCCAGAATTGGCGGATCGATTGGACTACTAATCCTTGTATTTCTGATCACGTCCGTGGCCAGAGTTCCGGTTGCGATTTCTAGGTTAGTTGCTGTCATAGTAGTGATTACTACCGTTCTGACTGTCAGTCCATGATGGTCATTCTCATAACCGTGATTCATGTAACTATTCAGCTGAGTGTCCGGCTGGTACCGGTTTGCACTCATATGGCTGAAATGACAGCCGAATGACGTGTGACATGTAACTAAGAATTAGGGACAATGATTGATGGGGATCGTCTGATGGTGAAGCATCTTCTCGTCCAATTGCTTTGCTCCGACGCCTTTGTCTTCGTCTTGTAGGATCTCCAGGCATCCGCATCTCGTAGCGTCTCCGAACGTCAGCAGCTTCAACCTTCAGTAACATCTCCAAGCTATGAGCGGCATCGGCAATCTTGTAGAATATCAGCAATTGAATATACGCCTGAGATGATTCAGAATCGACTAGCGAATACTCGTGAAGTATTGCAAGTGGAATACACATGGATTAAGGTACATGTAATACACATGAAATACGGTACATGGAGTACACGTGGAATGCACATGACATGATCGGTATGGGGTCGATCATTGGTCATGATTTAAGGAAAGTATATCGGTTAAATGGTTAGGAAAACCATCATGATAACCTGGCAATGCCAGCATATACCTCATTCTGGTTGCATAGAGAAACGCTACACTGTGGTTACACAAAATTTAATGATGATTTGCCTGACAGCATGATCAATGAAAACCAACCATGACTATCATGAAAGCAGAATTCAATGAAATCCAACAATGTCTTACAGGACAACGTAAATAACAAAAGAGGCGTAAAACATAATCAACATGAAGACGGAATTATCATGAAGAAACATGAAACCATCTATCATGAAGAAATGTATAACATAATCAGCATGAAACTGAAGTTAACCATGACAGTATGAAAACATACTTGACATAAAAAGATAATAACTTATGAGGGGACCTAAAAAAAAATAATTTTTATGCCAATTTAAATCATGAGAAAAATTTTATGCATGAAAAACAGTGCATGAATGCGTAATGTAGTTTATAAAAACCTTTATATGTGCGAGGGGACGCCTATGGGTCGGTCCCAAAACAAAACACATGGCGAGGGGACGCCTATGGGTCGGTCCCAAAGTTAAAAGTTTCGATAAAAGCACATACGACTAAATAGGGCCAGTCCTTTACCAACCATTACTTAGTCATAATCCCTGCAACAATGATACATGAAACATAAATGAATGAAACTCGTTTGTCAAAACTTATCAGAAAAAAAATTTTATGTGACTAATTATGAACTACTGGGGTTCAGTCCACATAGTCACAGTTCACGAGGAACATTATGCATGAAACAATGACACATAACTAAATATGAATGACGGTTGTCCATCCATATTAGTAAAACAATATCGATGAAAACATCAAGGTTAAAACCTCAAGGTGCTGAAAACATCATGGTTAAAACAACAATGCGCTGAAAACATCAATACGTAGAATAACAGACGTTGGCTTAGGAAGCTCCTGGTGACTACCCACTAGTCACAGGTCGGGTTTTAGAGCCTACAGGTCGAAGCCTTGGCTCTGATACCATAATTGTAACACCCCATTTTGATAATGGAATGTCACGCGTAATTATGGCGTGTCATCAAAGCATACAAGGATAAATGTATAAAACATTACATGACCATAGGGATAACCGGAATCAAACATCGGTTCCCAAACATAAGCCCAAAACATAATAAAGCAAAAGAAATGAATGAAAGACTACACAAGCATAAATATATGAAGGCAAAAGGAAAAGAAGTCTCTAGCAGCTTCCATCCTATGCATATCCTCCAAATGCTCGAATCTTTCCTAGGGAACCTGCCGTTTTGGGACATGGAAAAGAAAGTAACGGCTGAGCAAAACGCTCAGTGCACGGATATAGACATAGTATGAATGACTAAACATAATAAAGACTTAATAGCAGCAGAAATGTATAAGTCCTGGAAAACCTAGAACATGTTCATAAAACTGGTTTTATAGTTTGAAAAGCCTTATGTTTATCTTATGAAAACTGTTTAACATATTTTACCATTAGCCAATATAGGTCATGAAAATCCACCGTGCATGAATACTTGGAGGGGTGACCTCATCATGCAAATTAGAGGGGCTGCCTCTAATTTAATATACTGGCTTTGGGTAGGAGGGATCAACTCCTTGTGAAGGATGCAAGGCACACACCACATTCACCATGTAATCCTGAATAAAAACGTGTAACTAGGATGCACCCATACGCCCCACATGATAAATATAAATAAATGGCCAAAAGCTGAAGGGACGCCACGAGAAATCACTCCGCTAATGTTATGGTTATGGTACCTCCATAACTAGGTGAAACTGGTCATGCATGTATATGGCTATAGGTAATCATATTTAAACATAAGAAATCAAACTCATACTTATACTACGGGAAAACAGTTGGCTGCATACGGGGAAATCCTAATAAGGAAAGAATGTCCATACTGAAAGGACGGGAATCCGTACCTTATGTCCAGTGAACGAGAACGATGAACTGCGAGAATCCTACTTCCGAAACACTAGTGCTACATAAATACGTACATGAAATAAGTATCTGCTTACTACATACATAGCTGGTTTTATATCATGTCTTAGCTTATTTTATGTGTTCTTACTATTTACACTGTTTAAAGCCTTAAACTGTGTTAAATCCTATATTCTGTTCATTCTGATTAAGTATTTCTGATATTTCATGTGTTATTATACTTACTGTGTAATAATAAGTAACTTTCCAAAAATAGCAGGTTTCCTTAAATAGAAAGTTTCCAAAAATCAAAAGTTTCCAAAAATAGAAAGTTACAAAAAAATAGAAAGTTTCCAAAAATAGAAAGTTTCCAAAAATAGAAATTTCCAAAAATAGAAAGTTTCCAAAATAGAAAGTTTCCAAAAATAGATTTACTGCTTAAAATAGATAAGTTTCTAAAAATAGAAAGTTTCCATAAATAGATTAGCTGCCTTAATTAAATAAGTTTCCATAAATAGATTAGCTGCCTTAAATAAATAAGTTTCTAAAAATAGCTGGTTTCCATAAATAAATTAGCTGCCTTATTTAATTAAGTTTCTAAAAATAGAAAGTTTCCATAACTAGAAATAAGCTGGTTGAATAAGCTAAGTAAATAAGCCTAAGTGTTTACATGATTATTTTCTAAGTCATACGATATATTGTATAGTTCAATCATTATTTCATGTAATTTAATTAAACTATAGGTTATAATATTTAATTAAAGTATAACATGTTTTAATTAAATATATTAAATACTTAGGTTAAAATATGTATTATTATATATTAATAATATAACCTAAGTCATGTTAATTAATTAATTATATCCATGGTTTTTAAAATAATTAATTAATTATAAGTCTTAATAATATAAATACTTAGGTTAAAATAATTTCATGATTATTAATAATTAAATAACCTAAGTCATGTTATTAAATCAATCACATCTTTATTAATTTAATTTTAACATAAGTTCATAACATAAAAAAACTAACATAAACCATGAACCGGATCAAGGCTTAAAAACATGAAACGGACATGAATCGACACCGTACCCCGAACCAAATCGGGGTACCCCTTGTCTTGGGGCTGCCGTGGGACCCACACACACCAACCAAGACCATACGGTCCTTGGTGGTGGTTGGTTGGCCAAACCGAAACCTTTTGGGTTCGGTGTAGGCCGTGGCTAGAAAACAAACACCCCTAACGAACCCTTTTGATTTTATTAAAACACATATCTTGTTAGATCTATGATTACTTATTAGTTTTTAATAAAAACATAACATGTTCTTAATGAATTAAAGATTAAAGAAAAGAAAAAGGTTAAAAAAATGATTTACCGAATACGTGGATCAAGGTAATGAAGAACAAACACGAACAATCAACAAATCTTCTAGATCAAAGATCAAAGAATCACCATGTATGGTGATTGTAGGGTGGCGGCACAAAAGACAAGGAAGGAGGAGGTTTTAGGGTTTTTTCTAAAATCTTCTGTGAATGAAAAATGAGTAGTGAAAAACCCTTTTAGTGAAAAATTGATGGGCTAAGCCCATCCTCCCTCCTAATTTTCGTGGGAATGGGGCCCACAAGGGGTAACCCGATCATTTTTTGTGTCTAATTAATAAGTGTGTTCTCGTGTTCGTGTTTTACGTGTTTGTTCGTGTTTATTTGTGTTCGCGTTTTGTGTGTTCTCGTTAAATAATTACCGTGACCTAATATATTTAATTACGCTCGTAATAAATATATATACGTAATTAATAATAGTTCGTGTTTTAATTACGTTCATGATTTCATGATCGCATGTTCGTGATTAATTATCGTTAAATAATTATTACGTGATCGTGCATAGTAAATACTTATCGTGTTCTAACACGTACGTAATACGTAAACTCCTAACACGTAATCGTAACCATGCTATATTAGGAAAGTTTAAATCTAGTACGTACGATCTTAAGGGTACTATTCATGGTAAAAGCATGCGAGTTTTACACATAATTTCCATCACAAAAGGAAATAAACCCCGAGGTGGTAAAATCACACAAGTAAAAGAAGAGTGGGGTATACTTAGGCAACGATCTCTTAAATGAAAGGGTAATATGGTGATATGGCAATGATAGCACAAAAGTCTTTATTCCGGGATCAAACACCGATTCCTTAACGGGAAAATAGCAAGAGGTGTTGACATTTAAGCTCAAAATATCATCAAAATCCAAAGTGGGAAGGTCGTCCTCTTCCAAACTCGATGTGAAAACATAAGTATCATCGGAGTCATAGGAAAACTCATCCTCGTGAGGAAAATAGGTATTTAGAAAGATATCTAAATCCTCCTCAAATGGAATAACCTCTAAAGTCGGAATGATCTCTAAGAGTGGAGGATCCTCCTCAAAAGTCATGACTTCTAAAATTGGGGTATAAAAGTCAAAAGGAGTATCCATAGAAGAATCACTCATAGAGATATGAGGTGCATTAAGATCATGGGGTGGGTCATCAAAGTTAATGAGATCACTTAAAGAAGTGTCATCATCGTAGGTATCAAAGATTGGGGTATCAAAAATGGGTGGGTCAAAAGTGGGTGGGTCAAAAGATAGGTCGTCTAAACCGAAGATAGTGTGATCAGTTGAAGAAGTGTCATCACTATAGGTATCATAAATAGGAGTTTCAAAAATTTGAGGCTCCAAGGGAAGGGATGAATTTATCACAAAATCATTTTGATTAGACTTTTCAATTCCAAAAGGATTAATAAAAATCTCCTCATTATCATAATTAAGAACATCAATCATATTGACCGACTCTTTTCCATTTGATTTTGTTGTGATTTTTCCCGTTTTAAAAACTTGTTGTTCATCCCTAACCCTAAGAATTAACTCCCCTTCGGCCACGTCAACTAAGGCTCTTCCGTATCGTAAGAATGGTCTACCAAGTATTAACGGAATACGAGGATCCATCTCATAGTCGACGACGACAAAGTCCACGGGAAAAGTGAATGTACCAACTCAAACAAAAACATCTTCGGCAATACCAACGGGGTATGCGAGAGTTCGATTAGATAACTCTAAAGTCATACGAGTCGGTACAAGGTCGGGTAATGACAATTGTTTCCATACCGAAAGAGGCATAAGATTGATGCTAGCACCGAGATCCGCTAAAGCCATACAATCATCGATTTGAGGAAACGAGCAAGGTAACACGAATCATCCAGGATCTCCTAGCTTTTCGGGAAGCTCTTTGAGAAGAATCGCGGAACAATTCTCATTTAAACGGGTGTTAACGAGCTCAACCATTTTTTCTTTCTTATTAAGCAAATCTTTAAACATTTTCACAAATTTTGGCATTTGAGCAAGTGCTTCAATAAGACTAATGTTAACATTGACGTTGGAAATCATTTTCAAAAAGTTGGAGACATGAACGTCATCTTTGGTGAGCACTTTAGCCTTGTCTAACCTAGATGGATAAGGGATATTAGGCTTAGACTTTGAAGGTTGAGAAGGAGAAGGACTCGCTTCGTGAACAACCTTAGGTTTGGGCTCTTTGGGCAATGGAGCACTAGTACTAGGAGTGGTAGTGGGAGGAATCACCGAAGGGGGAGTAGGATTACTCATTATGACCTCCGGGCCTTGTCTCTCCTTTATGGGCGAAGAGATGGAAGGTCCCACTAAAGTGGCTCCACTTCGAGTATTAATAGCACTCACATTAGCACGAGGGTTAATCTTGGTATTTGAAGGTAAGGCTCCTTGGGGTCTAAGGGCTTGAATCATTGTCAAAAATCTCTTATCGTTGGACTCTTGCATTTGTCTAGTAGATTCTTGCATTGCTTTCATGATTTTATCATGTTCGGTCAATTTTTGGAGAACCAAGTCCATTTGAGGGTTTTGCATGTTCATTTGATTAAACCCTTTATTGTTAACCCCTTGATTAGGAAAACCTTGGTTTTGATATTGAGATTGAAAACCGTTGTTATTATAAAAACCTTGGTTATTATTTTGAAACCCTTGATTTTGACCATTAAAATTCCCTTGATTTGCATTCCCTTGAAAATTTCCCATTTGAGGACCTTGGTTCCTATTTTGGTATTGGGTATTTTGGGCGGGTGGGGGTGGTCTTTGTGGAGCTACAAAACCCGGGGGAGCCAAATAATTAGTACTCTTATAAGACAAATGGTTAACATCAACATTAGGTTTAAATTGAACCCGTTCATTAGCATTAAAATCACAAACTTGTTGTTGTTGATTGTAAACCTTGTCACAATTAAAATATGAATGTGGTCCACCACAAGTCTCACACGTTTCACTAGTTTCTTTCAAGGCATTCACTTGACCATTGAGGGCTTGGGTTTGTAAAGCAATTGTTTCAACAAGCGAAGTGAGTTTATCGATTCTCTTATCACTCTCACTAGAACTAGCACTTTCCATAGTGGCCCTAACACTCTTGGTTTGCACTTTAGCATTGTTTTCAATTATGGACCAAGCCTCGTTCATGATTTTCACAAGAATATTGCCCCCCGCGACACTATTAAGTGAGTCTTGGTCATTTAGAGTTAAACCATTGTAAAACGTATTTATTTGATGCACTTTAGTGAAACCGTGTTGTGGACATTTTCTAAAAAGCTCTTTAAATCGATCCCAAGACTCACTAAACGTTTCCCCATATTGTTGTTCAAAAGTGATGATCTCATTCCTTAAAGAAGTGGTCCGTGATGGTGGGAAAAAGTAGTTAATGAACTTGGTCTCTAAATCAATCCATGTAGTAATACTTTGGGGTGGTTCCTTATCAAACCAAATCCGGGCTTGTCCCTCGAGGGAAAAAGGAAAGAGTTGTAAACGAATGGCCTCTTGTGGCCCCCATTGTATTTGACCGTATTAGTCAAATGGATAAACTCTTGATATGATCATGGGGGTCATCTTGGGAACGGCCCAAAAATGGTGTAGCGGAAACCATTTTAATTAAATCCGATTTGAGTTCAAAATTATTTGCTCCAATTGCGGGGACAACGATAGCGTCATCGTTTCCCTCAACGTGTGATTGAAAAATCTCGAGCATAGGTCGGTTATCCGTTTCCATCGTATTGTCGAAAGCACGATTCTCGAGATCGGCTTGAATGACGGTCTTTTTGTTTTTCTTCTTCTTCTTCTTTTTGGAAGAATTGGAGGAATTTGGTACACCAATCGGTATGTATGTATGCGCGCGAGTGCGCATACAATTAAAACTTGGAATGAGGTAGGTGACCTCGGTCGACTTTGAGAGGAAAAGGATTTTCCCTCTCGAGGTGCAATATTAAAAAGCTACAAAAATATATACTTAATACTAATTGAGTTGGCAAACCAATAATCGATCGTCCCTCTCAATATACGCACAAGCAAGCGGGGAAACGAGGTGGCACAAAGCACTTAAAAACCTTTTTCCTTAGACGGCCTTTTATAGCGCGTCGCCTTATACCCACCTTATAGTTTGTATATATCGAGTTCAAACGTCTTACTAGTATTTATCTATTTGCCATTTTATTTCGTTATGGATTCGAATACAATAGTTAGGTGATGAAATCCCAACTAAGGCTTATTTGAAAAGTAGGTAAGTTATTGTTCTACGTAATATAATATAATAAATGAAAAATCTTTTTGTATTTTTTTAGAAAAAATATATTCACAATAAAAAAGAAAGAAATCGAACTAAAAAAATAACACTAATACGTAATATTTTTGGTGTAATACTTTTAGGAAAAAGTATTACTTTTGGATTTTTTAATTTTTTGGTGCAAATCTTAGGAAAGAATTTGCTTTTGTGATTTTTTTAATTTTTTTTGTATTTTAAAGTTTTTGATTTTTTTTGTATTTTTGATTTTGTTGCAAGAAAATTAACTTTCAAAAAGAACGGATCCCAAAATCCAAACGTCTCACGAAATCGTCAATCGTAACGAGTGAAGCGGCAGCGGCGCCATTTTAATGTAGGGATTTTTAGTCCAATTAATGCAATTAATGTTCGTTTTCCTCGACTCACTCGAATTGATTTCCAAATAACGTAAGAATATTTTTGTTCTTGGTGAAACGTATTTTTTTTGGTATTTTAAACTAAAATCTATTTAATAATAAAAACTTTTTAATCTAATTTGAACTAATTTAAATAAAAGCTATTTTAAATCTTAAAAAAAATGTAAAACTTATTTAAAGACTATATTAAAACTATTTAAAACTAATTGAACAAAATTTTGAAAACTAATTTAAACTAATTAAAAACATTAAAATTCCTAAAAGTAAATAAAATATTTTTTTATCTTTTTATTTTTTTAAAAACTTAATAAAACAAAATTAATATAAATCTTTTTAAATAAATTTAATAAAACTAAAAACATGTATTAAACTATATTTAATTAAAACTGACAGCTCATTAAAACCCTATATTAATGTAATGGTGCGAAAATAAACATGAATAAAGGCTTAGAAGAGTTGGTTATGCCTTAGGCTGTTAAGCGAGAGGTCCAGGGTTCGAGCCCTGGACAGACGAAATTTTTGCTTTATTATTTTGGAATTATTATTTTTGGACCAACAGACCAAATGGATCTGTTTTCCAGTAACAACAAATATCAGTAACACAAACAAAAACCAAATAAGCCTAATCAGCTAAAACATATAAGCAGATAGATTGCAAATAAGCAAAAAGGCAGGAAATTCAAATAAGCTCAGACGAAAAAAAAACTAAATAAGCATTTAAAACAAATCGAAAAAAACAGATATGCTAATAATAAGCTGAAACAAATAAAAATAAGCAAACTTAAATATAAACGCAATATAAGCAGATTCTCAACTAAACGAAACCTAAGCAGATCCAAACTATATCGAGTCCAATTAGAAACTTAACAAGCAGATATCAAATCAAAACTCAGAATTAAACCAAACTCTAGCAGACTTAAAAAAATCAAAAACAAAGCAAATCCAAACACTAGCAGTTATAAAACAATTCAAGCAAATATCAAAACTAAGCAAAAGCAGATTTATAACAGAGACTAAATATTACTAAGCAAATCCAATAAAATCAACAAAAACCAACATAAAACATCAAAACAATAAGCAGATCCAAATAACCTAAATTCCAAACAGTACTACTCAACTAAATAAGCAGATAAACATATAATCTATATTAATCTAAAATTAACAGAAAACTAAAAGAGATGAGAAGGAACCTTGTGATGTTAACCGTTGGGTCGAAGGTGGGCGCTGAACCCCCTTGTGAACTGAAACAAACAATCAAACACCACTGTTAATCAATCCGCATCATCATCTCGATCCACTCGAACCATAAACAGTAACAGTAACCGAACAGATTTATTTTTTATATCTTTCCAGTGGGAAAAGATTGTTACACTTTCTATTTCTTTTAATTTTTTTATTTTATTTAATCGAATAAAAACCAACAGTAGCAAAAAGAAATAGATTAAAGATGAATTAAATTTGACAGAAATTTAAAGGAGACGAAATTAAATAAAGACAACTTTTCATTAATAAAATAAAAATTACATTAACTGAAAATGAGAAATTACATTAAACCTAAAACTAATTTTCAAAATTAAACTAAAATAATAAAAAGTGCACACAATGATTTACAGATGAAGGGTTTTTATAGAGAAACCCTAGAAACTTTTCTCCTGGTGCCCACGGTCTTCAATCCTAGCCGTTTAATCTTCTTCTCTTTCTTCTTTCTTCAATCAACGGATGAAAAACGCTCTTGTGCCACGGATTGCCAAGCTGGAATGGGTGGTGTGCTTCTTGTGTTTGTTTAGTGCTGAGATGGCAAATAGGGATTGGTGGATAGATTGTGGTGAAGTGTATCCTCCAATCAAAACAAAAAGATAGGCCACGTCGGATGGAGGACCACACCTTGGTGGATCTTCCGATTCTTATGGGGATTTAATCCCAAACCGTGTGAATCACACGTTTGAGATAAAAGCCCCAAAAATTACTTGTGTTTTTACTAATTAGGGTTTTGGATTGGGATAAATAAGAGTGGTCTGCGTTTGTGTTTTGAGAGAGAAGAAAAAGGAGGTGAGTGGGTTTTATTGAGTTTCTTGTTAATATCGAAAGGCATGTGGGTGGGGTAAATAAAAAATAAAACGCGTGTTGAGGTGTTAAAAATGGTTTAAGTTTGTGTGTGAGTTGACTAGGTTTTGATGTGTGGGCTTTTACCCAACAAAAACAAAACCTTCTATTGTTTTTTTTATCCGCCCTTATTTTCATTTGTTTTAGCCAAATGGGCTTTTAAAGCCCAAGCTCCATCCGTTTTACACTTCATTTTGGGCCTTAATGGGTCTTTACTCCATAGCTAAGTAACTTATATACCATAATGGGCTTTTGGGGCCCATTAATCAAATGTGGGACCCACTTGGCTCGAATATCTTCAAAAAGAGTTAAATCCGCTAAAAATCGAACTTGAATTTGACTTCCTTGAACTTTCTTTAAAATCGAGTCGATTTTGTCGGTTTTCGTGATCTTGAGTTCACTTTTGGTCTTTGACTTTTTCTTCGTCTCTTTCTTGGACTTTTCTTCAACATTTGACCGTGAAATCCCATGTTTTCTTTCCTTTTGATCTTTTGTACCTATTTTACACAAAAACACAAAACCACGCGTAATTCCGACTTTTACGATATTAAACACATGATTAGGTCTTGTTTTTCCTTGATTTTTGTGGAAAAAGGATAAGTGTTTACACACTTATTAATGAACATAGAGCATATATTTATAACATGGGTTTGAGGTACCCATGAAGATGGAAGGAATAAATGCTAAAGATTATTTCACTCATAGTATTATGTATTATAGTTATCATATCGAATAAAAATTCAAAATTTGATGAATGATGGGGGTAAATTCAGGTGCATGATGAGGTTAAAAGCTTATCTACAAGACTATAAAAAAATGACATCATGTACATTGGGAATTGTTGTCTACATATGGTAACATGGTTTTTTTCATTGTAATAAAAGAAAGTAACTAGCTAATGAGCTGGTGAACATATTAGTACGATTAAAACTTAGAAACTTCAAGCTATAAGATATTACTTTGTATGATTTAACCCTTCATACATTAAATGTTGTATTTTGATATTTTTTCTACCTAAATTGTCACTGTTACGATGAAAAGTTGTTTTATACTTAGGCCTTAAGGTTATTATGTTGGTTCACTCATGTTCTTTCTAGTCTAAAAATGGTTTACTTGATTGTTTCATTATAACTTAATTGAATTAATTTGAAAAAACTTAATTTTTTTAACTCATAGTAAACATGTCAATTAATTTTTTTTGTTTTGGCTTAAATATTATGTTGGCTGTAAAACACGACGAACCGGTTCACGGTTCAATCGACCTAGTCGACCTGGGCTCTAGGATCACAAAATAACACGTTATAGATAAGCCTACAACACACTCGACACCCATAGCATGACTTACGCATACAAGTTTCATACTCTTGATTACCAAAATACCACAATGTCCATGGTAAAATATACTTAGGCCTTAAGAATGCTCAAATGTTGACATGTTTAATACTTTTGATGGACATGTCAAACTAATTTTTGTCTAAGCAATGTCAACTTAATGGACCATTTTTTTGACGGTTATGAGTAAACCAACATAGTAAACATGTCAAACTTGTTATAAATATTATGTTTATCACTTATACTAACTATTTATATGTATAATAAGTTGGTTTTTAAAACTAATATTGTTGAAAATACCCAAAATTTGCTTAAAGAATATCGATCCAATTAATCACCAATTAGTCCCGCCTAAAACGAGTACAATTAACAAGGTGGTCAACCGACCAACTAACGACTCACGATTTTTGCAACTTTGGCTTTTACTAAAAACATAGGGTACACCTTACATAGTTACATATCTAGTAGTTTGGTTTTAATAATTTTAGGTTAGACAAAATTGGTACTAAAAGTTAACCGTTCAGATAGTCACATATATATATATATTACTGTACTAAAATGATAAATGATTATATATATAACGACAACAAAGTCAGATTTTATTTAAAGACATTGTGGACACATGCGATCAATACAATCAGTGACTCAAATATGAACGTTTTGGCTCGGTTTAAACGATTACAGGGTGTGTTTTTTTATGAGACAAGTTTGTATAGTTTCAAAGATTCCAAGGAGGGATTCAGTCTATTGTGTTTTCACTATCATTATCTATTTTACTTCTCTCCTTAAAACTACCAGTCGTTTCTCTACGCTCTCTAACAATGGCAATCCTTTGGTTTGATTAACTTGAACCAACAGATGTTATAGTAAACTTACTAAAAGAGATAGGATGACCAACATTTTAGAAATCGGTTTTTTAGTTTACCCGATCAAGTCATCAGATCATGATTTAACCATATTTTTGGTCAAAGGTTTCGCTCACTTTACCAGTCGACGGTCCAACCTACCTAGTCGACCTGCGTATGTAAGCCTAAAACAAATTCGACAACCACATCAGGACCAATCACGCATACAAGTTTTATACTCTATACAAACATACTTGATCGAAAAAGACATCAACGTTTTCACTTAGACTATAAATTATTACACCAATTCTCATACATAACGATTTTGTTGCTCTATATAAGAATGTGATTCTCTCCATAAAGACAAGTGGCCATCTTATATTTTGGACGATAAAAAAATTGATTATCAAAATACTACAAAGTCTATAGTAAAATATACTTTGGCCTTAAGGAAAGGTGTTCAAATGTTGAAATGTGCAATGGACTAGATACTCTCAAACTATTGTCAATTTAATGGTCTGAGATAGGGCTTGATCAAAATGTTTACTATGTTGGTTAACAACTAGATTTTAACTTAGTTATGAAAGTTCGTTATTCCAGTCTCTTCGAATTGATTACTAGTCTAGAGTGCGACTCAGTCGTTCTTGGTGGAAAAATAAATGGTTTGGTTATCTATTTTAAACTAAAAGTAAATATGAAAATATCGTTGAGTAAAATAAAATCTTTAAAAATTAAACTAAAAATTAGAAAACTTTGTAAAACTAAAAACTTAAACCATCAGAATGTTACAAATGGATTCTGTCGGAATGTAATGAATAGAAAACCATCAGAATAATAGAAAATGAAAGCTATCGGAATAATGCTGTTTGAATAACCATCAGAATAAATGTAAATTAATTCTATTGGAATGCAGTTCTATCTGAATGTCAATTCTGTCGGAATATCAAGGAAAGTGTCGGAATGATTAAGATCTGAGCTATCGGAATCCAAGGTTTTCTGTCGGAATGTTGCTAACAAAAATTGGGCAGTGTTTCGTCTTAATATAACCTTAAGACCCGTCGTAATGTGTGATCGAAATGACTGATCGCAATCACGATCGGAATAAGGGGGAAAACACTTGATCGAAAAGTAAAACCTTAAAGGTTAATGAGATCACAATGAGTCCGTCGGAATGTAGCGTCGCAATGAGTAATCCCTAACTTTGCGATGGAGATGATAATATTCGGATGAAAGCAAATAAGCTAAAACCAATAAGCACTAATAAGCAAATACTAATAAGCACTTGTTCAAACCTTAACCAAATCAAAACAAGCATACAATTTAAAACTTTTCTTTTAAAACACGAAATAAACAAACTTTTATAAATTAAACTTTAAAAAGACTAAATTTTTAAGAAAACTTAAAAGACAATAAGCTATATATAAGAAATAAGCCAATAAGCACAACAAGTTTAAATCTTAAACCGTATAAAAACTTAGTAAGGAATAAAAAGATAAACTTTTTAGTCACAAAAACATCAAAATCAAACACGAATCAAGAATATTTCGGATCAAAGATGAATCAAAATCAAGAAAGGTAGAAGAAGATTAAAAATTAAAAGCTTAAACTTGAACTTTTGATTAATGAATTCCAAATACAAGGATGAAATAAAGCTTAAACTTGAAAGAAAAGATGAAGAAAAGATGAAAACTTAGTGAGAGAAAAAACTTTCTCTCTCTAAAAACTAAAGAAAGAAAAAATGAAAATGCTAAAAATTAACTAACTAACACCCTCCTAATGTGTCATTAGGAGGGTATTTATAGGAGATGGGGAGGTGCATGTGCTTCCTTCTTTCTTTCTTTCTTCTCGACTCGATTTTAATTCTTTGTCTTTCTCGACGTCGTCTCGGGATTTGTCGATGTAAATTAAACTCGTCTTCTAATTTTCTTCTATAATTAGACTTGAGTTCTTCGACTTCATTAAACTTCCGTCTGTAGACTTTTTCCTCGATAAATCTTCAGAATAGGCCTTGGACTTCCGTTCTTTTTGCATTCTTGATCTTTTGACTTCGTCTTTTCTCGTTTTCTTCGATAAAAGCCCGTGATAGCCCATGTTTTCTTCCTTTTTCATATTTTGGTCCTAAAACACAATAAAAACACAAACCACGCATAATTCCGACTTTTACGACATAAAATATACGTTTTGGTCTTGTTATTATTGGAAATAAGTGGTAAAAGGATAAGTGTTTTCACACTTATTATTGGTTTACTCATTTACTTTCTAGTTTAGTTTTCGTTAAATTTTTATAGAATATTTTGAAATGGTAAGGCTGTGTGTAACGGTGTATCGATCGACCGAGGGCGACCGAGTCGCACTCGGTCGACACCGTTGCGGCGGCCGATTGTCCTTGAACGATCGAGTCGTTTCGTTCGTCCCTACGACCGTTTCAAAAACAAAGAAAAGGAAAAAGAAATAACAAAAAAAGTGAGACGTGACATGTGTTATAGTGGAATATTTAAGTGGTTGTTTTTTTAAGAAGAAAAATGGATAAGCCAAAAATATATTTTCCTTCGTTTTTTATTTTTTTATTTATAGAATTAAATTAGATTTGTTTTAAATATATTTTAATTAGATACGATTGGTAATAAATTTTCAAATTTTAATATATTAGTATATTAAGATTGTTATGTATTTAGTCTATTTTTCGCCTTTGTCTAGGTCTAAGGTATTAAGAGTCGAGTAGCCAAGTAATTAGCTAAGAATAAAAGTCGGTTGGCAATGTCCTAGCCCAATCCGGCCCATACTTATGTAAGAGTCGGTCCCCCTCAACTCTATAAAAGGAGGTGAGTGGGAATGTAACATTCACGTCATTCTTTCATAAACTAATCGTAAAGAGTCGATTGGGGAGATCACCTTGTGTCAATTTACTTTTCTGTCGATTCATTGTTGTGTGTGTTCTTTGATCGAGTATTCCACATCTAGGTTAACCAGGATTGTAGGGATTAAACCCTACAAGTGGTATCAAGAGATTTTGTTCGCGAGAACTGGTTTCTAGGATCGATCGAAGAAGGTATTGGTATTCAGGTGTCGTGATCATCAAGGTTGCAGCATTAATCGACAGAAGGTTGTCGTTCGTTTTCAACTTTTGAAGATCGTTTTCTTTCTTCTACCATTGTTGCGTTTCTTGTTTTTGTCGGCTGAGTTACAGAGAAAGAAGGAAGGAGAAAGGGTTTGTTGACTTTATGCAAAAGTCGACATATACTTCAAAGTGAAAATAATCTGTTTTGTTATTGGGCTTAGGATTTCTTATTTATAAGGAATTGGGCCAAGTTTATAAAGTAGTGAATTGTGTTTGTTTTAAAAAACAACAAAAGCTAATTATTTGAAAGGGTATTACACAAGGGGACTTCGTAATTCGTGATTGTGAAGTTTAACGTATCATAAGGTTTAGCGAATTATCGAAGGGACTTTGTCTGTTTGTGATTGTGAGGGTTTATCACAAGGTTTAGCAAATCAACAAAGGGATAAAGAATGACGAGAGCCAAGTTTGGCATCGAGAAATTCGATGAAACTGGTGATTTCGAGTTATGGAGAATCAAGATGCGTGCTTTATTAATCCAGAACGGATGTGAAGCAGCTCTGGAGGTTTTACCCGCGAATATGGAAGCTGAAGAGAAATCTAAGCTTGACAAGAAAGCTCACAGTGCCATGACTTTGTGTTTAGGTAACAAGGTCCTGAGAGAGATTACCGGGGAGACGACTACAGCGAGGGTTTGGTCAAAGCTCGAGTCTTTGTATATGACAAAGTCTTTGGCCAACAAGTTGTACCTGAAGGAGAAGTTGTATACATTCTACATGTCGGCTGGAAGAAAGATTTTTGAGCATATAGATGAGTTCAACAAAATCGTTCTTGATTTAGCAAATATTGAGTTAAAATTCGAGGATGAAGATCTTGCTTTATTGTTACTCACTTCTTTACCAGCATCACACGAACACTTTGTGGATACCTTGCTTTATGGACGGGAAGTTTTGACTTTGGAGGACGTGATGGCCACACTAAATTCAAAGGATATCAAAGAAAGGTACAAGGCGAAGGGGGATGATGGTGAAGGGTTATACGTGAGGGGAAGAACTGATCGCAGGAATTCGCATCAGTCAAGGGGAAAGTCAAGATTGAAGTCTCGAGGTGGAAGACTCAAATGCTTTATTTGCCAATCTGAGGAGCACTTAATAAGAAACTGTCCGAAGAATAATCGCAAGAAGTCAAAAGGGTACGTTAAGAAAGATGATCAACCAAGCTCTAGTGGTTTGATTTATGACGGTTCTGAGATGATGATGGTGATGAGTGCAGAAAGACTGCAACATTGGATCAAGGATTCAAGAGGTTCATATCACATGTCACCCAGGTTAGATGTATTTTTTGATTTTCTGGAATGCGATGGGGGCAGCGTACTGTTGGGCGACAACAGGGAGTGCAAGATCAGGGGTATTGGCAAGGTAAAGGTACAACTAAAAGATAGGTCAAGTTTTGTGTTACAAAATGTCAGGTACATACCTGAATTAAAAAGAAACTTGATATCGCTAGGAACTCTTGAAAAAGAGGGATATACCGTAAAATTACAGTCAGGAAAAGTCAAGGTGATTAATGGTTCTAGGGTTATTATATCTGGAACACAAAGGGAGAAATGTGTGTATTCTTTGGATGGCCATGCATTGGCCGGTGAGCTTAATGCTAGTGTTGAAAAAAAGACAGTATTGTGCATGTTTGACATAAAAGACTGGGACATATCAGTGAGGCAGGACTACACGTGTTGGAAAAGCAGGGTTTGTTTGGCAAGAAGAGTCTAGGTAAGATCGATTTTTGTGAGAATTGTGTTCTGGGAAAGTCACATCGAGTCCGTTTCGGTGTACGAAGGCACACTACTCAGGGAGTGATAGACTATGTTCATTCAGACTTATGGGGTCCGTCTCAGGTAGAATCATTGAGAGGTAAGAGGTATTTATTATCTATAGTTGATGATTATTCCAGGAGGGTATGGGTTTATGTTCTCATGTTCAAACACGAAGCATTTGGGAAGTTCAAAGAGTGGAAGCAGTTAGTAGAGAATCAGACTGGGAGGACGGTTAAGAAGCTTAGGATGGATAATGGTCTTGAGTTCTGTAACCGGGAGTTTAATCAGCTATGCACTGAGAGTGAGATTGCTAGACATTCGACAGTTGCCGGGACGCCGTAGCAGAATGGGTTAGCAGAACGGATGAACAGAACTCTCATGGACAAGGTACGCTGTTTATTAATACAGTCTGGATTGCCCAAGACCTTCTGGGCGGAAGCGACATGTACGGCCGCATATCTTATAAATAGGTCACCATCGACAGCGATTGAGAAGAAGACACCTATGGAGATGTGGTCGGGACATCCTAGTGATTATATGATGTTGAGGGTTTTGGCTGTGTCGCGTATTCACACGTTAAACAAGGTAAGCTCGAGCCGAGAGAGGTAAAATGTGTTCTTTTGGGGTATCCTGAAGGTGTGAAGGGGTACGCACAATATAGGCTTGATAATGAATCACCTAAAATAGTCACAAGCAGGAACATAGTCTTCAATGAAAGTGTCATGTACAAAGACACGTTGAAGGATACTGGTGCAGGTAAAGATAAGTCTGTTGAGGAATTACAGGTTGAGGTGGAACTGAAGAGGTTAAATAATCAAACAGGTCAGGAAGATCAGACAGATCAGGAAGACTAGACGGATCAGGAAGATGGCTATGATGAAGGGGCACGGGTTCAAGAAATTGATCATCCACCGGATCTCACAGATTATCAATTGGTTCGAGATAGAGATCCAAGGACAAGAACGAAACCGACAAGGTTTCGGGATGAGAGTAATATGGTTGCTTACGCGTTTGCTGCAACAGAGGAAGAAGATACTCATGAACCATTGACATACCAGGAAGCAGTTGCTTGTGAAGACAATTCTAAGTGTAAAGCTGCTATGAAAGAAGAGATGGATTCTCTAAGGAAGAATAAGACCTGGGTGTTAGTAGATCATCTAGCTAGGCAAAAGCTGGTGAGTTGCAAATGGCTGTTCAAAATAAAGGAAGGGATTAAAGGTGTTCAAAAGCCTAGGTACAAGGCAAGGTTGGTGGCTCGTGGATTCACACAAAGGGCAGGTATTGATTACAATGAAGTATTTCCGCCGGTAGTTCGACACACATCTATTCGGGTTATACTTGCATTGACTGCGTGTAAAGATTATGAGCTGGAGCAGCTTGATGTAAAGACGGCGTTTTTACATGGAAATCTTGAAGAAGTGATCTACATGAGGCAGACACCGGGATTTGAACAAGGTAACAAGGTATGTTTGTTAAAGAAATCTCTTTATGGTTTGAAGTAGTCGCCTAGGCAATGGTACAAGAGGTTCGATGAGTATATGCTGAGCAACGGGTTTAAGCGTAGCAGTTACGACAGCTGCGTATATTACAGGAGTTATGCACCAGGGGAGTATATCTATCTATTTATATATGTAGACGATATGCTGATTGCTTGTAAGAGCAAGGCTGAGATCGGGGATACCAGGTCTTTGCTTAAAAGGGAGTTCGACATGAAGGAACTCGGGGAAGCAAAGAAGATTCTTGGTTTGGAGATCGTCAGGGATCGGAGTCGCAAGATTCTGAGGGTGTCACAATCTGGGTACGTTTCTAAAGTTTTAAAAAGGTTTAGAATGGACAATGGGAAGTCAGTTCAGACACTATTGGATGGGCACTTCAGGTTGTCGTTGAAGGATTGCCGGTTAGGGATTGTGATGTTGAAAGAATGAGTAGAGTGCCGTATGCAAAGGCGGTTGGGAGCTTAACGTACTTGATGGTATGCACGAGGCCAGACATAACGTATGTAGTAAGTGTAGTTAGCAGAAATTTGGTGAATCCGGGTAAACTCCATTGGGAAGCAGTGAAATGGATTATGAAATATTTGCAGGGCACTATAAACGTGGGTTTGGTGTATGGGACAAATCATGGCAACCATGTGGACGTAACAGGTTTTGTTGATTCAGACTACGCTAAGGATCCAGATAAGGGTAGGTCTCTCACTTGGTTACACATTTTTAGTACATGGATGTGTTGTAAGCTGGAAAGCAACGCTACAACACGTGGTGGCTCTTTCAACTACAGAGGCAGAGTATATGGCCCTTACGGAGGCTGTGAAGTAAGCTATTTGGCTAAAGGGACTCTTGGAAGAGTTGGGCGTGAAACTCAACACTGTTGTTGCAGTTAGGGCGCGATTCACTTATCGCGGAATCATGTTTTTCATGAAAGGACTAAGCACATCAATGTGCGCTATCACTTTATCAGAGAAATCTTGGAAGCGAAGTCTGTTGAAGTTTTAAAGGTGGGTACTAAACACAATGATGCAGATGCCTTGACGAAGGTGGTACGTGGACATAAGTTACAACACTGCTTGGAGTTGCTGAGTGTTGGGATAGGCTAATATAGCCTAAGGTGGAAATTGTTATGTATTTAGTCTATTTTTCGCCTATGTCTAGGTCTAAGGTATTAAGAGTCGAGTAGCCTAGTAATTAGCTAAGAATAAAGGTCGGTTGCCAATGTCCAAGCCCAACCCGACCCGTATTTATGTAAGAGTCGGTCCCCCTCATCTCTATAAAAGGAGGTGAGGGGGAATGTAACATTCACGTCATTCTTTCATAAACTAATCGTAAAGAGTCGATTGGGGATATCACCTTGTGTCGATTTACTTTTCTGTCGATTCACTGTTGTGTGTGTTGTTTAATCGAGTATTCCGCATCTAGGTTAACCAGGGTTGTAGGGATTAAACCCTACAAAGATTTGTTTAATTCCTCACAACATGTATTAATTTGATAATTTATAGAGTTAGTTTTAACAATATTTAACTATAAATAATATTTTCGGCAAGTTTTGAATATTTCTAATGATTTTTAGGTATTTATAACAATATTATTCTTAATATACAACGTATCATACATATAAATAGTTAATATAATTGATAAACATAAGTTTACAGTGAGTTTTTGGTATTTTCGGCCAAATTTGCACGTTTTCAGCAAGTTTGACCTCCCTTGACGGTCGTTGACCATAGTTGACCGTTATTAATTGCCTTTTCATTAATCGACAAGGTTTAAGGCCTTGTAGCTATTAACCGGCGATTAATCGCCCTTGTATACCTTGAAATTAAGAAACTAAACTAAGACACCTTTAAAATTGAATAATATCCTCTTCTACACTTTCACGGAAATCATCCCCGAGTAAGAATTGCATTCCTCCTGGTGACGACCGGCCGTGTGGGGCGGCGCTTGATTGGTGTTGTGAGGGGCTTTATTGCAAAGGTGATGATTGGGAGGGAATATGTGTTCTCCAACCAAACTGTCTTGCTCAAAGCGAAGAATGCCGCATATTACACGATGTATGTTGTTTTCCCAACAATTGTATCGGACCTAATGACTACCAAAGAACTTGTGGTTAATTTAGTTTGTTAGGGCTTGGTAAGCATTTTTCTGCTGCCTAAACGCATCTGAAACAACCCAATCAAGCTCACTGAGTTGATTGCAATTAAGATTTATCTAAACAATGTAGATAAAACTATGCACTTGCCTTTCAATATGCCAAAAATTTATGTGTTTTCATGTTATAAATAAGCCCAATCTACACGAGTCATTGGAAGAGCTTGGAGAGATAGTAGATGTCTATGTGAATGTACGTGACCCAAAAGGTACAAAGGTGAGTTGTAAACGTCCGAGCTCCCGATAAATCGGAATTGGATTAGTCGGGAGGTTCAAACTTGGAGATAACATCACTAAGTTAAAAAAAATGTTCTTCCAATACTTATAATGCTTTTCAAGGACTTTGAGAAGTATAGATAGCTTAAAGCTACTTCAATCATGATACATCTCAGCTCCTGAAATTTCAGACTGTTTATGATGATTTATATACCAGTGGCACTAGACACTTTCTGTAAGTCTTTCTGTTATCTGTTCTTAAATGGTGGTTAACTGTTGTACTTGACTGTTCTTTGGTTTCATGCTATTGCTGATTCGAAAAGCATGTGATGATGGTCTTTGTTTACATAGAAAAAATCGATTTCGTTTGAATATTTTGTAACATGTTACCTTAGAACCATTCATACGTAGTATAAAATATTTGCCGCTGTTTAAAAAAATGGACAGGAGTATGATCTCTTCTCTATCTGTAACGCTAGCAGCATTTGCCACTCTCCCGTGTCACGTTCACGCTTGATAATCTGAACTCTTGATCTAGCCTGCAAGTAAATGATGTAGTTGGAATTTGGAATGAGACTCACTGACAACCTATTTGAGCCATTCCCCCATTACTGCTGGCCACCGTCAACCGCACCAGCATGCCGTCTTCTTTCTCCTGCCCCACCCATCTTATGCCCCCCCCTTACACCACTCTCCTCCATCTCCCTCCAATCTCAGTACAAATATTCAAACCCATACCCGTACTCAAGTATGTTCCTGCAATACTCAATATTAAACCAAATAAAACCACCCTGCCAATAACCTCTGAGCCACAAAGCAGTTACATGCAAACCTTGTTGGAATCAGCCCGACCATTTTTCAGAGGAGAAATTGAGAACATTGACGTCAATCTACCCTCCCTAGTCGCCGTCTTGAAATCTGTTGGAGCTGGTGAGTGCTGGCACAAGCATGGAAGCTTCCTCGACCACCATTTCAACACCTACCGTATCCTCAATCTTTCGGGTGCACCAGATGCAGTATGTTTCTGCTGTCTCTTTCCATGCTGCTTACTCTAATTCTTACTTAAGATAACCTATCATCTATTCCTCTTGATCAATAAACACAACGTTTGGGTCATACGTGTGGGTTCTTTACTTTACTGTCGATAGTAATTGCTGCCGTGTTTATCTTCTTGTTTCGAAGTTCCGTGCTAGTAACCGGGTTGTAGGCTGTTTTATACTACAGAATTCATAGTCAAATTATACTTGGAAGTATTGGACTGATGGTAGTAATCTGAAAGAACAAAATTATGGATATTTCTCATTACTTGATTACCTAACTATTACAATCCTTTTTACTATTATCACTTGTTCGAAAAGTGACTTAAACTCTTAAGGGACGTTTGGAATTTGGTATTCGGATATTTGAATTTGAAGACCAAGATTCGTTTGTTTTGAAGTTTCGTATGAAGTTGAACTCACGGTGGAGATTGTTGGAAAGTGAGTTAAACTTTAGGGTTTGGTTTGTAAATTTGTTTGGCTTGTTCTACAAGTTTTGTTATTTTTAGTATGTTTTGTTTGATAAGTTTTAGGTCATTTGTTCCCTATAAATAGAGACCAATGTTATTGGTTTTCTTTGTAACTTTCGAATTGTAACTTTGATATTGAATAAAAGCGTCGATCCGCAATCATGAAGAAGAAAAGAAAAAAAAAGAGTTCGATCGGAGGTGTTTGAGAAATCGTTTTTGTGTCATTGGTATTTGTCGTTAAGTGATCGATTGAATTTGTGTTATTTAAAGTTGCCGAATTGTTTGGTTTAGTATCAAAGTAAGGTGGTGAATTTTGATTGGAGGATTCTATGTGTATGAATCGGTGGGATTATGTGTTGGTATTGGTGGATCAATTTGTTTTTCCTCATATATTTTGTTCGACCAGTATGAAGAAGTTGACATGGATTTGTCAACAATAAGATTTTGCATGGGTTCGTTTAATTTGTTTTTGGAATTGTCGATGCTGGAGTAATTATTTGGTATTTGAAGATCGTTTGGGGTGATTTGTTTGCTTGGTTGATCGTTTTCAGGTTCGGTCGTTGGTTGATCGTTCTCAGGTTCGATCATTTGTTTGTTTGTTTGGATCGTTTTCAGGTTCGATCATTTGTTTGTTTGTTTGATCGTTTTCAGGTTCGATCATTTGTTTGTTTGTTTGAGATCGTTTTCAGATTCGATCGTTTGTTTGTTTGTTTGTTTGTTTGTTTGATTCGATCGTTTATTCGTTCGTTCATGGAATAACATATCAAGAGTTATTCGTTCGTTCGTTTGGAATTCTGAATTAAGACGGAATGTTCGTCTGGTCTGAAGTTTCGAACAGAGTTGAAGTCACGGTGGAGATTGTTCGAAAAGTGACTTAAACTCTCAAGGGGCGTTTGGAATTTGGTATTCGGATATTTGAATTTGAAGACCAAGATTCGTTTGTTTTGAAGTTTCGTATGAAGTTGAACTCACGGTGGAGATTGTTGGAAAGTGAGTTAAACTTTAGGGTTTGTTTTGTAAATTTGTTTGGCTTGTCCTACAAGCTTTGTTATTTTTAGTATGTTTTGTTTGATAAGTTTTAGGTCATTTGTTCCCTATAAATAGAGGCCAATGTAATTAGTTTTCTTTGTAACTTTCGAATTGTAACTTTGATATTGAATAAAAGCTTCTGCTTAGTTTGTTCGACTTTGTTTGTTCGTTTGAATTATCCAACATCACTAATTTCTTATCCTCTCTCAATAAACCAAAAAGTAAAAAACACAGAAACTGATCCAAGAACTACTTAACTGGATCAAGAACTACTTCCACAGAGCTGACATTTACATCATACATCTAAAGATGGTTCTACAATCACTCATAAATCCACAAGAAAATGGAATCGCTAGTTTCTTCACATCTGTACCAAATCCTCGCTAACAGGAATCATATTAATCGACTACCGTCTTGAAACCCTGTAGGGTAATCAAGAAATAATTGTAGTTTTTTTTTGCTGCCAAGACCAACTCTCTTCTAGCCCGTTCATCTTCTTCTGCCTTACGACGCTCTATTTCCACCGTTGTCAACACCGATGAAGAACCACTTTCCAAATCAATTTTAACTTTCTCTTTCTCCGTTTCTTGCCTTGATAGACCCTGTCCCTTAACAACATTATTCAACCCTTTTTGGGCCTATGTATCCTCATGTTCCGCCTAACGCATGCCCAGTTTCAAACCCCTTCGTACATATCTTGCATTGATGCAACAAATAAGACACAATAGGAACAGTATCAAGACCATCGTATTTGTTTTTGGGTTTCATTTTTTTATGGCTGGCCGTATGACCACCAAGCGCTTGAAAAGATTTGAATCTTCTTTCGCATGTTCTGCATTTGAACTTGTATTGATCAGTGTTGTCTGGAAAACCAGAGTTTTGTTCAAGATGTTTCACAATCATTGTACGTTTATTATCACTTTGTTTTTTCTTCATATCGATAGTCATTGCTTTGTGTCTTTTTCAAGATTGAAAAATGTTGAAGGGGTATGTGTGTTTTGAAGATGAAGAAACTATCACCCAAAAAAATAATAATTCCCTCCATCCCTACCGTCTATCCTAATGGATGGTCCAGATTAAATCATTAAGGGTAATATAATTAAGGGTAATATAGTAACTTCACACCACCCCAAATCCGGTTTCTATCTAAACTAAACAACAAAAACGTCTCCTCCCTCTCCCTCATTTCATTTCACACACACATATTCACACACCGTATAAACCCTACATCCCAAATTGATTTATCAAAACCATTAGATCCATTGACCAATTATGGATATACGGGATGAAATAAACGCTTGTAGAGTGGATCCATTGCCGGATTCTTCTTTGTTCCCTACTTCAGGTCCTGGTAAGTTTTTTTTATGTTCTTTTGTGTTTTGTTATTTATCTATGATTCAATTGAATATGGATCTGGTTTTTTTTCTACTTTTGATTCTGATAAGGTTTTTAGGGGTTTTTGTTATTTCTCTATTTATCAGTTGAATATGGATAAGGTTTAGGGGTTTTTGTGTGTTAGCGGTTTTCTGATAAGGTTTTGGGGTTTTTGTTGTTTTTGTGCTGTTGTTACGTCCCCAACACTCCCACTGTTTGCCCTAAATGATTTGCTATTTTGAATGATTTTGTGTATTTAGAAACTGTATAGATGTCGATATCGGGTTTAGGCTTTAACCTGATAAATGTTAATGTTGGTATAGATGCCGATATCATGTTTAGAATTTGTATGCCGATATCATGTTTTGAATGATAAAACTAGCGTTGCGTAAACATTGGTGTATATGCTGATTTCAGTTTTTAGAAGGTTCACCACTAAAGTAAAATGATTACTACTTAGGTTTAATCACATGGAATTACATTTGATTTAAGTGAATTACATGTGATTCATGGAATTACATGTAATTCAACCTAAATCACATGTAATTTGTATTAAATGTTGTGTTTGATTTTACTGATATGATTCATGGAATTACATGTGATTCAACCTAAATCACATGTAATTTGTATTAAATGTTGTGTTTGTTAAGTTTACTGATGTGATTTATGGAATTACATGTAATTCAACATAAATCACATGGAACTTGTATTTAGTGTTGTTTTTGATAAGTTTACTGATGCTATTTTTATGTTTTTTATTTCAGGTGTTTTTAGCTCTATTATATCGGGTAATGACGTTGGTACTGAGAGAGAAGGTATAACTATAAGTAATAGAGTTAAAAGGTTCTCCCAGGGTTCGAGGTTCTCCCAGGGGTAGAGGTTCTCCCAGGGGTAGAGGTTCTCGGGTAGTCGTTGAGGTAGAGGTAATGATAGTGGTTCTTCTACTATTTTTTATTCGAGGGGTAGGGGTTCGAGTCTGAAAAATTTATTTGATGATGCTGGTGTTGGGTGTCTTGATAAGTTAGCTACTGTCTCAGATGCTGTAGGGAATGATGATATGAAAAATAAGGATTTGGTTGATGAGAATACGGGTAATATTAAAGATAATGTGTCGGTTGCATTGAATGTGGTTGCTGGTGGGTTTGTTCCGGAATTTGTAAATAAGGGGCGTGTGAGTTTGAATGTTGTGGGGGGTGTGTCGGTTGTTGCTGATTCGAATTCGCTCGATGTAAATATGGAGAATATATCGGTTGTTGATATCTTTAAGGACGATGCACAAGTTTCATTGAATACCAGGAATGTTATAGATAATGTGGTTGTTGATATTAGTGTCGATGAGGGGATTAAAGTGAATGCGGGTGCTGGTCAGAATGTTCAAGTTAACACGGAGATGCCAGTTCTACGGAGTGATCCTAAGGTGGCTTCCAAGACGAGTTTGCTAGGTGGGAAGAAAAAATCTAGTCCTGTTCTAAGGTCTGCTTCCAAGTCTGCTAACAAGCCGGATTTTGAAGCTTCCAAGGTTTCTACTGAGCCGCCTCCCAAGGCTGCTAAAAAGCCGGCTTCTAAGGCTTCAAAGGTTGCTGTTGAGTCGCCTTCCAAGGTTGTTGGCAAGAAGGCCTCCAAGCCGGCTTCTAAAGCTTCAAAGGTTGTTGTTGAGTCGCCTTCCAAGGTTGTTGGCAAGAAGGCCTCCATGCCCGCTCCAAAGCCTGCTGCCAAGAAGTCCTCCAAGCCCACTCTAAATCCTGCTTCCAAGCCGACTTCCAAGGCTGCTTCCAAGGCGTCGGTTAAGCGCAAACGTGATGTTGACTCTGTTGTTCCCACAGAAGATGTTAGGCTTGGTAAGCGAACAACTAATTTTAAGCTTCATGATGCGAAACGAAAAAAGGGAAGTTGAGTTGGATTAAGAAGCAATTATGGCTGCAAAGAATATCCCTTCTTCTTTATTTAAATTGTTTAAGTTGGTTAAGAATGAAGATATAGGAGAAGGGAGTGCTGTCAATAAAAGAATAAAAAAAGAAAAAGAATTGTTGCCGGAAGAAGTTGCTCACAAAAAGTATCTTGACTCTTATCCGTCAATTCGTCCAAAGGCGGCTGCTTCTTCACTTTTTTCTGCAATTCATGGATGCCATGGAGTTAATATGAAGCGTTTTTTTTATCACATATGGGTTTTATCTCACTTTATGATGTTCAAATTGATAAGTTACCAGGAAGGATGGGAAGGTATTTTATTCAACGCTTTGATGCGGAAACCTCTACTTTCAATTTGGAAACGGGTGACTCAATTAAGGTAAACGAAGAGAAAGTACATGAAATGTTAGGTGTTCCTTTGAACGGACATTCTTTATTTTCTTTAGAAGAGAGACCGTTGGATGATGATTTTGTTAAGCTTTGGATTGGACAGTTTTTCCTAAAAAATAGGAAGGAGATAAGAGTTCCTGATATAGCTACAAATTTGGTTTTTTCTAAGAAAGATGACTTCCTTTTTAGAGTCAAATTTCTTACTCCGTTTACCAATACAATGGGAAAAGTTGATGCTTTGAATGGTCAAGTTTGTTTGGATGTTGTTAGACGTCCTCGAGAAGATACAGATGCTTCTAAGATTAACTGGTGTGAGTATGTATACAAATGCTTACTAGACTGTAAACTTCCCGAGAAACCAACAAATCCTTACCTTGGCCCGTTCACCTTCCTAATTGTAAGTTTCTAATTTTCTTTGGATTTATGTTGAATTACATGTAATTTTATGATGAATTACATGTAATTTCATGATGGATTACATGTGATTTCATGATGAATTACATGTAATTTCATGATGAATCACATGTTTTTGTTTAATTTTGTATTCATTGTTTTTTTTAATTAAATAAAGTTCTGCTATTTACATGTATTTTTTTCCAGCTTTTGTATTTAGATTCAACGAAGTTCGATAGGTTCCATGTTCTTCGAGATCGTCCGGCCATCAAAAACTGGAGCTCAATTTTAATGAGAAGAAGATAGCAACTAGAGCTAGATGATCAGGTGTTGAGTATGTTAGAACTCAATGAAGAATGGACTAAAGATGAAAATCAAAAAACAGAAGGTTTTGTTTCTTGTGATTGTACTTCAAAAGAGGTACTTATAACAGAAGATTTCATTTTTTCTTTTTATGGCGTGCAACATAATTACATGTAATTATACCAGAATTATAAGTAATTATGGTATAATTACATGTAATTATACCAGAATTACATGTAATTCTAGTATAATTACATGTAATTATACCAGAATTACTTGTAATTCTAGTATAATTACATGTAATTATACCAGAATTACTTGTAATTCATGGAATTATTATCTTTGAATATCATTTGATATAAATCATAAACTTGTATAGGATTTGTATCTCAAAGCTGAAGAAAATTTTAAAGTAATTTGTCTAAAGAGAATTGCTTTGGAAGAGTACTTGATGGTAGGTGCTGGTGTCCGGATGATCCTAAGTTTCGTGAGCTTCACAGAAAGTATTCCACATATTTTATAAATCCGAATGAATATGAAAATCCAGACGATGATGATGATGAGAGCGATGATGAGAGTGATGATCCAAAAGATGATAATGATGATAGAAAGGTGATAATGGTGATCAGAATGATGATGATGGTAGTACGAGTAGTGATGGGGACGATGAAAGTGATAAGAGTGATAGTGGTGATGATGATGAGCATAAGGATTGAAATGGTGGTAGTGGTGATGATAATGTGTAGAATGACAATGTGAAGGTTGCCAGTGATGATGAGAAGATTCCTAGTGATGATGAGAAGATTCCTAGTGAAGATGAAAAAAATTCCTAGTGAAGATGATCAAATAGTTTCGGAAATTTCTCCTATTTTTGGGAAGGAGTTTGATAAGGTGCCTACTATTGAAGAGACCATTGTTCAAAAAGAAACACATGTTGAAAAAGAATCTGCTCAAGATCAAGTTGATGAAGATTTTGAGATAATGAGTACACCGGACTCTTTTTCACAGTGGTTAGATGAAAATATAGAAGTGGTTGGAAATGAGATTGATCGGCTTGCCGATGAGTATTTTTCTATAAGTTTCAAACTTTTATTTTTTGTTTTTCCAAAGTTTATTATTTTTTGATGTATATTAAGTATGTTTTTTATTTATTCAGGCTCAACATGGTCGAGATGGTGAACCACCAGAGAATGCTCCGGATGATGCCCTTGTTGATGAGAATGCCCCTGCTACTCCTGATAGAATATCGATTCGTGTTTTCAACCAAAGTCCTAGTCCTGGGAAGCAAGTTGGGAAACCTTCGGTATTCTTGATATATCCGTATGTGAACAAAAAGACAAAAGTTCTCCCCAAACTTACTAGAAATGAGTTTTTCTGAGCTCTAGTGTGTTTGTAATGCAAGGTGATAAGGAGTGAGTTATTTTCATTTTCGTTAAATATAAATTAATATTTATTCAATTAGAGTTGCATGTAATTCTGGCATAATTACATGTAATTATACCAGAATTACATGTAATTCTGGTATAATTACATGTAATTACATGTAAACCACAAGACAATGTTTTTATGTATTTATTTTTTTCTTTAACAAAGAATATGTGTTTGAAACATTTTCTGGACACAAAGTATTTGGAATTAGTTTGAATTTGGAAACACTATCTCCTGGCCTTTGGGTTGATGCAAACGTGTTAGATTGCTTTTCCTCAATTCTGAATTACGAAGAGCGTTTCTGAGATCCTCGAATTCCAATAAGGCACTTCTTTCCAACAGGATGCGTTGTAAGTTATTTTTCTGCACACAAAGTAAATTTATTATTTTTGTCATAAATTAATGTTTTTTATATTCAGACTCAAGAGATGATTAATGGAGCCTTGAAACAGTTGCTGATATATGGGACCGATTTTCAAAGGAAATTTCCGCTTAGTTCGAAGACAATGTTGGTGGTCTGGCCTTAGAAGGCGTTGAATTGGTAAATAAAGTTTTATTTTCTTTTTGTTTGGTTATAAATTTTTTTCTTTCTAATTTTTGGTTTGTTAAAAACAGGCTTTTTTCCCGATCTGCATGTCTGGGCATTCTTATGTGGTTGTCTTCAACCTAAAAGTAGCATCGATGGCTGTTCTAGATAATAGTGGTTCGGGAGCACCTTATGAGGGAAAGTACAAGGATGTATGTGATCTTCTTGTAAGTTTCTGTTAATTACTTGTGATTTTTCTGTTAATTACATGTGATTCATGTTAAATTACATGTGATTCATGTTAATTACATGTGATTCATGTTGGATTACAAAATATTTATTTGTCTTCTTTTTGTAGAGAGAATTGTTTGCGAAACACTTATAGTTTTATAATTACAAGAAGCATAATTCCATCAGAAAGTTGAAGAGAGCAAAAACTCCAAAATTGAAGTGGAAGACTAAAGAGAATTCTCGGGATTATGGAGTCTTCGCAATGCTTCACATGGAGACATATGTTGGCGGAGCAGATACAGATTGGGATTGTGGGCTTGTCCCAGAGTCCAGAATCCAATGTGACATGTTGAGACTTTTACGTTTCAATTTTCTTTCAAAGATGTTCCTACATGAGCATAATTGTCATGCTGATAAGATGCTTATACTAGCCATGGAGTTTGATAAGAATGAAGGTAATCATAAGCTCAAGATGGTCTGTGATGCACTAAAGAAGAGGGAGGAGCGAGAAAGAAATTAGGTCATCAAAAGTTCTATGAAGTTTGTTGTCTGGATACATTATGTTTTTGTACATTTTATATTGTGTATTTTTAGGTTATCTGTTTTGTGACATGCTTAATCGAGCATAACTTGGTGTGTCATGGCTATGTAAGTTGTTTCAGACAGTTGTTCCAAGTTGTTTAATGAAGTTAGATCAGATTACGTGTATGTTATATTCAGTGTCTGTGTGTTATGAATCATTGGATTTACTTAGAATTATATTTAATTCAAACAGAGTCACTCTTTGAAATCCCTTGCCAATTCCCTCATTCACCTCAATTACATATAATTCACCTCATTTACATGTAATTCACTTCAATTACATGTAATTCACACAGAATTACATGTAATTCATTTTTATGTTCCCCAAAAAAGTAACTCACCTAAGACAAAAATTCCCTTGAATTACATGTAATTCACTTCAATTACATGTAATTCACTTCAATTACATGTAATTACAAGTAGTTCACCTAAAACATAAATTACAAATAATTTTCCAATGCATCATAACATAGATTCAAGAAAATGAGATGAAGAAATTGAAGTAAATGAAATCTTATCAAAGCAGAAAATCAAAATCACTCTTCACCTAAAAGATAAATCAATGAAAAATCACATGTAATTGACACAAAATTACATGTAATTTATATTTATGTTCACCTAAAAGATAATTCACAAGTAATTTTCCAATGCAATATAACATAGATTCTGGAAACTTAAATGAAGAAAATGAAATCTTATCAAAGCAGAAAATCAAAAGTGTTTAAACATCAATAATTGGTGATGCCTTCTTTTTCTTTGCCTTTGGGTTCTTTAGGCAAGTTCTTTTTGTATGCTCACGCGTCTTCACATTACAATATCCACAAACCTTCAATGGTTTCTTTCGAACTTTAAGCGCCTTTTCTCTTCCACTTTTCAATCGTTCTCCGTTTTTTAGTTTTTTTCCATCATTTGGATAGTCTCCTTTGTTTGTAGCCTTCGTTGGATTGTTCACATCTAGATGATCAGGCTCTTTAATTGCAAACAATTCACCAATAACATCTGTCGTTCTTCTTGAAGGAGGATTAGGCATATCAGCTTTTATTTCTTTATATATCACTTTCAACTTTTCAAGATAAGCTGCCAACCTTTCTTCATCTTTGCTCAATAAGAATAAACAATCATCCACGACAAAATTCGCCTCGTTTGAAAGCCTTTCAACTGTTACATTCTTTTCCCCATATCTGTTTATTTTCCTTCGAAGATCAGGTGGTATTATGTCTCTTGTCCATCTCCTCAAAATGTATTGCTTGGGAATAACATTAACATCACGGTTCTTGAACACGAAAATATGTGTCGACATAGAAAACCATATCGTAGAAAATGTCTACAAGAACAAACCACTGACCCGTCTTCTATAACTCTTAGTACCTTTTTCCAAAACACAAGGAATTTACATTAGGATCGTAAATTCATTATTTATTAAAGAATTACATGTGATTCTGATAACAATTACATGTGATTTTGTTTAGAATCACATGTAATTATTACAGAATTACATGTAATTATTAAAGAATTATATGTGATTATGATAACAACAGAATCTTATCAGATCTGATTTTTTTAGAATCACATGTAATTATTAAAGAATTACATGTGATTCTGATAACAAAATCTTACCAGATCTGATTTTGTTTAGAATTACATGTAATTATTAAAGAATTACATGTGATACTGATAATAATTACATGTAATTCTGTGTGAATTACATGTAAGTCTGAATGAATTACATGTAATTCCTTTAAGAAGCCTACTTATTTCTTTATAAAACCTCATGTAATTCATGTAAATTATTATCGTAATGAAATTAATAATTACCTTATAGTCTATTTTTGTTTCTTTTTCTGTTGCGATCTCCTTGTCTTGTTCTTTTCTACTTTTGGTGTAAATAGTTCTGTAAGAATTTGCCGCTTTGTCTCTAATGATGAAAGTCTCACATCCTTCACTATTTTGTAGACCTTGTATCGTGCAATTTCAGCAAGCAGCATCTATTTCATGTTGAACATACGAAAATATTGTCTTTCTATATATTCTAGCATGACGTTCAATATCCAACATTGTTTTATATGTTGGAGCCGCATCAAGCGTTTGGAAGTCCAAACTCCCTTTCCTGTGTCTTTGCCTTTCCATTGCTGATTCGTATGACATCATGAAATCAACAAGTGTTGACCCTTGGCTTATGAAACTTTTAAAGAAATAATTTTCACTTTCGGACCTTGAAGTCGTCCTCATCAAGCCAAACAAAGGAGAGTCGATAAAATAAACGGGAATCCACATTTTTCTAAGATCATACATTTTTGTCATCCACTTGTTTTCTTTCAAACCAAATTCATCTATCAATAATCCCCATCTCTCTTCGAACTTCTTTGGTTCTATGAACATATTCCAAATGAGCCTATCAAATTGTTCTTTGAAAGCTCCCTTTTTGTATATTTCTTCACAAATCTGTTTTGAATATATAAAGTAATTAGCACTAACAAAATATTTTTGTTCCAAAAATCACATGTAATTCACACAGAATTATATGTGATTTGCATTCATTCACTAACAAAGTATTTTTATTCCAAAAGTCACATGTAATTTACACATAATTACATGTGATTTGCATTCAACACTAACAAAGCATTTTTATTCCAAAAATCACATGTAATTCACATAGAATTACATGTGATTTGCATTCAACACTATTAGCTTTACAATCTTTAAGACAAAACAATGTGATTCATATAAAACAGTTTGTAACTTAAACAAAAATACCTTAGATGGGATCTTTTGGGAAATGTGCCACATGCAAAGTCTGTGTTTTGTTGTTTTAAAAACGGCTTCAATAGCTCTCTTCATGGCTCCATCCTGGTCGATTACAATCATTGTAGGCTCTTTTCCAACAGCGGACAAAAATGTTGTTAGCAACCACATACATGATTCGGTATTTTCATGTAAAATCATCCTCGAACCAAGTGTGACACACTTTCTATGATTGTCGATGCTAGTGAATGGTACAAACTTCATGTTGTACCTATAAAACATATCAATGCATTAAAATCTATATTTCTGAATTACATGTAATTCTGGTATAATTACATGTAATTCAATGTAGAATTACATGTATTTATACCAGAATTACATGTAATTCATACATCATTACTTGTTATTAACTAATAAAAAAGTATAAATATACAGAATTAGAAACAATTCACTTACCTGTGAAGGTTGCATCAAAATATATTATGTCTCCAAACTCTTTGTAATAGCACTTTGCAACTTCATCCGCCCACAACATTGCGACCAATTCATCATTTTTTACCCAAATATAAAGTTTAGCACATACAACTTTCTGTTTTCCATTTTGTTTACTATCATTTGTTCATCATTTTCCCCAATAAATTCAGTAACATCCCTCTGAGCATTCTTAAAATCATCGGTCGTCCCATGAACATATTCATAACCACCTACGATGCTACTTAAGAAGTTGTGAGCACATGTTGCACCAAGTTTATTTGCTGCAGCTTTTACAACAAACATCTTTTCGGCTTGAGGCATTTTTGTCGTTGTTTCTTTGTATAGTGTTGGTACACCTCTGGTAGAAGAGTGTGGTTGTGTTTTGCTACAAATTGTACCAACTTGTATTTTCCGGAAACAATATTCAACTGTAACTTTATCTGAGCTTTGCAACCAGTCACGTGGTGTGTTGTGTTTCTAATTTGTTTACCTTTATTTTTTGGATCCAATGTATCAAAATCAACACGTGTTGGTTTTCCCCCTTTGTTACAAGTAATGTACTTGTGTTTTACCACGCCCGATTTTGTTTTACTTTGTCCCGATTTTTTAACTTCAAAACCTCCCTTTTCAACATAATTTGAATACATATCAAAAGCTTCTTCTAATGTATCATTAGTATCTCCCTCTTTTGGTATACGAATTCCATGTACACGAGGCTCCCAATTTACTGATCCACCGTGTGTTTCATCTTGCGCAAAAACGGTTGCTCTTGGGGTTCTCATACCTGTATTTAAAAAACTGAATTACATGATATTTCAAAAAATACATGTAATTCACACAGAGTTACACGTAATTTACACAGAATCATATGTAATTCACACAGAATTACATGTGATTTGCATTCACCTTACTAACAAAGCATTTTTATTTCAAAAAATACATGTAATTCCCAAAGAATTACATGTATTTTACACAGAATTACATATGATTTGCATTCAACTTACTAATAAACCATTTTATTATAAAAATCACATGTAATTCACACAGAATTACATGTAATTTCCGTTCAACACTAACAAACCATTTTATTACAAAAATCTCATGTAATTCACACAGAATTACATGTGATTTCCATTCAACACTAGTAAACCATTTTATTATAAAAATTACATGTGATTCACACAGAATTACATGTAATTTCCATTCAACACTAGCAAACCATTTTATACAAAAATCACATGTAATTTACATAGAGTTACATGTGATTTCCATTCAACACTAACAAACCATTTTATTACAAAAATTACATGTAATTCACACATAATTACATGTAATTTCCATTCAACACTAACAAACCATTTTATTACAAAAATTACATGTAATTCACACAGAATTACATGTAATTTCCATTCAACACTAACAAAGCATTTTATTACAAAAATTACATGTAATTTACACAGAATTACATGTAATTTCCATTCAACACTAACAAACTATTTTATTACAAAAATCACATGTAATTCACACAGAATTACATGTGATTTGCATTCATCTTACTAACAAAGCAACCTCAGAACGAAAATCTACCTGAAAACCCTTCTTTTACTTTTTCCAAAAAACATGGGTTTGATGCTTCATTTTTATTCAAATCGAGTTTAGAAACCACTACCATAACGTCATCTAAATCATGTTCATCCATTTTTCTTCTTTATTAGGGTTCCGACGAGTTTTTTTATTTTCCGGCGAGTTTATAGAACTTGTGTTATAAGCTTTTATGAATAAATAGGTTATAGATCTGTGATAGTTATGTTTTCCGGCGAGGGTTACGTTATTTGTAGATCATTCTGGCGACTTTCAAATTTTCTGGCGAGAGGGATGAGTGTTTGTTAGATCGGGGTGGGTGGAGAGAATGATGGTAGAGGGAGAAAGTGTGAGGGTTGTGTGTGTTTTTTTATTGTTCATATATGGTGTGTGCTTTTAATATAGATGGTTGGATGATGGGAAATTGGATGGCCCAGATTACTTCCTTCCTTCTTTTTTGGATGCCTCTTCTATGAGGATCTCACCTCGTTTGGAGTATTAATATTATTTGATATTTATATGGGGCTAAATGGAGAGAATGCTAGTTAGAAGGTAAGTAAAGTTTGTTACAGTTTCTTGCATGCTAAGCCCCTAACAACAGTCAGGGGCGGAGTCAGAAAGTTTGATTTGGGGGTCAATTTTTATAAACTACACTACAAAATAGTTCTTAAATGAGTCAATTTTAAAAAACCCGAAATTTTTAAAAAATTTACACTACAATATTTTTGCTAGGGGGTCACATGACCAGTGTGACCTCCCCGGGAGAAGATTCCCCACACACCCATATTTAACGAAGACTTCATGTATCAATCCACACCATCCATCATTAAATGATCTAAGGGCTGTAATTAAACCCACCTTTCTTATAACCTAACTTTATTTTTCAAAAAAAAGAAAAAAAATGGAACCCGATCCTCACCCCCACCGACAACCACCACAACCACCTCCACCTAACCGCCGACCACCACAACAATTTTTCCGGCGACCACCACAATAAGCCCACCTTCTTCCCGCGACCACCACAGCAAACCAACCTTCTTCCTGCGTCATCAACACCAACCCACCTTTTTCCGACGACCTTCACCGCAAACAACCTTTTCCCGGCATCCCCCCACAAGAATCCACTATTTTCCTGCAAGATCCGCCCCTAACCACCGTTTCCAAGCAACTTTAACAACGCCACCTCTTTCCCAGCGACTTCCACAACGTATCCACCATTTTCCGGTGACTTCCATAAGAAACCCACGTTTTTGGCATCCTACACAACAAACCCACCCATTTCCATCAACCTACACAACAAACAACCCTTTCTCGGCGGTATATACAACAAACAACCCTTTTCCGGCGAACTCCACAACAAACATCCAACTTCCGGCGACACCATCTCCCAACGACTTCCACGACCTCCCCATCAAGTGACAATGATCCAATAAATGTAGTTGCTGATATTAGTGAAAATGTAGAAAATGTAGATGCTGCTGATGATGCTAGCAAAAATGTAGTTGCTAATGCTAATGTAGAAGCTGCTGATGTAGAAGTTGAAAATGTAGTTGCTGATGCTGATGTTATTGAAATTGTAGTTGCCAATACAGGTAATCACTTTGTATAGAAATAGATATGTTACTGAAAATGTAGTTGTTGATGCTCGTATGAGTCACACTGACTCATATATGAGTCAGTGAGACTCATGTATGAGTCAGTGAGACTCATGTATGAGTCAGTGAGACTCATGTATGAGTCAGTGTGACTCATGTATGAGTCAGTGAGACTCATGTATGAGGCAGTGTGACTCATATATGATTATGTAACAAATGAGCCACATGACTCATATATGAGTCAGTGTAACTCATACATGAGTTAGTGTGACTCATACATGAGTCACAGTGACTCATATATGAGTCGTATATGACTCATACAATTCCTGAACTATTCTTTTATTGGATTGTGAAACAGATTCTCATAATTCACCAAAACCTACTTTATACATTCATTTTGAGTCACCTGGAGGATCGACATATTGGGAACCAAATGTTGATGAGCAGTACGTGCCTCTAGAGGGTAAAGAATTTAAAACGATAGAGGAGAGTATTGACTTTTATGAAGCTTATGCTGAAAAAGCAGGATTTGAAGTTAAAAAATACGCACAAAAAAAGAAATAGAAGTGGTGAAGTAAAAAGTAAATACATCATGTGTAACCGACATGGGAATCCAAAAGATATAAATATCAACACACTGGTTAATAGTAGAAAACAAACTAGGCACACGAGGCACCGTATAACAGGTTGCATGGCGCAAATAAAAGTTGATTTGGATTATGTCCGGAAAAAGTATGTTGTGACTAAGTTTGTTGCTAAGCACAATCATCCCATGATTCCTAAAGAATATAAGTATCTAACAAAGAAACAAAGAAAGATGAGTCAATCGGAAAGGTTGTTTGTAGTCAGAGCTTCAACAATGAAACTTGGCGCAACAAAGGCACATACCTTGTTATATGGCATCAAAGGCGGATCTCAGTATGTTTATGGCACTAGTGATGATTTTAAGAATCACATCAGGGATGTTAATGCAATTATAGGAGAAAGTGATGCACAAATGCTTATTAACAAGATGGAAAATAGGATGAAGTGTGTTCCGGGATTTACATTTCAGTATATGATTGAAGAAAGCATATTAGTTGCGATGTTTTGGGCATACGAAGTTGATAAACACAACTACGAGGAGTTTGGAGATAATATATCTTTTGATGTAACTTTTCGAACAAATAAGTAAGTTGTCTGTTTCACATAAATCACATGTGACTCATGTATGAGTGACAATGACTCATACATGAGTCACAGTGACTCATACATGAGTCACAACGACTCATATATGAGTCACACTGACTCATATATGAGTCATAGTATGAAATATTATATCATTCTAATGTATCTATTTTGTAGGTTTGACATGGTTTTTGTACCATTCACTGGGATAGATAACCATAGAAAGTGCGTCAACGTTGGCTCTAGATTGCTTTTAAGAGAAGATACATAAGCTTATACATGGCTACTAACATCATTCATGACAGCTCACAAAAAACAACAAAAAATGATCGTAACAGATCAAGATGGGGAAATGAAACGAGCAATTAAAGCGGTTCATATTGTGCATGTGGCATATCTTGCAAAAAATCCCAGCAAAGGTACTAATTGTTTGTTATATATCAGATAACTCATAAATGAGTTATAAATATACGTGACTCATATATGAGTCACGTCACTCATGTATGATTCACATGACTCATATATGAGTCAGTGTGAAAGCGTATGTAACACCCCCAAATTACCACGCAGCGAAATACCACTTTGGGGCGCTACTCATAGCACATCACACACAGTCATAGAAAACGACCTCAAAAGAGACGTTAAAATATTATATAATTTTGTCTAAAAGTTTCCCATCCCAATATATATTAAATCAGAGTAGAGTTTTGTCCCAAAAACCGTTACCAATCACAACATATACATTAAATGCTTAAAACCAGTTTATTTATTTCAAAGGATGGAAAAATAATATAAAGTTTAGACAAGTAAGCACCAACTTCCTCCTCATATGCTCCGCTGCTATCCATCTTGATTACCTAAAATACATGTGTAAAATCATCAACACAAAGGTTGAGCAAGTCTATAGGTTTTACAAATCAATTTGAACACAAGCAAAGATTATAAATTTCTGGCATACTTGAAGGCAACAAGCATCGAATTTGCATCAACAATAATAATTGTATATAGCATAAATTGCAATAAGCTCATGGAACCGAGCCCTTAGACACTTCGTTAGGTCTAATAAGACAAAAGATTTATTAATTGTCAATTACCTCCAGATTATTGGTACATTGCCATATACCTGACTTCTCAATACAATATGTTCAAGCAGTGTGGAGTTCTGGCCTAAGCTTTTGTGACAAGTCCACACAAACTGAACCGGGGCGGCTTCCCCCATAGATCTATTAGTTGTACTAGCGGTTAACCCATCATAGGTTAATTAACGGTCCACAATTGAGGCTTTAATAATGGCAATCACTCAATGCAATTTAAAGGCAACCACGGGTCCATTCATAGAGGGACACGCATACCATAAAAGACTTGTGTTCTAAGTTTATAAAAACATGTATTCCCCCTCGCGGGTTTAAAAACCATTTATAAGATAGTATAAAAGCGAGGCTATAGACTTACCTTAGATGCAATCGTCACAATAGTTAATAGAGAACAAACGTCAATCGAGCATAAATGTCAATGGTCGATACATGATCACACGAGACCTAAAGATAACGAGGCACATCTTAGGCTCGAGGCGATAAATGAATCGTACATATACGTAATAAGTATATTTTAATAAGTTCTTGGACATTGCATAAGTTTTATGATTTTTTATAAAACTTTTAAATGAAAACTTAACCATTTTAGTGTAATATCCAATTTAACACTTTTAGCCCATCTTAAGCCCAATAGTGGCCCATTACAAGATTATATAACTTAGGTCCATTTAAAATCAGTATTTTACTCTAAATTGGTTATAAACCTCGGGTCCAATAATGGCCCATTAGCCATTACAAGTGTAAGTTGGGCTTTTATGGCCCAAGTCCACTTTATATAGTTTTTGGGTTCTAAAATGCATCATAAACACGTACACTTAATATTTTATGTTGGTCGGGTCTCAGGTTCCATAATTATAAGTATATAACTAAGTCTAAAATCCCCGACAAGTGGGTCCTACCACATTGGTTTATAAAAATATTAGCACGTTTTACGTTAATGAGTTATAATCCGTTTATTATAATTTTCCCGACATGTCCCGCTAATTTGTTTGTATTTCTTGAACCGTAAATCATCTAAGTGTGTTCTTTTTACCAAAATCATTATTAACTCATTTACTTTACTGATTATAAGTCTAATTATCCCCAATTTATACTTTTCATAGCTAATTAACCCATTTTATCACTTAGAAGAGTGGGCTGTTTTTGGGCAGCCAAACTCGTTTTCACCATTTTGGTCTCCATTTCCAAACCGTAAGGAATTGGTAAATCATAAAATTGATTCTAGTTCTTCATGATTTTATCTACAACTTTTAGTTTTACATATTCGTAGGTCAGTATAAAATTTTACGAGAAAACAGTCCATCAAAACAGTATGTTTAGATCTGACTAGTTTTCACTATTTTGGCCACCATTTCCAAACCGTAAGGAATTGGTAAATCATCCAACTGATTCTAGTTCTTCACGATTTTATCTACAACTTTTAGTTTTACATATTCATAGGTCAGTATACAAATTTTACGAGAAAATAGTCCATCAAAACAGTATGTTTAGATCTGACTAGTTTTCACTATTTTGGTCGTATCTTGCTTTCTAAAATTCGTCACGAGACGAGCCACCCGGGTAATTAATCACAAAACAAGTATCTATCTTAATATATAAGTTTTCAGTATCCCAAACCTACTGATTTCGACACGCAATCTGTTTTTGTTACGGTTCAAAAGTCGTTATAAATCAAATCGTTACTAGAGCTTGTTTAGCTTCATTTTAGTGTCAAAAACTCATAGACAATGTCCAAATACTCATTATTTATTTCTTATATATATTTTTTCAGAATATATGAGATCTAGTTAATATAAGAAATAAAATGAAAAGATCAAAATCAAGAGAAAAGTGGAGTAAACCTTAGATCCGAGATCTAGAAACGAAAGGACGGATACACCAATTAGATCTTCTTGGTTAGACCCGTATAATCATAGATCTAACTAAGATCTAGACATGCATTAACCCATCAACATGGTTCTAAACTTCAGCCCCACGAAGTGTATGCATCTCCTTCTTCAAGGCTCCAAATGGTTAAACTAATATCGCCATTGCTTGTGATGATCATAGACGAATAAGTTATGATAGGATTCGAGCTTGTAAAAATCATGAAAATGGTGGTTTAGTGATGATGATGCCACGGCTAGTGGCTAGGGGAAACGGGATGATGGTGGATTTATATGGTGCATGCATAGATCCATTAGATCTATTAGAAATGAGGGTGGCGGCAACCATTTTTTATGGAGAGAGTGTGTGGAGGCTAGGGTTAGTGTGTGTGTGTGTGTGAAATGGAGGCTAGGGTTGGCATTAAAATGAAAGAGATGAAACCCTAATTGCCTCTTTTATACCCATCAAAAGTTATAAAACCTATTTTCAAAGTTCATAATAGTTGAGAGCTTATGTTTGCAATTATTTTATAAGGGCCTAAAGTGTAACTTTCTTTGTATGTTAGTTAATAATCGTTTCGGGACTCGTTTGGACGACTTAACGGACGATTCAAGACACGAGACTTGCACCATCGTTTTTAAAATTATTTTTCCAATAAAAATGAGTCCTTACTACGTCGCGTTTCGAAAATATTTGCTATTATTTATTTAAATGCTCGTTTAAATAATTTAGCTATTTCGGTTAGATTTTAACGTAAAAATAAAACGTAAACTCTAATATTCACATTATTAGCAACGTTTTAGAATATATTGATAATTACTATTTCTTCATATTTTCAAAGTTTTAGTTTTGAATCGTTTCAACTTTTATTTCTGTTATTTTTACTCATTCCGACTCTAAAACGTCGAAAAATACTACAAGTAATTTGATAATAAATATTTAATTTATTAAATATAAACGTAAAAATTTTAAATTCCTCAGTTCATAAACCAAAAGAGAATATTCAAAATAAATTTGAATTTAGCTAACACGATCTTCGTTAATTTATCGAAAATAAATAACAAGTTTTATAAATGTTCGAAAAATCTTAATTTAAACGTTGGTCAAAATTTTCGGGTTGTTATAGCGTACAAGTAAACTGATATCCTAATATCTTTTTTATGGTGTCAATCTAGATGTATGAGTCACATGACTCTTATATGAGTCACATGAATCATATATGAGTCACATGAATCATATATGAGTCACATGACTCATATATGTCACATGACTCATATATGAGTCAGTGTGAAAACATACAAGGAAACTGATATCCAAACTATCTTTTTTATGGTGTCAATCTAGATGTATGTCACATGACTCATATATGAGTCACATGACTCATATATGAGTCACATGACTCATATATGAGTCACATGACTCATATATGAGTCACATGACTCATATATGAGTCACATGACTCATATATGAGTCATTGTGAATACATGACTCATATAATGAGTCACATGGCTCATATATGTCACATGACTCATATATGAGTCAGTGTGAAAACATACAAGGAAACTGATATCAAAATATCTTAACATTCATACGTTCTTCATTTTCAGATATGTGAAAAGATTTACAAGGAAACTGATTTTAAAGATCGTTTCAACACATTTGTGTGGAATATGTTCATCGAGCCAAAAGATTTTCAAAAAACATGGTTTGAACTTATTAACGCTTTGGATTGGAAAAACACAAGTGGATGATGAAGATGTATGACCTTCGTAAATTGTGGTTATCGGCTTATTTTATTGACCCGCCATTGTTTGGACTAATGAGAACTACTTTAAGATCTGAAAGTGAAAATGCATTCTTTATGAGCTTCACAAATCATGGGTCAACATTAATAAATTTCATGATGTGCTTTGAATCGGCAATCGAAAGGCAAAGACATAAGCAAGAACTATTGGACTTCAAAACATGGGACTCGGCTCCAAATCCTGAAGCGAAGTTAAATATCGAATAACATGCGTGTAAGGTTTATACTAGAACAATATTTCTCTTGGTTTAAGCTAAAATAGTAGAATCAATTTGGTCATGCAAAATACAAGAATTTAAGACGGAAGAGGGTATTGAGACGGTTAAGGTACGAGACACGAGAGCAGGTGCTTATAGAACACTGTATACAGAAGAAGGCAAAGAGATGGTTGTACATGAAGAAGACAAAGTAATAACCTACAAGGTTAGTGAAACATTTAACTTATACATGAATGACTAATACATGAGTCACAGTGACTCATACATGAGTCACTGTGACTCATGTATGAGTCACTGTGACTCATGTATGAGTCACTGTGACTCATGTATGAGTCACTGTGACTCATGCATGAGTCAGTGTGACTCATATGTGAGTCAGTGTGACTCATATGTGTTATGCTCACTTATTAACTTGTTTCATATTTATGTTTAAGGTTCTTCGTAATCCTGGAGATGGATATGTTGAGTGTACGTCTAGGCATTTTATGCGTTATGATTTTCTTTGTCGCCACATATTCTATGTTTTGAAGAACCATGATATTGAATAGATTCCGGAGAAGTACATTTTAAGGCGTTGAAGAGGGGATTTGATACCGCTTTCATTAAGAAGAAACACAAACAGATACGGAGAGAAGAACGAAACAATTCAGAGACTAACAAATGAGGCTAACTTCCACGTAGACGAGTGCTTGTTTTGGTTGAGTAAAGATGTAGAAAAGTTGGCGGAATATGTGCAAAAGCTGGATAAAACAAAGAAAGAACATCAAGTTTTAGTGCCTAAACCCCCTTCAAAGAAAACAAAGGACGTTATTGAAGATATATATGCAATTGAGGAACCAAAGAAAAAACTTGCTAAAAATCCAACTAGGGCTAGGCTCAAAGGTGGTCGTAGAGGAGCGCGTATAAAAAGTGCAAGAGAAATAGCTATGAAGGTAAAAAAGAAACAGCCTCGTACGTGTGCTTACCGTAAACAGAAGACAAACGAGCATACAAAAATAACAAGTCCACTAAATCCATACTATATCACAAAACTAGTGAAGATCGTTGTAGCTGCTAAACAACAAGCACAGGAAACAAGAGAATCAAGTACAACAACTATTTGAATATCTGTTTTTAATTTTCTATTTTTCTTTTATTTAACTATTGAAAACCAGTGTAGAATATCTGATTATGTTATGAATATCATGACTCCTATATGATTACACTTGAAACATATCTAAATTGAATACTGTGTATTGAATATAAAATCATGTGACTCATGCATGAGTCACATGACAAACACATACAAACATATACTACTATGACTCATGTATGAGTCACATGACTCATGTATGAGTCACATGACACATGTACAAGTCACATGACTTATGCATGAGTCATGTGACTCATGCATGAGTTACATGACAAACACATACAAACATATACTACTATGACTCATGTATGAGTCACATGACTCATGTATGAGTCACATGACAAACACATACAAACATATACTATTATGACTCATGCATGAGTCATGTGACTCATGTATGAGTCACATGACTCATGTATGCGTCACAAGACACATGTATGAGTCACATGACTCATGCATCAGTTATATGACAAACACATACAATCATATACTACTATGACTCATGTATGAGTCAGTGAGACTCATGTATGAGTCACATGACTCTTGTATGAGTCACATGACAAACACATACAAACATATATTACTATGGCACATGCAAGTCACATGACTCATGTACGCAAGTCACATGACTCATGCAGGTCACATGACTCATGTATGCAAGTCACATGACTCATGCAAGTCGCATGACTCATGTATGAGTCACATGACTCATGCATGAGTTACATGACTCGTGTATGAGTCATGATGACAGAATATGCATTATAATGACTCAGAATATATGTATTAACTGTTAAAAACACTTTTACACTTTTACCTGCGCAACTTCCACATCAGTCACTTTTAGACGCTTATTTGAAGGATGGGGAGCAGGTTTTGGCGAAACAAGGTTAGTTGTAACACTTGAAAGTTTACGTTTAGCAAACTCGAATTTAGGAAGTTTTAGATTTGTTGGAGGTCGATTAGCTTTTGGATTTGTAGGAGGTAGATTAAGTTTTGGAAATGGATTTTTAGGAGGTAGATTATGTAAATGGATTGGAGGTAGATTATGTTTTGGAATTGCAGATGGAGGATTAGTTTTTAGAGGTGAACAAGGTTTTGTTTTATCCTTTTCTGTTAGCTCTGCAACAAACAGATATGAATAAAAATCAATAAACAACAAACAGACATAGTGACTCATGTATGGTCAACGAGACACAAAGCTTAACATTAGGTCAATGACTCATACTATGACTCATGTATGAGTCGCTGTGACTCATGCATGAGTCAGAGTGACTCATGCATGAGTCAGAGTGACTCATGCATGAGTCACAGTAAATCATGCATGAGTCACAATGACAAGCATGAGATATATGATCAACTGCTACTTCTAAAATAATCAGAAGCTTCTCATGAACAATCAGAAACTTGACTTCTACCAAAAACCGTAAATTAAGGTTACTATCCGCCACTAACAACATATAACCATATTTTACTATTCGCCACTAACAACATATAACCGTATTTTACTATCCGCCACTAACAACATATAACCGTATTTTACTATCCGCCACTAACAACATATAACAACATATAACCGTAAAATTACTAATTAAACATCAAAACAGATTCTAGATTAAACCGTAAATTATGGTTACTATCCAGATAAATATCAAAAACAACATATAATCATATTTTACTCATACATGAGTCACTAACACTGATAAAATACTAATTACACGGTTTAAAAAGGGTTAGGGTTTAAAAAATAATAAGCAACAACTGATTAATAATCAATAACTCATATATGAGTCACTAATAAGCAATAAAACTCATATATGAGTCACTAATAAGCAACAAAACTCATATATGAGTCACTAATGAGCAAATTACTGATTAATAATAATTAAGCAATTCATAAGCATAATAAATAAGCATAATAAATAAGCATAATAAATAAGCAAAATAATAAATAAGCATAATAAATAAGCAATATAATTAAATTAGGGTTAAGGTTTACTATCAATGCCATCAATAGCCCTCGCAGTCGCAAGCTCCATTTCATGACGGACATCAATAGCCCTCGCAGTCGCAAGCTCCATTTCTTGACGGATATCCATCGTCAACGATCAAATACTAATTAGGGTTATATGAAGATCAAAGGTTTTTGATCGGAATCAATGGCGGTTATTGTAATCGGAATCAATGGTGGATCAATCTCCGGCGATTAAATGATCGGAATCTCCGCTGGTGTGTGTGTGTGTGTGTGTTTTTATGGCGCTGTGTGTGTGTGTGTGTTTTTAATGGCGGTGGTTGAGATGAAATAAAATGGGATAGAAAATGAAAAACGGTTTATAAAATAAAAGGGGGAGTGGGGATTTTTTTTATTTGGACCTTTGGATAAATGGATTGAATGGTATGGATCATTCCATCAAGATTTTGCAAAAAATAGGGACTTCATAGAACTTTGGCGTGACCCCCCTTCCCTCCGCCACTGACAACAACAGTAGTCATTTTCCATAATTATAGTGGATTTTAACCGTGTGATAGGAAGGGTCTAGGAAAAGGGGTGGATTTTTTCTACAAGTGATTCAATTTTAGTTATCGGTTCTGGATCTTATTACCCCGATACCCTTGATTTTGTTAATTAACACTTCAAAATGACTAACGATCTTTTTTCATCATCTATTCACAAACCTAACAAGTGATACAAGTGATAATAGGTACTTCTGTAAAAAATACTGTCATCAAACAAGTGATAATAGCTAATCTTTTCTAAAAGTTCTGGATGATTTTGCTTTTATAAGATTTGTACATTTTGGTAACCATACCTTTTGGCCGACTAGCTAATCCACAAGTTTGAACCACCACGTCACACACAAAAACACTTTTTTCATGGAATCACTACAACAATCGCGCCCTACCCCAGCGATATTTTTGGTGTTTCCCCAGCGACATGTCGCTGGGGAAGCATATCCCCAGCGACATGTCGCTGGGGTATATTCGCTGGGGTAAGCTAGTTGTTAAAAGTATCCCCAGCGACTTCCCCCAGCGACAAGTGGGCCCCACAGACTTTTCCTGGAAGAACAGATGCCACGGTGGCAAAATTTTCCCCAGCGACATGTCGCTGGGGAAAATCCTTACAAAATAAAAAAAAATTAAGTTAAACTTAACCATTTTAGCTAATTACAAATTTTCCCCAGCGACATGTCGCTGGGGAAAATTTCCTTTCTTTTGACTTGTCAACGCGTTGCCGTTGACTAGTCAACGCTATCCAAATTTTCCCCAGCGACATGTCGCTGGGGAAAATCTTGATACGTTTGACTTGTCAACGCTTTGCGTTTGACTTGTCAACGAATAACCAACTTTTCCCCAGCGACATGTCGCTGGGGAAGAGTCTGCAGGTTTTTTTTTAAAATTGCCTGCACAGCAGGCGTTTTCCAGATTTTTTCCGGAAAAAATCTACCAAAACCTGTAACCAAAACCTGTATTTGCTCACCAAAAGACACATATAAAGTAAACTTGAAATACAAATCAACACAAACGCGGAATAAGTTCAACTTGCACCAAATATAATATAACGTTCTAATGATCACATGGATACTAGGAATAAGTCGGGATAGTTAAGGATACTAGGGAAACAAGCGTTCTAATTTAGGATAATAGGGAAACAAGTCAAGATGAACATAAAGAAACTATGTACCATACTAACAAACACATATATGACACGACTAGCTCGCGTCATCGCCACCCTCCCGATCCTCAGCATCATCACCCGGGCGACTCCCGCTCCCGCTGGCACCAGCATCATCATCCGGGCGACTCCCACTCCCGCTGGCACCACCACTCTCATATGCGGCAAAAAGATCGCCATACCTGGGGTCGTTTCTGAACAAGCCCATCATGAAATCAACATCCCGATCCCGACGAGTCTCAGGGGGTGGTGGCGGAAAGCACGGGGGAGTACTGGTGTATCCTGGCAATACCATACCCACGCCAGGATGGTGGCCGCGAAACTTGCCTCCTCGCACCATCCTGTTGATCTCGGCAGTGGTGTGCTCACCCGTCGCCTCTAGCTCCCTCATCTCATCCTGTGTGGTGACAATAACACAATATAGTAAATATATTAGTCGGGTTGCTAGATTATTAATCAATGATTCATTAAAGTGTGTTTTGAAAAGAATACTTACATACAACTGGAGAGACTGCTCATCTATAAATACACCATCTGAATTCGTATGCAGACGATAGAACATGTCGATCTCTGTAGGCTCCTCTTGGGTTTCGGACGACTTTTGCTGTACATACACACGTAAGTAAGATCAATCTAATTAAATGCGGCAATAATAATATGTATGTAAAATAAATAATGATAATAATAAAATAATAAAAATAAAAAACAATAATAATAATAATAAAATAAAAAAAATAAAAAAAAACCATAATAATGTAAAATCAATAATAATAATAATAATAATAATTACCATGAGATGTCGAGTGCGAGGGATCGACCGAGAACCATGTCGGGAGACAAGTGTTGCCTTGGACCGATTTTGGCTGTTTGTTGAGGATCGCTTCATGTTAGCTTCGTCAGTCCAAAACTCTATCTGTTTCTCCCACACTTCAGGTGTGTGCTCGTCCGGTCTGTTCCGCCTGATTTGATCCAAATCGTATTCTCCAGTCTCGGGGTTTTTTACAAAGTAATCTCGCTTCAGACTAGCCTTGCTGGTATTGTATGATTTTTGTAGCTGGTGATTAATGGTATCATAAATACTCTTCCACCGAGGGGTGTTCACGTACGACGTGAGATCATATTTTTTCTGCAATCAAATACAACACATTGAAAACAGAGTTAGAAATATAATTTATATATTTATTTAAATTCGTTTATTTATTTATATGATATAAACAAATAAACGAATTTAAATGAATATACACAATACAACACATTGAAAACAGAGTTAGAAATATAATTTATATATTTATTTAAATTCGTTTATTTATTTATATGATATAAATAAATAAACGAATTTAAATGAATATACACAATACAACACATTGAAAACAGAGTTAGAAATATAATTTATATATTTATTTAAATTTGTTTATTTATTTATATGATATAAATAAATAAATAAATTTAAATAAATATACACAATACAACACATTGAAAACAGCGTTAGAAATATAATTTATATATTTATTTAAATTCGTTTATTTATTTATATGATATAAATAAATAAACGAATTTAAATAAATATACACAATACAACACATTAAAAACGGAGTTAGCAATATAATTTATATATTTATTTAAATTTGTTTATTTATTTATATGATATAAATAAAAAAAACAAATTTAAATAAATATATATAATTAAATAAATGAACACGATAATTAAATAAATATAAAATGATAACTTACCCCAATAGCTGTCCGGGCCGCCACCTTGTACCCTTCGGGGACCTTGCTCCACGAAGGGTAATACAAAGGTATTTCCCTAACGACACACCCGAATAAGTTTCCCCAATGATCTGCGTAGGGGCCGATAGGTATAACAAGGTCACCTCTACCGGGTACAAAGTCGACCTCGACCGACCGGTTTTGATTCTCGGCCACCGCATCAAGTAATTTCAGGCAGCGGGTCTTCTCCCGGGTATTCTGCCTGCCGGCTCTCCTCCCGCCCAAATTGGGCTTTTTCTTTCCTTTTCCTGCAAAATCAAGTGAGTGATAAAGTCATAAAAGTTAAGGCAAACAAGTTAAATATGTGTATCAAATTTGTATTACAATAATCCAGAAATTCTTACCCCGGTTGACGAAGCAACCCCCACAACCGAATGATGGAGGACGTGGACGTGAAGGATCCTCGCCACCACCGTCCCCGCCGTGGCCCCGTGCAACATCAGTCATCTGTATACAAGTACAATTAGCATAACATGTAGAAATTCATGAACAAAATAATACAAGCATGCACAAATCTAAATATCAAAATAAATTTACACATTTAAACAATCCACAACAATTTCATTCATTCATTCATTCAAATATATAAGTGTATTTTACAAGTTACAACAAAAAGTTAATCTTCTTCGTCACTAGAATAAAATTTCTCAACACCATCATCATCTTTGATGAGGTCTTCAACATCAGAATCTGCTAAATCATGAGGAAGGGGGTCTTCATCATCATCGTCTTCATTAGGAACATCATCGTTATCTGGCGGTGCGTCAACCTCTGTTGATTCACCATCTATATGCAAATCTATATAGAAGGTGTAATTACCGAAGTCATTCCCACTAGTAGAAGGTGGGAGATGACTAGTAGAAGGTTGGAGATCACTAGTAGAAGGTGGGAGATCAGATGAGTTGTCCAAATGTATAATATCAGGTTCGTTCTCTACCACGATTACACCGTTGTTCAAAAACTTTTTATGATTAACATGTTCGACGACCTTCACGTTGGGTTTGGCTGGATCTACAAGGTAGAAGACTTGTTTGACTTGTGTTGCGAGGATGTATTGTTCACTTTTCCACGCCTCACCAGAGCCGACGATTTGTGTCATTCCGTTTCTAACGATAAGTTTCTTGACTCTACCAACGGTGTTGCGAGTGTCGAACCACTTAACTTTGAACAACGCAACTTTAAACGACAAATAGTCAAACTCGAGGATTTCTTGAAGCCGACCATAAGTGTTAGTTTTCCCGTCAGGATCAGTCGAATAAACGCCGCTATTTTGAGTTACGCGACGTTCATCGCGGCTCTGCACGACATACCTCACACCATCTACTACGCAACAGTTTACTGACATTGGAGCCCTTAATGGTCCATTAGCCAAAGCGAATAACTCGCTGGTTGGGCTAAACTCTGGGTCTTGGGGATTTTGTGCGTGACGTTCAAAGATCTATGAAGAAGATAGGATTAGATAGAAAACTAAAAATATGATATTGTTATTTTTACACTTAAGTACACAAAATAAGTGTTAGTTTACCAGCGTCTTAAACCAGTGGGGGAATTCTTCTAGCTTGTCTTTTTCTGGAAATAACCTGAAAAACGTTCATGCTATTAGAATAAGTCGTCGAAATGATAAGTTAAGAAAAAAAAGTTACAAAATTAAAAAACGCGTACCTCCGGAACTGGTCTTGGTACGTGTCGATCTCAGGACTGTTGTTAAGTACATACCATCTCACTTTCTTGTACTCGTCGGTAGGAAAATGAGGAAAGGACAGTAAACCAATCGGCTTGCATACCGATCGGAACACCTGAAACTTACACGTTGAGGGAGGGGGGTCCACATTACGATCGGGACGATTAAATTTCGTGGTAACACCCCGAAAATATTGAGAACTTATAGTCAATGCTTCTTCTGCAACATAACCCTCCGCGATCGAACCTTCCGGCTTAGCTTTATTTCTTACATAACCTTTTAGCTTCTTCATGAATCTTTCAAATGGATACATCCACCGGGGTTGAATAGGCCCGCCTTCAAGAGCCTCTAGAGCTAAATGGATGGGCAAGTGAATCATAATGTCAAAGAAAGCAGGAGGATATATGCGCTCAAGCTCGCATAGAATTTCAACCACCTTGACCGAAGCTTTCAACATGTCCTCCTCCATCAAAGTTGTAGAGCAGAGTTGCTTAAACAAGGAACACAGTGCAATTATTGGTTTTGCAATATGTTCTGGCAAGTAATTTTGAAGTCCATAAGGAAGTAAACGTTGCATCATTATATGACAGTCATGAGACTTCAGGCCCGTTATATTTGTATCATTATCGGTCACTTTGTGCTTGAAGCATGATCCGAACCCATCTGGTAGTTTAACACTTTTGATGTACTGACAAAACTTTTTTTGGTTCTCTGGTGTTAAAGAATACGCAGCCTGGGGCTTCACAGTCTTCCCCTTGTGGTTTACGGTTAGCCACAAAGGTCTTCGAATGCCCATCTTTTTCAAGTCTTGTCTTGCTTTTGCGGTGTCTTTACTTTTGTCATTCATTAACAAAATGTTCAAGATGGCCTCCAACACATTTTTTTTGATATGCATGATGTCTAAATTGTGTCTTAGTGAAATAAAAGGCCAATACTCAAGCTCGTAAAAAATAGACCGTTTAGTCCAGTTAAGCTCGACTGTAACATTGCGGGAAATCTTCACACCCCCATGTTTCGGATGTTTACCCGGCTTACGCCTTAGCAATCTAGCATGTTGCGCTTCGATTACATGCGGTTGATTATAATCTTTAGGTGGATCTTTCTGTTCAGTTTGGCCATTGAAGTCAACACGTGAACTCCTCCATTTATGGGGCTTCTTTAACCATCTTCTATGGCCAACATAAGCTATTTTGCTTGTGACAGGAATAGATGGAGTTTCTAGGTTACATGTAGGGCATGCATAGTAACCTTGCCCACTCCACCCAGACAAACTACTTCGAGCAGGAAAATCATTTATAGTCCATAAAAGCATCGCTCTCATCTTGAACTGCTTTTGTGAAATAATGTCTGTAGTATCAACACCGTTCTTGTGTCACAAAGTCTTCAGGTCTTTAATCAAAGGCTGCAAGTAAATATCAATGTCCTTGCCCGGGGATTTAGGGCCAGGAATTAACAACGTCAGCATAAAGTTACTTTCTTTCATACATAACCAAGGAGGCAGATTGTATGTTGTCAATACAACCGGCCACATGCTGTAGCTCTGACTAAGGTTGCCGAACGGATTGAAACCATCAGCACACAACCCTAGTCGAACATTTCTTGGTTCTGCTGCAAACTCTGGATACTTCAAGTCAAACTTCTTCCAAGCCGCGCCATCAACCGGGTGTTGCATCTTACCAGGCTCCGCACACTTTCCAGTAGCATGCCAAGTCATGTCTTTTGCAGTGTGTCTAGACTTGTACAAACGTTGTAGTCTAGGAATGATCGGAAAGTAACGCAACACCTTCCTAGGAACTTTCTTCCCCGGTGTGTTAGTGTCTTTCCATCTACTCATTTTACACACCGGACAGAATTGCAGATTCGTATTATCCTCCCAAAACAAGCAGCAGTCGTGTTCACAAGCATGTATCGACTCGTAACCTAACCCGATCGTTTTAAATGTCTTCTTTATTTCATAGTAGTTCAGTGGGAACTTGAATCCTTTACTATCGGGTAACATATATCGGAGAAACTCTAATATTTCATTGAATAAAGAATCTGTCATTTTTCCTTTAGCCTTAAAATAGGTAAATTTTGCCATAAAGTCTAGTCGAGACACATGTTCACAACCATCATACATCGCCTCGTTGGCAATTGCATACAACTCTTCAAACTCGGTACGAGTGGCTTGAGGCGGTTGAGTCGGTTGGTTACTAGTCTCACCAATATTATCTCCTTGTGTTGGTTCATTCGAAGGAATATAGCTAAAATCATTGAGTAACGCTGTCATGTCACTCATCATAGGTTCTCCTAGGTTATCTATCACTGGCGCACGTGGAGCCGGTTCACCGTGTTTGAGCCATGTGGTATAAAGTGGGTCCCACCCGTTTATAGAAATTTCCATTCCAATCCCATCGATGGGTTTCCATAATACATTTCGACATTTTTTGCATGGACATCTAATTTTCCCCGCAGAATTCACTAACGGCCGGCAATGATTGACGAACTTTGTAAGACCGTCATTAAATTCTTTGGAAAGTTTCGGTTTGTTTATCCAACTCTTATCAGCGAATACCATAACTGCGTTTTATCCGTATATTTAGTTATTATTACATGGAAGGCAATTATGGAAAGCAATCCTAGATGTTTTGTTAACCTAGTGCAACTATGGAAGGCAATCCTAACCCACTCTTTGATGCTTCGTCTCATATATGAATGCGTATAACCGATTTACTATTTGAGAAAATTTCGGCAGCATCTCCCCTCAACTCCCCAAATATGTGTTTAAAGACATATTCGTAGGAGTAAAGGAGAAACACTGTCGAAATCATCTCAAATAGTAAACCAGTTATACGCATTCATATCCTAAATGAGACAAAACAATCAAAAAGCAGTCCCAAACAGGGGACTTTCCGAAGTTAATTCCTATTAAATTAACTTCGGACGGGTTTTCTATAGGTTGATCAATTTCAGACGGGAATTTTCTGAAATTAATCGCTAAAATCCTAAAACATTCCTAAGGTTTAATTCAATAAAACATTTATATCAAACAGCTTATTCTGATAAGTTTTATCAGAATAAGTTGTTTTCAAACAGCTTATCCTGATAACATTCCTGATAAGCTGTTTGAAAACAGTTTATTCGGATAAGCTGTTTGAAAACAGCTTATCCTGATAAGCTTATCAGAATAAGCTGTTTTCAAACAGCTTATTCCGCTAAGCTTATCGGGATAAGCTGTTTCAAACATCTTACCCTGATAAGCTTATCAGGATAAGCTGTTTGAAAACAGCTTATTCGGATAAGCTTATTAGGATAAGCTGTTTTCAAACAACTTATTCTGATAAGCTTATCGGGATAAGCTGTTTCAAACAGCTTATCCTGATAAGCTTATCAGGATAAGCTGTTTAAAAACAGTTTATTCGGATAAGCCGATAAGCAACATAACGATTGTTTGGGTTTGCGTTTTTTACAGTTAACGAGTGTTTGGATTTACGTTTAATTAAAAAAACTAGTTTATAAATCCCCAACGACATGTCGCTGGGGAAACCAAAATGATAAAAATAAGTAAATAAGTGTTATCAGTTAGAATTAAAAAAACATACTGTTAGTTGTGGTGGTCACTTGTGGTTGGCTGTGGTCGGTCGTTGTCGGCTGCGCTGTCGGCTGTGGTCGGCTGTGGTCGGCTGTGGTCGGCTGTGGTCGGCTGCGGTCGGCTGTGGTCGGCTGCGGTCGGCTGCGGTCGGCTGCGGTCGGCTGCGGTCGGCTACAATAACATAAAACATTAATTAAAAAAAACCATTCAATTAAAAAAACTATAAATTTATATAAAAAACAATTGAATTAAAAAAACCAAAACCTTTAATTTATATAAACATAAAATGAAAGACAAAACCTTTAATTATAGCTAGTGGTGGTGGTGTGGGTGATTCATAGTGGTGACCGGTGGGATGATTCGCAGTGGTGATGGTGGGGTGATGGAGATGGATATGGGTGATGGTGGTGGTGATTAGCAGTGGTGACTGGTGAGGGTGATGGAGATGGGTGGGGGTTTTACGCAGATGGGGATGACGGTGGTGATGATTGGTGGTGTAAATGGTGGTGATATTGGTGGTGTAAATGGTGGTGATATTGGTGGTGTAAATGGTGGTGTAAATGGTGGTGTAAATGGGCTGTAGTGATGGTGTTTTACGCAGAGAAGAGAAAGAGATGGGTTTGGGAGATAAGTGATGTTTCTGTAAATCGTTGAGGATAAGGTCTGGTGAAAACTTTCCCCAGCGACATGTCGCTGGGGAAAACTTCCTTTTCTTGACGAACTTTTCCCCAGCGACATGTCGCTGGGGAAAGTTTAGAATTTGTCGTTTTGCGCAGCTGGTTTAATAAACGTTGGATATTAACGAAACTTACCCCAGCGACATGTCGCTGGGGAAACCCTTATTTTGTCGGTTTGTGAAAGAAGCGCGTTAATGAAATTTTTTGGAGGGATTTCTAAAATTGGTCAACGAAACTTACCCCAGCGACATGTCGCTGGGGAAACTTTTTTAACTATTCATGATATTTACTTTTAAATGATTAATAATAATAATTTTATATAATTGTATTATTATAATTTTATATAATTATAAATAATAAGTTTTACATAATTGTATATTTTACTTTTTATATAATTATATATTTTTATATAAGATATTTATGTAAATTAGTTTTAAATGATTGATAATAATACGTTTTATATAATTATATATTTATATAATAAGTTTGATTGATAATAATACGTTTTAAATGATTAATAATAATAATTTTATATAATTGTATTATTATAATTTTATATCATTAAAAATAATAAGTTTTATATAATTGTATATTTTACTTTTATATAATTAAAAATAATAAGTTTTATATAATTATATATTTTTTATATAATGTATTTATGTAAATTAGTTTTAAATGATTGATAATAATACGTTTTATATAATTATATATTTATATAATAAGTAGAGGTTCAATGTATTAGATAGGGTTCATCATTAGAGGTTCAATGTATTAGATAGGGTTCATCATTAGAGGTTCAATGTATTAGATAGGGTTCATCATTAGAGGTTCAATGTATTAGATAGGGTTCATCATTAGAGGTTCAATGTATTAGATAGGGTTCATCATTATAGGTTCAACGTATTAGATAGGGTTCATCATTATAGGTTCAATGTATTAGATAGGGTTCATCATTATAGGTTCAACGTATTAGACAGGGTTCAGCTTTAGAGGTTCAATGTATTAGATAGGGTTCATCATTAGAGGTTCAATGTATTAGATAGGGTTCATCATTAGAGGTTCAATGTATTAGATAGGGTTCATCATTAGAGGTTCAATGTATTAGATAGGGTTCATCATTATAGGTTCAACGTATTAGATAGGGTTCATCATTATAGGTTCAACGTATTAGATAGGGTTCATCATTATAGGTTCAATGTATTAGATAGGGTTCATCATTATAGGTTCAATGTATTAGATAGGGTTCATCATTAGAGGTTCAATGTATTAGATAGGGTTCATCATTAGAGGTTCAATGTATTAGATAGGGTTCATCATTAGAGGTTCAATGTATTAGATAGGGTTCATCATTAGAGGTTCAATGTATTAGATAGGGTTCATCATTAGAGGTTCAATGTATTAGATAGGGTTCATCATTATAGGTTCAACGTATTAGATAGGGTTCATCATTATAGGTTCAATGTATTAGATAGGGTTCATCATTATAGGTTCAACGTATTAGATAGGGTTCAGCTTTAGAGGTTCAATGTATTAGATAGGGTTCATCATTAGAGGTTCAATGTATTAGATAGGGTTCATCATTAGAGGTTCAATGTATTAGATAGGGTTCATCATTAGAGGTTCAATGTATTAGATAGGGTTCATCATTATAGGTTCAACGTATTAGATAGGGTTCATCATTATAGGTTCAATGTATTAGATAGGGTTCATCATTATAGGTTCAATGTATTAGATAGGGTTCATCATTAGAGGTTCAATGTCTTAGATAGGTTTCAACAGTAGAGGTTCATTGAATTAGATAGGGTTCATCATTATAGGTTCAACGTATTAGATAGGGTTCAGCTTTAGAGGTTCAACGTATTAGATAGGGTTCATCATTAGAGGTTCAATGTATTAGATAGGGTTCATCATTAGAGGTTCAATGTATTAGATAGGGTTCATCATTATAGGTTCAACGTATTAGATAGGGTTCATCATTAGAGGTTCAATATATTAGATAGGGTTCATCATTAGAGGTTCAATGTATTAGATAGGGTTCAGCTTTAGAGGTTCAACGTATTAGATAGGGTTCATCATTAGAGGTTCAATGTATTAGATAGGGTTCATCATTAGAGGTTCAATGTATTAGATAGGGTTCATCATTAGAGGTTCAATGTATTAGATAGGTTTCAACAGTAGAGGTTCATTGAATTAGATAGGGTTCATCATTATAGGTTCAACGTATTAGATAGGGTTCAGCTTTAGAGGTTCAACGTATTAGATAGGGTTCATCATTAGAGGTTCAATGTATTAGATAGGGTTCATCATTAGAGGTTCAATGTATTAGATAGGGTTCATCATTATAGGTTCAACGTATTAGATAGGGTTTATCATTATAGGTTCAACGTATTAGATAGGGTTCATCATTAGAGGTTCAATGTATTAGATAGGGTTCATCATTAGAGGTTCAATGTATTAGATAGGGTTCATCATTAGAGGTTCAATGTATTAGATAGGGTTCATCATTATAGGTTCAATGTATTAGATAGGGTTCATCATTATAGGTTCAACGTATTAGATAGGGTTCATCATTATAGGTTCAATGTATTAGATAGGGTTCATCATTATAGGTTCAACGTATTAGATAGGGTTCATCATTATAGGTTCAATGTATTAGATAGGGTTCATCATTATAGGTTCAATGTATTAGATAGGGTTCATCATTAGAGGTTCAATGTATTAGATAGGGTTCATCATTATAGGTTCAACGTATTAGATAGGGTTCAGCTTTAGAGGTTCAATGTATTAGATAGGGTTCATCATTAGAGGTTCAATGTATTAGATAGGGTTCATCATTATAGGTTCAACGTATTAGATAGGGTTCATCATTATAGGTTCAATGTATTAGATAGGGTTCATCATTATAGGTTCAACGTATTAGATAGGGTTCAGCTTTAGAGGTTCAATGTATTAGATAGGGTTCATCATTATAGGTTCAATGTATTAGATAGGGTTCATCATTAGAGGTTCAATGTATTAGATAGGGTTCATCATTATAGGTTCAACGTATTAGATAGGGTTCATCATTAGAGGTTCAATGTATTAGATAGGGTTCATCATTATAGGTTCAATGTATTAGATAGGGTTCATCATTATAGGTTCAACGTATTAGATAGGGTTTATCATTATAGGTTCAACGTATTAGATAGGGTTCATCATTAGAGGTTCAATGTATTAGATAGGGTTCATCATTAGAGGTTCAATGTATTAGATAGGGTTCAGCTTTAGAGGTTCAACGTATTAGATAGGGTTCATCATTAGAGGTTCAATGTATTAGATAGGGTTCATCATTAGAGGTTCAATGTATTAGATAGGGTTCATCATTAGAGGTTCAATGTATTAGATAGGTTTCAACAGTAGAGGTTCATTGAATTAGATAGGGTTCATCATTATAGGTTCAACGTATTAGATAGGGTTCAGCTTTAGAGGTTCAACGTATTAGATAGGGTTCATCATTAGAGGTTCAATGTATTAGATAGGGTTCATCATTATAGGTTCAATGTATTAGATAGGGTTCATCATTAGAGGTTCAATGTATTAGATAGGGTTCATCATTATAGGTTCAACGTATTAGATAGGGTTCAGCTTTAGAGGTTCAACGTATTAGATAGGGTTCATCATTAGAGGTTCAATGTATTGGAGGGAAAACATTGGAGGGAAAACATTGGAGGGAAAACATTGGAGGGAAAATGTTAACAATTTCCCTCACTTTTTAGCATAAAAAGAGAACCACACACACTCCTTATCATCACAACCACCAGCAGATTACACACACTTATCATCATAAACAAATTGTTATTATGTACATGTTGAAGCATGAAGCTTTTCCGTGCAGGTGTGGACATGGAGATGTAGTTCTTCGAGAATCGTGGACAACTAAAAACTTTGGTAGACTGTACTATGCTTGTCCACGTTCACGGGTTCAACCTCCAGTTTCATATGGATGCAAATTTTTTTTATGGAAAGACGAACGCGTCCAACTACTAATCAAATCTCTTGGAGGTTCAATGAGCTTTTCTCCTCCAAGCTCTTCTTCAAGACCTTCAACGAACTTTTCTCCTCCAAGCTCTTCTACCAGACCTTCAACGATTCCAATTTCTTCTCCAAGCTCTTCAGCGTGTGCAAACTGTGTGCGCTTGAATGGAATGATAATGGTACTTGAGCGTACGATAGAGTTGTACCGCAACTCCGATAGGCACACATTGGATTCAGCTGCACTACTTCACGAACTTTACGATGACATGGGGAACATTTGTTTGAACTAGTTTATGATGTATCTGTTTTCGTGTTTATGAGTCTATTATCGGTTTAATATCCATGTTTAATTAAGCGCGTGTTTAAGTGTCAGTGTAGAATAAAGTTAGGTTTAGGCGTGTCTGTTTGTAAGCCTCAATGAATGTTAACAATTTTTAATTAATATTAACAATGAATGTTAACAATTATCAGTGAATGTTAACTTTTGGCGGGCAAAATTTTGGCCGGAAAACATTGGCGGGAAAACATTAGCGGGAAAATTAACCATTTGTCTCACTTTTTTTTATCATAAAAAGAGATACTATTTTAAATTTTAATAACTTTATTTTTTAATATATATATATTATATTTACTAAAATATTATATAAAGATTACACATTTTCTGAAAATTGGTGGTCAAATAGAAGTCAACGTTTCCCCAGCGACATGTCACTGGGGAAAATTTTGTTACTTTTTTGTAAAATAGGCGCGTTAACTTAATATCTTTTGGAGGGAATCCTAAAAGTTTCCCCAGCGACATGTCGCTGGGGAAAATCTTTGGCATAAATTAAACAACGCATTAACGCTAATCACTTGGATTAGACGTGGCAGAAAGTTTCCCCAGCGACATGTCGCTGGGGAAAAGTTGGCGGGTTAATCTCCCGCTTGCATTAATTGTGAAGTAGTTTGGTCAAAATTCAGTCAACTTTTCCCCCAGCGACATGTCGCTGGGGAAAATTTGCTTTGCTTTTTGGTCAAAATTTTTTCGAGAAAGTTTGCCACGTCAGAAAGTTTTTGTCGTTTAGCGAATTTTCCCAAGCGACATCGTGTCGCTGGGGAAAACCCCGATGGGGAAGGGCTGGATTGTTGTAGTGAATTCCTGGAATACACATACTTCGTATAATATTTGAGTATAATCAGTTTTTAATTTATACGAGTAATTCATAGTATCATATTTGCTTCGTTTTTAATTTTCATTTGTTTTATAAAGCAAATCAGAAACACTCAGTGATATTACATGTTGTCGATCTACGCCTTTCTCTCAGTTAGAACTCAATTAAATGGTTGAAGAGCACCCCACATTCACATAGATTCTGTTAAGCCAAAGATCGATCTGTTGGTATATATTGTTAGTAGTTAAGTACTGTTATTAATTACAGTATAATTTGTAATCATCTGTCCAGAATTTTACTATCACTCTCATTTTCGTAAACAAAACAATTAAGCATATAAATTTTAACAACTTTCATTAGCATCAGAAATCGAAATAAATTTAATCAAGAATTTCCACATCATTAACATTATAAATCAAAAGAGAGTACTATAATAATATATGTAAATAAAAACCCTAGGTTAAGACTCAAAACCCTAGTTGTAATTCTTTTGCTGCCAAGATTAACTCGCTTCTAATCCTAATCCGCACATCTTCCTCTTCCTTACTTCGCTGTAGTTCCATCACTGTCAACACCGATTCATGACTCTCCAAATCACTCTCTACATTCCCCATTGCCGTCTCTTCCTGGAACAGCCCCTCTTTCCTGTGCTTTCGCATGTGTCCGCCCAATGCTTGTCCAGAGTCAAACTCTTTCGGACACATCTTGCAGCGATGTAAACCAGAAGAAGTAGGGATGACACCAGTAAGACCTAACAAACATAACGCAGCATCATAATCTGCACTAGGTTTAATCTTTTTATGGACCCCTTGATGACCACCAAGCGCTTGATAAGATTTGAATCTTTTTTTGCATGTCTTGCATTCGTGCGCATAATCACTGTCTGGAAAACCGGAGTTTTCTTCAAGATGTTTACTTGTATCACTTTGTTTCTTCATCTCGGTTGTCATCGCTTTGTGTGTTTTCGAGGTTGAGAAGTCTTAAAATTTAGTGTGTGTGTGTGTGTGTTTTTGAAGGATGAAGAAGTACTGAAGTCGTGTGTTGTGTGTGTGTGCGTGTGGGAAGTATGTGTAATGAGATGGAGTAGATTAAAGGCGTATATTAGTATATAATTTATAAAGAGACTACTTAGTGTGTATGTGTTTGTGTGTGAGACAGAGAGATAATAGGCTAAAAGAACGCTAAGTTAAAAAGGAAAGTGAATATTTTTAGTTTGTGATATATCGTATCGTGCGTGCATAGCAAGTAATGAAGGCAAAGCCCAATTAACGAGTGATAGCTAGGAGGATTCAAGGACACGGGTAAATTTCTTGTTTTGCAAAGGAAAATTTATGGGAATTCCTTCAAATGCAGGACATAAAATATAATATTCATAGCGTGGCTAAATGTATATGCTCTAACTTTTTATGTTTTATTAGAATAGCATTATACTCGTATAATATGTAATTTTTTTTCTTCATCATACTAATGTTAAACTATAAAAATTTGAATTAAAATAAAATAAACTCACGAAACTAAAAAAACAAAAAGATCATAAAAGTACATCAAAATGAATATTGAATCAAAAGAGTAAAAAATTTATAAAAGAGTAAACTGCAAATTTTATCCCCTGCCACAAACTTGTGATTTTCGTGCGAAAAACCCATGAGACGTTAAATACTAACTTTCCACCGTTAACCCTCGTTATCTCCCTCGTGTGCCATGCACGTGAAAACATTTTCATCCTTTAGTGTCGCCCCATTCACAACAGCCCCTCCTCCACCTTTCATTCTGTGAAAATTGTTCCCAAAACTTATTTTTCCGCCATTAAAAGCACTAGACAACACTTCGTCTGAGAGAGGATCAAAATGAATTCACCACAAGATCATGACTGGGTATTATCACTTGATATAGACGATTCGGATCTCCAACTGACCCCTTTTATTCGTCCTTGTAACAATAGCCAACATAATGTTACGACAACCACTACCACCGAAACCCAATGTTGATAATTATGATGAAACCCCGGTTAGAACAACCACCACCACCACCGAAACCATAGTTTTATCGCAAAACCCTAATGTTGATAATTATGATGAAAACCCGGTTAGGACAACTACCACCACAAAAACTGTGGTTTCATTGCATAACCCCAATGTTGATAATTGTGTCTAAAGCCCGGTTAGGACAACCACCACCACCAAAACTTTGGTTTCATTGCATAACCTCAATGTTGATAAATTAGATGCAAAAACGGTTAGGATAATACCAGGTTTCATTGGTATTGTTCAAGCAACCAAAATCCATAAAGTAGCGGATAGCCGGGAATGTGGCTAGGAGTTTGTGATGTCGACACAAGAGGATATTAGGAAAGTTATTGAGGATGTTGACGAGGATGAAGATTTTAGTCATAGCTCGTGGGTTCGCGCGATAGAGTTTGTGAATATTAATGGGGGTATTGTGAGTGTGTGTTTAGCCAATATCAAGAACTTTCTTTAGAATAAAAAACTTGAGTAGGTGATTGCGATAATCAAGTCTTGTACTCGTAATACATTGGGTGTAGCAGAAAAACTTAAAGACCTTTCGGGGTCTCTTTCTGGTACAATTCATTACAAAGTCCTTGCCGTAGAGGGTTTTAAAAAAGATAAGACTATAGGAGCTTCTTTAATTCTTTGTAATGTCTTGGTGTTTACTCTTAAACCATCCATCCATCCATTATCCTAATATTACTAACAGAAACCTAGTAAAGATTTTCAGGAACGATAACTTTATTGGAAATGGTAGTTGTGTAGGTGGTATTATAAGTTGAGTCATATACTATGAATCATTTGTTGGTTACAAATAAAATGAAAAGGGTCGTTTTATTAATTGTTGTAGTTGGTAGTTGGTTGTTGTTTACTTGTTTACAAACTCCATGTTTGTTCCTCTCTTTGATTTAAAATTTTTTGCCGCTACTTAAAAAGTTTTTTGTATTGTGCTTTGTTGCTACTTAAGTGCTGTTTGGATCCTTGGTTAACAAGCTTGGAAAATTTTTTCAACTATCCTTATGCACCATATGTCTTTATGCACCTCCTCAAGTTGAGCAGTATCTAAGTTAGATACCCTCTTAATACATTATCTATATGTATTGATGCTTGGTTCAATATGCTATGTTTTAGCATGAAAGTAGACATGTATTCAGTCTCAGTTGAGCTTCTAGACACAAGACATTTTTTCTTTGATTTCCAGTATACAGGTGAATCTCCAAAAAATATACAGTACCACAATCAGAAGCACAATAAGCAGTGATCATTAGATCATCAAGATAGGCCAAATTGGTTAGCAATTATTATAATCAAATTGGTACCCAAAAGAAAACAACTTTATAGAAAGTTGACTTAAAAAAGTCAAAAATCTAAAAAGTGAACACCATACAACCCAAATGTAAAAAGAGTAAACCAACATCTAAACTTGGTACAAATGATGACAAGACAACATATTATTCATTTTTACATTAACTTTTTAGCATTTTCCAAGTTCCTAATTCACATTTTTTCCCATGTGCTCACTGATGCAGGCCCTAAGATAAGATTCCTTAATGTAGGTTGCCGTTTTTCTAGAATCTAAGCTTGTTCAATGAAATTGGACATCAATTTAGCTTTATAACTGTTAGAAGTTCAACATGGTTGAACTAGTTCATTGATGTGATGCTTTTTAGTGTCAGTTATTATTACTTCTACAATTAGATATGATTTTCTTCTTAAAAACTTTTTCTAAAGTAAATTTCTACGACAATAGGTTTACTTTTCTTCAATAGCATACGTTCTTTTGCTGCTTGAAAAATCTTGTTGGGAATAAAATTAGTGCTAGTTGTATTTTGTATTACCAGTATTTTTTTTGGAAACGGCTGGTTATATATAACAAAAACAAAAAAAACCAAGCCAAACAGACCTTGGCAAGGCTTTACACGCAGAAATCAAAGACAAAAAATGGAACACCCAACGAGATACCTGGGATGGCCCAATCAACCTATACTACGAACTTTTAACTAAGAAATAACATACAACAACCACAACATTGTTAGACAACACCAACACTAACAAACACAACCCAATCACTCCTCCACTCATACGACCTCTAAACATGAATCAACTAGGTAGATAGTAGCCGCTTGAATCACGTCTCCGACTCTAAATTCTTGAAGCATTCCAGAGGATTGAAAACCCACACACCTTTCTTAGATCTCCTAGACATCCACTCATAGCAATTTAGTTGAATCTCCTGGAAAATCTTATTAGCGTTGTGGACTTTTGATTTAAACACATGCTCATTACGAAACTGTCATAACAAGTAACACATGATCCAGACAGTAGCTTGCCACCTTAGTTTAATTGTATTATAAGTATTAATTTTATTAATACTGGTAGTTATATTTTTAATGTTGGTAGTGTCTGGTCAAATATGACCAAAGTAGTCATGATCAAAGACTAATGATGTCAAAGATATTAATATTGCTTGGAAGATAAAGGCTGAAGAAGCGTAAGTTATCTATAGAAGATATTGTGCATATATCTTCTAAGTTTAAATTATTCATTTTGATCTTTATATTGTAAAATGACTCCTTGTATTATAAAAGGATATCCCAGGGTTAGGTGTTTAATCACTTTTCCTCTATGATTTATACTTTAAGATTCTGTAACTATAATACTTTTCTATGAAGTATTCGTATTATTTCAATAGTATTGAAGTGTTTGGTTTAAATACTTTGTTCAGTTTCACCTTACATCATATAAACAATCTTCATAGTATCAAAGAGAAGATTCCACATATACTTTGATATTAACTTAAAGTTTCTAATAAGACTAGATAGAACTTGTTCTATTTAGTCTAAGTCTACAAGCTAGATTTGAACAGTCACAGAGATCAACAAGTGGTATCACAGTTTGTTGAGAAGATTTGATCTTGAAGATTACTAAAGACTCTTTTTAACTAAAGAGATGGATTCAGAATTTGCACAACCAAACACAATGAGCAAGGTTCCAGTCTTCAAACAAGGAGAGTTTGAATAATGGAGGTTCATATTTACTTAGTTTGTGCAGATGTATAACTCGAATTTGTGGGAATTCATTGCCCATGGAAATACTCATACCAAGCCTGCTGCTACTACATCTGATGGTAAACCACAAGAAATTACTAATGATGAAAAAAATAAAGGACTAATGATATGAAGGCCAAGAGCATTGTTATACTGGCCATACCTAATAAGTATATTCTTGCTTTCCAACAGCATGATGATGCAAAGTCCATGTTTGATGTTTTTGTGTTAAGGTTTGGTGGTAATAACTTCACTAAGAAAGCATTATTGAAGTCAATGTTTGAGAACTTCAAGGGGTTGTGAGCAAACTCATAACTTTAGGAGGAAAGACTAAGCATGAGGATATAAATGCAAAGTTCCTTAGAAGCATGCTTGTAGAGATGGATACGGAGGTGTCTATCTGGGGAAACAAGGATGATACTGATAAAGTCAATATTGATGACATTTACAATTACTTCAAACTGGTTGAACAGAAACTCAATAAAAAGGTTGGGTCAACCTATAATACGACTAACTTGGCGTTTGTTTCAAGTCTAAGTTATAGTGATAAGGTAAATACTGGTAACATTCATAATGCTGGTAGTACATATTTTAATTCTTGTAATACATCCTCTAGTTCTTGTGATGTTTCTACTAACACTGCAGGGATGAATGATGGCACAATCTATGCATTTTTGTCCAACTATGAGAATATAACAGAGATTATTGTTGATGATCTTCATCGGCTTAGTGATGATGATTTAGAAGAACTTGAGATCAAGAATAGCTTGCCTTCCTAAGCATGAGAGCAAGAAGGTTTCTTAAAAGAACAGAGAAGCATATTACTCTTAATAATGGTGACAAAGTTGGGTTTGACAAGTCTAAGATGGATTGCTACAACTGCCACAAGAAGGGACACTTTGCAAGGGAGTGTAGAAATCCAAGAAGTTAGGAGAACATGAGCAAGCCTCAAGACAAAAAGATAATGTTGAAGAGCCTTCTAAAAAGGAATTGATAAATATTGATGGAGTGGCAACTAGCTGAAAATTCATGGACGGTGAGGAGCCTATCACAACATGGATCTCATAGCATTTTCAGACTCATAAGTTATTTTTAATAAAAGTTTTACTAGAGAATGTCTGAAAAACTACGAGGAACTTCAAAAATATAACAATGGAATTAAAAGAAACCATGATACATCCAAAGGCAATATTTTTAGTTATAAAGGAGGTGTCAATTTGTTAGAAGAACAGATAGAATGCTAAAAGGAACATGCATTGGATTTTTAAGATTATATCATTCTTTTAAACAGAGAGATAGCAAGTCAGGCTCTTGATATTACTGAGCTTACATCTAAACTAGAAACTAGTAAAAATGAAAATGAAGTTAAGTTCAATAGTTTTGATGGTGCAACTAAAATCCTATAGAAGATGATTGATAGTCAGGTTCGTGACAAATGCAAGTGGGGACTAGGATACAATAGTGATTACCACACTGTTGAGCCCCCTCTTGTGTACTTTTCTCCTATAAAATATTTTTCATACACTGGTTTTCCAGAATTTCAAACGAAGGAACTTGAATTTGTGCCAATCATGTTTGAGCACAAAAAGGAAAGTGACGACACTGCTTCTTCAAGTAAATCTTGTGTTGATATTTCACAAGGTACACCAACTGGTAGTACTAGTGTTGATATTAAGACTGAGGATTTAACATATGAGCTTGGTAGTTTAAATAGCCTAAACTCTCAACTACTACTAAGATAGAAGAGAAAGCAATATTTGAAAAGGCTGGAAAATTGAATCTCAATGCCCCTAAATACCAACCTGTTAGAAAGTCTGTTAAATATGTTGAAATGTACATAACTAACAAACCAAGTGGGAACCAGAAAATTTGGAACAATCAAAAGTTTCAATAAAAAAATGCAATAAATCTTGCTATATGTGTGGCGGTTTTGATCATTTACAGGCACATTGTAGGAGGAATCAGAGAAAGGGGTGGGATATTGGAACAAACCTGATGTAGTGAATAAACGAGATAACACAAATTAAATCTTTGATTCCTAAGAATGCCAGAAACAACCTTCCAACTATCGTTGATTCCAACGAATACCGATAATCAGGCAAACTCCAACAATCGTTGATTCAATGAATACCGTTTAGTAAGAGTATCTTAGCAAACCGCCAAGAACAAAACAAACGCTTTTATTTTCAAAACTCAAAGTTATCTCCAAATATAAATAAAGCCTCCTGCTTATAGAAAAACTAAAGACCTTTCGCTTCCATTAATTTATTACTTCCTAATGACAATTGATGATGATTTGACCTTTCTTATTCTCTAAATTTAAAACTGCTCATATATTAAATATTGTTTTCTAATCACAACTTATTTCATTCTCCCCGCATCATTCTTCCCGACTTGAAAAAACTCGTCCTCGAGTTTACTTCACTCGTACCTTATACTCGTAGCATCCAATTTTGTATCCGCTACAGCAAAATCCCTTTCTTTATAATGACTCGACCTCGAATCTTGATTATCTTAAAACCAAAACTATCGACCATGGGTTTAGCTTTTAAATACCCTTCTTGATATTTTATGCCAATCAAAATACTAATCTCGACCAAATTACCTTTTTGCCACCAAATTACATCATGAAGGTTTGAATATATGATTTTTGAAAAATCAACACTTACACTAGTCTGGATCATTAAAGAGTAATGATCAACAATTATGATACTTTCGACGTTGTCTTCCTCCCCACGCAAAACAACACCCAAAAATGACATATTATTTTCACCCTCTTGAAAAGTTGGGTGATTGTCAACAAATCTTTTCCTAACATCTCCACTCACAATCTTTTCTTTATATGGATCATCATCAAATATTGGAGGTCCTTCATAATCGTCACCTTCTCAACCATAAGTTTTCCATTCATCAGAACGTGAACCATCACCCTCGAAAAACGGATATTCTAACTCTTCACCTTCACTTATCCATGAAAACATCTTAATCAGGAACTTCGGCTATGATACCAACTGATGTAGTAAATAAACGAGATAACAAAAATTGAATCTGTTGATTCCTAAGAATGCCAGAAACAACCTTCCAACTATTGTTGATTCTAACGAATACCGATAATCAGGCAAACTCCAACAATCATTGATTCAACGAATACTGATTATTAAGAGTATCTTAGCAAACCGCCAAGAACAAAGCAAACGCTTTTATTTTCAAAAATCAAAGTTATCTCCAAATACAAATAAAGCCTCTTACATATAGAAAAACTAAAGACCTTTCGCTTCCATGAATTTATTACTTCCTAATGACAAATGATAATGATTTGACCTTTCTTATTCTCTAAATTTAAAACTGCTCATATATTAAATATTGTTTTCTAATCACAACTTGTTTCATTCTACCCGCATCAAATCCAAAGTTTCAATAAAAAATGCAATAAATCTTGCTATATGTGTGGCGCTTTTGATCATTTGCAGGCACATTGTAGGTGGAATCAGAGAAAGGGGTGGATATTGGAACAAACCTCATGAGGGCTGATAATAGGTTTTTTTCCAAGAAAACCAACTCAAATCCAAATACCAGAATGATTCCCAGATCACTATTGCTTAGAGATAGTCTAAACAAATTAATAATGATAGTCATTTTAATTCCGGTAGACCAAAATCAGATAATTTTAGTAAATCTGCTAATACTGGTAGGCCATTTCATTTTGTCCACCCAAAGTCATACTCTGATAATAAGAGTCCAAGGTTTGTTAATTCTGTCAACACAAGACCACACTTCGATAGTAATAGACCAAGACCTTTTGTAGCACACCCACATGATAGGGCACCTTTTCAGAAGAAAACTATTTTGAATCAACAAAATCCTTATCAAAAGAATAAAGTTGGTAAACATATTGTTATAAAGTTGAGTCTAAACAAATTGAAGTGAAAACAAACAAGGTGAAACAGGTTTTAAACAATTTTGGTAACAATAAGGTGCCTAGTAATATGGTATGGAGACCGGAGTAAATTCGGTCAAAATGTAGTAGTGACCAAAAAGTTGAGAAAGAGATTCGGTACATTGAAATATTAAAAACATGAAGCTATGAAGAAATTGACTTATGATGAAAATAAGCAATTTAAAACTTAGGATTGGATAAAGGGTACTGTTACTTATGAGTTTAGTAACTGAGATGGGGGAAAGTATTACAAGACATACAAATTTGTTTGGCCAACTAAATCTGACCTTAGTGTGTCATGGGTTCTTCAAGAAAAATAACTTTTGATAGTTGAGTTTTTACACTTTGTTTAGGAAAACAAAGGTAATTAGGGTAAGTACACAAGTAGTTTAGGAAAACCACAAGTTATGACCCAAAGTGAGGATCGTTCTCAAGGAGGCTAGTGTGTTGTGTAGAGAGATGATTAACTTTTGTGATTATATTGATGAGAAAAGAAAATAGAAGAGAGATTAGAAGAGAATGACGGTTACGATTATGGATTAAACTAAGACGGAATGTCGTACACGTAAAACCGTAAAAAGTGACAAAATTAAAATTTTACCCTAAAAATTCTTAGAAAATTGCAATAAATCCTAAATAATGTAATTAGAGTTTACAAAAAAATCAAAAATCACTCAAACCTTTTATTTAATTAAATAATAATTTTTTAATGCTAATTAAAGCCCAAAAAATTAATTTAATTAACAAAAAGCCCAAAATGAGATTTTTTCCAATTGTAAACCTCTAAAATACTTTAACTAAATTTATGACTATTTTTGAAAATTTTAAAATTAATAAAAACTATTTAAAAACAATTAAAAACTATTAAAATTTAAAATAATTCTAGAAATTAATCTAATGACAATAAAAATATTCTAAAAATTGTAAAATTCCTAACTTAATGTATTTGAACTAAGAAAAATGAACAACTTGAAAAATCTAAATTTTAATTTTTAATAATAAAATAATAATAAAATATGAATAAAAATCCAAAATTTATAAAAAATTCTAAAAAGTTGCAAACTAGCTTATTTTAACCTAATAAACACAGAAATGAAGTTGAAATTACAAAATACCCCTATTGGGCCTAGAAATGGGCTAAAAGTCCAAACAGACCCCTTAATGGGCTATTTAAGGCCCAATAAGAAAAATGTTGTCCAATTAAGCCCAAAAGCTCCTATCTGACTTAAAATTTGATTTTAAGAACAAAACTCTGAATGCCCAAAAGCTGAAAATGTGTTTAAGATAGCTTATTTCAAAGCAGCTTATTCTTAATGGGCTTTTTGGCCCATTAAGCTATAAGCTGATGCCATAAGCTCAAATTTGACACACAAGCTTCTTTTGAGTTACTTAAGAGATCCGTAAAAAGAAAATTGGAAAAAACAAAAGGAATAAGCCTGAATAAGCTAAAAGCTATCTTCACAAAACGACAAAATAGTCGTTTTCGAGTTCTAGGCCACCCCAAGAGCTGATTCAACTTTCAAAAGCTTTTAAATGACTTAACTAAGCTTAATCAACAAAAAGTTTTTCAATAAGCACACTCAATAAGCTGGAATAAGCAGATAAGCACTTAATTAAAAGTCAACCTTATGAGTTTTCTAGTAAAAAGTCAAAGCCAAGGTCTGATAAGCTCCAGATCAAATAAATGGGTCAAATGAGGAAGATCTATTACAAAAAATAAGTTGTTGCAAGTCTGGATAAGCCAAAATGGCTTATAAATAAGCTGAAAGAGAATTAACACTAGCAGGGGCTAGTTTTGGGTGTTGAGCAGTGGGAACTTTTCCCACTGCTTGACTTTCTTGACTTTTTGTCTTTAGTGACTTTTTGTTGGATTCAAGTTACAAACAAGGCACCCTTGTGATCAGTGAATCACAAGGAGTCAGAAACAACAAATAAATCACACTTCCAATCAGCCAATTAGTGCAGTTAATTCAATATATCACCAGATCTAGCCCATATATGAACAATAAGCAGTTATGAACTTAATAAGCTGTTTAAGCAAAATTCAGCCAACCAAATTGCACCAAAAGCATACACAAGCTATATTTAATTCAAATGAACATAAATTAACAAGTTACATGCATTGGTTCAAGGCCTAAATCAAGATTCAATCACAAAAAGTTACTGATGAACACTTAAATAAGCAGATTTTTCACTTTGCTGATATACTTGACCAACAAGCCAATTTTAAACACTCAAATCTTCAAATCAGGTTACACAAACTTTGATTTAACACCTTTTATCCCTAAACATGCATATACTCTAGGTATTTCCAAAATTTTAGGTCAAAAACAGTCAAAACAAATGAGTTATAGCACAATCTTTAATTTGATGTTTTAAAGCCAACAACTTGCAGGTTTTAGCATACAACCAAGTATATTGCAGATACAAACCATAAACAACACTTCCTAACAACACAATAGCAATTTATGCACTTAAACAGATAATCCCAAACACCCCTTATCTTTTTCAATTCAAATTTAAACAAGTATAAGTGTATTCCAAGATCACCCAAGCCCAATCAAACACATAAACAGATGTGATATGCAGTATTAAGCAAGATCAAGCCACAAATTAAACAAGAACACAAGCAAAACACAAAATCACCAAAAATCAAGGTTTTAAGCAGATTTTAGGTAGAAAGGTTCAAACCTCATGGATGTACATCCACACCCACGAATTTTGAGCTTATGTGCTAGCAAGAACAAGCACAAGCTTCCACAAACAAGCCTGCTAAGATTCAACAAAGTTAGAAGCAAAATTATAAAAACAGAAAGGTGACAAATCCTTGATTAATGCAACTCTTGTACCCCACACTTGATTATACCCAAGTTATAAGCCTCACAACACCTTGATATCATAATATCAGGGTGCTATGATCCACTTATAGCCCAAAAATTCCAAGGTGTACCAAGAACTTAGCAAAATATCAAGATTTAAGAACTTTGAGCAATTTCTTGCACAAAGCCTATGAAAACGTTTTGAGATTCTGTTTTAGTAAACATGTAACATTAACAAACAGATAATAATATTGGCACTTGGTTTCTCTTCAAAGATTCAAACACTTTTCATTCATAAATGACAAAGGATTTACAGAACTTGAACAAAGGAAAAATCAAGAGCAAACTAAAATTGTAAGGGTCCTATGCCTTTTATAGGCTACAAATGAACTAGTAAATACATAGAAGCGTAACCCTAATGTTGATGAAGTCCCCAAAATGCCCTTTGAAGGTTTTGGCATTTTGCTTGATCATGTGACTGAATTGGCAGTTTGTGTGAGTTGTCAACCATGTAGAAGTGATCAAAGGCTTACAAGGAGCTTAGGTTGTAAGCAGGAATCTTGTACGTTGGATGGCTGGCAAGTTTTAGCCTTTTCTTCAAAAACCGTGTGAGAGGGTTATTCATGTGACAAAGGTGATGATGTGGCAAGGGTTTTTAAAGTTGGGTTGTGTTTAGGGACACCCTAATCACTAATCTGGAAGTTTTGGTGGTTTAATTTTTGCTAAAACAAGAATACCCAATTCTTGTTCATGTGTAAATAGTAGCTTGTTTAATCCAGATTAGGGTGGGATTAATTTTAAAAATGTGTTAAGGCGCCAAGTTTATTAAATAATAAACCGGTTTAAGTGGAAGGGTGAGGTGGATGAAAGGTGAGTTGTGATTGGTGGGTTGGAGTGAGTGGGCTACGTGTCAAGTGGTGGTTGGTCTAGGTTACTTAGGTTGTCTGCCCATATTAACCCCTCATTTCTTTTCCTCTTGTCACTTGTAAACAAAACTGGCCACACTCGTTTTTCTTTGTTAATAAAGTTTTACTTTTCACACTTTTGCCCCTAATACTTTTCTAAAGTATTTTCAGGGGTATTTCTTGCCAATTCTTGATTCTTGAAGGGTTGTTTTGGCATTTTCTTCATAGATAATGGTCTTGACTTGTTTGATTGACTTCTTGGAGGACTGGAATTGACAAGTCCTGATTAATGAGGGACCATTTTTGCCATTTCTTCAAAGTTAAGGGTCCTTTTTGCAATTTGACATATTTAAAGGACCAAACTTGTAATTTCTTGTAAGTTGAAGGCCTTCATGGTATGTTTGACTTTGAGGAGGACTAATATTGACAATTTAGTTTTGTTGAGGGACTAAATTTGCCAATTCTTCAAAGTGGAGGGCCCTTTTTGTAAATTTGACAAACTTTAAGGACCAATCTTGTAATTTTGAAGATACAAGGGTTTAAAGTGTCAATTATTCAATAATAGAGGACCTTTCTTGCGTAATCTTCAAATCTTCAAGGGTTTTTCTTGGAAAATCTTCATTAGGGCTTGGTTCATTGTGCGGCTTCGTTTCCCGTGTTCCTTTTTGCATGATTCTTGTGATCTTTTGTCATTTTCTCAATATCTGTACCTAAAATACACAAGTAACAAACACAAGCATATATTTGGCCATTTTCATGATATTTTATGCATTTAAAGCCCGTTTTGGAAGAAAAGACTATGTATAAAAGCAGTCTCATCAACTTTCTATTGTTAAGTGTTGTAAAATAATTATGTTAGTGAAATTTCTAATCCTAGTAATGCAAATCTGTAATTCTCTTTCGTCAAAATCATTAAATATCATAAGAAAAATGTTTTGGGCAAATATTTTCTTGGATTTGCACCCGAGTTGTTGTACTACTTTTTAGCTAGCTAGTTTATACTAGATAACTCACTCTCTGACATTCCATTTATGGTATAGCTTAGATAAAAGCTTTATGTTGGAAATCCTATCAAGAAGACTCTTATGTTGAGCTTATCTAATCTTGATAAAAATGCATCATTAAAGGCTAATAACTCTAAGTTAGCAAAAATATCAAGATTATAGAAACACAAAGAATTGGAACTAGAATGTACATCTTGTAAAAATCTACTCTTATCTTCAAAGCTGGGTCATCATTCTTACGACGTAAACATTATACACCTCTACGCTATAAGGGTCTTAAAATACGTATGCATACCTTCTATACCACCTACGTTGTATGTAGCTTTGAAATCTTCCATTTTGGCGCCTTTTCCACCTTTTCCTTGGTTTTCCGATCTTGTGGTTGGACCGGATAACTGAAAATACAACATTTATATAGTTTACAATTTTTTACCAAAAAAATATTTCAGACTAAAGAGTGTTTCTTATACACTTTATGTATATTAATATGTTTATATAAATTCAGTTTTGGTTTAGATAGCCAAAACCATATTCAACCAAAAATTGAATTTTTATTCGCTCGGTTCGATTTTAAAAAATCCGTTATGACTCTTTTCTTTTTGCCAGATGCCCAAATTTTTTGATCTGTGGCATAAGAGAAAAGATGAACAGAAAACTACATCTCTATTAAAACGATTGATTTAATAAAAAACGTGTTAACTTTTCACGTATTACATGATTAACGGAGCAAGCACTACAAACACAATTTTAAAAATGATGCATGTAGTTAAAAGTTTCTTATATTTCTAAAAAACACAAATATTTCATTCAAATCTTTTGACATTTCTGAATACAGGTGGTTCTGTCAATCAGTTCAGGGACGGAGCTACGTTAGAAGGTGGGTTGGCCAAGGCCCACCCCAAAAATTTGCAAATTAGTAGGAGTAATACGAGTATTTTGTCACAAGTTATATTATACAGGGTATTTAGTTATTTCTGAATGGATCTGCCCACCCAATTGGTATCCTGGAAGTATTTAGTAGCAATTTTATAACAGTGCACTTACTACAATTGTGAGTGGTAACTTGTAACTATTATCGATGATACTAGGCGGTTTTTTCATTAGATAGCAGATTCAGTTTATCATTTTTCGGCCCACCCAAGATCTAAATCCTAGCTCCGTCATCAGTTCACACAAGTTAATAATGTGCGAACAATTATCTAAAATAAACAATAAATGAGAATGATTTTAGGAGGATTTTTTGGCTAGAGACAAGAAAAAAATGGACCGATCGGTACAAGTGAACAGTGAAAATGTATGGTATTAACGATCATTAATTAGTGATTGTTAACTTTTTTTCAACTTTAATATATCTCCTTCATCTTATAGGTCCGGTGCAAAGTTAGTACGTAATAACCAACTTTCTGGCAGAACACTAGAGCCTAAGGACTACTATTTTCGCTAAAAAAGTAAACTAATGATGTAAAATATGGGCGGCCCGTGAATAATATTGATATTTGATAATAACACCCATAAGTTTTCCAATTGCGGACTATAGTATAAATTTTCAGAAAAAGTTTTGCAAATAATAAATTGATCCCATTTCTCTCTATTGCACGGTTAAGGTTACTCGTTTGTATAGTTAAAGTCAGTAAGTCACTGATGTAAACTTTCCTTACAAAAAACAAAATAGGCCTAGATCGATATGGGCTTTCCCTTGGTATGCAAGGAATAATAACAAACTACTAACCGCCTTCAGGTGTCTCTATATATTCCTACAATCTAATCCAAAAGAACACACACCTTCTTCAAGATTTCTCATAACGTAAGAATCCAACAAAACACACACACCTTGTTCAAGATTTCTGATTCTTGAAAACACACATATTGACATTAAGATTTTGCGATATGATGATCATAAAATTGAAGAAACCCAACAGAAATCAAAGCGATATGATGACTGTTAATATGAAGAAAACCAACAGAAAACCAAGGGAGAATAAATGCAGAAAGATGGTCATCTTCAAACATGTCCAAGATAACTCATCAGGGTCGTTTCAAGAAAGTACTGTTGAATGCGGGTACCAATGCAAAACATGCAACAAAAGATTCAAATCGTTTCAAGCCCTAGGTGGTCATCAACGGATTCTCAGAAAGATCAGTAAACCCAACAAAGACAACTTTGATGATATGTGCATGTTACGTCTTAGTATTATTCCTAATGCGTCATCGTTGCATCGGTGCAAGATGTGTACGAAAGTGTTTGAAACTGGGCAGAAGTTAGGTGGCCACATGAGGAAACATAGGATCGAAAAAGAAGGGTTCTTGAGGAGGCAGAAGGAGAGTGGTTCGGTGTTGACTATCGAGGAACTAGTGCAACATCAAGCGGAGTTAGATGAACGGATGCGGGTTAGAAGAGACTTGATCTTGGCAGCGAAAGACCTGTAACAAAATGCGGAAGTAATTTGTAATTTGGGAAAATTATTCTCAATTGATTAAAATGAGAAAAGGAGCAGATAACTCCTTTTATACAGAGAAGGAAAAAGGAATCAGTTACTAACTGATTTACACTTTGCACCCCTATAGTTTCAAACTAGATAAAAAAACTAAAATATAAAAGTGTATATTTCTATATCCTCCTCTCAAGTTGGAACTTCTGTGAAGCCTAACTTGGAACTCAAAAATGAATGCTGAGAGTGTCCCAAAGCTTTTGTCATAATGTTTGAAAGTTGCAAATTTGTTGGAATGTAAGCAGTTTGAAGGAATCCTTCCTGTACTTTATCTCTGGTAAAGTGACAGTCAATATCTAAGTGTTTGGTTCTCTCATAAAAACAAGGATTTGCAGCTATTTGTTGAGCTGCCTTATTGTCACAAAAGAGGGTTATAGGAATTTGAACTGGAATACTGAGATCCTTTAACAAATAGGCTAACCACACCAGCTCACAAGTAGTAGTGGCCATGCTCCTATACTCAGCCTCCGTAGAGGATCTTGAAACTGTAACTTGCTTCTTAGTTTTCCAAGAGACTAAGGCATGACCCAAAAATATGCAATAACCAGTTAAAGATCTTCTGGTCATTAAATAAGAATCCCAATCTGCATCAGAGAACCCTGCAATCTTCAGTTGAGGTTGAATTGGATAGAATAAGCCTTTTGAAATAGTGCCTTTCAAATATCTTAAAAGATGTAAAGCTGCTTGCATATGAGGTTCTCTTGGTGCTGAAATGAATTGACTCAGATGTTGAACTGAATAAGAGATATCAGGTCAGGTCATAGATAAATAAAGGAGTCTGCCAACAAGTCTTCTATAAGAATCAGGGTGCTTCAAAGGAGATCCTTTATCTAATGACAACCTTAAGTTCTAAGGCATGGGAAAAGAAGTAGGTTTGCAAGCAGTCAAACCTGCATCCTTTAACAAATCTAGGACATATTTTCTCTGATGTAAATAAGTCCCATTTGCAGTCCTGCAAAGTTCAATCCCCAGAAAATATCTAGCAAGTCCTAAATCTTTGATTGTAAACTTTTCATCCAAGGCTTTCTTCACTTGCTTAATCTCTTCATCACAATTACCAGTTAGTAAAATATCATCCACATAAACTAAAGCAGCTGTAAATGAATCACCTTTGATCTTGACAAATTAGGAATAATCATGCTTAGATTCTTCAAAACCAAAACCTGTAATAAATTTGGTCATCTCTTGATTCCATTGTCTTGAAGCTTGTTACAGACCATATAAGGACTTGTTCAATTTGCATACTTGACCAGGCAAGGCTTTTGTGTAACCTTCTGGTGGCTTCATGTAGATTTCTTCTTCTACATAATCATGTAAGAAAGCGTTGTTCACATCCAACTGGTGTAATGGCCAATACTTAGCCGTAGCAATAGCTTTAAGAACTCTAACAGTTTCAGCCTTGGCAACAGGCGAAAAAGTATGCTTATAGTCTGTTCCCTCTTTCTGATCAAAGCCTCGAATCACCAATCTTGCCTTAAACCTTTCAATTTTCCCATTCGGATGATACTTGATCTTATACACCCATTTGGAAGAAATAGCTTTGTGATTATCTGGTAAAGTAGTCCATACCCAAGTATCATTAGCCTCCAAAGCTTGTAATTCCTTCTCCATTGCTGCAACCCATTGAGCATCGGATGCAGCTTGTTTATAATTTGTAGGCTCAGTAGCATTTAGAACATGAGCTAAAGAAGCTACATAATCCTGTGGATAACCATCAAATTCTTTTGAAGGAAATAATGGATACACAGGTTGTTTAGTAGTAGGAACAGAACACACCAGAGATGCCTTTGGAACAACATAATCCTGTAACCAAGTTGGTTTGGTGGAAGTCCTAGTTGATCTTCTAGGATTAATCACTGCAGGTTCTGTTGTAGGTAAATCATTGTCATTAGGAGAAACAGGTTCTGCATGATGAACACCATCATCATGATGAACAATAGATTCTAATGAAATGACATGATCTTCAAGCCGTGTTTGAGACATTGGAATTGAGGGAAGAACCAATCTGTTCATCTTCGTCTTCCAAATATGAACCAGATTGTGAGATACAATAGGAGGAGAGGATACAGTTTCTGAGATTGATTCCTTAAAAGGAAACTTATCTTCCTTAAAGACTACATCCCTGCTACAAAACACCTCTTTTGTCTGTAAATCATATAACCTATATCCCTTCTGTCCTGGAGGATATCCTATGAAGATACATCTATTTCCTCTAGGATCAAATTTATCTTTGTGAGGCTTAGTCACAGCAGCATAACAAAGACAACCTATGGTTCTAAGATTCTCATACGTAGGAACATGCTTATGTAAAACTTCATAAGGACTCTTCCAATCCAAAATTTTCATAGGCATCTTATTGATCAAATAAGTGGCCGCAAGAATGCAATCTCCCCAAAACTTATTTGGTAAATTAGCATGCAACTTAAGTGCTCTTGCAGTATCTAGCAAATGTCGATGTTTCCTTTCTACCATCCCATTTTGTTGAGGGGTATACACCATAAATATTTGGTGTATTATTCCCAAAGAACTAAAAAGAACCAAACATGCTTTATTGACTATTTCTGTTCCATTATCAGACCTTAAAACTTAGGCCTAGCATTATAATGATTCCTAATATAGGATAAAAAAGAAGACAAAATATCATGAATTTGATCCTTTGTGTGAACTAAGTATGTCCAAGTGCATCTAGTATTATCATCCACAATTGTAAGAAAATAATGAGCACCATTAAGGGTAGAAATCTTATAAGGACCCCAAAGATCTACATGGATAAGTTCTAAAGGAACCTTAGACCTTGTTTGACATAATCCATCTGAAACGGTGTATCCCTGGTCAAATACTAATCAAAATCAGTTGATACTTGGGCTGCCAACTTAGCACCTTGCTTCTTGTCCTTCTTGCCTTTGTACCAATCTGGATAACCAATTTTCTCAAAACATTGCTCAGTCAAATGCCCTTCTTGATTACAAAAACCACATAACTTCTTCTATCCTCTATGTTCACCTCTGCTTTCTTTTCTAGAACTTGATCCTTGACCATTTTTGTTAAAATTTGCAAAAAATGCAGTAGGATCACTAACATGGTGAGTAACCTGTTTTTGTTTCTCAACTTGTTGCACAATGTAGTAAGCTTTGTTAATATTTGGTAAAGGATCCATTGAAAGAATTTGGTTTCCGAACGATTCAAACTCATCATTCAATTTCATCAAAAATTGCATAAGTTTTGACCTACTGTCAATCTCCAAAAATTTCTCAGTAATACCACAAGGGCATTCTCTCATTTTCCCACAAGAACAAAGAGGAATTCCATTCAAACTATGCAATTCATCCCAAAATTTCTTGAGTTTATTGAAATAAGCAGCAACAGTGAAATTACCTTGATTAACCTTACTCAATTCCCTTTCAATGTGGTAGATAAGAGGTCCATTGCTTTGACCATATCTATCTTCTAACTCCTTCCAAAGATCACAAGTCGATTGAGCATAAAGAAATGAATTTGATAACTCAACGATCATTGAGTTTAAGATCCAACAAATCACCATGTAATCATAGCGAATCCACCTATGGTAATTGTTATCAATAACTGCTGGTTTAGGTGAAGATCCATCAATAAATCCCAACTTCAATTTAGCTCCCAACGCCATCTTAATCGTTCTACTCCAACCAAGAAAGTTACTCCCATTAAAAGGTGTAGTAGTTAACATCATACCAGGATGATCAGAACTTGCAATATGCAATGGATCATTAGAACCATTCTGAGATCCTGATTCTTGATTGGGATTGAAACTAGGGTTGTTTTGATTGATATTGGGGTTGTTTTGTGACAATCCGTCAATTTATGGTTGATATTTTATTCTCAAGTATTATTTTAAAACATTATTTTTAATGTTATATTATGAACTCACTTATTTTTGGGAAGTAATTTGGATTTACGTCTTGAAGTAGCATCGACTACGTCTAAACCAGAGGATTCTACGTTACGTGCTCACGTTTACATACACCATCCTTGGTGACAGTCCGACATTTCAGAAAATAAATTTATCCGTGACTATTATTTTGGGATTTTAATTTTGAGTTGGTTCATAAACTCACAAATTTACGAGAAGAGATTAGGACTTACGATTTTAATCTAACGTCCTTTACGACTAAACCGGAAACCTTAGGATTACGTATTTACGTTTTCGAACTCCGTTTTTGATGAGACAATTTTTATTAGATTCGTTTTGTGCCGTTGATCCATAATTTATAAAAACGTTTTTCGTAAAACAACCCGAGGGCACGCAAATCGAGGAAACTAGAATCGTGGAGTACCCGTAAATTAGCGGGATGGGACAAAATACATTATCCCACCCCACTAACTATGGGACGGCCCAAGTAAGACACCACATCAAAGATGTGGCATCTTTATACTTGATAAACATACAAGTGTAAGCCTAGCTTAACACTTAAGCTTACTTCCTTCCACTAACTCAAAACCAACAACTAGCTACTCATACCACCATATCACACATGCAAAACAATCTCAATTCTCTCTCAAAACTACCACCATTGCCGTCCCACTTCAAGCATAAACACCCCTTTTTGATCTTTTCTAGCCACAAAATACTTGTTATCTAGCTATATCATGGAGTTACCTTGAAGCCTTGATCACTTGGTGGCCATTTTAACAACAAAGGAGGTGATTTGCTTGTGTCCTAGGACTGATTTCTCAACTTATTTTCTTGGTGTTTGATGATCTTGGAGTTACATTTGGTGTTCGTCAAGTTCTTGTCTTCCAAAAACAAGATATACTCTTGGTTTCCGTGATTGAAGCACGTACCGTACGTCCGAATTGCCGATAACCCGCCTTCCCACATCAAAGTGAGTTCATAGCCTCTCACCCTTTTAAATGTTTTTATGAAATGTTTTATAAACCCGCGAGGGAGATAACATGTTAGTTTTTATAAAATAGGACACATTTGTCCCGATTGTTTGTTTATTGATTTGGACCCGGATGATTGTATGACCCTATGAATGATTAAAGGACCCGATAGATGAAATAAAATGGATTATTAAAGTTAGATTATGTCACTAAAAGTCCCATTAGCATGAATTGTGAACTACCGGGATTTGGTAGACGCTTATGCATATAATAGTACTATTTGGGGACGATCACCCCAGTTTGCGCCTTGACGGTTGATCTCCGTCGTGCCACATTGATTGGTAAGCGAATTTATGTATGAGAAGATTTCCATAGCATGACCTTTGTGACGACACGCTAATTTAGATGGGCAAATGTGTTTCGGGCTAGCTACCCGTTGTTTGTTGTAGTAAGGTAACAATGTCATGCGGCTTATAATAATCCAATTAACGAAATACTGCTATACGCACCGAATTACGATGTATTGCCTGACTAGCAATACAGGGTCATACTATTGATATTATGTTTGTTTTTTGGTTTTATATAACCATATTCATATAACGGTTTTTATTTAATCTGCACGACGTTATAAAACGTATTGTATAATGTTTTTACGACATTGGCTCGTATAATGATTTTTAAGGCAAATGCCTATATTATGATTTTCGATAAGGATTGGTATAAAAATGACTTTGGCTATTTTATGGCCTATTACAATGATTTGTACGAAATGATTTTTGGTAATAATTTTATACCAAAGTTATATTGATGGAATTTATTAAACTCTATGAATTCACTCGGCGTTATCGCTGACCTTTTCTTTTAACGTGTTCTATCTCAGGTACTTGAAGGTAATTCTCGGGAAGATGACAAGAATTCATGGCCCGCAATTAAATAACAATTTCCATTCAAATGCTTTGCAAAACCTGTATAAAATACAATGACTTGGGACCTATGTAACTTTGACAATTATGAATGGAAATGCTTTATTATTAAACGACGCGATTTTTATGCGTTGTCTATGATGTGAGTAATGTGCTATCCCGTAACACCAACGAGTCTTCCGCTGTATTGAGTTGTATAAATTTGGGGGTGTTACAGTTTGGTACCAGAGCTCTCGTTATAGAGAACGAAAGATTTTTAAAACTAAGGTTTTGAATAAAACATTTCAAAATCTTTTAACTATAAACATTTTTCACAAAATGTCCATAAAAAAAATCTTTTGACTATAACGGTGCCGAAGAATTCCCGAGTTACCGACAAGGCCAGACTGAGAAGTGTTATTTTAATATATATATAACTTGGATTATATATATATGATGTAATTTAATTACATGATTGTTTGATGATTATTTTGATATTTATACGAGGTATTTATACGACGTAGATTGTCACAAGGAACCCTAAATCCCCTAGTAAATTAATCGAAGCTATTCTCGTAGGAATTCTAGCTATCCTAGATCTAAACCAAGTTGTGGATATTTATGATCCCGACAAAATGGTTGATATTCGTAGAAATGTAGATATTAGTTGATTGTGATATTGAAGAAGAATTGACGAGATTAAAAATGATATCAATGTCATGACGATCTTCCTTATAGAGTGGAGTTTTACAAAACGTTACCACCTAGAAAGATGTCATCTGATTCGTTGTCATCCAATTCTTAAATTGAAATCGAAAGGGTGAATGTTGCACTTGAGGCTGTCATTGGAACCATTACCCAAAAGCCTCATGCCACTAGTACCTTTCCGAGAAGTCTGATTGAATGTGTGAGTCATCTCATACTAGTGACTCATTTGATAATTATTATTGTAAGAACTATAGGATTGGAAATTAAAGTGTTGATCATATCGAGCTTTTATTGCCCTATTAAGGTCTAAGAATAAGGTTGAAAGTATTGGAGAATGATGTAGGATATCGCATTGAGTATTACTTGGTTGAAACTTGAATAAAGTAAAATTTAACTCATATGGAATATGAGATTGATAAGAGGAAATTATTAAGTCATATGATTGAATTATAAGGTTTTAATTGATTGTAGGTTCGTGTTAAGGGTTGTTCCTAGGCCATTGTCCACTAACGAGGATGCCCAGTGTCCAAGAAATAAATTGAAGAAATCTTCTTTTAAATTGGGACCGATGGATCTTTCGGGACATGTGGAACACCTAATGACTCTTGTAGATTAGTATTCATTGTGGTATCTTTTAAAAATCCCTAACTTAACTGAGATATCAGTTGGTAGGATGAGTTCTGAGAATTGTATGACATAGTGACACGTAATGTGTTACGGTACAATTTTGACTTGTTTGTGATTAATGAAAAAGACTACCTTTGATTGCTAAATCCTACATGTATCGATGATATCTATCTTTTCTTTCTTCTTCCTAATGCTCGCATTACTGATGCAACCATTGAACAAGTACTCATCTCGAATTGAGTTACGTTGTGGATTATTCTTTTTGAGTGCCATCGAGGCCATGAACCTCATGATTATTTGGCTAAGCTCATTTCCTATCATATTGTAGTTAGTTCTTGGTGAACAACTCTTCATCACTCTTTTGCAGATTACTCATTGTTTTATAAGATACAATAGTATCCCTTGAGAAAAATTGAATTTTCATCACCATAAGGATTATTTAAAGTGAGATTTATAGATAATCGTTATCAAAATGAAGTTATTTATGAAACACCTTGGAAAACTTAATTGTTTTCATAACAAAGAAAATCTTTGTAAATTTATTTTTGATTCTTATTTAGGAATTAAGCATGAAAATGTTTTTATTACAAACATGATGATAAAATTTTGACGAACTGAGTATTGCATCGTTAATCTTGAAATTGTATATAGTTGCGCGCCTACATACAATTTAGAATGGACCATGCAAGACTGATTAGTAGTCACCATAAAACTGATTAATAAACACTAAATTTTCTTTGAAGATTGTAAAAGATTAAATTTTATGAGATCTGCAAGAAGTGGAAAAATAGGGACATAGTGTTAGGGACACCTACATATGTGCCTGTAGCATCTATTCTTCTGAGTCGAATTTACTCATCTGTGGAATTTGTCTTATTTGACAAATGATATTCCCTTCTTGTCCAATTCTCCCATAGTGAGATTCTTAGGAAAATTATCTGATTACCGAGTGTTGATACCCGACCGGATGTATCGACGTTCCTATCATTTTTTTGATTTGGTTTCATTTGAATGACCTGGGCAACGATCTGAGGAGCTTTCGAATGCGTACTCAAATTATGAAAAGATGGGATATATTCATATTCGTTAAATGTTTTCGTCTGTATCTGATTTGAAATTCTCTCGCATAGATTATGCGTTGACCTTACTCTTTTAATAGTAGTTGTGTCTCCAGATATCCTTGAACTTGTGAAGGATTATGAGTTATTATTAGTCTTTTGAGAAGTTCACATCTTATCGACGGCAATAAAACTGAAAAGTTGATAGTGCCAGTAAAATGGATTGATTGATTATGACATGACGACATTGTCTTAATTGATGGGAACTCGAATAGAATTCCCCTAAATGATAAGATGTTGATTATCAAAAGTGATCTAAATAATTCTTGATGGATGACCATATCCTGCATTTAGACTTGAAATTATACCGTGAATGGTTGTGAATTAGTCATAGATACTATAATCTAGAAAGAACCTAATATGAATTTATTAAAAGATGTTTCTGTTATCTGAAACTTTAGGAAGTATTTATTGATGAATTACCTAGACTTTCGCCATTAAGGCAAGGTTGAATTTGGTATTGATTCTATTCCCGGTGCTGCACATGTGGCATGTGCACTGTACGTCAGCACCACCTGAATTAAAGGAATTACCGTACAACTGAGAGAGTTGTCGGAGGAATATTTTATTCTACCAAGCTCGTCATTATGAAGAGCTATGGTGTTATCATTCCTTATATTTATAGATTACTGTGAACTGAGTAAATTGACAATCGAAAACGATATCCATAACTCGAAATGGAAGATTTGTTCGATCATTTACAAGGTTATAGCGTATGTTTTAAAGATTTGATCCATGGCATGGTTATCATCAACTTCGCGTCTGCGAAAAAGATTATCTATTCCAATCATTACATCCAGAACTTGTAATGAACATTATGAGTTTCACATGATGTCGTTTGGATTGACTAATACACACGTAGCATTCATAAATTTGGTGAATCATGTGTGAAGGCTGTAATATGATAAATTCATGCTTGTGATCATTCAGGACTATTTGTTTGTTTATAAGTATAAGAAGGAGTTAGTAATTATTTATAGATTGCCCTAAATTGGCCTAACAATGAAAACCTGTACCTTGAGTATTTAACATGTGAATTAAGACTTAATCTTTTACATTATTTGACCGTGTGATTAAAAGATAATGGAATCTATATTGACTCTTCAAAAATTAAGAGCCCTTTTAAGACTTTGGGTTTTACCAAAAAGAAAATGCAAATATGTTTTAACAAATGTTTTAACAAAGGATTTTTAAGGGATTATTCCCTTTTACACAAATCATTTAACTAAACTTCTGTTTAGGGGTAAATGTTTGTGTGTACTTCTAGACAACTTAAGAGGGATTGAGGAAACCATTTAAAGCATGACTTGAAAATTTGAAACGATAATTTACGCTTTTCAACTAAGAAAATTTTGACCAAAATATAAACAAAGATTTTTCGAATATTTACGAATCCTATTAATTATTTTCAATAAATCAACAAAAATCATATTAATTAAATTCAAATTTATTTTGAACATTTTTATAAATTGATCGAACTAAGAAGAATTAAAATTTTTACGTTATGTTTCATAAAAATTAAATATTTATTATTTAATTAGTTATAATAATTATCTACGTTTTAGACGTCGGATTGAGTAAAACAGATAAAAATGATAGTTAAGAAGAAACTAAAACATAGAAGATATGAAGAAAGAATTTTCGAATAAATACGGTCATGTTATATATATTTCATCAGGAGAAAGTGAATGTAGATACTGACATTATATAGAAAGTATAAAGATTCAATTAAGATATATTTCTTAATAATGAATGTGCAAAATAAATTGCTGAACAATATAAAAATAAACGATGTTTGTAAAAAGGATAATATAGATAATAAAAGGAGTTCGCGTCTAATGTGAACCATTAGAATTGAGAAGCCAATGACATTAAATGTATAAAAGGGCGTTTGTGGTTGCCTAAATATGGAGATTTTGAGATGTAGTCATCTCGTAAGTATAAGTATTTTATTCATGATATTTTTGACTAAATGTATCGTTGTCTGAAGAAGTTGTACTAATGAAAAATTATGAAGGCAGACACCGCCTCATAAATTAGTAAACGTCTAGCTATTACAAAGGTCATCATCTGAATTTGATTCGATTTGGGTCATCGTCGACAGACTGACCAAATCTGCTAATATCATTCCTGTTAATGATAGATTCTTGATGAAGAAATTGACTCTTTTGTATTTAAAGGAGTTGTGTAAACATGGTGTGCTTGTATCGATCATCTCTATCAAGACCCTCGCTTCGCATCGAATTTCTAGAGATTTGCTCAGAAGTCATTAAGAACGAATCTTGATGAGAGTACTATGTACCACCCCAATCGAAGGGACGAGGTAAAGTAACGATACAAAATACTACAAGCGTTGTTCTATGTTTAAATGATTGACCTTTGGTAATAAACTGTATAATTGTTTCCTTTGGAGAGATTATCATTGATAATTATCGTGTTAGGATCGAGATCAAATCTTATTAAGATTTATATATTAGAGCATCTGTAAGCAGGAGTTGAGATGAAGACACCCGACATACACCCATTGTGAGTTGAACATGTCTTTTAGGTTTAAGGTTTCCTATGATGGTGAACCTAACCTTACAAAATACCTGACCCGCGAGACTTGAAATGATTGTAGAAATTAGGATCTGATTATTGACTACCGGTAGTGGGCATGAGGTTATGTGAATATGAAATGTAGATCTTGAAGTGCCAAATGGGTAGCGAAGTTATGCCAAAAATTTTAACCATGGAAAAATGAATTGATGATCTGAAAGATCATGGGATATAAGTCCCCGTTGTATGGGACCATTGAGATGATGTAAAAGATTGGTTTGAAAGGCATATAAGCTGGATCTACCCTAGGACTTCAAGAGCTGCGTGAATTATGTTTCGTATATCGAACTTGATAAAATGCCTATCAAGTGAAAATCTGACTATTCCTTAATGAAGTTTAGATCGGCGAAAAGTTGCATTCATCAAAAACCCGTGAACACCATGGATAGAGAAAGTAAGTCAACATTAAGCCTGATCTTATTCCCGTAGTTATGTTTGATGAAACTCGCGTATTGTAATGAATTACAGTTGTGAGAAAAGACCGAATGTGGAGGAAATACCCACATGGCTTTAACTCTATAAGAAGCGAGTAGTAAGGTAAGATGATCTTTGAGGACAAAGATCCTGTTTAGGGGTAAATGTTGTGATAATCCGTCAATTTATGGTTGATATTTTATTCTCAAGTATTATTTAAAAACATTTTAATGTTATATTATGAACTCACTTATTTTTGGGAAGTAATTTGGAATTACGTCTTGAAGTAGCATCGACTACGTCTAAACCGGAGGATTCTACGTTACGTGCTCACGTTTACATACACCATCCTTGGTGACAGTCCGACATTTCAGAAAATAAATTTATCCGTGAATATTATTTTGGGATTTTAATTTTGAGTTGGTTCATAAACTCACAAATTTACGAGAATAGATTAGGACTTACGGTTTTAATCTAACGTCCTTTACGACTAAACCGGAAACCTTAGGATTACGTATTTATGTTTTCGAACTCCGTTTTTGATGAGACAATTTTTATTAGATTCGTTTTGTGCCGTTGATCCATAATTTATAAAAACGTTTTTCGGAAAACGACCCGAGGGCACGCAAATCGAGGAAACTAGAATCGAGGAGTACCCGTAAATTAGCGGGATGGGACAAAATACATTATCCCACCCCACTAACTATGGGACGGCCCAAGTAAGACACCACATCAAAGATGTGGCATCTTTATACTTGATAAACATACAAGTGTAAGCCTAGCTTAACACTTAAGCTTACTTCCTTCCACTAACTCAAAACCAACAACTAGCTACTCATACCACCATATCACACATGCAAAAAAATCTCAATTCTCTCTCAAAACTACCACCATTGCCGTCCCACTTCAAGCATAAACACCCCTTTTTGATCTTTTCTAGCCACAAAATACTTGTTATCTAGCTATATCATGGAGTTACCTTGAAGCCTTGATCACTTGGTGGCCATTTTAACAACAAAGGAGGTGATTTGCTTGTGTCCTAGGGCTGATTTCTCAACTTATTTTCATGGTGTTTGATGATCTTGGAGTTACATTTGGTGTTCATCAAGTTCTTGTCTTCCAAAAACAAGATATACTCTTGGTTTCCGTGATTGAAGCACGTACCGTACGTCCGAATTGCCGATAACCCGCCTTCCCACATCAACGTGAGTTCATAGCCTCGCACCCTTTTAAATGTTTTTATGAAATGTTTTATAAACCCGCGAGGGAGATAACATGTTAGTTTTTATAAAATAGGACACATTTGTCCCGATTGTTTGTTTATTGATTTGGACCCGGATGATTGTATGACCCTACGAATGATTAAAGGACCCGATAGATGAAATAAAATGGATTATTAAAGTTAGGTTATGTCACTAAAAGTCCCATTAGCATGAATTGTGAACTACCGGGATTTAGTAGACGCTTATGCATATAATAGTACTATTTGGGGACGATCACCCCAGTTCGCGCCTTGACGGTTGATCCCTGTCGTGCCACATTGATTGGTAAGCGAATTTATGTATGAGAAGATTTCCATAGCGTGACCTTTGTGACGACACGCTAATTTAGATGGGCAAATGAGTTTCGGGCTAGCTACCCGTTGTTTGTTGTAGTAAGGTAACAATGTCATGCGGCTTATAATAATCCAATTAACGAAATACTGCTATACGCACCGAATTACGATGTATTGCCTGACTAGCAATACAGGGTCATACTATTGATATTATGTTCGTGTTTTGGTTTTATATAACCATATTCATATAACGGTTTTTATTTAATCTACACGACGTTATAAAACGTATTGTATAATGTTTTTACGACATTGGCTCGTATAATGATTTTTAAGGCAAATGCCTATATTATGATTTTCGATAAGGATTTGTATAAAAATGACTTTGGCTATTTTATGGCCTATTACAATGATTTATACGAAATGATTTTTGGTAATAATTTTATACCAAAGTTATATTGATGGAATTTATTAAACTCTATGAATTCACTCGGCGTTATCGCTGACCTTTTCTTTTAACATGTTTTATCTCAGGTACTTGAAGGTAATTCTCGGGAAGACGACAAGAATTCATGGCCCGTACTTAAATAACAATTTCCATTCAAATGCTTTGCAAAACCTGTATAAAATACAATGACTTGGGACCTATGTAACTTTGACAATTATGAATGGAAATGCTTTATTATTAAACGACGCGATTTTTATGCGTTGTCTATGATGTGAGTAATGTGCTATCCCGTAACACCAACGAGTCTTCCGTTGTATTGAGTTGTATAAATTTGGGGGTGTTACATGTTTTGAGTGAGATTATTAGGGTTTACATTCGGAATCGCCATGGATAACTTGTAAGATCTGTAATTAGAACAGAACAAAAAGATGACGATCCAAGAACGGTTAAAACCGTTAAAAAACGGTTAGAAAGTTGTAACATAATCGAGCTCAAAGCTCTGATACCATAACAAAATGCGGAAGTAATTTGTAATTTGGGAAAATTATTCTCAATTGATTAAAATGAGAAAAGGAGCAGATAACTCCTTTTATACAGAGAAGGAAAAAGGAATCCGTTACTAACTGATTTACACTTTGCACCCCTATAGTTTCAAACTAGATAAAAAAAGAACTAAAATATAAAAGTGTATATTTCTATAACTTGCGATTATGGTTCTGATTCTTAGGTATAAAGACCTAGGCGATTAACATGATTCTTATTATGGAGTAGCATGGTTCGTAACTAAACGTATTAACTTTTGATTCAATATTTTTGATGATTTATGACTGAATTTGACTATGAATTCGATATGTGATTCCTTTATATCAATATTCCTGACGTTCGTAACTTTTTTATTCAGAACCGCAGAAGTAAAGATGTTTCGGTGTGTTTAATATAGTTGATGTTACTGTGTTCTGATACATAAAATAAGCACCTTTGAGCAAGCTTGTCCAGACCAATATTTTAGCTGATATTATTTTCGTTTCTGCAACGGGCCGGGATCAGGGTGAAAGGATCGATTTTTTTTATTTTGTGATATAAACATCAAATAGTTTGTAGTTTAAGTCACTCTTCATCATATAGAATTGAGGTAAGAATCAATATTTTAACACCCCATGTATTATACAAAGAGCTTATTTCATTTAAGAATGCAACCTTGATAGGTGTGAAAACACCCATCCTTTTACCACTTATTTCTTACTAAAACAAGACCAAAAAGCGTGTTTAATATCATTTGTTTGGAATTATGCATGGTTTTTGTGTTTATTGTGTTTTCAGAGTCAACCGGATGATTATTGAAGAAAACATGGGATTGCACGGGTTTTATCAAGGAAAAAGACTAAAGACGAAGTCTATTGTCCAAGAGATGCAAAAGATTTGAAGTCAATGGGCGTATTTGAAGATTTATCGAAGAAAAGGACCAAAGATGGAAGATTTGCATATGTCGAAGAAACTCAAGTCTGTTAAACGAAGAAATTAAAAGACGAGTTGAATTTAATCGACGACAAATTCCGAATCAGAATCGAAAACGTCAACTTTTCTGAAAAGACGAGAAGACAAGAAGAAAGGGAGAAAGCCCACTCACCAACCAACCACTCAGCCTATATAAAGGGATCACCCTCACAAAATTTGGAATCTAGTTTTTAGTTTTCAGTTTCATTTCTCCTAGTTCGTAGGAAACCATCTCCCTTAAGGAGTGGTTTTCATCTCTTTGATTTCTTCTTTTAATCTTGTAAGTTTGATCCTTTCCTTTTGTTTACTGAATCCTAATCATCAATACAAGTGTTCATTTCATCTTTTCATTCATCTTGTTCTTCATCATCTTTTTATTGCAAGTTCTTAAGTTTTTATTAAGTTCAAGTTTGATCTTAAAAAGTTGTTGAATTTGTGTTTTTATGATAGGGATTTGATCCTTGTAGTTAGTAGATGATTTGTGGTTAATTTGGTTAAACCGTTTCGATTATTTAGCTTGATTTGGTTTAAATTCGTTTCTACTGTTTTAAGTTCCTGTTTCTGTTCTTGATTTCCAGCTATATTCCGAATAGTCCATCTGTTTGTTCCTTACTCGGAATGTTCAAACATTCCGAATAGTCTATTTGTTGTGTCCCTTATTCGGAATATCCAGTTATTCCGAATAGCCATTAATCTTTTCCCTTATTCGGAATATTTCAATTATTCCGAATAGCACTGTTTAACTTTCTTTATTCGGAATATTTTATATATTCCGAATAGGCTTACATTCCGCATAAGAGCATTTTTTCCGAATAGAGTTTTTATTCCGTATAGTCTATTTATTCCGCATAAGGTTTTTATTCCGCACAGTCTCATTATTCCGAGTAGACTTTATTATTCCGCATAGGCAATTGTTCCGAATGGTCTGATATTCTGAATAGCTCTTTTCTTCAGTAAGATTATTTTTCTGTTTTATCATTTAATCTTTTATATTTACTGCAAGTTTAATTTCATTACTTCATTTATTTATCTTTTCAATAGAATAGAAAACCAAATCCACTTTTTGTCACCAAGAACAAATCATTCCACTTTAGGCTGTCATCAATTCGAGGAGATATCGAGAAACTTACCCTGAACCCATTGAAAAATCCTAAAATCAAATGGCGCCGCTGCCGGCTCTTCTCGTTAAGATCAACAGTTTTTTGTGAGAACTTGGATTTTGGGATTCGTTCCCCGTGAATGTTACTTTTTCATAAAAAAATTTCAAAAAACACAAAAAATATAAAATTTTCAAAAATCCTAAAAATTAAAAAACATAAAAAACCAAAAATATTTTTGCTTTGTTTTTGCCTTGTTAGTTCTTTTGCAGGTGTATGCGCACTCGATCAACGTCTTATCAAGAGCCCGAGCCTCTCGAAGACTTAGACATGGCCGGTGTACAAAACAACAACAACATACCACCTCAAAACAATAATAACAATAACAATCCACCGTTCAACAACATGAATAATAACAACAACAATGAGCCTCTACCGGATAATCGCCCAATGATTGAACTTCTACAAGCTCATGTAGATGGCAACACTGATCCAATTGTTATACCAGCAATTGCAGCCAACAATTTTGAGCTCAAATCCAGCTTTATCCAGATGGTCTCTGCTCAACCATTCTTGGGGCGTACCATTGATGATCCACATGACCACATCAAGAGATTCTTGCAACTCACCAATACAGTCAAATTCAATGGTGTTCCACAAGAGGTAATCCGTTTACAACTTTTTCCCTTTTATTTAGAGGGACAAGCCCGGCATTGGCTTGCTAAGGAACCGCCACAGAGTATTCTTTCGTGGACGGATTTGGAAACCAAGTTTATCAATTACTTTTTCCCACCCTCTCGTACTATCGCTTTGCGGAATGAAATCATAAATTTTGAACAAAAGTACGATGAGTCGTTTAGTGAATCTTGGGACCGTTTCAAAGACCTTTTGAGAAAATGCCCACAACATGGTTTTACCAAAGTGCACCAAATTAACACTTTTTACAATGGTTTAAGCATGAATGACCAAGATTCACTAAACAGTGCCTCGGGGGGTAATCTTTTGGCTAAGACTTCCAATGCTGCTTGGGATATCATTGAGAATAAGTCTCGTGTGCAAACCAAGAGTGTTCGGACCAATGTCGCTAGTGCTAGTACTAGTGACAACGACAAGCGACTTGAAAAAATCACTGTGCTTCTTGAATCGCTTGCTACCCAAACCGCCAGCAACACCAACAGCATCAACGCTAGAAACGCTAAAGACGCTCAAGTCAATGCTGTCAGCCAACCATGCGAGATATGCGGGGGTCCTCACTCTTACACCACTTGTACCGCCACCCAAGACTACCCTTTTGAGAATGTGAATGCAGCATATGGCACCTATCCTCAACCTGCTTATCAAGCTCGACCTCAAGGTGACCACAACTTGCTTAGCTACCGCTCTAACAACTATCTCTCACCACCCGGTTTTCCTCCTAGCAACCCGAACCAACAACAAACCCTCAATCGCCCTCCTCAACAACAACAATCTCGTACACCTTACATACCACCTCACAAGCAACCACAACCACCTCAACGAAACAAACAAGTTTACCAGCAACCTGTTTATCAACCACCCGCATACAATGCTCCTCCCAACCAACCCACCGCTTTACACCAAGAACTGGAAACCTATATGAGGACTAACGATGTGATTGTGGGAAATCTTCAGCGGGAAGTGCTCAACTTGAAAGCAGACCTGGTCAAACAAGGGAACGATCTGAGAGCTGATATGAGAAACACGTTGGATAGTCAAATGAATGACTTAAAAAACATGATGGCTAGTTTCTTCCAAGGTAATCAACCCTCTTCTTCGGGTACTCTTCCGAGTAACACCGTTGCGAATCCAAGAGGGGAAATGAAAGCAATCACCACTCGCAGTGGCAAAGGTACCAAGGAACCCGAGCTTCCTATACCTCCACCGGTGATTGTGACTAAGGAAAACGAGTCACCTGCTCCTATTCCTCATCCTTCTCCTTCCCCAATTTCTCCACCTCTTACTTCTACCCCTCCTCCACCCAAGGATGTGAGTGATCCTATTCTCCCAAAGCCTTCCTCTTCTTCCAATATACCTTATCCATCTAGGTTGAGGAAAGAGAAGCTCAAAAGCAAGGACGATATTCAGGTTTCGAACTTTCTTAAAATGTTCAAACAATTGAATTTCAATATCTCCTTCGCTGAGGCTCTCGCTCACATGCCTAAGTACGCAAAAATGTTTAAAGATCTTCTGAGTGACAAGGAAAAGCTTCTCGATATTGCCAACACACAACTTAATGAGAATTGCTCTGCAGTGCTCTTAAGGAAATTGCCAACCAAGCTTGGTGATCCGGATCGTTTCCTAATCCCTTGTAATTTCCCAGGAATAGAGAATTGCATGGCCTTAGCCGATCTAGGTGCCAGTATCAACTTAATGCCTTTAAGTGTGTGGAAGCAATTATCTCTCCCTGAGCTAGTCCCCACCAAAATGACTTTGGAATTAGCTAACCATACGGTTGCTTATCCAGTGGGGATAGCCGAAGACGTCTTTGTAGGAGTCGACAAATTCACTTTTCCTGCCGATTTCGTCGTCGTCGACTACGAGATGGACCCTCGTGTTCCCTTGATCGTGGGTCGTCCATTCCTGAGGACCGGTCGCACTCTTATCGATGTTGAAGCCGGTGAGCTTATCATGAGAGTGGGTGACGATAAAATCGTTTTCAACATGGGAAAGTTGTCTAAACAACCTTATTCATACGAGAGTGTTAATTGTATTGACGTTCTGGATGAGGCTTGTGAAGAACACTTTAATGATGCTTGTAAAAATATTCCTACCTCTCTTCCCAATGTTGAAACCGTTTCCTCTATTGATTCATCACTGTCTCTATTTGGAGAAAGTGATTTGTTTTGGAATAATCTTGAAGACACCATGGGAGATGTGAACTTAGCTAATGATGATTCTCCCACCGATGGGGATGAAGACATGCATTTCTTTGAAAACCTTCTCAACGAAGACAATCTTTCTACACCATCTCCCACGGTTATTGCTATCGATACTCCGACTTTGAATACGCCTCCCGTCGAAAATCCTCCGGATTTAGAACTAAAGGAGTTGCCGCCCCATCTCGAGCACGTGTTCCTTGAAGATAAGAAGAAGTCGCCCGTCATCATCGCAAAGGACCTAAAGGAAGAAGAAAAAGCCCGACTTATCGCCGTGTTGAAGAAGCATAAAAGCGCTATTGCTTGGAAAATTTCTGATATTCGCGGAATTGATCCTCACTTCTGCACACACAAAATTCTCATGGAGGACGACTTTAAGCCCACAATTCAAAGCCAACGAAGGGTGAATCCTAAAATCCATGAAGTCATCAAAACAGAGGTTATCAAACTTCTTGATGCGGGTATGATTTACCCTATTTCAGATTCACCATGGGTTAGTCCAGTCCATTGTGTGCCTAAGAAAGGCGGCATCACCGTTGTGCCCAATGCAACCAACGAGTTGATTCCTACCCGTCTCGTTACTGGGTGGAGAGTTTGTATAGACTACCGCAAACTCAATGATGCCACGAGAAAGGATCATTTCCCTCTACCTTTTATGGACTAAATGCTTGAACGTTTAACGGGTAATGAATATTACTGCTTTCTTGATGGTTTCTCGGGTTATTTCCAAATACCCATCGATCCCCAAGATCAAGAGAAGACAACATTCACTTGTCCCTATGGCACATTTGCTTACAAAAGAATGCCTTTTGGTTTATGCAATGCCCCCGGGACTTTCCAAAGGTGCATGCTAGCTATCTTCCATGACATGGTTGAACAAACAATGGAAGTCTTCATGGATGATTTCTCGGTCTTCGGGGATTCCTTCTCTTCTTGCCTTGCCAATTTGGAACGTATGCTTAAGCGGTGCGAAGACACTCGCCTTGTTCTGAATTGGGAAAAATGCCATTTCATGGTAAAAGAGGGCATCGTGCTAGGACACAAGATCTCCAAAGCCGGTCTTTAAGTAGACCGTGCTAAAGTCGATGTTATCGCTAAGTTGCCTCCACCTTCAACCGTGAAGGGTGTGAGAAGTTTTCTAGGTCATGCGGGCTTCTACCGTCGATTCATCAAAGATTTTTCTCAAATCGCTCGCCCGATGACCCACCTCTTGGAAAAAAGATACTCCTTTTATCTTTTCCAACGAGTGCCTTGAAGCCTTCAATTCGCTTAAGGATAAGCTAACTAAGGCACCCGTCTTGGTTACCCCTAATTGGGAGCTGCCTTTCGAGTTGATGTGCGATGCTAGTGACTTTGCTATTGGTGCGGTTTTGGGCCAAAGAGTAAACAAACACTTCCAACCGATCCATTACGCTAGCAAGACAATGACGGGGGCTCAATTGCATTACACGACAACCGAAAAAGAGCTTTTAGCTGTTGTCTATGCCTTTGAAAAATTCCGCCCCTATCTTGTCCTTTCCACGTTTACACCGATCATTCCGCGTTGAAGTACTTGTTGACTAAACAAGATTTTAAACCAAGACTTCTTCGCTGGGTTTTGCTACTCCAAGAATTTAAAATCGAAATTCGCGATAAAAAAGGAGCTGAAAACCTAGCCGCGGATCATCTCAGTAGACTTGAGGATCCTTACCAGGGGGATCATCCGAACAAAGAGATCAATGACTCTTTTACCCTGGAGACCTTAATGTCTATCAACTCGACTGCTGATGAAACCCCGTGGTTTGCGGACATTTCAAACTACTTAGCGGGTGGAATTCTCGTTGACGGGCTAACATCCCAACAAAAGAAGAAGTTCTTCAAAGACATTAAGACTTACTTTTGGGATGACCCGTATCTATTCAAACAATGTGCTGATTTGATTATTCGCCGATGTGTTGATGGACCGGCAGCTTTGGAAATCCTTGATGCTTGCCACAAAGGACCCACCGGGGGTCACTTTGGTCCCAACTTCACCGCCAAAAAAGTGTTTGATTCGGGATTTTATTGGCCCACCATCTACCGTGATGCTCACGAGATGGTTAAACGTTGTGATGCCTGCCAAAAACAAGGCAAGATCACACATAAAGATGAGATGCCTCAAAATTTCATACAAGAATGTGAATTCTTTGATGTTTGGGGTATCGACTTTATGGGGCCATTCCCTTCCTCTAAAGGAAACAGATACATCCTTGTAGCCGTTGACTATGTTTCAAAGTGGGTTGAAGCCAAAGCTTTCCCTACTAATGATGCAAGGGTGGTTTGTAACTTTTTGAAATCGCTGTTCGCTAGATTCGGCGTTCCTCGCGCTATTATCAGTGACCGCGGGACTCATTTTTGCAACGATCAATTTGCAAGAGTCATGGCTAAGTATGGTGTCAATCACCGTCTTTCCACCGCCTATCATCCCCAAACCAATGGGCAAGCCGAGATATCCAACCGTGGATTGAAGCGAATTCTGGACCGTACTGTGGGAGAGCATCGTGCCGCGTGGGCCGATAAGTTAGATGATGCTCTGTGGGCTTTCCGTACTGCTTATAAGACCCCGATCGGTTGTACACCTTATCGTCTTGTGTACGGGAAAGCATGCCACCTTCCCATCGAGCTGGAACATAAGGCGCACTGGGCCTTGAAGTGGGCTAACTTCGACATCAACAAAGTCGGTGATCATCGCAAGATTCAACTCAACGAGCTCAACGAACTGAGGAATGAAGCTTATGAGAACTCGCTGATCTACAAAGAGAAGACGAAGATCCTTCATGACGCAAAAATCAAGAACCGAGAGTTCCACGCTGGTGATCAAGTCTTACTTTTTAACTCTCGGTTGAAGATCTTCTCTGGCAAGTTGAAGAGCCGCTGGTCTGGTCCATTCACCGTCACCAAAGTCTTTCCATATGGGACCATTGAGCTTTCTCAGCCAAATGGGCCCAATTTCAAAGTGAATGGCCAGCGTCTAAAGCTGTACTTTGGTGAGGACATCTCTCAGGAGATGATTCCATCCCTCACCACGTTCCCCATAAACTAATTTTGGGTCGAGTCAGGCTCGTGACTCGGTTATAAAAAACAAGCGCTCCTCGGGAGGCAGCCCGAGTATCTATCCCTTTTCGTTTTAACCTCCTAAGTGTAGGGGGACCTATATAGGTGTTTGTCTTTGTGTGGTGATGTGATTACAGGGATGAATGCACTCTTGGAACCTTTGAAGAACCGTGCTTCCGTGTTATCCGAAATCCAGTTCTATCTCTCAACTATCGTGATTCAATTTTCTTCATGCTCACATTTGAAATTGATCACTTTAGTCGTCTCTTCCTTAACTTGATTTAACCAACGTGCACAATGTCATAAGTGTAGGGGAGACTTTTCCCACATGCTTAAACATTGAGGACAATGTTTATCTTAAGTGTAGGGGGACTTCTATCGAAGTTTTAAGTGGACTTTTCCATGAAAATGCCTTCATTTAACCGGAAAATCATCTTTTTCAACATTTTTCAAATTTTTAATTAACTTTGGCCATTTAGTCGTAATTTTTAAATTTTTATCGTTGCTTTCATATGTATATATCCCGCAATAAAGTCTAAAATATTAACAAAGTGGTGTAGCTAGTTTGGAAGTCTTTGACATATTAGGCCCGTTGCGATTATTTTGACTCAACCCGAATAGACTTATCCAAGTTTATTCTAGCTAGTATCCTTAACCATGTAGACCTTAATTGGTTTATTAGGCTAAGTATCCACGAGTCTCATTACTTGAGATTTTAAATTGTGGAGGACGAGAGATGATAGAGTCAATTATAAGTCGGTATTCTTGCACAACCTCACTTGGTGTAATTATTTGCCTATTCTCCCATCACTTGCTAATAATTTATCTGCAATAAGTAAGGTCGTACGATTTGAAAAGTTACTTAGCTTCTAGCCCAAGATCGTTTAAAAGTTGCTCGGTAATGATAAGAGTTCATAGCCAAGGCATAACTTATGAAGCGGGGCGCGAAGATTGGCGAGTCCGAAAAGGCCCTAACAAGGCATGAGGATTCCATTTTATTGCTGAAGATCCAAAGTGATGTGAAAAGCATTATTCCCAAAATTAATATGAAGGATTAAGACTCACGACGAAAAACAATCAACTCCCATAAAGATCATGGAGAAGTCTATCCGAAAAGACCCTAACAAGGTATGAGGATAAATAGATCCAAGTCCGAAAAGGAGGCGGATCGTTGTATCTCAAAATCCCAATTAGAGATTGAAGAAATAATCATGAAGTCATGGTCAACAAAGTTGGAGTAACCCTCAAAAGTCTCCAAGAGAAGAAATTCTATGAACGATGAGAAGACCATTATCTCAAGCACGTCTCTCAAGATATGAAGTATGAAGTACAAGCCAAATATCGGCCCGAGAAAGGTCTCAAATCGTGAACCGAGTTATGCCAAGATATAAACTTTTTGATATCCCGAGAAGCAGTTTTAAGAGATTTTGTCCTTTAGCTAACTATTGATCAAATCGTCCTACTTTGCTTTCAGCCTAAATAAACTATCGAAATAAGTCGAAAAATGCATCTTCATGATCATTCTAAGACAAAAATAAAATATAAAAGATACACCTAGGAATAAGGGAGTTTAAGCATATAATTAAGCCTTGTGTGTAAGTGTTTGAATTGCTAACTTATAATAACAATGATCTCGTTTTTAAGCTTAGTTTGGGGAACGTGAAACTTGAGGATGATAAATCTTCGCAGCACCAAAGCCCTAATGTAAGTCCTTGATCTCTTTGCAAGTTATTTCCATCCTTTTGTTTACTTTAAAGTTTTAATTTTTCTTAGTACTTTAATTTTTGTTTAGTAGTATTTTAATAAGGCCAAGGTTGATTGATTACGAGAAAAGTGTAAATTTGCTTTATCACTAAGCATTGCATGAGGGCATGGCAATGGTTAAGTGTAGGGGATTTGATAGGTGTGAAAACACCCATCCTTTTACCACTTATTTCTTACTAAAACAAGACCAAAAAGCGTGTTTAATATCATTTGTTTGGAATTATGCGTGGTTTTTGTGTTTATTGTGTTTTCAGAGTCAACCGGATGATTATTGAAGAAAACATGGGATTGCACGGGTTTTATCAAGAAAAAAGACTAAAGACGAAGTCTATTGTCCAAGAGATGCAAAAGATTTGAAGTCAATGGGATTATTTGAAGATTTATCGAAGAAAAGGACCAAAGATGGAAGATTTGCATATGTCGAAGAAACTCAAGTCTATTAAACGAAGAAATTAAAAGACGAGTTGAATTTAATCGACGACAAATCCCGAATCAGAATCGAAAACGTCAACTTTTCTGAAAAGACGAGAAGACAAGAAGAAAGGGAGAAAGCCCACTCACCAACCAACCACTCAGCCTATATAAAGGGATCACCCTCACAAAATTTGGAATCTAGTTTTTAGTTTTCAGTTTCATTTCTCCTAGTTCGTAGGAAACCATCTCCCTTAAGGAGTGGTTTTCATCTCTTTGATTTCTTCTTTTAATCTTGTAAGTTTGATCCTTTCCTTTTGTTTACTGAATCTTAATCATCAATACAAGTGTTCATTTCGTCTTTTCATTCATCTTGTTCTTCATCATCTTTTTATTGCAAGTTCTTAAGTTTTTATTAAGTTCAAGTTTGATCTTAAAAAGTTGTTGAATTTGTGTTTTTATGATTGGGATTTGATCCTTGTAGTTAGTAGATGATTTGTGGTTAATTTGGTTAAACCGTTTCGATTATTTAGCTTGATTTGGTTTAAATTCGTTTCTACTGTTTTAAGTTCCTGTTTCTGTTCTTGATTTCCAGCTATATTCCCAATAGTCCATCTGTTTGTTCCTTACTCGGAATGTTCAAACATTCCGAATAGTCTATTTGTTGTGTCCCTTATTCGGAATATCAAGTTATTCCGAATAGCCATTAATCTTTTCCCTTATTCGGAATATTTCAATTATTCCGAATAGCACTGTTTAACTTTCTTTATTCGGAATATTTTATATATTCTGAATAGGCTTACATTCCGCATAAGAGCATTTTTTCCGAATAGAGTTTTTATTCCGTATAGTCTATTTATTCCGCATAAGGTTTTTATTCCGCACAGTCTCATTATTCCGAGTAGACTTTATTATTCCGCATAGGCAATTGTTCCGAATGGTCTGATATTCCGAATAGCTCTTTTCTTCAGTAAGATTATTTTTCTGTTTTATCATTTAATCTTTTATATTTACTGCAAGTTTAATTTCATTACTTCATTTATTTATCTTTTCAATAGAATAGAAAACCAAATCCACTTTTTGTCACCAAGAACAAATCATTCCACTTTAGGCTGTGATCAATTCGAGGAGATATCGAGAAACTTACCCTGAACCCATTGAAAAATCCTAAAATCAAACCTCAACTACTAGACAAAAGTACTTCATGAACTACCAAAGTAACAGAGACACCAACAAATCATTTCTTCAACAAGGTAAATAATATTATTCTTAGAATTGAGTTCAGAGGAGAAGATTGAATGGGGCAATAAAAGTATGAAATTCTGCATAAATGAAATGTTTCCAGTCATTCATGTGTCAAAAAGTCAAGCCTCCATATTCACAAAACAAACTCGGCATAAAGCACGCCTAATCTAAATTAAAACAACATTATGGGATTATTCTCCAAGCCCGCAATTACAATCCAAAGAAACTTAAGGTTTTCAGCATCACAGATCCACTCGGAAAACCACGAAAGAGTTCAAGTCTTTAGTCCACTAGCAAAACGTCTATAGGTAGTCCCAAAAAAACATATCCGACTGCCACAATAGAGGATAACGTAAACTTGGAAAAAAATATATAAGAAAATATAATGCAAACTTAAGACCGGTTATGATATAGTAAATTTTTCCTACCGCCACAAAACATAGGCATATGATGAAATATTGTGTAGACACAGAAAACATGAGGCTCAGGTGGCAGATGCATGTTCTAAGTAGAAAGCTTTTGTAATGGCTAATTTATTGAAGCAATTATCTGAAACAAATAAAAACATACATAGCAAATTCATTTCAATATGCTGAAGAAATGTGATAGAAAATTCTGTGACCCATTTGAACGACATCAAAATAAAGAACTTTTACAACTACAAGTCACTCACATAACTAGAACCAATCTAAAGGGCTTGACACCAGCACAATGTTGAAGGCATCACATATCATAAAGTTCAGTTGTTATTAGAATTGGTAGATTATAGTATATATAATCCAAATATATATTCTTCATATCAGCCCAACAACAATGAGAATGAGTTGTAACGGCTGTCATGTCCTTCCTAAAGGATGTATCGACGATCGTAACATTCCTCCGTGTTTTAGTCATTGCATGCCCAAAACATATTCTTCCGGGCCGGGTCATTTGAAGATTCGAGTCGGGTGTTAAGTGATCATGAGTTGACGCTGAAGCATCAGTCAGAAACTGCGGCCCGTGTGGTGGAAAGTGTAGGTTAGATCTGAAGTTGAACCGGAGTTGGCACGTGGGTTTGAACCGGTTCAAAATAGCTGGATACCGAAAGATGTATTATTTTCCTTGTATTATTCAATAAATGTTTTGCAATATATGGACTAGATAAGAAAGATATAGAGGAGACATAAACGGGCTCAAGCTTAATGACAATGGGCCTAACATAAACATATCAACTAATACTCCCCCGTAGTTTGAGCGGCAGGCAATCAAACACTCAAAATGGTCCGAAATTCTTCGAATAACGCTGAAGAAAGACCTTTGGTGAAGATATCGGTGTACTGATAACGAGATGGAACATGAAGAACACGTACGTGACCCATAGAAACCATATCACGAACAAAATGGATGTCAGTTGCACTGGATTAGTGGATAAATAAATAACACTAACATTATCACAATACACAAGATTTTCTAGAAGAAGATTGCGTAACCATGCCGTCTCAGCAACAACATTAGCAACACCTCGATACTCAGCTTCAGCACTAGAACGTAAGAGAGTTGGTTGTCGCTTAGGAGACCTGATAAAATATTGTTGCCCAAAAATACACAATACCCCGATGTAGATCGACGAGTAGCGGGCAACCAGCCCAATCAGCATCAGAGTAAGCCACAAGAGTAGATCGTGAGGATGCATATAACTGTAAAACAAAATCTAAAGTGCCATGGACATAACGGAGAATCCTCTTAAGAGCAGCTAAGTGAGGCTCCTGAGGATCATGCACATATAGACAAATTTGTTGCACAACATAAGACAGATCAGAACGAGTGAATGTAAGGTATTGAAGTCCACCTGCAAGACTCAGATACAAAGTAGGATCAGAAATGGGAGTTCACTTAGGACCAAGCTTAGACTCAGTGTCAACCAGAGTCCGAGTAGGATTGTAATTGAGCATATGTGCTCGCTTAAGCAACTCCATAGCATATCTCTTCCAAGAAAAAAACATCCCTGTAGTGTCACATGTAACAGAAATCCCCAAGAAATAATTAAGGGCCCTAAGATCTGTCATGTCAAACTCCCTATTAAGAGAGAAAATAATCTTCTAAAGAAAAGTTGCAGAAGAAGTTGTGAGAATAATGTCATCCACATAAATCAACAAATAGGCTATGTCTGAACCATATTTGTAAATAAATAAAGAAGAATCACATCTACTAGGAGAAAATCCAATTCTGATAGCATAAGCAATATCGATGAAACCAAGCACGAGGGGCTTGTTTTAACCCATATAAAGACCTCTTAAGGCGACACACATGATGGGGATATCGAGGATACACAAAACCCGAGGCTAATGCATTTACACAGTCTCTAAAAGATCACCATTAAGAAAAGCGTTCTTTACATCCAACTGATGAACATGCCGATGTCTCATCAATGCAAGACTAAGTACGGTACGAATAGTTGCCGGCTTGACAACCGGACTAAAAGTCTCATCATAATCAACGCCAAGCTGCTGACTACTACCGTTAACAACCAGTCGGTCTTTATACTGACTCAATGAACCATCAACGTGAAATTTATGCCGAAATAACCACAAACAACGTACAAAGTTGGCACCTTGAGGTCTTGGAACGAGAACCCAAGTACCATTTTTAATTAAAGCATTTTATTCATCGTACATAGCATCCCGCCAGTGCGTATTAGTTAAAGAAATAGATGGGGATTTTGGTAGAGAGATATGAGAAACATGAAGGTTTGACGTTGAGTGCTCATACGTGTGCTGATTTCGAGTGACCATAGGGTAAGTCCGTGTTGGTGGATTGCTAGTGATGGGTTGAGAGGTGGTGTGTGTTTGGGTTTGGGTCGTGGTTGTAGACTGGGCAAGGTTTTGTTTTTGGGCTTGGGCTTCGGCTTTAGGTGTTGAATTAGATGTCGATCAGTGTGGGCCGTGGGTGGTGTATGGTGATGGGTGGATTGGGCTGAGATAATTGGAGAGAAACCAGGTGGCGGGCTACTAGACTGGTTTGGGTCACGAGTAGTAGGTTGGGTATTGGTTGGTGTTTGAGGTGTTGGTGGGTCAACGGTAGGTGTTGGTAGTGGAGCATTGTATTGATAATTATGTATTACCTGACGAGTAACTGGTAAGGGATATGTCCTTAGGAAATCATATGAGGTGGAAGGTGTGATTGATCCATAGGGGAATTGATGTTCGTCAAAGGTTACATGTCTAGAGATAATTATTTTGTTTGTAGTTAGATCAAGACATCGATAACCTTGGTGATAGGCTGGGTAACCTAAAATGTACATGGTGTGGCTCGTGGAGCAAGTTTGTGTGGTGGAAATAGATGAGGATAACACAGGCATCCAAAAGTACGAAGTTTAGAATAGTTAGGTTGTTTGTTGAATAATTTGGTAAGCTGTATTTTATTTTTAATGGCAATTGAGGGAAGGAGGTTTAGAAGGTAGGCGGCCATGTGAAGTGCCTCGACCCAAAATATAGGTGGAAGGTGGGCTTGGAAAAGTAACGTACGAATCATATTATTTATAGTACGAATCATACGTTCTGATTTTGCATTATGTTGAGAGGTTTTAGGACAAGAGAACCTCATTTGAATCCCGTATGTAGAGAAAAGCTCAAGAAGTTGGGTGTTATCAAACTCACCACCATGATCACATTAAAAACCAAGAATGTCACACTTAAATTGATTTTTGACATAAGAACGAAAATGAACAAACTTAGAAAAGACTTCAGATTTAGTTCGACAAATAATGAGAAAAATGATCAAGAAAAATCACATAATACTTAAAACCACCCGCACTAACAATTGGGGGTGTCTAAATATCCAATGAATAATCTCAATACTTCTAGACACCGTGGAAGTAGAACTAGAAAAAGGAAGTTTCACATGTTTGCCAAGCTGACAAGCATGACAAACATAAGGAGACTTCTCCTTATTATAAGAAATAAAATTGCTAGATACAAGAGAGTGTAACACGGCATCACCCGGGTGACCGAGGCGTTGGTGCAATGTCGAAGGATTAAGAGAAATCAAAGCGGTTGGGAGGGATGATGGCTTGGTTACCTCAAAGAGATCACCAGAGATGTCACATCTAAGCAAGATATGACGAGTTAGAAAATCTTTCACAGAGAAACCAAAAGCGTCAAATTCAACAGTACAATTGTTGTCCTGAGTAAACTCACGAACATAAATAAGACTTTAAATAATATTAAGGGTGACGAGAACATTTTGAAAATGTAAAGGACGACGAAGAGTGGGAAGGATGTTATGGCATGTATAGTTTTGCCATCAACAACAAGAACGGACGGGTACTAGCAATAATTAACTTACATATAATAAAAAGGTAAAGTGCGCACCAAATTCAGCCTTTGCAAATTGTAAGCGTCGTATTTTGAAAGTTCTATTAGCAAAAAATTGTGAAAGGCTAGGGAGTTCGTATGCATAAAACTACTCACGGAAACTTTCATAAAAAAATAGGCCTAAATCGATATGGGATTTCCTTGGTATGCAAGGAATGATAACAAACTAATACTAACCGCCTTCCTTCAGGTGTCTATATATATATATATATATTCCTACAATCCAATCCAACATAACACACACACATTTGTTCATTATTTCTCATAACAACGTAGAATCCCAACAAAACACACACACACCTTCTTCAAGATAGATTATTTCTAATTATTCTTGAAAGTAACACACAGATTGAGCGATATGGTGATGATCATAAAGTTGAAGAAACCCAGCAGAAATCAAAACGATATGATGACTGTAAATATGAAGAAAACCAACAGAAAACTAAGGGAAAATAAATGCAGAAAGATGGTCGTCTTCAAGCATCTTCAAGAAAGCTCAGGGTCGTTTCAAGAAACTGATGAATGCGGGTACGAATGCAAAACGTGCAACAAAAGATTCAAATCGTTTCAAGCCCTAGGTGGACATCAAGGGATTCACAGAAAACCCAACAAAGACATCTTTGATGATCTGTGCATTTTACGTCTTAGTATTATCCCTGCTGGGTCATCTTTGCATCGATGCAAGATGTGTACCAAAGTGTTCGAAACTGGGCAGAAGTTAGGTGGCCACATGAGGAAACATAGGATCGAAAAAGAAGAGTTCTTGAGGAGGCAGAAGGAGAGTGGTTCGGTGTTGACTATGCAGGAATTAGAGCGACGTAAAGCGGAGTTAGATGAACGGATGCGGGTTAGAAGAGACTTGATCTTGGCAGCGAAAGACCTGCGATTATGGTTCTGAATCTGATTCTTAGGTATAAAGACCTAGGCGATTAACATGATTCTTATTATGGAGTAGCATGGTTCGTAACTGAACGAATTAACGTGTGATTCGATATTCTTGATGATTTATGAATGAAGTGTATAAAGTATAACATCTGTTAAATATCAATGTAGATGACAGCTTGTTTGTCAAAATTGTTGTTGTTGAATATTGATTCAATTTTTTTGTGTTTAATTGTTGTGTTTGTGAATAGATGATTAGATTTACCTAAAAAAGATTAATTATTAGTTATTTTTGAAGTGTTAAACAAGCAAAATCAAGGGGTATCGGGGTAATAAGATCCAAAACCCATAACTGAAATTGAATCACTTGCAGAAAACACAGCCAAAATCAGGGTTCAATCGGCGTTGACGTATTCAGTTTGTATAATTCAGATTCGTGAAATCTCTGAAGCAAACTTACTCGTAACACATAAGCAAATTGTGTGCTCTTTATTTTGGTTATAGATGGTAAATTGGACAGTGTTATCAAAACGGGTAATTGGACACATAAGCAAATTGTGTGCTCTTTATAGCGTAACATGTTCAAATAATAAAATGTAACTTGTTATACATTCGGCCTCATTATACACACACCACGAATCTTTATTAAACCAAACATCATACTGTTTGAGTCATGTCGAGTTAAATGTGGACTTCACAATTACAATTTGTACACTGAGAAGTCAGTAAATGTGTCTAGATAGCTAGTACATCAGTTGGGTGTCTGGCAAATTACTCTGTATCTTCTTTTATTACAGTACTGTAGTAAAAAGCCTAAAACACCTACTTTTCAAGGCAGTCACATAAGTTTTCGAATTACAAAATAATTTTCCAAAAAAAGAAAAATGCATACCCTTTTTTCCTTGACCCTTCCTGTCACACGGTTAAAATCCACTATAATCATGGAAACTATAACAAACTTAGTTACCTTTTTTTACTAGCATTTACCCCCATATAAATATCAACATTTCTTCATCTTGAAAACACACATACCCCTTCAACATTTTTCTCAATATTGTAAACATACAAAGCAATGACTATCGATATGAAGAAAACCAACAGAAAACAAAGTGATAGTAACCGTACAATGATCGTGAAACATCTTGAAGAAACCTCTGGTTTTCCAGACAACACTGATCAATACGAGTTCAAATGCAGAACATGCAAAAGAAGATTCAAATCGCGTCAAGCACTTGGTGGTCATAGGGCGAGCTATAAAAAGATCAAACGCAGAAACAAATACAATGATGCGTTGTGTACTTTAAGTCTTGGTACTGTTCCTACTGTGTCTTATTCGTTGCATCAATGCAAGATATGTACGAAAGAGTTTGAAACTGGGCATGAGTTGGGTGGGCACATGAGGATACATAGGCCCAAAAACGGGTTGAATAATGTAGTTAAGGAAAAGGGTCTATCAAGGCAAGAAACGGAGAAAGAGAAAGTTAAAAGTGATTTGGAACGTGGTTCTTCATCGGTGTTGACAACGGTGGAAATAGAGCGTCGCAAGGCAGAAGAAGAAGAACTGGCTAGAAGAGAGTTAGTCTTGGCAGCAAAAAAACTGCAATTATTTCTTGATTAGCCTAATACTGATCTTTGTTACTTTTTTATTCTGAACCGCAGAACTTACTGTGTTCTGATACACGAAATAAGCAATTTTGAGCAAGCTTGTCCAAATTAGATTATCAATTGATATTATTACTGAGTTCTAATACATAAAAGGATCAGGATGACAGGATTAAATAATTGGTAGTTTAAGTCACTCTTTGTTGTTATTGTTACTGTATATGTTTTTAGTTTACTGAATAAATGGTTCACAGGACGATTTCCTGAATTTAACTATTTTGGCCGACTAGTCCGCAGATTGGTCCATTGGTGTATTATATAGAAAGAGCTTATTTCATTTATATATGTTCAAAAGAACTTACTCTTGCAGTTCATAGGTCCAATTCCTTAATAATGCGGATGTGAGTTGATTAGATATCTGAATCTGATCCTCTTAATGCTTGCAAAATCTTTTATGTAACTAATAAAATTTGCCGTTAAGAAAAAATGTCAAGAAAGGCGTCATGTGCATTTTTAAGAAGCATAAGCTTTCTGAAGAATGTAGCCCCAACCACTAGGAAAGTACGTCATAAACTAATAAAGTAAAAGAAAGACACCAGCAAATCATCTCCGTGACAAGGTAAATAGAGATTATTCTTAAAATTTGAATTCTGAGAAAAAGATTGAATGGGGCAATAAAATTATGAAATTCTGCATAAATGAAATACATGTTTCCAGTCACTCATGTGTCAAAAAGTCAAGCCTCCGTATTCACAAAACAAAGTCGGCATAAAGCACGCCTAATCTAAATTAATACATCATATTGGGATTATTCTCCAAGCGCACAGTTACAATCCAAAGCAACTTAAAAGTTTTCAGCATCACAGATCCACTCGGAAAACCACGAAAGAGTGCAAGTCTTTAGTTCACTAGCAAAACGTCTACAGGTAGTCCCAAAAAAACATATCCAATAGAGGATAACGTAAACATGGAAAAAAATTATATAAGAAAATATAAATGGGGGGCAATACGGACTTCACAATTTTGATTTTGTTGGACTCGACACCAACAACCCGAAGATCGAACGCGGAACCCTAGATCCTTTAAAGATGATCGCAGAGATGCAATAGACAAAACCCAGAAGAACGACACAAAGTTAATCGAACGAAATCTTTATTAAACATACGATCGATTACAAGAAGCAGCATGATTGAGCATCACCCCCTCACCTCCTTTTATAGGGTGAGGGGGTCGGTTACCGATTTATGATCGGGCTTGGGTCCAACCGGGCTCAAACATACAATATCGGAAACAAAGCTTACAAGGTAAATCTATTGTATAACTATTATTGGTAATAATGTTAACAATTTCCACCTTAGTACCAATACTAGTTAACCCCGACACCAAGTACCTCCATGCAATACTTGAACTTCGGACCTGGAACCACCTTTGTAAACGCGTCAGCTGCATTATCCTCCGTGCCTATCTTTGCCACTTCAATCTCTTTAGATTCCACGATCTCCCTGATGAAGTGATACCTCACGTTGATATGCTTCGTCCTCTCATGAAACATTGCATTTCTTGAGAGATGAATTGCCCCTTGATTATCACAATTCATAACCACTGACCTGAGGTTTATTCCCAGTTCGATTAGTAGACCTTTAAGCCAAATGCTTTCCTTAACAGCTTCTGTAAGCGCCATATACTCCGCCTCTGTAGTAGACAATGCAACAACATGCTGCAGAGTTGCTTTCCAACTCACAACACAGCCATGTACCATAAACACGTACCCGGTTATCGACCTAACCTTGTCAGGGTCTTTAGCATAATCGCTATCCACGAAACCGTCAACATCCACGTGTTTCCCTTGATCTCTACCATACACTAGACCTACATCAGCAGTGCCCTTCAAGTACTTCAAAATCCACTTCACCGCTTCCCAGTGATTTTTACCTGGATTCGCCAAATACATGCTCACAATGCTAACAGCGTACGCAATATCTGGTCTAGTGCAAACCATCAAGTACATTAGACTACCTACAGCATTCGCATATGGGACCTTACTCATTCTTTCCACATCCCAGTCACTCGACGGACAATCCTTCAAAGATACCTTGAAGTGTGCTCCCAATGGCACAGAGACCGACTTGCCATTATCCACTCTGTAGTTATTCAGAATTTTCCGCACATATCCCGACTGAGACACCTTCAGGGTTCGGTTACCCCTATCCCTGACAATCTCCATACCAAGTATCTTCCTAGCTGGACCAAGTTCCTTCATATCAAACTCTTTCCGCAGCAGTCCCTTGGTATATTCGATCTCAGACTTGCTTTTACAAGCAATCAACATATCATCTACATACAGCAGTAGATATATGTACATACCTGGTGCAAACTCCTTGAAGTAAACACAGCTATCATAGCTGCTACGGCTAAACCCATTGCTGACCATATACACATCAAACCGTTTGTACCACTGCCTTGGAGACTGCTTAAGACCATAAAGGGATTTCTTCAACAAACATACCTTGTTGCCCGTTCCTTCTTCAAAACCAAGCGGCTGCCTCATATAAATGGTTTCTTCAAGATTACCATGCAAAACGCCGTCTTTACATCAAGTTGTTCCAACTCCTAATCTTCACAAGCAGTTAATGAGAGAATCACCCTAATAGATGTATGTCGAACCACGGGTGAGAATACCTCATTATAGTCAATCCCTGCTCGTTGTGTGAACCCCCGAGCTACCAGCCGTGCTTTATACTTTGGTTTTTGAACGCCTTCAATCCCTTCTTTAATCTTATACAACCACTTGCAGCTTACCAGCTTCTGACCACGTGGTTGATCGACCAGCTCCCAAGTATGATTCTTCTTTAAAGAACTCATCTCTTCCTCCATAGCACGAACCCACTCATCCCTTTTAGATTGATTAATCGCCCCCCTGGAATGTGATTGGTTCATGTGTATCTTCTTCCTCAGCAATAGCAAACGCATAAGCCGTAATATCATCTTCTTCCCTAGACCCTGATGATCTAGATAATGATACATTACCTTCATTCCTATACCTTGCAGGTTTAGTAGTTGTTCTCTTAGCTCTATCACGCACCAGAACATATTGTCCAGATTCTGTTGTTGAGGCATTGCATCTACTGCATTTTCAACTTGATCCTCATATACATTCCCTGGATTTACCCCAGTATGAGGATCCACAGTTGGTTCGACCCGACTGCCTTGAAGTTCCACCTCAAACTCAATTTCCTTCCCAGAATCTACAGCACCAGCACCCTTGAGAGTATCCTTATACATAAGGCTCTCATTAAAGACCACATCCCTGCTTATGATTATCTTCGGTTTAACATCATCCGACCTCCATAATCTATATCCCTTCACACCCTCAGGATACCCCAGGAATATGCATTTTATAGCTCTAGGCTTGAGCTTCCCCTGATTCACGTGTGAATAAGCAACGCAACCAAATATCTTCAACATCTCGTAATTCACCGGATGTCCTGACCATAAATCCATAGGTGTCTTCTTCTCCAATGCTGTAGATGGAGACCTATTGATCAGATATGCTTCAGTCACCGTTGCTTCAGCCCAGAATGATTCTGGCAAACCAGACTGAATCAGTAAACACCTAACCTTGTCCAAGAGCGTCCTGTTCATTCGTTCAGCTAGACCATTCTGTTGTGGAGTTCCAGCAACCGTCAAATGTCTTGCTACCCCGCTCTCCTTGCACAAGTTATTAAACTCCTGATTACAAAACTCCAAACCATTATCCGTTCGTAGTTTCTTCATTTTTCTACCTGTCTGGTTTTCTACCAACTGCTTCCACTCCTTGAACTTGTTGAATGCCTCGCTTTTGTGTCTAAGAAAATACACCCAAACCCTCCTCGAATAATCATCAACAATCGATAAGAAGTACCGGCAACCACTCATCGATTCCACCCGAGAAGGACCCCAGAGATCCGCATGGACATAGTCTACAACTCCCTTTGTTGTGTGTTGACCTCGACCAAAACTTACCCTGGTCGATTTTCCAAGAACACAATTTTCACAGAATTTGAGCTTACCTAGACTTTTATTCCCCAACACCTCTCTTCTTTTGAGTTCATTCAAGCCTGCTTCACTAATGTGACCCAGGCGTTTATGCCACACCTGCGCAAGACTTTCCTTTTCTTCTATACCAACACTAGCTTCACTTGATTCAGCCCAACCATCCAAGGAGTACACACAATTTTCCTTCAAAGTTCCCGACAAAACCATCAAAGAACCCTTGATCACCTTTACTCTTCCATTCTGCAACTTCACGGTATAGCTCTCTCGATCCAGAGTGCCCAAAGATAACAAATTTCTTTTCAACTCGGGAATGTAACGTACATTCTCAAGCACAAAACTTGAACCATCTTTCATTTGTACTCTCACCTTCCTTGTCCCCTTGATGGCACATGCTCTATTATCACCGAGCAAAACCATACCTCCATCAAGCTCCTTAAAATCAAACAAGAAGTCCCTCCTAGGCGTCATGTGATAGGAACCACCAGAGTCCATGATCCACTCTAAGAACCTTTCCTCACTCACCGCCATCAACAAATCACCATTGTCATAACCCTTAGAATACGTCCCAACGTCCTGTTTTGCATTCTTGTTGACAAAGCCAGTTGATTTCTTCTTGTTCCATTTTGGACAGTCTTTCTTAAGGTGATCCTTAGAATAACATATGTAACACTTCTGTTTATAAGTTCCTTTACCCTTTGACTTTGATCGCGAACTACCACGTCCTTGATTACCCCGATGCTCTGGCCTCCCCCTTACAAATAACCCATCACCATCATCCTTTGCATCTGTCCTCTTCTTCAACTCCCGTGAATTGAGGGTAGACAAGACATCTTCCAAAGAGAGCGACTCCCTTCCATAAAGCAATGTCTCCACAAAGTTATCATACGAGGACGGTAATGATGTAAGTAACATGAGTGCCTGATCTTCGTCATCAATTTCAACGTCTATGTTCGCCAAGTCACCGATCAACTTATTAAACTCATCTATATGTTCAGATAATTTCTTACCTGAATGCATGTAGAAAGTGAACAGCTTCTTCTTCAAGTACAATTTATTGGCTAAAGACTTTGTCATATACAAAGTTTCTAACTTTAACCAAACACCCGCATCAGAATTTTCTTTGTTGACTTCCCTCAACACCTTGTTATCCAAGCACAAGAGTAAGGCACTGTGTGCTTTTTTATAGACATCTGTCTTCAACGCCGCAGTCTTTTGAGCGTCCGTCATGGTATCCGGGAATGGATCTAACGCAGCCTCCCAACCATGTTGAATTAATAGACACCGCATCTTCACACGCCACAACCCGAAGTCATTAGACCCGTTGAATTTTTCGACGTCAAACTTCGCTATCGACAACATATTCTTTCTCCCTTGTTGCGTAAAAAACCCTTCCTGCAAATCGATTTAATTAGAAGAACCCTAAACCTCGATCACGTACAAGCAAACCCGATCGTATACTTGAAAACCCAAGTGAACCACGATCAAACTTGAACCACAAGAAACCCGCAACAAGAACCTTTGCTTTAAATACAACTTGGTAACAAAAAAAACAAAAAACCTCCACTATCCGTTTTAAAAAAACGAATATTAGGTTAATACTAAGGATTTTATTTTTTCTCCAATATAAAACAATTGTGTTACCCACTTTGTATCTCTTTCCCACGTGATCTAAATAATAAACAAGTAAGTTTTTTTCTTTATTGTATTAAAGAAACACACCCACGTTAGTATAACTTCGTCTTATCCAACCGGCCAAACCTGCAACTCCAAGAAACTTTGATTCGACAAAAGCCCGAACCTCCTTTCTTCATGACACCCTCTTGATCTAGCACCGATCTTCAAAGCCCAACGAACCTTGAGCTCTGATACCACTTGTTGGACTCGACACCAGCAAGCCGAAGATCAAACGCGGAACCCTAGATCCTTTAAAGATGATCACAGAGATGCAATAGACAAAACCCAGAAGAACGACACAAAGTTAATCGAACGAAATCTTTATTAAACATACGATCGATTACAAGAAAGAACAGAAGATGCGGTATGATTGAGCATCACCCCCTCACCTCCTTATATAGGGTAAGGGGGTCGGTTACCGATTTATGATCGGGCTTGGGTCCAACCGGGCTCAAACATACAATATCGGAAACAAAGCTTACAAGGTAAATTTCCTAATCTATTGTATAACTATTATTGGTAATAATGTTAACAGATTTGTAGTAAAAAACTTTAATAGTCTACACCAGTAAATTCTTCTGTAGCTAGTAGTACATCTGTTGGTGTCTTGCAAATTATCTGCTTTTATTACAGTAGTAAAAAGCCTAAAACACCTACTTCTCAATTACAGTTTACAAAATAATTTTCAGAAAAAATATTTGCAAATAATAAATTCACCCTTTTTTCCTTGACAACATGGTTAAAATCCACTATAATTATGGAAAATGACTAATATGGTTAGGCTTAGGCCATTAAGCTTAAGGGGAAAGAAACTATAACAAACTTTAGTTACCTTTTCTAACTAGCATTCTCTCTATTTACCCCCATATAAATATCAACATTTCTTCATCTTGAAAACACACATACCCCTTCAACATTTTTCAATCTTGAAAACACACAAATCAATGACTATCGATATGAAGAAAAGGAACAGAAAACAAAGCCATAATAAACATACAATGATCGTGAAACATCTTGAAGAAACCTCTGGTTTTCCAGACAACACTTATCAATACGAGTTCAAATGCAGAACATGCGAAAGAAGATTCAAATCTTGTCAAGCACTTGGTGGTCATAGGGCGATCCATAAAAAGATCAAACACAGAAACAAAATGTAATGATACGTTGTGTACTTTAAGTCTTGGTACTGTTCCTACTGTGTCTTATTTGTTGCATCAATGCAAGATATGTACGAAAGAGTATGAAACTGGGCATGAGTTGGGTGGGCACATGAGGATACATAGGCCCAAAAAAGGGTTGAATAATGTTGTTAAGGGACTGGGTGTTGTATAAGTGTACTCTCGCAGCTATATGTTTCGATGAATTAAACATAGTGTAAATACCTTACTGATGTAATGCGCCATAGCAACCTCATAAGTCATAAGACCAAACCGAATGACCGAGGGGAATGTAGATTCATATATAACAGCAACAAGCAACAAGTATCATCACCATGGTCATCTAGCATCTTCTAATCTGTCAAATACGTAAGAAAATGAACCTTACGGGATGTCAAATCCCTGTCCTTTAAAGTACTTTTGGGCACTCCGTTAGTTGCTCGAGTCTCCAAGCCTTAGCACCCAGGATTAATACAGTTCCACACACGTAATCGTTAAGTAGCAACAACTTATGATTACAACACAATGGTGGCAGCAGAAAAGATAATAATATAAGCAAACAAAGCTATTTGGTTTTGACTGAATATGGCTTTTTTTATAGTTCTTTTTCATGAACTTCATGCTATCTCGATATAGCAAGGAATGATACAGACGTGATAACCCACTTCCCAAATAAAAAGGAGCAGTGGGTGGTTTCTACCAAATAATCCAAACAATATCTCTAAATACAAGTTCTACTTTCACTTGTACAAAAAGCTTTATCATAAATACAATCAATTGCACCTTCAAGAGTTCGTATTTTTTGCTTCACGGGTGGCAAACTTGCCAACATTATATAAGTCCCAACAATACCCCACCATGTTGGAAAGTTTCTGCTACTCTAATAGGTCATGTCACGGTGGTGTCACGAAGATTAAACCCCGTTTACTCTAAGCACACAAATTAAATTGATTCAATGGTGTCCGAAGATTAAACCACAAAACCTTAATAATCTTATTTACATACTTATACACACTTCCCATCGTAACCAAAGTGTTCTCACTGAGCGCGAATATGGCCATGCGCTTAATCCTGATTCATGACCCTCTAAGAAAGAAACCACAAACTCTCTATTCAAGGAGGCACCACCTCTAGGTCATATAGGCAAAGCTACTCTAACGTCTTTGTTGCTAAGACGCCTCAAAAGATTTGTTAAGAGAAAATCTCATCCTTTCTCGGCAACGTCGTGCTATCTAAGCTATACATGAGTCAATTTTCTAAATAGCACCTTCTACCTAATGACTTTGTTATTACCCATTAAACTTGGAGATAGGAGCACTAAATTCAAGTCGGGTTTCCATCACTAACTGGTTCACATATGGTTTCATACTCATGCCTCTAGCATCTCTCAATCAGTCTCTCGTCGGAGGCTTAACGGATAAATTTCAATAAGTTAGAATCATTCTTATCGATCTCAACATAAACAATCACTAAGTCTCTCGTGGCAGTCTTAGTGAGTTACAATCAAGTTTCTATTTCACTTGATAAACATGTCATAATGGCCATTCTCAATTTTAGAAATTCAAAATCAACAAAATATTGAAGTGTTAGGTCTTAATACCATTTAACCTTCTTTTATCGCCACCAACAAGCGAATAACACAACTTCCATCTTGAAGTTTGATTACACACTTGTTTCTTGCACATTCAAGAATCAATTTGTTGTGTGTGAGTTTAGTGATTCACCAACTTGTGAAATTTTGTACGATTTCCATGTGCATTTGTAATTCTGAATATCTCGATTACACTACTTGAGGGACGGAAAAGGAAAGAATCATGATTTACATACTTGTTTCTTGCACATTCAAGAATCAATTCGTTGTGTGTGACTTTAGTGATTCACCAACTTGTGAAATTTTGTACGATTTTCATGTGCATTTGTAATTCTCAATATCTGATTACACTACTCGAGGGACAGAAAAGGAAAGAATCACGATCATAGTGATCAGTTATAATAATAATTCTATCCAACATAAGGGACAAAAGATGACGGTTTCAACTTCACTTTGCTTACCAGGTCACCTTTTTTTATCATGAAATGTCATACACAAAATCCGTCAATAATTTAGTGTAAGGTTATCACACGCCTTCTCATAAACCTAATCTCAATATCAGATTTATGTCACTTAAGATTTCATACATGAACGCTCCCATTTGGTTCAACTACTACCAAAATGTTATTTCACAATTGGCAATCTCACATATGTATATATCTTCAACACATGAACACGTCTTATTATGTTGAAAAATAACTTATTTTAATGTACTACGCTCGTCAAGAATTGATGCAAACTGAACTTTGTACTTATTATTAAGTCAGATTCAGAAAATAAATAAATAACACAAATCTCTCTTTTGTTTGAAATAAGTTAATGATATTGCATCGATACTTTTATGAAATAAACCTTACACACAAAACCAGGTGTTCTACATATTCTCGTATGTTAACTGCATCAAAAAACTCCTTTTGATCTTCAATTTATAAATTTCTTCATGCGTGTAGAACCAGAGGGACGTGGGTTTTTATGTTTGTAACGCCAAAGGGTTGTTCCATGTTAACGAGTTCTGATGGTGGAGGAGGAGGAGGAGGGTTATCACCCGCCGCCATAGAAAAAAATGTGAGATTTAGGGTTTAGAGAGAAAACAGGGAAGGAGCGTGTGATTGGGGATATTGAGGGAAAGTTGTTAGCGGGGTTATAGAAAGTCTCTGATAACGATAGAATGAAGAGAATTGATTGATTATCATTACATATGAAACGCATATATATACAAGTACACAACTAGGGTTTTCTAGCAATGGGCCAAGGCCTTTACAGAATACAACATGGGCTTTACAATATACAACGCTGGTTAATAGGATTTACCAACTAAAGCCACTGTGACCAATATTTATCCAAAATAATGGTGCTCCAAAGAAAAGAAATTATTAGTGTATCATCTACAATAGCCAACATGCCAAAGAAACCAACTCATATGGTTAACTTCCAAACAATAATATTGTTGAAAGATGTAAAAAAACCCCATGTAGTTATATTTTCAACCACCGCAACATTTACCATTTGAGGTCATCATAGTCCACAGTTCTTTACCATCTTGTAATAGAACAAAATTTTGCATAAGTAACATATATTCGATCATCATCTATGAAGCTTTATATAACGATATATGATTGTAGTGTTTTACTACTCTTTAGGAAAAGAGCGTAAATAGCGGAAAGTATTAAGTACGACGGTTTAGGAAAACCGTGCACAAATGACCCACAATCAAATAAAATGAGAGAAAGATTCGTTTCCCAAGGAGGTATATGTGTGTGTTCTAACTTGTATTTATTTGAGATTAATATTGAGAAGAATGGGGATGAAAAGATGAAAGACGGTTACGTGAAAATTAAACTACGACGAAAACGTAAAACCGTAGAAAAACCACAAAAATTAAAAATTTATTACTACCAAAAACCAAATATCAAAAATTAAAAAGATTAAAAAGAAGTCTAAAATAATATAAATAAAGACAAAAATCCAACAAAGATATTTTAAAACCTTTTATTAATTAAATAATTAATTTTAAATGCTAATTAAAGCCCTAAAATTAAATTTAACTAATTCAAATGTCTAAAATATGATTTTATTGAATAATCACTTAACTTATATTATTAGAAGACTAAAAAGTAATTTTCTAAAAATTAAAACCTTTTAAAACTATTTTTAAAACTCTAAAAATGATTAAAAATAATAAAAACCTAATTAAACTTAAAATAATTATAAAAATAAATCTAAAAGTTATAAAAATATTCTAAAAATGGAAAAGGTCCTAATTAATGATAAAGAATCTAGGGAAAATGAAAAAGAAGGAAAAAGAAAATTTTGAAAATTAAATAATAAAATAATATTAAAATAATGCTAAAAATAAAAAGTTTCTAAAATTTAAAATAAAAAATTTCTAAAAATCCTAAATAATATAATTAAGAGAAAAACACAAATCTAAGCTTCTAAACCTTTTTTAATAATTTTATAAAAATCCTTAAAGTTTATAACAAACCTTAAAATATTATAAAATTAAAAATAAATGTTTTTGAAACCAAAATAAGATGTAAACCTCAAATATATTAAATAAAACCTAAAAACTATTTTTCCTGAAAATTAAAAATCTTTTTGGTATTTTTTATTGATTTTATAAAAACGGGAAATAAATAAATTCTAATAAATAATCTACTAAAAGGAAAAATATAAGACTAGGCTTGAAAAATCAACAATACTAATAAGTTTCTATGAAAAATAAAAAGAACAAAAAGTAGCTTATAAATAAGCTGGAATTGAGGATTTAAGCTACGGCTTTTTAAAACTAACACAAATGAAAAACGTGTTAACTTAATTACCCTTGCACCCTTGGTCAGTAAAAGACCCAAGGGCGCAATGGTTAAGTGTTTGGTGTGTGGGAGTGGAGACGGGGGTTCGAATCTTAGCAACCCTTTTTATTCCTTTTTTTTTATTTTTATTTTTTAAACTCTTTCCAACCAATCAGTGACACTAAACAAGCTTATAATCCAGATCAAACTCCCTTTTTAGCTAAGATTTAAGCACCAAGAAGATCAAAATGTTGCCAGGTTTTTCAAGGTTTCTGATGAACCAATCAAGTGCACTCTTGTGCACTTTTGATGCCAAGAGGGGCTTGGCAATGTGTTTATTTGGAATGCTTATGGACAAATGGGGCACCCTTGTGCTCATAGAAGCACAAGGAGTCAAGTAATAAGCAGAATAAACAACTAGCACACCCAAGATAAGCAAATCAAGCACACCCTAGCCTATTGAAGGTTGCTGATGTGATAGAGCAGATCAGTGGGCTGTTTAAGCTTATAACTAGCTCCCTAGTGAACTACAAAGCTACAAACATGGCACACACTTACTTCAAATAGCACCAAATCAATCTGCAAACCTGAAATACCCTAAACCTAAACAGAAATCAACAGATCATGCTCAAAATCTCACAAAATTAAGTAGAATATTGCACATGCAGATTTTAAGACATGATTTCACTTTTTGATGCACAAACTAGCTCCAAACTTCTTCAAATCTATCTAGCAACTAACTAGCAACCTTTCTCAAGCTTTTTATACCTTCTAACACTTGATTAAACAAAAATCAAAGATCTATTACCCTGCTAATCCTTGTTGCCAAACACCTCTTTAAATTTGTGAAAAACGTTTTTAACACACAAAAACACTAGGAAACTTAACAAACTTGTTCAATGATCATATAACATGCATACAATCACAAAACAACTAGAATCCAACAGCTTAATCACACAAATATCATCAAATCAATCAAAACTCATACAACTCTATTTTTTCTGAAATTTGAACAAGGAAAAAGGTTTATACCTTAGGGCTTTACATCCAAAGCCCTAGAGGATGTAAATCCTCCTCCCTACCAGCCCGGGCTGGTGCTGAACACAAATCAACAAGCCTTGTACACCTGTTTGAATCAAAATCAAAGGAAAAGAACAAGATAACAAGCAATATGATATATCTGTTTCTTTTTTCTCTTTTTAAAACTCTTCCAAAACCTTTTTCAAAACTCTTAACACGTTTTAATACTACTAAAATCACCAATAACACTGATTTCTTAACAACAAAACCCTTGGACAGATTTCTTACCAAAAATCTTCCAAGTTTTCTAAACCTCAAAGTAACCTTGAACCTCAAAGTTACTTCACCAAATCAAATATGGAACTCAGTAACAAGCTTTACTACACACAACTTTTAAAAACAATAAAAAAGGAATTATACTTGAATTTTTCAAAAACCAAACTTTTTATTTCTTTAAAAAGGAATTACAAGATAAAGCTTGAAACTGGAACCAAGGGTCACCCACAGGTTGGGGCCTCTTTTATACTAAGCTAAGAAGGATCTAGAATCCAAAAAACTAAACCCTAATACATGAGAAAATCCCACAATTGCCCTTGGACGATTTTTGAGTGCTTTTGTCCAAATTTGATCTTGGCTGTACAAATTTGCTTTGGGAGGAAGCATAACATCTTGATCGTTCATTTGGGACACGTCAGAGAACTTGGAGCCCAAGGATTGCTGCTATTGGATGAGAGGGAATTGGGGGTAGGGACCACACGTGGTGGGATGAAGGTTTTTAGGAGTGGGTTGAGTTTTGGGTGATGTGAATTAAGCGTGTGTGAGTTTAATTGGGTTTTACCCTGGTTTTAAGTTGGGTGAATTCTGGGCATGTAAAAAGTGAACAGTAAGTGTTTTTAATCCGTTTTTGGGGGAGGGTTGGGTGTTAGGCGCCATTTTAGATTTAAAAGTTTCCACTTGACAGATTTGGCCCTTATCTTTTGGAGTTTTTAGCATTTCAAGTTTTTCAGCCCTAAACTTGAACTTCCTTTGTATTTAAGTTTCCACACTTGACACTTTTGGCACAAATCTTTTCCAAAGTGTTTCAAAGGATGAATTTTGCCACTTTGTGATTTTTAAAGGGCTGTTCTTGGACAAAGTTGATCTTCAAAGGTCTTCATTATGTCTTTTACTTCATGAGGGACCATATTTGGCAATTTGAAATTGTTGAGGGACTATTCTTGCCATTTCTTCAAAGTTGAAGGACCTTTTTGCAATTTTGACAAACTTAAGGGACCAAACTTGTAATTATCAATATACAAGGGTTTTAAGTGTCATTTCTTCATAGAATGAGGATCAATCTTGCTTGTCTTCAAGTCTTCAAGGGTATTTGATGAAAATTCCATGATTAGGGCCCGGTTCTTTGTACGGCTTCGTTTCTCGTGTCCGTTTTTCCTTGTATCTTGTGATCTTTTGTTTTTTTTCACGATATCCATACCTAAAACACACAAGTAAACAAACACAAGCATATATATGGTATTTTATGACATTTTAATGCATTTAAAGCCCGAAAAGAACGATGAGATCATGTATAAATGCCATCTCATCACTCCCCCATACTAAGCCATTACCGTGCCCTCACGCAATGCTAGAATAAAGTATCTAAGCATCACCAAAGTTCAATTTTATTAACCTTTATTTAAGAGTAGAAGACTTGCAACATACTACGATGATGTGTAAAGACATAATGTATGATTTTCATCACCAAAAGGTGACTTTTAGGGTCTAAGAATAGAAACAAGTTAATGTCCCTTAGAGTAAATTTCGTCATCCTTGATTGTCATACAATCCATGCCAAGTGCAAAAACAAGATCATTGTTGGTACAAGTCACAATGCTAACACTACTCATACGTTCAAATTGTGTAATACTTTTTCTCCCCGCAATCCTAGTTATTATAAAAGGAAATGGGTTACTAGCATTTTTTATCTATTTGTCATGGATCACAAGTGATTCATATTGACTTATTTGAGTAGTTATTAGTCCGAAAGCAAAGTAGCACGATTTGATCAATAGTTAGCCGAAGGACAAAATCTTTTAAAACGGCTTCTCGTGTATCTCCTTAAGTTCATATCTTGGCATAACTCGTTTCACGATTTGAGACCTTTCTCGGACCGATATTTGGCATGTACTTCATACTTCAAATCTTGGGAAGACGTTCTTGAAATTATGGTCTTCTCTTCATATATTTGGAATTTCTTCACTTGACGTTTTTGAGAGATTCTTCATATAGGACCACGACTTCATCATTTTTCTTCAATCTTTACTTTGGATTTTGATATACAACGATCCGCCTCCTTTTCGGACTTGGATATATTTATCCTCATACCTTGTTAGGGTCTTTTTGGATAGACTTTCTCCATTCTTTAGGGGAGTAATAGCTTCTCGTCGTGTGTCTCGATCCTTTATATTGATTTTGGAACAATGATACTTCACATCATCTTTGGATCTTTAGCAAAAATAGAGCTCCTCATGCCTTGTCAGGGCCTTTTTGGATGATCGCCAATCTTCGCGTCCCGCTTCAATAAGTTATGCCTTGGCTATGAACTCTATTCAACCCCGAGCAACTTTTAAACGATCTTGCGCTAGAGGCTAAGTAACCTTTCAAATCGTACGACCTTACTTATTGCAATTATGTTTTATTCCTAATGCATTGATCTTATGGGAAGAAAAAGCCACAATTAAAAACATATGAGTTTTTGAAAGAACATTTTCATGTTCTACGTTTAGCATGATCACTTGTCTAACTCTATCATTTCTCGTTCTTCACTATATAAAGACCTCTAATTAAAGAGACTCGTGAATACTTAGCCATGCAAGTCAAAATTAAGCCAAATTTGGATTAGCTTTCATTAAGACTATATCAAATCAAAGTTTTGGGTTTTCAAGCCACCTATAGGATCTTGCACTTTCTTGGACTTTTTCGAGTTTAGAGAATGCGTTTTAAAGTTCCCTTGATAAGTGACTTTCTAGAATCAATTATAGGAACTTGCGAAAAGTTCTTGTTCTTAACCCGAATGAATTAAGACTTTCGCGTTTTAAAGCTCCCTATATAAAAGTCTAGCAAAACTTGAATTGAGCGGGTTAAGGAATGTAAATGGCTCCAAATGCCCATCAAGTCAAAAATTAACTCTTATTCTACCCATCGGAAAATATACATTCGTGTCTTAAAAACACTTATGAAAACTAAGAAAAAATTTTAAAATTTGGCCATTTTTAGCCTTATTATCAAAACAAAACATTGAAAGCTGGAAAACGTGAGGGCGTAGCAAAGCAAGTACCTATTCACCCCCCATACTAAAAGTAAACATTGTCCTCAATGTTTCGAGTCTAAAGGTGGAGCACCCCCATACTAGAGACGAAGAATCGAATGCTTAGGATCTAGCATGGAAAGGGTGATCAACAATATATCTAAAGCCGTTTATTAATTATGCTAAAAGATAATTGTTAGAACAATAAAGGATATGTCATGGATTCGTGAAAAACTTCTTCAAACGAATGATGGAGGCTCATGTAAACGAACACGAGAGTCTTCAATCGTAGACGATGATGATGATCTAGATAACACAATCACAAACAACCACGAGACAACGAGTTGGAAGGGTACAAGTCCCCTTATTAGTGAATAAAAAACATAAAGATAAGCATGGGATCTCCCCCACGAGGCACCTCGTTTTTTATTACCGAGTCATGAGCTCGACTCGATCCCCTCAAAATGTGAACATTTAGGGAAATCATGGTGTGGTCAATTTTTGATGGGGCTTACATGATAAACAAGGCCCAAAAAGCAACCGGTAAAAAGGACTAAGTCCTTAGATGATGCAAAATACCGGGGTCGAAGATGGCGTTCTCGTTTCCATTGGAAAAACAAATTAACACCACTTCAATATGTGCCATAAACTCAAAGAGTTTGAAGAAAATAGATGAGAAGTAGAAGGGTGAGACAATTGGTAAGACAAACGTTTGAGCTACTCGAGGTAGACTCGCACCAAGCAAATAGATATAGTTTCCATTTATTGCATCGGTGGAAGACCGAGATTTCCCTTTACATGAAATTCCGGGATCAAATATCTCGTCCTCGGTGGACAAGGATGAGGAAACATAAGGGGTTTCCCCCATACTAGAACCACACAAAACATCGTCAAAAGGAGTAGACGAGTTTGTAGTACTCAAAACACGTGGTGATGACGGAGTTAGATTTGTAGAAAAATCAATTAAATCACATTTAAGATCTTTTCCTTTGTTATCTTTTAAACTCTCCTTATGAAAACCCTTTTTAATTATGTCGAAAATATTCGGTGTTTCTAAGACGATGTTAGTTACACTAAAAATTCTCACATTTTGAAACCGTTTTGGTTTTGGTGGTGGCAAGTTCTCAAAACGTTTATCGACGAAGAAAACCTCCCCATTGGGGTCTACATATTCATCATCCGAAAGATCTTCCGTAGAAACCGGCAATTTATCAACACTTTTCAAGAACGAAGGTGAAGGATTTTTCGATTCAAGTATTGATGGTTTCTTCTTTGTAGGCTTAGCACTCATAACCTCCACCGGCGGAGGGAAAGGTAAATTGTTTTTGGCGACATTCCCTAAAACTCTTGGTGAAAATTCTTTGCAAACGACATTGGTCGAGTCACCATGGTTTAAAGTTGCAATAGAATATACATGAGAAAAATTGGAGTTTTGTGTTGCATTGATGACAAGTTCTTCTTCATTGAAACGAAGGGTGATTTTACGAGCATGAACATCGATAAGTGCTCGTGATGTATCCAAAAATGAACGACCCAAAATGAGAGGAACTTTTCGATCGATGGGAATGTCTACAACGATAAAGTCAACGGGATAGTAAAACTTTCCGACTTTAACGAAAACGTCCTCGGCTACTCCACATGCCATGATCGTAGAATGATCGGCCATCTCGATGGACATGTTCGAAGGAGTAAGAGCCGGAAGTGAAAGCGATTTGAAAATCTCGAGAGGCATTAAATTAATACTAGCGCCAAGATCGGCCAAGGCGTAGCATTCCTCCATATCTTGTATAGCACACGGAATCAAAAATTTACCGGGATCACCGACTTTTTGTGGTATGCGGCTTAGAAAAACCGATGAACAACTAGACGTTTGTTGTAACTTCTCTTTGTTGTTAAGCATACTTTTGAAGTTTGCGGCGAATCGAGGCATCATGATTAAAGCATCGGCAAAACTTATGTTAAAATGCAAATCACGAAACATTTTCATAAATAGCTCAAATTGATAATTGTTCCTTTCTTGTGCTTTCTCTTTGTTACGTCTCGAAGGGTAAGGTAAAGGTGGTGTGGGTTGGTCATTAGGCAACGGCCTTGGAAACTCGGGTTCCACAATTGGTATTGGTGTAACCGTAGGTGTGGTTTGAGCGGTACTTCGTGGGATTGTAATGTGCTCCTTTTCGACCATCACCTCGGGTTCTTTCTCGATTTCCTTCTCCGTAGAAGTACTTGGACGAGAGATTGGTTCCTTGAAAGTTTTACCACTTCGTGTAGTAATAACCTTCATTTCTCCCTTCGGGTTGTTAATGGTATCACTAGGAAGACCACCCGAAGAAGAGGGCTTACACATGATTGCTTCAAACATCTTAGCCATTCGGTCCTCAAATTTTGATTGCCTAGCATCCGCTTTCAATAACTCTTGCTTAATCTCATGTTGTCCTAATTCCATCTTTTGTTGGTTTTGTTGAAGACGTTGGACATTTCCTTCCATTTTGTTTGCATGAGTTTTAAGTTCATTAGCAAGTTCATTTTTAAGCTCGTTTTTCAACTCGGACCTTAAGCTAATCATCTCACGTTGCATATTATCAAATTTAGCATCATTTGCTTTAGCATAATCCAAAAATTCTCCTTGCAAATTTTTCGTGTGAGCATTTTGAAAACCTTGTGTAGTGTTTTGAAAATCACGGTTTTGGTTTTGATTAGAGATTTGTCCATTCCCACTTTGATAATTCCCTTTGTTGTAATTGCGTGTGTTGCCTTGGTAATTACCTTGGTTGTTGTTTCGATAATTGTTAACATTTTGGTTTGGTGGAGCTTGATTTTGGCGGGAACCTTGGCCGTTTTGGTTATAAGTTCCCGTTGCTACATAAGCACTCGAAGTGTTACCATCCGCGGTAATGCACTCGGATAAATCATGAGCTCCTCCACACGATAAACAACTCTTAGCAACCGCTTTAACCGAAGCGGAATTGGAAGCTTCTTGAGCCTTCCAATGGGACATTAGATTAGCAAATCTATCAAAAAACCGATTTTCCTCATTAGCTTCATCATGTAAGGCATTAATGCTACGAGACGATTGTGACGAAGATGACGAACCCATATTGGCAACACTCGGTGTGTTACGAGGGCTATAAACCTTAGATCGATTTTCAATGATTTGTAAAGCCTCATTTGTCGTCTTGCACAAAAAATTACCACCCGCGGCGGCATTCAAATAATCTCGTTCATGATCATTAAGCCCATTATAAAAAGTATCGATTTGATGCAATTCCGAAAAATCATGGTGAGGACATTCATGCAACATCTCCTTAAATCGTTCCCATGCCATTGAAAAACTTTCATTGTTATGTTGCACAAATCGTGAAATCTCATTTTTTAAGTGTGTTATTTTCGATGGTGGAAAAAACTTGTTCACAAACTTAGAAACGAGATCGGCCCATGTCAAAATCGAATTTGGCGGTTCTTTCTCGAGCCAAATTTTTGCGGGTCCATCCAACGAATATGGAAACAACATCATCTTAATGGCGTCATGCGGAACATCTTTGAATTTGCTAGTGGCGGTGAGACGGTTGAAATTCCTAATATGGTAATGCGGGTTGTCTTTCTCGTGACCTCGAAATTTGTTTGCTTGTAGCATCGACATTAAACCCGTCTTAATCTCGAAATTCTCCGCAAGGATGACGGGAATAACAATGGCCTCTCCAAAACCCTCGGTGGGTGCTTGTAGCAACTCCATCATAGTACGATTAGCCATTACGACTTCTTGTTCTACAATAGGTTCAACAATTGGAGGTTCTTCAACAATCAACGATTCTTGATTTGCTTGCTTTTGGAGACGTTTACGAGCTCGTTTTGCTTGATTACGAGTGATCATAAACTTCACGAAGAATGGGAGGTGAGCAAAGAAGATTCTTTTTGGTTGTTTTGTGGATTTTCAATTTTTTTGTGTTTTTGATGATATTTAATTTTTTTGGATTTTGGTGTATCTTCGTAGACAACAATCTACAAAATCTCTCCTCGAATCAAACTCTTGATTAAAGAAGCCTCAAAGGAATGAAAACGATCACGTGGAGTGAACGCCTTCGAATGACTTTAGAACTTTGGTGAAAACCAAATTGTTCACGAGGGTTTAATCACAAAGAAAACCAAGCAAATATAGTATACGTATTAATACTTTGGGCGGCAAAACCCTCGATTAGCTTTCAATGTCAAAATACTCACAAGCAAGCGGGGAAACGAGGCGGCGCGAAGCACTTAAGAGCCTTTTTCCTTAGGGTATATTTTATAATACCCGCCTTATACCCACCTTATAGTTCGTATCTTTCAAAATCGAGCTTCACGAAAGTATTTATCTATTTTTGCCTTTTCTTTTTTGTTTGAGATTCGAATACAATAATTAGGAGATCAAATCCCAATTAAGGTTGTGTTTTCACACTTTTGGAGATATTGTATTTTGATTGTGATACTTAATACAATATATTAATAATATTCACAAAGAAAAACCAAGAAAACCGATAATACGTGTTAAGGGAGTTGCACTTAACACAAATACTATTATGGATAATATCAAAAACAAAATTTTCCAAATTAAAACACGACACACCTCCCCGGCAGCGGCGCCAAAAATGATTGTAGTGTTTTACTACTCTTTAGGAAAAGAGCGTAAATAGCGGTAAGTATTAAGTACGACGGTTTAGGAAAACCGTGCACAAATGACCCACAATCAAATAAAATGAGAGAAAGATTCGTTTCCCAAGGAGGTATATGTGTGTGTTCTAACTTGTATTTATTTGAGATTAATATTGAGAAGAATGGGGATGAAAAGATGAAAGACGGTTACGTGAAAATTAAACTACGACGAAAACGTAAAACCGTAGAAAAACCACAAAAATTAAAAATTTATTACTACCAAAAACCAAATATCAAAAATTAAAAAGATTAAAAAGAAGTCTAAAATAATATAAATAAAGACAAAAATCCAACAAAGATATTTTAAAACCTTTTATTAATTAAATAATTAATTTTAAATGCTAATTAAAGCCCTAAAATTAAATTTAACTAATTCAAATGTCTAAAATATGATTTTATTGAATAATCACTTAACTTATATTATTAGAAGACTAAAAAGTAATTTTCTAAAAATTAAAACCTTTTAAAACTATTTTTAAAACTCTAAAAATGATTAAAAATAATAAAAACCTAATTAAACTTAAAATAATTATAAAAATAAATCTAAAAGTTATAAAAATATTATAAAAATGGAAAAGGTCCTAATTAATGATAAAGAATCTAGGGAAAATGAAAAAGAAGGAAAAAGAAAATTTTGAAAATTAAATAATAAAATAATATTAAAATAATGCTAAAAATAAAAAGTTTCTAAAATTTAAAATAAAAAATTTCTAAAAATCCTAAATAATATAATTAAGAGAAAAACACAAATCTAAGCTTCTAAACCTTTTTTAATAATTTTATAAAAATCCTTAAAGTTTATAACAAACCTTAAAATATTATAAAATTAAAAATAAATGTTTTTGAAACCAAAATAAGATGTAAACCTCAAATATATTAAATAAAACCTAAAAACTATTTTTCCTGAAAATTAAAAATCTTTTTGGTATTTTTTATTGATTTTATAAAAACGGGAAATAAATAAATTCTAATAAATAATCTACTAAAAGGAAAAATATAAGACTAGGCTTGAAAAATCAACAATACTAATAAGTTTCTATGAAAAATAAAAAGAACAAAAAGTAGCTTATAAATAAGCTGGAATTGAGGATTTAAGCTACGGCTTTTTAAAACTAACACAAATGAAAAACGTGTTAACTTAATTACCCTTGCACCCTTGGTCAGTAAAAGACCCAAGGGCGCAATGGTTAAGTGTTTGGTGTGTGGGAGTGGAGACGGGGGTTCGAATCTTAGCAACCCTTTTTATTCCTTTTTTTTTATTTTTATTTTTTAAACTCTTTCCAACCAATCAGTGACACTAAACAAGCTTATAATCCAGATCAAACTCCCTTTTTAGCTAAGATTTAAGCACCAAGAAGATCAAAATGTTGCCAGGTTTTTCAAGGTTTCTGATGAACCAATCAAGTGCACTCTTGTGCACTTTTGATGCCAAGAGGGGCTTGGCAATGTGTTTATTTGGAATGCTTATGGACAAATGGGGCACCCTTGTGCTCATAGAAGCACAAGGAGTCAAGTAATAAGCAGAATAAACAACTAGCACACCCAAGATAAGCAAATCAAGCACACCCTAGCCTATTGAAGGTTGCTGATGTGATAGAGCAGATCAGTGGGCTGTTTAAGCTTATAACTAGCTCCCTAGTGAACTACAAAGCTACAAACATGGCACACACTTACTTCAAATAGCACCAAATCAATCTGCAAACCTAAAATACCCTAAACCTAAACAGAAATCAACAGATCATGCTCAAAATCTCACAAAATTAAGTAGAATATTGCACATGCAGATTTTAAGACATGATTTCACTTTTTGATGCACAAACTAGCTCCAAACTTCTTCAAATCTATCTAGCAACTAACTAGCAACCTTTCTCAAGCTTTTTATACCTTCTAACACTTGATTAAACAAAAATCAAAGATCTATTACCCTGCTAATCCTTGTTGCCAAACACCTCTTTAAATTTGTGAAAAACGTTTTTAACACACAAAAACACTAGCAAACTTAACAAACTTGTTCAATGATCATATAGCATGCATACAATCACAAAACAACTAGAATCCAACAGCTTAATCACACAAATATCATCAAATCAATCAAAACTCATACAACTCTATTTTTTCTGAAATTTGAACAAGGAAAAAGGTTTATACCTTAGGGCTTTACATCCAAAGCCCTAGAGGATGTAAATCCTCCTCCCTACCAGCCCGGGCTGGTGCTGAACACAAATCAACAGGCCTTGTACACCTGTTTGAATCAAAATCAAAGGAAAAGAACAAGATAACAAGCAATATGATATATCTGTTTCTTTTTTCTCTTTTTAAAACTCTTCCAAAACCTTTTTCAAAACTCTTAACACGTTTTAATACTACTAAAATCACCAATAACACTGATTTCTTAACAACAAAACCCTTGGACAGATTTCTTACCAAAAATCTTCCAAGTTTTCTAAACCTCAAAGTAACCTTGAACCTCAAAGTTACTTCACCAAATCAAATATGGAACTCAGTAACAAGCTTTACTACACACAACTTTTAAAAACAATAAAAAAGGAATTATACTTGAATTTTTCAAAAACCAAACTTTTTATTTCTTTAAAAAGGAATTACAAGATAAAGCTTGAAACTGGAACCAAGGGTCACCCACAGGTTGGGGCCTCTTTTATACTAAGCTAAGAAGGATCTAGAATCCAAAAAACTAAACCCTAATACATGAGAAAATCCCACAATTGCCCTTGGACGATTTTTGAGTGCTTTTGTCCAAATTTGATCTTGGCTGTACAAATTTGCTTTGGGAGGAAGCATAACATCTTGATCGTTCATTTGGGACACGTCAGAGAACTTGGAGCCCAAGGATTGCTGCTATTGGATGAGAGGGAATTGGGGGTAGGGACCACACGTGGTGGGATGAAGGTTTTTAGGAGTGGGTTGAGTTTTGGGTGATGTGAATTAAGCGTGTGTGAGTTTAATTGGGTTTTACCCTGGTTTTAAGTTGGGTGAATTCTGGGCATGTAAAAAGTGAACAGTAAGTGTTTTTAATCCGTTTTTGGGGGAGGGTTGGGTGTTAGGCGCCATTTTAGATTTAAAAGTTTCCACTTGACAGATTTGGCCCTTATCTTTTGGAGTTTTTAGCATTTCAAGTTTTTCAGCCCTAAACTTGAACTTCCTTTGTATTTAAGTTTCCACACTTGACACTTTTGGCACAAATCTTTTCCAAAGTGTTTCAAAGGATGAATTTTGCCACTTTGTGATTTTTAAAGGGCTGTTCTTGGACAAAGTTGATCTTCAAAGGTCTTCATTATGTCTTTTACTTCATGAGGGACCATATTTGGCAATTTGAAATTGTTGAGGGACTATTCTTGCCATTTCTTCAAAGTTGAAGGACCTTTTTGCAATTTTGACAAACTTAAGGGACCAAACTTGTAATTATCAATATACAAGGGTTTTAAGTGTCATTTCTTCATAGAATGAGGATCAATCTTGCTTGTCTTCAAGTCTTCAAGGGTATTTGATGAAAATTCCATGATTAGGGCCCGGTTCTTTGTACGGCTTCGTTTCTCGTGTCCGTTTTTCCTTGTATCTTGTGATCTTTTGTTTTTTTTCACGATATCCATACCTAAAACACACAAGTAAACAAACACAAGCATATATATGGTATTTTATGACATTTTAATGCATTTAAAGCCCGAAAAGAACGATGAGATCATGTATAAATGCCATCTCATCAATATATAAACTCAATCTAATATATCAAGAATAACCTCAAATGATGCAACTTTATTCACCCTAAACTCAAAATTGGTATTATGATTTAAAAGCAATTTCATCTCATAATTTGTCTTTATGATAAGAAAGCATCTACTTTATATCTCATATATTACACATGCATATCACAACAATTAAAATTAAACCTGAGCCTTTTATCAATTTTACAATTCACAATTCCTTATTTTACATCAAACGGAAATACATCGCATCATTATGTACTGAGTAAACTATCAACCAAAGTTAGTTGTCAACCAATTAAAGTTTAACTTTGCCTCAAAACTTATCACAACATATTTCAAGATCATGCGTTAATTCATATGGATTCATAATATGCGAGAGACAATTTTGATTTAAATTAAACTATCTTATTAGACATTGACTAATCATTTCATTTCATTTTGAGTTCATAAAAGATACTTTAAAGATTGTTGTATAAGTGTACTCTCGCAGCTATATGTTTCGATGAATTAAACATAGTGTAAATACCTTACTGATGTAATGCGCCATAGCAGCCTCATAAGTCATAAGACCAAACCGAATGACCGAGGGGAATGTAGATTCATATATAACAGCAACAAGCAACAAGTATCATCACCATGGTAATCTTGCATCTTCTAATCTGTCAAATACGTAAGAAAATGAACCGTACGGGATGTCAAATCCCTGTCCTTTAAAGTACTTTCGGCACTCCGTTAGTTGCTCGAGTCTCCAAGCCTTAGCACCCACGATTAATACAGTTCCACACACGTAATCGTTAAGTAGCAACAACTTATGATTACAACACAATGGTGGCAGCAGAAAAGATAATAATATAAGCAAACAAAGCTATTTTGTTTTGACTGAATATGGCTTCTTTTTTTTGTTCTTTTTCATGAACTCCATGATATCTCTATATAGCAAGGAATGTTACAGACGTGATAACCCACTTCCCAAATAAAAAGGAGCAGTGGGTGGTTTCTACCAAATAACCAGGTCAAACAATATCTCTAAGTGCTACTTTCACTTGTACAAAAAGCTTTATCATAAATGCAATCAATTGCACCTTCAAGAGTTCGTATTTTTTGCTTCACGAGTGGCAAATTTGCCATTGTTATATAAGTCCCAACACAGGGTCTATCAAGGCAAGAAACAGAGAAAGAGAAAGTTGAAAGTGATTTGGAAAGTGGTTCTTCATCGGTGTTGACAACTGTGGGACTAGAGCGTCGTAAGGCAGAACAAGAAGAACGGGCTAGAAGAGAGTTGGTCTTGGCAGCAAAAAAACCTGCAATTATTTCTTGATTAGCCTAGGGTTTCAAGACGGTAGTGGATTAATATGATTCCTGTTAGGGAGGATTTGGTACAGATGTGAAGAAACTAGTAATTCCATTTTCTTGTGGATTTATGACTGATATGTATATAGTATAAAATCTTTAGACGTATGATGTAAATGACAGTTATGTGGAAGTAGTTCTTGATCCAGTTAAGTAGTTCTTGGGTCAGTTTCTGTGTGTTTTGATATAAAATGAAGACTTTATATTAATAATTATAATTTACATATTAGGAGAAGACAAACGAGCAACAATACAGTAGTAAAAATGACAGTTAAGGGACAGTTTCTCTGTGTTTTACTGTTTGGTTTATTGAGATATGATCAGTAATAATACATTAGTAAAAATGATTGTAATAGTAGTAGTGGTAATCAAGTAATGAGAAATTGATAAGTATCCATGATTTTGTTCTTTCAATAAGTGAATAATCTGGATTGTTATTAATTTTATTCTGAACCGCAGATCTGAAGTTGTTTTGATACATGAAATAAGCAATTTTGAGCAAGCTTGTCCAAATTAAAATATCAACTCACATTATTACTGTATTCTAATACATAAAAGGATCAAGATGACAGGATCAAATAGTTGGATGTCACTCTTGTTGGTTTGTTAGATCTAACATAACATTTATTTGATAAACAAAACATATAAACATCATAGCACATGCGGAAGCAATTAGGATCAATTAACATAACATGCATATAACTAATTGAACATTAAAATTAAAAGGGTATTCTACCTTGCAAAGCTTCCTAGCAAAAGAACACTTCAAGCTAATCCAATATTAACCAAAGGAGGTTAAATCTATGCCTTCGTACACATGCCTCAAACAATCTATTCGACAAGCTAGGTCACACGAGCAGAACCGTGTCGTAGTGGTAGAAAAGACGAACCGAGTATGCTCTAGGCTATAGTCGGCCGAATGTGGTGTTTGGCAAGGTTTCAGAGATTATTTTTCTTTCACTATGAATGAGCAAAGAAAACAAATGAAAGCCTTTATATTTATAGTGTGTCAAAAGCTAGGGTTAGAGGACAAAGTATTTATAGAGAATATACACTTTGTTTTAACCAAAACTTATCAACACACCTCCATACACCCCATAGGAGCCGGCCAAACATCCGCTTAAAATAGAGGGGACCAAGAAATATTTTTTCCATTTTTACATTTAACGCCCGTTAGTCATTTTCCATTAAATATTTAACGGTCGTTAGTCACGGTTTTTAACACTCCTTAATAAATTACATTTTAATAAATAAAATATAATTATTTAAATTAAATAGCTCTAAATGTTTGTGTGCAATCTCATAGTCTTGAGTTCGATCCTAACACGCGACTATTTAAATACGTCCATAAACTAACAACTCTATTATATGTTAAATGGTTCAGTGACGATTTCCTGAATTTAATTATTTTGGCAGACTAGTCCGTAGGCTGACCCATTGGTGGTGTATTATATAGAAACAGCTTAATTCATTTATAAATGTTCAAGAAGAACTTACTCTTGCAGTTCATAGGTCAAATTCCTTAATAATGCGGATGTGAGTTGATTAGATATCTGAATCTGATCCTATTAATGCTTGCAAAATCTTTTATGTAACTAATAAAATGTGTTGTTAAGAAACAATGTCAAGAAGCGCGTCATGTGCATTTTTAAGAAACAGAAGGTAGTCGATTAACATGATTCTTGCTAGGGAGGATTTGGTACAGATGTGAAGAGACTAGCGATTCCATTTTCTTGTGGATTTATGACTGATATGTATATACAGTAGTTTAAAATATTTAGACGTATGATGTAAATGACAGTTCTGTCAAAGTAGTTCTTGATCCAGTTAAGTAGTTCTTGCCTTCTTGGGTGAATTTGTGTGTTTTTTACTGTTTGGTTTATTGAGATGTGATAAGAGATTGGTAATAATAGTAGTAAAAATGATTATAACAGTAATCAAGTAATGAGAAATTGAGAAGTATCCATGCTTTTGTTCTTTCCAACTACTACCATCAGTCCAATGCTCTTTTATTCTGATAAGTGAATAATCCTTTATATCAATAATACTGATCTTTTTACCTTTTTATTCTGAACCGCATAACTTACTGTGTTCTGATACACGAAATAAGCAATTTTGAGCAAGCTTGTCCAAATTATATTATCAGTTGATATTATTACTGAGTTCTAATACATAAAAGGATCAGGATGACAGGATTAAATAATTGGTAGTTTAAGTCACTCTTTGTTGTTATTGTAATATGTTTTTAGTTTACTAAATAAATGGTTCACAGAGACGATTTCCTGAATTTAACTATTTTGACTGACTAGTCCGCAGATTGGCCCATTGGTGTATTACATTGAAAGAGCTTATTTCATTTATAAATGTTCAAGAAGAACTTACTCTTTCATTGTTCATAGCTCAAAATCCTTAATAATGCAGATATGAGTTGATTATTAGATATCTGATCCTCTTAATGCTTGCAAAATATTTGTTGCAACTAATAAAATTTATGGTTAATAAATAATGTCAAGAAACGCGTCATGTGCATTTTTAAGAAGCAGAAGCTTTCTTAAGAATGTAATCTCAACCACTAGACGAAAGTACGTCATGAACTAATAATGTAAAAGAGAGATGCGAACAAATCATCTCCTTGACATAGTAAAAAAAGATTATTCTCAAATTGAATTTTGAGAAAAAGATTGAATGGGGCAATAAAATTATCAAATTCTAGCAAAATGAAATACACATGTTTCTAGTCACTCATTTGTCAAAAAGTAAAGCCTCCATATTTACAAAATAAAGTCGGCATAAAACACTCCTAAGCATTAAGACAACATATTAGGATTATCCTCCAAGCACAATTACAATCATCCAAAGAAACTTAAAAGTTAACATCATAGATCCACTCAGAAAACCACGAAAAAGTGCAAGTCCTTAGTCTACCAACAAACATATATAGGTAGGCTGAGAAACATATTCGACTGCCACATCAGATTGAGGATAACCTAAACTCAAAAAAAATTATAAGAAAAGATAAAGCAAACTCAAGAGCGGTAATGATAAGTAGATATAGTAGATTTTTCCTACCGCCACAAAACCTAGGCAGATGAAGACATATATTTATTGTAAGATTATTGTTTTCTCATATCACAATAGGAGGTCTCGAGCCATATAAATACATGAGGATATATGAATGGGCTAGGCCTTAACATAAAATAAACCGGGCCTAACTCATAAGTAATACATGTAATACAAATATCTACTAATATCCCCTTATAGTTGGAGCAGAAGATGAACGGACGCTCAAACTGGCACGAAAATCATCAAACAATGCATAAGGTAGTCCCTTCGTGAAAATGTCTGCAAATTGAAAACAAGAAGGGACATGCAACACACGAACAAGTCCTGCGGCAACCTGATCACGGACAAAATGAATATCTATCTCAATATGCGGTTGTACGGGATTAGATGAGAGATAAACTGCGCTAACATTGTCACAATAAATCAAAGTAGCGGTGGATAATGGAGAATGAAGCTCAGGGAGCAAGTTTTGCAACCAGTGTTGGAATCAGTCCCTTACGGCCTCGGACTCACACCCACACAAACACCAATCAAACCGGCAATATGGGTGTTCAATGATTGTATTATTAATAAGGGAAAACTGACTGCATTTTTACAATGTAGTGGCTGCTATTTATAACACAAAGAAATGCAATGTGCACCACTATTAAACATGAAACAACTAACTACACATGTACTCCTAACAACATGGCAGCTTACTTGCTTATTTCCTATAGACTCGGTCAACCTACAACCAAGTCAATGACCCATACAACTTGAACCAGGACGTGACAATCAAGATTATCCAACATTCACCCTGTAATCTTGAGGATCTTGACCCAAATTTATTCCACGGTCTTGTATCTCGCTCATAAAACCTGTAACATGTCACATGTAACAGGGACTTAATTCATGTAATGCTCATTAGCATCTCAACTTTTGCGGATTCACCACATCTTTCATGTTCACATACAAAACCGCCTTTGTCACAAGATCACACCTGTCTTTGTCATTTGCAAACCTTACCAAATCCAAAACTACTTGCATTAATGGATCCTTTCTGTTTTGTTTTACGCACTCTTTCCGGTTGATTAACACAAAAACAACCCATCACCCCTTCAAGAAAAACTTGGTTCTTTCTACGTTTTTCTTCCTTGATGCTCTTATTTCTTTCTCTCATGCTTGCCATTTTCTTGTTCTTACAAAAACAGTTTGTAGAAACTAGAAGGGGGGTTGAATAGTTTCTCATCGGTTTATCTCCTAATTAAAATTCCTTTCAATTAGGTGAGTGCACAAAACTATCTTTTACTTGAAAGCTAGTTGTATAATGATTAGGTTCAATTCTTATGCATTAACAATGTGTAGTAAGTATAATGATAATGAATGTAAGTAATGAGTAAGGAAAGAAACAACCTAGTAGGAAGACACCAAGATTTATAGTGGTTCGGAAACGAGGCTCTATCCTCGTTCCTACTCCACTCCTCGAGTACACCTTACTCGAGATTTCCACTATATCCACAAGCTCCCTTCTTGGCGGAGAAAACCTTACAACGTCGCTTACATTATTTTCTGACACTAAGCTAAATGTCGAGACCTAATCTTAGCTAGGACCAATCTACACAAGGTCGCCCACTTCACCATTTTATGACACAAGGCTAGATGTCGATTTCTAATCCAAAGCTAGAACCAATCTTCACAACGTTGCCTACTTCACTATTTTCTGACACAAGGCTAGATGTCGAGTTCTAATCCAAAGCTAGAACCAATCTTCATGACTCTTCACTTTGAAGCTAAGTGAGAACTTCACACAACACAACTACATATCACTTTATAGTTTAGTGAGAACTCGAAAGACACAACCACATCACTTTATATTTTAGTGAGAACTAACACAACTAATTACAACTCAACTAAACATATCCAAGTACACACATGTAGCTTGGATCTACACAACACAAATCCACGCACACACATGTGCAATGGATTTACACAACTCTAATCCAAGTATTCACATATAGCTTGGATGAACACAACTAGTCCAAGTATTCACAAATACATTGGATCTACACAAGACACAAATAAACAAATGATGAACATGACTAGATCTTTAGGAGAAGGTGATCTTCATCAATGCTTCATCTTTAATCACATCACAAGTGTGTGAGTGATCTTCTCTTTGGACAAGGTAAAGAAGGAGATCAAGAGGATAATCATGAGTAAACATACTTGACACATTAAGTGATCATTTACAAATGACTAGGATTAGATAGGAGAAAGAAGGCTGAAAGAGATGTCCAAAAAGGGTTAATAAAAATACAGATTTGATCCACTATTTATAGGAGACAAGATCTCAACGGCTATCTGGGGGCGGTTCCTTATCTACCTAGGTGGTTCCTTATTGATAGGGAACCGCGTAGGCACTTAAGGAACTGCGGGTACTAGACCCTGCTCCTTTTTATCTTTTAGTGAATTTGAAATATCTGAGGCTGTTTAAACCTTCAAAGGATATTCTTATGGCATTTGGAATATGCCATATTCAAATTTACATTTTCATTTTAATAAAACATTTTCTTAAAATAAAGTTTATTAAAAATCTTTTGTTACATTTGACAAAAGTGAGTTTTAAGGCTAATCACTTTTATGATCACTAAGCATGATTAAGATATGTTAGTGTAATGATTCTTACCTTGATGATAGTGTTTGTTAGATAATTCGTTTTATGATTTGTGTTTGACAATAAATGTCTTTGTAATTTGTTGTGATCAAAACTAAGAAAGATTCATTAGTACTAACAATGTTTTTAGGGATTGCTTTGCATTAACAATCTCCCCCTTTTTGATTACGACAAACTATAAACTCATTTACGTAAAATACAAGTTTATTTGAATTATTAACGAGTTTATCACTATCATTTCTCTCCCTTTGTCGAAGCAAAAAGGTTAGCACAAGTCTTTGAAGAAGAAAAGAACCGGACTTTTTCTAGTAGCTCCCCCTTGGTGCTTACTCCCCCTTGCTTGGGGCACCAAGAAATGAGTTAAGGTGACATGCTACACAAAGGTTAGAAGAAACAAAAGAAACACCAATGTATATATGTGCACTACTTACTAACTAACTTGAGAGAGAGAGAAGGAAAATAAATCTCAAATTAGAAGCAAGCATTTGCTAAGTATGTCCAAAGAGTGTGTATTGACAACATCATTGTTCAATTGGTGGAATAAAGGAAAAAAAGAAACATCCAAACCAATCAAAGATGATTTAAAGTGTCAATGGGTTAAAATTTAGAATTTATGGAATCACCCATAATTAATTTTAAGTTTTATCCATGATCAACTCTTTAACAAATGTGTGAAATAGAATTAGTAGGAAAGATAACACACATAACATTCATATTACACAAATATGAAATAACATACAAGAGAAATATTCATACACACAATATGAATATTTAAAGCAAAAAATATGGAAAATAAACCACAAAGCATAAACTACTCTAACAGTGATAATCTTCCAAGATTGCTTAACTTTTATTAACTCAAACAACTAAAGTACAAAATGTGCCTTAGTTGGAAAAGAAAGACGACGAAGCATCATTCGAAGTTTTGTTTACGAGAACGAAAACTTTGAGAGGAGGTCGAGTGAGGAGGAATTCAAGGAAATTTCGCTTTTCAAAGATATGAACAAGTTCAATTTGTTGAAAACGACAACAAGCATACGAGGAACCATGATGCAAAACAAAGTCGTTAGATGGGGGAGGTCCATAAAAATTAGAGGTTAGTGGAGAGGGAGATAATGGATAAGAGATGTTTTCACAATACCTAGTGAGGTTAGGGAAAGAAGATAGGTCATTGAGTTGAGGAAAGTTGAAAGGTTTTGGTGGTGGTGGAAGAATTTCCTTTTCTCCGGTAATTGGATTTATAGAGTAAGTCTCATTCCAATATTGAATCGGAGAGAAAGATGAATTCTTGGAGGATTTTGGAGAAGAAGAATCATGAGGATTCTTGTTCTTTTTTATCCAAACGGGTTTAACCAAGATTTTTAGTTTCTTTGAAAGCTTAGAAGAAGAAGCTTAAGGTTGAGAATTTTGTGACAAAGAAATGTCAAGGTTAGGAAAGGAAGAATTAGGCATTATGAGGGATGAAGAAAATAACTCCCAAAAGAGAAGAATTTAAAGAAAATAGACAAGGCAAAGATTTGAAATGAAAAAGAAAGGTTTTAGGAAATGTTTAGCCAAATTGGGTAAACAAAGAATCTTAACCAAGACAGTGGTCAAAGAAGAAAGACCAAAAATAAGCCAAGAACGGCTTTACTGTGCGCGGTTCCTTAATATAGCCCGCGGTTCCATATCGATATGGAGCCGCCTGGGGGCTAAGGAGCCGCGTCCAGTGGACAACAAACCTTGATTTTCAAAAGTTTTTGAGAAAAATAAGACTTTTTCAAAATTTTGCAAATCTTGGATTTTTACCTCTTTTAGCACTAGAGTATGCTAGGGTTGCATAAAAGCAACACATTCACAAAGAATTTCTTGAAAAAGGGTGACAAAATATTTAGATAACATTTTGGTCCAATTTTAAGTCAAGCTTTTAGAGGTTGTGATAAATTTAGGTTCAATTTTAAATAAATTGAAGTTGTTTAATGTGATCACATATATTAAAACACATAAAAGTTAAGTCCATAAATCATCTACATGAGAAAATCATGAGGGAAAAGAAATAAAATACAAGAGATAAAAAGACAATTAACTACTACAAAGATAGCTAAAACTAGGTCTTGAATTCATAGTCCTATTTGGCTTTACCTTCTTTAAAAAGCATGTTATTTTGAAAACCATCATTCATCTCCTAGGAGGAGGCATGGAGAACAAGGCAAGCAAGAAATCATGCAACCTTCTATGAAGACCAAGCATCTCTAAACTTAGGTTTTGAATGATGTAGTTATTATAGAGACAACATGGGAAATTTGCACCATGAGCTTCTAGGAACCCAAAGAAGTAAGGATCACCCATGAAGTGGTGAAGGTGAAGAAGAAATGAGAATGGGAGAGATCTCATTTTTGGGAGTGTGAAAAGATGAAGAACCAATGTTAGGTATCTTAATCTTAATTTTGAGGCTTCTTTTGGAGGAGGAAGTTTTGGAAGAAGTGGATGTTCTAGTGGACACCATGGTTGTGTGTTAAGGTTTAGAGAAGAGTTGAAGGGATGAAGAACACAATTAACAAGAGAGGGTTTAAGAAGAGAAGGGAATGATCCAAACTAGTAATGGGTTAAAATCATTTTAGGTGAATAATGAAATTAGGTACCCTAGTTTAGGAAAGTGCAGGTTTTTGCAAAAAAATTATCAAAGTTTTACACATATTAAGGAAAATAGTGTAAAGCAAAGATTTTATCGAAACAGGGACAGGCGGTTCCTTATGTAGGTCTGCGGTTCTTTATCGCTAAGGAATCGCGGGTTCGATAAGGAACCGCGATCAGTGGTGTCAAAAATTTGCACTTCCTCAAACTTTGGTCAGCCCAGATTTCACACAGGTAAATAGCAAGCCAAAGTTAACTGTAAATCAAAATTTAGGAAGCTAACAAACACATAATATGTACAAAGCTATGTAAATCGAAAGATCGAATACATAGTTAATTAAGGATTAAAATAGTTAATAATCCAAACAGGTAGTAATAGTTAATACACACATAAAAAATTAAACACCATAAAACATGTCCAACATCATGTTCATCATGAATCTAATCCAAGTCATCATCTCTTCTTCTTGCCAAGTCCTTTGATCAATTTCCCCAAGTACTTGAATCCACCTCTTGACTCAACTCGATGATCATGTAATTCACCTTGTGTTCTAAGATTTGACTGATAGACATCCTCAAGACTAAGGTTGTCCGGAATTTCACTAGTAGCATGGTGAGGAGGAGGAGATAGGTCTTGTAACCCGTCCATGAATGAGTTAGTAGAGGGGTAGGAGTTACTCGAAGAGCCAAAATGAGCACTTGTACCTATGCCATCACCATCACTTGTTGGCATAGAAGTGTCCTCATCATCGGACTCTTGTTGGTCAGCTTTTCTTGAACCTCTATCACTTCTAGGCTTTCTTTCATATACCTCTTGAATAGGCAACATTACCCGTTGAACCGGTTGAAAGCGAGAAATATTGAGATTAGGAAAGTCACGAACAACCCTTTTTAAGAGGCGAGTAAGGAGCATGGCATAAGGAGGTTTGCTTTGGGCTTGGAGATAGCATAATTGATCCGTCGAGCGATAAAATATGCTAAATTGTACTTGGTTTCGGTAAAGATGCAAAATATCATATGCACTAAACATGCCGGAACATGATCCCGATTACCACCAAGACAAAACACATTTTCCCTAAGGATGTTGGCCCATTGGACCATATCATCATTAAGGTCGCATAAGAGAACCTCATGACATTTCACCGAACGTCTTTTAGAATGAAGGCTTCTTACAACGGTTCTATTACGCACTTTGGAAATGATGTCAAGGATGAAGTCAAGGCCAACTTCCAAGTGGTCATTTGGAGGACAATCGTTGGACTCAAGGAGAGCTTCAGGATTCCATTTATCCGTGAACCGACAAGTGCCCTCAAATGGCACACCAAGAATTTGACCAAAGGCCTAGAGAGAGTATTGAATGAGTTGACCATTCAAGATGAACCTAACAAATATTCTACCATTTTCCATAATGAGAGAATAAGTGCTAAAGAACTCCAAGAGGAATTGGGGTAAATGTCTTCTTCTATGTATAACAAACAATCAAACCCAATTTGTTCAAACATAGACTTTATGTAAGCATAATTCTTAATGTCCTCCTGGACAACTCTACCCTCATGGAAACAACGGGTTTGAAGGGAACGATAGGTGTTGGCAAGTTGAGTTCAGTGACAAAAGTCGGCAAGGTTAGGCATATATTGTCTAGTGTCTTGGTGATCTTTTTGATATCTTGAAGGCATGATTTGTACCTAAATACAATAGACAAGAAATATTTCTCCAATCACTCATATGAAAAAAAAAATCAAAAATCAAAAGATGAGAATATATTTCATCAATTGCTTGACAAACAAAGGATTAATCCTTGTCATTCTCATGTTCACAATATACCCATTTCATCATTGACCAAAACATATAAACTATGTAGAATCAACAATGAACTAGAACATTGGTTTTTTTAAAAAGATTTTAGGCAGGCATTAACAATGCAATTACCCATTTGTTCATGGGTTCATCTCAATTCCATCAATTAACCAAAAATATTTAGTCAAAATTCGGATTGTTCTACAAGTGGGTTTTAGTGAAATCTTAATGAATATAAACTTAAGGAATCATAGTAAAATAACTATGTCAACTGATAGGTGTGTAAACACCCATCCTTATTACCACTTAATTGCAATAATTACCGAGCCAAAACGTGTATTTTATGTCATTTATGTCAGAATTATGCGTGGTTTGTGTTTTGTTGTGATTTAGGACGAAAAGGTGAAAAGTGGAGAAAACACGGGCATTCACGAGCTTTTATCGAAGAAAAAGACGAAAGACGAAGTCAAGAAATCAAGAGTGCATAAAGAACGGAAGTCCAAGACCAGTTCTGAAGATTTATCGAAGAAAAAGTCAAAAGACGGAAGTTTACTAAAAGGCCGAAGAACTCAAGTCTTATTTATGAAGAAATGTCAAGACGAGTTTAAAGAAATCCCGAGACAAAGTCATTAAAGTCCAAGTATTAAGAAGATTAACAAAGGATTAAGAAGATCAAGGACTAAAGCATGCAATTAAAGAAAGAAGAAAGAGGGAGGAAGCTTCCTAAGCACCTCCCTAATCTCCTCTATAAATAGGATTTATTTTCATTCATTTTTTTTGTTGGCCAATAGTGACAATTAGTTCTTCCATTTTACTTTCCTTGTCATTTAATTACATGTCATTTACCTTAATTGTCTTGCACCTTAAATACCTTTAATTTCAAGTAAGTTTTCTTTTAATTCTTGTCAATCTTTACTTTTTCTTGTTAATCTCCTATCTACCTTTCTTGTTTAATCTTTTATCTTTATGTTTATTTGTTCATGTTCATGTTCTTATTTTTATTGATTTGATTAAAGTGGGTTTTGATTATTTTGGTTATATTTGTTAGTTTGATTGTTTTGGATTGTTTGTTTATGATTAGTAGATGTTATTTGTTTAGTTTGATTTAATCTTTTGTTTGATTTGATTAAGTTTTGGTTAGATTCGTGTAGCTTTGTGTATCCGGTGTTCTTAGCTGTTCATCTGTTCCCCAGGATTATTCCGGATCAAGACCCAGTTTATTCCTAGTGAAGGTTGTTGTTGAATATTCCGAGTAAAAGGCTTCCATCCGGAATAAGTGACATATTCCGGATCAAGTCCATATTTCGGATCAACCACACATTTCGAATCAAGGCTTTGTGAAGAAACATTCCAGATCAAGGAGATATTCCGGATCAGTCTTGTTTATTCAGAATAATTTAACATTCCGGATCAAACCTTTCATTCGGAATACCAAATATTCCGGATCAAGGAGTTTTATTCGGAATAATTATTATTCCGGATCAAGGTCTTCATCCGGAATCTTCAACATTCCGGATCAAGGGAGACATTCCGGATCAAGCACAACATTCCGGATCAGGCTTAAGTTCCGAATCAAGACTTTATTCCGGATAAGTGACATATTCCGGATAAAGGATTTATTCCGAATCAAGGGATTTGGTAAATATTCCGAGTGAAGAAGAATCATTCCGAACGAAGGTGACATTCCGGATGAGTGATTATTCCGAACGAAGGTTTATTCCGGATGAGCTGTTTTCAGGTTCTTTTTAATTTCAGTTTTTAATTTTCTGTTTTTAATTTTCAAGCTTTACTTTTCCCGCCTTTTTACTTAGTCGCACTTTAAGATTACTTGCCTTAGATTTATTTTAGCCTTGCCTTAGTTTTAGTTTTAGTTGCGTTTTAAGTTTGCCTTAGATAGTTTTAAATTTGCGTTATTTACTTTTAGTGCCTTTTAATTTTCCGTCACGCTTTTAAATTCTCGCCATTTATTTTAAGTTAGAGTTAGATTTACTTTAACGTCATTTACTTTAAAGTTTTGCACTTTTAATTACTACAACGACACAACTATTTGTTTCACCAAAGAACGACTGAGTCACATAGTTAACCAGGATCAATTCGATTAGACATACTATAACGAATCTTTTTACCTGGCCAAATAGCAGTTATCAAATGGCGCTGCTGCCGGCTCTTTTCGTAAAGATTAACGGTTTTCTGTGAAAGACGCGTTTCCTTTTGGGATCCGTTCATTCGTGAGCGTTATTTTCTTGCTTAAAAATTTTTCAAAAATCCATAAAAATTAAAAATTGTTAAAAATCCATAAAAATTAAAAATTTCAAAAATCCAAAAAGATTTTATTTTTATTGTATATATATATTCTCTTTGTGTTTGGTATTGTTTTCTTTTGCCTTTGTAGGTGTATGCGTACTAGATCTTCTACTTATCAAGAGCCCGAGACTCGAGAAGATTTAGTTATGGCAGGTGTGAACAACAACAATAATCCACCGTACCTCAATAATAACAACAACAATGTTCATCCACAGCCCGATCTTCGGATAATGGAAGAGCTTTGTCAACCCACCATGTTTGGACGAGGAGGACCGATTGCGCCGATGCAAATCACGGCTCCGGAGTTTTCGTTGAAGCACCACATGATTCAGCAAGTGCAAACAAATCCTTTTCGAGGAATGCCTGATGATGATGCCAACAAACACCTCGACAAGTTCATTACAATCACTCAAAGCATGAAGTTTCCTGGTGCCACAATGGATGTTCTTCGCCTTCAACTCTTTCCACATACTTTATCACACCACGCCGAGAAATGGTTTGATCGTCTCCCGAAGAATTCAATTCATACTTGGGATGACATGACTCAACGCTTTTTGTCGCGCTACTTTTCACCATCCATGGTCACGAGCCTTCACAATCAAATCAGCGGTTTCATGCAAGAACCCGATGAATCTCTCTTTGATGCTTGGGAAAGATATAATGTTTTGATTGATCGTTGTCTAAACCACAACATGCTCCCTGTGACCTTAATTGATACTTTCTACAACGGTTTGACTTTTCGAGATCGTGATACGATTAATGCAGCCGCCGGTGGCACATTTATGAAAAGGAGACCCGAGGAGTGTAGAGAGCTTACTGAAAACATGACTACTCATCATAAAAACTGGGATTCCTCCGCTTCTTCAAGGAACAACCCGAGAGTCAATGTTTCTTCTACTTCAGCAAACCCCGACATGACCGAATTCACCCGCATGATGACCAAAATGAACAAAAATATCTTTCTTCTCGCTACAAACCAACAAGTTAAAGCGGTTGCCAATCCTTGTGAGACATGCGGCAGTCCACACTCATACACTGATTGTCCTTCTACTCAAGGAAATCCGGAAAACGTGTATGCAGCTTATGGTAATTATTCACCGGAAAATTACCAAGCTCGACCTCAAGGGGATCGAAATTTGCTGAGTTACCGGTCAAACAACTACCTTTCACCCGGTTTTTCTCCTCAAAACCAAAACCCCAACAACAATTACAATAGAAGCAACCAAATCCCACCTAGAGCTTCTAATCCTTATCACCCACCCGCCCAACAAGCCACCCATGAATCCGGATGTTGAAGCATTAATGAGAACCCAAGGTGAGCAAATCAAGAATTTACAGAGCCAAATTATCAATTTGAAAGGGGATACCACCAAGCAAGGGAATGACATCAGATCCGAGCTTCGAGATAATATTCAATCTTCCTTCAGCAATCAAACGAATGATTTGAAGAATATGCTGGCTAGTTTCATGCCCACAACTCAACCCTCTACCTCGAGTTCTCTACCTTCAAACACCGTCACCAATCCGCGAGCGAATGTGAGTGCTATTACTACCCGTAGTGGAGTTACCATAGTAGGACCACCTATTACGCCCCCATCATCTACACCTCCTCCACCACCATTTATCCCTACTCCTCCTACACCTAGTATTAGTACACCATTACCGTCTCTGCCTCGTCATGACGATGTATCCAAGAAGAACCCTTCAACATCTCAACCTTTACCTGCTACGCCTTCACCTTCACCACCCAAACCCAATATTCCTTATCCTTCACGGCTAGGCAAGGCCATAATGATAACCAAGGAAGACTCTCAAGTGTCGAATTTTTTGAAGATGATCTCTCAAATGAATTTCAACATTAGCCTTGTCGAAGCACTTGTCCACATGCCGAAATTTGTCAAAGCATTCAAGGAATTGCTGAACAAGAAGGAGAAGCTAATTGAGCTCGCAAACACACGCTTAAATGAAAACTGTTCTGCAGTTATTCTTAAAGAACTTCCGGAAAAACTTAGAGATCCCGGTCGTTTTGTGTTGCCTTGCATCTTTAACAAAACCGAAGAATTTACTGCCCTAGCTGATCTCGGGGCCAGTATAAATCTCATGCCATTAAGTGTTTGGAAAACACTATCATTACCCGACCTTACTTCAACAAAGATGACTCTTGAACTTGCAAATCGCACTCTCGCTTACCCCGTTGGTATTGCCGAAGACGTGTTCATTAAAGTTGGCACATTTACTTTCCCGGTCGACTTTGTCGTTGTTGATTATGAAATGGACCCTCGTATTCCTTTAATACTTGGTCGGCCATTCTTGAGAACCGGAAGAGCTCTAGTTGATGTTGCCGAAGGTGAGCTCATCTTAAGAGTCGGGAATGATGCACAAGTGTTTGAAATGGGAAAGCTTACAAGCACATCCTATGGACGAGAATCAGTGAATATGATTAATGTGCTCGATGATTTTGTCATCTACAACAATCCTCTATTCGATTCTTGCATTGATAATCCACTTTTTCAAGATGATGTGGATGATTCTCTCTCCAATTTGGAACCTTCACCCATATATGATTCTCCACCGATCTTTGATGCTTATGATGATGATTCTAGCTCAGATTCGGATGATTATGATGATCTTACCTCCGAGTATCCCGCATGCCCATTTATGATTATTTTGATGAGGCCGATACTCTTTCGAGTGATTCTTCACATGATGAAGACCCTCCGCCATCACTTGATCCTACTTTGGATGATTACTCATTTGTGGAAGATTTCTCTGCTTTTCTCAATACTTACTTCCCTCATGAGAGTGATGCACCTCCTTTGGACTTTGATAATTATGGTCTTGATCCTACTTTGGATTTGAAGAAAATTCTTTCAAAGGAGAAGCAACCGGACGACACCAACATCCACAGCACATATGATTTAACACCTCTTTGTCCACCTTCTGAGGACGAGGTTGTGCATTTTCTTCGCGGATCATCTTCAAATTCTGCTGAGCCTGAGTGCTATTTTCCCCTAAAGGAAAAGGTGTTCGACCCTGGTATCGATATTCTTCAGCCATCTCAGTATCCGTCTGATGAAATAAAAGGAAAAATCTTTGGAAATTTTGAAGATATGCTTGCACCCCATCACCCTTGCTCCCACCGTGCTCCGTCTTTGCTTAAGGGAACCTTGCCTATTCTTCTTTGGCTTGCCTTGTTCGCCTTAATCTTGTGCTATTTGATGGACAAAAACTATGTCTTTGATCCCGGTGGATATGTTTCATGCTTCTTCCTATGATAATCAAGGTCGAGTCAGGCTCACGACTCGGTGAATAAAAATCAAGCGCTTCTTGGGAGGCAACCCATGCATCTATCTTTTAGCTTTCTTTATCCTAAGTTTAGGGGAGACCCCTTGGTTTGCTATTTCCTCTCTTCTACTATTCAGGGATTCGAGCGCTCAATGATCCACTCTTGATGATTTTTGACGACCCGTGATTCCGTGTTCCCGTCTTCTCGGTTCTATCCTAAACTCTTTTCGATTCACTATTTTATATTTTCCAATATTAAAATAGGAATCTCTTTAGTTGTCTTTTCCTTAGCGAGATTTAAACAAAGTGCACAATGTCCTAAGTGTAGGGGAGTTTACTCCCACATGCTTAAACATTGAGGACAATGTTTATATTAAGTGTAGGGGGGACTTCTATCGAAGTTAAGTGGCTTTTCCTTGTATTTGTCCTCATTTTAACCGGAAAATCAATTTTTCGACATTTTTCAAAATTTTTGATCTATTTTGGCCTATTAGTTTTTGCCTTTGTATAGTTATTTTCTTCCTTTACTAGAATTTTTTTTAATAAAGTGGTTTTAATTTTTAAACGTTGTGAATCTTTTGACTCAACCCGAGTTTACTTGTCTAAGTTTACTCTAGCTAGTATCCTTAACGTGTTTAAGTCAAGTTTTGCTAGGCTTTTATATAGGGAGCTATAAAACGCGAAAGTCTTAACTCTCACGGGTTAAGAACAAGAACTTTTTGCAAGTTCCTATAATTGATCCTAGAGAGTCGTTTATCAAGGGAACTTTAAAATGCGAATTCTAAACTTGAAAAAGTCTAAGAGTTTGCAAGATCCTATAGATGACTCAAAAACCCAAAACTTTGATTTAATTGGCTAAGCATCCACGAGTCTCATTCCTTGAGATTTTAAACTGTGTAGAATGAGAGATGATAGAGTCAATTATAAGTTTAGTATTCTTTCGTGAATTTATGTGAGTTAATTATAAGCCTATTCTACCATCGCTTGCTAAAAAATTTATCTGCAATAAATAAGGTTGTAAGATTTGAAAAGTTACTTAGCTTCTAGCCCAAGATCGTTTAAAAGTTGCTCGGTATGGATTAGAGTTCATAGCCAAGGCATAACTTATTGAAGCGGGATGCGAAGATTGGCGAGTCCGAAAAGGCCCTAACAAGGCATGAGGGCTATATTTTGTTGCTAAAGATCCAAAGTGATGTGAAGAATCATTTATCAAAAATCAATATGAAGGATGGAGACACACGACGAAAAGCAAATACTCCCAAAAGTCATGGAGAAGTCTATCCGAAAAGGCCCTAACAAGGTATGAGGATAAATAGATCCAAGTCCAAAAAGGAGGCGGATCGTTGTATATCAAAGTCCAAAATAAAGATTAGAGAAAAATGAAGAAGTCATGGTCCAAATATGAAGAATCTCTCAAAAATTCAAGTGAAGAAATTCCTATATAAAGAGAAGACCATTATTTCATGAACGTCTCTCAAGATTTGAAGTATGAAGTCGCTGCCAAATATCGGTCCGAGAAAGGTCTCAAATCGCGAAGCGAGTTATGCCAAGATATGAACTTTATGAGGTCCCGAGAAGCAGTTTTAAAAGATTTTGTCCTTTAGCTAACTATTGATTAGATCGTCCCACTTTATTTTCAGCCTAATAAACTATCGAAATAAGTCAACAATGCATCCTCGTGATCATTCAAGACAACAATAAAATATAAGAGATGTTGGGAATAAATTAAGGCCAGATCACTTGAGCGCTGACAAGAGTAAAACAAGCGCTGACAGGAGCAAAACAAGCGCTGACAGCTCAAGCGTTGACAAGACAAAGTCAAGCATTGATACATTGAATACAAGCACTGATGGGAAGATACACTCTACGCTTTTATTGTATTCTAGATTACTTCTAGTAAAGATAGGAACAACAATGTATTTTCTATATTTGTCTTTACCTAGAATAGCTGATACGTAGATTATTGTACAAGGCTTCTTATGTCTATAAAAGAAGACCTTTAGGTTAATGTTTCATATAAGTTTTCATTCATAAACTACTTTCATTGTAAGCAAGTTTGATATAATTAATCAAAGTGAAAGTTTGTTTATATATTGTGTGTTCTTGTTTAAGTGTTAATTCCGCATAACACTTAGATTATCATAAACATATATACAAAGGTTTCTCTAAGTGTATTACTTGATCTAATCTCGTATATATAAAGCAAAATCGATCTAAGTTTGGGATCAACAAGTGGTATCAGAGCTTGTTGAGGAACTTTTGATCTTAAAGAACACAAGAACCCTAAAAATCACCAAAACCCTAATTTTCTCAAAAACCCTAACAACATCATGTCAGAAACAATAACCTCCTCCTCCTCACCTTTACCAAACATCAAGATTCCCATGCTTGATGCAACCAACTTTGAATTGTGGAAATTCAATTTTGAACAATATCTAGGGATCTATGACTACACACTCTGGGAGATCATTGAATATGGAAACACATTCGATAAAGCCCAAAAGATTGCGGATGCTATTACTCAAAGATCAGCTGTTGCTGGATGTTCTGAAGAAGATAAGAAAGAAAAATCTGAAGATGGTAGAGCTGTGTCTGCTGATGACATAGCAAAGAAGAGGGTTGACATGAAAACCCTAAATATTCTGAAAGTCTCTTTGGGACAAGAGAACCAGCATAAATACAGAGGTTATGATTCTGCTAAAGATCTTTAGGCAGCTCTTGAAGTTGCATATGGTGGCAATGCAGATACCAGGGAAGAAAAGAAGAAACAACTCATGCATGACTATGCTGTTTTCAAAGCTCAACCCAATGAGAAGCTGAGTAGTGTGAGAAGCAGATTGCTTGACATTACAAGCAAATTGTCCTTCATGGGGACACAACTTGGTGATGCTGACATTAATGCTACCTTTGTTAAAAGTCTTGGCGAGGCGTGGAAGATTGAGGCAAGATCTATTCTTGCCAATAATACTTACAAAAGTTCCACGTTTGATGACATCTACAATAAACTAAGGCTGTTGGAAGATGAAACTCTTTTAGAGCATGGAAGCAAGTCTACCAACAGTAACATGGCCTTCTTCTCTCATAGTGAAGGTCAATTCAATCAGAAGGACTCTTACATGCATCCAGTTATTGGATCATCATGTGTCAGCGCTGGAACAAGTCTTGTCAACGTCTCCTTCTCAGACGCTGACACATTCAAATGTGACTCACCAAGAGTTAAACCTGATGGTTTGGATTTGGATACTGTATGTGCTTATATTGCTTCTTTGCCCAATGGTTCAGTGATTACATATGAGGACCTTGAGCAGATAAGTGATGAGCACTTGGAAGAGATGGACATTAAGTGGAACATGGCTCTTGCTAGTATAAGAGAAAACAGGTGGAACAGAAGGTTTAAGAAGAAGATGACCTTCAATGCAAAAGACACAGCTGGATTTGATAAATCCAAAGTTGAATGCTACAACTGTCATCGTATGGGGCACTTCATGAGGGAATGCAGATCTCCTAGAAGATCTGATGCTAGTAAACCCTTAAGTCAAATTGTTAAAGCTTAGGATCCTAAAGCCATGGTTGCAGTTCAAGGAATTGATGGTATGGGATGGGATTGGAGCTATCTGGCTAAGAATGTTGAAGAGGATAAAGCTTTGGTTGCTAAGGTTGAAGAAGAAGAGCATGTTGAATATGCTCTCATGGCACACTCCTCCTCTTCATCTGATAATGAGGTATACAATGATGTTTTTTGTAGTAAAGGTTGTAGGTTAAGCACTGAGAAACTTAACAAAGAGGTGTTAAGATTATTGAGTGATGTGAGTACTGAAAAGTGCAAATTGTCTAATTACCAACTAGATCTCACTCAAACTGAGAAAACTGTTTCTGAATACAAGAAAATGGAATTTGACTTAAAAGATAAAATTAATATTTTAAAACATGAGTTAAATGCTAGTATGGATATTAGAAACATCATGGAAAGGGTTAATGGTGAGTTACAGGCTAAGCTAGATGAGGCCATTAAGAATAAAGATAATGTTGGCCTTAAAATTTAAAGATTTGATAGAGCCACACAAACCCTAGGAGACTGTGTGAGTAAACAAAGAGATCCTAAGGACATGACTGGGATTGGGATGAATGATTACTCCGTGGTTCCACCACCAGCTGGTGACTTCTATGGTGTCCAACAAAAGGACCTATCTTGGACTGGTTTGCCAGAATTCCAAGAGGAGGAATTCATTCCTCCATCAAGAGTTGTCACTCTAGTTGAAGAGTACCAACAAAAGTTGACTGACCTGAATGAATGGAAGAAAGCTAACCCTACATTATTTGTTAAGGGTGGCTTGCTATGTGAAAGTCCTAATGAGTCAACACCCATTAAGGTTACTAACCCAATCACTGGTAAAGCTGTTGATCTTGGCTCCAACACTGATAGAAAACCTAGCATTAAGTATGCAGAGATGTATAGGAATACTAGGTCACCCAAAAGTGAAGTTAGCAATGATGGAACAGGCTTCTTCTCTTCTAGACCTAGGGTTGTGTCTAGAAAAGCCTGTTACACTTGTGGTAGCTTTTCACACTTAGCATATAAGTGTGTCAACGCTCCCAAATTCAGCGCTGATAGGAACAAATTCAGCGCTGACAAGAACAAAGTCAACGTTGTTAGGAAGTCAAACGTTGTCAGACCCAAACCTTGTGTGCAGCAAAGTTCACAAGTGATTAGACCTGCCCTATTCTTTACTAGAGGGTCTAACACTCATGGACAAAGACCATTTCAAAAGACAAACACTTGGTCTAATAGGCAATGGGTTTCTGTAGCAAACCCTAGGTTCAACGCTGACAAGGGTAATTTCAGCGTTGACAAGACCAATTCCAAAGCTGACAGAAACGTGACCAGACCTAAATATTTGCAACCACAAGGTAAGAGGTCCAAAGCTTCTTCAAGCTTAACATGGATACCCAAGAAAGATCAAAACCCTAATGATAATGGGATTTCAATGACCTACAACAGATTTAATTATATTTCAAAGGTCATTACAAAACCTATTGGGGTTAACTGGGTTGTTCATCCTAAGAAGGATGAAAATGAGGTTGTTATGAGAACTAAGTCTGTTCTTATTGAACAACCAGATGAATCCAAGTCTTCTAAGGCTTGGGTTCCCAAAGAAAACTAATTTGTTTTCTTTATGTGCAGGGCATTCAAAAACAGGTCAATGATTATGGATATTGGGACAGTGGATGCTCAAGGCACATGACAGGGAAGGAAGACTATCTGACGAACTTCACTCCCATTAAAGATGGTGATAAGGTTTACTTTGGAGGCGGATATGGTACTATCACATGTAAAGGAACCCTTCTCACCAAGAACTTGCGTTTTGAAAACGTATTTTTGGTAAAAGAACTTGATTACAACCTTTTTAGTGTATCACAAGTTTGTGATAACAAAAATAAAGTTCTGTTTACTGATACTGGGTGTTTGGTGTTAAGCAAGGATTATAAGATCCTTGATGAGAAATATATTGAGTATAGAACACCTAGGCATAAGGACATATACAATGTGAATCTGAATGGGATTAGAATGAATAACAATATGTCTTGTTTTTATGCTAAAGCATCAGTAGATGGGAGTAATTTGTGGCACAGGAGACTAGGGCACATAAATTTCAAAAATATAAATAGGCTTGTGAGACTTGGCTTGGTTGATGGTCTGCCTGAGAAGGCCTTCCACAATGACCACTCTTGTGTTGCATGTCTTAAAGGCAAGCAGCACAAGGTCTCATTCAAGTCCAAACAGGTGCACTCTAGTTCTAGACCTCTTCATTTGCTTCATATGGACCTCTTTGGTCCAACCAATATAGAAAGTTTGAATGGTAAGTCATATTGCTTTGTTATCACAGATGACTTTTCTAGGTTTACTTGGACATTCTTTCTAGCTATGAAGAGTGAAACAGCTGATATTCTAATTGATTTTATCACTCAGATTGAGAAAAAGACTGGCAATGATGTTAAAATGCTTAGGAGTGATAATGGTGGAGAATTTAGGAATAAGAAGCTAGATGATTTCTGTGCCAGGAAAGGAATTACTAGGCAATTTAGTATTGCAAGAACCCCACAGCAAAATGGGGTTGCTGAGAGGAAAAATAGAACCCTAATTGAAGCAGCCAGAACAATGTTGGCTGATGCTCATTTTCCTATAGCCTTTTGGGCTGAGGCTATTAATATAACTTGTTATGTTCAAAATAGAGCATTTGTTAACAAAATTCAGAACAAAACACCTTATGAGTTACTTTGGGGAAGAAAACCTAATATTGGTTTTCTCAGACCTTTTGGTTGTCATGTAGTAGTTTTAGACACTAGTGATGCCTTAGGTAAATTTAGTGCAAAAGGTGATGAAGGCTACTTCATAGGGTATTCAGTGCAGATCAAGGGATATAGGGTTTATCTTAAAGAGGAAAAACTTATACTTGAAAGAGTACATGTTAGGTTTTTAGAAAATAAACATAGTAATCCTGAAAGTGGTCCTAATTGGTTGTTTGACTTGGAACCTTTATCTAGAACTTTAAATTATATGCCTGTCACTAATCCAGACATTGTGAAGGTAACTTCAAATGTTGTGGAGGAACAAGTTGTTGATGTTTCAGGTACACAGGTTCATGAAAAGGTTCGATCACAAGCAGAAAAGACATCTCCTATACAAGAATATGTTACAATTCCCATTTGGACAGATGCTTTTGCTACTGCTGCTGCTGGAAAAGATAATGGTGGTCTCTAAGTACCACCAGATACAAACATGCATGGTCCTTTAGGCGCTGACAAAGGCAAATCTAGCGCTGACAAGACCAATTCAGACGTTGATGGCTCAGACGTTGACAACAACAGTTCAAGCGTTGTTAGCCCAAGCGCTGACAAACAAGGTTCAGGCGTTGACAACACTTCTGCACATCTTTTCTCTTCCATTTTTGAACAAGGTGAACCTTCCAATATATATGAAGAGATTCATCCTGAAAGAGAGTCTGATGAAGAAGATATTGGCAACATGGAGAATGAGGTTGAGGACACCAGACTTTTTGAAGGAGGAGTTCTCACTTCCACTATGAAGAATCACCCCACTTCTCAAATCATTGGTGATATTATGACTCCAGTTCAGACTAGAAGATCTCATCAAGGTCTTGGTGGGTTTATTACCAATATTCACAAGAAGGTTGATACCCCTCTTGTGCAAGCATGTTTGTTTGCCTGTTTTCTGTCACAACAGGAACCCAAGAAAATATTTGATGCTCTCAAAGAACCAAATTGGGTGGAAGCAATGCAGGATGAGCTTCACCAATTTGCAATTCAGGATGTTTGGGAGCTGGTTGATTGTCCCAGATATGTCAGACCTATAGGGACAAGATGGGTTCTAAGGAACAAGAGAGATGAAAGAGGCATTATGGTCAGAAACAAGGCAAGATTAGTGGCTCAGGGATATACACAAGAGGAGGGGATAGACTATGAGGAAGTCTCTGCACCAGTTGCAAGGATTGAAGCTATCAGGATCTTTCTAGCCTATGCATCCTGCATGGGCTTCACTGTCTATCAAATGGATGTCAAGAGTGCCTTCCTCTATGGAACTATTGTTGAGGAGGTATATGTGATGCAGCCTCCTGGTTTTGAGGATCTAGAGAATCCAGACAAGGTGTATAGAGTCAAAAAGGCTATGTATGGACTTCATCAGGCCCCTAGATCATGGTATGGTACTTTGTCTACCTACTTGGTGGACAATGGATTCAAAAGGGGCACCATAGATCAGACACTATTTACAAAGAAGAAAGGCAAGGATGTGTTGCTTGTCCAGGTCTATGTTGATGACATCATTTTTGGGTCTACTGATCCAAAGATGAGTGAGGATTTTTCCAAGCTTATGACAGACAAATTCAAGATGAGTGCTATGGGGGAGATGAACTTCTTTCTTGGTTTACAAGTTCAGCAGAATGAAGATGGTATCTTCATCTCCCATGATAAATATGTGGTTGAGATCTTGAAGAAGTTTGGCTTTTCTCCACATGAAAAGAGGGCTACTACTCCTATGGATAGAGAACACCCTTGGGGAAAGATTGGAGATGGGAAAGATGTTGATGTCAGGCACTATAGATCCATGATTGGATCATTGATGTACCTTACTGCCTCCAGACGTGATATCATGTTTGCTGTGTGTGCTTGTGCACGCCATCAAGTGACTCCCAAAGATTGTCACCTTTATGCTGTGAAGAGGATCTTTAGGTACCTAAGATGCTATCCTAGTCTTGGTTTGTGGTACCCAAAGGATTCACCATTGGAGCTGATTGCATATTCAGATAGTGACTATGGAGGTGATAAATTTGATAGGAAATCTACAACTGGTGGATGTCAGTTTCTTGGGAGCAGGTTGATATCTTGGCAATGCAAGAAACAAACAGTGGTGGCTAATTCTACAACTGAAGCTGAGTATGTGGCTGCAGCTTCTTGTTGTGGACAAGTTTTGTGGATTCAGAACCAGCTGTTGGACTATGGGTATAATTTCATGCATACCAAGATATTTGTTGACAATAACAGCACTTTATGCATCATTAAGAATCCTATACATCATTCTAAAACTAAACACATAGAAATTAGACACCATTTTATAAGAGATTGTTTTGAAAAAGGTTTAATACAACCAGATAGGGTTGCCACTGAGGAAAATGTGTCAGATTTATTAACTAAACCTTTTGATGCTGGGAGGTTTCAATACTTGGTAACAAGTATTGGAATGGTCAATCTCACATAATATGTGTTTTAGAGTCTTTTTGTAAAAGTATGTACAGGATGATGCATTGTTATTAGTCTTATTGATGATTTAGATTTTCCACTATATTTTTCTAACACTGACAAAGGTTGCTTGAACGCTGATAAGTGTTTTTGTAACGTTGTTAGCAATATAATTATCTAACGCTGACAAAGCTTCCCTCAACGCTGTCATGTGTTATCGGGGCGTTGTCAGCAACAATGTTAGTTTTGTGGTTTTCAATCTAAATGTGCAGATGGTGTTAGCAGTATACCATTGGATACAGAGTTGCTTATGGATCAATGGAGAAGAATTTGGACAAGTTTTTATTTATGGATGATGGTTGGAATTTTTAATTCCTATCTTGACATAAATTTTTATGTTCATGCATATTTTTGGCAACTTATGTATCCTAGTTTAAGGGGAGGTTTTTAGGAACCTTTAGGATGTTTGGGTATCCATATGATACTCTTATCACAATTCTAGATTGTGTCCACAGGTGAGTATGAGTTAGTTTTACTAAATCATGAGGCACTGTAGCATGCAAAGTTGATATACTATGCATGCTGCCAAGACATTTTTGGCCTAGAATTGGTTGTGGTCTGTTGGGAGACTTGGGAATAATTTTGTTATGGAATTTACTTGTGAGTAACAAGGAATTTTATAAGGTAACTTGGTTGTTAAGAGTTTTGGTTAGCAAGGGACACTAGAGGACTGTTATGTCTATCTTACTTAAGCAACTGTGCATAACTGAACAGTGCTTGCCGCCCTATAATAATTATCAGCTTTTTGGTTATCTTCTCTAGGATAAATTACTTTGTTAAGGTCATTTTTCATTTTTAAACATTTTTATTTTTGGACGCTGACAAGAATTTTTCCAAGCGTTGTTGTGACCAATTTAGACGCTGACATGGCTATAGGCAAACGTTGACAAGATTATAGCCGTTGGGCGTTGATAGGTTATTTTTGACCGTTGACACTCAATGGGTCCTACCCAGTTGTTACTTTTTGACATATTTTTAGGCCGTAATTTTGGGAGTTGTTACTTTTCATTTAATGCATGAGATAAACTTATAATTTTTCAATATTTTCATGATTACATTTTGAAAATACTTGCCTATTTTTGGGCCAATCACATGCATTTTCTTATCCTATAAATTTGGCTCCTATTTTTAAACAGGGTATCTATACTTCTTGTCTAGTACAATTTTCTCTTATCAACTTCATCTTCATCAAACATTTTTAACAGCTTTCAACAATGGCACCAAAGTTTAGACCATCAGATTTGGAATTGGGGTTCAGAAGTCAACACAACATGATCGCGTATCTTGAAGCTGATGATACTCTGTTTCCCCAATACACACAAATGGTGGCGTATTTAAACGCATCCCCCATAAGGTATGCTCTTTCTCATGCACCACTCATTCCAGTCACGCATATTAAACAGTTTTGGAACACTATCAGTTCCTCAACAGTTAATAGAGTGACTACATTGACTTCTATTGTTCATGGGAGACCTTGGGTGGTTACTGAGGCTTTGGTACGCCAAGCCTTGCATCTTGATGATGCTGATGGTATAGCCACCCTTCCCATTAGAGAAATAGACCAAGGACTACGGGCTTTGGGTTATCCTTTTCCTGATGAAGGAACTTTAAACAAATATCATAAACAGGAATTTCCCCCAGCCTGGAAGTACCTCATACATGTCCTTCTTCAATGTTTGAGTCCCAAATGCACTGCACACAATGAGATCAATAGATCTATTGCTAGTGCTATTGTGTGCATTGCAACAGGGCAAAAATTTAATTATTCTAAAATGATTTTTAAGGGCATGTGTAAAAATAAGGGGAACAAAATGACTTTATCTTATCCCCGATTTTCGCAAATGGTTTTTGATGTTCAAGGATACTGCACAAGGGATCATAATTATTTTTATGAGATCCCTGTGCAAAAGAAAGCTATTTTTATGAAGATGAACTCACCACCCCATCGTGACCTACCCTTAACCCAAGCTATGCTTGCTGTTATTACAACAGCACAACCCCAACCAGACCCCCAACCCCAAATTGACCCAATACCTGAACCATTACCTTCACATGAACATATGCAAATTGACCAAGAACCCTTCAACGCTGACACATTAAATGTTGGCGTTGATGTGCCTATTTCTAACGTTGACACACAACCTTCACAAACCCAAACACCCCTTAACCAACCCACATCCACCCAATCTTCCACACCATCTTCCACACCCCCTGAATATAGGTTGATGAAACGCCAAAGGACTACTGGAGTGTTCTCCTCTGGTGGTCCTAGCCATGTAGCAGGGAGAACCACCACCACAAGTGTGGCTGGTGCTATGGATGAGGCTAGGACTATTGGTTCTTGCTTAGAAGCTGGCCAAGGCAGTCCCACCATCATTAAGTCCTCATCCATGCCCAATTAATCTGACTTGGGAGGTCAAATCCCCATTTTAGAAGAGGGCAGATTGGAACCAATGACCCTACTTGAATTGACGGCAGTCTGCATGAGCTTGCAAAAGCAAAATGCAGACTTGGTACAAGTTGTCAGCTCACAAGGCCTTGAACTCAAGCAATTGAGGGAGAGGATTGTTGTTTTGGAGACTGCAAGTGCCAGAAGAGGTATGGAGGAATCTTCCAAAAGGGAGGAAGATCCAATAAATCTGAGTGATAAGGGCAGCCATGATGGTCAATCTTTGGATGTTGCTGAGGCCCTTACAAGTTTGAAGAAACAGACAGGTTTTGATACGTCCTTAGTCTCTCCTACAAACTTAAATTTATCATTTACAGCCATGTTGGAGGAGATTGCAAAAGGCGCTGAGATAGGAATTTTGGGCGTTGACAAGGAGAATTTAGACGCTGACAGAAATATTTTGGGCGCTGATAGAACAAAATTGGGCGTTGATAGAACTGCACATGAGGGTGATGTATACCAGTCATCATCCATCATCAAGGAGGTTTCTTCACAGGTATCACCATCTACCTTACCAGCAATTGCTCCATTAGATAAGGGTAAGGGTATTATGGTAGAAGAGATTGTTCCAAAGGATGCAGCTCAAGTTGAGTTTGATAGAAGGTTGGCTGCACAAATCATGGAACAAGATAGAAAGGAGGTGAAAGAGTCACCATTTGTGGTTGCTTCAGAAGAAGGAGGTGAGAGAGTTGAAATTACAGGTTGACTTTGATATGCCAGAGGTGGTTCAAATGTATAATGCTTGGGAAGAAAGATGTATGGAGAATCCACACTTGACTATTTCAGATCAAATATGGGGTTTGGAGATTCTCCTCAGAGTTCAAAAGGATTGCCAGGTAATTTTGAAACACAAGGAAAACAATATTCTCTCAGAGTTGAAAAGGGATAGAAGGGAGTTATACTGCATGTTGCTCAGATGTCATGGAGTAGGATGGAATTATCAGAAATTGAGGGCATTGACATTTGATGAGTTGGAATGCAAGGCTTATCCCATCTGGGTTAGAGTGCAGGAAGCAAACACTCTCAGACTTCTTTCTGATGAAAGAAAGGAAGAACTTGCAGAAGAGATGGAGCTCAAGAAAGCAATGTTTGTTCCCAGACCAGTGAAAAAGGGAATTTCTCTTGAGTTTCCCAAGATATGGATCCACTATATCCAAGTGAAGCTGTCATAAGAAAGAGTCTCAAGCTCTCACCATTAGAAGCTTCAGATATGGTGCAAGTGTTACCACTAGATTCCAGAAACCCAATTGTGAGCTATGAAGAAGATGAATGTGGGTTTTGGAAAATTGGCAGGTATGGCAAAGAGGTACACACTTTTACCACTCTCATATCTTTGTTTGCAAGTTGTGATAGAGAAGACTTGGTAGACCTATGGAGGCTGCTAGAGACCAAGTATGAGGCTGAAGCACCAACTTCAGCAAATGGAATAATAGTGTGGTCCACATTCAAGAGAATGTGTGGACTAAAAGATGAGGATCCTACTATTTGGAAGGATCTTGAAGATGACCTTAGTGGTCTTCAATGGAGATTATATTCAGCTGCTGGTGTTTACCATTTGAGTTCTACAAAGTTTGCTGAGTATCTACTTGTGGATGGTCAGTATTTCATATCCAAGGCTATCTTGGAGAAGATGAAGAACACTCAGCTGGAAATTGATTATTCAAGTGACGTGGAAAAAGACTTGATCAGATTTATTTATTACCAATATGAGAAGGTTTGTAAGATTCCTCCTAGTCCTTAATGCATATTCAGAAACTTGATTATAAAAGTGGATATCAAGTTTAGGGGAGGATTGTTGGGAATAAATTAAGGCCAGATCACTTGAGCGCTGACAAGAGTAAAACAAGCGTTGACAGGAGCAAAACAAGCGCTGACAGCTCAAGCGTTGACAAGACAAAGTCAAGCGTTGATACATTGAAGACAGGCACTGATGGGAAGATATACTCTACGCGTTTATTGTATTCTAGATTACTTCTAGTAAAGATAGGAACAACAATGTATTTTCTATATTTATCTTTACCTAGAATAGCTGATACGTAGATTATTGTACAAGGCTTCTTATGTCTATAAAAGAAGAACTTTAGGTTAATGTTTCATATAAGTTTTCATTCATAAACTACTTTCATTGTAAGCAAGTTTGATATCATTAATCAAAGTGAAAGTTTGTTTATATATTGTGTGTTATTGTTTAAGTGTTAATTCCGCATAACACTTAGATTATCATAAACATATACAAAGGTTTCTCTAAGTGTATTACTTGATCTAATCTCGTATACATAAAGCTAAATCGATCTAACTTTTGGGATCAACAAGAGATACACCTAGGAATAAGGGAGTCTAAGTGAATAATTGGCCCACATGAGTTCGTGTTAGTTTGCTAACTTATAATAACAATGATCTCGTTTTTAAGCTTGGTTTGGAGAAAGTGAAAACTTGAGAATGATGATCATTCATGACATTTCCAAAACCCAAGGTATGTCTTTGATTTCTTTACTTTTAATGTTTATAATTTTCTATCTCTTTAATAAAGGCCAAGGTGGATTGATTGTGATGAAAAATGTAAACATGCTTTGTAACTAATGCATTGCATGAGGACATTGCAATGGTCAAGTGTAGGGGATTTGATAGGTGTGTAAACACCCATCCTTTTTACCACTTAATTGCAATAATTACCGATCCAAAACGTGTATTTTATGTCATTTATGTCAGAATTATGCGTGGTTTGTGTTTTTGTTGTGATTTAGGACTAAAAGGTGAAAAGTGGAGAAAACACGGGCATTCACGGGCTTTTATCGAAGAAAAAGACGAAAGACGAAGTCAAGAAATCAAGAGTGCATAAAGAACGGAAGTCCAAGACCAGTTCTAAAGATTTATCGAAGAAAAAGTCAAAAGACGGAAGTTTACTAAAAAGCCGAAGAACTCAAGTCTTATTTATGAAGAAATGTCAAGACGAGTTTAAAGAAATCCCGAGACAAAGTCATTAAATTCCAAGTATTAAGAAGATTAACAAAGGATTAAGAAGATCAAGGACTAAAGCATGCAATTAAAGAAAGAAGAAAGAGGGAGGAAGCTTCCTAAGCACCTCCCTAATCTCCTTTATAAATAGGATTTATTTTCATTCATTTGTTTTTTTGGCTAATAGTGACAATTAGTTCTTCCATTTTACTTTCCTTGTCATTTAATTACATGCCGTTTACCTTAATTGTCTTGCACCTTAAATACCTTTAATTTCAAGTAAGTTTTCTTTTAATTCTTGTCAATCTTTACTTTTTCTTGTTAATCTCCTATCTACCTTTCTTGTTTAATCTTTTATCTTTATGTTTATTTGTTCATGTTCATGTTATTATTTTTATTGATTTGATTAAAGTGGGTTTTGATTATTTTGGTTATATTTGTTAGTTTGATTGTTTTGGATTGTTTGTTTATGATTAGTAGATGTTATTTGTTTAGTTTGATTTAATCTTTTGTTTGATTTGATTAAGTTTTGGTTAGATTCGTGTAGCTTTGTGTATCCCGTGTTCTTCGCTGTTCATCTGTTCCCCAGGATTATTCCGGATCAAAACCCAGTTTATTCCTAGTGAAGGTTGTTGTTGAATATTCCGAGTCAAAGGCTTCCATCCGGAGTAAGTGACATATTCCGGATCAAGTCCATATTCCGGATCAACCACACATTCCGAATCAAGGCTTTGTGAAGAAACATTCCGGATCAAGGAGATATTCCGGATCAGTCTTGTTTATTCGGAATAATTTAACATTCCGGATCAAACCTTTCATTCGGAATACCAAATATTCCGGATCAAGGAGTTTTATTCGGAATAATTAATTATTCCGGATCAAGGTCTTCATCCGGAATCTTCAACATTCCGGATCAAGGGAGACATTCCGGATCAAGCACAACATTCCGGATCAGGCTTAAGTTCCGAATCAAGACTTTATTCCGGATAAGTGACATATTCCGGATAAAGGATTTATTCCGGATCAAGGGATTTGGTAAATATTCCGAGTGAAGAAGAATCATTCCGAACGAAGGTGACATTCCGGATGAGTGATTATTCCGAACGAAGGTTTATTCCGGATGAGCTGTTTTCAGGTTCTTTTTAATTTCAGTTTTTAATTTTCTGTTTTTAATTTTCAAGCTTTACTTTTCCCGCCTTTTTACTTAGTCGCACTTTAAGATTACTTGCCTTATATTTATTTTAGCCTTGCCTTAGTTTTAGTTTTAGTTGCGTTTTAAGTTTGCCTTAGATAGTTTTAAATCTGCGTTATTTACTTTTAGTGCCTTTTAATTTTCCGTCACGCTTTTAAATTCTCGCCATTTATTTTAAGTTAGAGTTAGATTTACTTTAACGTCATTTACTTTAAAGTTTTGCACTTTTAATTACTACAACGACACAACTATTTGTTTCACCAAAGAACGACTGAGTCACATAGTTAACCAAGATCAATTCGATTAGACATACTATAACGAATCTTTTTACCTGGCCAAATAGTAGTTATCATCAACCCACATTCCTATCAAGGTTCTAATTCAATTTCAATTTTAAAAATCCCGAATTATCAAAGGATGAACCCTAGAACAAAATAAATGAAATTGAATGAGAATACTTACAATTAATGTATGTTTGATGAAGGATGAGTGAAACCCACAACTTGGAATCAATTAATTTGAGTGATTGAAGGTTTTTGAAGCTTCAACAAGGTGGAAAAATAAAAACCCGTGGGCTATAAGAAAGAAAGAGAGAGAAGGGTTTGTTTGAAAAATGGTATTTTATAAAAACTGGCGCTCTGACAAAGTTCCTGCACGCGGTTCCTTATCCATAGAGAACCGCGTGTTTGAACCGCGAGAGATAAATAACCGCCTACAGAGGCATGTTTTTATCAAAGAAAAACAATGAATTTTTGAAAACCAAAACTTTTAAAATACTTAAAAATATATCTTAAACCTTTTAGGATATCATTGGATCACCACAACACTAGGTAATAATGCTTTATTGAAGGATTACGAGTTAAATCGAGATAGGAAAAGACCGAAACGAACAAACGACTACTCGTAGCAAAGAAGCAAAGGGGAGAGGAGTCAATGGAAGTGAATCAAGACCAAGAACATTGCTCAAGAGACAAATGACATTCTTCAAATTGAGGAGGTGAAGAGCTTGTGTCATATATAGTGGTTTAAGATGTGCCTTTCCGGCGAAACTCTAAACGGCTTTGGTAATGAATTATACCAAGCAATTTTAATGCATAAAATAAGATCATTTTCAAGAGTAGTCTTATTCTATCTCAAAACATGAGCAAAGTATGGATTCACTTTCTCTCCCACATTATCGCATAATTATTGCTAGAATTAACAATAACAATATCCTTGGAATATTTCAATTCCAAATGTGTAAAATCCACCTACAACTTAATGAAGTAGTTTGGTATCTCAAGGGATTCACTAATAATCCTAGAGATGAGCTTAATTGCACAAGTTACACATGATATTGGGCCTACTAACTGTAAGGGTGCAAACCATAGAAATCATGCTTGATACTTTAAGCTTCTACTAACTCACCCTACATCTCCATAGTGAGTCAAGTATCCAAGCAATGAAGGTTTGAGAGGGAAAAATAAAAGAATCACAAATCACAAATAAATGTCAAGGCAAGGATGCCAAGAACAAGCATATAGTCAATTAATGATCAAAAGAGTGATCAATAGGGCGTGTGGAAGAACGAAAGCGTACCTTGGCCACAAATTGCATTCCAAGCTTTCAAGGAACCAATGCAAATCCCAACTATGACTAATAGTGACTAGTAAGTCTTCAAGGATTAGTATCACTCCTACCCATCTTGATATCATCATTCAATGATGTTGGAAATCAAGGAAGACGAGTCTTCTACAAGTGTAAGTAACTCAATCCATAATCAATAGAATGATTTATCTTCATGAGTACCTACACATAACAAGATGCAAACTAGTAGATACATTTCAAGAGTAAATCTAAAATGCATTAATACTCCTAATCTAAATAAGATGCAATATTAGCAATTTAAAAGGCTTATTTTCAACAAAAAATAGTTTTCACCAAAGAAAAACTTTAGTACAACTTAACCTTCTAATTTGAGGAGACAATGGATCGATCCAAGTTTTAAAGTACAATATACTTCAAAGATCTTGTGTCACCATCGATCTGATACCAATTGTATAAACTAGAAGGGGGGTTGAATAGTTTCTCAATGGTTTATCTCCTAATTAAAATTCCTTTCAATTAGGTGAGTGCACAAAACTATCTTTTACTTAAAATCTAGTTTCATAATGATTAGGTTCAATTCTAATGCATTAACAATGTGTAGTAAGTATAATGATAATGAATGTAAGTAATGAGTAAGGAAATAAACAACCTAGTAGGAAGACACCAAGATTTATAGTGGTTCGGCAACGAGGCTCTATCCTCGTTCCTACTCCACTCCTCGAGTACACCTTACTCGAGATTTCCACTATATCCACAAGCTCCCTTCTTGGCGGAGAAAACCTTACAACGTCACTTACATTATTTTCTGACACTAAGCTAAATGTAGAGACCTAATATTAGCTAGGACCAACCTACACAACGTCTCCCACTTCACCATTTTACGACACAAGGCTAGATGTCGAGTTCTAATCCAAAGCTAGAACCAATCTTCACAACGTTGCCTACTTCACCATTTTCCGACACAAGGCTAGATGTCGAGTTCTAATCCAAAGCTAGAACCAATCTTCACGACTCTTCACTTTGAAGCTAAGTGAGAACTTCACACAACACAACTACATATCACTTTATAGTTTAGTGAGAACTCACAAGACACAACCACATCACTTTATAGTTTAGTGAGAACTAACACAACTAATTACAACTCAACTAAACATATCCAAGTACACACATGTAGCTTGGATCTACACAACACAAATCCAAGCACACACATGTGCAATGGATTTACACAACTCTAATCCAAGTATTCACATATAGCTTGGATGAACACAACTAGTCCAAGTATTTACAAATACATTGGATCTACACAAGACACAAATAAACAAATGATGAACATGACTAGATCTTTAGGATAAGGTGATCTTCATCAATGCTTCATCTTTAATCACATCACAAGTGTGTGAGTAATCTTCTCTTTGGACAAGGTAAATAAGAAGATCAAGAGGATAATCATGAGTAAACATACTTAACACATTAAGTGATCATTTACAAATGACTAGGATTAGATAGGAGAAAGAAGGCTGAAAGAGATGTCCAAAAAGGGTTAATGAAAATGCAGATTTGATTCACTATTTATAGGAGATAAGATCCCAACGGCTATCTGGGGGCGGTTCCTTATCGATAGGGAACCGCGTAGGCACTTAAGGTACCGCGGGTACTAGACTCTGCTCCTTTTTGTCTTTTAGTGAATTTGAAATATCTGAGGCTGTTTAAACCTTCAAAGGACATTCTTATGGCATTTGGAATATGCCATATTCAAATTTACATTTTCATTTTAATAAAACATTTTCTTAAAAATAAAGTTTATTAAAAATCTTTTGTTACATTTGACAAAAGTGAGTTTTAAGGCTAATCACTTTTATGATCACTAAGCATGATTAAGATATGTTAGTGTAATGATTATTACCTTGATGATAGTGTTTGTTAGATAATTCATTTTATGATTTGTGTTTGACAATAAATTTCTTTGTAATTTTTCGTGATTAAAACTAAGAAAGATTAATTAGTACTAACAATTTTTTTAGGCAATGCTTTGCATTAACACAGTTCTTTATATCTATCTTGCGGTCCTTTTTTTGTTCGGTCTTTTTGTGAATCTTCGGTCCTTGATTCAACAGTACCTTTCTCCTTCGGTCATCGGCCTTCATTCTTCGGTCTTCAGCCTAAGTGCTTTCGGTCTCCTTACACCTGCCTGTGTTCTTTCTTTTCTTTCTCACGGGACCTACTTTTTTTCTCTTTCTCATGGTACCTGGCTTTCTTTCTTTCTTTCTTTACTTTCTTTCTTTCTTTCTTCTTTCTTTGCTGAGCTAGATCAGCTTCTTTCTTGTTTTTTGTCTTTCTTTCTTTCTCGTTCTTCATGATATTTTTCTGGTTGCGTTCTTTTGGTCACCCGTTGTGATCAAAATGTGATGTTTGCTTTCGTCTTTCTCCGCCTTTGTACATAAGGCATTCAATCCTTTCTTCCTTACCTACAACCCGTGATCATGACATCACAATCGATTCAAGACGTCACCCGGTTCCCTGCTGTGTTTTCCTCACAGCAAAAGGATACACCTTCTCTCTTGAACGACTCTCAAGCCCACCTTTAATCAAACCACGCTCTGATACCAAATGTTAGAATCAGTCCCTTAACGCCTCGTACTCACACCCACACAAACACCAATCAAACCGGCAATATGGGTGTTCAATGATTGTATTATTAATAAGGGAAAACTGACTGCATTTTTACAATGTAGTAGCTGATATTTATAACACAAAGAAATGAAACGTGCACCACTAATAAACATGAAACAACTAACTACCCATGTACTCCTAACAACATGGCAGTTTACTTGCTTATTTCCTATAGACTCGGTCAACCTACAACCAAGTCAATGACCCATACAACTTGAACCAGGACGTGACCATCAAGATTATCCAACAACCAGACGATCTCGGCAACTGCATTAGCAACACCACGATACTCTGCTTCTGCACTAGAAGGCTAAAGAGTAACTTGTCGCTAAGAGGACCAAGATAATTAGTTTTTGCCAAGGAATACACAATACCAAAAAGTAGACCATAGAGTCTCATGACACCCCGTCCAATCCGTATCGGAATAGGCGACCAAATACATATCAGATGAAGAGTACAACTTAAGACCTTGATCAAGAGTGCCATGAACATAGCGAAGAATGCGCTTGAGAGCTGTGAGATGCGGCTCTCGAGGGTCATGCATATACAAACATACCTATTGAACTGCATATGATAAATCAGGCCTGGTAAAAGTAAGCTATTGAAGTGCACCAGCAAGGCTCCTATAAAGAGTCAGGTCTAAACCCGGAGTACCATCCACGCCCAATTTACTCTCGGTGTCAAGCGAAGTACGAAAAGGATGAAAATTGAGCATACCAGCTCGCTCTAATATCTCTCTAGCATATTTCTTCTGGGTAAGAAACATACCCAAAGAATCACGTGATACAGATATTCCCAAAAAATAATTTATCGAGCGAAGGTCTGTCAGGGAGAACTCCTGATGAAGTAAAGAAATAATGCGTCCCAAAAGAGTTTTTGTAACATCTCGCCTACTCAGACTGCAATATTGTCCACTTTGCCCGCAGGCTCACGGCTTTGCTTTGTGGCCCTCTTGTAAATACTTCACGGTTGGTCACCCAACCTAGTTATACTCTGACATGAGCACGCTTAACTGCCAGTTCCTAAGAACCCCACTTGTAGTAGACCACAAAACGCGTTGTGTCATGAGAAGGCGACTGTTATCTTATGAACCATGGATCTCTCCTGGCCACAGCCGATGTGGGATTTGCCTAGGGTGTCACAATCACCCCCCCCAGGACACATCGTCCTCGATGAGGTTTTCCCCACCATCCCGAACGGCTCAGGAGTGTCTCTGATACAAATTGTAACATCCCGCTTACTCAAACTACAATATTGTCCGCTTTGCCCGCAGGCTCACGGATTTGCTTTGTGGCCCTCTTATAAGTACTTCCCGGGTGGTCACCCAACCTAGTACTACTCTGACATGAGCACGCTTAACTGCCTATTCCTAAGAACCCCACTTGCAGTAGACCACAAAACACGTTGTGTCATGAGAAGGCGACTGTTATCTTATGAACCATGGATCTCTCCTGGCCACAGCCGATGTGGGATTTGCCTAGGGCGTCACAGCTGTAGAGGGTGCTGTCAAAACAATATCATCAACATATAATAATAAAAATGCAATGTTAGATTCCTGCCGAAATATAAACAATGAGGAGTCGCAATGACTGTGAGAAAATCCGATTCTAGTAGCATAACCAACAAAACGTTGAAACCAAGCCCGAGGGGCCTGCTTAAGACCATACAATGATTTCTACAGAAGGCAAACATGATTGGGATGTTCAGGATCCTGAAATCTAGGAGGCTGATGCATGTAAACAGACTCTGAAAGCTCTCCTTGAAGAAATGCATTCTTGACATCAAGCTGGTGAATAGGCCAATGTCGAGATACCGCTAAACTAAGCACAGTAAGAATAGTAGCCGGTTTAACCACCAGACTAAACGTCTCATCACAATCAACACCAAGTTGTTGACTACGACCATTAGCAACAAGGCGAGCCTTATATCTGTTGGAAATATAGTTCAATTGTGGGTTATGTTCACACTTGGTAATGGGTTTGGAGGTATGGAGTATACACCCATTGATCCCTGAACACTTTGTCTCATATAGTGGTTAAGTATGTTTCAGCGGTACTTAGTTTATACTAAAGGTACTTGGTTTACACTAGCGGTACTTGCATGTACCGCTAGTTGTCTGCAAGTATTGCTAGTTATATGCAAGTAATACTAGTGATATGCCCAGCGGTACTAGGATATAAGTACCGGCGCTGGTGCTGAAACATGTAAGGATCTTTGACCTATTCAAAGTAGCAGTCAACTACTTTAATGACCAAGTTTAATGGGTCATGTAACCACTATGTCCTGGTATTATGGAGACTATTAAGAGAATTAATTGGTCATTAATATCTCTTAATACCATTGACCAGTTATGAGTTTATACCTATAAAAGGGTAATCACTACTGCATGGAAGACACACAGAAAACAAGAAACACCTTACAACAAAGGGTTATAGATTTGTGCCTAATTCTATAACATACATTTGGTCTTATCCCAAGTAAGTATTCGTGATACCTTGGCAATAGGGTCGAATAGTTTACTTTGGAAAGTGATTACACGATTCCAAGTGATATCCGTTAACCATTCATTGGTACGTAGTTAGGCTATTAATTATCTTACCCTGGTTGGGACGAATTAAACACCAACAATCAAAGTAAACTATTTTGTGATAATTAATGGCGGCTGCAATGAAGCATATGGTAGCTAACTTCTCCAAGCTGGATAAGTTTGAAGGGGTCGATTTCAGGAGATGATAGAAGAAGATGCACTTTATTATTTCTACCATGAGTGTGGTGTATGTGCTGACAACTCCTATTCCTGATGGTGGTGATGATGCTACCTTGGAGAACATAAGGAAAAGGAGCAAATAAGAGAATGATGACTATGTGTGTTGCGGCATAATTCTCAATGGTATGTCTGATTCCTTATATGATATTTACCAAAATACTAAATCTGGTAAAGAACTATGGGATTCCTTGGAAGCCAAATATATGGCAGAGGATGCATCAAGTTAGAAGTTCCTTGTGAGTGATTTCACAAATTACAAAATGACTGATTCAAGACCAGTCATGGAACAATACAATGAACTTCTTGGTATATTTGGTAGATTCACACAACATCATATGCACATGGATGAGACCATTCAGGTTTCTTGTGTCATAGATAAACTCCCTCCTTCTTGGAAAGATTTCAAGCACTCCTTAAAACATAAGAAGGAGGATTTAACTCTTGTTGAGTTAGGCAATCATTTGCGCATTGAGGAATCCCTCGGGGTGCAAGATAGTGACAAGCCAAAGAGCAACAATGTTGTTGGTTCATCAGTTGTCAATATTGTGGAGCATAATAACTCCTCCATGTACAATGACAACAAAGGCAAACATAAGCATCAGGATAACACCAAAACTAATCCTAACAAGAAGTCATCACCAGTGACTTGTTGGAAGTGTGGGAAACCTTGACACCTGAAAAGGGATTACAAGGGTGTTGGTACTGGCAGCAAAGCTAGTGGATCAGGCATAAATGGTTCAGTGATTGGTTCAAACAACACTGAAAGGTCAGAATATGTTTAATGAATCTCTTCAGATTTATTATGTTACATATGTATCTGAAGCTTATTTTGTGAAGGATGATGATGTTGCGTGCCGGGTTGAACCTGGAGCTACTATTCATGTATGCAAAGATAGACGTTGGTTCAAGACTTATGATTCACTGAATGATGGATCTATTCTTCACATGGGAAATGAGTCAACAGCCCTAGTGCATGGACGTGGTTGTGTAGATCTTAAGTTTAGTTCTGGAAAGATTGTTTCCTTGTTTAATGTTTTGCATGTTCCTAATATTAGGAAGAATTTGATTTCGAGCAGTGTTTTAAATAATTGTTGTTATAAACATGTGATTGAATCTAATAAATTTGTTTTATCTAAACATGGTGTGTTTATTGGTTTTGGTTATTTGAGCAATCAAATGTTTAGGCTTAATATTGTTTCTGAAAATACTAACGGTACTTGCAAACCAAGTACCGCTAGTACATATACTAATGATACTTGTAGAGCAAGTAACGCTAGTGCTAATATTGGTTCAACTTATATGTCTACCATTAAACTAAATGATTCATCACTATGGCATGCTAGGCTAGGCCATGTCCACTTTAAGAGGATTTAAGATATGTCTAAGGATGGGTTAATTCCAGCCTTTGACATGGACATTGATAAATGTCAGACTTGCAAACTGAATAAAATTACTAAGAAACCATTTTAGGATGTAAAACGTGTAACTACAGTGTTGGAGCTAATCCATAGTGACCTATGTGATTTGCATGCTACTCCCTCATTAGGGAATAAGAAATACTTGGTAACATTTATTGATGATGCTTCAATGTTTTGTGATGTCTATTTGTTGCATACTAAGGATGAAGCATTAGATAAATTTAAAGTATTTAAAACTGAAGTTGAATTACAACAAGGAGTCCAAATCGAAATATTTAGGACTGACAGGGAAGGTGAGTACATGGATACTTTGTAATTTCAGTCTGTTGTAATAATTCATGAAACAGCTGCCCCTATACTCCACAACAAAATGGTATATCATAAAGGAAAAATAGAGTACTAAAAGAGATGGTTAATTCCACGTTGTCCTGTTCAGGACTGAGTCAAGGGTTTTAGGGAGAAGCTATGTTAACAACTTTCTATTTATTAAATAGGGTTCCTAATAAAAGGAACAGGATAACCCCTTATGAACTCTGGACTAAAAGGAAACCAAACTTGAACTACCTCAAGGTTTGGGGTTGTAAGGCAGTTGTAAGACTCCCTGATTCAAAGGTGAAAAACTTCGGTGAAAGAGGCATTGAATGCATCTTTGTTGGATATGCTAAGCATTCCAAGGCTTATAAGGCTCTATGTTAATGAACCTAATGATTTAGTTTCAATAAACTCAATCATTGAATCAACGGATGCTAACTTTGATGAGACTAGATTCTCATCATTCCCTAGACCAAGCCTTAGGACTCCTATTGAAGCTGAGGACATTGGTAATTCAGTGGAACCTGAAAAGGTTACTAATGAGGTTGTGGTGCAGCAACCTGAGCCTAAGCTTAGAAGAAGCACAAGGCATAGGACTCCAAGGAATTTTGGGCCTGAATTTCAACTATACCTAGTTGAAGGTACAAGAGATGAGGTCTCTAACCAATTCTACTATTGCTTTACTGTTGAGGATGATCCCAAAACATTTGATGAAGCAACGAAGTCCCAAGATGTTGCTTTCTGGAAAGAAGCAAACAATGATGAGATGGACTCTATCATGGGCAACAACACTTGGGTGTTGGTTGATCTACCTCTAGGTTGCAATCCACTTTGGTGCAAATGGATATTCAAAAGAAAAATGAAGGTAGATGGAACTATTGAAAATTTTAAGGCAATGTTAGTCATTCGAGGCTTTAGACAAAAGTCAGGGGTAGACTACTTTGATACTTATGCCCCTGTAGCACGCATAAGTACCATAAGAATGTCGATTGCCTTGGCAAGCATTCATAATCTGATTATTCATCAGATGGATGTGAAGACAGCATTCTTAAATGGTGATTTGGATGAGGAGGTTTATATGAACCAACCTCAAGGTTTCATCATGCCAGGTCGTGAAGCTAAGGTGTGTAAACTAATTAAGTCCTTATATGGACTCAAGCAGGCACCTAAGCAATGGCATCAAAAGTTTGATGAAGTGGTTTTGTCTAATGGTTATTTACTTAATCAAGTTGACAAATGTGTATATAGAAAATTTGATAAATCTGGTAAAGGAGTCATCATTTGCCTATAAGTTGATGACATGTTAATCTTTGGTACTGACCAAGCTAAGGTTGACCAGACAAATGATTTTTTGTCATCAAGGTTCTCCATGAAAGACATGAGGGAGGCTGATTTTATCCTTGGCGTAAGAATTAAACATGAAAGTGATGGTATTGTGATCTCTCAGTCTCGTTATTCTAAGAAGGTCCTGAAGAAATTCAATCACTTTGATTGTACTCCAGTGAATACACCAATGGATACAAGTGAGAAACTGATGCCTAACAATGGTCAGGCTGTCTCCCAACTTGAGTATTCTAGGGTGATTGGTTGCTTGATGTATGCTATGACTAGTACTAGGCCTGACATTTCATTTTCTGTGGGTAAACGGAGTAGGTACACTAGTAGTCCTAGTACTCATCTGTCACACCCCACCATGGCGGAATATGGGGCACGACGTATGGATATCATCACAACAATAGCGTGTCTATAGAGACAACTAAATGATATAAGAAATGTTATAAAATGGTGACACAAATGTCATGACAATATCTCAACAATGTAGGAGTCTAGGTAAGTAGGTAACAGTCCTATCTCTTACCCAAGACAAACAAATAACACAAACAAACAAACATATAGGTGCCAACAGTATCACTAGATAAATGAACAAACAAAGCTAAGAAGGAACGGGGATCTCCTTCTAAATGCATTCCTACGCAACTCCAAAATCCTAGCCATATATGTCCTCACGCTTAACCACATTCTCACCTAAAAGAGACACTAAAACACGTCAACATAATGTTGGTGAGAGTCATAGGTATAGACTCCAACGCCAAATCAGTTATAAGCTGTAAATAACAACCATCAACAAAATAACATATGGACAATGTGTTACAATTATGTATTAACAACTAACATTCAAGATCAATCATTCCAAACCAAAAGGCCCTCAACCTTACCAAACACCATGGTACCATAGATGATCACACTATGTACCTATCCCAAGGCCACCACCTTGTCATTATCCATTGGTCCCATAGACGATCACGCTATGTACCTATCCCAAGGCCCCTACCTTGTCAACATCCCCTTGGTACCAAGTCAAACCACAATAACTGAGACGGCACGTGTCCCCAGATCCAAATCATACATAATCAAGAATCACATAGCAGTTAATCACATAATGTACACACAAGTCCATCACAAACCTTAAAAACATTCACAGCATCATTTTATAAATAACTCAACACAATGTCTCTTCCATCCCATCTGGAAGTCAAAATCAATAGTAAACATGGGACTATGAAACTCATCTGATTGCTTCTTCAAAAGTCCTCGCACTAGCAACAAGCTAACAAACCAAAAACACGCAATCAATACATGAACCAATCACTAAGATGGCTCATCAACCTATGATGGACATCTAGCCTATTCCCATATAAATACCTCATTGATAAGCTCTAATCACCCCATTACCCTTCCCTAACAAGTCCTTAACTTGGTTAAGTTTAATAACTATCCCGTTCATATTTTACACAAACCAGTCCCAATTTTAGGTCTCCAAACTTTAAGTCAAACGTCCACTTAAACATACCCATGGTTTCTGTAAAAGGAATATTCATACTCTTACGTATATTAGCTAACACCTCCCACTTGCCCTAACCTTAAAGCTACTGTTAAGGCCCCGATATATATATATATATATATATATATATATATATATATATATATATATATACTTTTGTCATTCCAGATTTCCTGATTTTAAACATACTAAAAGTTTGTTACAATTAAGGGGTCTTACCCTAAACCACAACCTTAGCCCAAGTGAAGATACTTACTACGATATATAAACCATCTCTCATGTTCGTGAGAAGATCCTAATGCAACCCTAAGTACCCCAAACAACCCAAAACTTAAAAAGAAAGCAGGCTGATTACAAAACTGTTTTGACCTCCGACTGTTGTAACCTGTTTTTGACCCACTTCTCGACCTCCAATTTAGTTCTTGTTTGTTGCATTGGAAAGCCACTTCAATTATCTTTTCAGGGATACTTGGATCGTAAAATAAGAGTTTGTATAACTCCCAATATGATCAAAACAATTGACTCAAAATTCTGCCCAGTTTTTAAAAACGGGTTTAATCAAATTAAACTAATTAATTAACCCTAATTCCACTAATTACAAGCCCTAACTTATGTAATCATTATGAACTCATTATTATAACATTAATTTACTGTTCTTAAATTAAACCCTAACCTAAATCCATCATAAGATGATTATATAAACATAAAAACAATTAAATTAAAAAGGGATTAAAGATTATACCTTAAGATTAATGAAAACCCCCAAAATTATGAAGAACCCTAAAAATTCTCCTTAAATCGTCGACCTAAGAATCTCCAGGAGAAAAAATATGATTTTTGTTTTTAATAAATACATTATATAGGGTATGGGTGAACCCAAGTCCAACCCATAGCCCATTTACACTTTCCTTTTTCTCTTTTTCCCTTTTTTTCTTTCTTTCTTGCGTCCAAACCGACCCAACACCCCCTACAATTCATTTTTTTCCCTTTTTATTATTAATAATTGTATTAATAATATTACCTTAATTTCCCTTAATTAATTTCAGCTCCTAAAGCCTCCAAAACCTCAAAACCGTAAAACTAGTCAAATTTACGTGTTTTACCGTAAAAGACGTAAAATATACACTTTTAAAAAAACCCAAAATTTGAAATAAACTTTATAACTAAGTCCTAAATGACTTAAAACCATCCCGAAAAATATCCATATGACTAATTACCTCATCCGAGACCTCCAAATGCTAAACCGTAAATCGTAAAAAATACGATTTTCTATAGTACATATACGTATACTTAAAACCACCAAATAACACCATCTCACTTCATAGTCACTACCATGTGAACTCATGAACATGAAATCATCACACATCGTTTCATTCATAAGGTACCCCGTACCGGAAACAATATCTAAACCACTATCTATACACACCAATAAGCACATAAACACGTAAAGACACGCAACTAGCACAAAATAAAACTAAGTGACGAACCTCAAAACCAGGGTTGTCACATCACTCCCTCCTAATCGAAATCTCGTCCCGAGATTTACTCCTTAGGATCAAACACACAAACAACAAATCACATGAGGATACTTGTTCTAAACGACTCCCCTCATTTCCACGTGAACTTTAGTTCAAGTTTCAAAATACCATATATACAAACCAAAAATAATTAAACTCACTGCCAAACTCTTGACATCACAGTCAATAAACCTCACATATGACTCTTTGATAAAACAAAGACTCTTATTAACACAAGTCCCGAATAACCGTACAGGCAAAATGCATTCTCAAACAACCTTTACCAATCCCAATACATGAAATGTATCATGTATACAACTCATTTCCCCCAGGTAATTCTATGCTCATAAGCTAATGGTCCGATCTTTCCAAAGATCATAAATGGACCTACAAAACTCTACATCAACTCTTCCATTTTACCAAAACATACCACCCGTTACTATGGGTGAAACTTCATACATAACTCTGTCACTAACTCTAGTGGTTTCCTCCTTTCTATATAGCATCCCTTGTTGCACTCATCCTTTCCATAAACATCACTACCACATTAGTAGCCTCTTTTACCAATTCTAGTCCATAATGGGGACATCTCACCCTATCCTTTCACATAGTACCTCAAATGGCATTTATCGACTTCTAGTATGATAACTATCATTATATGAAAACTCAGCCATCGCTAAAGAGTTTTCTAACTCCCTCTAAATCAATCACCCATGCCCTCAGTGTAACTCCTAAGGTTGTACAAATATCTCACTTGTCTATCCTTTTTCCCAGTTAGCTGGATATACTCATATCCAATCATGTTCATCAACTCCCTTCAGTTCGTACTCCAAACTACTTAAAAATTCCAATTTCCTTACAAAGTGACCTACGACGGTCTTTCACATATCCATTAGTTCTTCCAACTTCCCAACTACGTGACTTCTCATTCCTCTTGAAATAGGTGATGAATTAGTCAGTCTATCGACTATCACCCAACTCTCATCGTACTTAATCCTCCAACGCATTATGTATCCCTTCCACCAACTTCGTCCTTACATCACCCCTTTCTAAGCTACTCCTATCTAAGTAGGAAGTATAGTCTACGTCCATTTCTCCATATGATTGTCCAAGCCACGCAACATACATGTTGACGCGTTCTCTGCTTTAGACAACTCAACTCGTGCAACCTACATCTTTCATCCAAACCACCCTAATACGTCATCCATATAGTTCAAGTTCTTCTCAGCTTCACTTCATTCTTCTTATTCCATGTCTCATCAACCATGCTTGCCTTTCCCAGATTTTACTTGGCCATGCAATTTTCTTTCGTCACTTAACTCCACCCACCACCTTTGCCAAATGTTTAATCAAGGTGATTGAATATGTGTTGGAGACGTTCATGATCCGTATAGATCATTCTCTACGTCTCATACCCCAAATGCCTCTAGCATTCTAGGCAGATATAACAATCCAGCTCCACTAACTAAGTCTATCCAGTTCTTCCAAATCTTCAGTTCTTGCAACGTATGAGCAATCGCATTTCCTTGTCATTCTCGTACACGTCCAAATCCTTGCTCCACGTATCGTCATGCTTCGCGAGTTCATCCAGTCCTTCCGATAATGCCAAGATCGGCTCATTATCCAATCTACCTCTTCAGCCTCCAAAATGCTTCCTCATCCTTCTTCACTTCGCCCCTTGCTGGTTCCATGATATGCCATCATCTCTAACTACTCATCACGGTAGACTTAATACTAAAACTCACACTTGAAAATCTCACGTATAGTTCCACTCCAAAACCAACACATAATTCGCCTCACTCTCCTTCTCAGATTAGAGTAGATCAAGATGTCATCGATGCTCCCGATGACAACTCATTTATACACGTTCATGCACACTTGGTTCATTGACACCATGAAAACCGCTAGTGCTTTGGCGAAGCCAAATGCATAGCCGTAAACCCAAAGCGTTCATACAACATCCTTAGCAGTTTTAACTATGTCCTCCTTGCACCCTCTCTTAGCGGCAATACGAATAAATTCCTATCTCGTTCTACTTGCAAAATTCTACACGCATTTTAAAAGACCAATGCTTCCTCTCATCAGACCACACAACCGCTTTTCACAGCCAATCTACTAGTAAGCAACTCAAATTTTTCCTTGCATCCGTTGCAATTTCTAACAACTCTTGTTCTTAAAATCATTCCATCAACAATTTCCTTGGAAAGGCACTAACTACAACTCTTCTCACTTCTCCTACTTGCTCTACTTATGGTTCTACCTCACAGTAATAGGCAAACCTACTAAATCTAAGGAAATTTTTGGAAAACTTACATGCCTTACGCACAATCATAAATACCTTTGAGGTATTATATCTCCTTCCAACACTCTCTATGGCACGTTACTTGTGCCAATATCCATACATTACCCATATATCTATTCATCTCCCTTGGCACTCCTAAGAGACCTCATGACCACATTAGTTCGTCTACGAACTTCTTTCCTCCCCACTAAGGGTATTTCGACCGTTCTCTCATGGTCACCTACTTAATCGTGTAGGCGCGACCAAGTCTTTCATATGACTACCTCAACGCTCCCGAACAATACGAAACCAAAACTTCATCCTGAATCCATCAGATACGATCAACGAATCAAACCCACGGATAACTAACGACGTTTCACGTGCGCCAATTGAAACAAGTCAAAACTACGAGACTCAAACGAAAACTCAAACCCAGAACATGTATCAATTCAAAATGACCCATGACAACGAAAAATAATCCCAGAAACACCCAATGGCAACCAAAACATATTACGCCCCGCGACATATTACTTAAACCATGCAAAAGATCGACCATTTCCAAAAAAAAATACTTATATATATATATATATATATATATATATATATCTATATATATATATATATATATATATATATATATATATATATATATATATATATATATATATATATATATATATATATATATATATATATATATATATCTATATATATATATATATATCTATATATATATATATATATATATATATATATATATTACCTCCCCACATCTATGTGACTCAAACCATCTACAAACAACCTTCTAGGCGATCTCAAAACTCAACCCAAAGACTAGGTATCCCGTGCATCCCAAATCATAAAAATAAACTACTATTCAAAACTCAACCTTTAACCCGACACTTGTACAATAATTTCGGCGAGGATACTGACCTCCCATGACTATACATTCTGAATATTTGAAAAGTACGTTCCGAGTACATAATTTTTGGCTTTTGAATCACTCAAAAAGCTCTAAAAACGAACAAGTTATAACCAAAACAGTTTTATATTAATGAAAGATAAAATTGTATGTGAAATCTTCATAAATTCAATTTAACCTTGTATTAATAATTATAAATGACGTGAAGCGGTTAAACCCAATTATATAAACTATGTAAGTAGAAAGAAATTTTACTTCGCTTTATTTTAAAGAAAGTCTTTTAGAATTTGAAATACATAAGTGTTGATTAAAATAAAATCTTATGTTACATCTTGTTTGAAACACGACTCCAACACCTTACCCTTATTTTACCGAATACAACCAGCTATCTAACCCTATAATAGATTTCCAAGTCCCCCTTTTTCTCAATATATACCGACCAAAAGGAATGTAAGACCCAACACAAAAGATTTCATTATCTCAAAAGAAATCCCAAGTTATTTCAATAGATTTAAAACCAACAACACTATTTTAAAACGTACACGTGAAATACGAAACTCAAAGAATACGCTACAAGACACACTTCAAAAGATTCAAAACGTCGTTGAAACTCCACCAAACTCGAGCACTAATAAATTGTTTAAACACAAGAGAGCACTAGGTACGTTCAAGTTATAATAACTACTGAACGACCGTAAATCATAACATAACATCTATTAGTATATATACATCCGCATATGTATACCTATTGAATCTCCCAAACATACTTGTTATCATACATGTCAAGTCAATCAAACGCTTTATACGCTCGTTTTTTCATACGAGTAATCACCATCTCACCGTGCCACAACAAGGCATAAAGCTCACCTCCAAAACCAAACCATATCGTGTGACCCCAAAATCACACAACACAACTATAACCCAAAACATATAACACCAAAAAGAATAATAGCCATATCATAGGCAGCCATTACATAAACCCATATATTATAAATATACCCAAAATCCACATCTCATCATATACAAGCATGTACTAACCCTCTTTCATGCAATCATACTTGAGAACCCATTGAAGTTGTGGTACTTGTATAACTATGTTGGCCACCATACTTATACAATTACCCTTTCCCCAATGTACTCCCTCCTATGATAACACTTATAAGAATCAATACAACATATAGCACATAAATCCATCTACTCACATAAGCTCATAACTACATAACCAATAAGGTTCAAAACTTCATCTATAAAAAATAACATAATAAAACTCTTGGAATACAGAAATTCATAGTCTAGCTAAAACAGCTTAGACTAAATCTAAAACGAAAACATAATCAGTTATAAGTCATGTCGCCCATAAGAGTGAACAACAGGTTAAAATCCTTCCTATCCACTTACTCCTAGTAACTCAAATTACCACATGATCTTAGGGAACATGACTTAAACATCAAAACAAAATAATATCTCTCGGGTACATAAAATAACCCAAAAAAGATAAAAACTACCATGTACCAAATTATGTACTATAATGTACAATTTAAGCAAAATACGACAATGACTAGCGTGGATGATTATGGTTCAACCCGCACTAGTCACAACCCGAAAAGAAAATAGTATGTGGCTAAGTATGAACTTACTATGGTTCAATTCATACTAGTCAAAACATCGCAATAAATAACATCCAAACACATCAATTATTATAAAATGCACACATACTCCTATGACGCCTATATGCAGGGACCCTTAAGCTATAGACTAGGCTACACGACTAGTCAACCTAATTCTCTATAACCATTGTCTCTGATACCATTCTGTCACACCCCACCATGGCGGAATATAGGACACGACGTATGGATATCATCACAACAATAGCGTGTCTATAGAGACAACTAAATGATATAAGAAATGTCATAAAATGGTGACACAAATGTCATGACAATATCTCAACAATGCAGGAGTCTAGGTAAGTAGGTAACAGTCCTACCTCTTACCCAAGACAAACAAATAACACAAACAAACAAACATATAGGTGCCAATAGTACCACTAGATAAATGAACAAACAAAGCTAAGAAGGAACGGGGATCTCCTTCTAAATGCATTCCTACGCAACTCCAAAATCCTAGCCATATATGTCCTCACGCTTAACCACATTCTCACCTAAAAGAGACACTAAAACACGTCAACATAATGTTGGTGAGAGTCATAGGTTTAGACTCCAACGCCAAATCAGTTATAAGCTGTGAATAACAACCATCAACACAATAACATATGGACAATGTGTTACAATTATGTATTAACAACTAACATTCAAGATCAATCATTCCAAACCAAAATCCAAGGCCCTCAGCCTTACCAAACACCATGGTACCATAGATGATCACACTATGTACCTATCCCAAGGCCACCATCTTGTCATTATCCATTGGTCCCATAGACGATCACGCTATGTACCTATCCCAAGGCCCCTACCTTGTCAACATCCCCTTGGTACCATGTCAAACCACAATAACTGAGACGACACGTGTCCCCCGATCCAAATTATACACAATCAAGAATCACATAGCAGTTAATCACATAATGTACACACAAGTCCATCACAAACCTTAAAAACATTCACAACATCAGTTTATAAATAACTCAACACAGTGTCTCTTCCATCCCATCTGGAAGTCAAAATCAATAGTAAACATGGGACTATGAAACTCACCTGATTGCCTCTTCAAAAGTCCTCGCACTAGCAACAAGCTAACAAACCAAAAACACGCAATCAATACATGAACCAATCACTAAGATGGCTCATCAACCTATGATGGACATATAGCCTATTCCCATATAAATACCTCATTGATAAGCTCTAATCACCCCATTACCCTTCCCTAACAAGTCCTTAACTTGGTTAAGTTTAATAACTATCCCGTTCATATTTTACACAAACCAGTCCCAATTTTAGGTCTCTAAACTTTAAGTCAAACGTCCACTTAAACATACCCATGGTTTCTGTAAAAGTAATATTCATACCCTTACATATGTTAGATAACACCTCCCACTTGATCTAACCTTAAAGCTACTGTTAAGGCCTCAATATATATATATACTTTTGTCATTCCAGATTTCCTGATTTTAAACATACTAAAAGTTTGTTATAATTAAGGGGTCTTACCCTAAACCACAACCTTAGCCCAAGTGCAGATACTTACTACAATATATAAACCATCTCTCATGTTCGTGAGAAGATCCCAATGCAACCCTAAGTACCCCAAACAACCCAAAACTTAAAAAGAAAACAGGCTGATTACAAAACTGTTTTGACCTCCGACTGTTGTAACCTGTTTTTGACCCACTTCTCGACCTCCAATTTAGTTCTCGTTTCTTTCATTGGAAAGCCACTTCAATTACCTTTTCAGGGATACTTGGATCGTAAAATAATAGTTTGTAGAAATCCCAATATGATCAAAACAATTGACTCAAAATTCTGTCCAGTTTTTAAAAACGGGTTTAATCAAATTAAACTAATTAATTAACCCTAATTCCACTAATTACAAGCCCTAACTTATGTAATCATTATGAACTCATTATTATAACATTAATTTACTGTTTTTAAATTAAACCCTAACCTAAATCCATCATAAGATGATTATATAAACATAAAAACAATTAAATTAAAAAGGGATTAAAGATTATACCTTAAGATTAATGGAAACCCCCAATTATGAAGAACCCTAAAAATTCTCCTTAAACCATCGACCTAAGAATCTCCAGGAGAAAAAATATGATTTTTTTTTTAATAAATACATTATATAGGGTATGGGTGAACCCAAGTCCAACCCATAGCCCATTTACACTTTTCTTTTTCTCTTTTTCCCTTTTTTTTCTTTCTTTCTTGCGTCCAAACCGACCCAACACCCCCTACAATTCGTTTTTTTCCTTTTAATTATTAACAATTGTATTAATAATATTACCTTAATTTCCCTTAATTTATTTCAGCTCCTAAATCCTCCAAAACCTCAAAACCGTAAAACTAGTCAAATTTACGCGTTTTACCGTAAAAGACGTAAAATACACTTTTAAAAAAAATCCCAAATTTTGAAATAAACTTTATAACTAAGTCCTAAATGACTTAAAACCATCCCGAAAAATATCCATATGACTAATTACCTCATCCGAGACCTCCAAATGCTAAACCGTAAATCGTAAAAAATACAATTTTCTATAGTACATATACGTATACTTAAAACCACCAAATAACACCATCTCACTTCATAGTCACTACCATGTGAACTCATGAACATGAAATCATCACACATCGTTTCATTTACAAGGTACCCCGTACCGGAAACGATATCCAAACCACAATCTATACACACCAATAAGCACATAAACACGTAAAGACACGCAACTAGTACAAAATAAAACTAAGTGACGAACCTCAAAACCAGGGTTGTCACATCAGCATTGGCAAGCAATTCGGAGGGTACTGAAGTATTTGAAAGGAACAATGGATTATTGTTTGTCTTATACTGGATATCCTTCAATGTTGGAAGGTTACACTGATGCAAGTTGGATCAGCAATACTAAGGATAATTCATCCACCAGTAGCTGATCATTCCTTCTTGGTGGTGGTGCAATTTCTTGGGCATCTAATAACTGGATTTACCAAGTATAAAAATTTTATCGTCTCGTCTCGATTCGAATTGATCTCCGGCAGCGGCGCCATTTGAAATTCGGATTTTGCTAGGTTAAAAGTTCGTTGTTCTCGGCGTCTAGTCGAATTGATCTCCGGTTGAAAGTGTGACTCAGCTGTTCTTGGTGAAAAGAAAGAATAGGTCGTTGAGTATCTAAAAAATCAAACTTGAAAGTAAATGACAAAGTAATAAAAGCGATAAATTAATTAAAACTTAAATAAAAGACTTTAAAAGAAATTAAGATAAAAGCTTGAAAAGATTAAACTAAAAATAAGACTTTAAAAGAAATTAAGTAAATGACGAAAATATAAAAACTTTAAAAGTAAATGACGAGAAATTAAAGCTTAACAAAACGTAAATTTAAAAACTTTAAAATTAAATAACTCTGAAAATAAACTAAGACAAACAAGTAAAAATAAAGCTAAGTAAAAATGGCGGGAAAAATAAATTTAAAAATTAAATTTGAATAAAAACTAATTAATTTCGCAATTCTAGAAAAATATGAAATAATTTTGCAATTAAAACCCAAGATTTCGCAATTATGTCAAAATTGACATAATTCCGCAATTAGCAAAAGACACAATTTCACAATTGCTAGAAAATGAAAGATTTCGCAATGTTGCGAATTCAAAGATTTCGCAATGCTTGAAAAAGACACAAATTCACAATAGTGAAAACCAAGATTTCGCAATCACTGAAAAGCCAAGATTTCGCAATGCAGAAAATATTCAATGTCGCAATAATTGCACAATGTCGCAATAATGCACAATGTCGCAATAATTGCACAATGTCGCAATAATTGCACAATGTCGCAATAATGCATAATGTCGCAATAAATGCACAATGTCGCAATAATTGCACAATGTCGCAATAGTGCACAATGTCGCAATAGTGCACAATGTCGCAATAATTGCAAAATCGAATCAGATTTCCTAAAAAATAGGAAATCGAAAAAGGAGGAAAATAAGATCTTAAAACTCAAATTTTAAAAGACAATAAGCCAAGAAAAAACACCAATAAGCTAACCAAGACTAATAGATGAATGATAAAACTTATAAAAACTTTAAAAACAAACAAAGCAATGTAAAAAGACGCAAACTTTATGTAAAAAGTAGACGAAAAGGATTAAGATTAAGAACACGAAACAAACAAGAACAAAGATTATGAAAAAGATTAAGATTAATCAATCAAGAAAGGAAGAATGAGATGATTAAAAAGCTGGAATTTAAAAGATTAAAGATTAAAGATTCAAAACAAGATTAAAGATTCAAAACAAGATTAAATATTAAAGCTTTAGAACATGAAATAAAACTAGAGAGAGAAAGTAAAAACTACACTACTCCTAATCTAAACTAACTACTCCTAAATGACTAACCCCCTCCTAATGTGTCATTAGGAGGGTATATATAGGAAGTGAGGAGTGCATGTGTTGCTTCCTTCTTTCTTTCTCTTTCTCATTCTCGTCTTTTAATTCTTTGTCTTTCTTGACGTCGTCTCGGGATTTGTCGATATAAATTGAACTTGTCTTATAAATTCTTCAATACTTAGACTTGAGTTCTTCGACTTCATTAAACTTCCGTCTTTAGACTTTTTCTTCGATAAATTTTCAGAATAGGCCTTGGACTTCCGTTCTTTTTGCACTCTTGATCTTTTGACTTCGTCTTTTCTCGTTTTCTTTGATAAAAGCCCGTGAAAGCCCGTGTTTCCTTCCTTTTTTCATCTTTTGGTCCTAAAACACAATAAAAACTCAAACCACGCATAATTCTGACATTTACGATATAAAATACACGTTTTGGCGTGGTTATTATTATAATTAAGTGGTATAAGGATGGGTGTTTTCACACCTATCAAATCCCCTACACTTGACCATTGCAATGCCCTCATGCAATGCATTATTTACAAAGCAAGTGTTATATTTTCCATCATAATCAATCCACATTAGTCGTTATTGAAGAGACAAAATATTTAAAGGAAGAAAACAAGTAAAAAGATCGAAAACTTACCTTAGGGTTTTGGAATGTCATGAATGATTATCACCCTCAAGTTTCACGTTCCCATACCAAGCTAAAAACGAGATCATTGTTATTATAAGTAAGCAAACTAACACAAATTCATGTGGCCCAATTATTCACTTAGACTCCCTTATTCCTAGGTGTATCTCTTATATTTTATTGTTGTCATGAATGATCACGAGGATGCATTGTTGACTTATTTCGATAGTTATTTAGGCTGAAAATAAAGTAGGACGATTTAATCAATAGTTAGCTAAAGGACAAAATCTTTTAAAACTGCTTCTCGGAACCTCATAAAAGTTCATATCTTGGCATAACTCGCTTCACGATTTGAGACCTTTCTCGGACCGATATTTGGCAGTGACTTCATACTTCGAATCTTGAGAGACGTTCATGAAATAATGGTCTTCTCTTCATAATAGGAATTTCTTCACTTGAACTTTTTGAGAGATTCTTCATATTTAGACCACGACCTCTTCATTTTTCTCCAATCTTTATTTGGGATTTTGATATACAACGATCCGCCTCCTTTTAGGACTTGGATCTATTTATCCTCATACCTTGTTAGGGCCTTTTTGGATAGACTTCTCCATGATCTTTAGGGGAGTATTTTCTTTTCGTCGTGTGTCTCGATCCTTCATATTGATTTTTTATAAATGATTCTTCACATCACTTTTGGATCTTTAGCAACAAAATGTAGCCCTCATGACTTGTTAGGGCCTTTTCGGACTCGCCAATCTTCGCATCCTGCTTCAATAAGTTATGCCTTGGCTATGAACTCTAATTAATATCGAGTAACTTTTAAACGATCTTGTGCTAGAAGCTAAGTAACTTTTCAAATCGTACAACCTTATTTATTGCAGATAAATTTATTAGCAAGCGATGGGAGAAAAAGCTTATAATCAACTCACATAAATTCATGAAAGAATACCAAACTTATAATTGACTCTATCATCTCTCGTTCTCCATAATTTAAAATCTCAAGGAATGAGACTCGTGGATGCTTAGCCAATCAAATCAAAGTTTTGGGTTTTCGAGTCATCTATAGGATCTTGCAAATTCTTAGACTTTTTCAAGTTTAGAAATCACATTTTAAAGTTCCTTGATAAACAACTCTCTAGGATCAATTATAGGAACTTGTGAAAAGTTCTTGTTCTTAACCCGTGAGAGTTAAGACTTTCGCGTTTTAAAGGTCCCTATATAAAAGCCTAGCAAAACTTGACTTAAACACGTTAAGGATACTAGCTAGAGTAAACTTAGATAAGTAAACTCGGGTTGAGTCAAAAGATTCACGACTTAGAAAAATTTAAAACCACTTTATTAAAAATTTATTCTAACATAGAAAGTAAATAACGATAGCAATGGAAAATTACAAGGCCAAAATAGATTAAAAATTTTGAAAATTTTCGAAAAATTAGATTTTCTGGTAAAAATGAGGACAAATACAAGGAAAAGCCCGCTTAACTTTGATAGAAGTCCCCCTACACTTAATATAAACATTGTCCTCAATGTTTAAGCATGTGGGAGTAAACTCCCCTACACTTAGGACATTGTGCACGTTTGTTTAAATCTTGCTAAGGAAGAGACAACTAAAGTGATTCCTATTTTAATATTGATAAATATAAAATAGTGAATCAAAAGAGTTTAGGATAGAACCGGGAAGACGGGTACACGGAATCACGGGTCGTCAAAAGTCATCAAGAATGTATATTTGAAAGCTCAAATCCGTGCACATGCTAAGAAAGAAAACAACAAACACATACTAGGGTCTCCCCCTACACTTATTAGAAAAACATAATAAAAGGATAGATAATTGGGTTGCCTCCCAAAAAGCGCTTGTTTTTGTTCACCGAGTCACGAGCCTGACTCGTCCCCGAATTAAATGGTCCATGGGGAAGCCTCAAATGTAATACCGGGATCAAAGACCTTGTCCTCGTTCCCGGAGGAAAATACAACAGGGGAGGCTGGAGGATAAGTCTTAAAAGGTAGAAAAGTCCTTTCAACATACGAAAAGTATGTGAGATCATGATCCACGGGAGGTGGGGTGGGTAAAGTAAGCAAATTGTCATCCCCCAAAGACAATTGATGCTCAGAAAGCAGCAAAGCCGTAAAGGTGTCAATCATGGAATGGTCAATGTTACCTCCCGGGTCAAAGCACTCATCCTCCATAATGGTGTTAAAAGGAGTGGATGAAAGGTGCTCGGGAGGGGGACTTGGGACAATACCTTCCTGCAGCAAATTATCAAATATAATTTCCCCCTCCGTGTTATCATCATCAATACCCGGAGGTATTGAGTAAATGTCGATTTCCTCCATAGCTGTATCATTATTCTCAACTGAAGTAATAGACGGAGGTGAAGATTTTTAATAGGAGCAGAATTCAACGCTTCAATCTTAGCAATAAGAAGATGAACTTTCAGTAATTTGTCGCGAAGAATAACGTCTTCCACCTCATCTAAAAGACCAAGTTCAGGGGCGAACTTCTCATAAGTCGGAGAGAATAAATCAACATCGCCTTCATCGCCCGGAGGAGAAGGAGAAATTTCAAAAGTGAAATTCTCATAGCATGGAGAAAAATCATCATCATTAAGAGCGACCTCTTCCGTAAACTCCTCAAAATTCGATGCATCACAAACCTCATCAAAGAATTTATCAAGACCAAAATCACTAATCTCACTCAATGTATCACAATCCTTAGGCGCATTAGGGATATCAAGAATAGGAGTAGTAATCTCAGAAGATGGGTTGAGATTGTAGATATCATCCTCGTCATCATCATCATAATAGACTGGACCATTCCAGTTAGGAGTGATATAATCGACTAACTCCTCCTTGATAACCTCCACATCTTTAAGAAGCTCATGAAGCAATTTCTGTTGATCATCTCCCTGAGTATGTTCAATTAAACCCATTCTATCCCACGCTGTAAGTAAACATTTTGGTGTAGAAAAGAGGGGAAAACGACCAAATTGGCTCAAAAAGGTGTAGGTGGATTTCAAGATTTGGTCACCATCAAGCAAAGGTGGCCTTTCCTGATGCAAGTCAGCTCGGAGTTGAGCTAAACTTTCAAGAATTTATTCAAAGTAGTGAGTTGTTGGTCAAGACTAATTCCCTGAGAGGATTGATGATTGAGGGTGTGATGTGGGGGCTCAAATTTATACAAACCGGAATCATAGCACGGAATTGGATCAAAGATATTCATCGGTTGACAATAAGAAGAATCGTGAGGGCCTCCACAAATATTGCACCACGGGTATGGAGAAAAACCCAGCGCATTTTGAGGATAAGGATTGTCATATACGGGAGAGGGTGAGAAAGTATTGTAAGAGGAGAAGTACGAATTTGTTGAATTGCAAAATGGACAAAATCCAAATTGTGTATTATCGATATCAGAACCGCACCGCTCACAAGTGCACCAATGACATGTTTGATAACCATGCCATGGTCTCTGTAGATACTAGAAGGGGGGGGGGGGTTGAATAGTTTCTTATATTTACTTGTTAAAATATGGTTTCCAAAAATCCTTTTTCAAAAACTTAGGCTTGAGGAAATATGTGAAATCTTCTTATGCACAGTATGAACAATGATAGTGTAATTAAACTAATACTAACAAAAATATATCCACAAAGAATAAAGAATGATAGTGTAGCTAATCTAATACTAACACATGTATATGCAAAAAGAATAAAGAATGTAAAGAGTTAAGGGTAAAGAAAGATCAAACCGAACACCAAGGATTTATAGTGGTTCGGCAACGAAGCTCACTCCTCGTTCCTACTCCACTCCTCGAGTACTCCTTACTCGAGAGTTCACTACACAACAAGCTCCTTATGGTGGAGAAAACCGTACACGTCGCTTAACCAATTTCCGACTCTAAGCTAAAAGTCGAGCCCTAATCGTAGCTACGACCAATCTACACAACTATACTTAGCACATACACAACTTCCAAATAGATACAACTACTTGGATCTTCACAACTATGACACAACTACAAGTATGTAAAATTTGATCTTCAATGGATCTTTGGTGGTGGACTCAACACTTCACTAGGATAGTGTTCTTCTCTTTGCACTTGGAGAGGAAGGGATGGAAGAACAAGATTCACTTCTTAAACAAGTAATAATCAAACAAATGATCAAAGATTTGAGTGATTAAAAAAGGGGTTTGAATCTGGAAATAAATGTGCAAAAGAGGTGAGGTGAAAAGCTGATAATGGTCCACTATTTAAAGGACAAAGGAGCCAACGACTATATCTGCCCGCGGTACCTTATCTAAGCCCGCGGTACCTTATCGATAAGGTACCGCCTAGGCGCTAAGGTACCGCCGGACTAGACTCCGCTCCTTTTTGTCCTTTAGTGGTGGAGGTCTTATCTGGGTTTAAAAAATATCCTGAAAGGATATTCTTAACAGAATAAGAATATGCCATTTTCAAATTTCAAATAATTAATTTAATAAAACATTTTCTTAAAAATAAAGTTTAATAAAAACTTGTCACATTTAATAAAAAGTGAGTTTTAAGAAAAGATTAAATCACTTGATCACTTGATTAAGGTTAGTACTTGTTTATCCATACCTTAAGGGAAAATGGGTAAAATGAAAAATACTTGAACTCAAGAATTCGTTTTTCGTTGATTTCGTAAATGCTTGTTTTTACATATTGTCGTAATCAAAACTAAGCAAGACCGAAAAATGCATGTAACGTTTTTAGTCATTATTGCATTAACAATCTCCCCCTTTTTGATTCCGACAATACATAAACTCAATCACACAAAAACAAGATTTTCGAAGACGAGTTTATTCATTTCTCCCCCTTTGTCGAAGCAAAAAGGTTGCGTAAGCCGGTGTTGAAGAAACGGACTTTGCAAAGACTCCCCCTTGGTGCTTACTCCCCCTAGCTTGGGGCACCGAGGAATCGAGATATGGTGACAAGCTACATAGAAGGGTTAGTTGAACAAAATAAACAACCAACAATATATAGCAATAGGTCACATAAAAAATTAAAAGAGAAGAAAACACAAAGACAAAGATCCAAGATAGGTTACTAAAAGTACATCATACAAAGAAGTATGGAAAAAGAAACAAGCCAAAAGCATAAATCTAATCCTAGTTATTCTAGAATTCTAAGATTTGCTTGAATTTGGTGTCTTGTGGATAAGAAATCAATGCTTATATGAAAGACAAGGTAATAGCAGAGGGTGGTGGTGGTGGCTTGTTGGAGATCTCATATTCAAAGTGAAGAGGAGGCTTGATTAAGAGACTCTTGATGTAGCTCAACTCCTTATAGATGTGTGCCATAGCAAGATGTTGATATTGACAACAATGACAATATGTTCCATGGTGCATGACATTATCATGAGAAGGAGGAAGAACACTAAAGGGTGGTGGTGGAAGAAAAGAAGTTCCACAATCAACATTCTTGGTAGGAGAAATGTGATTAAGAGTGTTCTTGGGTGGGTTTGGATTGAAAGCAATTGGAGAAAATGGAGGAGATTCAAGGCTTTCATTGGGAGAATAAGACATTTTGGATGTGAAGTAATGCAAAATGCTTATGGTTTAAATAAGGAAGGCTTAGGGTATTTTTGGGGTGGTCAAAGGGTTTGAAACAAAGATTCTCAAAAGAGTTGGAGCAAATCTGGAGTTTTAGACAAAAACCCGAAAAAGGAAGGCCACTGTAGGCGGTTCCTTATCTAGTCTGGCGATACCTTATCAATAAGGTACCGCGGTTCACATATGGAACCGCCTGCAGAAGTAGGGTTTTGTGTTTGGAGGAAGATTTTTCAGCAAATCTTATTTTTCTAGTCTAACTTATCATAGGGATATGCTTAAAAGCAAAGATAGACAAAGAAAACATATGCAAACTTACCAAATAGAGATTTGACCAAAATATATGGATTAAAAAAAATCAATGTAGGAGGTGTGTAAGACAAGACCTTAAGTCATGACACAATGATCCTCCATGATTCAATCTTGTTCTTTCTATGTTTGAGAGAATCATACATATGAATTATGTAAGCTTTACATTAATAGCGAGAATCTATGAAAAATCGTTTTTAGATTGAATTAACAATGTCAAACGAATTTCTCAACCATTTTCGAAAGAGTCTTTGAGAGTTTTGAAAAGGAGAGGAGAAGATTTTTCAAAAGGAGTTTAAAAGACTCAAGGACTCAAAGTGGTAAAAGAAAACACACAAGAAGAAAAGAATTTAAGGAAGATGTTCCATTAATCTTAGACCTAGACGCAAGTAATTGAAAGGTTCCCTCTTAAGTGGCTTAGTGAAGATATCGGCTAAGTTGTCCTCGGAGGGCACCTTTTCAATAGTAATGTTCCCCTTTTGAACATTATCCCTAAGGAAATGGTGTCTAATTTCTATGTGTTTGGTTCGCGAATGTTGCACGGGATTCTTGCTTAGGTCTATAGCGCCTTTATTATCGCACATGATGGGAACATCATCAAGAGAAATCCCGTAATCAACAACCGCTTGCTTCATCCATAGAGCTTGTTGGCATGCTTTTCCGGCACTCACATACTCGGCTTCCGTGGTGGATATCGCAAGAGCGGTTTGTTTCTTGGATAACCAAGAAGTTAAACAACAACCCATGAAGGTACAAACTCCACTAGTGCTTTTCCGGTCCACATAGTCTCCCGCATGATCCGAGTCCGCGTAGACAATGGTTTATACGCCGGTCCCTTTAGGATACCATAATCCTAAATGTATAGTGCCTTTAATGTATCGGAAGATACGCTTAACCGCTTCAAGGTGGGAGGTTTTGGGAGCCTCTTGGAAGCGAGCACAAAGGCAAACACTAAACATGATATCCGGTTGACTTGCCATTAGGTACAACAAACTACCAATCATACCTCTATATTTGGTGTTGTCTACCGACTCACAATCATCATCTACGGTGAGTTTAGTATCCGAGGCCATAGGTGTAACACCCCCAAATTTACACAACTCAATACAGCGGAAGACTAGTTGGTGTTACGGGATAGCACATTACTCACATCATAGACAACGCATAAAAATCGCGTCGTTTATTAATAAAGCATTTCCATTCATAAATATCAAAGTTACATCGGTCCCAAGTCATTATATTTAATACAGGTTTTACAAAGTATTTGAATGGAAAATATTGTTTAAGTGCGGGCCATGAATTCTTGTTGTCTTCCCGAGAATTACCTTCAAGTACCTGAGATAAAACATGTTAAAGGAAAAGGTCAGCGATAACGCCGAGTGAATTCATAGAGTTTAATTAAATCCATCAATATAATATCAGTATAAAATTATTACTGAAGATCATTTTGTACAAATCATTTTAATAGGCCATAAAATAGCCAAAGTCATTTTATACAAATCTTCATCAAAATCATAATATAGGCATTTGCCTTAATAATCATTATACGAGCCAATGTCGTAAAAACATCATACAATACGTCTTATGACGTTGTATAAAAATAAAAACCGTTATATGAATATGGTTATAAAAACCAAAACACAAACATAATATCAATAGTATGACTCTGTATTGCTAGTCAGGCAATACGTCGTACTTCTGAGCGTCTAGTAGTATTTCGTTAGTTTTGGATTATTATAAGCCGCATGACATTGTTACCTTACTAAACCAACAACGGGTAGCTAACCCGATACCAAATTTGCCCATCTAAAGTAGCGTGTCGTCACAAAGGTCACACTATGGAAATCTTCTCATACATAAATTTGCTTACCAGTCAATGTGGCACGACGGGGATCAACCGTCAAGGCGCGAACTGGGGTGATCGTCCCCAAATAATACTATTAAATGCATAAGCGTCTACCAACTCCCGGTAGTTCACAATTCATGCTAATGGGACTTTCAGTGACATAACCTAACTTTAATAATCCATTTGATTTCATCTATCGGGTCCTTTAATCATTCATCAGGTCATACAATCGGGTCATACAATCATTCGGGTCCAAATCAATAAACCAACAATCGGGACAAATGGTGTCCTATTTAATAAAAACTAACATGTTATCTCCCTCGCGGGTTTATAAAACATTTATAAAAACATTTAAAAGAGTGCGAGGCTATAAACTCACGTTGATGTGGGAAGGCGGGTTATCGGCAATTTGGATGTACGGTACGTGCTTCGATCACAGAAACCTAGACAAATAATATTCGTCTTAGACTCTTGTCCAATGACTTTATAAAAATAACAAGTATGTATACTTATGATGATTATATATATATATATATATGATGATCAAGTGGGTTTACATATTCTCGTTTGCTCATTTTAGTGTTATGTGTCGGTAACGTTTATACTAGTTTACTAGTTTTACCTATTTACGTGTTTTAAGTCCAATAAACTTATTATAAGTTCTTTAACTTGTATTAATCCATGTTATACTTATATTATCAGTATCTACACTATACAAGTTGGGCCTAAATGGGTTAAGTCCAATAAGTTCTTTTTATAAGTGTTTAACTTATTTAGTCCAATTATTAGTCCAATATGCTTAGTTAGCTCGTTAATGTCCGTATGTCCTATAGTTCGGGTTTTATCGGTTTTTACTTGTTATACATGTTTATATATCAGTATATAAGTTTTATAAAGTTTTCATTAGACGGGTCCAACCATCTAAGTTTTATTTAACAAAAACGTTAATTTTACGGTATTAGCCGAAAGAGTCATAAAAATCATGTTTATAGTTTTATAACTTATAAAACGTAACAAGTTACCATTTTTATAAAATGTCCACTTATTTATCATTGTAAATATTTATATAAATAAAATTCATGAGTTAGTGGGTTTTAACTTTACATTTTATACAATATAATTTTGAGTGCTTATATAATAGTATTATACTTTAATTTCCAAAATCTGATTTTTATCTTCACTTTCACCAAAACTGCCATATCTTGAGTTCTATATGGAGATTTGATAACCCAGATTTTACTCAGGTTAAAAATATTCGTTGTGTTCCGATCTAATCGAATTGAACAACTTGATTGTTTTATGTGTGACTCAGTTGAACTTTGGTGGAACAAAGATGTGTCGTTGTAGTTTTGAAAATAAAAGGAACAAAACAATTAAAGTAAAGGTGCAATTAAAATAAATCTAAGTCTAATTAAAATAAAGGGAAAGAATTTAAAAGCAAGACTAAAATTAAAGGGCAATAAAGTAAATAACGCAAACTTAAATCTAACTAAGGCAAACTCGGAACGCAACTAAAACTAAGACTTAAACTAAGACGAATAAAGCTTAAAATGAAAAGGCAGAAAACTAAAAACTAAGACTACCCTATCCGGAATAAACTCCTATTCGGAATAAACTCCTATTCGGAATAACTGTCACCTATTCGGAATAATCAGCTCTATTCGGAATAATTGTCTACTCGGAAAGCCAACCCTATTCGGAATATTTGCTCTATTCGGAATAAAGAGCCTACTCGGAATATGGGTCCTATTCGGAATACTGTCACTATTCGGAATATATGCCCTATTCGGAAAAATCGCTCTATTCGGAATATCCAGAAAGTTCCGAATAGCAGTCCTTTAAAACCTCTATGCGGAATAAAAAGTTCCGAATAAGCAATTCTTAAAAACCTCTATGCGGAATAAATGTTCCGAATAAGCAATCTCACAAGATCCCTATTCGGAATAAATGAAATGTTCCGAATAGAACACTAAATTCCACACCTATTCGGAATAATCTGGGCACAGGTCTGGGAAAGATCAGTTAGATCCTAAGAACAAGGAAAGCTAAAAAGGGACGGATCAAATGAAAACAAAGCAAAATCAAGCACAAGATTAGATCAAACAAACAAATAAACAACTATTAAGCATAAACAACCAATCCAAATCAATCAAACTCACAAAACTTAATCAAAATAATCAAAACCCACTTAAATAAATCAACAAAAATAAAGATCATGAACATAAACAAATCAACTCAAAGATAAAGAAAGGAGGAATGAGATTAACAAGATAAAGATAAAGCTTGACAAGAATTAAAAAGAAAAAAACTTACTTGAATTTAAAAATGGTAATTAAGTGCAAGACAAGGTAATTAAAATGTGCAAGTAAATAAAGATGCAAGGTAATTAAAGATGGAAGAGCTAATTTGTCACTATTAGCCAACAAAACAAATGATAACTAATCTAATCTATTTATAGGGGAGGATTAGGAAGCTTCCTCCCCTCCTTCATTTCTTGTTAATTGCGGGATTAAGTCCTTCTTCTCATCTAATCTTCATTAATAGCGTCATTAGCCCTTTTCTTCTCATCTTTCTTTTAAGTTTGGACTTTAAAGACTTGTGGCTCGGGATATCTTTTGAACTCGTCTTTAATTTCTTCAATAAAATAGACTTGAGTTTCTCGGCTTTTGATAAACTTCCGTCTTTTGACTTTTTCTTCGATAAATCTTCAGAATTGGTCTTGCACTTCCGTTCTTTTTCCACTCTTGATTTCTCGACTTCGTCTTTCATCTTTTTCTTCAATAAAAGCCGTAAATGCCCGTGAATTCTCGTGTTTTCTCCACTTTACACAATTTCGTCCTAAATTACAACAAAAACACAAACCACGCATAATTCCGACATAAAAGACATAAAATACACGTTTTGGTCCGGTTATTATAGTAATTAAGTGGTAGAAAAGATGGGTGTTTACACACCTATCAAATCCCCTACACTTGACCATTGCAATGTCCTCATGCAATGCATTAGTTACAAAGAATGTTTACACTTTTCATAATAATCAATCCACATTGGCCAAAGCAAAGAAATTAAAAGCATACCTTGGGTTATGAAAATGTCATGAATAATCATCATCCTCAACTTTTCACTTTCTCCAAACCAAGCTTAAAAACGAGATCATTGTTATTATAAGTTAGTAAACTAGCACGAACTCATGTGGGCCAATTATTTACTTAGACTCCCTTATTCCTATGGGTATCTCTTATATTTTATTATTTGTCTTGAATGATCACGAAGATGCATTGTTTTGACTTATTTCGATAATTATTTAGTCTGAAAATAAAGTGCACGATTTAATCAATAGTTAGCTAAAGGACCAAATCTTTTAAAACTGCTTCTCGGGATATCAGAAAGTTCATATCTTGACATAACTTGGTTCGCGATTTGAGACCTTTCTCGGGCCGATATTTGGCAGCGACTTCATACTTCAAATCTTGAGAGACGTTCATGAAATAATGGTCTTCTCTTCATAATTGGAATTTCTTCACTTGGAATTTTTGAGAGATTCTTCATATATAGACCACGACTTCTTCATTTTTCTCCAATCTTTATTTTGGATTTTGATATACAACGATCCGCCTCCTTTATTGACTTGGATCTATTTATCCTCATACCTTGTTAGGGTCTTTTCGGATACACTTCTCCATGACTTTTTGGGGAGTATTTGCTTTTCGTCGTGTGTCTCGATCCTTCATATTGATTTTCGATAAATGATTCTTCACATCACTTTTGGATCTTTAGCAACAAAACATAGCCCTCATGCCTTGTTAGGGCCTTTTCGGACTCGCCAATCTTCGCGCCCCGCTTCATAAGTTATGCCTTGGCTATGAACTCTCGTCATTACCGAGCAACTTTTAAACGATCTGGGGCTAGAAGCTAAGTAACTTTTCAAATCGTACAACCTTATTTATTAGCAGATAAATTTATTAGCAAGCGATGGGAGAATAGGCTTATAATTAACTCACATAAATTCACAAAAGAATATTGACTTATAATTGGCTCTATCATCTCTCGTTCTCCACAGTTTAAAATCTCAAGTAATGAGACTCGTGGATACTTAGCCTATTAAATCAAAGTTTTGGGTTTTCGAGTCGCCTATAGGATCTTGCAAATTCTTAGACTCTTTCAAGTTTAGAAATCGCATCTTAAAGTTCCCTTGATAAACGACTCTCTAGGATCAATTATAGGAACTTGCGAAAAGTTCTTGTTCTTAACTTGTGAAAGTTAAGACTTTCGCGTTTTATAGCTCCCTATATAAAAGCCTAGCAAAACTTGACTTAAACACGTTAAGGATACTAGCTAGAGTAAACTCGGATTGAGTCAAAAGATTCACAACGTTTGAAAATTAAAACCACTTATTAAACATTTATTCTAGCAAAGAAAGAAAATAACTATACAAAAGGGAAAAACTAATAGGCCAAAATAGATCAAAAATTTTGAAAAATGTTGAAAAATTGATTTTCCGGTTAAAATGAGGACAAATACAAGGAAAAGACCACTTAACTTCGATAGAAGTCCCCCCTACACTGAAGATAAACATTGTCCTCAATGTTTAAGCATGGGGGAGGAAACTCCCCTACACTTAGGACATTGTGCACGTTGTTTAAATCTCGCTAAGGAAAAGACAACTAAAGAGATTCCTATTTTAATATTGAGAAAATATAAAAATAGTGAATCGAAAAGAGTGTAGGATAGAACCGGGAAGAAGTAGAACACGGAATCACGGTTCGTCAAGAATCATTAAGAGTGGATTATTGAAGCTCGAATCCCTGATTAAGAAGTGAGGAGAGGAAATAGCAATCCAAAGGGGTCCCCCCTACACTTATGATAAAGAAAGCGGAAAGATAGATGCATGGCTTGCCTCCCAAGAAGCGCTTGGTTTTTGTTAACCGAGTCGTGAGCCTGACTCGACCTTGATCATCAACGGAAGTAGCATGAAACAAATCCACCGGGATCAAAGACATAGTTTTCATCCATCAATAAGCAAAAGCTTAAGGTGAACAAGGCAAGCCATAAGAGAAATGGCAGGGTTCCCTTAAGCAGTGATGGAGCACAGTAGAAGCAAGTATGAAGTGGTGCAAGCATGTCTTCCAAATTTCCAAAGATTTTTCCTTTTATTTCATCAGGTGGATACTGAGATGGCTTAAAGACTTCAATACCGGGATCGAACACCTTTTCCTTTAGGGGAAAATAGCACTGAGGCTCAGCCGAGTGTGAAGAAGATCCGCAAAGAAGCACAACCTCGTCCTCAGAAGTGGGACAAAGAGGTGTCAAATCATAAGTGCAACGGATTTCGGTGTCGACCGGTTTCTTCTCCTTTGACAAAATGCTCTTCAAATCCAAAGTAGGATCAAGGCGATAATCTTCAAAGTCGAAAGGAGGAGCATCACTCTCATGAGGGAAGTATGTGTTGAGAAATTCAGAGAAATCTTCCTCGAATGAGTAATCGTCCAAAGTAGGATCGAGTGATGGCGGAGGATCTTCATCATGTGAAGAATCGCTCGAGAGAGTATCTGCCTCATCAAAATCATCATATGTAGGCAGCTCGGGATACTCAGAAGTACAATCAAAATCATCCGAATCTGAGCTAGAATTATCATCTTCATAAGCATCAAAGACCGGTGGAGAATCAAAAATGGGAGAAGCGTCCAAAATAGGGAGAGAATCATCCACATTATCTTCAAAGAGTGGATTATCAGTGGACGACTCGAATAGAGGATTGTCATAGACGGTAAAGTCATCGAGCACATTTATCATATTCACTGATTCTCGGCCTCCAAAAGATCTGCCGGTAAGCTTCCCCATTTTAAAAATTTTAGAATCATCCCCGACTCGTAAGATTAACTCACCTTCGGCCACATCTATTAAAGCACGTCCGGTTCTCAAGAATGGCCGACCAAGTATTAGAGGAATACGAGGGTCCATTTCATAATCAACTACAACAAAATCGACCGGGAAGGTAAATGTGCCAACTTTGATAAACACGTCTTCGGCTATACCAACGGGGTAAGCGAGAGTGCGGTTTGCAAGTTCGAGAGTCATCTTTGTAGGAATGAGATCGGGCAATGATAGTGTTTTCCAAACACTGAGTGGCATAAGATTAATACTAGCCCCGAGATCAGCAAGGGCAGTAAATTCTTCAGTTTTGTTGAATAAGCAAGACAACACAAAACGACCGGGATCTCCAAGTTTTTCCGGAAGTTCTTTAAGAAGGACTGCAGAGCAGTTTTCATTTAAGCGTGTGTTGGCAAGTTCAAGTAACTTCTCCTTCTTGCTAAGCAAATCCTTGAATGTTTTGACGAATTTCGGCATGTGGCAAAGTGCTTCAACAAGGCTAATGTTGATGGTCATTTTAGATAGCATATCCACATATTTCATTACATTACAATCATTCTTGGTTAGCTCGTTGGTCTTGCCTATGCGAGAAGGGTATGGGATTCTGGGCTGATAAGGATTGGGTGGAGGTGTAGTTGGTGAAGGTTGTGATGTTGAAGGGTCCTTCCGAGATACATCGTCATGACGAGGTGGAGACGGTAATGGTGCACTATTACTAGGTGTAGGAAGAGTAGGGCTACATGGTGGTGGAGGAGGTGTAGATGATGGTGGTGGGGTAGATGGAGTGACAATGGTAGTTCCACTACGCGTAGTTATAGCGCTCACATTAGCTCGCGGATTGGTGACGGTATTTGAAGGTAGAGAACCCGAAGAAGAAGGTTGAGCGTCAGGCAAGAAACTAGCCAACAGATTCTTCAATGCAGTTGTTTGAGTGATGAAAGAGGATTGAAGATTATCACGAACCTCAGTTCTGATGTCATTACCTTGTTTCAAGATATCTCCTTTCAAATTAATTATTTGGCTCTGCAGATTCTTGATTTGCTCACCTTGAGTTCTCATGATTGTGTCAACATCGGGATTAATGGGTGGGTGTTGTTGGGTGGGTGGTTGATAAGGATTAGAAGCACGAGGTGGGATTTGGTTGCTTCTATTGTAGTTGTTGGCGGGATTTTGGTTTTGAGGAGAAAAACCGGGTGAAAGGTAATTGTTGGAACGGTAGCTCAGCAGATTTCTATCCCCTTGTTGTCTAGCTTGGTAATTTTCCGGTGAATAATTACCATAAGCTGCATACACATTTTCCGGATTTCCTTGTGTTGAAGGACAATCGGTGTATGAGTGAGGACCGCCACATGTTTCACAAGGATTAGCAACCGCTTTAACTTGTTGTTGTTGGTGGGTTGAAGCGAGAAGCGTAATACTTTTGCTCATTTCGGCCATCATGCGGGTGAGTTCGGTCATCTCAGGGTTTGCTGAGGTAGAAGAAACATTGACTCTCGTGTTGTTTCTAGAAGAAGCAGAAGAATCCCAGTTCTTATGATGAGTAGTCATGTTCTCTATTAACTCTCTACACTCCTCGGGTCTCCTTTTCATGAATGTGCCACCGGCGGCTGCATTAATCGTATCACGATCTCGAAAAGTCAATCCGTTGTAGAAAGTATCGATCAAGGTGACCGGAAGCATGTTGTGGTTTGGGCAACGGTCGAACAAGACATTATATCTCTCCCATGCATCAAAAAGAGATTCATCGGGATCTTGCATGAAACCGCTGATCTGATTGCGAAGGCTTGTGACCATGGATGGTGGAAAGTAGCGCGACAAAAAGCGTTGAGTCATGTCATCCCAAGTGCGAATAGAATTCTTCGGGAGACGATCAAACCATTTCTCGGCATGATGTAATAGAGTGTGTGGAAAGAGTTGTAGGCGAAGCTCATCCATAGTGGCACCAGCCAACTTCATGCTCTGGGTGATTGTAATGAACTTGTCGAGGTGTTTGTTGGCATCATCATCAGGCAATCCTCTAAATGGGTTTGTTTGTACTTGCTGAATCATGTGGTGCTTCAACGAAAACTCAGGAGCGTTGATTTGCATCGGCGCAATCGGTCCTCCTCGTCCAAACATTGTTGGTTGACAAAGTTCCTCCATGGTCCGAAGATCGGGCTGTGGGGGAGCATTGTTGTTATTATTATTATTATTGAGGTGCGGTAGTTGATTATTGTTGTTAACACCTGCCATATCTAAATCTTCTTGAGGCTCGGGCTCTTGATAATTAGAAGATCTAGTACGCATACACCTGAAAATGCAAAAGAAAACAAAACCAAACACAAAGACAATATATATATAATAAAGATAAAATCTTTTTGGATTTTTGATATTTTTAAGTTTTATGGTTTTTATGAATTTTATAATTTTTATGATTTTTTGAAATTTTAGTGCAAGAAAAATAACGCTCACAAGTGAACGGATCCCAAAAAGCAACGTGTATCTCACAAAAAACTGTTGATCTTTACGAAAAGAGCCGGCAGCGGCGCCATTTGATAACCCAGATTTTACTCAGGTTAAAAATATTCGTTGTGTTCCGATCTAATCGAATTGAACAACTTGATTGTTTTATGTGTGACTCAGTTGAACTTTGGTGGAACAAAGATGTGTCGTTGTAGTTTTGAAAATAAAAGGAACAAAACAATTAAAGTAAAGGTGCAATTAAAATAAATCTAAGTCTAATTAAAATAAAGGGCAAGAATTTAAAAGCAAGACTAAAATTAAAGGGCAATAAAGTAAATAACGCAAACTTAAATCTAACTAAGGCAAACTTGGAACGCAACTAAAACTAAGACTTAAACTAAGACGAATAAAGCTTAAAATGAAAAGGCAGAAAACTAAAAACTAAGACTACCCTATCCGGAATAAACTCCTATTCGGAATAAACTCCTATTCGGAATAACTGTCACCTATTCGGAATAATCAGCTCTATTCGGAATAATTGTCTACTCGGAAAGCCAACCCTATTCGGAATATTTGCTCTATTCGGAATAAAGAGCCTACTCGGAATATGGGTCCTATTCGGAATACTGTCACTATTCGGAATATATGCCCTATTCGGAAAAATCGCTCTATTCGGAATATCCAGAAAGTTCCGAATAGCAGTCCTTTAAAACCTCTATGCGGAATAAAAAGTTCCGAATAAGCAATTCTTAAAAACCTCTATGCGGAATAAATGTTCCGAATAAGCAATCTCACAAGATCCCTATTCGGAATAAATGAAATGTTCCGAATAGAACACTAAATTCCACACCTATTCGGAATAATCTGGGCACAGGTCTGGGAAAGATCAGTTAGATCCTAAGAACAAGGAAAGCTAAAAAGGGACGGATCAAATGAAAACAAAGCAAAATCAAGCACAAGATTAGATCAAACAAACAAATAAACAACTATTAAGCATAAACAACCAATCCAAATCAATCAAACTCACAAAACTTAATCAAAATAATCAAAACCCACTTAAATAAATCAACAAAAATAAAGATCATGAACATAAACAAATCAACTCAAAGATAAAGAAAGGAGGAATGAGATTAACAAGATAAAGATAAAGCTTGACAAGAATTAAAAAGAAAAAAACTTACTTGAATTTAAAAATGGTAATTAAGTGCAAGACAAGGTAATTAAAATGTGCAAGTAAATAAAGATGCAAGGTAATTAAAGATGGAAGAGCTAATTTGTCACTATTAGCCAACAAAACAAATGATAACTAATCTAATCTATTTATAGGGGAGGATTAGGAAGCTTCCTCCCCTCCTTCATTTCTTGTTAATTGCGGGATTAAGTCCTTCTTCTCATCTAATCTTCATTAATAGCGTCATTAGCCCTTTTCTTCTCATCTTTCTTTTAAGTTTGGACTTTAAAGACTTGTGGCTCGGGATATCTTTTGAACTCGTCTTTAATTTCTTCAATAAAATAGACTTGAGTTTCTCGGCTTTTGATAAACTTCCGTCTTTTGACTTTTTCTTCGATAAATCTTCAGAATTGGTCTTGGACTTCCGTTCTTTTTCCACTCTTGATTTCTCGACTTCGTCTTTCATCTTTTTCTTCAATAAAAGCCGTAAATGCCCGTGAATTCTCGTGTTTTCTCCACTTTACACAATTTCGTCCTAAATTACAACAAAAACACAAACCACGCATAATTCCGACATAAAAGACATAAAATACACGTTTTGGTCCGGTTATTATAGTAATTAAGTGGTAGAAAAGATGGGTGTTTACACACCTATCAAGATAGAAGGTCAAATTTTTATCACATAAACTAAATGATATGTGCTCCATTTAACTCTATAGCTACTGTTGAATCATCTTCTAAGTATTTTCTAAAAATCGTCCAAAACAGTGAACTCAGATTTGTATCTTAAACTTTTTTTGATCATATCTCACTCATTACAATGATTACATTGCATGGCCAACTCTCACATGTGTACAAGACATTTAGCTTACTGTAAATGGATTCTACTTCATCACTTTATCAGTTCATAACATGTTTCTTTACTGTTTTATACAGCCATGTAAATTAAGCAAGATTTTAGCCTTGTTCTTTATAGTTTTTCACCTTTTTAATCATATTTATCAACACCAAATACCCACATAACATTTATCATCATATAATCATCATATACATATACAATAGGAAATAAAATACATGTTTACATAATCAAAATAACAAGAAGATGAGGAGGACAATCTTTATACCACCAAGTTGATGTAGGTTGTGATTTGGACATGGTTTTTGATGGAGAAACTTGTGAATAACCATGACCATCTTCAAGACCACCATTCTTCATAAACACCTTGTGGAAAATCAGCCCTACTACTCCATGAAAACTCCTCCTTGGATGTTATAAGGACCACCAATCAATAGGGTTTCAAAAGGGCTTCAACATATGTGTATATAACATAAGATTTCATGGTTGATTTTGATCAAGATTGGTGTTTAAGGGGTGATATGGGACGGCACATTAGAGAGGAGAAGAGAGTGTTTGTGTGGTTTGCATGAGTGGGAAATGAGCTAGTAGTTTGTGTTGGATGGTTTTTGGTGTAGGTTAGCTTACAAAGTAAGCATAAGACATGTGTAAGCAACCAAAGTAAAAACTTGACACCAAGTTGCTTTGGTGGAGTGTAGTGGCCGGTTTTGATGGGGGTGGGGCAAGTGTCCCACTTGTCTCATCCCCATTTATTTACGGGTACTCCTCGATTCTAGTTTCCTTGATTTGTGTGCCCTCGGGTCGTTTTACGAAAAACGTTTTTATAAATTATGAATCAACGGCACAAAACGAATCTAATAAAAATTGTTTCATCAAAAACGGAGTTCAAAAACGTAAATACGTAATCCTAACGTTTCCGGTTTAGTTTTAAAGGACGTTAAAATAAAATCGTGAGTCCTAATCTCTTCTCGTAAATTTGTGAGTTTATGAACTAACTCAAATTTAAAACTCCAAAATAATATTCATGGACAAATTTATTTTCTAAAATGTCGGACTGCCACCAAAGACGGTGTATGTAAATGTAAGCACGTAACGTAGAATCCTCCGGTTTAAACGTAGTCGATGCTACTTCGAGACGTAAATCCAAATTTCTTCCCAAAAATAAGTGAGTTCATATTGTAACATTAAAATAATGTTTTCAAATAAATATTAAGAATAAAATATCGACCATAAATTGACGGATTGTCACAGCATTTACCCCTAAACAGGATCTTTGTCCTCAAAGATCATCTTACCTTACTACTCGCTTCTTATAGAGTTAAAGCCAGGTGGATATTTCCTCCACATTCGGTCTTTTCTCACAAGTGCAATTCATTACAATACGCGAGTTTCATCAAACATAACTACGGGAATAAGATCAGGCTTAATGTTGACTTACTTTCTCTATCCATGATGTTCACGGGTTTCTGATGAATGCAACTTTTCGCCGATTTAAACATTACTAAGGAACAATCAGATTTTCACTTGATAGATATTCCATCAAGTTCGATCTACGAAACATAATTCACGCAGCTTTTGAAGTCCTAGGGTAGATCCATCTTATATGCCTTTCAATCCCAACTTTTACATCATCTCAATGGTCCCATACAACGGGGACTTATATCCCATGATTTGTCAGATCATGAATTCATTTTTCCAAGGTTAAAAATTGTGGCATAACTTCGCTACCCATTTGGCACTTCAAGATCTACATTTCCTATTCACATAACCTCCTGCCCACTATCGGCAGTTAATAATCAAATCCTAATTTCAACAATCATTTCAGATCTCGCGGGTCGGGTATTTTGCTAGGATAGGTTCGCCATCATAGGAAACCTTAAACCTAAGAGACATGTCCAACTCACAATGGGTGTATGTCGGGTGTCTTCGTCTCAACTCCTGCTTACAGATGCTCTAATATTTAGATCCTAACAAGTTTGGATCTCGATCCTAATATGATAATTATCAATGATAATCTCTCCAAAGGAAAATGATTATACGGTCTATTACCAAAGGTCAATCATTCAATCATAAAACAGCACTTATATTACTTTGTATCGTTACTTTACCTCGTCCCTTCGATTTGGGATGGTAAACAGTACTCTCATCAAGATTTGTTCTCAATGATTTCTGAGCAAATCTCTAGAAATTCGATGCGAAGCGAGGATCTTGATAAAGATGTTCGATACAGGCACACCATGTTTACATAACTCTTTTGCATTTATCATTAACAGGAATGATATTAGCAGATTTGGTCAGTCTGTCGACGATGACCCAAATCGAATCAAATTCAGATGATGACCTTTGCAATAGCTAGACGTTTACTAATGTATGAGGCGATGTCTGCCTTCATAATTGCCATTAGTACAACTTCTTCAGACAAATATACTTTTAGTCAGAAATGACATAAATAGAATACTTATACTTACAAATTCCAGCATAACTATATCTCACAATCTCCATATTTAGGCAACCACAAGTGGCCTTTTAAAACATTTAACGCTATTGGCTTCTCAATTTTAATGGTTCACATTAGCCGCGAACCCCTTTTATTATCTATATTATCTTTTTTTTTACAATCATCGGCTATTTTTAAATTGTTCGGCAATTTATTTTGCACCTTCATTATTAAGGAACATGTCCTAATTGGTTCTTTATCTTTTGTACATAATGTGTCAATAATTATGTTCACTTTCCTGATGAAATAAATATCATAACCGTATTTATTCAAAATTCTTCTTTTATATTTTCTAAGTTTTAGTTTCGTCTCAACTATCTTTTTTATCAGTTTTGCTTAATCTGACGTTTTAAAGCGTCGATAATTATTACAACTAATTAAATAACTATTTAATTTTTATGAAACGTAAACACAAAAAGTTTTTAAATTTTCTCAGTTTGTCCAATTTTATAAAGGTGTTCAACATAAAATTTGAATTTAATTAACACGATTTTTGTTGATTTATCGAAAATGATTATTAAGATTCGTAAATGTTCGAAAAATCTTTGGTTATACTTTTGTCAAAATTTTCTTATTTGAATAGCAAAAATTGTCGTTTCAAATTTTAAGTCATGGTTTAAATGGGTTTCCTCAATCCTTCTTAGGTTGTCTTAAGGTATGCAAAAACATTTACCCTTAAACAGAAGTTTAGTTAAATGTTTTGGGTATAAGGGAATAATCCCTCAAAAGTTCTTTGATAAAATATCTGTCAAAACATATTTCCATTTTTCTTTTTTTTTTTTAGTAAAACTCAAAGTCTTAAATGACTTCTAATTTTTGAAGAGTCAATTTATATTCCATTATCTATTAATCACACAGTTAAATCATGTAAAGGTTTAAGTCTTTAATCTCATGTTAATTATTCAAGGTACATGTTTTTATTGTTCGGCCAATTCAGGGCAATCTATAAATAATTATTAACTCATTCTTATTCTTATAAATAAACAAATGGTCCTTAATGATCACAAGCATGAATTTATCAAATCACAGCCTACACACGTGCTTCACCAAATTTATGAATGCTACATGTGTATTAGTCAATCCAAACGACATCACGTGAAACTCATAATATTCATTATAAGTTCTGGATGTAGTGATCGGAATAGATAATCTTTTTCGCAGATGCGAAGTTGATGATAACCATGCTGAGGATCAAAACCTTGTAAATGATCGAACAAATCTTCCATTTCGAGTTATGGATATCGTTTTCGATTGTCAATTTACGCAGTTTATAGTAATCTATAAATATAAGGAATGATAACACCATAGCTCTTCATGATGACAGGCTTGGCATAATAAAATCTTTCTTCGACAACTCTCTCAGTTGTACGGTAATACCTTAAATTCAGATGGTGCTGACGTACAGTGCACATGCCACAGGTGCAGCACCGGGAATATAATAAAATACCAAATTCTACTTGCCTTAATGGCGAAAGTCTAGGTAATTCATCAACAAATACCTCTTAAAGTTTCAGATAACATAAACATCTTTTCAATAAATTCATATTAGGTTCTTCTAGATTACAATATCTATGACTAATTCACAACCATTCGCGGTATAATTTCAAGTCATCCATCAAGAATCATTTAGATTACTTTTGATAATCAACATCTTATCATTTAGGGGAATTCTACTTGAGTTCCCATCAATTAAGACAATGTTGTCATGTCATAATCAATCAATTCATTCTACTCGTACTATCAACTTTTCAGTTTTATTGCCGTTGATAAGATGTGAACTTCTCAAAAGACTAATAATAACTCATAATCCTTCACAAATCAAGGATATATGGAGACACAACTACTATTAAAAGATTAAGGTCAACGCATAATCTACGCGAGAGAATTTCAAATCAGATACAGATGAAAACATTTAATGAATATGAATATATCCCATGTTTTCATAATTTGATTACGCATTCGAAAGCTCCTCGGATCGTTACCCAGGTCATTCAAATGAAATCAAATCATAAGAAATGATAAGAACGTCAATACATCCAGTCGGGTATCAACACTCGGTAATCAGATACTTTTCCTAAGAATCTCACTACGGGAGATTTGGACAAGAAAGAATTGTCAATTGTCAAATAAGACAATTTCCACAGATGAGTAAATTCGTCTCAGAAGAATAAATAGTACGGGCACATATGTAGGTGTCCCTATCAATATGTCCCTATTTTTCACTTCTTGCAGATCTCATAAAATTTAATCTTTCACAACCTTCAAAGAAAATGTAGCGTTTATTAATCAGTTTTATGGTGACTACTAATCAGCCTTGCATGGTCCATTCCAAATTGTATGTAGGCGCGCAACTATATACAATTTCAAGATTAACGATGCAATACTCAGTTCGTCAAAATTTTATCATCATGTTTATAATAAAAACATTTTCATGCTTAATTCTTAAATAAGAATCAAAAATAAATTTACAAAGATTTTCTTTGTTATGAAAACAATTAAGTCTTCCAAGGTGCTTTATAAAAAACTTCATTTCGTTAACAATCTCTTATAAATCTTACTTTGAGTAATCCTTTTAGTGATGAAAATTCAATTTTTCTCAAGGAATACTATTTTATCTTTATAAAAACAATGAGTGATCTACAGAAGAGTGATGAAGAGTTGTTCACCAAGAACTAACTACAATATATCAGGAAATGAGCTTTAGCCAAATAATCATGAAGTTCATGATCTCGATGGCACTCAAAAAGAATAATCCACAACGTAACTCAATTCAAGATGAGTACTTGTTCAATGGTTTCATCACTAATGCGAACATTAGGATGAAGCAATAAGAGATAGATAACATCGATACATGTAGAATTTAGCAATCAAAGGTAGTCTTTTCATTAATCACAAACAAGTCAAATTGTACCGTAACACATTACGTGTCACTATGTCATACAATTTCCAAAACTCATCCTACCAACTGATATCTCAGTTTAGTTTAGAGATTTTTAAAAGATACCACAATGAATGCTAATCTACAAGAGTCATTAGGTGTCCTGCCTGTCCCAGAAGATCCATCGGTCTCAATTCAGAAGAAGATTTCTTCAATTTATTTTTTTTTATTTTTTTTTTTGGACACTGGGCATCCTCGTTAGTGGACAATGGCCTATGAACAACCTTTAACACAAACTAACAATCATTTGAAACCTTATAATCTAATCACAGAACTTAACGACTTTATTAATAATCTCATATTCCATACAAGTTAAAGTTTTACCTCATTCAAGTTTCAACCAACTTATACTCAATGCGATATTCTACCTCATTCTCCAATACTTTCATCCTTATTCTTCGGCCTTGTAAAGGCAATAAAAGCTCAATATGATCAACACTTAATTCCAATCCTATAGCTCTTACAACAACAATTATCAAATGAGTCACTAGTATGAAATGACTCATACATTCAATTATACTTCTCGGAAAGGTATTAGTGGCATGAGGCTTTTGGGTAATGGTTCCAAATGACAGCCTCAAGTGCAACATTCACCCTTTCTATTCTCAAATTTAAGAGTTGGGTGACAACGAATCAGATGACATCCTTCCAGGTGGTAACGTTTTGTCAAACTCCACTCTATAAGAAAAGATCGTCATAACATCGATATCAGTTTTAATCTCGCCAATTCTTCTTCAATATCACAATCAACTAATATCTATATTTCTACGACTATCAACCATTTGTTGGGATCATAAATATCCACAACTTGGTTTAGATCTAGGATAGCTAGAATTCCTACGAGAATAGCTTCGATTAATTTACCAGGGGATTTAGGGTTCCTTGTGACAATCTACGTCGTATAAATACCTCGTATAAATATCAAAATAATCATCAAACAATCATGTAGTAAAATTACATCATATATATATAATCCAAGTTATATATATATTAAAATAACACTTCTCAGTCTGGTCTTGTCGGTAACTCGGGAATTCTTCGGCACCGTTATAGTCAAAAGATTTTTAGACATTTTTAGAAAAATGTTTATAGTTAAAAGATTTTGAAATGTTTTATTCAAAACCTTGGTTTTAAAAATCTTTCGTTCTCTATAACGAGAGCTCTGGTACCAAACTGTAACACCCCCAAATTTACACAACTCAATACAGCGGAAGACTAGTTGGTGTTACGGGATAGCACATTACTCACATCATAGACAACGCATAAAAATCGCGTCGTTTATTAATAAAGCATTTCCATTCATAAATATCAAAGTTACATCGGTCCCAAGTCATTATATTTAATACAGGTTTTACAAAGTATTTGAATGGAAAATATTGTTTAAGTGCGGGCCATGAATTCTTGTTGTCTTCCCGAGAATTACCTTCAAGTACCTGAGATAAAACATGTTAAAGGAAAAGGTCAGCGATAACACCGAGTGAATTCATAGAGTTTAATTAAATCCATCAATATAATATCAGTATAAAATTATTACTGAAGATCATTTTGTACAAATCATTTTAATAGGCCATAAAATAGCCAAAGTCATTTTATACAAATCTTCATCAAAATCATGATATAGGCATTTGCCTTAATAATCATTATACGAGCCAATGTCGTAAAAACATCATACAATACGTCTTATGACGTTGTATAAAAATAAAAACCGTTATATGAATATGGTTATAAAAAACAAACACAAACATAATATCAATAGTATGACCCTGTATTGCTAGTCAGGCAATACGTCGTACTTCTGAGCGTCTAGTAGTATTTCGTTAGTTTTGGATTATTATAAGCCGCATGACATTGTTACCTTACTAAACCAACAACGGGTAGCTAACCCGATACCAAATTTGCCCATCTAAAGTAGCGTGTCGTCACAAAGGTTACGCTATGGAAATCTTCTCATACATAAATTCGCTTACCAATCAATGTGGCCCGACGGGGATCAACCGTCAAGGCGCGAACTGGGGTGATCGTCCCCAAATAGTACTATTAAATGCATAAGCGTCTACCAACTCCCGGTAGTTCACAATTCATGCTAATGGGACTTTTAGTGACATAACCTAACTTTAATAATCCATTTGATTTCATCTATCGGGTCCTTTAATCATTCATCGGGTCATACAATCGGGTCATACAATCATTCGGGTCCAAATCAATAAACCAACAATCGGGACAAATGGTGTCCTATTTAATAAAAACTAACATGTTATCTCCCTCGCGGGTTTATAAAACATTTATAAAAACATTTAAAAGAGTGCGAGGCTATGAACTCACGTTGATGTGGGAAGGCGGGTTATCGGCAATTCGGATGTACGGTACGTGCTTCGATCACGGAAACCTAGACAAATAATATCCGTCTTAGACTCTTGTCCAATGATTTTATAAAAATAACAAGTATGTATACATATGATGATTATATATATATATGATGATCAAGTGGGTTTACATATTCTCGTTTGCTCATTTTAGTGTTATGTGTCGGTAACGTTTATACTAGTTTACTAGTTTTACCTATTTACGTGTTTTAAGTCCAATAAACTTATTATAAGTTCTTTAACTTGTATTAATCCATGTTATACTTATATTATCAGTATCTACACTTTACAAGTTGGGCCTAAATGGGTTAAGTCCAATAAGTTCTTTTTATAAGTGTTTAACTTATTTAGTCCAATTATTAGTCCAATATGCTTATTTAGCTCGTTAATGTCCGTATGTCCTATAGTTCGGGTTTTATCGGTTTTTACTTGTTATACATGTTTATATATCAGTATATAAGTTTTATAAAGTTTTCATTAGACGGGTCCAACCATCTAAGTTTTATTTAACAAAAACGTTAATTTTACGGTATTAGCCGAAAAAGTCGTAAAAATCATGTTTATAGTTTTATAACTTATAAAACGTAACAAGTTACCATTTTTATAAAATGTCCACTTATTTATCATTGTACATATTTATATAAATAAAATTCATGAGTTAGTGGGTTTTAACTTTACATTTTATACAATATAATTTTGAGTGCTTATATAATAGTATTATACTTTAATTTCCAAAATCTGATTTTTATCTTTACTTTCACCAAAACTGCCATATCTTGAGTTCTATATGGAGATAGAAGCTCAAATTTTTATCACATAAACTACATGATATGTGCTCCATTTAACTCTACTATAGCTACTGTTGAATCATCTTCTAAGTATTTTCTAAAAATCGTCAAACAGTGAACTCAGATTTGTATCTTAAACTTGTTTTGATCATATCTCACTCATTACAATGATTCCATTGCATGGCCAACTCTCACATGTGTACAAGACATATAGCTTACTGTAAATGGATTCTACTTCATCACTTTATCAGTTCATAACATGTTTCTTTACTGTTTTATACAGCCATGTAAATTAAGCAAGATTTTAGCCTTGTTCTTTATAGTTTTTCACCTTTTTAATCATATTTATCAACACCAAATCCCCACATAACATTTTTATCATCATATAATCATCATATACATATACAATAAGAAATAAAATAAATGTTTACATAATCAAAATAACAAGAAGATGAGGAGGACAATCTTTATACCACCAAGTTGATGTAGGTTGTGATTTGGACATGGTTTTTGATGGAGAAACTTGTGAATAACCATGACCATCTTCAAGACCACCATTCTTCATAAACACCTTGTGGAAAATCAGCCCTACTACTCCATGAAAACTCCTCCTTGGATGTTATAAGGACCACCAATCAATAGGGTTTCAAAAGGGCTTCAACATATGTGTATATAACATAAGATTTCATGGTTGATTTTGATCAAGATTGGTGTTTAAGGGGTGATATGGGACGGCACATTAGAGAGGAGAAGAGAGTGTTTGTGTGGTTTGCAAGAGTGGGAAATGAGCTAGTAGTTTGTGTTGGATGGTTTTTGGTGTAGGTTATCTTACAAAGTAAGCATAAGACATGTGTAAGCAACCAAAGTAAAAACTTGACACCAAGTTGCTTTGGTGGAGTGTAGTGGCCGGTTTTGATGGGGGTGGGGCAAGTGTCCCACTTGTCTCATCCCCATTTATTTACGGGTACTCCTCGATTCTAGTTTCCTCGATTTGCGTGCCCTCGGGTCGTTTTACGAAAAACGTTTTTATAAATTATGAATCAACGGCACAAAACGAATCTAATAAAAATTGTTTCATCAAAAACGGAGTTCGAAAACGTAAATACGTAATCCTAAGGTTTCCGGTTTAGTCGTAAAGGACGTTAAAATAAAATCGTAAGTCCTAATCTCTTCTCGTAAATTTGTGAGTTTATGAACTAACTCAAATTTAAAACTCCAAAATAATATTCATGGATAAATTTATTTTCTGAAATGTCGGACTGCCACCAAAGGCGGTGTATGTAAATGTAAGCACGTAACGTAGAATCCTCCGGTTTAAACGTAGTCGATGATACTTCGAGACGTAAATCCAAATTTCTTCCCAAAAATAAGTGAGTTCATATTGTAACATTAAAATAATGTTTTCAAATAAATATTAAGAATAAAATATCGACCATAAATTGACGGATTGTCACAGCATTTACCCCTAAACAGGATCTTTGTCCTCAAAGATTATCTTACCTTACTACTCGCTTCTTATAGAGTTAAAGCCATGTGGATATTTCCTCCACATTCGGTCTTTTCTCACAAGTGCAATTCATTACAATACGCGAGTTTCATCAAACATAACTACGGGAATAAGATCAGGCTTAATGTTGACTTACTTTCTCTATCCATGATGTTCACGGGTTTCTGATGAATGCAACTTTTCGCCGATCTAAACATTACTAAGGAGCAATCAGATTTTCACTTGATAGATATTCCATCAAGTTCGATCTACGAAACATAATTCACGCAGCTTTTGAAGTCCTAGGGTAGATCCATCTTATATGCCTTTCAATCCCAACTTTTACATCATCTCAATGGTCCCATACAACGGGGACTTATATCCCATGATTTGTCAGATCATGAATTCATTTTTCCAAGGTTAAAAATTGTGGCATAACTTCGCTACCCATTTGGCACTTCAAGATCTACATTTCCCATTCACATAACCTCCTACCCACTATTGGCAGTTAATAATCAAATCCTAATTTCAACAATCATTTCAGATCTCGCGGGTCAGGTATTTTGCAAGGATAGGTTCGCCATCATAGGAAACCTTAAACCTAAGAGACATGTCCAACTCACAATGGGTGTATGTCGGGTGTCTTCGTCTCAACTCCTGCTTACAAATGCTCTAATATTTAGATCCTAACAAGATTAGATCTCGATCCTAATATGATAATTATCAATGATAATCTCTCCAAAGGAAAATGATTATACGGTCTATTACCAAAGGTCAATCATTCAATCATAAAACAGCACTTATATTACTTTGTATCGTTACTTTACCTCGTCCCTTCGATTTGGGATGGTAAACAGTACTCTCATCAAGATTTGTTCTCAATGATTTCTGAGCAAATCTCTAGAAATTCGATGCGAAGCGAGGATCTTGATAAAGATGTTCGATACAGGCACACCATGTTTACATAACTCTTTTGCATTTATCATTAACAGGAATGATATTAGCAGATTTGGTCAGTCTGTCGACGATGACCCAAATCGAATCAAATTTAGATGATGACCTTTGCAATATCTAGACGTTTACTAATGTATGAGGCGATGTCTGCCTTCATAATTGCCATTAGTACAACTTCTTCAGACCAGGATACTTTTAGTCAAAAATGACATAAATAGAATACTTATACTTACAAATTCTGGCATAACTATATCTCACAATCTCCATATTTAGGCAACCACAAGTGGCCTTTTAAAACATTTAACGCTATTGGCTTCTCAATTTTAATGGTTCACATTAGCCGCGAACCCCTTTTATTATCTATATTATCTTTTTTTTTACAATCATCGGCTATTTTTAAATTGTTCGGCAATTTATTTTGCACCTTCATTATTAAGGAACATGTCCTAATTGGTTCTTTATCTTTTATACATAATGTGTCAATAATTACGTTCACTTTCCTGATGAAATAAATATCATAACCGTATTTATTCAAAATTCTTCTTTTATATTTTCTAAGTTTTAGTTTCGTCTCAACTATCATTTTTATCAGTTTTGCTTAATCTGACGTTTTAAAGCGTCGATAATTATTACAACTAATTAAATAACTATTTAATTTTTATGAAACGTAAACACAAAAAGTTTTTAAATTTTCTCAGTTTGTCCAATTTTATAAAGGTGTTGAAAATAAAATTTGAATTTAATTAACACGATTTTTGTTGATTTATCGAAAATGATTATTAAGATTCGTAAATGTTCGAAAAATCTTTGGTTATACTTTTGTCAAAATTTTCTTATTTGAAAAGCAAAAATTGTCGTTTCAAATTTTAAGTCATGGTTTAAATGGGTTTCCTCAATCCTTCTTAGGTTGTCTTAAGGTATGCAAAAACATTTACCCCTAAACAGAAGTTTAGTTAAATGTTTTGGGTATAAGGGAATAATCCCTCAAAAGTTCTTTGATAAAATATCTGTCAAAACATATTTCCATTTTTCTTTTTTTTTTTTTAGTAAAACTCAAAGTCTTAAATGACTTCTAATTTTTGAAGAGTCAATTTATATTCCATTATCTATTAATCACACATTTAAATCATGTAAAGGTTTAAGTCTTTAATCTCATGTTAATTATTCAAGGTACATGCTTTTATTGTTCGGCCAATTCAGGGCAATCTATAAATAATTATTAACTCATTCTTATTCTTATAAATAAACAAATGGTCCTTAATGATCACAAGCATGAATTTATCAAATCACAGCCTACACACGTGCTTCACCAAATTTATGAATGCTACATGTGTATTAGTCAATCCAAACGACATCACGTGAAACTCATAATATTCATTATAAGTTATGGATGTAGTGATCGGAATAGATAATCTTTTTCGCAGATGCGAAGTTGATGATAACCATGCTGAGGATCAAAACCTTGTAAATGATCGAACAAATCTTCCATTTCGAGTTATGGATATCGTTTTCGATTGTCAATTTACGCAGTTTATAGTAATCTATAAATATAAGGAATGATAACACCATAGCTCTTCATGATGACAGGCTTGGCATAATAAAATATTTCTTCGACAACTCTCTCAGTTGTACGGTAATACCTTAAATTCAGATGGTGCTAACGTACAGTGCACATGCCACAGGTGCAGCACCGGGAATATAATAAAATACCAAATTCTACTTGCCTTAATGGCGAAAGTCTAGGTAATTCATCAACAAATACCTCCTAAAGTTTCAGATAACATAAACATCTTTTCAATAAAATCATATTAGGTTCTTCTAGATTACAATATCTATGACTAATTCACAACCATTCGCGGTATAATTTCAAGTCATCCATCAAGAATCATTTAGATTACTTTTGATAATCAACATCTTATCATTCAGGGGAATTCTACTTGAGTTCCCATCAATTAAGACAATGTCGTCATGTCATAATCAATCAATTCATTCTACTCGTACTATCAACTTTTCAGTTTTATTGCTGTTGATAAGATGTGAACTTCTCAAAAGACTAATAATAACTCATAATCCTTCACAAATCAAGGATATATGGAGACACAACTACTATTAAAAGATTAAGATCAACGCATAATCTACGCGAGAGAATTTCAAATCAGATACAGATGAAAACATTTAATGAATATGAATATATCCCATGTTTTCATAATTTGAGTACGCATTCGAAAGCTCCTCGGATCGTTACCCAGGTCATTCAAATGAAATCAAATCATAAGAAATGATAAGAACGTCAATACATCCAGTCGGGTATCAACACTCGGTAATCAGATACTTTTCCTAAGAATCTCACTACGGGAGAATTGGACAAGAAAGAATTGTCAATTGTCAAATAAGACAATTTCCACAAATGAGTAAATTCGTCTCAGAAGAATAAATAGTACGGGCACATATGTAGGTGTCCCTATCAATATGTCCCTATTTTTCACTTCTTGCAGATCTCATAAAATTTAATCTTTCACAACCTTCAAAGAAAATGTAGCGTTTATTAATCAGTTTTATGGTGACTACTAATCAGCCTTGCATGGTCCATTCCAAATTGTATGTAGGCGCGCAACTATATACAATTTCAAGATTAACGATGCAATACTCAGTTCGTCAAAATTTTATCATCATGTTTATAATAAAAACATTTTCATGCTTAATTCTTAAATAAGAATCAAAAATAAATTTACAAAGATTTTCTTTGTTATGAAAACAATTAAGTCTTCCAAGGTGTTTTATAAACAACTTCATTTCGTTAACAATCTCTTATAAATCTTACTTTGAGTAATCCTTTTAGTGATGAAAATTCAATTTTTCTCAAGGAATACTGTTTTATCTTTATAAAAACAATGAGTGATCTGCAGAAGAGTGATGAAGAGTTGTTCACCAAGAACTAACTACAATATATCAGGAAATGAGCTTTAGCCAAATAATCATGAAGTTCATGATCTCGATGGCACTCAAAAAGAATAATCCACAACGTAACTCAATTCAAGATGAGTACTTGTTCAATGGTTTCATCACTAATGCGAACATTAGGATGAAGCAATAAGAGATAGATAACATCGATACATGTAGAATTTAGCAATCAAAGGTAGTCTTTTCATTAATCACAAACAAGTCAAATTGTACCGTAACACATTACGTGTCACTATGTCATACAATTTCCAAAACTCATCCTACCAACTGATATCTCAGTTTAGTTTAGAGATTTTTAAAAGATACCACAATGAATGCTAATCTACAAGAGTCATTAGGTGTCCTGCCTGTCCCGGAAGATCCATCGTCAGAAGAAGATTTCTTCAATTTATTATTATTATTTTTTTTTTGGACACTGGGCATCCTCGTTAGTGGACAATGGCCTATGAACAACCTTTAACACAAACTAACAATCATTTAAAACCTTATAATCTAATCACAGAACTTAACGACTTTATTAATAATCTCATATTCCATAAAAGTTAAAGTTTTACCTCATTCAAGTTTCAACCAACTTATACTCAATGCGATATTCTACCTCATTCTCCAATACTTTCATCCTTATTCTTCGGCCTTGTAAAGGCAATAAAAGCTCAATATGATCAACACTTAATTCCAATCCTATAGCTCTTACAACAACAATTATCAAATGAGTCCCTAGTATGAAATGACTCATACATTCAATTATACTTCTCGGAAAGGTATTAGTGGCATGAGGCTTTTGGGTAATGGTTCCAAATGACAGCCTCAAGTGCAACATTCACCCTTTCGATTCTCAAATTTAAGAGTTGGGTGACAACGAATCAGATGACATCCTTCCAGGTGGTAACGTTTTGTCAAACTCCACTCTATAAGAAAAGATCGTCATAACATCGATATCAGTTTTAATCTCGCCAATTCTTCTTCAATATCACAATCAACTAATATCTATATTTCTACGACTATCAACCATTTGTTGGGATCATAAATATCCACAACTTGGTTTAGATCTAGGATAGCTAGAATTCCTACGAGAATAGCTTCGATTAATTTATTAGGGGATTTAGGGTTCCTTGTGACAATCTACGTCGTATAAATACCTCGTATAAATATCAAAATAATCATCAAACAATCATGTAGTAAAATTACATCATATATATATAATCCAAGTTATATATATATATATATTAAAATAACACTTCTCAGTCTGGTCTTGTCGGTAACTCGGGAATTCTTTGGCTCCGTTATAGTCAAAAGATTTTTAGACATTTTTAGAAAAATGTTTATAGTTAAAAGATTTTGAAATGTTTTATTCAAAACCTTGGTTTTAAAAATCTTTCGTTCTCTATAACGAGAGCTCTGGTACCAAACTGTAACACCCCCAAATTTACACAACTCAATACGGCGGAAGACTAGTTGGTGTTACGGGATAGCACATTACTCACATCATAGACAACGCATAAAAATCACGTCGTTTATTAATAAAGCATTTCCATTCATAAATATCAAAATTACATCGGTCCCAAGTCATTATATTTAATACAGGTTTTACAAAGTATTTGAATGGAAAATATTGTTTAAGTGCGGGCCATGAATTCTTGTTGTCTTCCCGAGAATTACCTTCATGTACCTGAGATAAAACATGTTAAAGGAAAAGGTCAGCGATAACGCCGAGTGAATTCATAGAGTTTAATTAAATCCATCAATATAATATCAGTATAAAATTATTACTGAAGATCATTTTGTACAAATCATTTTAATAGGCCATAAAATAGCCAAAGTCATTTTATACAAATCTTCATCAAAATCATGATATAGGCATTTGCCTTAATAATCATTATACGAGCCAATGTCGTAAAAACATCATACAATACGTCTTATGACGTTGTATAAAAATAAAAACCGTTATATGAATATGGTTATAAAAACCAAAACACAAACATAATATCAATAGTATGACCCTGTATTGCTAGTCAGGCAATACGTCGTACTTCTGAGCGTCTAGTAGTATTTCGTTAGTTTTGGATTATTATAAGCCGCATGACATTGTTACCTTACTAAACCAACAACGGTAGCTAACCCGATACCAAATTTGCCCATCTAAAGTAGTGTGTCGTCACAAAGGTCACGCTATGGAAATCTTCTCATACATAAATTCGCTTACCAATCAATGTGGCACGACGGGGATCAACCGTCAAGGCGCGAACTGGGGTGATCGTCCCCAAATAGTACTATTAAATGCATAAGCGTCTACCAACTCCCGGTAGTTCACAATTCATGCTAATGGGACTTTTAGTGACATAACCTAACTTTAATAATCTATTTGATTTCATCTATCGGGTCCTTTAATCATTCATCGGGTCATACAATCAGGTCATACAATCATTCGGGTCCAAATCAATAAACCAACAATCGGGACAAATGGTGTCCTATTTAATAAAAACTAACATGTTATCTCCCTCGCGGGTTTATAAAACATTTATAAAAACATTTAAAAGAGTGCGAGGCTATGAACTCACGTTGATGTGGGAAGGCGGGTTATCGGCAATTCGGATGTACGGTACGTGCTTCGATCACGGAAACCTAGACAAATAATATCCGTCTTAGACTCTTGTCCAATGACTTTATAAAAATAACAAGTATGTATACATATGATGATTATATATATATGATGATCAAGTGGGTTTACATATTCTCGTTTGCTCATTTTAGTGTTATGTGTCGGTAACGTTTATACTAGTTTACTAGTTTTACCTATTTGCGTGTTTTAAGTCCAATAAACTTATTATAAGTTCTTTAACTTGTATTAATCCATGTTATACTTATATTGTCAGTATCTACACTTTACAAGTTGGGCCTAAATGGGTTAAGTCCAATAAGTTCTTTTTATAAGTGTTTAACTTATTTAGTCCAATTATTAGTCCAATATGCTTAGTTAGCTCGTTAATGTCCGTATGTCCTATAGTTCGGGTTTTATCGGTTTTTACTTGTTATACATGTTTATATATCAGTATATAAGTTTTATAAAGTTTTCATTAGACGGGTCCAACCATCTAAGTTTTATTTAACAAAAACGTTAATTTTACGGTATTAGCCAAAAAAGTCGTAAAAATCATGTTTATAGTTTTATAACTTATAAAACGTAACAAGTTACCATTTTTATAAAATCTCCACTTATTTATCATTGTACATATTTATATAAATAAAATTCATGAGTTAGTGGGTTTTAACTTTACATTCTATACAATATAATTTTGAGTGCTTATATAATAGTATTATACTTTAATTTCCAAAATCTGATTTTTATCTTTACTTTCACCAAAACTGCCATATCTTGAGTTCTATATGGAGATAGAAGCTCAAATTTTTACCACATAAACTAAATGATATGTGCTCCATTTAACTCTTCTATAGCTACTGTTGAATCATCTTCTAAGTATTTTCTAAAAATCGTCCAAAACAGTGAACTCAGATTTGTATCTTAAACTTGTTTTGATCATATCTCACTCATTACAATGATTCCATTGCATGGCCAACTCTCACATGTGTACAAGACATATAGCTTACTGTAAATGGATTCTACTTCATCACTTTATCAGTTCATAACATGTTTCTTTACTGTTTTATACAGCCATATAAATTAAGCAAGATTTTAGCCTTGTTCTTTATAGTTTTTCACCTTTTTAATCATATTTATCAACACCAAATCCCCACATAACATTTTTATCATCATATAATCATCATATACATATACAATAGGAAATAAAATACATGTTTACATAATCAAAATATCAAGAAGATGAGGAGGACAATCTTTATACCACCAAGTTGATGTAGGTTGTGATTTGGACATGTTTTTGATGGAGAAACTTGTGAATAACCATGACCATCTTCAAGACCACCATTCTTCATAAACACCTTGTGGAAAATCAGCCCTACTACTCCATGAAAACTCCTCCTTGGATGTTATAAGGACCACCAATCAATAGGGTTTCAAAAGGGCTTCAACATATGTGTATATAACATAAGATTTCATGGTTGATTTTGATCAAGATTGGTGTTTAAGGGGTGATATGGGACGGCACACTAGAGAGGAGAAGAGAGTGTTTGTGTGGTTTGCATGAGTGGGAAATGAGCTAGTAGTTTGTGTTGGATGGTTTTTGGTGTAGGTTAGCTTACAAAGTAAGCATAAGACATGTGTAAGCAACCAAAGTAAAAACTTGACACCAAGTTGCTTTGGTGGAGTGTGGGGGCCGGTTTTGATGGGGGTGGGGCAAGTGTCCCACTTGTCTCATCCCCATTTATTTACGGGTACTCCTCGATTCTAGTTTCCTCGATTTGCGTGCCCTCGGGTCGTTTTACGAAAAACGTTTTTATAAATTATGAATCAACGGCACAAAACGAATCTAATAAAAATTGTTTCATCAAAAACGGAGTTCGAAAACGTAAATACGTAATCCTAAGGTTTCCGGTTTAGTCGTAAAGGACGTTAAAATAAAATCGTAAGTCCTAATCTCTTCTCGTAAATTTGTGAGTTTATGAACTAACTCAAATTTTAAACTCCAAAATAATATTCATGGACAAATTTATTTTCTGAAATGTCGGACTGCCACCAAAGACGGTGTATGTAAATGTAAGCACGTAACGTAGAATCCTCCGGTTTAAAAGTAGTCGATGATACTTCGAGACGTAAATCCAAATTTCTTCCCAAAAATAAGTGAGTTCATATTGTAACATTAAAATAATGTTTTCAAATAAATATTAAGAATAAAATATCGACCATAAATTGACGGATTGTCACAGCATTTACCCCTAAACAGGATCTTTGTCCTCAAAGATTATCTTACCTTACTACTCGCTTCTTATAGAGTTAAAGCCATGTGGATATTTCCTCCACATTCGGTCTTTTCTCACAAGTGCAATTCATTACAATACGCGAGTTTCATCAAACATAACTACGGGAATAAGATCAGGCTTAATGTTGACTTACTTTCTCTATCCATGATGTTCACGGGTTTCTGATGAATGCAACTTTTCGCCGATCTAAACATTACTAAGGAACAATCAGATATTCACTTGATAGATATTCCATCAAGTTCGATCTACGAAACATAATTCACGCAGCTTTTGAAGTCCTAGGGTAGATCCATCTTATATTCCTTTCAATCCCAACTTTTACATCATCTCAATGGTCCCATACAACGGGGACTTATATCCCATGATTTGTCAGATCATGAATTCATTTTTCCAAGGTTAAAAATTGTGGCATAACTTCGCTACCCATTTGGCACTTCAAGATCTACATTTCCCATTCACATAACCTCCTGCCCACTATTGGCAGTTAATAATCAAATCCTAATTTCAACAATCATTTCAGATCTCGCGGGTCGGGTATTTTGCAAGGATAGGTTCGCCATCATAGGAAACCTTAAACCTAAGAGACATGTCCAACTCACAATGGGTGTATGTCGGGTGTCTTCGTCTCAACTCCTGCTTACAGATGCTCTAATATTTAGATCCTAACAAGATTAGATCTCGATCCTAATATGATAATTATCAATGATAATCTCTCCAAAGGAAAATGATTATACGGTCTATTACCAAAGGTCAATCATTCAATCATAAAACAGCACTTATATTACTTTGTATCGTTACTTTACATCGTCCCTTCGATTTGGGATGGTAAACAGTACTCTCATCAAGATTTGTTCTCAATGATTTCTGAGCAAATCTCTAGAAATTCGATGCGAAGCGAGGATCTTGATAAAGATGTTCGATACAGGCACACCATGTTTACATAACTCTTTTGCATTTATCATTAACAGGAATGATATTAGCAGATTTGGTCAGTCTGTCGACGATGACCCAAATCGAATCAAATTCAGATGATGACCTTTGCAATATCTAGACGTATGAGGCGATGTCTGCCTTCATAATTGCCATTAGTACAACTTCTTCAGACAAAGATACTTTTAGTCAGAAATGACATAAATAGAATACTTATACTTACAAATTCCAGCATAACTATATCTCACAATCTCCATATTTAGGCAACCACAAGTGGCTTTTTAAAACATTTAACGCTATTGGCTTCTCAATTTTAATGGTTCACATTAGCCGCGAACCCCTTTTATTATCTATATTATCTTTTTTTTTTACAATCATCGGCTATTTTTAAATTGTTCGGCAATTTATTTTGCACCTTCATTATTAAGGAACATGTCCTAATTGGTTCTTTATCTTTTATACATAATGTGTCAATAATTACGTTCACTTTCCTGATGAAATAAATATCATAACCGTATTTATTCAAAATTCTTCTTTTATATTTTCTAAGTTTTAGTTTCGTCTCAACTATCATTTTTATCAGTTTTGCTTAATCTGACGTTTTAAAGCGTCGATAATTATTACAACTAATTAAATAACTATTTAATTTTTATGAAACGTAAACACAAAAAGTTTTTAAATTTTCTCAGTTTGTCCAATTTTATAAAGGTGTTCAAAATAAAATTTGAATTTAATTAACACGAATTTTGTTGATTTATCGAAAATGATTATTAAGATTCGTAAATGTTCGAAAAATCTTTGGTTATACTTTTGTCAAAATTTTCTTATTTGAAAAGCAAAAATTGTCGTTTCAAATTTTAGGTCATGGTTTAAATGGGTTTCCTCAATCCTTCTTAGGTTGTCTTAAGGTATGCAAAAACATTTACCCCTAAACAGAAGTTTAGTTAAATGTTTTGGGTATAAGGGAATAATCCCTCAAAAGTTCTTTGATAAAATATCTGTCAAAACATATTTCCATTTTTCTTTTTCTTTTTTAGTAAAACTCAAAGCCTTAAATGACTTCTAATTTTTGAAGAGTCAATTTATATTCCATTATCTATTAATCACACAGTTAAATCATGTAAAGGTTTAAGTCTTTAATCTCATGTTAATTATTCAAGGTACATGTTTTTATTGTTCGGCCAATTCAGGGCAATCTATAAATAATTATTAACTCATTCTTATTCTTATAAATAAACAAATGGTCCTTAATGATCACAAGCATGAATTTATCAAATCACAGCCTACACACGTGCTTCACCAAATTTATGAATGCTACATGTGTATTAGTCAATCCAAACGACATCACGTGAAACTCATAATATTCATTATAAGTTCTGGATGTAGTGATCGGAATAGATAATCTTTTTCGCAGATGCGAAGTTGATGATAACCATGCTGAGGATCAAAACCTTGTAAATGATCGAACAAATCTTCCATTTCGAGTTATGGATATCGTTTTCGATTGTCAATTTACGCAGTTTATAGTAATCTATAAATATAAGGAATGATAACACCATAGCTCTTCATGATGACAGGCTTGGCATAATAAAATCTTTCTTCGACAACTCTCTCAGTTGTACGGTAATTCCTTAAATTCAGATGGTGCTGACGTACAGTGCACATGCCACAGGTGCAGCACCGGGAATATAATCAAATACCAAATTCTACTTGCCTTAATGGCGAAAGTCTAGGTAATTCATCAACAAATACCTCCTAAAGTTTCAGATAACATAAACATCTTTTCAATAAATTCATATTAGGTTCTTCTAGATCACAATATCTATAACTAATTCACAACCATTCGCGGTATAAGTCAAGTCATCCATCAAGAATCATTTAGATTACTTTTGATAATCAACATCTTATCATTTAGGGGAATTCTACTTGAGTTCCCATCAATTAAGACAATGTCGTCATGTCATAATCAATCAATTCATTCTACTCGTACTATCAACTTTTCAGTTTTATTGCCGTTGATAAGATGTGAACTTCTCAAAAGACTAATAATAACTCATAATCCTTCACAAATCAAGGATATATAGAGACACAACTACTATTAAAAGATTAAGGTCAACGCATAATCTACGCGAGAGAATTTCAAATCAGATACAGATGAAAACATTTAATGAATATGAATATATCCCATGTTTTCATAATTTGAGTACGCATTCGAAAGCTCCTCGGATCGTTACCCATCGTCCATTTGTTTAATTTGGAGTCCTAAAAAGAAGTTAAGTTCTCCCATCATACTCATTTCAAACTCATTATGCATGATTTTGGCAAAGTCATCACAAAATTCTTGACAAGTTGAGCCAAATATAATGTCATCAACATATATTTGTACGATTATGAGGTGAGGACCTTTCTTCTTTGTATAGAGTGTATTGTCAACCATTCCCATGGTATACTCATGTTTAACAAGAAACGCTTTAAGTCTATCATACCAAGCTTTGGGTGCTTGTTTGAGTCCATAAAGTGCTTTCTTAAGCTTGTAAACATGGTCCGGTTTCTCAAAATCAATGAAGCCGGGAGGTTGAGCCACATATACCTCCTCATTGATCAAACCGTTAAGAAATGCACTCTTTACATCCATTTGTTGAAGCTTAATATCTAAGGCACAAGCGTAGGCTAAAAGGATTATAATAGATTCTAATCTAGCTACCGGTGCATATGTCTCGTCATAATCAATCCCTTCTTGTTGATTATAGCCTTGAGCTACAAGTCTAGCCTTGTTACGAGACACAACACCATTCTCATCTAGCTTATTCCTAAATACCCATTTGGTTCCTATAATGGTAGAACTTCTAGGTGGAGGAACAAGTTCCCAAACATCATTGGCAACGAATTGATTCAATTCTTCTTGCATCGCAATGACCCAACTCTCATCCGTCAAAGCTTCTTTAACATTCTTTGGTTCAATCAAGGAGACAAAACAAAAGAAGTTGCTTTGGTTTTGGACTTGAGATCTTAGGGTCCTTTGATTTAAGTCACCAATGACATTATTGAGAGTGTGATCCCTAGAATCCTTAATGTTTACTTCCTTTTCAACACTAAGGTCTTCAACTCCTATTTTTCTAATCTCTTTGGCTTTAACTACTTCTAATTCATCCAAGTCATCATCAACCAATGGTGGTGTCTTGGGTGAAGGAGGGGTTTCATCAAAGGTTACGTTGAGTGATTCTTCAATAACCCCCGAGGTTCTATTTAGGACTATGTAGGCTTTACTAGTTTGGGAATAACCTAAAAGAATACCTTCGTATGACTTTGGGTCAAACTTGGTAAGGTAGTCTTTGGTGTTGAGGATAAAGCACTTGCTTCCAAACACCCTAAAGTATTCTAATGAGGGTTTCTTACCTTTAAGAATATCATAGGGGGTCTTTCCTTGGAAAGGTCGAATAAGAATTCGGTTGAGAATATAAGTCGATGTGTCCACGGCATTGCACCAAAACTTTTGAGGCAAGGATTGCTCATTTAACATCGTCCTACTCATCTCTTGGAGAGTCCTATTCTTCCTTTCAACTACCCCATTTGATTGTGGAGTGCGAGGAGCCGAGAAGTTATGGGTAATACCATGAGCTTCACAAAAGGCACCAAATTGCACTTCATTATCAAATTCCCTACCATGATCCGTCCTAATAGAAACAATTGAACATCCTAGTTGATTTTGAATTCTTCGACTAAAGATTTCGAAGTGATTGAAAGCTTCATTCTTAGATGCCAAAAATCTAGTCCAAGTGAATCTAGAATAGTCATCAACTATAACTAGGGTATAAAGGTTACCTCCATAACTCCGTATGGCGGAAGGTCCAAAGAGATCCATATGTAGGAGCTCTAAGCACCGAGAGGTCGAAACCAAATTCTTGGCTTTGTGACTTGAGTGAACTTGCTTTCCAACTTTGCAAGCATCACAAAAGTGACTATCAAACTTAATCTTGGGGAGGTGTCTTACCAACTCCTTAGAGACTAAAGATTGAATTAAACGCATATTAGCGTGACCTAATATCCTATGCCAAAGAGTATAACTATCATCTATAGTTGCAAGACATATGTTGTCTTTTGACTTTTTATTAACCTTCATGACATAAAGCCCATGCTTTCTAACACCTTTTCTAATGACTTTTCCATCTTTTATGATTTCACTGTCATGTTCCGAAAAGATGACCTTACACTTATTATCACAAATTTGACCTATACTTAAAAGGTTAAAACCTAAGTTATCTACGTGTTCAACATTTTCAATGGTCATGGAGTCAAGAGAAACCGTACATTTGCCAATGATATTACCACGTAGACTACTAGCGAATGTGACGTTACCTCCATCATATGCTTTGTAGTGCGAGAACAAATTTCGATTACCCGTCATGTGTTTAGAACATCCACTATCCTTAATCCACTCATCGGGCTCCAAATCAATTCCCAAGCATATCTAGGTAACAACACACAAGATCAAACATTTGGTCCCCAATATCTCATAGGTCCAAAATTGTTAGTTCCAAACATCCCTTGCATTTGGTTGGGATGCATGAATGAGGAGGGGATTCCCCATGGAGAACAAAATGGAGGAGGGTAGTAATTCATGTAACCATTATGTTGTTCATTACTTCTCCTAGGTGTGTTTGATCTAGGTTTAGAGTTATTATTATTCCTTCTAGGTGTTGGAATTTTACTTCTAGGTCGTGAGTTGTTTTGATTATCTCTTATAGGCGTTGTCGTTCTACTTCTAGGCTTAGACTCATTCCGTACTCTAGGTGGAGTAGAGGATAGTCTAGATAAACTTTTATTTCCCATGAGAGGTTTACTTAACGGCTTATAGAACTTACCAATAGCATTGTCGTCAAGTATAGGTAACTGTACCTTATTAACAGTAAGATGATTTAGTTTTTCATTTAACTTAGATTTTTCAGAAAGTTCATAATTTTCACAAAATTCAACTTCTGGCCGTGGTTCCATAGTAATAAGGAACCGCGCCATACAATGTGGAACCGCGTCCAGAGGGTGTTTTCTGTGAAAACCTGACTTGTTTTGGTTCACTAGTTGAGGCTTCATTTGAGTTAAAACCTAGACCAAGTCTTTCCTTAGAATGAACTTGTTTGTTTAACATATCATCAAGAGCACTAGTACCTTTCATGAACTTTTCCAATTTAATGGAGGTGCTCTTGAGATCATCATTCTCTAATCTAAGTTTCTCACAACTTAAGCAACCTAAATCAACTTCTTTGTTTTTCTCAAGTTTAGCCAATTTCTCCCTAAGTTCATTGATCTCATTTTCAAGCTTAGTTTTGGTTGATTTTAAGGTTTTATTCTTTTCTATGAATTTAAGACTAAGTTTGTGTAAGCTATCATATTTGCCTTCAAATTCAATATCATCTAAAGTGGAACTATCATTGCTATAATATTTGGTTTCGGAATATACCTCTTTAGAAGTGTGAGCCTAAGACATTTCTCCTCTTTGGGGTTGTCATCATCATCATCACCGCTATCGCTCCAAGCGCCACTAACGAATGCCGAGTGATTCTTATCACGAGCGGGCTTTGGACAATCACCAATGAAGTGATTTGGATCACCACATCTAAAGCAATTCCTATCACCTTTTTCGTTCTTGACAAACCAATTCTTTGATAATGGTTTCGTGTCATAGTTTGGTTGCCTAACGTGTTGACCTCGTCTCTTGAAGAACTTCTTGAAATCTCTCACCGCCAATGCATACTCCTCGTCATCGCTTTCCGAGGAACTATCATGGTCACTTTGTGCCTTCTTGGCTTTAAGTGCAAGAGATTTCCTTTCACTCTTGGTTTTCACTAATTCCGAGTCCTTCAAAATTATCATCTCATGAACCTTCAAGTTTCCTATGAGTTCATCGAGTGATAAAGTTGAGAGATCTTTCGACTCTTCAATCGCCGTGACTTTTGCTCTCCACTTTGGATGTAAGGCCCTTAGAAACTTCCTAACATTGTTCTTGCTAGAAAAACCTTCATAAAGTGCTTTTAGAGTAGTAATAATGGTGTTAAACCTAGCAAATGCACTATCAATAGTTTCATCTTCTAAGATGAAAAATTGTTCATATTGTTGGACAAGAAGATCGATTTTACTTTCTTTGACTTGGCTATTACCTTGGTGGGTTACTAAAAGAGTGTTCCAAATATCTTTAGCGGTTTCACACATAAAAATTCTTTCATACTCCTTCTTAGGCAAAGCATTATAAATTACCATTTTAGCCTCATTATTTTTTGAAAGTTTCTTTTTAGTATCATCATTAGCTTTGTCAAAAGTAACCAATTCTTTTGTTTTAGAAACTTCATTAAATTGAAAGGGTAAAAAATCACCATTGGTAATAACATGCCAAAGATCTAAATCTTTAGATTTCACATAAGTTTCAAATCTATTTTTCCAATAAATAAAACTATCGGTTTCAAAAAGTGGTGGTCTTTGCATAGATTGCCCTTCTAGGTACTTGTTGGAATCCATAGATCGATTCAAGTTTTAAAATACAATATACTTTAAAAATTCTTGAGCAACCCGCTCTGATACCAATTGTAGAAACTAGAAGGGGGGGGTTGAATAGTTTCTTATATTTACTTGTTAAAATATGGTTTCCAAAAATCCTTTTTCAAAAACTTAGGCTTGAGGAAATATGTGAAATCTTCTTATGCACAATATGAACAATGATAGTGTAACTAAACTAATACTAACAAAAATATATCCACAAAGAATAAAGAATGATAGTGTAGCTAATCTAATACTAACACATGTATATGCAAAAAGAATAAAGAATGTAAAGAGTTAAGGGTAAAGAAAGATCAAACCGAACACCAAGGATTTATAGTGGTTCGGCAACGAAGCTCACTCCTCGTTCCTACTCCACTCCTCGAGTACTCCTTACTCGAGAGTTCACTACACAACAAGCTCCTTATGGTGGAGAAAACCGTACACGTCGCTTAACCAATTTCCGACTCTAAGCTAAAAGTCGAGCCCTAATCGTAGCTAGGACCAATCTACACAACTATACTTAGTACATACACAACTTCCAAATAGATACAACTACTTGGATCTTCACAACTATGACACAACTACAAGTATGTAAAATTTGATCTTCAATGGATCTTTGGTGGTGGACTCAACACTTCACTAGGATAGTGTTCTTCTCTTTGCACTTGGAGAGGAAGGGATGGAAGAACAAGATTCACTTCTTAAACAAGTAATAATCAAACAAATGATCAAAGATTTGAGTTATTAAAGAAGGGGTTTGAATCTGGAAATAAATGTGCAAAAGAGGTGAGGTGAAAAGCTGAGAATGGTCCACTATTTAAAGGACAAAGGAGCCAACGGCTACATCTGCCCGCGGTACCTTTTCTAAGCCCGCGGTACCTTATCGATAAGGTACCGCCTAGGCGCTAAGGTACCGCCGGACTAGACTCCGCTCCTTTTTGTCCTTTAGTGGTGGAGGTCTTATCTGGGTTTAAAAAATATCCTGAAAGGATATTCTTAACAGAATAAGAATATGCCATTTTCAATTTTCAAATAATTAATTTAATAAAACATTTTCTTAAAAATTAAGTTTAATAAAAACTTGTGACATTTAATAAAAAGTAAGTTTTAAGAAAAGATTAAATCACTTGATCACTTGATTAAGGTTAGTACTTATTTATCCATACCTTAAGTAAAAATGGGTAAAATGAAAAATACTTGAACTCAAGAATTCGTTTTTCGTTGATTTCGTAAATGCTTGTTTTTACATATTGTCGTAACAAAACTAAGCAAGACCGAAAAATGCAAGTAACATTTTTAGTCATTATTGCATTAACAGTCTCCCACACCGTACGCAAGACGAATCCATAAAGAATAATAGATAAGTAAGAAGAATATCTTTGGCGCAAAACTTGTGAAAAAAAAATGCTTTTATGATTTTTCAAATGTTTTTGGATTTTTGAAATTTTTTTTTGACAAGAAAAATAACGTTCATGAGTGAACGGATCCCAAAATCCAACGCGTCTCTCACTAAAAACCGTTAATCTTCACGAAAAGAGTCGGCAGCGGCGCTATTTGAAATTCGAATTTTGTTAGGTTAAAAGTTCGTTGTTCTCGACGTCTAATCGAATTGATCTCCGGTTGAAAGTGTGACTCAGCTGTTCTTGGTGAAAAGAAAGAATAGGTCGTTGAGTATCTAAAAAAATACAAACTTGAAAGTAAATGACAAAGTAATAAAAGCGATAAATTAATTAAAACTTAAATAAAAGACTTTAAAAGAAATTAAGATAAAAGCTTGAAAAGATTAAACTAAAAATAAGACTTTAAAAGAAATTAAGTAAATGACGAAAATATAAAAACTTTAAAAGTAAATGACGAGAAATTAAAGCTTAACAAAACGTAAATTTAAAAACTTTAAAATTAAATAACTCTGAAAATAAACTAAGACAAACAAGTAAAAATAAAGCTAAGTAAAAATTGGGGGAAAAATAAATTTAAAAATTAAATTTGAATAAAAACTAATTAATTTCGCAATTCTAGAAAAATATGAAATAATTTTGCAATTAAAACCCAAGATTTCGCAATTATGTCAAAATTGACATAATTCCGCAATTAGCAAAAGACACAATTTCGCAATTGCTAGAAAATGAAAGATTTTGCAATGTTGCGAAATCGAAGATTTCGCAATGCTTGAAAAAGACACAAATTCGCAATAGTGAAAACCAAGATTTCGCAATCACTGAAAAGCCAAGATTTCGCAATGCAAAAAATATTCAATGTCGCAATAATTGCACAATGTCGCAATAAAGCACAATGTCGCAATAATTGCACAATGTCGCAATAATTGCACAATGTCGCAATAATGCACAATGTCGCAATAATGCACAATGTCGCAATAAATGCACAATGTCGCAATAATTGCACAATGTCGCAATAGTGCACAATTTCGCAATAGTGCACAATGTCACAATAGTGCACAATGTCGCAATAATTGCATAATCGAATCAGATTTCCTAAAAAATAGGAAATCAAAAAAGGACGAAAATAAGCACTTAAAACTCAAATTTTAAAGGACAATAAGCCAAGAAAAAACCCAATAAGCTAACCAAGACTAATAGATGAATGATAAAACTTATAAAAACTTTAAAAACAAACAAAGCAATGTAAAAAGACGCAAACTTTATGTAAAAAGTAGACGAAAAAGATTAAGATTAAGAACACGAAACAAACAAGAACAAAGATTATGAAAAAGATTTAGATTAATCAATCAAGAAAGGAAGAATGAGATGATTAAAAAGCTGGAATTTAAAAGATTAAAGATTAAAGATTCAAAACAAGATTAAAGATTAAAGCTTTAGAACATGAAATAAAACTAGAGAGAGAAAGTAAAAACTACACTACTCCTAATCTAAACTAACTACTCCTAAATGACTAACCCCCTCCTAATGTGTCATTAGGAGGGTATATATAGGAAGTGAGGAGTGCATGTGTTGCTTCCTTCTTTCTTTCTCTTTCTCGTTCTCGTCTTTTAATTCTTTGTCTTTCTTGACGTCGTCTTGGGATTTGTCGATATAAATTGAACTTGTCTTGTAATTTCTTCAATACTTAGACTTGAGTTCTTTGACTTCATTAAACTTCCGTCTTTAGACTTTTTCTTCGACAAATCTTCAGAATAGGCCTTGGACTTCCGTCCTTTTTGCACTTTTGATCTTTTGACTTCGTCTTTTCTCGTTTTTTTCGATAAAAGCCCGTGAAAGCTCGTGTTTCCGTCCTTTTTTCATCTTTTGGTCCTAAAACACAATAAAAACACAAACCACGCATAATTTCGACATTTACGACATAAAATACACGTTTTGGCTTGGTTATTATTATAATTAAGTGGTAAAAGGATGGGTGTTTTCACACCTATCAAATCCCCTACACTTGACCATTGTAATGCCCTCATGCAATGCATTAATTACAAAGCAAGTGTTACATTTTCCATCATAATCAATCCATATTAGCCTTTATTAAAGAGACAAAATATTTAAAGGAAGAAAACAAGTAAAAAGATCAAAAACTTACCTTAGGGTTTTGGAATGTCATGAATGATTATCACCCTCAAGTTTCACGTTCCCCATACCAAGCTTAAAAACGAGATCATTGTTATTATAAGTAAGCAAACTAACACAAATTCATGTGGCCCAATTATTCACTTAGACTCCCTTATTCCTAGGTGTATCTCTTATATTTTATTGTTGTCATGAATGATCACGAGGATGCGTTGTTGACTTATTTCGATAGTTACTTAGGCTGAAAATAAAGTAGGACGATTTAATCAATAGTTAGCTAAAGGAAAAAATCTTTTAAAACTGCTTCTCGGGACCTCATAAAGTTCATATCTTGGCATAACTCGCTTCACGATTTAAGACCTTTCTCGGACCGATATTTGGCAGTGACTTTGTAACACTCTCATTTTTCGTATCGGTACAGCGGAAGGGTCTTTCAGAGTGTTACGGGATAGCACAATAACTCCAATCATAGACAACACATAAAAATGGTTTTACAAGGTTTAACAAACATTCATTCGATAAAAAGGTTTAAAAGCGTACAACAGGTCCCAAATTATACAGGTCATTAAGTTTACAAAACACAGATCGAATGAACATTTTTAATATTAAGTGTGGGCCATCAGAGTCGATCTCCATCCGGATTACCTTCAAGCACCTGAGATAAAAACATGCAAAAATCATATCAGCGAATGCCGAGTGAATTCATAGAGTTTAATAAAAACCGTTATATAAAACAATCATTTACATTTATTTAAAATCAGAACACAAGTATAATATCGGAAGTAAGTCCTCATATTGCTAGTCAGGAAATATATATCAAGCATACATCTTAACCGTCCATGAGACCGTAGTCTCTATATTACCATGATAGGTAATATATTCATCGTTAATAGCGTCGTATCATATCGTTTATTATTTATGTTTTATAGCATACGTTGTATAGGATACATGGTATCTGAATTAGGATTATTATTAGCCGCATGACATTGTTACCTTACTATGAAAACAGCGGGCCGCGAACCCGACAAACAATTTGCCCATCTAAGTTAGCGTGTCGTCACAAAAATCACGCTATGGAATCTTCTCATACATAAATTCGCTTACCAATCAATGTGGTACGACGGGGATCAACCGTCAAGGCGCGAACTGGGGTGATCGTCCCCAAATAGTACTATCAAATGCATAAGCGTCTACCGAATCCCGGTAGTTCACAATTCATGCTAATGGGACTTTAAGTGACATAACCTAACTACTAATAATCCTTTTAGTCTCGAATATAGGGTCATAGCATCATTCGGGTCCATATCATTAAGCATACAATCGGGACTACTTGTGTTCTATTTTTATAAAAATCTAGCATGTTATCTCCCTCACGGGTTTACAAATCATTTTATAAAACATTTAAAAGAGTGCGAGGCTATGAACTCACGTTGTTAATGAAAGGCGGATTATCGGCTACGGGCGTGCTTCGGTCACGGAAACCTATATAAATAATAATCGGTCTTAGACTCGGTCCAATGACTTTTATCAAAATAACAATATACATATGAAGATTTTGTACATATGATGATGATCAAGTGGGTTTATACATCCTTGTTTACTCATTTTAGTGTTTACGTCTTGGTAACGTCTTACTAGTTCACTAGTTTTACCGATTTACCTATTTTAAGTCCATTAAGCATTTATAAGTTCTTTAACTTGTTTTAATCCCTTTTATACCTATATTATCAGTATATATACTTTTCATGTTGGGCCCAAATGGGTTAAGCCCAATAAGTTCTTTTTACAAGTTCTTATCTTATTAAGTCCAATTATTAGTCCAATATGGTTAGTTAGCTCGTAAATGTTCGTATTTCTTATAGTTCGGGTTTTATCGGTTTTTACTTGTATTAGTTACCTATACATCAGTATATAACTTTTATAAACTTTACATTAGACGGGTTTGGTCGTTTAAGTTTTATTTTGCGAAAAACGTTAATTTTACGGCGATAGCCGAAAAAGTCGTAAAAATCAAGTTTATAGTTTTTACTACTTATAAATATTATTTCACCACCATTTATATAATTTACCTATTTAATTAACCTTTTATACATTTATATAAATAAGTTTTATAAGTTAGTGGGTTTATATTTTTACATTTTATACATTATAATGTGAGTGCTTATATAATAATAATAAACATTATTTCCAAAAATCTGATTTTTAACTTCATGTTCACCATTTTTACCATATCTAGAGTTCTATAATGACTTAGAAGCTCATTTTTGGATGACAAGTTCTTCATAATATGTGCTACATTTAACTTAGTTATAGCTACTGCCTATTTGAGTTTAAGTTGCCTTAACAGTCCCTACAAAACTGCTTATTCAGATTACACCACCTAACTTGTTTTGATCATATCTCACTCATTATTTTGATTCCATTGCATGGCCAACTCTCACATGTGTATAACATAATCTACTTACTGTAAATGGATCAAACCATGCAATTTTATCAGTTCATCTTTTAGTTATCTACTGTTTCTATACAGCCAACTAAATAGTCAAGATTTTAGCTTCATTTCTTATGGTTATCATCATTTTTAAGCATATTTATCAACACTTGATCCCCACACAACATTTTTATCATCATATATACATCATATACATATACAAAATGAAAGAAAATACATTTGTTCTTTACAAAATAACAAGAGAAAAATGGAGAGGATCATCTTCTTTACCAATCCAAGTGGATTTCTTGTTTTAGGAAGACAAGAACTTGATGAACACAACATGTATCTCCAAGACCATCAAATATCAATAACATAGGTTGGAAAATCAGCCCTAGGACACAAGAAAATCACCTCCAAAGTTGTTAATATGGCCACCAAATGATCAAGGCTTCAAGAGAACACCTTAATAGAACTAGTAAACATGTGGTTTATGGCTAGAAAAGATCAAATGGGGTGTTTGTTGGTTTATTTAGGACGGCAAAAGGGAGGAGTTGAGAGAGTTTTTGATGTTGAATGCATGTGAGAAAGATGGAAATGAAAAACAAGTTGCTAGTTTGGTGGTTAAGTGGTTTAGTTAGCTTGAAATGTAAGCATGGCTTACACTTGGAAGGTGTAAGCTAAACTTGATGCCACCTTGTGTTGTGGTGTCAAGTTAGCCGTCCCATACAAGCTAGTGGGGTGGGACAATGTGTTTTGTCCCATCTCACTAGTTTACGGGTATTTCTCGATTCTAGTTTTCTCGATTTGCGTGCCCTCGGGTCGTTTTACGAAAAACGTTCTTATAAATTATGAATCACCGTCACAAAACAAATCCAATAAAAATTATCTCATCAAAAACGGAGTTCAAAAACGTAAATACGTAATCCTAAGGTTTCCGGTTTAGTCGTAAAAGACGCCAAATTATGCACGTAAGCCCAAATTTAAATCCGTAAATTGTGAGTTCGTCAACCAACACAAAAATAAGTTTCAAAATATTATACGAGAAAATATTTCACTACCTGAAAATGTTAGATTTGTCACAGCTTTTCCTCCTAAAAGGAATCAACGTCCTCGTGATCCATTTCATTTGGATGTCCGTTTCTTATTGAAATCGAAGAGGTGCGGATATTTCTTCCACATTTCATCCTCTCGTTCCCAAGTATACTCCGATCCATGCTTTGAATTCCATCGGATCTTGACAATAGGTATCCGACTTTGTTTCAGTTGCTTTACCTCACGGTCCATAACTTCTACGGGCTCTTCGATAAAATGCAACTTCCCATCTATTCGAACCTTACCTAACGGAATTTTCTCATCACTCACTGCTAGACATTTCTTCAGATTAGATACATGGAATGTGTTGTGAACACCATGAAGTTCTGGGGGTAACTCTAGTTTGTAAGCTACCGGACCTACTCTAGATAAAATCTTAAAGGGTCCAATATAACGGGGATTCAATTTCCCTCGTTTTCCAAATCTTAAAACGCCTTTCCATGGCGATACTTTCAACATTACTCGGTCACCCACTTCAAACTCCATTGGCTTCCGCCGCACATCCGCGTAACTTTTCTGTCTACTACGGGCAGTCAACAACCTCTTCTTAATCTGAACTATTATCTCCGTAGTCTCCCGGATCAATTCCGGTCCCGTGAGCTGGGTATCCCCAACTTCACTCCAACATACAGGAGATCTACACTTCCTACCATACAAAGCTTCAAATGGTGCAGCCTTAATACTAGAATGGTAACTATTGTTATACGAAAATTCTGCTAACGACAAATGTTTATCCCAATTCTTACCAAAGTCTAACACACAAGCTCTCAACATATCTTCCAGTGTTTGTATCGTCCTTTCACTCTGTCCATCAGTCTGGGGGTGATAAGCAGTGCTCATATCGAGATTCGCTCCCAAAGATCTTTGGAGAGATTTCCAAAAATTCGATGCGAATCTAGGATCTCGATCTGAAATGATCGATACAGGCACTCCATGCTTGCATACAACATTATCAAGGTATATTCGAGTCAGCTTCTCCAGTGAGAACTGCTCCTTAACCGGAATGAAGTGTGCTGATTTGGTCAGTCTATCGACAATAACCCAAATCGAATTGTTTCCAGATGATGTTCTAGGAAGCTTGGTGATAAAGTCCATCGTAATTCGCTCCCACTTCCATTCAGGAATCTTTAGTTGTTGAAGTAGTCCTGATGGCTTTTGATGTTCCGCTTTGACTCTAGCACAAGTCAAGCATTGAAGAACATACATAGCTATGTCAGCTTTCATATTCGGCCACCAGTACAACTTCTTCAAATCATGGTACATCTTATCAGATCCCGGATGAATGGAATACTTAGATTTATGGGATTCTAACATAAACAAACTCTTAAGACTCCAAACTTAGGTATCCACATACGACCTCTTAAGCATTTCACTCCATCAGCTCTAACCTCTAAAGGATCTCCTTCTCCTCGGAACCCTTCATTAACAAAATTTTCCTTCTTACAAGCTTCTATTTGCGCATTTCTAATTTGCTCAGGCAAATTATTGTGCACGGTCAAGACTAGAGAACGCACCCTGATAGGCTCTCTATCTTTCCTACTTAACGCATCAGCAACAACATTGGCTTTTCCTGGGTGATATTTTATATCACAATCATAATCACTTAACAACTCTATCCATCTTCGTTGCCTCATGTTCAATTCCTTCTGGTCGAGAATATACTGTAGGCTTTTGTGATCGGTGAATACCGTACACTTGGTGCCATACAGATAATGTCTCCACAACCTAAGAGCAAAGACTACAACTCCTAACTCAAGATCATGAGTAGTATAATTCTCCTCATTCTTCCTCAATTGCCTAGAAGCATAAGCTATCACTTTCTCTCTCTGCATCAAAACAGCTCCATAACCTCTAAGAGATGCATTACAATACACTACAAAATGTTCACTCCCGTCGGGTAATGATAAGATTGGAGCACTACATAATTTTTGCTTCAATGTCTGAAATGCTCCATCTTCATCACTTCCCCAAACGAAAGGTTTATTCTTCTGAGTAAGCTTAGTCAAGGGTTTAGCTATCAAAGAAAATTCTTTAATGAATCGCCTATAATAGCCAGCCAATCCTAAGAACTGTCGCACTTCCGTTGGCGTTGTTGGTGCAGGCCAATTCTTAATAGCTTCAACCTTTGCAGGATCAACATGAATTCCATCTCTGTTAATCACATGACCAAGAAGTTGCACAGAATCTAACCAGAAATCACATTTCGAAAACTTAGCATACAACCTTTCATCCTTCAACAAATTCAAAACAATCCTAAAATGTTCTCTATGCTCATCTTCATTCTTACAATAGATTAGAATATCGTCAATAAACACACTCACAAATTTATCCAAGTAGGGCTTGCACACTCGATTCATTAAATCCATGAAAACCGCAGGTGCGTTAGTTAACCCAAATGGCATTACTTGAAATTCATAGTATCCATAACGAGTTCTAAATGCAGTTATAGGAACATCTTCTTCACGGACGCGAAGTTGGTGATATCCTGACCGCAAATCTATCTTAGAATACACACTAGATCCTTGCAGTTGATCAAACAAATCATCAATCCTAGGTAAAGGATATCGATTCTTAATTGTCAACTTATTCAGTTCCCTATAATCAATGCACATACGAAAAGATCCATCCTTCTTCTTAACAAACAAGACTGGAGCTCCCCAAGGCGACGAGCTCGGTCGAATAGAACCTTTATCAGACAACTCCTTAAGTTGCTCAGATAACTCCTTTAATTCAGAAGGGGCTAATCGGTAAGGCGCACGTGCCACCGGTGCAGCACCAGGAATTAAATCGATTCGAAACTCTACTTGCCTTATCGGTGGAAGTCCGGGTAAATCTTTAGGAAATACCTCAGGAAATTCACAAATAATAGGTACATCTTCCAATCGTTTCTCCCTAGACTCATTCCCGGTCACTTGAGCTAAGAATAACTCACAACCATTCCTGATGTACTTTTGGACTTTAATACATGAAACGATTTTCAAACGGGATTCACCTCGACTACCATCAATTACTAACGTCCTATTCCTAAGCGGAATCTTAACCTTCTTCTCTCCACATAAAATAGTAGCATTATTCAACGACAACCAATCCATACCAATAATAATATCAAAACTACCTAATTCTATCAACATCAAATCAATCGGAAAGGAATGGTTCAAGAGATTTAGAGAGCATCCTTCTAATAGCTTATTAGTTTTCACTAATTTACCATCAGCCAATTCCACCTCGTAACTGGTACTTATCTCAACAGGTTCAATATCAATAAGGGCACTAAATTTAGTGGATACAAAGCCCCTATCGGCACCCGAATCGAATAAAGCAACAGCATAATGATTGTTGAGTAAAAACGTACCGGTAACGACATTCGGATCCTCTTTCTTCACCTCAATTGTTCCAAGTTGGTAGATACCACCCTGGGGGTTTCTTCCAGGTACAATCGCTTTTAACTTGGGGCATTCCGATTTCCTATGACCTTCTTCATTACAGTTGAAGCAAATGGTTCCCTTCTTACACCTTTCAACCTTGTGTCCAAGCTTTCCGCAATTTCGGCACTTCCAGCAGTCGCCAGCATGCCTCTTGTTGCCACACTTAGGACATCTATCATCGTTGCGCGGTGTATTGTTGGTAAGAGCATTTGCATTCCCCTTTCTCTGGTTCTGACGGCGATTGAAATTCTTCCTATTATCACCTCTATCTACACGCTCACCGTCTCCCTTCCTTTTCTCACCAACACGGGCTTCATCTTCCTTATCCTGAATTATCTGTCCAATGAGTTGGTAAGCCATTCGAACAGCATCATCAATGGTCAGTGGTTTCGATGATGTCACGTCCCCCCCGGATATTCCTGGTCAACCCTTCACATATTGCTCAATTCGGATCTCTTCGGGTTCAACCAATCGAGGACATAGCAAGGCCAACTCATGGAATCGATTCGTGTAACTATCAATGTCCACACCTTTCATTCTCAGATGAATCAACTCTTGTTCTAACCTAATAATCACACTACGAGGACAAAACTCCAAAGTCATCTACTTCTTAATTTCAGCCCAAGGAGTAGCATTAGCAGCATCAAGACCCATGAAAGCAATTCTCCCGTTCCACCAAGTCAACGCACGACCTTTAAGAGTAGCCATAGCAAAAGTCACCTTATCTTCCTCCTTACACTTACTAATCCTAAACACCGATTCAATCTTCTCAATCCACTGGCTTAGTCCTACAGCAACTTCAGTTCCATTAAAAGGTAGAGGTTCACACTTCATGAACGTCACATAAGTACAGCCACCAACTTCAGGTGCATTCGTTCCAAGTCCTCCTACATTTCCTCCAGCATTAGCATTCACATTATTAGCATTCACATTCACATTAGTACCGCCAATTCCACTACCGCCAGCTCCACTACCGCCAGCTCCACTACCGCCAGCTCCACTACCGCCAGCTTCATTTCTAGCATTTGCCATAAATTCAGTCATAGATGCGGTAACTTGCTCCGTAATAATCCTACGTACATCATCCTCAGTCACAGCCTTCTTGGGCGGCATAGTTCTATAATTCCACAATTTCAAAGTATTAAGCATTCATCCAACAAGGATTCATATAATATGGATCGAATTCATAATCAAGATACAAATAAGGCACAATATGGAGTTCAAGACAAGATACATATTTCATTCGATCTGAAACAAAAGTATTGTCTTAGTACATCCCATATCAAAGTTCTAACACTATATACACTCAAAATTCGTGCCAAGTCTACTACTAACAAGTCGGTTCAGTCAAAGCTACAAAAGCACAAAAGATATAAAGGTTACTACTAAACACAGACTGGTCTACTGAGAACCGCTAGATGGTCCATCATCCATCGTCTTCTGAATCTCCGTCGGACGATCACTAGACACATCTTCAGCTGGGCGCTTAAAGATTACTCCTCTTTCAACCATGTCAGCATAAAATCTACTATTCCATCCCACGGATATATTCAACTCCTTTTCGGCTTTCTCACGCATTGCACGAGCCACACTGAACTGAATCTCCATAGTATTCACCTTTTTCTTCATAGCAGCATACTCACCACTTTCCAATACCGATAACCTCCTAAAAGCCTCATTCAAACCACGTTCTACATCACTCAAATCCAAACTAAGCAATTCTCGCTCTTTCTCGCCAACCTTTGTCTTCGACTCCAAATAAGCAACCTGAGTCTGAACAACACCTAATCCAACCTCTGTCACACAACTCTTAACACGGGAAGCATCTAGATCACGTCTCAAGGCCCATGGTGCAAGACCATCAATATGAGTAGCCTCTCGAGCACTAGACGACTCTCCTATCTCACGTCTACGAGTAGCAATACCATCAGTACCGTCAGGTGCATCATCATCCTCATCCTCCTCTGATTCAGAATCAGATTCAGACGATTCAGACATTTCATCCCTAGGTAACTCATCCTCAGAATCAGACAAACAAACTGGTGGGGGCAAAGGCTCGCCCTCTGGAACATCATAAGGGTAAATAAGCTCAGCTTCCTCATCGTCATCAACCTCAACATCTATACCTACATCCTCCTCGACATCCTCGTCGTCAATCTCATCATCTAAATTATCTAACCCAATCTCATCATCATTCTCAATATCAACATTCTTAATATCCACATTCTCAATCTCCACATTCTAGATATCATTCTCTACTAAGTTAACCTGAGGGGCAATCTGATCTCCTAGTCCTAACTCGGGCTCGGGATCCTCAAATGGTTCCTCCTCGTCATCAATATCATAATCTACTAAGTCTAAATAAGGATCATCATCTACATTAGGTTCGGGAATAGCATGGTTTTCTACAGGAATATTAGGGTCAGCCATGACAATCTGCATTTATATATATATCTCGTATTAGGATAACATACTAGTTAGACAATTACATAATGAAATCACGATATATACATATATATAAATTAAATTATATATATCAAAATATATATCTTCTCGATAGGGATTGTTGGTAACTTCGGAGATCTCTGGCACCGTTATAGTCAAAAGATTTTTCAAATATGTCCTCAAATGTTCATTGTCAAAAGATTTTGAAAAGTTTTGTTCAAAACCTTGGTTTTTAAAATCTTTTGTTCTCTACAACGAGAGCTCTGGTACCAAACTGTAACACTCTCATTTTTCGTATCGGTACAGCGGAAGGGTCTTTCAGAGTGTTACGGGATAGCACAATAACTCCAATCATAGACAACACATAAAAATGGTTGTACAAGGTTTAACAAACATTCATTCGATAAAAAGGTTTAAAAGCGTACAACAGGTCCCAAATTATACAGGTCATTAAGTTTACAAAACACAGATCGAATGAACATTTTTAATATTAAGTGTGGGCCATCAGAGTCGATCTCCATCCGGATTACCTTCAAGCACCTGAGATAAAAACATGCAAAAATCATATCAGCGAATGCGAGTGAATTCATAGAGTTTAATAAAAACCGTTATATAAAACAATCATTTACATTCATTTAAAATCAGAACACAAGTATAATATCAGAAGTAAGTCCTCATATTGCTAGTCAGGCAATATATATCAAGCATACATCTTAACCGTCCATGAGACCGTAGTCTTTATATTACCATGATAGGTAATATATTCATCGTTAATAGCGTCGTATCATATCGTTTATTATTTATGTTTTATAGCATACGTTGTATAGGATACATGGTATCTGAATTAGGATTATTATTAGCCGCATGACATTGTTACCTTACTATGAAAACAGCGGGCCGCGAACCCGACAAACAATTTGCCCATCTAAGTTAGCGTGTCGTCACAAAAATCACGCTATGGAATCTTCTCATACATAAATTCGCTTACCAATCAATGTGGTACGACGGGGATCAACCGTCAAGGCGCGAACTGGGGTGATCGTCCCCAAATAGTACTATCAAATGCATAAGCGTCTACCAAATCCCGGTAGTTCACAATTCATGCTAATGGGACTTTAAGTGACATAACCTAACTACTAATAATCCTTTTAGTCTCGAATATAGGGTCATAGCATCATTCAGGTCCATATCATTAAACATACAATCGGGACTACTTGTGTTCTATTTTTATACAAAATCTAGCATGTTATCTCCCTCGCGGGTTTACAAATCATTTTATAAAACATAAGAGTGCGAGGCTATGAACTCACGTTGTTAATGAAAGGCGGATTATCGGCTACGGGCGTGCTTCGGTCACGGAAACCTATATAAATAATAATCGATCTTAGACTCGGTCCAATGACTTTTATCAAAATAACAATATACATATGAAGATTTTGTACATATGATGATGATCAAGCGGGTTTATACATCCTTGTTTACTCATTTTAGTGTTTACGTCTTGGTAACGTCTTACTAGTTCACTAGTTTTACCGATTTACCTATTTTAAGTCCATTAAGCATTTATAAGTTCTTTAACTTGTTTTAATCCCTTTTATACCTATATTATCAGTATATATACTTTTCATGTTGGGCCCAAATGGGTTAAGCCCAATAAGTTCTTTTTACAAGTTTTTATCTTATTAAGTCCAATTATTAGTCCAATATGGTTAGTTAGCTCGTAAATGTCCGTATTTCTTATAGTTCGGGTTTTATCGGTTTTTACTTGTATTAGTTACCTATACATCAGTATATAACTTTTATAAACTTTACATTAGACGGGTTTGGTCGTTTATGTTTTATTTGGCGAAAAACGTTAATTTTACGGCGATAGCCGAAAAAGTCGTAAAAATCAAGTTTATAGTTTTTACTACTTATAAATATTATTTCACCACCATTTATATAATTTACCTATTTAATTAACCTTTTATACATTTATATAAATAAGTTTTATAAGTTAGTGGGTTTATATTTTTACATTTTATACATTATAATGTGAGTGCTTATATAATAATAATAAACATTATTTCCAAAAATCTGATTTTTAACTTCATGTTCACCATTTTTACCATATCTAGAGTTCTATAATGACTTAGAAGCTCATTTTTGGATGACAAGTTCTTCATAATATGTGCTACATTTAACTTAGTTATAGCTACTGCCTATTTTGATTTTAAGTTGCCTTAACAGTCCCTACAAAACTGCTTATTCAGATTACACCACCTAACTTGTTTTGATCATATCTCACTCATTATTTTGATTCCATTGCATGGCCAACTCTCACATGTGTATAACATAATCTACTTACTGTAAATGGATCAAACCATGCAATTTTATCAGTTCATCTTTTAGTTATCTACTGTTTCTATACAGCCAACTAAATAGTCAAGATTTTAGCTTCATTTCTTATGGTTATCATCATTTTTAAGCATATTTATCAACACTTGATCCCCACACAACATTTTTATCATCATATATACATCATATACATATACAAAATGAAAGAAAATACATTTGTTCTTTACAAAATAACAAGAGAAAAATGGAGAGGATGATCTTCTTTACCAATCCAAGTGGATTTCTTGTTTTAGGAAGACGATAACTTGATGAACACAACAAGTATCTCCAAGACCATCAAATATCAAGAACATAGGTTGGAAAATCAGCCCTAGGACACAAGCAAATCACCTCCAAAGTTGTTAATATGGCCACCAAATGATCAAGGCTTCAAGAGAACACCTTAATAGAACTAGTAAACATGTGGTTTATGGCTAGAAAAGATCAAATGGGGTGTTTGTTGGTTTATTTAGGACGGCAAAAGGGAGGAGTTGAGAGAGTTTTTGATGTTGAATGCATGTGAGAAAGATGGAAATGAAAAACAAGTTGCTAGTTTGGTGGTTAAGTGGTTTAGTTAGCTTGAAATGTAAGCATGGCTTACACTTGGAAGGTGTAAGCTAAACTTGATGCCACCTTGTGTTGTGGTGTCAAGTTAGTCGTCCCATACAAGCTAGTGGGGTGGGACAATGTGTTTTGTCCCATCTCACTAGTTTACGGGTATTTCTCGATTCTAGTTTTCTCGATTTGCGTGCCCTCGGGTCGTTTTACAAAAAACGTTTTTATAAATTATGAATCACCGTCACAAAACGAATCCAATAAAAATTGTATTATCAAAAACGGAGTTCAAAAACGTAAATACGTAATCCTAAGGTTTCTGGTTTAGTCGTAAAAGACGCCAAATTATGCACGTAAGCCCAAATTTAAATCCGTAAATTGTGAGTTCGTCAACCAACACAAAAATAAGTTTCAAAATATTATACGAGAAACTACTTCACTACCTGAAAATGTTAGATTTGTCACAGACTTCATACTTCGAATCTTGAGAGACGTTCATGAAATAATGGTCTTCTCTTCATAATAGGAATTTCTTCACTTGAACTTTTTGAGAGATTCTTCATATTTAGACCACGACTTCTTCATTTTTCTCCAATCTTTATTTGGGATTTTGATATACAACGATCCGCCTCCTTTTAGGACTTGGATCTATTTATCCTCATACCTTGTTAGGGCCTTTTTGGATAGACTTCTCCATGATCTTTAGGGGAGTATTTGCTTTTCGTCGTGTGTCTCGATCCTTCATATTGATTTTTGATAAATGATTCTTCACATCACTTTTGGATCTTTAGCAACAAAATGTAGCCCTCATGCCTTGTTAGGGCCTTTTCGGACTCGCCAATCTTTGCATCCCGCTTCAATAAGTTATGCCTTGGCTATGAACTCTAATTAATACTGAGAAACTTTTAAACGATCTTATGCTAGAAGCTAAGTAACTTTTCAAATTGTACAACCTTATTTATTGCAGATAAATTTATTAGCAAGCGATGGGAGAAAAAGCTTATAATCAACTCACATAAATTCTCGAAAGAATGCCAAACTTATAATTGACTCCATCATGTCTCGTTCTCCACAATTTAAAATCTCAAGGAATGAGACTCGTGGATGCTTAGCCAATCAAATCAAAGTTTTGGGTTTTCGAGTCATCTATAGGATCTTGCAAATTCTTAGACTTTTTCAAGTTTAGAAATCGCATTTTAAAGTTCCCTTGATAAACAACTCTCTAGGATCAATTATAGGAACTTGCAAAAAGTTCTTGTTCTTAACACGTGAGAGTTAAGACTTTCGCGTTTTAAAGTTCCCTATATAAAAGCCTAGCAAAACTTGACTTAAACACGTTAAGGATACTAGCTAGAGTAAACTTAGATAAGTAAACTCGGGTTAAGTCAAAAGATTCACGACTTAGAAAAATTTAAAACCACTTTATTAAAAATTTATTCTAACACATAAAGTAAATAACGATAGCAATGGAAAATTACAAGGCCTAAATAGATTAAAAATTTTGAAAAATGTCGAAAAATTAGATTTTCCGGTTAAAATAAGGACAAATACAAGGAAAAGCCCACTTAACTTTGATAGAAGTCCCCCCTACACTTAATATAAACATTGTCCTCAATGTTTAAGCATGTGGGAGTAAACTCCCCTACACTTAGGACATTGTGCATGTTTGTTTAAATCTTGCTAAGGAAGAGACAACTAAAGTGATTCCTCTTTTAATATTGAAAAATATAAAATAGTGAATCAAAAGAGTTTAGGATAGAACCGGGAAGACGGGTACACGGAATCACGGGTCGTCAAAAGTCATCAAGAATGTATCTTTGAAAGCTCGAATCCCTGCACATGATAAGAAAGAAAACAACAAACACATACTAGGGTCTCCCCCTACACTTATTAGAAAAACATAATAAAAGGATAGATAATTGGGTTGCCTCCCAAAAAGCGCTTGTTTTTATTCACTGAGTCACGAGCCTGACTCGTCCCCGAATTAAATGGTCCATGGGGAAGCCTCAAATGTAATACCGGGATCAAAGACCTTGTCCTCGTTCCCGGAGGAAAATACAACAGGGGAGGCTGGAGGATAAGTCTTAAAAGGTAGAAAAGTCCTTTCAACATACGAAAAGTATGTGAGATCATGATCCACGGGAGGTGGGGTGGGTAAAGTAAGCAAATTGTCATCCCCCAAAGACAATTGATGCTCAGAAAGCGGCAAAGCCGTAAAGGTGTCAATCATGGAATGGTCAATGTTACCTCCCGGGTCAAAGCACTCATCCTCCGTAATGGTGTTAAAGGAGTGGATGAAAGGTGCTCGGGAGGGGGACTTGAGACAATACCTTCATGCAGCAAATTATCAAAAATAATTTCCCCCTCCGTGTCATCATCATTAATACCCGGAGGTATTGAGTGAATGTCGATTTCCTCCATAGCTGTATCATTATTCTCAACTGAAGTAATAGACGGAGGTGAAGATTCTTTAATAGGAGCAGAATTCAACGCTTCAATCTTAGCAATAAGAAGATGAACTTTCAGTAATTTGTCGCGAAGAATAACGTCTTCCACCTCATCTAAAAGACCAAGTTCAGGGGCGAACTTCTCATAATTCGGAGAGAATAAATCAACATCGCCTTCATCGCCCGGAGGAGAAGGAGAAATTTCAAAATTGAAATTCTCATAGCATGGAGAAAAATCATCATCATTAAGAGCGACCTCTTTCGTAAACTCCTCTGATGACGTATAGTCCCCAACCGGGTCATGAGCCCGGCCCACGGGTACTACCCGTATCCGGCCCATCACAGATGGGTGGATAAATGTGATTCAGGCTTATGGGTTTGAGTGAACAGTACCCGCACGTGTGTGCGGCCCACGGCCCAAGGCGGCCGACATAAGATCAGACAGAATCATATTCTGTCTGGAATATCTTTATCCCAATAAGAGAGGATATTCACTACCAAGATTAGAAGATAACAATCATTCTAAAATCTGGTGATTATCTCTTCCTTAGGGCCGAAGCATCAGTGAAAGCCCACTAGGGTTTCACTGCCTATAAAAGGAACCTCCAAGGGTTCCACAAAGGTATTACGACTTGTGCTCTAAACTCACATAAACCCTAAACCGATTACTTACTCTCACGCTGGAGTCTAATCGTGGGAAACATTCCCACGGTAAGCTTAACGCGTGCTGTTTAGTGTGCAGGATCCCAACCAGACGATTCACTTGGTGCAGGAGCCGGAGCCCAGCCAACCCGAATTAAGCCTAACTCGGGTCTAGCAAGGATCAACCAACTTTTGCATCAACAAGTTGGCGCCATCTGTGGGACCCACGTAACACTAAGCTAGAACAAAACCTCATCTCGAATCTCCAATGACGAAGGGGCATCCACCAACTAACCCTAGGAATGTGAATCCTAGGAACCGGAAGTCCCAAGGGGAAGGGATTCTCATCCCCAACCAATCACCTAACCGCCTCGCAGGCGGGCTGGGTAATCGTAGCGGTTTTCAACCCGCAGGGGTAACGAGCACGATCTCGGTAACACCCCCGCCTACTTCCACCCTGGACAACCCTGATCTAGGGAGTGCGCCAGACCCTCCTAACAAGGAACCGCGCAGACCCTCGACGGAGGAAGAAGTGGAAGCCCTACCACTCAGTGAGGAGGATCTTACTCGAGTTCTCACTCAGAACTTCGAAAGGATCGTCCCAGGGATCGCATCAAGATTGAGTTTGGGGAGGAACCTCCAAGCCAGACTCAACTTTGGTGACAGTGGACCAACCACCCCCTCCCAAAACCGGAGAAAAAGGAGAACTCGGCCTCAGGAGCAGGGAACCTTTGAGGAAAACCCTCAACCCCGGAATGTGTTTGAGCGCATAGGAGATCGCCTTATACAGGAATTAACGCAGTCCCAAGAAGGAGAAAGGTCGGATGGCTCACCTGAGCGGCCAGATCGAGAGCTGACCAGAACCACACGCCGCCCAAGTGTGTGGGATAGAATGAACACTGGGAGAAAGGCTCCTGGTTCGTCTCAAAAAAGTGGTCCTTATTCAAAAGACGGGGCACCACCACCGTCCCCAGATCCGTCTGGGGAGGACTCAGATGACCATCCGCCTAAACGCCGCCGGCCTAGGCGCACGCCTCCACCACCAAACAATGAGGAGTATTATGGTGGCCCTTACTATCGAGATACGGAAGCGGAGGACCTCTCGCGTCCATGGTGTGAACCATGGGATGACCCTAGGCTCACACGGCCATGGGCGGATCCCAGGGAAGACCCGTTCACCCTCCGCATACGGAACTATTCTGAGGACACCAAACGTCGCATGCCGGCATGTATCAAGACTTATGATGGGTCCGGTGATCCTGTGGATCACCTCAAAATATTCGATACTCAGGCTAAAATTGAGCGATGGCCCATGCCTATATGGTGCCAAATGTTCAATTCAACCTTGATTGGAAACGCCCGTGACTGGTTCGAGGCACTCCCCCCACGGAGCATTGATAGTTTCACGGAACTACGCACTGCGTTCGAGAACAATTATACTCAAAGGAAGAAGTATAATAGGGATCCGGTCTCATTGGCAACTAATGTATATGTTTTGCAACGGGTTCAGATTTTAGTTCTCTAGATCCTCTCGAATTGATCTCAGCCTTAAGTGGAATGATTTGTTCTTGGTTACTAAAAAGGAGTTGGTTTGTTTATCTATTTTTAAACTAATAACAATTAAATGTAAATGACGTTGAGTAATTTTAAAACTTTGGAAGATTAACTAAATTGACAAGTTAAAATTTAGTGCTTGAAAATGTAGAGGAAAGATTAGAAAATTACTTTGAAGACTTAATTGAATAAATGCTTAAAAACTTGTTCTATCGGAATGTTGAAAATAATTACTATCGGAATAATCTAAAAGTCAAAAGCATCGGAATGCACAAAATAATGGTCCATCGGAATGTATTTGTTAACTACCATCGGAATGTTCAAAATCCAAACTGTCGCAATGATGCTGTCGGAATGAGGACGATCGGAATGTTGCAAATAAAAATTGGCCAGAGTTTCAACTAGAAAAGGGACCTAAACCCGTCGGAATGTGTGATCGCAATATGCGATCGCAATCCCAGATCGGAATAGGGGAACTTACACCCTATCGCAAAGTAAAACCCCTTTTGGGTTATTGCGATACCAAGTAATGAAGATCCGTCGGAATGTGTTAAAACCCTCTTATTGTGATGAGATGAATGCAGTTCCGAAATTGGTGGAAAGCTAAAAACTTCAATAAGCAAAAGCAATAAGCCAAGGGATCCGAAACTTTAACACTTCAAAACGATTTGATAACTTATGAAAACAAGAAACTTTAAGACTTAATAAACAAAACTTTTGAATAATTAAAACTTGAAGAAATCCGAAAACAATAAACTTTAACAAACAATAAGCCAAAAAGCATGGAGAGCTTATAGCTTATTCACGTAGAGCTTAAGAAGAAACAAGAAAGATCAACCTTTTAACACGAGCTCATCCACAAAATACAAATCGTATGGAATGATATAGTCGGATCGAAGGTTTGGATAGACTAAGAAAAGTAGAAAAAGATTAAAGAACTTAAAAAGAACTTAACTTGATTAAGATTAATGAAATCAAAAGTACAAGAAAGCTTAAATTTAAAAGATGAAAACAAAAGAAAAGTTTAGTGAGAGAAAGTATGGAACTTTCTCTCTCTAGAAACTAGAGAGAAAATGAAAAGCTAAAGACTAGCTAAAACTAAGTGTGTGAAAATTTGTGAGGTGAAGGCTTTATATAGGCGTGTGTATGGTGTTGATGGGCTTTTGATTGGGCTTTGATTTGGGCTTCTTTTTCTTCTTTCTTCTTTAAGTCTTCATGCGTCTTTAAATAAACGTTTCCGACTTGGATTTGAGAAGTGTCGGTGAATAATTCCAACTCGTCTTATAATCTTTTATTTAATAGACTCGAGTTCTTCGACATATCTTCAAATAGGCACCATGACTTCAAATCTTTTGCATCTCTTGGACAATAGACTTTATCTTGAGTCTTTTTCTTCAGTAAAACACGTGCAATCCCATGTTTTCTTCAATATTCATCCGGTTGTCTCTGAAAACACAATAAACACAAAAACCACGCATAATTCCAAACAATTGATATTAAATACGTGTTTTGGTCTCGTTTTAGCCCGAATTAAGTGGTAAGAGGATGGGTGTTTACACACCTATCAAATCCCCTACACTTAACCATTGCCATGCCCTCATGCAATGCTTAGTGATAAAGCAAGTTTACACTTTTCTCATAATTAATCAACCTTGGCCTTATTTAAATTCTACTAAACAAAAATTTAAAGAAATAAAACTTCAAAGATAACAAAGGGATAGAAAACCATTTTCACTTGAAAATAGCTACATGGAAATAATTTGCAAAGAATTCGATGACTTACATTAGGGCTTTGGTGCTGCGAAGATTTATCACCCTCAAGTTTCACGTTCCCCAAACTAAGCTTAAGAACGAGATCATTGTTATTATAAGTTAGCAATTCAAACACTTACACACATGGCTTAATTAAATGCTTAAACTCCCTTATTCCTAGGTGTATCTCTTATATTTTATTTTTGTCTTAGAATGATCATGAAGATGCATTTTTGGACTTATTTCGATAGTTCATTAGGGCTGAAAGCAAAGTAGGACGATTTGATCAATAGTTAGCTAAAGGACAAAATCTCTTAAAACTGCTTCTCGGGATATCAAAAAGTTCATATCTTGGCATAACTCGCTTCACGATTTGAGACCTTTCTCGGGCCGATATTTGGCATGTACTTCATACTTCATATCTTGAGAGACGTTCTTGAGATAATGGTCTTCTCATCGTAATAGAGTTTCTTCACTTGGAGACTTTTGAGGGGTACTCCAACTTTGTTGACCACGACTTCATGATTATTCTTCAATCTCTAATTGGGATTTTGAGATACAACGATCCGCCTCCTTTTCGGACTTGGATCTATTTATCCTTATACCTTGTTAGGGTCTTTTCGGATAGACTTTTCCATGATCTTTATGGGAGTTGATTGCTTTTCGTCGTGAGTCTTGATCCTTCATATTGATTTTGGGAATAATGCTTTTCACATCACTTTTGGATCTTCAGCAATAAAATGGAATCCTCATGCCTTGTTAGGGCCTTTTCGGACTCGCCAATCTTCGCGCCCCGCTTCATAAGTTATGCCTTGGCTATGAACTCTCGTCATTACCGAGCAACTTTTAAACGATCTTGGGCTAGAAGCTAAGTAACTTTTCAAATCGTAAGACTTTACTTATTGCAGATAAATTATTAGCAAGTGATGGGAGAATAGGCAAATAATCACACCAAGTGAGCTTGCGCAAGAACACCGACTTATAATTGACTCTATCATTTCTCGTCCTCCACAATTTAAAATCTCAAGTAATGAGACTCGTGGACACTTAGCCTAATAAACCAATTAAGGTCTACATGGTTAAGGATACTAGCTAGAATAAACTTGGATAAGTCTATTCGGGTTGAGTCAAAATAAACGCAACGGGCCTAATATGTCAAAGATTTCTAAACTAGCTACACCACTTATTAATATTTTTGACTTTATTGCGGGATATATACATATGAAAGCAACGATAAAACTTTAAAAATTACAACTAAATGGCCAAAGTTAATTAAAAATTTGAAAAATGTTGAAAAAGATGATTTTCCGGTTAATTGAAGGCATTTTCATGGAAAAGTCCACTTAAAACTTCGATAGAAGTCCCCCCTACACTTAAGATAAACATTGTCCTCAATGTTTAAGCATGTGGGAGAAGTCTCTCCTACACTTATGACATTGTGCACGTTGGTTAACTCGAGTAAAGGAAGAGACGACTAAAGTGATCAATTTCAAATGTGAGTATGAAGAAAATTGAATCACGATAGTTGAGAGATAGAACCGGATTTCGGATAACACGGGAGCACGGTTCTTCAAAGTTTCCAAGAGTGCACTTATCCCTGTAATCACATCACCACACAAATACAAACACCTATGCAGGCCCCCCTACACTTAGGAGGTTAAAACGTAAAAGGATAGATACTCGGGCTGCCTCCCGAGGAGCGCTTGTTTTTTATAATCGAGTCACGAGCCTGACTCGACCCAAATTTAGTTCATGGGGAACGTGGTGAGGGATGGAATCACCTCCTGAGAGGTGTCCTCACCAAAGTACAGCTTCAGACGCTGGCCATTCACCTTGAAATTGGGCCCATTTGGTTGAGAAAGCTCAATGGTCCCATACGGAAAGACGGTGGCGACGGTGAATGGACCAGACCAGCGGCTCTTCAACTTGCCAGAGAAGATCTTCAACCGAGAGTTGAAAAGTAAGACTTGATCACCAACGTGGAACTCTCGGTTCTTGATTTTTGCGTCATGGAGGATCTTCGTCTTCTCTTTGTAGATAAGCGAGTTCTCATAAGCTTCATTCCTTAGTTCATTGAGCTCGTTGAGTTGAATCTTACGATGACCACCGGCTTTGTTGATGTCGAAGTTAGCCCACTTTAAGGCCCAGTGCGCCTTATGCTCCAGCTCGATGGGAAGGTGGCATGCTTTCCCGTACACAAGACGATAGGGTGTACAACCGATCGGGGTCTTGTAAGCAGTACGGAAAGCCCACAGAGCATCATCTAACTTATCGGCCCACGCGGCATGATGCTCTCCCACGGTACGCTCCACAATTCGTTTCAATCCACGATTGGATATCTCGGCCTGCCCATTGGTTTGGGGATGATAAGCGGTGGAAAGACGGTGATTGACACCGTACTTAGCCATGACTCTTGCAAATTGATCGTTGCAAAAATGAGTCCCGCGGTCACTGATAATAGCACGAGGAACGCCGAATCGAGCGAACAGCAATTTCAAAAAGTTACAAACCACCCTTGCATCATTAGTAGGTAAAGCTTTGGCTTCAACCCACTTGGAGACGTAGTCAACGGCAACAAGGATGTATTTGTTTCCTTTAGATGAAGGAAATGGCCCCATAAAGTCGATACCCCAAACATCAAAGATTTCACACTCTTGAATGAAATTCTGAGGCATCTCGTCTTTATGTGTGATCGTGCCTTGTTTTTGGCAAGCATCAAATTTTTTAACCATATCGTGAGCGTCACGATAAATGGAGGGCCAATAAAATCCTGAATCAAACACTTTTTTGGCGGTGTAGTTGGGACCAAAGTGACCACCAGTGGGTCCTTTGTGGCAAGCATCAAGGATTTCGAAAGCTGCCGGTCCATCAACACATCGTCGAATAATCAAGTCAGCACATTGTTTGAAAAGATACGGGTCATCCCAGAAGTAAGTCTTTATGTCTTTGAAGAACTTCTTCTTTTGCTGGGATGTTAACCCGTCAACGAGGATTCCACCCGCCAAGTAGTTTGCAATGTCTGCAAACCACGGGGTTTCGTCAGCAGTCGAGTTTATAGACATTAAGGTCTCCAGGGGAAAAGAATCGTTGATTTCTTTGTTCGGATGAGCCCCCTGGTAAGGATCCTCAAGTCTACTGAGATGATCCGCGGCTAGGTTTTCTGCTCCTTTTTTATCGCGAATTTCGATTTTAAATTCCTGGAGCAGCAAAACCCAGCGAAGAAGTCTTGGTTTGGAATCTTGCTTTGTCAACAAGTACTTCAGCGCGGAATGATCGGTATACACGATGGTGGTGGAAAGGACAAGATAGGGGCGGAATTTTTCAAAAGCATAGACAACAGCTAAAAGCTCTTTTTCGGTTGTCGTATAATGAAATTGTGCCCCAGTCATTGTCTTGCTAGCGTAATGGATCGGTTGGAAGTGTTTGTTCACTCTTTGTCCAAGAACCGCTCCAATAGCAAAATCGCTAGCATCGCACATCAACTCAAAGGGCAGCTCCCAATTAGGGGTAACCAAGACGGGTGCCTTAGTAAGCTTATCCTTAAGTGAGTCAAAGGCTTCAAGACACTCTTTGGAGAAGATAAAAGGAGTATCTTTTTCCAAGAGGTGGGTCATCGGGCGAGCGATTTGAGAAAAATCTTTGATGAATCGACGGTAGAAGCCCGCATGACCCAGAAAACTTCTCACACCCTTCACGGTTGAAGGTGGAGGCAACTTATCGATAACATCGACTTTAGCACGGTCTACTTCAAGACCGGCTTTCGAGATCTTATGTCCTAGGACGATGCCTTCTTTTACCATAAAATGGCATTTTTCCCAATTCAGAACTAGGCGAGTGTCTTCGCACCGCTTGAGCATACGTTCCAAATTGGCAAGGCACGCAGAGAATGAATCGCCATAGACCGAGAAATCATCCATGAATACTTCCATAGTGTCTTCCACCATGTCATGGAAGATAGCCATCATACACCTTTGGAATGTCCCAGGAGCATTACATAAACCAAAAGGCATGCGTTTGTAAGCAAATGTTCCATAGGGACAAGTGAATGTGGTCTTTTCTTGGTCCTTGGGATCGATGGGAATTTGAAAATACCCGGAGAAACTGTCTAAGAAGCAGTAATAGTCATTACTAGCTAGACGCTCGAGCATTTGATCCATGAAGGGAAGAGGAAAGTGGTCTTTTCTCGTGGCATCATTGAGCTTGCGATAATCAATACAAACTCTCCACCCAGTAACGAGACGAGTGGGAATCAACTCGTTGTGGTCATTGGGAACAACGGTTATTCCGCCCTTCTTGGGCACACAATGGACGGGACTTACCCACGGCGAATCCGAAATAGGGTAGATCAAGCCGGCATCTAGAAGTTTGATAACCTCTTGTTTGATGACGTCATGAATTTTAGGATTAACCCTTCTTTGGTTCTGGATTGTGGGTTTGAAGTCATCTTTCATGAGAATCTTGTGAGTACAAAAGTTCGGATCAATTCCGCGGATATCGGAAATTTTCCAAGCAATTGCCTTCTTATGAGCTTTAAGCACAGCGATGAGACGAGTTTTCTCTTCTTCTTGCAAGTCCTTAGCGATGATGACGGGTAACTTCTTCTCTTCTTCAAGGAACGCATACTCGAGATGGGGCGGCAACTCCTTAAGTTCTAAATCCGGAGGATTTTCGACGGGAGGCGTATTCGAAGTCGGAGTCTCGATAGCAATAATAGTGGGAGATGGAGGGGAAGGATTGTCTTCTCTGAGGAGGTTTGCAATGAAACTGAGATCGTCATCCCAAGTGGCAGTAGAATCGTCATTGTCTTGCTTCACATCTTCCAAGGTGGCTTCCAAATCTTTCCAAAGGAAATCACTTTCTCCAAATAGAGATAGTGATGAGTCGATAGAGGAAACGGTCTCAACATTGGGAAGAGAGGTAGGAATGTTTTTACAAGCATCCTTGAAGTGTTCTTCACAAGCCTCATCAAGAACGTCAATACAATTAACATTCTCGTAAGAATAAGGCTGTTTAGATAACTTTCCCATGTTGAAGACTACTTTATCGTCACCCACTCTCATGATAAGCTCACCGGCTTCAACATCAATGAGAGTGCGACCGGTCCTCAAGAATGGACGACCAACAATGAGTGGCACACGGGGGTCCATATCGTAGTCGACGACAACAAAATCAGCAGGGAAGGTGAATTTGTCGACTCCTACAATGACGTCTTCGGCTATCCCCACTGGATAAGCAACCGTACGGTTAGCTAATTCCAAAGTCATTTTGGTGGGGACTAGCTCTGGGAGAGATAATTGCTTCCAAACACTTAGAGGCATGAGATTAATACTGGCACCTAGATCGGCTAGGGCCATGCAATTCTCTACTCCCGGGAAATTGCAAGGGATAAGAAAACGACCCGGATCACCAAGCTTGATTGGAAATTTCCTTAAGAGCACTGCAGAGCAGTTCTCATTAAGTTGGGTGTTGGCGAGATCGAGGAGCTTTTCCTTGTCGCTCAGAAGATCTTTAAACATTTTCGCGTACTTAGGCATGTGAGCGAGAGCCTCAGCGAAGGAGATATTGAAATTCAGTTGTTTAAACATTTTAAGAAAGTTAGAAACCTGAATATCGTCCTTGCTTTTGAGCTTCTCTTTCCTCAACCTAGATGGATAAGGTATATTGGAAGAAGAGGAAGGCTTTGGGATGATAGGATCACTCACATCCTTGGGTGGAGGAGGGGTAGAAGGAAGAGGTGGAGAAATTGGGGAAGGAGAAGGATGAGGAATAGGAGCAGACGACTCGTTCTCCTTAGTCACAATCACCGGTGGAGGTATAGGAAGCTCGGGTTCCTTGGTACCTTTACCACTGCGAGTGGTGATTGCTTTCATCTCCCCTCTTGGATTCGCAACGGTATTACTCGGAAGAGTACCCGAAGAAGAGGGTTGATTACTGTTGAAGAAACTAGCCATCATGTTCCTCAAGTCATTCGTTTGACTATCCATAGTGTTCTTCATATCAGCTCTTAGATCATTCCCTTGTTTCATCAGATCTGCTTTCAAGTTGCGCACTTCCTGTTGGAGATTATCCACGATCACATCGTTAGTTCTCATGTAGGTTCCAATGTCTTGATGTGATGCGGGGGTTTGGTTGGAAGGAGCAGTGTATGCGGGTGATTGATAAGCAGGTTGCTGGTAAACTTGGGTGTTTCGTTGCGGTGGTTGTTGCTGCTTGTGAGGAGGGATGTATGGTGTACGAGTTTGTTGTTGTTGAGGAGGACGGTTGAGGTTTTGTTGTTGGTTTTGGTTGTTAGGATTAAAACCAGGTGGTGAGAGATAGTTGTTAGAACGGTAGCTAAGCAGGTTGCGGTCACCTTGAGGTTTTGCTTGATAAGCAGGTTGAGTATAGGTGCCATATGCTGCATTAACATTCTCAGCAGGGTAATCTTGGGTGGCGGTACAAGTTGTGTAAGAGTGAGGACCACCGCATATCTCACAAGGTTGGCTGACAGCGTTTACTTGAGCGTTTTTGCCGTTGTTGCTGTTGTTGTTTCTGACGGTGTGGGTGACAAGCGATTCAAGAAGCGTGGTGATTTTGTCTAATCGCTTGTCGCTGTCATTAGTGCTAGCACTAGCAACATTGGTCCTAACACTCTTGGTTTGCACACGAGATTTATTCTCAATGATGTCCCAAGCAGCATTGGAAGTCTTAGCCAATAGATTACCCCCCGAGGCACTATTCAGTGAATCTTGGTCATTCATGCTTAAACCATTGTAAAAAGTATTTATTTGATGAACTTTGGTAAAACCATGTTGTGGGCATTTTCTTAAAAGATCTTTAAAGCGATCCCAAGATTCACTGAATGACTCATCGTACTTTTGTTCAAAGTTTATAATCTCATTCCGCAAAGCGGTAGTACGAGAGGGTGGAAAAAAGTAGTTGATAAACTTTGTTTCCAAATCCGTCCACGAGAGAATACTCTGTGGCGGTTCCTTAGCAAGCCAATGCCGGGCTTGTCCCTCTAAAGAAAAGGGAAAAAGTTGTAACCTTATCACTTCTTGTGGAACGCCATTGAACTTGACCGTGTTGGTGAGTTGTAGAAATCTCTTGATATGGTCGTGTGGGTCATCAATGGTGCGTCCCAAGAACGGTTGAGCGGAGACCATCTGAATAAAGCCTGATTTTAGCTCAAAGTTGTTGGCGGCAATTGGAGGTATGACAATTGGATCCGTGTTGCCATCAACATGAGCTTGCAGCAATTCAATCATCGGGCGATTATCCGGAAGGGGCTCATTGTTGTTGTTATTGTTCATGTTGTTGAAAGGCGGATTGTTGTTGTTATTATTGTTGTTCGGAGGTGGTATGTTATTGTTGTTTTGTACACCAGCCATGTCTAAGTTATCGAGAGGCTCGGGCTCTTGATAAGACGTGGATCGAGTGCGCATACACCTGCAAAAGAACGAACAAAGAAAAACAAAGCAAAAATATTTTTGGTTTTTTATTGTCTTTTTAATTTTTAGGATTTTTGAAAATTTTATATATATATATATATATATATATATATATATATATATATATATATATATATATTTTTTTTTTTTTTTTTTTTTTATTTTTGAAGATTTTTGAAAAAGTAACGTTCACGGGGAACGGATCCCAAAATCCAAGTTCTCACAAAAAACTTTTGATCTTAACGAGAAGAGCCGGCAGCGGCGCCATTTTAATGTATATGTTTTGCAACGGGTTCAGATTTTAGTTCTCTAGATCCTCTCGAATTAATCTCAGCCTTAAGTGGAATGATTTGTTCTTGGTTACTAAAAAGGAGTTGGTTTGTTTATCTATTTTTAAACTAATAACAATTAAATGCAAATGACGTTGAGTAATTTTAAAACTTTGGAAGATTAACTAAATTGACAAGTTAAAATTTAGTGCTTGAAAATGTAGAGGAAAGATTAGAAAATTACTTTGAAGACTTAATTGAATAAATGCTTAAAAACTTGTTCTATCGGAATGTTGAAAATAATTACTATCGGAATAATCTAAAAGTCAAAAGCATCGGAATGCACAAAATAATGGTCCATCAGAATGTATTTGTTAACTACCATCGGAATGTTCAAAATCCAAACTGTCGCAATGATGCTGTCGGAATGAGGACGATCGGAATGTTGCAAATAAAAATTGGCCAGAGTTTCAACTAGAAAAGGGACCTAAACCCGTCGGAATGTGCGATCGCAATATGCGATCGCAATCCCAGATCGGAATAGGGGAACTTACACCCTATCGCAAAGTAAAACCCCTTTTGGGTTATTGCGATACCAAGTAATGAAGATCCGTCGGAATGTGTTAAAACCCTCTTATTGCGATGAGATGAATGCAGTTCCGAAATTGGTGGAAAGCTAAAAACTTCAATAAGCAAAAGCAATAAGCCAAGGGATCCGAAACTTTAACACTTCAAAACGATTAAATTTGATAACTTATGAAAACAAGAAACTTTAAGACTTAATAAACAAAACTTTTGAATAATTAAAACTTGAAGAAATCCGAAAACAATAAACTTTAACAAACAATAAGCCAAAAAGCATGGAGAGCTTATAGCTTATTCACGTAGAGCTTAAGAAGAAACAAGAAAGATCAACCTTATAACACGAGCTCATCCACAAAATACAAATCGTATGGAATGATATAGTCGGATCGAAGGTTTGGATAGACTAAGAAAAGTAGAAAAAGATTAAAGAACTTAAAAAGAACTTAACTTGATTAAGATTAATGAAATCAAAAGTACAAGAAAGCTTAAATTTAAAAGATGAAAACAAAAGAAAAGTTTAGTGAGAGAAAGTATGGAACTTTCTCTCTCTAGAAACTAGAGAGAAAATGAAAAGCTAAAGACTAGCTAAAACTAAGTGTGTGAAAATTTGTGAGGTGAAGGCTTTATATAGGCGTGTGTATGGTGTTGATGGGCTTTTGATTGGGCTTTGATTTGGGCTTCTTTTTCTTCTTTCTTCTTTAAGTCTTCATGCGTCTTTAAATAAACGTTTCCGACTTGGATTTGAGAAGTGTCGGTGAATAATTCCAACTCGTCTTATAATCTTTTATTTAATAGACTCGAGTTCTTCGACATATCTTCAAATAGGCACCATGACTTCAAATCTTTTGCATCTCTTGGACAATAGACTTTATCTTGAGTCTTTTTCTTCAGTAAAACCCGTGCAATCCCATGTTTTCTTCAATATTCATCCGGTTGTCTCTGAAAACACAATAAACACAAAAACCACGCATAATTCCAAACAATTGATATTAAATACGTGTTTTGGTCTCGTTTTAGCCCGAATTAAGTGGTAAGAGGATGGGTGTTTACACACCTATCAGCAACCGTTAAGCAACGGCCGGGGGAGTCCACAGAAGCCTTCACTGAGCGCTTCAATGATGAGTGCACACGCACAAGAACCATGCCAGAGCTCCTGAAAATCTCTGACTACATGCACGCCATAACAGACAGAGAACTGATCAGGCGTCTCAACGACAAGCGCCCAGAGAGATATGATGACCTCATGGAAAGGGTCAGAAATTTCATAGAGGGAGAAACAGCTGTTGCCGCGGCCTACCCATCCCGAGGAAATGGGTACCGGTCAAATGACCAGTCCCGGAGACAGTCGGGCGGTCAAGGTAACCAGAACAATAACAAGGGCTCGGACTATAAGAGCCAAAGCAAAGGCGGACGGTCGTACGACAAGTTCACCCCCCTAAAGATGTCCTACCGGGAGATCTTGTTGACGGAAGGGGCGAACTTTCCAAGGCCTCCCCCAATGACCACTCCCCCGGAACGTCGGCAAGGAAGTCGCTTCTGCGAGTTCCATAATGACAAAGGACACGGCACGGAGGAGTGTATCCAGCTCAAGAAGCATATTGAGTCGCTAATCAAATCAGGCAAACTCAAGCACCTAGTTAAGGATTGGAAGGACGGAAAAGACAACAACAAGAAGTATGATAAGAAGGATCCCCAAAAGGACAAGCCTTCCACCATATACATGATCCAATCCAGACAGCGCCGCACGAGACAGAAAATTGGCCAAAAATTTTCACGCGGCAGGGAAATCTCATTCCCTCCCATCACAACAAGCGATGTGATTGATGCGCCTCTAACTATTGAGATAAGCATTGGAACAAACAATGTTCGTCGCATGTATGTGGATGGAGGATCGTCAGCAGAGGTACTGTATGAACACTGCTTTGTGCAATTATGCCCAGAAATAAGAAGCCAATTAGTACCGGCCACGTCGCCGCTTACTAGCTTTAGTGGAGACACTATCTGGCCGATAGGGCAATTGCGTTTGCTTGTCACCATTGGGAATGAGGAACATTCCACTACGACGTGGATGAACTTCATGGTGATACGTTCACACTCTCCGTATAATGGAATCATAGGCAGACCAGGCATTTTGGCTATCCGGGCAGTACCCTCTACGGCACACGGAATGATCAAATTCCCCGTTGAGGGGGGAATCGTTACTATTTACAACACAGTCGTACCAACATCCGAGTGTCACACCGTGACAACACCGGCTCCACCTGTCCCACCCAAGGATGGGGCACCACCTCCTAATTGGAAGGTGGCCATTCACCCTGACTACCCGGAACAGGAGGTATCCATAGGAGGGGCGCTCTCGGATAGCGGCAAAAGGGCCATGTGCTCTCTTTTAAGTGCAAACCTGGACATATTCGCATGGGAGCCAAAACATATGACAGGTGTGCCACGTGCGATAGCAGAGCATAAGCTCCAGATCCGCCAAGGGTACCAACCCATCAAGCAAAAGAGGCGCGGCCAGGCGCCCGAGCGCAGCCAAGTGATACTGGAGGAGGTACGGAAGCTAGTGGACGCAGGCATCATGCGCGAGGTATACTACCACGAGTGGTTATCTAATCCGGTCATGGTCAAGAAACATGACGGAAGTTGGCGCATGTGTGTGGATTTCACGGATCTGAACAAGGCCTGCCCACAGGACTGTTACCCGTTACCAGAAATCGACTGGAAGGTGGAGTCCTTGTGTGGATATCCTTTCAAATGCTTCCTGGATGCATATAAAGGGTATCACCAAATCCAGATGGCGGAGGAGGATGCAGAAAAAACGGCGTTCCACACGAGCCAGGGCGTATATTGCTATACGAAAATGCCGTTTGGATTGAAGAACGCCGGCGCTACATATCAGCGGTTGGTGGACAAAGCTTTCGAATCACAAATAGGACGCAACTTGGAAGTATATGTTGATGACTTGGTGATAAAAAGCCACACGGAGGAGGCACTTCTCCGGGATGTCCAGGAGACATTCGACACGCTGAGAAGGATTAACATGAAGTTAAATCCAAAGAAATGTACGTTTGGTGCAACAGAAGGAATGTTCCTGGGATATTTGATTGACCCAAACGGCATCAAACCTTGTCCAGAGAAGACGGACGCAGTGATACGACTACCGTCCCCGCAGACACGGAAGGAGGTGCAGTCCCTGAATGGGAAGTTAGCCGGGCTGAATAGATTCCTATCTAAATCCGCAGAGAAGTCATTACCCCTATTTAAGACACTCAAGAAGTGTATTAGAAAGGGAGACTTCCGTTGGACGAAGGAAGCTGAGGAAGCTTTTGGCCAACTCAAGCAGCATCTCGCATCTCTCCCTATGCTAGTAGCTCCCCGGCCAAAGGAGGAACTAGTTATGTATCTCTCAGCTACTCATGGCGCAATAAGCGCGGTACTTATGACGGATAGAGACACAATACAAACTCCGGTCTACTTTATAAGTAGAACACTACAAGGGGCGGAGCTGAATTATTCCTCCATGGAAAAATTGGTGTTAGCACTAGTATTTGCTACAAAGCGGTTGCGCCGATACTTTCAGGCGCACCCAATTGTGGTGATTACGGATCAGCCAATCAAGCAGGTTATCTCTAGACCAGACGTGGCAGGGAGGCTAGAGAAATGGAGCATCCTATTGGGGGGGCACAACATATCTTACAGACCAAGGACGGCGGTTAAAGGCCAGATCTTGGCAGATTTCCTGATCGAGAAGCCGGATGAGGAAGAACCAATTATTAAGCAAGACGAGATCCCAACGGAACCTTGGGTGCTATTCACGGACGGATCCTCATGTACCGATGGGTCCGGGGCAGGTCTCATCCTCACGAATCCAGAAGGAATGGAATTCACGTACGCCCTCCGTTTTGAGTTCACGGCCACCAACAACGAAGTGGAATATGAAGCATTAATTGCGGGTTTAAAAATCGCCGCTAGAATGGGAGTCCGCAACCTTGAGGCCTACGTGGACTCACGGCTTGTCGCGAACCATATTCTAGGTGGATATGTGGCTAAGGAGGACAACATGGTCAGATACTTGGAAAAAGTCAAGTCGTTAATCGCGACCTTCAGTAAGTTTTCCATCAAGCAGGTGCCAAGGGGCGAAAACAAGAAAGCGGACGCTCTTAGCAAGATCGCATCCACGAGCTTCGCTCATTTGTCTAAACAAGTTTTGGTGGAAATACTCAAGGAGAAATCTATCACGGAAGGGGAAGTAGCCGCTATAGTTGAGGAGGAGGGACCTACGTGGATGACTCCAATCATCAACTATTTGACTAATGAAACCCTCCCAGACGAGGAGAAAGCAGCAAGGCGCATTAAAAGGAAGTCGCAACATTTTGAACTTCGAGAAGGCATCCTTTACAAGCGCTCTTTCTTGCAGCCGTGGCTGTGGTGTGTTGGACCACGCCAGACGGCTTACGTCATCAGTGACATACATGAAGGGTTGTGCGGCATGCATGCAGGCCCACGATCCGTGGTAGCTAGAGCCTTACGAACAGGTTATTATTGGCCCACCATGCACAGAGACGCGCGCGACATGATTCGCAAGTGCAATGATTGCCAAGTGCATAGGCCAGTACCGCGACACCCCCAGCAGGAGCTTACACCTATCACGTCCCCATGGCCATTTTACAAGTGGGGAATTGACATTGCAGGGCCATTTCCTGTAGCTGTGGGGGGGGGGGTTAAATTCTTGATTGTTGCAATGGACTACTTCACACGATGGATAGAAGCCAAGGCAGTCAAGTCTATCACAGGTAAGCAGGTCAAGAAGTTCGTGTGGGAACACATTGTGTGCCGTTTCGGTCTACCAGGAGAAATTATCTCGGACAACGGCAAGCAGTTCACAGACAACCCATTCAAAGATTGGTGTGCATCATTGAACATCAAACGGCGCTTCGCGTCCGTTAAGCATCCACAAACGAATGGCCTTGTCGAACGAGCAAATAGGAGCTTGGGGAATGGAATCAAGGCGCGGCTGGATGAACGACAGGGCAAATGGGTCGATGAGTTGTCACACGTGCTATGGGCACATAGAACCATGATCAAAACAGCCAACGGAGATACTCCATTTGCATTGGCTTACGGCACCAAAGCCGTTATACCAGCAGAAATAGGGATGCCTACTATCCGCACGGCGGAGGTTAACGTCGTCACAAACGATGAACAACTGCGAATCAACCTGGATCTGTTGGAAGAAAAAAGGGAAATAGCAGCCATCAATGAGGCTAAGTCCAAGGCTAAGATGAAGGCTTATTATGACGCTAAGGTCAAGGGTGTTTCTTTTCGACCGGGAGACTACGTCTATCGTGCAAACGAAGCGAGTCGAGTGGAGAATACAGGAAAACTGGGCCCTAAATGGGAAGGACCGTATGAAGTCACTGAAACCTTGGGACGAGGCGCGTACAAGTTACGGGACATGGATGGCCGCGACCTAGAGCGCACATGGAATATCTCCAATCTCAAAAGGTGCTATCTTTGAAAGCTACGGCTTCCGCATGGGCACTTCGCTATAGGCGGTCCTAATAAAGAACCATGCGGGTTATTTGTTTTGTTTGTTTTTTCTTATGTTTGTTTCGGTTTCCTTTCTTGTTTTTTAGGACTTGTCGTCATTATTCAAACAAAAGTGTAAACGTTCTAATAAAATGCCGTGGTGCCTAGCTAGCTCCACTGCCTGTTTTGTGCAAATCATTTTCCTTTCTTTGTTAGATTCTTTGTTAGTCGTATGAATTTTACTTGTATTATAATATGCCATGTTTCATTCATATGCATTCTTTCAAATTACTGTACATGTACTATACGCCTCCAGGCGGGGTAAGAGGATTAAGTGAACCTACTAATTCAACTTACCGCGTAAGAGGGATGCAACCCCAGCCGCACGGATCATGTATCCTTACTAGACGCCTTATTCACAAGACGTTGTGATAAGTTTTTTGTGTACCGTATCCACACGGTACTCTGCATAAGTAAAGACGCACGTCGCATGTCTAGTAAATTATAGACTTGTATGTATTTTTTTTTCTTTATGTGTAAGACGTGATACGTCACGCGACATTGGAATACAATGAAATACACAAGTTTCAAAATTAACAATAAACAAAATGGTCGTGGTTGTCACGGACTTCTAAAATAAAAGGACAAGTTATTACATATATGTCTTAGCCGTGTACATACACGGACGAATATAATCACAAATGTTTACAACATATCAGTTACAAGGGGGGAAGGAATTCTCCTAGATCCTTCTTCCCTTCCTCAATTAAAGCACGAAGGGCCTCCCCGCGAGCATCTTTCCCGTCCTGAACTTTAACTGCAAGAGCATCTAGAGCTTCTCCAAGCAGCTTCTCACCTGACATGGCTTTGGATACAGAATCATAAGTGGCCAACGTCAAGGGAGTTGGATCAGCACTCAGCCGGGACATTATTGCTTCGTTCGGAGCATCTTTCATGGCCTCAAGCTCGTCCAAGAGGGGGTGTTGAAGGTCTGCCAAGGCATCCATGGACGCAGTCATCTTGCCCGCTGCGGAGGGATTGTGATACGGATGTTGTGTGATATCCTCACCTTTTGCGATCATCTCCGCAGCTTGGACCAGGCCTTCATGCCTACCACGGTCGATCCCATCAGATACAATCCCAGCAAATGCCTGCAGTAGGTGTGGAGCGTTCAGGGCCCCACTTACGGCAAGCCGCAGTCCTTGCCCGATAATCCACCTACGACCGGCTTTCGCGGTTTGTAGGGGGGGCATACTCTCTCCGCACAGCTGACAACCACCTTGCTCAACTCTTCATCAACAACGGCAACTTGATTTTCAAGGTTGGTTTGAGCCTGCGTCAATTCCTCCTTCAGTGCGTCACGCTCCTGGGCAATGCTGAATGATTGCACGGTCACCGCCTTAGTAGCAGCCTCAGCCGCAGACACCTGCGTATGAAATCTGGAGTTACTACAAGTATACATACTTTTTGGGCTACATGCATACAAGAAGTAGGAGTGTATGTGCAGTATTTCTGAAAATTTACCTTCTCGTTTGATATGGCTACGAGGGCTTCTAACTCAGCAATACGCCTCTCTCTGGTATCGGTGTGAAGTGCCTGCTCCTTCACCGTCGCCTCGGCGGTCAGTAATGCCGCATGCAAGGATGCGATGGTCTTCTCGTTCTTCACGACCATTGCCTCGCGGCGGGCTATCCTTTTATCGGCATGGCTCACATTAGTGAGGGCCTTGATCAGACGGCGTCTTAACGCAGCACCCACCGTCACCTGATGTGCGGATGATACATCAAACTGTTCAATCAGGGCCTCATGGTCTAGTTCATCTAAATCCTGTGCGAGGGCAGGCGGGGTGATGTGTTCGATGAATTCCGAACACTCTGATTCGGCCTCCAGCCGTGTCAAGCTTGATAGGTTCCATGCTAAACGCAAGCTCTCTTCTGGCCCCTCGGGGCACGGTTCCTTGGCACGTGCGGTGATAGGGGAAGGGGGATTGTTAATAGCCGCGGGGGATGGATTCCTCCCCACTTCTTCTCCTTGAGCTGCGACTGCCGGATTCACCCTGTCGTTCAAAAAGAAAATTAGTCTACATATATCATACGAAGATACAAATCATAATCATAAGGGGTACTTACGAGGTGCCAATAGCAGGGTCTGGGCCGGTAGGAGCTACGGCGCTCACAGGGGCGACTCGCAGAACTGGCCCTTCCATGGTCGGGGTGGGGTCGGCTTGACCAGTCATGGTGCTGCTTCCTTCTTGATACTGAGGATGGTCTTTCCGCAACTTCTTGGGAGGAGCATTTGCAACTCCGGCATCTTCCCCAGTCTTCTTCGCCACACGCCTGGTTGTTTTTCTCTTTTTTGAAGTAAGTGTGGTGGATCCGGAAGCTTGCGTAGTGTCTTCATTAGGATCGCGCTCCTCCTCCTGGTTGATGGTGCCTCCCTCCAGCAAGGGGTCGTCGCCATCTTCGTTATGAAAGTCCAATGGGGACTTCTCGATAACAGGCTCTTCTTCGTCCGACCTGGGTTCGGTTGTCTCCTCCAGCGGAATCGTACGGTCGGCTAAAGCTTCTAGCAAGGGGAGCTCATTCGGCTTTAACGGCCGGAATCCTTCCGCCACCTTCATGGGGTCGCCTTGACGAAGTAATCCATGGAGGTTCATCTCTGCAAATGATTGTAGAAGTATATGGGTTAGTAACATTTTACACCTATGTGATAGATCAAATTTACAAGATATATATGACCTACCCTCGCCCTGTTCCGTTAAGAAGCACGGATATAAGTCATCCCTCCCAAAGTAACGGCGGATTATCCCTACTAAGCACAGAAAGTGCTCCGGCAACCCTCTATGAAATTCCGTGCGATGGGTATCTAGTATTTTCAGGTCCCGGCTACTATAATCTTTGGATTTGGGCGGATAGTCTTTTGGGGCTTTGGTTTTAAGTACGAAGGGGGTGGGGAATACTTTCTCATCTACAAAGAAGTAATGGTCGTACCAATTCTTCAGGGAGTCAAGGGGTTTCCTATATGTCATCGGGGCATTCCCGGGTCGTTTCTTGAACGACAACCACCCGTTCACTAATTGGGGGAAGTAGAAAGCCGTAAAAAGGTTCACGGTGGGGGTTACCCTGCAGGTATGGCATGTAATCTCAAACTGGTTGATTTTACACGCCCCTATACAGTGGAGCTGGGTGATATGAAAGTCATAATACAAAAGAAGGTCTACTAAGAACTTAGATAACGGAATACGGTAGTTGGCTGAGTCAAACAGGCGTGTGTATATGCCTATTTTCCCCGCCGGTGCATCCGTAATAGCTTCACCATCACCCGGATAGGTGGGGTGTACGCTTTCGGGCACATAATACTTCGACAGGAAGTCGAGGTATTTCTCCCCCGACATCACATTCAGGACGTCCGTGATGAGGGGGTTATCCTTGACCATATTTTATGAAAAGGTTTTTAAAGGTGTGGTAATCTAACCTGCGGTGATGGATATCCGTGGAAAAGAAGGCAAAATTTTTTTGGAGAGAAAAGCTTGAAGTTAACAATGGCGGAAGAATGAGTGAGTTGTGTGTGTAACATACACGCATACTCACTTTTATATAGGGTGGCCTCGGTTTCCGAGGTGCCGTGGATATTTGACACGTGTCAGTCACATTCCCTATCCAATGGATAGGGTTTCTGACATTTCTGTAACGTCAGTAGGGGACCCACGGGTCACTTCTTAAACAGTTTCGCGTGGCTCAAGGGTGGTCAGTAATCATGCACTTTTTGCAGACATGCGACTGGATTATTGAATATCATTAATGCGACTGGATTCTTGTCGGGTTATGCGGCTCTTACGTAAGACCGTATTTAATGTTGCATTTAATTTGTCTCGGCCATTACGTGCGGCTGAGGTAGTATTCATTAAAGTATATTCCTACGACCGGTTGCCACGTGCGGCCGGAACAAATTTTCTAGTGTCATTTCTTAGGTCTTTCTTGATATGTCCGGAGAGCAGCTTGATAGTCTAGAGGTTACGCCTACGGCTGTAACAACTAGACTGGGGGGACATGATGACGTATAGTCCCCAACCGGGTCATGAGCCCGGCCCACGGGTACTACCCGTATCCGGCCCATCACAGATGGGTGGATAAATGTCATTCAGGCTTATGGGTTTGAGTGAACAGTACTCGCACGTGTGTGCGGCCCACGGCCCAAGGCGGCCGACATAAGATCAGACAGAATCATATTCTGTCTGGAATATCTTTATCCCAATAAGAGAGGATATTCACTACCAAGATTAGAAGATAACAATCATTCTAATATCTGGTGATTATCTCTTCCTTAGGGCCGAAGCATCAGTGAAAGCCCACTAGGGTTTCACTGCCTATAAAAGGAACCTCCAAGGGTTCCACAAAGGTATTACGACTTGTGCTCTAAACTCACATAAACCCTAAACCGATTACTTACTCTCACGCCGGAGTCTAATCATGGGAAACATTCCCATGGTAAGCTTAACGTATGCTGTTTAGTGTGCAGTATCCCAACCAGACGATTCACTTGGTGCAGGAGCCGGAGCCCAGCCAACCCGAATTAAGCCTAACTCGGGTCTAGCAAGGATCAACCAACTTTTGCATCAACATCCTCAAATTCGATGCATCACAAACATCATCAAAGAATTTATCAAGACCAAAATCACTAATCTCACTCAATGAATCACAATCCTTAGGCGCATTAGGGATATCAAGAATAGGAGGGTAGTAATCTCAGAAGATGGGTTGAGATTGTAGATATCATCCTCGTCATCATCATCATCATAATAGACTGGACCATTCCAGTTAGGAGTGATATAATAGACTAACTCCTCCTTGATAACCTCCACATCTTTAAGAAGCTCATGAAGAAATTTATGTTGATCATCTCCCTGAGTATGTTCAATTAAACCCATTCTATCCCACGCTGTAAGTAAACATTTTGGTGTAGAAAAGAAGGGAAAACGACCAAATTGGCTCAAAAAGGTGTAGGTGGATTTCAAGATTTGGTCACCATCAAGCAAAGGTGGCCTTTCCTGATGCAAGTCAGCTCGGAGTTGAGCTAAACTTTCAAGAATGTCATTCAAAGTAGTGAGTTGTTGGTCAAGACTAATTCCCTGAAAGGATTGATGATTGAGGGTGTGATGTGGGGGCTCAAATTTATACAAACCTGAATCATAGCACGGAATTGGCTCAAAGATATTCATCGGTTGACAATAAGAAGCATCGTGAGGGCCTCCACAAATATTGCACCACGGGTATGGAGAAAAACCCGGTGCATTTTAAGGATAAGGATTGTCATATACTGGAGAGGGTGAGAAAGTATTGTAAGAGGAGAAGTACGAATTTGTTGAATTGCAAAATGGACAAAATCCAAATTGTGTATTGTCGATATTAGAACCGCACCGCTCACAAGTGCACCAATGACATGTTTGATAACCATGCCATGGTCTCCCACACCGTACGCAAGACGAATCCATAAAGAATAATAGATAAGCAAGAAGAATATTTTTGGCGCAAAACTTGTGAAAAAGAAATGCTTTTATGATTTTTCAAATGTTCTTGGATTTTTGAAATTTTTTTTTTTTGACAAGAAAGATAACGTTCACGAGTGAACGAATCCCAAAATCCAACGCGTCTCTCACTAAAAACCGTTAATTTTCACGAAAAGAGCCGGCAGCGGCGCCATTTGAAATTTGGAGTTTGCTAGGTTAAAAGTTCGTTGTTCTCGGCGTCTAATCGAATTGATCTCCGGTTGAAAGTGTGACTCAGCTGTTCTTGGTGCAAAACACGTAAAGACACGCAACTAGCACAAAATAAAACTAAGTGACGAACCTCAAAACCAGGGTTGTCACATCAGCATTGGCAAGCAATTCAGAGGGTACTGAAGTATTTGAAAGGAACAATGGATTATTGTTTGTCTTATACTGGATATCCTTCAATGTTGGAAGGTTACACTGATGCAAGTTGGATCAGCAATACTAAGGATAATCCATCCACCAGTAGCTGATCATTCCTTCTTGGTGGTGGTGTAATTTCTCGGGCATCTAATAACTGGATTTACCAAGTATAAAAATTTTATCGTCTCGTCTCGATTCAAATTGATCTCCGGCAGCGGCGCCATTTGAAATTCGGATTTTGCTAGGTTAAAAGTTCATTGTTCTCGGCGTCTAAGCGAATTGATCTCCGGTTGAAAGTGTGACTCAGCTGTTCTTGGTGAAAAGAAAGAATAGGTCGTTGAGTATCTAAAAAATACAAACTTGAAAGTAAATGACAAAGTAATAAAAGCGATAAATTAATTAAAACTTAAATAAAAGACTTTAAAAGAAATTAAGATAAAAGCTTGAAAAGATTAAACTAAAAATAAGACTTTAAAAGAAATTAAGTAAATGACGAAAATATAAAAACTTTAAAAGTAAATGACGAGAAATTAAAGCTTAACAAAACGTAAATTTAAAAACTTTAAAATTAAATAACTCTGAAAATAAACTAAGACAAACAAGTAAAAATAAAGCTAAGTAAAAATGGCGGGAAAAATAAATTTAAAAATTAAATTTGAATAAAAACTAATTAATTTCGCAATTCTAGAAAAATATGAAATAATTTTGCAATTAAAACTCAAGATTTCGCAATTATTTCAAAATTGACATAATTCCGCAATTAGCAAAAGACACAATTTCGCAATTGCTAGAAAATGAAAGATTTCGCAATGTTGCGAAATCAAAGATTTCGTAATGCTTGAAAAAGACACAAATTCGCAATAGTGAAAACCAAGATTTCGCAATCACTGAAAAGCCAAGATTTTGCAATGCAGAAAATATTCAATGTCGCAATAATTGCACAATGTCGCAATAATGCACAATGTCGCAATAATTGCACAATGTCGCAATAATTGCACAATGTCGCAATAATGCACAATGTCGCAATAAATGCACAATGTCGCAATAATTGCACAATGTCGCAATAGTGCACAATGTCGCAATAGTGCACAATGTCGCAATAATTGCAAAATCGAATCAGATTTCCTAAAAAATAGGAAATCGAAAAAGGACAAAAATAAGCACTTAAAACTCAAATTTTAAAGGACAATAAGCCAAGAAAAAACACCAATAAGCTAACCAAGACTAATAGATGAGTGATAAAACTTATAAAAACTTTAAAAACAAACAAAGCAATGTAAAATGACGCAAACTTTATGTAAAAAGTAGACGAAAAGGATTAAGATTAAAAACACGAAACAAACAAGAACAAAGATTATGAAAAAGATTAAGATTGATCAATCAAGAAAGGAAGAATGAGATGATTAAAAAGCTGGAATTTAAAAGATTAAAGATTAAAGATTCAAAACAAGATTAAAGATTAAAGCTTTAGAACATGAAATAAAACTAGAGAGAGAAAGTAAAAACTACACTACTCCTAATCTAAACTAACTACTCCTAAATGACTAACCCCCTCCTAATGTGTCATTAGGAGGGTATATATAGGAAGTGAGGAGTGCATGTGTTGCTTCCTTCTTTCTTTCTCTTTCTCGTTCTCGTCTTTTAATTCTTTGTCTTTCTTGACGTCGTCTCGGGATTTGTCGATATAAATTGAACTTGTCTTATAATTTCCTCAATACTTAGACTTGAGTTCTTCGACTTCATTAAACTTCCGTCTTTATACTTTTTCTTCGATAAATCTTCAGAATAGGCCTTGGACTTCCGTTCTTTTTGCACTCTTGATCTTTTGACTTCGTCTTTTCTCGTTTTCTTCGATAAAAGCCCGTGAAAGCCCGTGTTTCCTTCCCTTTTTCATCTTTTTGTCCTAAAACACAATAAAAACACAAACCACGCATAATTCCGACATTTACGACATAAAATACACGTTTTGGCTTGGTTATTATTATAATTAAGTGGTAAAAGGATGGGTGTTTTCACACCTATCAGGATCCAAGAAGCAAACTTGCATTACTGGTTCAACAATGGAGTCTGAGTTTGTGGCTCTAGCAGCTGCTGGTATAGAGGCTCAATGGTTGAGAAACTTTCTTCTTGAGATTCCATTGTGGGTCAAACCTATGGCACCCATTTCTATCCATTGTGATAGTACAGCTGCATTGGCTAAAGCATATAGTCAGATGTATAATGGTAAGTCTAGACACTTAGGTGTTAGACATAGCATGATTCATGAGCTCATCATGAATGTGGTGATTTCTATAGAGTTTGTGAGGTCTCAACAAAATTTAGTTAATCACTTGACGAAGGGATTGGCTAGATACTTGGTTATAAAGTATGCTAAAGGGATGGGTTTAAAGTCCAACCTAGTCACTGAATGCTAGGACACCCAACTCCCTCCTAAGGACACTTGGGAGTTAAGTCCAATGAGGAAAGTTGAACATTCAAAGGACTGTAGCACATGTTTATATCATCCCAAGGATGTGCTTGTACCTTCTGAAAGGAGGATGAAGTTGTAAACTTCTCAATGGTTAATGTCTTTGAAAAAGTGCTTAAGTAGAAGCATGAACTAAAGAGGAACCGCCTATGTAAATGTTGAGGTTTTGTCGCCTCAGGGAGCATGGGCTTTGGCTTTTACAACATTTATGAATTTAGATATGGACACATGGCTATTAGTGTTAGGAGTTGTTTTGTGTTTGAAAACTTGTGTGTATTTTATCTTCAGGTATTCAAAGTAGTTGAAGGGTTCAATTCTTAAAACACCCCGGTTCTCGAATGTTTGAAGTAATGTACTAAGATGGAAATTCAATCCTTAGGATATTTTCATTTATGCACTGGTTTTGTTAAAGTAAATTTTCATGCAGAGGAATTGTACTATATTGGGGAGTATTGTTGGAAATATAGTTCAATTGTGGGCTATGTTCACACCTGGTAATGGGTTTGGAGATATGGAGTATACACCCATTGGTCCCTGAACACTCTGTCTCATATAGTGGTTAAGTATGTTTCAACGGTACTTAGTTTCTACTAAAGGTACGGTACTTAGTTTATACTAAAGGTACTTGGTTTACACTAGTGGTACTTGCATGTACCACTAGTTGTCTGCAAATACTACTAGTTATATGCAAGTACTACTAGTGATATGCCCAGCGGTACTAGGATATAAGTACCGGCGTTGGTGCTGAAATAAGTACCGGTCTTTGACCTATTCAAAGTAGCAGTCAACTACTTTAATGACCAAGTTTAATGGGTCATGTAACCACTATGTCTTGGTATTATGGAGACTATTAAGATAATTAATTTGCTGTTAATATCTCTGAATACCATTGACCAGTTATGAGTTTATACCTATAATAGGGTAATCACTACTGCATGGAAGACACGCAGACTACAAGAAACTCCTTACAGCAAAGGGTTATAGATTTTTGCCTAATTCTATAACATACATTTGGTCTTATCCCAAGTAAGTATTCGTGATACCCTGGCTATAGGGTCGAATACTTTGGAAAGTGATCACACGATTCCAAGTGATATCCGCTAACCATTCATTGGTACGTAGTTGGGCTATTGATTATCTTACCCTGGTTGGGGCGAATTAAACACCAACAATATCTGCTAAGGGATCCATCTGCCAAATACTTGTGCTTAAACAACCACATAGTACGAATAATGTTTGTTTCAGGTGGACGAGGCACAAGAATCCAAGTTTCATTTTTAATAAGCGCATTATATTCATCAGGCATAGCATTCTTCCAATTTGGGTCTGTGAAGGCAGCAATATATGATTTTGGATCAGGAGATACATTAGACACATGGAGGGTATAACACGAATTAGGCTTGTTTGTACCGTCTTGAAAGTGTGTGACCATATGGTGAGTCGATAAGGGGTTACGATTGTTTGTTGTTGTGTTGGATTGGTTGAAGGTATTGGGTAGTGGAGTGGTTGATTCGATTGATGGTGATGCAATATTAGATTGAGCAGATTGTGTATCAAGTTGTGTCGTATTTTGGTTGATTGTTGTTTGGGCTGAAGCTTAAGGGCTCGGTTGGTTAATGGGTGTATTTTGGGTAGATGTGGTGGAATTAGACTCAGTAGTGGAAGGTTGAGAAATATGAGCAATGAAAGGCGTAACATCTTCATCCGCATCGTTAGCAAGGAATGAATAGGATGGAGACGCGTCAGGAGATACTGAGCCATAAGGGAATATGGTTTCCTCAAACGTTACATGACGTGAAATGATGATTTTGTTTGTGGAAAGGTCTAAGCAACGATAACCCCGGTGGTTGGAGGGATATCCAAGAAAGATACATGGTGTGGACCGCGGACCAAGTTTGTGGGAGGTATCAATATGGGGGTAGCATAAACAGCCAAATACACAAAGGAATGAGTAATTAGGCTCGGTCTTGTAAAGACGGTTAAAAGGTGTGTCATTATTAATTGCGATTGAGGGGAGTATGTTAAGAAGGTATGTGGCCATATATAGAGCTTCAACCTAAAAATGTGGTGGTAAGTGAGCTTGAAATAACAGGGTGTGTATGAGATTGTTTATGGTTCGTATCATTCTTTCCGATTTACCATTTTGTTGTGATGTGCGGGGACATGAGAAACGCATGTGAATTCCATGTTTGTCAAATAAGTTGTGAAAAGTATGATTATAGAACTCACCTCCATGATCACATTGAAAAGCCTTAATTTCTGTGTTGAATTGAGTTTTAACATGGTTACGAAATTGAACAAATTTATCAAAAGTATCAGATTTGTTACGCAACGGATATACCCACAGAAAATGAGAATAATGGTATAAAAACAAGACATAATATTTGATCCCACTAAGACTCGAAAGTGGAGATGTCCATAAATCGAAATGAACAATATCAAATATAGAAGTAACAGTAGAATCAGAACTAACAAATAGAAGTTTCACGTGTTTGCCAAGCTGACAAGCATGGCAAAGAACAGAAGACTTCATTTCATTACAAACAATTCAACTACTAGAAATAAGAGTACGTAGCACATCACTTCCACGTGTGATGACTGGTGGTGAAGGCTTGGGGAAAACTGGCGGACTCGTAGGTAGGCTTGGTGACCGAATATAAGTCGCCAGAGCTATCACATCTGAGAAGAAGTTTGCGAGTCGAATAGTCCTTCACGGAAAAACCGAACTCGTCAAATTCAATGGAAACTTTATATTCACGATTAAATTTACGTACCGAAATTAAATTTTTCACAATGGTAGGTGTAACAAGAACTTGATTAAGATGTAATGGTTTATGGGGGGTGGACAGAATGCTATAGCCAGTGTTGGTAACGGGAATAGATGCCACGTCACCGACAAAAATAGATGGAAATATACGCTTATTAAAAACCGAACTTAAATTATTTTCATTGGAATTAAGATGTAAAGACGCACATGTGTCCATATTGTAACCGGTGTTATCAAAATCTTGTAAGGTTAGGATGTTAAATGCTTGAGGTAGTGCAGTCTCTTGTGTGTTAGCCAAGGACCCAACATGCGCTTGTAACTGTTGTGCTAGACCTGTCCTAGAAGTAGTTTGGAACAGAGATGTGTGGCATGATGTATGTAAGGGTCTCTGGGCCTGGCCCGATTGTGTAAGTAACCTTTTATGGGCCTGCAACAATTTACTATATGCTTGGACTAACTAGGCCTGATCCAAGTTAGCAATGTTACTGGGCATCATGGAACTTTGCATGCTACTGTTTGAACCACGAGTATTAATGTTTCTACCATTATTGTTATTGTTATTTTGACCATTAGAAGAATGCATAAATTTGTACTTATCAGAGTACCAACAATGTCCACGTGTGAAATTGTGACAAATGGAAGATGAGTTGGACCCGTTGTTAGTTTTGGTGGGTGGTAATAATCAATAATCCTGATATATTCTCTGAATCTCGGGTATCACGAAATCCTCAATTGGATAAGACAGAGAATTAACACTTAGTCTCTAAGGCACGAGAGATCTAAGCAATACACAGAAAATCGTTATGTTTGTTCTATTCTGGAAAAGATCAAGTTTCTGTTTCTATGAAGAAACTAAATGACAGTTACAAACAGTTTCATAACTGTTGCAGGGAAAAGACACACCTTTTCAGCAAGGGGCTCTACCCCTTAACCCCGCAAGGGGCGCTACCCCTTGACCCCGCAAGGGGGCGCGGCCCCCTTGACCCCCGCATTTGTTCGTGGCGACATCAAGTTAGCTAGAACGAGCATGCACTCCGCATTCTCCTTACTCGCCTGTAAGCTATACTTGATTAAGCCCTTGATCTCAAGTATATCACAATTACACAAAATATATGTGATGACACTAAAATCACCAACACCCGTTACCTATTTGCCGAGAGTTAGACATAAAGCCTCGTGTGTTCGCGATAAGGGCAGTCGGCGAAGAAGAGGTAATACGTGAGTTAGTCAATGAGGTGTTTCGACGGTTCGTGTGATACTCGGCTAAGGAAAACATGCTTTGAGCGGTTTCCAAGTCAGGGAATGGCTCCTTGTGTAGAACAACATGCGCAAGTTGGTCATATTTTTCCCTAAGACCATTGATTGCGTATGTAACAACTTCTTATTCCGAGACGGTAGAACCAAGGTTGTTTAAGCGTGAGGCAACCAAATCTATTTTTCGAAAGTATACGTCAATGGATAGATCGCCAATATCTAAGCTACGCAATTCGCCTAGAAGTACAACTGTTTTAGATCTCTTGTTGTCTTTGAAATTTTTTCCCAAAGTATCCCATCCATCCTTAGACGTTTTTGGCTCGATTTTCAACACACGTTCTAGGAGGGGTTCTGATATGGTTTGGAATATCCACGACTTGATAAGGGAGTCGGTCACTACAACAATCGCGCCCTACCCCAGCGATATTTTTGGCGTTTCCCCAGCGACATGTCGCTGGGGAAGTATATCCCCAGCGACAAGTCGCTGGGGTATATTCGCTGGGGTACGCTAGTTGTTAAAAGTATCCCCAGCGACTTCCCCCAGCGACAAGTGGGTCCCACAGACTTTTCCTGGAAGAACAGATGCCACGGTGGCAAAATTTTCCCCAACGACATGTCGCTAGGGAAAATCCTTATAAAATAAAAAAAATTAAGTTAAACTTAACCATTTTAGCTAATTACAAATTTTCCCCAGCGACATGTCGCTGGGGAAAATTTCCTTTCTTTTGACTTGTCAACGCATTGCCGTTGACTAGTCAACGCTTTCCAAAGTTTCCCCAGCGACATGTCGCTGGGGAAACTCTTGATACGTTTGACTTGTCAACGCTTTGCGTTTGACTTGTCAACGAATAACCAACTTTTCCCCAGCGACATGTCGCTGGGGAAGAGTCTGCAGGTTTTTTTTTAAAATTGCCTGCACAGCAGGCGTTTTCCATATTTTTTCCGGAAAAAATCTACCAAAACCTGTAACCAAAACCTGTATTTGCTCACCAAAAGACACATATAAAGTAAACTTGAAATACAAATCAACACAAACGCGGAATAAGTTCAACTTGCACCAAAATATAATAAAACGTTCTAATGATCACATGGATACTAGGAATAAGTCGGGATAGTTAAGGATACTAGGGAAACAAGCGTTCTAATTTAGGATAATAGGGAAACAAGTCAAGATGAACATAAAGAAACTATGTACCATACTAACAAACACATATATGACACGACTAGCTCGCGTCATCGCCACCCTCCCGATCCTCCGCATCATCACCCGGGCGACTCCCGCTCCCGCTGGCACCAGCATCATCACCCGGGCGACTCCCACTCCCGCTGGCACCACCACTCTCATATGCGGCAAAAAGATCGCCATACCTGGGGTCGTTTCTGAACAAGCCCATCATGAAATCAACATCCCGATCCCGACGAGTCTCAGGGGGTGGTGGCGGAAAGCACGGGGGAGTACTGGTGTATCCTGGCAATACCATACCCACGCCAGGATGGTGGCCGCGAAACTTGCCTCCTCGCACCATCCTGTTGATCTCGGCAGTGGTGTGCTCACCCGTCGCCTCTAGCTCCCTCATCTGATCCTGTGTGGTGACAATAACACAATATAGTAAATATATTAGTCGGGTTGCTAGATTATTAATCAATGATTCATTAAAGTGTGTTTTGAAAAGAATACTTACATACAACTGGAGAGACTGCTCATCTATAAATACACCATCTGAATTCGTATGCAGACGATAGAACATGTCGATCTCTGTAGGCTCATGTTGGGTTTCGGACGACTTTTGCTGTACATACACACGTAAGTAAGGTCAATCTAATTAAATGCGGCAATAATAATATGTATGTAAAATAAATAATGATAATAATAAAATAATAAAAATAAAAAATAATAATAATAATAATAAAATAAAAAAAATAAAAAAAACCATAATAATGTAAAATCAATAATAATAATAATAATAATAATTACCATGAGATGTCGAGTGCGAGTGATCGACCGAGAACCATGTCGGGAGACAAGTGTTGCCTTGGACCGATTTTGGCTGTTTGTTGAGGATCGCTTCATGTTAGCTTCGTCAGTCCAAAACTCTATCTGTTTCTCCCACACTTCAGGTGTGTGCTCGTCCGGTCTGTTCCGCCTAATTTGATCCAAATCGTATTCTCCAGTCTCGGGGTTTTTTACAAAGTAATCTCGCTTCAGACTAGCCTTGCTGGTATTGTATGATTTTTGTAGCTGGTGATTAATGGTATCATAAATACTCTTCCACCGAGGGGTGTTCACGTACGGCGTGAGATCATAATTTTTCTGCAATCAAATACAACACATTGAAAACAGAGTTAGAAATATAATTTATATATTTATTTAAATTCGTTTATTTATTTATATGATATAAATAAATAAACGAATTTAAATGAATATACACAATACAACACATTGAAAACAGAGTTAGAAATATAATTTATATATTTATTTAAATTCGTTTATTTATTTATATGATATAAATAAATAAACGAATTTAAATGAATATACACAATACAACACATTGAAAACAGAGTTAGAAATATAATTTATATATTTATTTAAATTTGTTTATTTATTTATATGATATAAATAAATAAATAAATTTAAATAAATATACACAATACAACACATTGAAAACAGAGTTAGAAATATAATTTATATATTTATTTAAATTCGTTTATTTATTTATATGATATAAATAAATAAACGAATTTAAATAAATATACACAATACAACACATTAAAAACGGAGTTAGCAATATAATTTATATATTTATTTAAATTTGTTTATTTATTTATATGATATAAATAAAAAAAACAAATTTAAATAAATATATACAATTAAATAAATGAACACGATAATTAAATAAATATAAAATGATAACTTACCCCAATAGCTACCCGGGCCGCCGCCTTGTACCCTTCGGGGACCTTGCTCCACGAAGGGTAATACAAAGGTATTTCCCTAACGACACACCCGAATAAGTTTCCCCAATGATCTGCGTAGGGGCCGATAGGTATAACAAGGTTACCTCTACCGGGTACAAAGTCGACTTCGACCGGCCGGTTTTGATTCTCGGCCACCGCATCCAGTAATTTCAGGCAGCGGGTCTTCTCCCGGGTATTCTGCCTGCCGGCTCTCCTCCCGCCCAAATTGGGCTTTTTCTTTCCTTTTCCTGCAAAATCAAGTGAGTGATAAAGTCATAAAAGTTAAGGCAAACAAGTTAAATATGTGTATCAAATTTGTATTACAATAATCCAGAAATTCTTACCCCGGTTGACGAAGCAACCCCCGCAACCGAATGATGGAGGACGTGGACGTGAAGGATCCTCGCCACCACCGTCCCCGTCGTGGCCCCGTGCAACATCAGTCATCTGTATACAGGTACAATTAGCATAACATGTAGAAATTCATGAACAAAATAATACAAGCATGCACAAATCTAAATATCAAAATAAATTTACACATTTAAACAATCCACAACAATTTCATTCATTCATTCATTCAAATATATAAGTGTATTTTACAAGTTACAACACAAAGTTAATCTTCTTCGTCACTAGAATAAAATTTCTCAACACCATCATCATCTTTGATGAGGTCTTCAACATCAGAATCTGCTAAATCATGAGGAAGGGGGTCTTCATCATCATCGTCTTCATTAGGAACATCATCGTTATCTGGCGGTGCGTCAACCTCTGTTGATTCACCATCTATATGCAAATCTATATAGAAGGTGTAATTACCGAAGTCATTCCCACTAGTAGAAGGTGGGAGATGACTAGTAGAAGGTTGGAGATCACTAGTAGAAGGTGGGAGATCAGATGAGTTGTCCAAATGTATAATATCAGGTTCGTTCTCTACCACGATTACACCGTTGTTCAAAAACTTTTTATGATTAACATGTTCGACGACCTTCACGTTGGGTTTGGCTGGATCTACAAGGTAGAAGACTTGTTTGACTTGTGTTGCGAGGATGTATTGTTCACTTTTCCACGCCTCACCATAGCCGACGATTTGTGTCATTCCGTTTCTAACGATAAGTTTCTTGACTCTACCAACGGTGTTGCGAGTGTCGAACCACTTAACTTTGAACAACGCAACTTTAAACGACAAATAGTCAAACTCGAGGATTTCTTGAAGCCGACCATAAGTGTTAGTTTTCCCGTCAGGATCAGTCGAATAAACGCCGCTATTTTGAGTTACGCGACGTTCATCGCGGCTCTGCACGACATACCTCAAACCATCTACTACGCAACAGTTTACTGACATTGGAGCCCTTAATGGTCCATTAGCCAAAGCGAATAACTCGCTGGTTGGGCTAAACTCTGGGTCTTGGGGATTTTGTGCGTGACGTTCAAAGATCTATGAAGAAGATAGGATTAGATAGAAAACTAAAAATATGATATTGTTATTTTTACACTTAAGTACACAAAATAAGTGTTAGTTTACCAGCGTCTTAAACCAGTGGGGGAATTCTTCTAGCTTGTCTTTTTCTGGAAATAACCTGAAAAACGTTCATGCTATTAGAATAAGTCGTCGAAATGATAAGTTAAGAAAAAAAAGTTACAAAATTAAAAAACGCGTACCTCCGGAACTGGTCTTGGTACGTGTCGATCTCAGGACTGTTGTTAAGTACATACCATCTCACTTTCTTGTACTCGTCGGTAGGAAAATGAGGAAAGGACAGTAAACCAATCGGCTTGCATACCGATCGGAACACCTGAAACTTACACGTTGAGGGAGGGGGGTCCACATTACGATCGGGACGATTAAATTTTGTAACACCCGTGAAAGTGCCATATGATGCTAAGTTATTGTCTCAAGAGCTGTTCAGTATGAGCATCTCTCGTAAGTTGAGGCTCACTTGTGGATGTGATATCCCGAGCCCAACATTATTTATTTAAACCTATTTTACGTATATTTTTGAAATTTTTAGGAATTTTTATCGTGGATTTATTTGACGGTTTAAGTTGAAACCGACGTTTACGGTCGTAATTTAACGATTGACGATTTAAGAAGAACCGATAACGACTACGATACCGACGGATGCCCAAAACTTACATTTTATTATCGATTGATCGATATTTGAATTTTTCGAGATTTTATTTTTATTACGTGTTAAGTCGAGTCGGAACCATATGTATATTTGTTTTGTGTGCGTTTGAACCATTTAAATGTATTTTGAGGTAGTCGGGACAAAACTCGACTCTCGTAAATTTCTAAAAGTCGACCACTAGTCAAAACCCGCTCTTTAAAAGGATGATTGCTAAAAAGGCCAAAAGATAGCTAAAATTGCACCAAAGGTCCCTCCATTTTTACAAAAGGGAACTTAGACACACACACAATTCATTTCCACCTCAAATTTTTCACACACTCTCTCCCTCTTCTCTCCTACCCTACGGCCAAACACCACCACCCTAAAAGCACCATCAAAACTTGGTTTTTGACAAATCTAATCAAAGTCCCATGTTTATAACATCAAGTTAAGTAAATCCCACCAATAAAATTACACATGCAACAACTTTTTTTTTTAGATTTAATTTTTGAATTATTTTGAAAAATATTATGTTTTGATCTAATTAAATTCGTGGGTTTGTGTTTAAATATGTTTAGGAATATGGATTTGAAATATTGGAGCTAGGAAAACATTTTTCCTTGGTGATTTCAGCCCCAAAACCCACGAAATATGTGGGGGGTTTGGGTGTTCTTGGTGTTTTGATCTTGTTTCTTGTGGGTATGGTTCTATTTCTTTGTTATTATTATTTTATATATATTTAATTATATTGCATGTTTAGTTTTTGATGTGGGTTTTGAATAAGGATGAAGATACAAGTGATTTAGGGTGTTTTGGTTTGATTAGGATGGTTAGTAGGTGATGTTAGGAGTATAGGAGTTGATGAAATTGGTCAAAATGATGTTTTAATATGATTTTGAAAGAGTCAATTTAGATCAGATTGTTTAAGGGTTATTTTCGTGGGTTTAAGTCTAAGTCCAGGTTGAGAAGATAGGATATTGTTGTAGAGCTTCTTTTTAGCTTCGATTCGGTATAAGGTAGAGCTTCTAACTCAAAACGAGTCAAAAGTTATGATATTTTAAAGTTTGAGGCGTACCGGGTGATGAAAATCACAAGTTACGGGTTTTTGTCAAAATATAGGTCGAATGTCTAGGATTGTAACTAGAGTTCTAAAAATGTTTGGAAGTTGTTCTTTGGTCCTAGACCTGCACAAAAGAGTGTATTTTCAAGTTTAGGAGTTGGTGTTTCAAGTTGAGTTGACTAAATAAGTCAAAGTCGAGTTGCACTTGGACGGTGCAAATCTGTCCGAAATTTTAAGGTATAGAGATGTGTTGAGCAGTGGGTCTTGGAAGTGAAAACTTTTTATGAAATTTGTTGTGTGGTTTCTACAGATTATAAGTGATTTTTACAAATTTTCTCAGATTTTTAGGAGTGGTCTAAGTGGGGTAAAACAGCCCGTACATTCGGTATGTACCGGCAGAGTCGTAAAATGCGCGATAATTCTAATAAAGTATAAAATGGTTCGTGTCTAGTAAATATCACTTGTATGGATTTTTGGCGTGAGTTTATATGAACCTTGAGTGTTCTTAATTGTGTACATACAGTACTTGAAGGTACTTGAATGTGTTGATTCATTACGTGTTTATTCGTTAGGTGTTGTATTTGATTTCCCGGGGCATCCTCATCGTCGGTGATCGATTTCGTTTACGCCGTAGTACTAATACTACCACTACCACCTAAGGTGAGTCTATAGCCTCGCTCTTTACTTTATTCAAATGTTTTTAACCCGCGAGGGGGATACATGCTAATTTAAATGAAAATGAACATAAGTCTTGATTGATTGTTGGACCCGAATGTTGCCTCGAAATTGTGTTGAGTACCTAGTTGCAAAAGTCCCTAAATTCATGAACTATTAACTATTGTCTTGCCCTTGCGAAGGGGGAAATAGCCGCTTATACAATTTGTAGTACTACGGGGCTAACGACCCAATGCTAGCCGAGAAGCTGTACGTTGAGTAAGTTCTGCGGTAGATTATCTTGTATGAGAGATAAGGTATAATTGCAACTGATGCCTTTAGAAGGGGCACTGGTTTCATCTGAATCACGCCGGTAATTATTACGCGGGTGATTGAGTTAACGGATTAGTGTCATGAGCTTAAACACAATTGTCATAACCTTGAAAATAGATTGTGAGTACGACAATGCTATTGAATGATCATGATTGGTTTTAATACTTATGTTCAACTTATGATTTGATAAACCTATAGATTCGCTCAACCTTTGTGTTGACGATTTTAAGCATGTGTTTCAGGTAACCAAGATTGTTAGCAGCGGAGCATGCGAGGATGGAAGTTGTGGTGGCTTGGCGGTCTACTTTGTTTTCCTCCTTTTTTGCACTTAAAAATTTTATACTATGTCATGTGAATGAAAATGTATTTTTGGGTTGAGATTCAGTGGGGACCTAAACGCAAACTCTGTATTGTATTCCTTTGGGGTTTGGAAAACAGTAGACATGTACATTTTAACTATGTTTAAATTATGTCAAGACTTTTACGTCTTTTGAGTCGTTTGATATATCTTGTGTGCGATGATAACTGTGTAGCACCCAAATGTTGTAGTTCCGCTGCGCATAGCATTTGTGGGGGTGTTACAGATTGGTAATCAGAGCCATGAGTTATAGAGAACTAGGTCGTTTTGAAAAATCCTAAACTATAACTTTTGGTGTCGTAAGAAATTGTCCAAGCACACAACTATCCTGCATGGCTCCGGTAAGAATTCTTTAGCATTGCTTTATATTTTAGATGTATCCCTCAAATTGATATGAATTCCCTAAGTATTTAGTAAGTAAATACTTTGAGATATATATTGAGATATATTGTTTTGTACGTTGAGTACTTATCATCGTAATTTGCAAATTCTTGTAAGATTATCTTATATGTTGCATGTAATTGGCATAACGGGCTACATTGCATTACATGGCAACACCGCGTTGTAATCCTACGTGTATGTAGGAATGGTTGTATGTATAAGTATGTATATACTATGGTATTTAAAGGCATTGCACGTGAAGCAATGGTCCTTGAGTGATTATCATACATTAAAATGCGGTTTTGCTGAGAATTCAGCCTTACCGCTAATTATCAATATTGATAATTAATTTATTGATCGAATAATCGAGTGTGAACCTCGTTTAATACTCTATATACGTAAATGATGCTTCGTAACATATTTTATATCGACTAGAGTGATCTCGATTGTCGTTATCGCACCGTGATGTGTCATTTTGGACATCTTCTTTTTGGAACGTAAATTACTCACGTATTACGGTATTTCCTCTATTCCTCATGGGTTTGATATATTAGTTGGCGTAACTATAATATAGACGAAGTATAATCAACGATGCGTACATCGTAGCGACGAATCACATGTGTGTGTTATAAAACATGGTTGAGGAGTGTCGCCATTTAATCGTTGTTTACTATTCTACTTAAATTTAAAGATGTGTTTTAAAAATTTGACTAGCGTTGTGATCAATCGCGATAACTTAGAATTTGGTTGGTTTGTGTTAATTTTGTGGAGTACGATTTCGAGACTCATCCGAGGCCGATAACAACATTTAGTTGACATACGTATTCTCGTTCCATTTATTTCATTTTGTTTTGTTGTTTCATTATTTTGAAGTTAATATTTTACATGACGAGGTCCGGCATTTGTGCAAGTTAAGTAAGCATCGAACTTTGTTGATTGAATGATTTAAACATAAAGTGTTTTACATATTTAATATTTGATGAATGAAACTTTCGGATAAAAATGACGTATGATGTGTTTTGTAACAAGTAAAATTCGTGTAGAGAATAAACGGAAATTGTGAAATTATTTTCCTTCAACCTTGGTTGGTAAATCGTAATAAGTAATTATTATTACTCGTAAAATCCTTGTTTTCATATATTAAAATTTGATACTAAAAGATTGTGATGGACTTGTTAAGAAATTGTTTAAATTAGTTCGAGAAAGGAGTTATAATAAAATTTGCGAGATGACTATTGAGTATATGTAGCTTCGGATTTAGTATGAATTAATTTTCGGGTCAATGTAGCAAACTTTTGGTATAATTTGTAATATAGAGTAGAAAAATTGGTTATATATTTTGGAGGTAGAAACTTTGTAAAAATTGATTTATTTTAAACATAAAGTTATGTTTACGTATGCATTGGTGTAAACTAGAACTCGTCACTCGTTGTAGTAAATAAACTGGGATAAAATCGGAATATACACTTTAAGTATGAAATTATAATGCTTGAAATAAAATTTTAAACATTGATGGAACGTCATTGGAAATCATTTGTTTGTTTAATTGTCGTTATAGAGAATCAATATGTGTAATTTGATGATGCTTGTTTAAAATCGTTTGAAAAATCTTTTGTTTTATTCCGCGACGAGATGTGTTAATTTTAAAACCATTTGATAATGGGCTAAGGATTAAAAGTTGAATTTTATATATTTTAAAATTATTGAGATAAGCATTTTGATTGTTTATTATACTATTATTATTGAGATTTAAGTCTCGACAAAAATCAGTAAGTATCCGAGATAATACCACGTGAAACCTCTTTATCATTTGAGTCGAATTACGCGAATATGATTTAACAAAACAGTTTTGGGGAAAACATGTGTGTAATAAAAGTCAAAGGTTGATTTTAAGAGTTAATTGGACTAGTTTGAGTCATGTTGGATACGTGTATATTTGTGATAATATAAGTCGTAATAATAAAAACGTAAAACTTGGAAAATTCTTACTACGTATGTTTTTGGTACTTAAGATATGAACATTAATGAGGTTTTGACACAAGTATGGAGATTTTCAAACTTAATGATTTGTCAATTATGATAACCGAGTCATCGAATCTACTAATGTTAATAATTTCCGAGAGATTGAAATTTTTCCAGAAATAAAAACTTTATAAAGATTGAGAAATAAAATGTATAAATTCTTTAATGGTGTAACCCAAATTAAAAATGTGTGAATGCTCGATTTTACAATGTACAAGGTAACACAAATTATAATACGCTAATGGATTACCCAATAAACGAATATTTGTATATTATTTAATAAAGATGTATATATAATGTTTTAAGTCACGATGGTTCGGTCGTCCGACATCCCTTCTTTGATTTCGTGAGTCTGTATCTAAACATGAGTCGTCATGTGATTGTTCATTTTAATATTGTCTATGGTATGAAACCAATATTATTATATTTATTTTTGTGTCGCTACTTCGCTAGTACTTGATGATGAGGGTATGTCACCCGGTGTATTTTTGTCCCCTTCATGGACCCCGCAATTTTTTTTTCTCATTTCGGTTAATGGAACCAAAAATCATGTATTTACTTGAATGATGCTATAAATCTTCATTAAATTGGCTATTTATTTATATTGAACAAAAGCGAGGAGGCGAAGCCGCTTTACCAAATTGTAGAGGTGAAAGAACTCGATCTTCCTGGTGAAAATTGTTTATAGTTAACCAAGTGATTATTCTTCTCTTCCCGTATACACTTCGTGGAATGTGTGTGCAACTCGAGACGATGGGAACTATGATCGTTGTTTTATTTTTATTTTTATTTTTGACGCTTGTGTTGATATTCAAATTTTTACTCCATGTATTCGTAGATCGCTGTTATTATCCTGAGACTTTTGTCATACATTTGAAGTATTTTCATTTCTAATGTAGTTAATTTCCGTTGGCAAATATATTGCTCGTTTACCTCGTTCGATCTCATTGATCTTAATTTTATTACTTGTTGTGCTTGCAATGATCTTTAATCATGAACCACCTTACCGTTATTTTGTGAATAGTCTATTGTGAAAATAGGTATGAGTGTGTCAAATGTTTTGGTGAACTAAATGCAAATGGTGTCGATTTCTTTATTTAAATTATTTATTTATTTTCCTCACAAAAAGGCAAAGTAAAAGTATGTTTCCAAAGTGGACGAAAAAAAAAAAAATGTTTGATGTGTTTCTTAAAACGATGGTAGCAATATTTTCCCATTTCAAATGGTTTAATTATTTTGAAGATTAGGTCGAAAACTTTCGTAGTCATATTTGGTATGTAATAATAATGTTTGTGTCGTCACTCGATCCTCAATTATGCACAGCTTAGCTAACTATGCATAATTCGGGAAGAGTCCTGTTTTGTTAATTGTCGTTGCTTGGTCCTTAAGTATGCATGATCTGGCTAGTTATGCATAGTTTTGGAAGGGCGATGTAGTTTCAAATAAATTGGTCGTCTTTAAAAACTTGTAGTGTTTTGATAAACGTTTGGATGAGAACGTTTCTTTCTAAAATGGTGGATCATTTTTGCAAGTAATCGCATTTTCTTTGATTCCTAAAGACAATTTTTGAATTTTTCTTGTATTCCTTGAAATCTTTTCTTTCGTTTGGTGTTGACTTGGTAAGTCACTGTGACCGAGTAGTTTTTGGAAAATGTTTTTATGAGTTGTGTGTAACGTGCAAATTTCATCGGAATCACGAGGGTGTTGATGAAATACCAAAGGGGCTCGTATCGTCACCGGGAGAAGAGTTTTTAATAAAGATGGAAAAATGCCGAAGTAGAGGAAATCAGAGTTCGAATAACTCTAAGGGAAATAACGAAGACTTCTCCTACAGCGAATGTATCGTACTTTATTTATTATTCTTTTCTTGTTCTTTTGATATGAAAACGACACATGATAAATTGTTGAAGTTTACCAACTGTGCATCGGTAATTGGAAGACCATTCCAATTGTCGTCTTCGTTTATTTAAGTGAGGAATCCTCTTTGCTTGACTCAACCATCCTTGATTATCGATGGTTAAACGATAAGATATCCATAGTTGATGTTTTTGTGGTAAACCCTTTGCTTTTATGTATTTATGTGGTGAGTGATCTAGTCGAGTGATCGTAAGTTGTGGGAACTTGAGACGACATTGTTCAATGAAGTCCGATCATGGAGAACATGCGCCATGTTATGTATTTCTTTTAAATCTAACTGTGAACGATGATATATATTGATATTTTTACCACGTTTGGGACGGAAGTAAGATGGTGTTCTTGTAGTATCTTTTGGGTATGGATCCGTGTGTGAGCACCCCACGATGACACATGTAAGTATTTTATTTCTTTTTGGATATGCATCCATAGCTAGCAAGCTCTTGAACCTTCTTTAACTTGCAATTTTCTTTTGACTGGACTCATCCGAGAATTATGTAAATATTCTTGTTTTATCTTGGCTTGGCTGATTAGCAAGCGTGGGTTAACTGATTGAACTGATTGGTTTAGCATGGTTTGGCTATGTTGCAAACATGTCGTAATATGGTTGTATGTGTTTCATAATGGCTTTTGTGTTTGTTTGGATTGTGATGTCTTCGAGAGAGTTATGTATACGCCGAATGATTTCGTATCGATGAATTCGTTTTTGACGAAGTAGGGTTGTATGTACGTAATATCGTAATAAGGTGATTTGGTACGACTAGTATTGATTACTTCGTCTTTTATATTTTGAACGTTTTCCGATGGGGTTATGTGCGACCCGTGTGATTTTCTTTGTGAGCAATTATTTTTATGAGATGATGAACCAAGTAAAAGGACGACTCGAACGTTGGAAAACGTACTCCGAACATGTGTGATTGATTTTGATAGTTGTTGAGAACGACACATGCCATTGGTAGTATCTTTGTACCACGACTTTTACCTTGATTAGCTTTGAAGCTGCGACATTTGAAGAATTATGTTGATGAAAATATAGACCGCGAGTTGGATGAAATGAAGTAGGAAAAAGTCAGTTGAATGGACCTGAAATGATTCGAGAGGCTACGGAAGAAATGGTGTAGATTAAGAATTATATGCTAACCGCGAGAAGCTGTGGAAAGAGATGTGTTGATACCCGTGGGAAGAATTTAGGGAAATTGAAGTGGAGATCATGGATCAAGATGGTAAGAGATTGAAGCAAGGCATAATACTCATCGTGAAGGTGTGATGGAACCCGAGACGTGAACCGAAGTCCATATCAGAACGTAAAGACCTCTTTAGGAAGGAGTACCCTTATCTTCCCAGTAGTACGAAATGCGAGTATAAGAACCAGAGAGCGCCGGGACGTCGCTCCCTTAAGGAGGGGAGGATGTAACACCCGTGAAAGTGCCATATGATGCTAAGTTATTGTCTCAAGAGCTGTTCAGTATGAGCATCTCTCGTAAGTTGAGGCTCACTTGTGGATGTGATATCCCGAGCCCAACATTATTTATTTAAACCTATTTTACGTATATTTTTGAAATTTTTAGGAATTTTTATCGTGGATTTATTTGACGGTTTAAGTTGAAACCGACGTTTACGGTCGTAATTTAACGATTGACGATTTAAGAAGAACCGATAACGACTACGATACCGACGGATGCCCAAAACTTACATTTTATTATCGATTGATCGATATTTGAATTTTTCGAGATTTTATTTTTATTACGTGTTAAGTCGAGTCGGAACCATATGTATATTTGTTTTGTGTGCGTTTGAACCATTTAAATGTATTTTGAGGTAGTCGGGACAAAACTCGACTCTCGTAAATTTCTAAAAGTCGACCACTAGTCAAAACCCGCTCTTTAAAAGGATGATTGCTAAAAAGGCCAAAAGATAGCTAAAATTGCACCAAAGGTCCCTCCATTTTTACAAAAGGGAACTTAGACACACACACAATTCATTTCCACCTCAAATTTTTCACACACTCTCTCCCTCTTCTCTCCTACCCTACGGCCAAACACCACCACCCTAAAACCACCATCAAAACTTGGTTTTTGACAAATCTAATCAAAGTCCCATGTTTATAACATCAAGTTAAGTAAATCCCACCAATAAAATTACACATGCAACAACTTTTTTTTTTTAGATTTAATTTTTGAATTATTTTGAAAAATATTATGTTTTGATCTAATTAAATTCGTGGGTTTGTGTTTAAATATGTTTAGGAATATGGATTTGAAATATTGGAGCTAGGAAAACATTTTTCCTTGGTGATTTCAGCCCCAAAACCCACGAAATATGTGGGGGTTTGGGTGTTCTTGGTGTTTTGATCTTGTTTCTTGTGGGTATGGTTCTATTTCTTTGTTATTATTATTTTATATATATTTAATTATATTGCATGTTTAGTTTTTGATGTGGGTTTTGAATAAGGATGAACATACAAGTGATTTAGGGTGTTTTGGTTTGATTAGGATGGTTAGTAGGTGATGTTAGGAGTATAGGAGTTGATGAAATTGGTCAAAATGATGTTTTAATATGATTTTGAAAGAGTCAATTTAGATCAGATTGTTTAAGGGTTATTTTCGTGGGTTTAAGTCTAAGTCCAGGTTGAGAAGATAGGATATTGTTGTAGAGCTTCTTTTTAGCTTCGATTCGGTATAAGGTAGAGCTTCTAACTCAAAACGAGTCAAAAGTTATGATATTTTAAAGTTTGAGGCGTACCGGGTGATGAAAATCACAAGTTACGGGTTTTTGTCAAAATATAGGTCGAATGTCTAGGATTGTAACTAGAGTTCTAAAAATGTTTGGAAGTTGTTCTTTGGTCCTAGACCTGCACAAAAGAGTGTATTTTCAAGTTTAGGAGTTGGTGTTTCAAGTTGAGTTGACTAAATAAGTCAAAGTCGAGTTGCACTTGGACGGTGCAAATCTGTCCGAAATTTTAAGGTATAGAGATGTGTTGAGCAGTGGGTCTTGGAAGTGAAAACTTTTTATGAAATTTGTTGTGTGGTTTCTACAGATTATAAGTGATTTTTACAAATTTTCTCAGATTTTTAGGAGTGGTCTAAGTGGGGTAAAACAGCCCGTACATTCGGTATGTACCGGCAGAGTCGTAAAATGCGCGATAATTCTAATAAAGTATAAAATGGTTCGTGTCTAGTAAATATCACTTGTATGGATTTTTGGCGTGAGTTTATATGAACCTTGAGTGTTCTTAATTGTGTACATACAGTACTTGAAGGTACTTGAATGTGTTGATTCATTACGTGTTTATTCGTTAGGTGTTGTATTTGATTTCCCGGGGCATCCTCATCGTCGGTGATCGATTTTGTTTACGCCGTAGTACTAATACTACCACTACCACCTAAGGTGAGTCTATAGCCTCGCTCTTTACTTTATTCAAATGTTTTTAACCCGCGAGGGGGATACATGCTAATTTAAATGAAAATGAACATAAGTCTTGATTGATTGTTGGACCCGAATGTTGCCTCGAAATTGTGTTGAGTACCTAGTTGCAAAAGTCCCTAAATTCATGAACTATTAACTATTGTCTTGCCCTTGCGAAGGGGGAAATAGCCGCTTATACAATTTGTAGTACTACGGGGCTAACGACCCAATGCTAGCCGAGAAGCTGTACGTTGAGTAAGTTCTGCGGTAGATTATCTTGTATGAGAGATAAGGTATAATTGCAACTGATGCCTTTAGAATGGGCACTGGTTTCGTCTAAATCACGCCGGTAATTATTACGCGGGTGATTGAGTTAACGGATTAGTGTCATGAGCTTAAACATAATTGTCATAACCTTGAAAATAGATTGTGAGTACGACAATGCTATTGAATGATCATGATTGGTTTTAATACTTATGTTCAACTTATGATTTGATAAACCTATAGATTCGCTCAACCTTTGTGTTGACGATTTTAAGCATGTGTTTCAGGTAACCAAGATTGTTAGCAGCGGAGCATGCGAGGATGGAAGTTGTGGTGGCTTGGCGGTCTACTTTGTTTTCCTCCTTTTTTGCACTTAAAAATTTTATACTATGTCATGTGAATGAAAATGTATTTTTGGGTTGAGATTCAGTGGGGACCTAAACGCAAACTCTGTATTGTATTCCTTTGGGGTTTGGAAAACAGTAGACATGTACATTTTAACTATGTTTAAATTATGTCAAGACTTTTACGTCTTTTGAGTCGTTTGATATATCTTGTGTGCGATGATAACTGTGTAGCACCCAAATGTTGTAGTTCCGCTGCGCATAGCATTTGTGGGGGTGTTACAAATTTCGTGGTAACACCCCGAAAATATTGAGAACTTATAGTCAATGCTTCTTCTGCAACATAACCCTCCGCGATCGAACCTTCCGGCTTAGCTTTATTTCTTACATAACCTTTTAGCTTCTTCATGAATCTTTCAAATGGATACATCCACCGGGGTTGAATAGGCCCGCCTTCAAGAGCCTCTAGAGCTAAATGGATGGGCAAGTGAATCATAATGTCAAAGAAAGCAGGAGGATATATGCGCTCAAGCTCGCATAGAATTTCAACCACCTTGACCGAAGCTTTCAACATGTCCTCCTCCATCAAAGTTGTAGAGCAGAGTTGCTTAAACAAGGAACACAGTGCAATTATTGGTTTTGCAATATGTTCGGGCAAGTAATTTTGAAGTCCGTAAGGAAGTAAACGTTGCATCATTATATGACAGTCATGAGACTTCAGGCCCGTTATATTTGTATCATTATCGGTCACTTTGTGCTTGAAGCATGATCCGAACCCATCTGGTAGTTTAACACTTTTGATGTACTGACAAAACTTTTTTCGGTTCTCTGGTGTTAAAGAATACGCAGCCTGGGGCTTCACAGTCTTCCCCTTGTGGTTTACGGTTAGCCACAAAGGTCTTCGAATGCCCATCTTTTTTAAGTCTTGTCTTGCTTTTGCGGTGTCTTTACTTTTGTCATTCATTAACAAAATGTTCAAGATGGCCTCCAACACATTTTTTTCGATATGCATGATGTCTAAATTGTGTCTTAGTGAAATAAAAGGCCAATACTCAAGCTCGTAAAAAATAGACCGTTTAGTCCAGTTAAGCTCGACTGTAACATTGCGGGAAATCTTCACACCCCCATGTTTCGGATGTTTACCCGGCTTACGCCTTAGCAATCTAGCATGTTGCGCTTCGATTACATCCGGTTGGTTATAATCTTTAGGTGGATCTTTCTGTTCAGTTTGGCCATTGAAGTCAACACGTGAACTCCTCCATTTATGGGGCTTCTTTAACCATCTTCTATGGCCAACATAAGCTATTTTGCTTGTGACAGGAATAGATGGAGTTTCTAGGTTACATGTAGGGCATGCATAGTAACCTTGCCCACTTCACCCAGACAAACTACTTCGAGCAGGAAAATCATTTATAGTCCATAAAAGCATCGCTCTCATCTTGAACTGCTTTTGTGAAATAATGTCTGTAGTATCAACACCGTTCTTGTGCCACAAAGTCTTCAGGTCTTTAATCAAAGGCTGCAAGTAAATATCAATGTCCTTGCCCGGGGATTTAGGGCCAGGAATTAACAACGTCAGCATAAAGTTACTTTCTTTCATACATAACCAAGGAGGCCGATTGTATGTTGTCAATACAACCGGCCACATGCTGTAGCTCTGACTAAGGTTGCCGAACGGATTGAAACCATCAGCACACAACCCTAGTCGAACATTTCTTGGTTCTGCTGCAAACTCTGGATACTTCAAGTCAAACTTCTTCCAAGCCGCGCCATCAACCGGGTGTTGCATCTTACCAAGCTCCGCACACTTTCCAGTAGCATGCCAAGTCATGTCTTTTGCAGTGTGTCTAGACTTGTACAAACGTTGTAGTCTAGGAATGATCGGAAAGTAACGCAACACCTTCCTAGGAACTTTCTTCCCCGGTGTGTTAGTGTCTTTCCATCTACTCGTTTTACACACCGGACAGAATTGCAGATTCGTATTATCCTCCCAAAACAAGCAGCAGTCGTGTTCACAAGCATGTATCGACTCGTAACCTAACCCGATCGTTTTAAATGTCTTCTTTATTTCATATTAGTTCAGTGGGAACTTGAATCCTTTACTATCGGGTAACATATATCGGAGAAACTCTAATATTTCATTGAATAAAGAATCTGTCATTTTTCCTTTAGCCTTAAAATAGGTAAATTTTGCCATAAAGTCTAGTCGAGACACATGTTCACAACCATCATACAGCGCCTCGTTGGCAATTGCATACAACTCTTCAAACTCGGTACGAGTGGCTTGAGGCGGTTGAGTCGGTTGGTTACTAGTCTCACCAATATTATCTCCTTGTGTTGGTTCATTCGAAGGAATATAGCTAAAATCATTTAGTAACGCTGTCATGTCACTCATCATAGGTTCTCCTAGGTTATCTATCACTGGCGCACGTGGAGCCGGTTCACCGTGTTTGAGCCATGTGGTATAAAGTGGGTCCCACCCGTTTATAGCAATTTCCATTCCAATCCCATCGATGGGTTTCCATAATACATTTCGACATTTTTTGCATGGACATCTAATTTTCCCCGCAGAATTCACCAACGGCCGGAAATGATTGACGAACTTTGTAAGACCGTCATTAAATTCTTTGGAAAGTTTCGGTTTGTTTATCCAACTCTTATCAGCGAATACCATAACTGCGTTTTATCCGTATATTTAGTTATTATTACATGGAAGGCAATTATGGAAAGCAATCCTAGATGTTTTGTTAACCTAGTGCAACTATGGAAGGCAATCCTAACCCACTCTTTGATGCTTCGTCTCATATATGAATGCGTATAACCGATTTACTATTTGAGAAAATTTCGGCAGCATTTCCCCTCAACTCCCCAAATATGTGTTTAAAGACATATTCGTAGGAGTAAAGGAGAAACACTGTCGAAATCATCTCAAATAGTAAACCAGTTATACGCATTCATATCCTAAATGAGACAAAACAATCAAAAAGCAGTCCCAAACAGGGGACTTTCCGAAGTTAATTCCTATTAAATTAACTTCGGACGGGTTTTCTATAGGTTGATCAATTTCAGACGGGAATTTTCTGAAATTAATCGCTAAAATCCTAAAACATTCCTAAGGTTTAATTCAATAAAACATTTATATCAAACAGCTTATTCTGATAAGTTTTATCAGAATAAGTTGTTTTCAAACAGCTTATCCTGATAAGCTTATCAGGATAAGCTGTTTGAAAACAGTTTATTCGGATAAGCTGTTTGAAAACAGCTTATCCTGATAAGCTTATCAGAATAAGCTGTTTTCAAACAGCTTATTCCGCTAAGCTTATCGGGATAAGCTGTTTCAAACATCTTACCCTGATAAGCTTATCAGGATAAGCTGTTTGAAAACAGCTTATTCGGATAAGCTTTTTAGGATAAGCTGTTTTCAAACAACTTATTCTGATAAGCTTATCGGGATAAGTTGTTTCAAACAGCTTATCCTGATAAGCTTATCAGGATAAGCTGTTTAAAAACAGTTTATTCGGATAAGCCGATAAGCAACATAACGAGTGTTTGGGTTTGCGTTTTTTACAGTTAACGAGTGTTTGGATTTACGTTTAATTAAAAAAAACTAGTTTATAAATCCCCAACGACATGTCGCTGGGGAAACCAAAATGATAAAAATAAGTAAATAAGTGTTATCAGTTAGAATTAAAAAAACATACTGTTAGTTGTGGTGGTCACTTGTGGTCGGCTGTGGTCGGTCGCTGTCGGCTGCGCTGTCGGCTGTGGTCGGCTGTGGTCGGCTGTGGTCGGCTGCGGTCGGCTGTGGTCGGCTGCGGTCGGCTGCGGTCGGCTACAATAACATAAAACATTAATTAAAAAAACCATTCAATTAAAAAAACTATAAATTTATATAAAAAACAATTGAATTAAAAAAACCAAAACCTTTAATTTATATAAACTTAAAATGAAAGACAAAACCTTTAATTATGGCTAGTGGTGGTGGTGTGGGTGATTCATAGTGGTGACCGGTGGGATGATTCGCAGTGGTGATGGTGGGGGTGATGGAGATGGATATGGGTGATGGTGGTGGTGATTAGCAGTGGTGACTGGTGAGGGTGATGGAGATGGGTGGGGTTTTACGCAGATGGGGATGACGGTGGTGATGATTGGTGGTGTAAATGGTGGTGATGATTGGTGGTGTAAATGGTGGTGATATTGGTGGTGTAAATGGTGGTGATATTGGTGGTGTAAATGGTGGTGTAAATGGTGGTGTAAATGGCAGCGTTTGTTTGAGAGAAGAGAAAAAAGATAAGCTAAGTTTCTGTAAATCGTTGAGGATAAGGTCTGGTGAAAAGTTTCCCCAGCGACATGTCGCTGGGGAAAATTTCCTTTTCTTGACGAACTTTTCCCCAGCGACATGTCGCTGGGGAAAGCTTAGAATTTGTCGTTTTGTGCAGCTGGTTTAACAAACGTTGGATATTAACGAAACTTACCCCAGCGACATGTCGCTGGGGAAACCTTTATTTTGTCGGTTTGTGAAAGAAGCGCGTTAATGAAATTTTTTGGAGGGATTTCTAAAATTGGTCAACGAAACTTACCCCAGCGACATGTCGCTGGGGAAACTTTTTTAACTATTCATGATATTTACTTTTAAATGATTAATAATAATAATTTTATATAATTGTATTATTATAATTTTATATAATTAAAAATAATAAGTTTTACATAATTGTATATTTTACTTTTTATATAATTATATATTTTTATATAAGATATTTATGTAAATTAGTTTTAAATGATTGATAATAATACGTTTTATATAATTATATATTTATAATAAGTTTGATTGATAATAATACGTTTTAAATGATTAATAATAATAATTTTATATAATTGTATTATTTTAATTTTATATAATTAAAAATAATAAGTTTTATATAATTGTATATTTTACTTTTATATAATTAAAAATAATAATTTTTATATAATTATATATTTTTTATATAATGTATTTATGTAAATTAGTTTTAAATGATTGATAATAATACGTTTTATATAATTATATATTTATATAATAAGTAGAGGTTCAATGTATTAGATAGGGTTCATCATTAGAGGTTCAATGTATTAGATAGGTTTCAACAGTAGAGGTTCAATGTATTAGATAGGGTTCAACATTATAGGTTCAATGTATTAGATAGGTTTCAGCATTAGAGGTTCAATGTATTAGATAGGGTTCATCATTAGAGGTTCAATGTATTAGATAGGGTTCATCATTAGAGGTTCAATGTATTAGATAGGGTTCATCATTATAGGTTCAACGTATTAGATAGGGTTCATCATTAGAGGTTCAATGTATTAGATAGGTTTCAACAGTAGAGGTTCAATGTATTAGATAGGGTTCATCATTATAGGTTCAATGTATTAGATAGGGTTCATCATTAGAGGTTCAATGTATTAGATAGGGTTCATCATTATAGGTTCAATGTATTAGATAGGGTTCAGCTTTAGAGGTTCAACGTATTAGATAGGGTTCATCATTAGAGGTTCAATGTATTGGATAGGTTTCAACAGTATAGGTTCAATGTATTAGATAGGTTTCAACAGTAGAGGTTCAATGTATTAGATAGGGTTCATCATTATAGGTTCAATGTATTAGATAGGGTTCATCATTAGAGGTTCAATGTATTAGATAGGGTTCATCATTATAGGTTCAATGTATTAGATAGGGTTCAGCTTTAGAGGTTCAACGTATTAGATAGGGTTCATCATTAGAGGTTCAATGTATTAGATAGGTTTCAACAGTATAGGTTCAATGTATTAGATAGGATTCATCATTATAGGTTCAATGTATTAGATAGGGTTCATCATTAGAGGTTCAATGTATTAGATAGGGTTCATCATTATAGGTTCAATGTATTAGATAGGGTTCATCATTATAGGTTCAACGTATTAGATAGGGTTCATCATTATAGGTTCAATGTATTAGATAGGGTTCATCATTAGAGGTTCAATGTATTAGATAGGTTTCAACAGTAGAGGTTCAATGTATTAGATAGGGTTCATCATTATAGGTTCAATGTATTAGATAGGGTTCATCTTTAGAGGTTCAATGTATTAGATAGGGTTCATCATTATAGGTTCAATGTATTAGATAGGGTTCAGCTTTAGAGGTTCAACGTATTAGATAGGGTTCATCATTATAGGTTCAATGTATTAGATAGGTTTCAACAGTATAGGTTCAATGTATTAGATAGGGTTCATCATTATAGGTTCAATGTATTAGATAGGGTTCATCATTAGAGGTTTAATGTATTAGATAGGGTTCATCATTATAGGTTCAATGTATTAGATAGGGTTCATCATTATAGGTTCAACGTATTAGATAGGGTTCATCATTATAGGTTCAATGTATTAGATAGGGTTCATCATTAGAGGTTCAATGTATTAGATAGGTTTCAACAGTAGAGGTTCAATGTATTAGATAGGTTTCAACAGTAGAGGTTCATTGAATTAGATAGGGTTCATCATTAGAGGTTCAATGTATTAGATAGGTTTCAACAGTAGAGGTTCAATGTATTAGATAGGGTTCATCATTAGAGGTTCAATGTATTAGATAGGGTTCATCATTAGAGGTTCAATGTATTAGATAGGGTTCATCATTATAGGTTCAATGTATTAGATAGGGTTCATCATTATAGGTTCAATGTATTAGATAGGTTTCAACAGTAGAGGTTCAATGTATTAGATAGGTTTCAACAGTAGAGGTTCAATGTATTAGATAGGTTTCAACAGTAGAGGTTCAATGTATTAGATAGGGTTCATCATTAGAGGTTCAATGTATTAGATAGGGTTCATCATTAGAGGTTCAATGTATTAGATAGGTTTCAACAGTAGAGGTTCAATGTATTAGATAGGGTTCAACATTATAGGTTCAATGTATTAGATAGGTTTCAGCATTAGAGGTTCAATGTATTAGATAGGGTTCATCATTAGAGGTTCAATGTATTAGATAGGGTTCATCATTAGAGGTTCAATGTATTAGATAGGGTTCATCATTATAGGTTCAACGTATTAGATAGGGTTCATCATTAGAGGTTCAATGTATTAGATAGGTTTCAACAGTAGAGGTTCATTGAATTAGATAGGGTTCATCGTTAGAGGTTCAATGTATTAGATAGGTTTCAACAGTAGAGGTTCAATGTATTAGATAGGGTTCATCATTAGAGGTTCAATGTATTAGATAGGGTTCATCATTAGAGGTTCAATGTATTAGATAGAGTTCATCATTATAGGTTCAATGTATTAGATAGGGTTCATCATTATAGGTTCAATGTATTAGATAGGGTTCATCATTAGAGGTTCAATGTATTAGATAGGGTTCATCATTATAGGTTCAATGTATTAGATAGGGTTCATCATTAGAGGTTCAATGTATTAGATAGGTTTCATCATTAGAGGTTCAATGTATTAGATAGGTTTCAACAGTAGAGGTTCAATGTATTAGATAGGGTTCATCATTAGAGGTTCAATGTATTAGATAGGGTTCATCATTAGAGGTTCAATGTATTAGATAGGTTTCAACAGTAGAGGTTCAATGTATTAGATAGGGTTCAACATTATAGGTTCAATGTATTAGATAGGTTTCAGCATTAGAGGTTCAATGTATTAGATAGGGTTCATCATTAGAGGTTCAATGTATTAGATAGGGTTCATCATTAGAGGTTCAATGTATTAGATAGGGTTCATCATTATAGGTTCAACGTATTAGATAGGGTTCATCATTAGAGGTTCAATGTATTAGATAGGTTTCAACAGTAGAGGTTCAATGTATTAGATAGGTTTCAACAGTAGAGGTTCATTGAATTAGATAGGGTTCATCATTAGAGGTTCAATGTATTAGATAGGTTTATGAGTCTATTATCGGTTTAATATCCATGTTTAATTAAGCGCGTGTTTAAGTGTCAGTGTAGAATAAAGTTAGGTTTAGGCGTGTCTGTTTGTAAGCCTCAATGAATGTTAACAATTTTTAATTAGTATTAACAATGAATGTTAACAATTATCAGTGTATGTTAACTTTTGGCGGGCAAAATTTTGGCCGGAAAACATTGGCGGGAAAACATTAGCGGGAAAATTAACCATTTGTCTCACTTTTTTTAACATAAAAAGAGATATACTATTTTAAATTTTAATAACTTTATTTTTTAATATATATATTATATTTACTAAAATATTATATAAACATTACACATTTTCTGAAAATTGGTGGTCAAATAGAAGTCAACGTTTCCCCAGCGACATGTCGCTGGGGAAAATTTTGTTAATTTTTTGTAAAATAGGCGCGTTAACTTAATATCTTTTGGAGGGAATCCTAAAAGTTTCCCCAGCGACATGTCGCTGGGGAAAATCTTTGGCATAAATTAAACAACGCATTAACGCTAATCACTTGGATTAGACGTGGGAGAAAGTTTCCCCAGTGACATGTCGCTGGGGAAAAGTTGGCGGGTTAATCTCCCGCTTGCATTAATTGTGAAGTAGTTTGGTCAAAATTCAGTCAACTTTTCCCCAGCGACATGTCGCTGGGGAAAATTTGCTTTGCTTTTTGGTCAAAAAATTTTCGAGAAAGTTTGCCACGTCAGAAAGTTTTTGTCGTTTAGCGACTTTTCCCCAGCGACATCATGTCGCTGGGGAAAACCCCGATGGGGAAGGGCTGGATTGTTGTAGTAGGTGAACATCCATTCGGTTGTCTTCGGAGTGAGAGTGGCTTCAACACCGGTGATAGACGATCCATCCTCATCCTTTAGGTGATCCGCGACCTTAAAGCCCTCAAGTTGGTTTAATAATATATCGCTCCATTAGGTGTAGTTAAGTCTATCTGTGTCAAGCCTGACGGGTATGAGGGTCTTGAATGGTATCTGGGATAATTTATCTGAGGTGGGTGGTGCGGTGGGAGGTATAACAGTATTGGTCATGATGAAGAGTCGAATTTGTGTGTGGTTTTGGAAGCGGCATAGTTAGGGTTTTTGGGATTCTTTGTTTTTTTTTTTAAGTGACAGGATTAGGGTTTGTGGGATCTTCTTTGGTAATCGTCTGATACCATGTAAGATTATTGTTTTCCCATATCATAATCGGAGGTCTCGAGCCATATAAATACATGAGGATATATGAATGGGCTAGGCCTTAACATATAATATACCGAGCCTAACTCATAAGTAATACATGTAATGCAAATATCTACTAACATTTATGACACGGCAAACATGAGGCTCAGGTGGCAGATGCATGTTTTAAACAGAAAGCTTTTGTAAAGGCCAGTTTATTGAAGCAATTAAATATATGAAAGAAAGAAAAACATACATAGCGAATTCATTTATGCTGAAGGAAACAAGTCATATAACTAGAACCATTCTAAAGGGTTTGACACCAACACAATGTTGAAGGCATGGCGTATCATAAATTTCAATTTTTATAGAATTGGTAGATTATAGTATCATCCAAAAAACAATGAGAATGAGCTGTAATGGCTGTCATGTCCTTCGTTAAGGATGTAGCGACAATTGTAACATTCGTCTATGTTTTAGTCACTGCATGCACAGAACATTTCGTCCAGGTCGGTTCAGATGAAGATTTGATTGGGTCATTCACTACTAGAAAAACAACTTTTACCCACGGAACAAAAAACAGAGGGAAATTTAACACGATATTCCCACGGATTTCCCACCGAAATGACAAAAAAAATATCCATCAGAAATCCATGGGAAATTTCCTAGAGATTTTCCACATAAGCGTTGACCAAATTTTCCGTGGGAAAGTCGTGACAAATTTCACACATAAAACACAGTTACATTATTTTTGTTATTATACATCCGTAGGAAAGTCGTGGCAAATTTCCCACGGAATACATATTATTTTGTTATTTATACATCCATGGGAAATCCGTTGGTACATTTCTCACGAAAGACACATTATTTTGTTATTTATACATCTGCATAGAAATTCATGAGTAAATTTCCCACGGATGACTCATTATTTTGTTATTTATACATTCGTGAGAAATTCGTGGGAACTTTACCCACGGACTTTCCAGGGATTACACATTATTTTGTTATTTATACAAGAGTGGGAAATCCATGGATAAATTTCCCACGGATTACACATTTCTCATGGATTTTCCACTTATTTCCCACAGATTTCCCACGGATTCCCCATTAAATTGTTATTTATACATTCGTCATAAAGTTGGATAAATGTTAACTAATCGTTATGAATGTTAACACATCGAGATGAATGTTAGCTAATCATGATGAAGGTTAACAAATTGATAAAAGTTTAAACGATAAAACATATGAAATTATTATTTTGTTATTTATACATCCGTAAGAAAGTCGGACAAATGTTAACTAATAGTTATGAATGTTAACTAAGCAGGATGAATGTGTAGAGAAACATGTACACTTTTATTTATAAAATCAAAATAATATAATTAAACCAACAGAAAATAAATAACAGACAGATATAATTATAAACAATAATTAAAGAAACCAATAAAATGATAAAAAAAACTTACTAGATCGCCAGCAAGAATGCTCACGCGAGCGGAACCATGTATTAAACATGATAAACAATAAAGAGTCGAGGAACGTGTTTGACACGCTTCCCTTAAAACAAATTCGCCGTCTGTTTCCCATAGTACAACAGCCGAAACAGTAAGTTGTATTGTCGGACTTAACAAGACTGCCTGAAAGATCACGGAGACCTGTATGTCTCTGATCGAAGAGACTACTAGAATTTGGTTGCTATAAAGCTGTATTTTCTGTGTCCAAGACTGAATGAGAATTAGTTTAATTTATAGTGAAAACTTGTCTTGGTCACCAAGACAGAATATCACATAAGAATTAAACTGATTTCGATATATCTTATTTGTTTAAACATATTCTATCAATGTTTACAAACAAATGATATATTCTATTTTTATTTAAAACCGATTTTGTAAACTTATTCCAAAGTTTAAATCAACTATAAAAATAGATTTATACAAAATCCCACGATATCTCATTCACATTATATAATATTCCAACAATCCCCCACATGAATGGAGATCGGTCAAAAACGCACGGAAGTTTCTGCGAAATTTATGCGGTTAAGTCATGCATAGGATAGGTAGGTGTTACCCTTTGAACCTTCCATTGTGAGATGCAATTAGTCTCCTAGATTTGAGTAGATGTGATGTCCTTGAACTCAATATCTGTTTATGTAGACGACAATACACACTCACACAAGAATCTCCCTGTCCTTTGTAAGTCCTCACAGTCGTGTTCGTTATGGTCATGAACACTCGCCTGGTTCTGAAAGAGCTCTTAGAAATTGCGGCCCCACAATTTCCGTCGAAGCGACCCTACTTCTCTATTACATAGGTGATTTCATCTTGAATCATTAAAAACATATGTTTTATGATTTCATCTTGAATCATTTTGCTTTATGATTTCATCCTGAATCATTAAGCCATATGTTTAACCTCTCAACAAGTCACATTATTTTAGGAATGAAATAGGAAAGTTATTGTATTAAGTAACTCTCCCACATTGACGTGACTTCCCCCACATTTCGATGATTAGGTAATCCGTGTAAATACAAAACATGGGTATCCAATTTAATTTAATTAAAAACACAATGAGTTAACAATAACATGCCCAAGTCAGCCATGCCATACATTTAAAGAATAAAATAAGCTGAATTCAGACTTATTTCACTGACAGAACCATTATAAAACTACATTCAACTTAAACATATTTACAAAAACGTAAATTCGGATTTATTTGATTTAAACACAAGAAGAAAACCAAATTTATTGAGCAACCATCTGGACACATGATTCTTAAGAATATTCGGCATGTACTACGCGTTGATAACTTAAGCTCTTTTCCATATGTGATTTTTAGCATCACGTCTCTTTCCCATGATATTAGTAGGATGAGAGTTGTCAAAACAATAGATCTCTCCGGTCTTCGCCGCATTAAAAGAGTTAATCAAACCCTTATCAACATATGTATGACATGATGCTCAAGTGTTAATCCACCATTATCAAAGGTCAGATTCTCCATGGCCTCAATTTTCATGTCATTCTAGCCATTTAACACATAGTTAGGGCACAAAAGGTTTATGAATGCTTTAAAGCATCTACCGTACACATAACTCGAGTATTAGTCTCCCTTTTAACAAGTATGGGAGCAGATGCTTTAGATGTCACTCCTGACATTCTAAATAATTTATTTATATGAAGTCCCATAGTTAGTTTGGAACTAATTTTTGTTACTATTAACAACGTTCTAAATCACATAGTGTTTTTTATCCAAAATCAAATTAAATCAACTTTTAGGTTTAAACCACTAATGTTTTGTAAGGTTCGTTATACAAAACCACTTTAAAGAAAGTCTTTCGACTAAACAATTAAAGAATGTCTCATATCACATAATCTTTTTAACAAAACCACATATGTTGTCAATCTTCATCCTGAAGATCTTTATAGATCAATTTCACATGATCAATTTCTACAATGAAACTCAACAAGGCTTCAGTAGACCACTCTTTTAAAGAAACTCAACGTGGTTTCTATAGATGTACTTTTAAACTTTACACATATCGAATATTTTATAATTAAACTCGACCAGTTTAAATAAAATAGACAAGTCAAACAAACACTTCACTAATATAGTAAAAAGATGTATTTAATATGATAAATAATAACTTATACAATTATAAATATCTTGTTTTAAAGAAATTTCTCATGATTTCACTGAACACACTCCAACAATCTAATAAACTAAGAACTTGCTTTTTATTAGATTTATTTTAAAAAGAACTCCACTTGGTTTCAATAAATACTTTCTAATTGTTAGAAATACGTTTTAACGTATATTAGAAGTATCGGTCACTCCACAATATTATTAATGTTGTAATAGCTCGTAGTTAATGTCTGCTTATTAAGTTAAGTAAGAAACCGACCCATGGGCTTGTCATGGGTCGGCCCAAGCCCAATATTGGCCTTGGATATAAATACCCCTTTCCACCATGGAAAGGGGTTGGTTGTTGATGTTCTCATTTTATCATTTTAATAAAAACACATAGTTCTCTCTCACTTTCTCTCACTAGTTTCTCTCTCTAGAAATCTTCAACCCACTTCATAGATTAACAAGATTATCAATATTCTACATTTGGTATCAAGAGCTATGGGGTGATTTAAGGTAATGATTTGTGTTGTTATTTAGTTTTTGATTGTATTAGTGTTCTTTAAGAAGATCCATCTTGATTCTTGGAGTTTTTGGTGATTTTGTGATTGGGATTAGTAGATAAGTATTAGTTTTTACTTATTTTAGTAGAAATCACAAAACTTTTTGGGTTATTTGGTAAAAATCTGGGTTTGTTTCATCATTTATTTGATCGACTGCTATACGAACAAGTTTCTGTTTCCCAGTAAAGTTCCGAACCAAAAAGTTCCGGATCAAAAAGTTCCGGATCAAAAAGTTCCGGATCAACAAAAGTTCCGGATCAAAAAGTTCCGAACCAAAAGTTCCGGATCAAGGAAAGTTCCGGATCAAGGAAAGTTCCGGATCAAGACAAAGTTCCGAATCAAAAAGTTCTGAACCAAAAGTTCCGGATCAAGGAAAGTTCCGGATCAGTACTTCCGAACCAAAAGTTCCGGATCAAGGAAAGTTCCGGATCAGTACTTCCGAACCAAAAGTTCCGGATCAAGAAAAGTTCCGGATCAGTTCTTCCGAATCAAAAGTTCCGGATCAAGGAAAGTTCCGGATCAAATCTTCCGAACCAAAAGTTCCGGATCAAGGAGTTCCGAGCCAAAATCTTCCGAATCAACACTTCCGAATCAACAATAGTTCCGGATCAAGGGATATTTTACTTGTTTTTTCGACGATTTTTTTAGAGGATTTAATCTTGGTTTCTTACAACAAAAACTCAACACAACTCACAAACTTTACTTCACTGCTCGATCAACCGATAATCTTTGTATCTTTGAAGTGATCAAAATGAATCCGAATTCATTAATGCCTCAGATGACATCACTTACGGATATTTCCGTCATTACGGGAACGGATAATCGCCCTCCAATGCTCATTAAAGAAGTCTTTGAAGCATGGCAAGGCCGTATGATGTCATACATTAAGGGAACACCGACATATGGGAGGCTTATGGTCAAGTCAATTCTAAATGGTCCACTTGATTATGGTACCATTGTGGTTAACAATGTGACTCGACCACGGGAATTTGAAGAACTTACACCAGCTCAACAACTTGTTGCCGATGCAGACGAAAAGGCTCTTCAAACCATTCTCCAAGCTCTTCCACATGACATCTATCGAATGGTCAGTCAATATACGGTTGCAAAGGATTTATGGGAATGTCTAAAGGTGTTGCTACAAGGTACGTCTCTTACCAAACAGGAAAGGGAATGTCAGTTATATGATCTGTTTGATAGATTCACGTACAGCCCAGGGGAAACGCTTCACGACTACTACTTCAGATTCACTACTCTCATGAATGATCTGAATGTATACAATCTCGTGATTGCTCCATTCCAGGTTAACACCAAGTTTTTGAATACTTTACCTTAAGCTGAATGAGGTGAGTATATTACCGATGTTAAGTTAACCAGGGATTTGCATAAGTGCAATTTGGATCAACTCTATGCTTTTCTTCAGCAGCATGAGAAACATGTGATCATGCACCGTTCGCCTCGAGGTATGTACCCTGATTCTTTAGCTTTGATGGCGAATCAACCAAGCTTGTCATACAACAACACTCCTTATATCATGGGACACCAAGCCTATCATCCATCACCGTACCTGACTCCAAGCTTCCCCCAATATTCGATTCTACCATAACCACCCACCTCACATCAGCAACAATATCGGTTTAATGCACCTTCATCACAGTATGCTTCACAACCTTACCCAGCAAGCATTGCACCTTATGCTCAGTCGTCATATTCTTCTTATCAAGAGAATGCAGCATATCCATCAAGCTACTCTGACCACATGAGTATTCCTTCTAGTGCTTATGCAGCTCAACAAGACCAAGCAATGTATTGTGATGATGATGAAGTCCCCATTCCTGAATTCAAACAAGGAACTGACCCAGTTGAAGTGTTAGCCATTATGTCTGCTTATCTTACAAGGACATTAAGCAAACGAGGATTTAGAGGAACATCTCCTACTAACAATCAGCTGAGGAATTCATCCAATTCTCGCCAACAAGCTACTATTGAGAATGGCAGGGTCATGGTTCAACCTATTCAACCTTATCAGGGGAGACCTACTACATCAACCACCAATGCACGCACGGTCAATCCTGCTCCAATGGTCAACACTCCTCCACGGGCTAATCCCACAGGCAAGTTGAGAATGATTACATGCTACAACTGTAAGGAAGAAGGTCACATGTCCAGGGATTGCAAAAAACCCAAGAGGAGAAGGGATGGTCAATGGTTTGCAGAGAAGATTTTTCTGGTGAACGCTCAAGCACAAGGAAGGGAACTTGATGAAGAGGAGCTTGCATTTCTTGCTGATCCAGGGATTGCTGAACAAGACGTTGTCACCACACAGAATGCAGCATACCAAGCAGATGATCTTGATGCTTACGATTCAGACTGTGATGAACTTCAATCTGCACAGGCAGCTCTTATGGCAACTATCTCTAGCTTAGGGCCAGAAAAAATATCTGAGGTACTTACTAATATCACTGATAATATCACTGATACTAGTATTCAACCACATCAAGTTGTGCAAGAGAGTGCTGATTCGAATGAGTCTTCGGTGGTGAGTCTTTCAAATGAGGAGACAATCAATGATAGTAATATCAATGTGAGTCCCCAGACTTTGAGTGAATCATAACCGGGAGCCATTTCGCATACGCATATTCCTACTCAACAAGATTTGGTCATGGTTCCTGCTACATTACTTAGCCAAATGAATACTGCACTCTTAGAAACCCTAGCTAAGAATAAGAATTTGTCTAGTGAGCTTGCTTTGTGCAACGAAAAGGTTCAAACTTTGGAATTAGTTCCTTCGTCCACTGTTCTAACAAATCCCGAATATGATCATTTTCGAAACAAACAAATGAGTCATTTGCAAGAAATTGAAACCTTAAGAGCAGATCCTTCTAACGAACTTAAAGAAAAAGAGTTAGTGGTCACTAATTTTCACAAACTTCAAACGGATTTTGAGTTACTCGAGTCTAAGAAGAATGAAATGGAAATTAATGCGGCTAATAAGATTAGAAGTTTAGATTATTTGCTTTTAAGACAATACGCTACCTCTCAACTAGTACACTTATTTGATGCTTCGTTTAGAGAATTTAACTTATCACGTCAAAAAGGCCTTCCCTCTAACCCACGGTATGCAAAACAAGCTTTTATCCATAGTCCAAGACTTTATAATGCAACCCAATTAGGATTGGTCTTAGACCCGATTGTTATTTTCGATGATCGCACAAATAAGGATCTAGTTGATGAGAATCGGTCATACAACTTTGCAAAATATCCCGAGTGTGATTATTTTAAAATGAATCAGGAGCTTGTAAAAACGGATTTTAGAATTCGCTTCCATATGGATAAAGATCTCATCACAGCACCAACCTACATGTTAAATGAAGAAAACCCTAGTACACTTCCTACACTTGTCAAAATGGAAGGACCTAAGGAAATTCCAAAGGATCTTCCACCTGTTAGCACTGTATGGTTAAACTTGCAAGAGATTAATCAATACTTTGCTAGTTTTGACAAGGTCATTTTGGAATGTACGACTTCAAATGGCCTAAACGCCGGAGAATGGGCTTTCGAACACATGAACGAGGTGTTTAAGAATGAGATCACTCTGTTTGTCGAAAGTCTAAAAGGAAGTTTTGCATCTCTTTCGGAAAATCTTGAGTTTGAAATTGCAGAAGTTCAAAAAGTGTTTTATGAAATGGACACCGCTTACGAACTACAATTAATTGAAAAGGAAAAGATTTTATCCGAATATGACCGATTCTTGTCCCAAGTAATTTCGTGTGATGTGCTTACTACTGTGAATGTTAATTATTCGAATGAGCTTACATCCGCTATGATTAAATGTGATGTTGTGAATATATGTGATGATGTGTGTGATCTCTCTGTAAATGTTGCTGATACTGTAAATGAGGTAGATAATCATTCTTGTCACGAATCTAACGCTGAATTTTTAAAGCTTCAAGATTCTTACAATTTACTTTCAAAACGCTTTAATCAACTTGAACAACATTGTATATCTTTAGAATTAAAACAACAAACTCAAAATGAGGATCTTTTGATAACAAATGGTTGTGAAAACAGTGTTGAGACGAGTGACAAGATGATTGCAATAGTTAAGGCATTAGAGGAAGAGATTATGAGATTAAAGAGAGATGTGTCATCAAATGAAACACTAAAATTGGAACTAGAGGCTGCAGAGTCTAAAAACCAGGACTTAGAAATTAGACTTTCGTCTATTCTAGGGGAGATGGATCGTGCAAGACAGGGAATGTCCAAACTTTATGGTTCACTAGAAGAACGCTTCGCTTTTAATGCGGCACAGCAACAATCTTATGTTGAACAATTGAACCAAAAATGTGAGGAAATCTCTGACTTAAATATCCAGCTCATTGACAAAAACATGGTTTTGGCCGAGTTAAAGGAGACACTTCTTCTCACCCGACAATAAGCTATTAATAACTTAGCTACCAACTCTGCACCGTCCTCTAGTGCTCCAACAACCAAGTCAGTAGTGCTTTATAAGAACCCGCTCCATAAGAAAAAACACGGTTACCTACGATGATTATATGAGGAACGCAATTAAGCATGTAGATCTTGTTAGGGATATCTTAGATGATCTTTATGCCTTAGATCCCTCAAGTAGCTACTATTATTCAGCTCATGAATATATTAAGCGAGTTCAATATTGCTTAGCATATTTGCAATACATAGGTAAACCAGGTTCTGCACTACTCACTAATCGACCCATTGCTGTAACTCCATTCAATAAGACCCCAGGAGCAAAACCGTCATTGGCACCATCAAGTAAGGCACCTTTAAAATTTGTTGCTAATATTCCCACTTTGCCTTCTACAGGAGTAAAAGAGTCTACTAAGGCCAAAGGATCGCCACTCAAGAAAGATAAGATCAAGCCCTCCACTAGTAGTACCATCAAGAAGAAAGTAGAAGCTCACACTAGGAATATTAGTTCAGTTTTAAATAAAAAGAATCATGTTAAGACTAAAAGCTCTGCGCCTGTGCAGAAGCCTAAACCATTTGTGAATTCTAATTTGAAATGTTGGAATTGTAATGAATGTATGTTTTCCCAACGTCATGATTTGTGTTTTATTGATCATGTGAATGAAATGAATGCCATTAGGAATGATCTTGAATGGAAGCCAACTGGTAGAACTCGTGCCCAAGTTGGATGGCAATGACGTCCCACTGGTAGGACCTTTACATTAGATGGAAAAATGTGCCCTCTAACTAGGAATGCATCCATTGAGGTTAGGTCTCAGCGTCCTTTAGTTAGGAACACTAGCACTACAGTATGGAAACCGCGCCCTTTAATTAGGTCAGCCCCCACTATAGTGCCTATCAGTGAAGAAATACCTCAGGATTTAAGCCAACTAGAATCTACACCACCAACTAGGAAGAAGGCTAGGAAATCTAAGAAACCTAAAGTTAGCAAATCTAAGATTATTAAATCTACACCTGCTAATAACAAGGAACATTCAGATTCCGAAACCTATACATTGTCCTCGTCTGGTGATATTTTCAGGTGGTCCAAATCATCCTCTGGTATTTGGACTCCGGTTGTTCAAAGCATATGACCAGAGATCGCTCGATGCTCCGAAATTTCGTCAGCAAGTTTCTTGGAACGGTTAAATTCGGTAATGATCATATTGCAAAGATAATGGGGTATGGTGAATATCAGATTGGAAACGTTACGATTTCAAGGGTATACTATGTATAAGGTCTTGGTCATAATTTATTTTCAGTAGGACAGTTTTGTGATTCCAACCTAGAGGTTGCTTTTCGACAACACACTTGTTTCATCCGCAACTTGGAAGGAAAAGATTTGTTGAAGGGATCTCGTGGTGCAAATCTTTATACTTTGTCCTTACAAGACATGATGGCCGCCTCTCCAGTATGTCTTCTCTCTAAAGCATCTAAGACCAAGTCATGGTTATGGCATCGCAGATTATCTCATCTCAACTTTGATGCTATTAATCATCTGGCTAAAAACGAATTAGTTCGTGGTCTTCCAAAGCTCAAATTTCACAAGGACCATTTATGTTCCGCGTGTTCAAGGGGGAAAAGTACCAAGAAATCATACAAGCCCAAAGCTGAAGACACCAATCAAGAAAAACTTCATCTTTTGCATATGGATCTTTGTGGGCCAATGAGAACTGAAAGTGTGAGCGGTAAGAAATTCATTCTTGTTTTTGTGGATGATTTCTCCAGGTTTACATGGGTTAGATTTCTACGTACAAAGGATGAAGCACCAAAGGCTATCATCACTTTTCTGAAATTCATTCAGGTACGTTTAAATACTACTGTCCGCCGTATTCGTACAGATAATGGAACAGAGTTCGTCAACCAGACTCTTCGTAATTACTATGAAGAAGTTGGTATCTCACATGAAACATCCGCTGCACGTACTCCACAACAAAACGGTGTCGTTGAAAGACGGAATCGTACGCTTATGGAAGCTGCTAGGACTATGCTGATTTATGCGAACGCTCCATTGTTCTTGTGGGCAGAAGCTGTATCTACTGCATGTTTCACCCAAAACCGCTCTATCATTCGGAAACGCCATGGAAAAACACCTTACGAGCTTCTACATGATCGTAAACCCGATGTTTCATTTTTTCATGTGTTTGGGGCTCTTTGTTATCCAAACATTAATAGTGAGAACTTGGGCAAGCTTCAACCAAAAGCCGATATAGGTATTTTCATTGGTTACTCACCCTCCAAGAAAGCATACCGAATTTACAACCGTCGTCTTGGTAAGATAGTAGAAACTATGGACGCAGATTTCGATGAGCTGACAGCGATGGCTTCTGAGCAACGCAGCTCTGAACCCGCGCTTCATGAGATGGGAACCGGTGCTATTAGTTCCGGATTAGTTCCCAATAATCCTACTTCTACATCATTTTTACAAGCTACAAGGCCCGAATGGGATAAACTGTTTCAACCGTTGTTTGATGAATTCTTTGATCCCCCAAATGATGAAGTTCCAGCACCTGTAGTGATAGCTCCAATCCCTGAAGTTGTTGCTCAAGCTAATGAAGCTTTATCTAATGCATCGTCAATTAACATTGAACCGGATGCACCTCTACCAAGTGATTCTCAAACTACACCTGAATCGTCACCCTTACTTGTGCCTAATGATGTTGAAGAGGATTCTATTGATCACGATTTGGAATATGCTCACCTACAAGAGCTTCCTTTCTTTGGTGTACCGATACCTGAAAATCCTTCAGCCGCGTCTACCTCAGAAGAAGCTCCTTCTATTGTTCACTCCAGACCACCACGGATTGAAAAACATAGCACCAAATGGACAAAAGATCACCCAATTAGGAATGTCATTGGAAGTCTCGATCGACCAGTCTCTACACGCCATCAATTACAAGAGAGTGCACTCTATTGCTATTTTGATGCATTTCTCTCCGAAGTTGAACCTAAAAATTGGCAACAGGCTATGACTCAATCATCTTGGATTGAAGCCATGCAGGAGGAACTAAATGAATTCCAAAGACTTGAAGTATGGGAATTAGTTCCTCTCCCTGACAAGGTTAACATCCTTACTTTGTTGTGGGTTTATAAGGTTAAACTCGATGAGATGGGTGCAGTCTTGAAGAATAAGGCTAGATTGGTTGCTAGAGGATATAAACAAGCCTTGGGTATCGACTTTGAAGAATCTTTTGCTCCTGTTGCAAGATTGGAGGCTATTAGACTATTCCTTGCGTATGCTGCTCATATGAACATGATCGTCTATCAAATGGATGTGAAGACGGCATTTTTGAATGGTGAACTAAGGGAAGAAGTCTATGTTAGTCAGCCAGATGGGTTCGTTAGCACGGAGTTTCCTAATCATGTGTACAAGCTTAAGAAGGCTCTCTATGGGTTGAAACAAGCTCCACGCGCGTGGTATAATCTCCTTTCAACATATCTCATCTCGGAAGGCTTCTCCAAAGGCAAGGTGGACCCCACTCTATTCACTCTCAAAGAGGACAACGACATGATACTGGTACAAATTTATGTTGATGATATAATATTTGCTGCCTCTAACATAGAATTGTCAAAACGCTTTGAGAAGATAATGTCCACACGCTTTCAGATGTCAATGATGGGAAAATTTTCATTTTTCTTAGGATTACAAATTTCTCAGAATCCCAGAGGCATCTTTATTAATCAATCCAAATATGCTCTAGAATCTTTAAAGAAATATAACTTTGATAATTTTGACCCCGTGGACACTCCAATGGTGGAGAAATCCAAGTTAGATGAAGATAGGAATGGGATTATTGTCGATCCAAAACTTTACCGTGGGATGATCGGCACCCTTCTCTATCTGACTGCTAGCAGGCTTGATTTGCAATTTGCCGTATACATGTGTGCCCGGTATCAGGCTCGGCCTACCGAAAAGCACCTACATGTTGTTAAAAGGATCTTTCGGTATCTCAAAGGAACACTTCATCGTGGTCTATGGTATCCGAATGATTCCTCCATTGCTTTAATATCATAAGCAGATGTCGATCATGCTGGGTGTCAAGACACGAGGCGTAGCGCTTCTGGGTCTGTGCAACTCCTTGGAGACAGATTGATTAGTTGGTCTTCAAAAAGGCAGAAAAGCGCTGCAATTTCTAGCACGGAGGTTGAATACATCGCCATGTCCGGTTGTTGTGCTCAAGTCCTTTGGATGAGATCACAACTAACTGACTACGATTTGGGATTCAACAAAATCCCAATGTATTGTGACAAAAAGAGCGCCATTTCCCTTTGCTGCAACTACGTTCAACACTCCCGGGCCAAGCACATAGACATTCGCTACCATTTCATTAAAGAGCAGGTGGAGAACGGGGTGATCGAGCTATATTTTGTCACCACTGAGTATCAGCTGGCAGATATGTTCACCAAAGCCTTAGATCGAGGACGAATCGAGTTTTTGATCGACAAGCTTGGCATGAAATCATTCACTCCAGCGACTCTCAAAGAATTGGCAGAAGAATCAGCTGAATAGTGGTGGTAAACTATTCAGGCGTATCCTTTGTTCGTGATCATGTCTATTATCGTATATATATAACCACAAAAAGAAAAATACAAAAATATAAAACCAAGAAAAACCATAAAAAAATATAAAACCTAGAAAAACCATAAAAATTATAAAATCAAGAAAAAACCAAAAATATTTTTTGTTTTTTAAATCGGGCATGTCTTTTAGTACGGTAATATTTACGGCTTTAGAAATGTCGATCAAAATTGACACGGCGCCATAAATAGAGTCCGTATAAAAGTTGTACATTTTTAAAACATGCCCATTATGGCTTGTAGTTATTTCAGACTGCAACCCGGTTTTCATATTAAAGTCACGTATTTCCTTGGAAAACGTTGGCTCACAACGGGAATTAATTTTCTCGGGCATGATTTACAAGCCAAATCATGCAAAGGGATCAAGTTTACTTTACAACTTGGTCTAACACGAGTTAGTGTATGTCTCAGTGCATTAATTTGTCAAAATAAGAGAAATCTTATTGCCACCACGAATCAATCTTTTTCAAGATATTAATTGGAAATGCTTTCATCAATATTTGACTCTTTAAACAATGACTACAGCTCTTTAAATAGAAAACGGGTCATCGTTTAAGGGGGAGAAAATATTAAATCATCTTCGTCATCAAAACGATTTTCAAAAGTGTTTGTGGAAAATTAATTGGCTAATGAGTGGTCTTGCTTTAGAATACGACTTGTGCTCGCTCAATGTGATAGGAATTGCTTTAAGATCTTGGAGATTTGCTAATAGGTTGCGATGCTTAAGTTGTGTAAAGGTTAAGTTGGCGAAATTTAACAAAGGTTAGGGAGACGAGAAAAGAAAAATGAAAAGATAAGGAATAAAAAAGGAAAAGGAAAGAAAAGTGTAGGGTTAAAAAGGACTAAGGGTGAAAGTTGCAAACATTTTTGACCTAAGTCAAACCAACCCCCCCCCCCCCCGTTCATTTTCTTCTTCATTTCCTTCTTGCCCCCATTTTCACACACTCAAGCTTTCCAAAACTCTCGTTTTTTAATCATACAATCCGTTTCATTCGATCAAAAAGGTACAAACATCAAATCTTTGATTTCTAATTCGTCTAATTCATTAAAATCCACTTAATTAATTCGTTTGAATTAAGATTATCAAATTAGGGTTCGTTTGCCTAAATTCGAGATTAATTGATTAGGATTTTAGGTGGGTTTTACTCGAAATATCCTTAGAAAGATGTTTTGTTGCCTTAGCATGCCTTAAAACTCACAATCGCGCTTAGAATAATCATCAATAGGGTGCGTTTAGAACTTCCGGATGAACAAGGCTTTTGAACTTCCGAATGAAGAAGTTCCGGATGAACTTCCGAATGAAGAAGTTCCGGATGAACTTCCAAATGAAGAAGTTCCGAGTGAACTTCCGAATGAAGAAGTTCCGGATGAACTTCCGAATGAAGAAGTTCCGAATGAACTTCCGAATGAAGAAGTTCCGAGTGAACTTCCGAATGAAGAAGTTCCGAATGAACTTCTGAATGAAGAAGTTCCGGATGAACTTCCGAATGAAGAAGTTCCGAATGAACTTCCGAATGAAGAAGTTCCGAGTGAACTTCCGAATGAAGAAGTTCCGAATGAACTTCCGAATGAAGAAGTTCCGAATGGACTTCCGAATGAAGAAGTTCCGGATGAACTTCCGAATGAAGAAGTTCCGGATGAACTCCCGAATGAAGAAGTTCGGGATGAACTTCCGAATGAAGAAGTTCCGGATGAACTTCCGAATGAAGAAGTTCCGGATGAACTTCCGAATGAAGAAGTTCCGGATGAACTTCCGAATGAAGAAGTTCCGGATGAACTTCCGAATGAAGAAGTTCCGGATGAACTTCCGAATGAAGAAGTTCCGGATGAACTTCCGAATGAAGAGTTTCGAATGAAGAGTTCCGAATGAAGAGTTCTGAATGAAGAGTTGTTGGATTGATAGTTGTTTGCTTGTTATAATTACTTGTTGAAATGTGTTATGCTTAAAAGTCATAATGATATATATATATATATATATATATATATATATATATATATATATATATATATATATATATATATATATATATATATATATATATATATATATATATATATATATATATATATATATATATTTGTGCATCAACCTTTTATGTCTTATCTTAAGCAGACACGATGACTAATCCAACAGTACAAGCACTCCAAGATTCTAGAGCAGCCGCAATTGCCGAAGCAAGAACCCTCAAGTTCATACCAAACAATTACCGGCTGAAGCAAGTTTCAAAATCCACTCACCATGGATTTTAAGTCGCCATAACAATCCTTGATCACTCTCACTTCAAGAATGCCTTAAGGAGTACTGCTTCGGTGCCATATGACTACATGTATGAATTCTGGGCTACCAAGGAAAGTACTTCAAACAAGACCACCTTCTCTTTCAATAACAAGCAGCAGACACTTACCGTTTCAGACTTCCGCAAGATATTTGGAATACGGGATACACCCAAAGGTATGTCATTTTCAAGGGATCCTACCAAAGACGAACTCATGGAGATGTTCGATGCTCTTGGATGTCCTGACATATGAGTTGTGTCTGAGTTTACCACCGCTAAAGTGGGTCAACCTTGGAGAGCAATCTTGGGTATTCTCAGTAGATGTCTTACACCTAAAACAAGTGGGCATGATGCATTGCGTGGTCCAATTATGAACATCTTCTATGGAATGTACAAAGGCTCAAATGCAGATTATGCATTATTGATGTGGGAAGAATTTAACTTTCAACTCTTCCAAAACAAGAAGCTGAAGACTAATTTCTTTCCTTACCCTCGGTTTATCAAGCTTATTTTTAATTATTTTATGAAGAATGATGTCTCTATTGATAAGCGTGCAGCAAGTCGTCATCACACTGAAGAGGCTGATCATATTGTGGATCTAAGGCATGAAGGACCATCTGGTGCTGTTATTCCTGGTCCTATTCCCGATTATCTTCTGACGGATAAAATTAAAGCTTCTGCTGATTACAAACTACTGCTACTAGAAATCAAGAAGCTAAAAGCAAGCCGTCAGACAGGAGAAGACTCGTCTACTACGGTCAAGAGTAAAGGTAAACGCAAGCAACCAGCTGATTTATCTGAACCCGAAACCAAGAAGAAGAAGACTGAGGCTAAGAAGGGAAAGAGCACGGCTGATGAGTTCGTTCTTCACGAAGAAGAAGATGTTGATGATCCTACTCTTGACAAGGCTGAGAGAAAATTAATGAAGATAGCTATTGAAAAGAGTAGGAGAGACACGGGTGGTAGTGGTTCGGGTGCACAGATAAATATTGAAGAAGAGTACGAGGAGCCAGAGGATATTGATGAGTTTGGATCACCTGAACGGTATTCTACTTCGAAGGAGACATCCATCCCTGTTTCAGCAAGTGTTGAAAAGGAGTCCGGTGCTCCTACAATCATGGTACCTACTCAGCCTTTAGTAACTCAACCTCCACCAATACAGCCCTTACCAACCCGACCGGTTTCAACACCATTCCTTCCACCTCCAATAACTTCCATCCTCAGTACTGTAGTCACAACCGAGCCTCTTCAACCAACCCAGAGTAGCTCTGCATCGTCTTCAATGGCTGCATTTGTAATGGCAGAAATGTTAGATAAACACTCGGATAATCAAAGAAGAGAGATGAATGAACTTCGCCAAGAGCTACTTAGACGAGTGCAAAGTGAAGAAGCCTCAAAGAAAGTCCAAGAAGAGATGCTTGCTAAGTTCGCTGCAGAGATGGAGTTAACACGTAAAGCTCATGCAGAAGAACTAGCTCAGGTCAAGCAGGCTGAAGCTGATAAGTATGCAGCACGAATCACGAGACTTCAAGCTATGAAGGATAAATACAAGGAGCAGAAAGAAACACTTGAAGCTTCTGTTGAAGAAAGAGTGAAAGAATCCGTTGAGTCCCTTATGCCAAAACTGCGTGATGAGATGAAGAAACTCGCGGCTGATAATTTGATGATTAAGTCGTCTAATCCTTCCGAATCCGCCTACAAAATTGCCTATGACTTGGCGGATTTTGAATTAAAGAAGATCCTCAAAGCTCGCATGAGGGAACTTGGATCTTTTGATAAATCTAAAGTTCAAAGGACACTCTACAAATCACTGAATGAAGCTATCATGGAGGATGATCGGTTGTTCAAGATGTTTGGAAGTGTGGTACCTTACCACATTCTGCCTGAGGAGGAAAAGGATGATAGTGAATAAGAAGAGGGTGACGGTGAAGAAGAAGAAGAAGAAGAAGAAGCTGATGATGATGGTGACGATGATGGTGATGATGATGAGGATGATGATGATGATGATGATGGTGATGATGGTGGTGATCGAAATGAGGAGAGTGCTAAGGGAAGTAACGAGGATGACGATGAGGATGATGATGGTAAACAGCCTGAAACGGGGGACAAGGTTGCCAGCACAAAGAAACCATCTAAGTCTGGTACCAAGTCACAGAAAGATGCTGCGCAAAAGGAAAAATCCACTTCAACGGAATCAAGACGATCCAAGTGGCACCATGATGTGAATGCTACTACGGCGTCATCGATTCCCGGTACATCTATTGCTGTGTCTATACCTGTTACCACTAATCCTGTTAGTTCCTTTGTTACTCCTGTGATTGCAGAATCAGTAACTGAACCTGAAGCTGCACAACACTCGCCTGTTCATGACACCGCCGAGATGCCTGAATCAGAACCAGCAGATGTTCATGTTTCTACTCCTCTACAACAAGAACCACAAACTACTGTTCCCGAGTCAAGCACACGGGACTGGGCGGACACATTGGAGATTGATGAAACTGCACCGCCACAAGCTTGGATCACGGCAGCTGCTAAATATGATCCAATCACAGACGCTGACAGAGATGTTCTATATCTCCGTATCCGTAGTCCGATTGATTTGTGTGCATTTCTGGCTCATGAGTATAAGTCTTCGGTCACTCCGTCTTTGGTGAAGAGAGCGCTAAAGGATAAGATAATTCACGCCAAAACCAGGTTAACCCTAATGGAGTACGAGTATTATGCTGACGAGGTCCTGAAAGCTCTTAACACCGTTCAAAGGCCAGGCCTCCATGAATCAGAAAGAGCTCCACCTCCACTTGATCCTTCTCAAGATAATCAAATTGCTCTCGACTTCTTTGTCACCTATGATCTTGATTATCTCCTCAAAGGATCATCCACGTACGCAACCTCCCTGACCTTGCTGAAAGCTGCCAACTAGGGGACAATACCCTGGATCGAGGAAAAGGTAAACCGACTCTGGGTCCCAAAGGTAAATCGTAATTATGATATGTATGTTGTTATAGGTGCATCTCATTGGGACGAACGAGTCCGAAGGGCGTACAGAGGTTGCTGCTTAGCCAATTCAGGAAGTAACGTTAGATCCGATATTCGCATCTCCAGCATTTTGGGACTGAAAACTGAAGCCAAGAATGGCTATTATCATGTGACGGAGATTCGTCTAAAAAGGGAGGATGACAGAGAATACACAATCCAACAGGGAGATTTTTCTATCATTCGCCTTGAGGATATCGAAGACATGTTGCTTATGATGACCCGGGATCAACTCACCCATATTGCTCGTGAAGACATCATTGCCTTGAATACAGCACTTCGTATGTTCACACGAAGCGTTGTTATCAAGAAACGAGTTGAAGATCTTCAATTGGGAGTCGAAAGCTACCAAAGGAAGCTTAACCTCACCCGTCCAATGAACCAAGTTCTACCTCAACATGTCACAAGATGTCCCTATACCGGCATTTCTGTTCCGAGTTACGGGATTTTCTACTTGAACAGTCGTGGGATAATGAAGTTTATGAGGGTAGGTGAGCTTTATAAGTACAGTGATGGGACTCTCATTTACGTCAGAGGAAAATTGGAGCATCTTAATTCTGGTAGGTCGTTACCAGAGATGACTGAGGACTGGCATCCGGGTTATCGGCAAATGGCGAAGTATGTGATCAAGAAGATTGATCAAAAGCTCCGGGAACGTAGATTGATGAGGAGCTTAGAAAGGTTCGTTGGTGGTAGACCATATGGAGTGCACCACAAGTTACTGCAACGATCCATCTAATGGGTCGTACATTTCAGGTCCACTTTATATTGGTTTTTAATTGTGAATATGTAAATTTGTGAATATTGTGCTTTTACGGCTTGATGTAGTGTTAAGGTATGATAATTTTTCAAGAATTTCTCACGAGATTCTAAATCTTTCAAAATATATCATACTAAAGCACCACAACTATCCCTTATTAATTTAAGGGGGAGCATTAACATGTTCTATGGCCAAACATCGATTTCATTTTTACCCAAAGACCGGTTAATCCATTCAATATCCCAAATATTAATGGTTAACATTTTGGATAAGGGGAGAAAATGGGATTAAGGAGACTTAAATGATACTTGGCTAAAAGATGAAAAAGACTTAACGATAATCCAACTTAATATGTGTAAAGCACGTGTTAAGGGGGAGCGTTTTTTATGAACAAAACACCTAAGGTACAAAACTTTTGATTTCAATATCACAAGTACCTTAAGTGATTTTCAATGATTTTTCATGGTGGCTATACTTTCCCAAAACACGCTTAATTCACGACGGATGTGGTGACAAAAGGGTGGTAGGAATAGGTTTTAGTCCAATGATTCATCAGAGCCGATGGAATCTTCCCAAGGACAATTCCCTAGATAGAATTAGAAGTCCTAGGAAAGATGGAGAAAGATTATGAACGTAGCTGAGTACCGACTAATTACTGATGCTAGCACTGGAACAATCACAACAAGGTGCTAGTGATGATGTATTGGTAAGTACTGAAGGGGTTGAAGAATGAAAAAGAAATGTAAAGATAAAGGGTGTAAAGAAAGAAGCCCTCCTTACAACTTTAGGCAGAAACCGGGTCAATACATATGCTATTGAGATCATTTGTTAATGATTCTCAATATTGAAGAAAGACATCATGGACCCAGTGATGCAATGCACAACCCTTCCCAGCTAACTCAAATATCTCTCAAAAGGTATTTGTTTTAATCACACGGAGATCAACACGATATCTATTGGTTTATACACTCCGAATAGACTGATATTGAAAAGGTGGCACTCCTCTCCAGCCATCGCTCACTAAATCAAAACGCACTATCGAGTCTAGAGCCACGAGATCATCAAAAGTCTCATTAGGACACTTTCAATTTATTCCTTGCTTTCTCACACACTGTGAAAAGTAAGAGATTTTCATGAGTCCTACGCAGTATTCCTGTAATATTGCCAGAACATCCGAGTAATACGCAAGTATTACAATGAAGATGGAAATCCTGCTTAAGCCAACATCAAACAAGCTCATGGTAGGTTACACGTGCGGTTCTTTTAGAACCAATCTTGTGAAAAACTGGAAAGAAACAGTAGTTTAATTCTTAATTGAACATAAACTCGTTCCAGGCCTCTACGCATTATCATATGATCTTGCCAGAACACTCAGAGTGACACTTATTAGTGTTCACAGTGACGAGTGGAAATCCTTCTAGTGTTAACATCAAACAGCACTTGGTAGGTAACAAGCAAGATTCAATTTGAATCAAGTTTGTGACAACTGGAAAGCAACGATGGTGAATATCTTAATTGAAATTCACTTGTTCCAGGTTTCATGAATTGACGGCTTCAATCATAAGGATTTTTAATCCAAGTGATTCACTCTTTATGTTCGCAGTCAGCTTTGGACGGTCGAATAAAGAGAACGGGTTTACCCGTGAAATCCTGTCAGGAAGTTACTTAATTGAAACTATCCGTCACGGGTACGATATCTAATATCGTCCAACGGTCTTCACCGACCGGAGGTAAAATGCTACCGAATTAGAATAAAATGTCAAATCCATTTTATTCGTGTCGTTGCTGTGTACCTGTTAAAGACGGTGGCGTTGTTGTGTACCTGTTGAAGACGGTGGCGTTGCTGTGTACCAGTTAAAGACGGTGGTGTTGCGGTATACCAGCTGAAGTCGTTCCCACATGCTTATGTCTTTCTGCATCAAAGTTCAGCAAAATTCAAGAAAGGGCAAAATGAAGTCTTCCGTTGTACCAAACTCTGAAGCTTTCAAGAATTCAACAAAAAGACATAAGTGTGTGGAACATGGAGTCACGAGGAGGCAAGATTCACAAGAAGGCAAAGATCGCACGAGATTGGTCAAAAGAACAATTATCTCAAGCCAAAGCCTAAAAGATCAAATAAACATATTCACAACAAAAAGAAAGAAGAAAAGACTACGAGCTGAAGAACGAAGACTTAGTATAGTATGATAGGTTTAGAACTTTGTAACGTGGAGTGACCTCCCTTAGGGGGAGATTGTTAGAAATACGTTTTAACGTATATTAGAAGTATCGGTCACTCCACAATATTATTAATGTTGTAATAGCTCGTAGTTAATGTGTGCTTATTAAGTTAAGTAAGAAACCGACCCATGGGCTTGTCATGGGTCGGCCCAAGCCCAATATTGGCCTTGGATATAAATACCCCTTTCCACTATGGAAAGGGGTTGGTTGTTGATGTTCTCATTTTATCATTTTAATAAAAACACATAGTTCTCTCTCACTTTCTCTCACTAGTTTCTCTCTCTAGAAATCTTCAACCCACTTCATAGATTAACAAGATTATCAATATTCTGCACTAATAATCTCATCATGTAACAACACGAGATTGGTCTAAAAAAAATAAACTTGTTTGAATGAATCTAAATTCACCATGATTTGTAGTTATGTCATAAATTGGCTCACCAATTACATTTACAAAATTCACTAAGGTCACAATTGTTAGCATTAGTAATCTGTTATGTAGAAACTAGAAGGGGGGTTGAATAGTTTCTCTTCGATTGGTGACCAAATTAAAATTACCTTCAATTTGGTTTGTATCAAAACTATCTTTTGTTTGAAGCTAAGTTGCATAATAATTAGGTTCAATTCAAATGCACTAGCAAAGATAATAGGTAAGTGTAATGATAATGAAATAAGTAAAGAGTAAGGAAGGAGACAACCTAGTGGGAAGACACTAAGATTTATAGTGGTTCGACAACGAGGCTCTATCCTCGTTTCTATTCCACTCCTCGAGTACACCTACTCGAGATTTCCACTATATCCACAAGCTCCCTTCTTGGCGGAGAAAACCTTACATCGTCGCTTACATTATTTTCCGACACTAAGCTAAATGTCGAGACCTAATCTTTAGCTAGGACCAATCTACACAACGTTGCCTACTTCACAATTTAATTACACAAGGCTAGATGTCGAGTTCTAATCTTAAGGTAGAACCAATCTTCACGACGTTGCCTACTTCACCATTTTACGACACAAGGCTAGATGTCGAGTTCTAATCGAAAGCTAGAACCAATCTTCACGACTCTTCACTTTGAAGCTAAGTGAGAACTTCACACAACACAACTACTAATCACTTTCAAGTTTAGTGAGAACTCACAAGACACAACCACATAACTTTATAGTTTAGTGAGAACTCCTAATCAAATCTATTACAACTCAACTAGACTTATCCAAGTACACACATGTAGCTTGGATTTACACAACACAAATCCAAGCAAACACATATGCAATGGATGTACACAACAAATCCAAGTATCCACAAATAACTTGGATGAACACAATTAGTCCAAGTATTCATAAATACATTGGACTGACCTAAAACAAAAAGGGTATCATGATGAATATGACAAGCTCATAGATTCATCTTTATCACAACACTAGTGAGTGAGTGATCTTCTCATTGGACAAGGTAAAGGAGGGGATCAAGAGGATAATCATATGTAAACATCCTTAACAATCTAAGTGATCATTTACTAATGATTATGCTATAGAAAATAGAAAGAGGGCTGAGATAAACGTCCAAGAGGCTTACTGGAAAATGAGATTTGACCCACTATTTAAAGGAGACAAAGTATAACGGATCTATAACGGCTAGCTGTGCGCGGTACCTTATCTCGCCCCGCGGTTCCATATCGCTAAGGAACCGCGTAGGTACTTAAGGTACCGCCACTAGAGTACGCTCTGTTATTTGTCTTTTAGTGGGGTAGGAATATCTAAGGTATTTTAAGCCTTCAAAGGATATTCTAACAGCATTTGGAATATGCTATTTTCAAATTTTCATTTTCCATTTTAATAAAACATTTTCTAAAAAAGAAAGTTTATTAAAAAGTCTTTTGTCATATTAACAAAAGTGAGTTTTAAGGATAATCATTTTGATGATCACTAAGTATGATTAAGAAAGGTTAGTGATATGATTATTACCTTGATGATAGTGTTAGTTAAATAATTCATTTTGTGTTTTACACTAAATGTGTTGTATGGTTTGTTGTGATCAAAACTAAGAAAGATTAGTTAACACTAATAATGTTTTTAGGCATTACTTGCATTAACAATCTCCCCCTTTTTGATTACGACAAACGATAAACTCATTTACGTAGAAACACAAAATATCGAATTATTAACGAGTTTATCACTATTATTTCTCCCCCTTTGTCGTAGCAAAAAGGTTAGCACAAGTCTTCGAAGAACATCGAACTTTGCTAGTAGCTCCCCCTTGGTGGTTGCTCCCCCTTGCTTGGGGCACCAAGTTTGTGAGCTAAGGTGACATGCTACACAAAGGTTAGTAGAAAGGAAAGAAACACCAATGTATATATGATCACTACCTACTAAGTAACTTGAGAGGGAGAGAGAGAAGAAATCTCAAATTAGAAGCAAGTATTTTGCTAAGTATGTCCAAAGAGGTAATTGACAAAATCAAACTTCAATCCAATAAAGATGATAGGCTTGTCAATGGGTTAAAGTTTAGAATTGATGGAATCACCCATAAGCAATTGTAAAAATTAACCATGATCAACTCAAAATAGAACTAATGAAATAACACACAAACAACACACAGGTTACATAAAAGAAAAGACACAACAAAGAAGATAGTCATACACACAATATGAGTATCTAAAAGCAATAAATATGGAAAATAAACCACTAAGCATAAGCTAGTCTAATAGTGATATTTTCCAAGATTGCTTAAAAAAATAAAAGACTCTAAAAAGACGACGATGCATCATTTGAAGTTTTGTCTACCGGAACAAAAAATTGAAATAGGAGGTCGAGTGAGGAGGAATTCAAGAAAATTTAACTTCTCATACACATGAGCAAGTTCAATTTGTTGAAATCAACAACAATCACACGAGGATCCATGATACAACACAAAATCGCTTGATGGGGGTATGGCATCAAACTTAGGGTTTGGTGGTGGTGGGGTAATGGGTTTGGGAATGTTTTCACAATGCCTTGTGAGGTTTGGGAAGGTTGAAAGGTCCTTGAGTTGAGGGGTGTTGAAGGATTGTGGTGGTGGTGGAACATTTTCTTTAGCTCCGGTGATGGGGTTAATGGTATAAGTCTCATTCTAATACTTGATTAGAGAGAAGGTAGGGTTTTTGGGTGGTTTGGAGGAAGATGGTTCATTCTTCTTAACCCAAATAGGTCGAACCGAGATTTTCGGTTTCTTGAAAGCTTGGATGAGGAAGCTTTGGGTGAGTGGGGTTGTGACAAAGAAATGTCAAGGTTAGGAATGTAGGAGTTAGGCATTGTGAGAGTGTGAGAATGAAATCTCAAGGTTGTGTGAGAATGAATTCTCAAGGTTGGGAAGGTGTGAGAATGAAATCTCAAGGTTGTGTGAGAATGAATTCTCAAGGTTAGGAAGGTGTGAGAATGAAATCTCAAGGTTGGGGTATAAGTAAAATGTAATCAAGGTAAGAATTTGAATACAAAATGTGAAGTGTCAAGGAATGTTTAGTCAATTTGAGCAAACAAGGAATCTTGACAGGGTATAGGGTTTTAAAAGTTTTGACCAAAAAATTCGTCAAAAACTGATTTCTGCCCGCGGTACCTTAAAGGGACCGGCGGTTCCTTAGCACATAAGGAACCGCGCGACTTTATTGAGCCGCGTCCAGTGGACATGAAACCAAGTTTTTCCAGGGTTTTAGGAAAAACTAAGACTTTTTCAAAAAGTTGCAAATCTTGGAATTTTACCTCTATTAGCACCAAATTATGCTAGGGTTGCATAAAGCAACACATTCACAAAGAATATCTTGACAAAGGGTGACAAAATAATTTAGATATCATTTTGGACCAATTTTAGTCAATTTTTTAGAGGTTGTGATAGATTTAGGTTCAATTTTAATTTCAAATTAAAGTTGATTAATGTGCACATAAGGATAGAAACACATAAGGCTAAATCCATAGATCAACATCATGAAACATTCATGAAGGAAGCAAGTACAATGACAAATAAAACTAACTAATACATAGCTAGCTTAATATTAAATCTAGATGAGTAGTCTTCTTTGGCTTGGTTTTGTTGAAAACACTTATTAAGAAAACTCATCATTCATCTCCTAGGAGGAGGCATGGAGAACAAGGCAAGCAAGAACTCTTGCAACCTCCTATGTAGTCCATACATATCCATCCTAAGGTTATGGATGATGTAGTGGTTGTAAAGACAACATGGACAACTAGGACCATGTGTTTGTTGAAGCCCATAGTATGGATCACCCAAAAGGAGGGAAAGTGGAACACCCAAAATTGGAATGTTTGAGTTGGGTGGAGGTGGAGGAGGCATGTTCTCCAAGGGTGATGTGGGTGAGAGTGGAGGCATGTTCCCTTAAGGGGAAATGGGTTAGTGTGGAGGTATGTTCTCCAAGGTTGGTGAAATGGGTGAGTTAGGAGGGGTAAATGGTGAAGTCACCAAAGTGTCATCAAAGTCATTCACAAAAGGAATGCTTTGGATTGGTTGAGGTTGTGTGGTCACATCCAAGGGTGCACTTGGAGTGAAGGGTGAAGAGAGCTCATTCATTCTTGAGTTGAATGAAGAGGAGGTAGAACCAATGGAGTGGTTAGCACCATGGGTGGATGATGTCTTGCATGGTGCAAGGGGTGGTGAAGGTGATGAAGAAATGAGGATAGGAACCATCTCATTCTTAGGTGTGTGGAGGGGTGAGGAGTTAGGCTTAGCTACCTTAATCCTTATTTTGAGTGTTTTCCTTGGGGTGGAGGTCTTGGAAGTGTTTGAGGTTTTGGTACACACCATGGTTGACAAGGGTGGTTTAAGGGTTAGGGAAGAATGTTTTTGATGTATGAAGAACATGACTAACAAGGTGGGTTTAAATGGGTGAGGGGATGATCCAAACTAGTAATGGGTTAAAATCATTTTAGGTGAATAATCAATTTAGGTAAGCTAGTTTAGGAAATGTGCAGTTTATTACTGAAAATCATGCAGTGTTTACACAGAATTGAGAAAACAGTGTAAAGCAAAAGATGCTGTCGTGCAGTGGCCGGCGGTTCCTTATCTAGGACCGGCGGTTCCTTATTGATAAGGAGCCGCGGGTTGATATGGAACCGCGACCAGAGGGCTTTCAAAAATTTCACAACCCAAATTTTGATAAACCCAAATTTTTACCAAAGGATTCACAAGCCAAAGTTAACTACAGATCATAATCTAATAAGCTAACTATCATAGGGCATGCACAAAGCTATGTGATTCACAAACATAATGGCATAAACAATATTAAGGATCAAAATAGATAACAATCCAAACATGTAGCATAAGTTAATACATATTCAAGATAAAAAAAAATATTGTTCAACATTACATGTTTACCAACATGTATTCTTTGAAAAACTTCAAAGCTTTCACCTTCTCTTTTTGCCCAATCCCTTGATCATATTCCCCAAGAACTTGAAACCCTTTCTTGATTCAACCCGGTGTTCGTGCAATTCCCCTCGAGTTCTAAGATTTTCACGGTAAAGATGCTCCATATTGAGATCTTCCGGTACTTCACTAGAATAATGAGGCGGATGAGCTAAGTCTTCAAATTCATCCTCGAATGGGTTTGAGGATGGGTGGGAATTACTCGAAGAGTTGAAGTGAGAACTAGTACCTATGCCATCACCATCACTTGTTGGCATGTCCATGTCCTCATCATCCATCTCTTGATGATCAGATTTTCTCGATCCTAGATCACTTCTTGTCTTTCTTGCATATGCCTCTTGAATAGGCAACATAACCCGATGAACCGGGTAGAAGCGAGAAAGATCGAGGTGGGGAAAATCATGAGCAACCCTTTTGAAAAGGCGAGTTAGAAGCATAGCATAGGGAAGGTTTGTTTTGGGCTTCGAAAGGGCATAATTGATTCGTCGAGCGATATAGAATGCCAAGTTGTACTTGGTGGATGTAAAGATGCAACTCAACATATGCACCATACACGCCGGGATATGATCTCGGTTTCCACCAAGAAAAAAGACATTCTCCCTAAGGATATTGGCCCATTGGACCATAAAATCCTTAAGGTCGCTAGAGAGCACTTCATATCGATTCACATTTCGTACATTTGAATGAAGGCTTCTCACAACGTTTCCATCACGCTCTTTCGAGATGATGTCAAGGATGAACTCTAGATCAATTTCGGTGAGGTCATTTGGAGGTTTATCGTAGGATTTACGAGAGAGAATCAAGTCTCCATTTATCCGTAAAACGACAAGTGCCTTCATATGGCACACCGAGAATTTCACCAAAGTTTTTGAGGGAGTATTGAATCAATTGATCATTCAACACAAAACGAATGAAAATTTCTCCATTGTATTCAAGCATGGAGTAGGTGCTAAAGAATTCAAGAAGGAATAAGGGGTAAATATCTTCTTCTATGTTGAGCAAGCAATCAAACCCCTAAAGCTCAAACATAGATTGGATATAGTCATAACCCGTTATTTCCTTGTCAACGACTCTACCCTCATGGAAACAACGAGTAGAAAGGGATGGAAAAGCGTTTTGAAGTTGGGGGGAAGCATAGATTTAGGAAAGGTTTGGCATGTATTGTCTAGTGTATTGATGATCCTTTTGAAATTGAGAAGGCATGATTAGTACCTAAATAAACATAAGACAATATTTTTCCAATCACTCGTATGAAAAATAAAATCAAAGATCAAAAAATATGAGAATGTGTTATATCAATTTCTTGACAAACAAAGGATTGAATCCATATCATTCTCATGTTCACAATGCATCTATTCCATCATTAACCAAGAACACATGAACTATGTTGGATCAACAATGGACTAAAACATTGGTTTTTCAAAACAAGGTTTTTAGGTAAGCATTAACAATGTCATTACCTACTTGTTCATGGGTTCATCTCAAATCCATCTTTTAACCAAAACCATTTAGCCAAAATTCGGATTTGTTCTACAAGTGGGTTTTAGTGAAATCTTAATGAATATGAACCTAAGGAATCATAGTAAAATAACCATGTCAACCCACATTCCTATTAAGGTTTTAATTCAATTTCAATTTTAAAAAGCCCCAATTATGAAAGGATGAACCCTAGAATAAAATAGATGAAATTGAAAGAAAATACTTACAATTAATTGATGTTAGATGAAGGATGAGTGAAACCCACAACTTGGAATCAATTAATTTGAGTGATTGGATGTTTTTGAAGCTTCAACAATGGTGGAAAACAAGAAAAACGTCGACTGTGTGTATTTGGGAGAGAGAGATAGTGGGTTGAAAAGAATAAAATAATCAAACTGGCGCTCTGACAAAAGTTACTGCCTGCTGTTCCTTATCGATAAGGTACGGCGGGTTTGAGCCGCCTAGATAAGGAACCGCCTACAGAGGCAGGTTTTTATCTATGAAAAACGCAAAATTTTAAAAACCAAATTTTTCTAAAATACTTAAAGTTATATCATGAGCCTTTTAGAATATCATTGGATCATCATAACACTAAGCAATATGCCTTAACGAAGGATTACGAGTTAAATCAAGATCGAAAAGAACCGAAACGGACAAACGACTACTCGTAGCAAAACGGCAAAGTGGAGAGAAGTCAAAGGAAGTGAATCAAGACTAGGACCAATGCTCAAGGGATTAATGACAATCTTCAAATAGAGGTAACGAAGAGCTTGTGTCATATATAGTGGTTTAAGACGTGCCTTTCCGGCGAAACGTTAAACGGCTTTGGTAATGAATAAATACAAAGCAATTATTCATGTATAGACTAAGATCACTTTCAATAATAGTCTTAGTCTAAACCAAAATATGAGCAAGGTATTAATTCACTTTCTCTCCCACAAAGGGCCTACTAACCGTATGGGTGCAAACCATGGAGATCATGCTTGATACTTTAAGCTACTACTACCTCACTCTACACCACCATAGTGAGTCAAGTATCCAAGCAATGAAGGTTTGAGAGGATAAAAGGAAAGAATCACAAACCACAAACAAATGTCAAGGCAAGGATTCCAAGAACAAGCACATAGTCAAGTAATGATCAAAAGAATGATCAAAGGGCGTGTGGAAGAACGAAAGCGTACCTTGGCCACAAAGAGAAATCCATCAAGGAGTCAATGCTATGCCCAATCAGTGACTATGATGAGTACTAGATCTTCAAGGACTAGTATCATTCCCAATCATCTTGGTATCATCATTCAAAGATGCTAAAGATCAATGAAGATGAGTCTTCTACAAGTGCAAGTAACTCAATCCACAACCAATTAAGTGATTGATCTTCATGAGTACCTACACAAAGCAAGATACAAACTAGTAGATACATTTGAAGAGTATATCTAAAATGCATAAAGGCTACTAATCTTAAGTGGGATGCAATATTATGAATTAAAGGACCTATTTTTCAAGAACAAAATAGTTTTGACCAAAGAGAAACTTTAGTACAACTTGACCTTCTAATTTGAGGAGACAATGGATCGATCCAAGTTTCAAAGTACAATATACTTCAAAGATCTTGAGTGACCATCGCTCTGATACCAATTGTAGAAACTAGAAGGGGGGTTGAACAGTTTCTCTTCAAATTGTGACCAAATTAAAATTACCTTCAATTTGGTTTGTATCAAAACTATCTTTTGTTTGAAGCTAAGTTGCATAATGATTAGGTTCAATTCAAATGCACTAGCAAAGATAATAGGTAAGTGTAATGATAATGAAATAAGTAAAGAGTAAGGAAGGAGACAACCTAGTGGGAAGACACCAAGATTTATAGTGGTTCGACAACGAGGCTCTATCCTCGTTTCTACTCCACTCCTCAAGTACACCTACTCGAGATTTCCACTATATCCACAAGCTCCCTTCTTGGAGGAGAAAACCTTACATCGTCGCTTACATTATTTTCCGACAGTAAGCTAAATGTCGAGACCTAATCTTTAGCTAGGACCAATCTACGCAAAGTTGCCTACTGCACAATTTAACGACACAAGGCTAGATTTCGAGTTCTAATCTTAAGGTAGAACCAATCTTCACGACGTTGCCTACTTCACCATTTTACGACAAGGCTAGATGTCGAGTTCTAATCGAAAGCTAGAACCAATCTTCACGACTCGTCACTTTGAAGCTAAGTGAGAACTTCATACAACACAACTACTAATCACTTTCAAGTTTAGTGAGAACTCACAAGACACAACCACATCACTTTATAGTTTAGTGAGAACTCCTAATCAAATCTATTACAACTCAACTAGACTTATCCAACTACACACATGTAGCTTGGATTTACACAACACAAATCTAAGCAAACACATATGCAATGGATGTACACAACAAATCCAAGTATCCACAAATAACTTGGATGAACACAACTAGTCCAAGTATTCATAAATACATTGGATTGACCTAAAACAAAAAGGGTATCATGATGAATATCACTAGCTCATAGATTCATCTTTATCACAACACTAGTGAGTGAGTGATCTTCTCATTGGACAAGGTAAAGGAGGGGATCAAGAGGATAATCATATGTAAACATCCTTAACAATTTAAGTGATCATTTACTAATGATTATGCTATAGAAAATAGAAAGAGGGCTGAGAAAAACATCCAAGAGGCTTACTGGAAAATGAGATTTGACCCACTATTTAAAGGAGACAAAGTATAACGGATCTGTAACGGCTAGCTGTGCGCGGTACCTTATCTCGCCCCGCGGTTCCATATCGCTAAGGAACCGCGTAGGTACTTAAGGTACCGCCACTAGAGTATGCTTTGTTATTTGTCTTTTAGTGGGGTAGGAATATCTGAGGTATTTTAAGCCTTCAAAGGATATTCTAACAGCATTTGGAATATGCTATTTTCAAATTTTCATTTTCCATTTTAATAAAACATTTTCTAAAAAAGAAAGTTTATTAAAAAGTCTTTTGTCATATTAACAAAAGTGAGTTTTAAGGATAATCATTTTGATGATCACTAAGTATGATTAAGAAAGGTTAGTGATATGATTATTACCTTGATGATAGTGTTAGTTAAATAATTCATTTAGTGTTTTTCACTAAATGTGTTGTTTGGTTTGTTGTGATTAAAACTAAGAAAGATTAGTTAACACTAATAATGTTTTTAGGCATTACTTGCATTAACATGTTAACATGGTAACACAAATTGGTGTCTAATAAACTCGGCTTGGTTTATATAAACTTGTACCAAATCTGATTCAAAGAAACTCAATCTTGGTTTCTATAAATCTAGATTTAAACAATAACATCGGTAATAAAATAATAGATCAGATTGGTATGAAACTCATCATGGTTTTAACATAAACTGATTCAATGAACTATATTAAATATCAATTATAGATCTCTTATTTAAAATTCTGTTTAGTTGAAACTTATTTTTCAAAGAAACACAATCTTGGTTTCGATAAAAAACAGTTTATAAAAATCTGTTAATTAATCTGATTTTAACAAAAAGTGTTTTAATTTTGTTACGCAAAGTTTGTTTTAAGACTGTAGAGAAACATGTACACTTTTATTTATAAAATTAAACCAATATAATCAAACTAACAAAAAATAAATAACAGACAGATATAATTATAAACGATAATTAAAGAAACCAATAAAATGATAAAAGACTTACTAGATCGCCAGCAAGAATGCTCATGCGAGCGGAACCACGTGTTAAACATGATAAACAATAAAGAGCCGAGGCACGTGTTTGACACGCTTCCCTTAAAACAGATTCGCTGTTGGTTTCCCAGGGTACAACAGTCGAAACTGTAAGTTGTAGTGTCGGACTTAAGAAAACTGCCTGAAAGATCACAGAAACTTGTATGTCTCTGATCGAAGAGACTACTGGAATTTGGTTGCTATGAAGCTGTATTTTCTATTTCCAAAACTGAATGAGAGTGAGTTTAATTTATAGTGAAAACTTGTCTTGGTCACCAAGACAGAATATCACATAAGAATTAAACTGATTTTGATGCATCTTATTTGTTTAAACATATTCTGTCAATGTTTACAAACAAATGATATATTCTATTTATTTAAAACCGATTCAGTAAACATATTCCCAAAGTTTAAATCAGCTGTTAAAATAGATTTATACAAAATCCCACGAATCTCATTCACATTATACAATATTCCAACAGAATGTTAACTAATCGTGATGAAGGTTAACTAATCGATTAAAGTTTATACGATAAAACATATGAATTTCCTACTATTTTGTTGTTTATACATCCGTGAGAAAGTCGGATAAATGTTAACTAATAGTTATGAATGTTAGGCAATCTGAATGAATGTTAACTAATCGTAATGAAGGTTAACTCATCGATTGTGATAACCCGAACATGAGGTCATTATTTAATATTATTTTACAAATAATTTTGAAATTTGAGCTTGAATGCTATGACGATTGGTGGTTTAATTTAAAACCGATGTTGGAAGTCTTATTTTTACCTTTTTACTAAATGCGAGGATTATTAGTGATTACGATATCGACGGATGCCCGAGATTTTACGTTTTATTATTTGTTGTTTCGATGTTTATATTTTTTACGTTTTTATTTTAATTGTGTATTAAGTCGTGCCGGAACTATATTAATATCATATTTGAGTGCGTTTTAATTTTTGAGAAGTATTTTTACGAAACCCGAGCCTCGTAAATATTTTCAAAATTGACTAATATACATTTTCTACCCTTTAAACTATTTTATTGCATTTTGCACCAAAACTATACCAAATTAGAAAAACTAGCCCTTGGACCACCATATATAAACAAAATCCGACCTAACTTTACACATAGAAACATGTTAACTAAAAAAATTTCTCATCTTTTCCTTTCTTTCTCTTTAAGTCGTGAGTTAACACCCCTTTACCATCAATTTTACTTTGATTTTTACAATGATCTATTCAAAACAAACACAAGACCCATCTCTAGAATTCAAAGGGGATTCTAATTGTATAATTTTATACACATGCAATGTAAACCCCGTAAAAATAAGATCATAATTTAACTCTATTTTTCGGGTATTTTTGAAGTATATGATAACGTTAATTATTATGACGTTTGACGGTTTAAGTTGAAACCAATATTGAACGTTTTATTTTTACATTCTGACGAGTAACGAGGACTACTATTGATCGTGATATCAATGGATGCTCAAATATTATATTTCAATATCGGTTATTTCGATATTTGATATTTCTGAAATTTTTATTTCATTACGTATTAAGTCGAGTCGGAACCTTACTATTTCGTTTTGTTTGCGTTTATTTATTTAACCGGTCAATTTAACAAACGAGATTTATATTTTTATGAATCCGGGACGAAACTCGACTCCCGTAATTTTTTTAAAACTGACTAGGTACCATTCCCGCTCTTTAAAAGTTATTTTACAAAAAAGGCCAAAAGATAGCCTTATTTACACTTCCTACCCTCACCCACCATATAAAAGGAAATTTCCTTTCATTTTTACACACACACATGATCATCCACCAAAAAATTTCTTTTCTCCTCTTTGTTTTCTCCCTATCCTTGACCTTCAACCAACAAAACACCCTTGGATCATCAATTTTTAGTATGATCCATTCAAAATAAAAAGAAGTCCCATGTTTAGAATTCGATGGAGATTCTAATGGTATGATTTTTATCAACATGCAATTACTTTTAATCTTTTTAATTTTTGATGAAGAACAAAGATGATTTGATCAAATTTTATGGTTGTATGGTATTGTGTATGATTATAATAATTTATTTTTGCTATTGCATATATGATTTTGATGTGTGTTTTCTTCCCCTTTTCTTCTCTAGCTCACGGCCACCCCTAAACCACCATAAATCGCCATCAAATTTTGAGATCTTGCAAATCCAATCATAGACCCATTCCTAAAATTGAAAGATGAACATTTTGGTATGATTTTTATCAACATGCAACAACTTTATTTTTTCATAAAGATCTAGTGTTAATTTGATCTATTTTTTATGGTTGCATGTATTATTTTTTTTATTGTTAGGATCATGGATATAATCCATTGAAGCTTGGAAATTATTTTCTTGATGATTTGACCTCCAAAACCCACGAAATATTTGGGATTTTTTTTTTGGTGTTCTTGAGTGTTTGATCCAAATTATTGTTGGTAAGGTTCCAATTACTTGTTATTGTTATTATATATATTTTTATTGATTGCATGCAAGAGTTTATTTATTTTTGGTAACATGCATATGACATGCAAGTGATTTAGAGGTGTTAGGTGTTGTTATGGATAATTGATATAGGTTAATTGAAGGTTTGATGATGTTAAAAATGGGTCAAAATAGGTTTTGATGCGGTTTTTAAATGGGTATTTTACATCAGTGGGTTTGAAGCTATTTTTCGGATGTCTTAAGTCTGGTAATAGGTTGATTTGATGAGATCATGTTGTAGAGAATTTCGAGAGCTTCGATTTGATATAAAGTAGGCCTTCCAACTCCAAACGAGGTGGAAGATACGCTAGTTTGATTTTCTTGTACCGGGAGACGAGTGTTGACACAATCCGAAAATTGTTGTCGATATTTGGATGGGATCTCGGGGACTATAAAATGACTTTCAAAATGAGTCAAGGGCTGTTCTCAGGCTCTATAGTTAGTGTTTTGAGTCTATTTTTAGAATCAAGTGTTGGTTCTATAAATGGAGTTGTTTAGAATGGTCAAAATGGTTTCATAAGTCAAAGTCGCTAAACTATTCGAATTTTGTAAATCAAAGATGTGTCGGGCAGGGAACTTTAGAAGTAAAATCTTTTGATGGGCTCTTGGGAGGACTTTATACATATAGTATGTGAGTTCCTCAGTTAGTATCATGACATTTTGAGGTGTCTAAGTATGGGAAAACAGCTTGGACATTCGGTATGTTCCAGCAGATTTTTACTAAAAGCATAGAAAAATAAAAAGAATATATAGGAGAGTATAATAGAATCACTTGTATCGTTTTCTCTCGAGTTGTCGTGATTTATACTTGAGTTTGATTTTATTATGTACCATTTATTCCTCGAGTCTATTATTAATATATGCACCTTATTTTGATAGGTTGCGGTTTTCGTGTTTCCAGGGCACCCATATCGTCGGCGATCGTCTTACCACTACCGTTTCTACTCAAATTATGAGTACCGTGATTCACTTACCTCGTGGCTAAGGTGAGTTCATAGCCTCGCATTTAAATCCTTTAATGTTTTACAAACCCGCGAGGGGGATACATGCTTCTTTTAGAAAATCGAACACAATATTTTTATTATGTGAACATTGCTATGAGTGTTATGTTGTGGCCTTTCCTTCATGGACCGTTAATTACCGATAACCGGTAAACACTGGTACAATAATAATAGATCTATTTTGGCCTAACGACCTATCCGGAGTATGTTTTCTTGCGAGGAGCATACGGGGATATATTGTATTTAGTATTGGGAGTGTCTCACTCCAGGTTGGGCACATGGTTAAGGTTCGGTTCATGGCTCTAGCATCGTTTGATTGTTCTATGAATAAAATGTTTATTAAGCTTGTGTTCAAAGTTATTGTTTATAAACTCTATGGATTCACTCAACGTTTTGTTGACTTTTAAGCATGTTTATCACAGGTTTATATTGGCATGCTTGGATAGGATTGGATGCGGATATCGAAGGAAGTGGAGTTGGTGAACTTTGTACATTGGATAAAAATCTTTTTTTTTTAAAGATTAAAAATTGTATATTGCAACTTATTTGAAAATAAGTTTCTTAATTTATTGGGACCTTGTAACTCTGATCTTTTGATGAAATCATCATTGGTAAACGTTTCTTTTAAAATACGTTTACTATGACTCGTGAGCTTGTATTATGAAGTAGCACCCCAATGTTGTATTCCGCTGCGTTGTAAATTTGGGGGTGTTACAGATTGGTATCAAAGCGCGAGTCATAGCGAACTAGGTCGTTTTTCAAAATCTAGACTATGACTTTTTTCGAAAAAATTTCACGAGTCGTTCACCGATGTCCGATATCCGCGCGTGCAATCCTTCTCGCTTATTTATGTGCTTTGTGTTAGGCCTTTAATTGTATATTTTATACCATATGCGTGCGTGGTATAAATTGTAATTATATACGTACGACACCGTTCTTTGACGAACTATTAGATCGCTACACCTTACGATCATCCCTATGGACGTACTTTCGATTGTACTATTTATACTAAATAACGGTGTTTCCATTATCATCTGATATGGTTAATTTTGTACATATGTAATATATATACATTACGATATTATATATATATCTATATATATATGAAACATGGTTAGATTTTGTTTGTGTTATGGCTTGGTTTTTCTCTTTTGAACCGCGACTAAGGAACGTAAGAAGGAGGCGAAACTATTTCATCTCTAGTCATTTTGGTAAATCATTTAAAGTAATCTCTATTAATAATATAATCATTTGTTTTACGACATAACTTGTTGTTGATAAATGTCTGTGATGAGATCCGTCAAAAACTTGCTTAGATTAGTTGAAAGAGTTGTTGAAAAAATTTCACGGTTTGAAACGCGTGTATACATGGGTTTAAACATGATATAAATTGATTTTTGGGTCAAATATAAACTTTGGCATGTTTCATAGTATACGCTTGTGAGTGAAAACTTTGTCACGTATTTGGAGGCTTGAGATTTTGTAAAAACTTATTGTTAAATTTTAAATAAGATAAAATTTATTTCTACGAATATTTTAACGTAAGACAAAGCTTGTGTTTTGTTATAATGAATAAACTAGAGAAAAATCAAAATATACACTTTAAGTGTAAATTTAAATACTTGAAATTATTAATTAAAAGTTGACATAAATTTTGAAAGAGCGATTCGAGCATTTTAGAGTAAGTTTTAGCCATCCGGCAAAACACGATTCTTGTTTGAAATGTCGTTGTTACCTAGAAACTCTTGACATATCTTAGGTGTATCTTGACTCATAGTGTAAGTAATTTTAGTAGCAAATATATTGCTCGTTCACCTCATTCAGTCTCATTGATTCTTGATTTCTGCTCTTTATACTTGCATTGATCCTTGATTCCAAACCACCTTTGCGTCATTTTATGAAGTGAAAATTTCCAAGAATATATATTAATATATAAAGTATTTTATCGGACCATATACCAAATTGCGTTTATATTTTTTACAAGAAGATGAAGGAAAAATATGTTTCCCAAGAATGAATATACAAATAGTTGATGTATTTCTAGAAACATGGTAAAAATAATTTCTGATTTCTATGTCATGTAATTTACTTATTTTCAAGAATAAGTCAAAAACGTTCATCATCTTGTATGTTGTGCAATAATCATAATGTTTCTTTTAGTAACGTCAAATATGTCGTTACTCAGTCCTCAATTATGCATAGCCTAGCTAACTATGCATAATTCGGGAAGAGTCGTGATGTATTAAATGTATCGTTGCTCGGTCCTTAATTATACATAGCCTAGCTAACTATGCATAATTCAGGAAGAGCCACGTCGTGTCAGGTCAATCATTGCCTTTAAAATAGTGGTTTTGAATAAATGTTTGGGTGAGAACACTTCCAAATGGTGGATCCTTATGCAAGTAATCATGTTCGATTTGATTCCGTAAGAACATGTCCAAATTTCTTTGTGTTCCTTGACATATTCCCTTTCGACTAGTGTTAGCTTAGAAAGTAACCTTGACCGAATATTTTCATAAAACATTTTTATGTGTCATGTACAACGTGTGAATCCCGTCTAAATCACCATGTTGGTGACGAATTACCAAGAAACCTCGTACCGAAACTAACGAGAAATTTTAAAAAGAATCAGTAGTCTGCCAAACTGGAGAAAAGCCGAGTTTGTGTAATTTCGAGGCCATTGAAGAAGACTTCTTCCCCCGAAACATATGTGTTCGGTCAGCTTATGTCACGGACGAATCTTCATAGACTCGAGTTTTGAATTCGAGGTGTTTGATTTGTTCCTATTCTGCCTTGTGAACTCGAATACCAACGTAGAGTGTTGACTCGTATACCAACGTAGGGTCACACAAGGATGGTTCAAAAAGGAGAGCCTTCGGTGCGAGAGCCAAGCACAATGGTCGGATCCTACTAGATCTAGTGGTGTCGTCCGTCATCATAATCTGTAGGGAATAAAACGGTATGCGATGGATAGTTGAAGTTTGCCGACCGCGCATTGGTAGATGAAAGACAGTCCGGTTTGCCGTCTTTGTCTATTCAATTGAGGAATCCTTGTGCTTGACTCGATCCCCTTTGATCGTCGATGACCAAACGACGGATAGCCATAGTTGAAATTATGTGCAAAACCTTGCTTGTTATGTGTTTATGTGATATGTGACTTAGTCGAGTGGTCGTACGTTGTGCGAGCTCGAGGTGGAATTATGAAATGCTGCCCGATCGGAAGGTAACGCGTACCTATATTACTTTGGGTATGTATCCGTATGAGAACACCCAGTAATATTATTTTGGCTTTAGTCGAGTGGTCGTACGTTGTGCGAGCTCGAGGTGGCATTGTGAAATGTTGCCCGATCGGAAGGTAACGCGTACCTATATTACTTTGGGTATGTATCCATATGAGAACACCCAGTAATATTATTTTGGCTTTAGTCGAGTGGTCGTACGTTGTGCGAGCTCGACGTGGCATTGTGAAATGTTGCCCGATCGGCAGGTAACGCGTACCTATGTTACCTTGGGTATGTATCCGTATGAGAACACCCCGTAATATTATTTTGGTTTTAGCAAGTGATCGTACATGGTGCGAGCTCGAGGCGACATTGTGAAATGTTGTCCGATCGGCAGGTAACGCGTACCTATATTACCTTGGGTATGTATCCGTGTGTGAGCACCCTCCTATGACAAAAGTCGTTTTTGGATATGCATCCATGGCTATCAGGCCCGTGAACATCCTTTAATCTACAAACTTTCTTTTGACTGGACTTATTCGTAAATCCTGTCAAATATTCATAATTATCATGACTTGACTATTTAGCAAGCATGAGTTAACTTGATTGAACTGATTGAATTGGCATGGCTTGGTTAGTTTGCAAGCATGTCGTAATGTGATTATATGTGCTTAGTGATAGCATTCAATGTTTTAGTTTACGTCGTAGTGCGTTCGATGGAGTAATGTATACTCCGAATGATTTCTGCTTCGAAGAAATCTCCTTTAATGGAAGGTTTCCCTAGCGATCATGTGATTAGGTGATTTTGTACGATTAGTTACAATTACCTTGTTTTAAGTAATTTTGTAACGCATTCGATGACGTTATGTACTCTCGAGAAGATTTTCTATGACGTGATATCTTTTAACGAGCCCCTGGACGGTGCTCCCTTAAGGTGGTGAGGATGTAAACCCCGTAAAAATAAGATCATAATTTAAATCTATTTTTCGGGTATTTTTGAAGTATATGATAACGTTAATTATTATGACGTTTGACGGTTTAAGTTGAAACCAATATTGAACGTTTTATTTTTACGTTCTGACGAGTAACGAGGACTACTAGTGATCGCGATGCCAATGGATGCCCAAATATTATATTTTAATATCGGTTATTTCGATATTTGATATTTCTGAAATTTTTATTTCATTACGTATTAAGTCGAGTCGGAACCTTACTATTTCGTTTCGTTTGCGTTTAATTATCTAACCCGTCAACTTAACAAACGAGATTTATATTTTATGAATCCGGGACGAAACCCGACTCCCGTAAATTTTTAAAAACCGACTAGGTACCATTCCCGCTCTTTAAAAGTTATTTTACAACAAAGGCCAAAAGATAGCCTTATTTACACTTCCTACCCTCACCCACCATATAAAAGGAAATTTCCTTTCATTTTTACACACACACATGATCATCCACCAAAATTTTTCTTCTCTCCTCTTTGTTTTCTCCCTAGCCGTGACCTTCAACCAACGAAACACCCTTGGATCATCAATTTTTAGTATGATCCATTAAAAATAAAAAGAAGTCCCATGTTTAGAATTCAATGGAGATTCTAATAGTATGATTTTTATCAACATGCAATTACTTTTAATCTTTTTAATTTTTAATGAAGAACAAAGATGGTTTGATCAAATTTTATGGTTGTATGGTATTGTTTATGATTATAATAATTTATTTTTGCTATTGCATGTATGATTTTGATGTGTGTTTTCTTCCCCTTTTCTTCTCTAGCTCACGGCCACCCCTAAACCACCATAAATCGCCATCAAATTTTGAGATCTTGCAAATCCAATCATAGACCCATTCCTAAAATTGAAAGATGAACATTTTGGTATGATTTTTATCAACATGCAACAATTTTATTTTTCATAAAGATCTAGTGTTAATTTGATCTATTTTTTAGGTTGCATGTATTATTTTTTTATTGTTAGGATCATGGATATAATCCATTGAAGCTTGGAAATTTTTTCTTGATGATTTGACCTCCAAAACCCACGAAATATTTGGGATTTTTTTTTTGGTGTTCTTGAGTGTTTGATCCAAATTATTGTTGGTAAGGTTCCAATTACTTGTTATTGTTATTATATATATTTTTATTGATTGCATGCAAGAGTTTATTTATTTTTGGTAACATGCATGTGACATTAATGTTGAGTTTTTGCTAGTTGAAAAAGTTCGTTTTCTCGGTGTCTAATCGAATTGATTTCCGGTTCAAAGTGCGACTCAATTGTTCTTGGTGGAAATGAAAATGGTTTGCTTATCTATTACTAAGTAAAATGAAAATGTAAATTGCAATAAGTAAAAGGAATGCAAAAGCAATGCGAAAGGAATGTAAAAGGAATGCTGAAAGGAATGCTAAAAGGAATGATGATAGGAATGCTAAAAGGAATGTAAAAGGAATGCTGATAGGAATGCTGATAGGAATGCTGATAGGAATGCTGATAGGAATGCTAATAGGAATGCTGATAGGAATGCTAATAGAAATGCTGATAGGAATGCTGATAGGAATGCTAATAGGAATGCTGATAGGAATGCTAATAGGAATGCTGATAGGAATGCTAATAGGAATGCTGATAGGAATGCTAATAGGAACGCTGATAGGAATGCTGATAGGAATGCTGATAGGAATGCTGATAGGAATGCTAATAGGAATGCTGATAGGAATGCTGATAGGAATGCTGATAGGAATGCTGATAGGAATGCTCATAGGAATGCTGATAGGAATGCTGATAGGAATGCTGATAGGAATGCTAATAGGAATGCTAAAACCCTTTTCCAATCAAGATGATTGGAATGTTAAAAAGAAAGTCCAAATCGGAATAATCATAAAAGGGGCAAATCGGAATAATCAAAACCCTTTTCCGATTGGGTGATCGGAAAGAGGGTGTGCTGGTTGGAATGACTGATCGGAAAGATGCAATCGGAAAGGGGTTTTCCCTTTCCGATTTGTGTGGGATCCGAAAAGCAAAAGTAATAAGCTATGGAAAATAAGCTCAAACCAAAAACTTGAACGAATCAATAATTAAGCGAACAAAATAAGCATGAATAACAACTTTTCCAAACTTAAAATAAACAAACTTTTAGATCAAACCATAAAAAGATGAACTTTTTAAGCACGAAAACATTAATGAACAACACGGATCATATGTAATTCGCACCAAAAGTAAACTAGAATCAAGAAAGGAAGATGAGAGATTAAATAAGAAAAGTAAAGAATCAAGAACAATAAATAAAAACTTACTTGAAAATTAAATGATTAGAAGTGCATAACAATTAATTAAAGTGCAAGAAATGAAATTGAAAGTCCCTAATCAATGCGAGAAACTCTAATCTAAACTTAATCAACACAAGGTATTACTTTTCAAACGTAATCTTATTATTGTATAATAAAGAATTACAAGTGTTATGGATAACACCGTTTGATGACAATGTGTTGTGCACACTTTGAACAACAATAAACCTTAACTTATGAATACAGTCGTAGCTGTTTGATTCACTAAGTTACACGCACTAATGTTCTTAATATTGCAAAGTGTTGAATCTTAATGCAAGGATACACATCCTATTTATAGTGTTACGAGTTTGACTTGAACAGTACTTGATGTCGACTACACAACTTTTACAAGTTCCCACATCAGTCACATGATGTCCTTCTATTCTTGGTAGTCTTCCATTATGCTTTAAGGAACAGTTGTCCAAAACAGTTTCCTTATTCTTCATATTCTCGAACACACAAATGGCATGTCCAAAGTGTGCTGAGAGTTATCAGGGTATTGCCACCCCTGTTAACTCTCAACCCCTCAGAGTCCCTAATACATCTTGGCTGTTATCCATCACAGCCAAGGAGTATGTCTTCAGGTAATCTTCGACTTCCCTGACAATGTCTCTGACATGGACTCCTCTGAGGTTGCTCACAGAGATTCGGATCTCTGTGAGTCTTGTGAAACTTGCCTGCCTCCTAGGCACAGGCAAGGGACTATCTATCAGCCTAATTATGTTTAAATCAATGAACAGGGAATCTAACAAGTTTAGATTCCCAACAATCTCCCCCTATTTAAACATAAATAGTGCTAGATCTAACTAAGTTAAGGTAAGTGAGTTTAACAGCTTCTTCTTACACATAACAGATCTAAACAAACATACCTCATGATTTTATTAAGACTTAAAGAAAAATTACAAGTTCATTACATAAGTTAAATAAAAGATGCAGGTAAAAGGGCTGATACTTTCTTCAATAGTCATCATTTTTGATTCTTTCTTCAGCTTCGGCCACATCTAATCTGTTATCAATTTCATCCTGCAAAGTCTTTGCAAACTTCTTGGAATACTCAGAGTTGATCTTGAGACACTTCTTGTGACAGAGCAGCTGAATAGTTGAAGCCAGGCATAGCTCATCTTCCCTCTGAAAAGCATATTGGCAGGCTTTGTTCATAAACGCCATTCCTCTTTCAGGCACTGAGTAAGTCTGACCATCAACAGGGCCAACTATACCATTAGGAAGGATCAGATCCCTGTGCATGCCATCCACACGAACATCTTCAGTAACAAAAGTTTCATCAATGATTTGGGAAATTCTTCTTCTTTTGTTGCCTGTCTTTGGGGGTCCTTGTTCGAAAAGCTGTGGTGGGGGATCAATCTTTAGTTTGGCAGCTGTTTCCTTGATCCAGTTAAACTTAGCCTTAAGAGTTTTAAGCAGAAGGAAATTCGCCTGTCCAGACTTTTTGGCAGCTAAGGCTTCGAGTTCAAACCATTCTGATAACCCAAGTGTTTTTAACCTGAAGTTGTCAAACACATCCATATTCCCTGTTTGATTATCCCTCCATAAGATCATCTGTGGAGTGTTTGTGGACTTGTGAATGGTGTATCTAAACTTGGTTATCTTGCCAGCAGCATACCTGTTGTTTACGCAGGCATCATAGTCAGCTTTGACTTTCTTTAGGGCCTCAGCGCGTTTAAGTTCCATTTTCCTCAACCTTTGTTTTTGTTTTTCTTTTTCAGGTGGTGTCATCTTCCTCAGAGTGGCTTCATTTAATTCTTTGGCTGCCTTGAGCTCACACAGTCTTTTGAATTCTTCAGCCTGTTGCTCTATTTCTTCAGGCGTTAGAGGTCTCTCATCAGAAGGTGTAAAGGTTGAAAATTGGGAAAGGTCTGTTGTGGATCCTCCTGTCTCTAGCATCGCAGCTATCTTCTTAAGTTTAGTGTCAGTATCAACTAAAACTATTTCTTTACCTTTCTTTGAGACAGAGGACTCCAAACTTATGTTTTTCAAATCATCAGCTCTTTTGAGGAACGCTGTCTGAGCCTGATTTTGAATAGATTTTGGTAGGGAGCTCACAGTGAATTTAAGCTTCTTGGCTGCTGGTTCATCCTCATCCTCAGGCTTGCTGATGTTAACTAGGATCATGGATTTAGATGAGTCAGCTCCATCTTGTGTCTGTTGCTCCCCCTGAGTCTGATCCTCATCATCAGGTATTATAACTGGTTCGATGACTTGAAGAGGAACAGGTGTTGTTGAAGGGTTGGCTGAAGATGAGCCTTGTTCAGCAGATGCAAGGCTGAGTTTAGTAGTCTTCTCCCCCTCACGTTCATCCTTACTTCTAAGATTCGTGGATGAACGTGCCTGAAATCTTCTTGCAATCTGCTCCACAGAGGCAGCCATGGCACGCTGTCTCTTTCTTGATGCCCTGGCAATCTTCAGCAATAAGTTGGCATTGGCATTGGTATTTGCCTGAACTCGCCTGACAATAAAACCAGCATGGTTGTATTGCCTGTTGCGCACTGCATTGAAGTGCCTGTTAATGTTGGTTTCTTGTTCTTGGAACAATGCAGGGACAACTGAGTCAATGGCATTCTTGATTCTTGTCGAGAGATGACTTAGTCCTTGAGCCACACCTTTTCTTGTACCCTCCTGAATAGGCTCAGTGACAGCCTCAGTCACAGCCTTCTTTATTATACCTGGAAAGGTGACAGTAAAATTGTGCATCTCTGACTTGATCACGTCCAACTTTCTTGACAAGCGCTCAATATCAGACTGATGGTGTACCGGCTGAAGATTCTTGATATTGAGGCTTTGTTGAGCAAAATCATCCTCCCTTGGAATTAAGTCGAAGTTAGTCTGGGTAGGATGATCAAATAAAAGGAATTCAGCTGTGGGATCATATATTGGTCTTTGAAGGACTGTTGTTGCAGATGTAGCAGAGTTTTGTGTGTCAACAGCTTCCTTAAGAGGAGAAGTCTTGTCATCTTCTTTAGGAGGAGAGACTGACAGCTGGTCATCCTCATCTTCTTCTTCTTCCTCATCAAACATTCCCTCAGGGAATTCATCCTCAGGCATGGGTTCAAACTCAGCGACATAATCCTCTACAGAAAGCATTTCTTCATCAGCATTGAGCACAAGTTCTTCTTCAATCTGAATGTCCTGAGTAGTTGTTTCAGCCTCCTTTTCATGTACCTGAGGTTCTTTGACTGGCTGTACAATTTCAGCCTGCAAGTTTGTTGAAATTAGTAACAGGGAAAATATAAAGTGAATGGTCGCCATTTCGCTGTCCCAGAGAGGCTGAGGGTGATTACTCAGCCACTCCAAAGGATAAATCCTTGGGATTCTTTTAAGTGTGAATGAAGTGTGGTTAATGGTCGCCATTCGCTGCCCCTAGGAAAGCTGAGTGTGATTATTCAGCCCCCCCAAAAGGTAAAAACCTTTGGGACTCTTTTGATTGTGAAACATATGTTGTTTAATGATCGCCATTTCGCTGCCCCTAGGAAAGCTGAGTGTGATTATTCAGCCCCCCCAAAAGGTAAAACCTTTGGGACTCTTTTAAGAGTGAAACATATGTTGTTGTAGGTCGCCTGTTACGCTGCCCCTAGGAAAGCTGAGGGTGATGATTCAGCTCCCCCTGAAAGGATAAATCCTTTGGGACTCTTTTAATGAGGGAACCAAGAGGCTGTGTGAAGTACAGCCATCAAGGTTGAGACATTAATGTATTCAGGTTGTTGTTAGCCTGAATACTGTCTAGAGGGTTCAGGGTCATCGGGGTGCTTTATAAACACAAATGAATCACTCCCTGGTGCAAAGACAGAGTGTACAGAAGTCTTAAAGAATTCTAAGTGAAATGACAGACTTCTATGGGTCGAGGATTACCCTAACTTCACCACTCTCTCCTACAGATAAATGAGAGTGGTTGCTTGTGAACCTCTAAAAATGTACACTGATTACCTGTGAGATATCAGCTTGGTTTGGCTGGTTTCCTATAGTCTCTGCTGACCTAGAGACACTAGACGCCTGTTGTTTGTCAGCCAAAGATTCTGTATCCACAAGAGTATCTGGACCAGAGGCGGTTTCAATCTTCTTTTCCTTGGCCTTGCTAACAGCTTTAGGTTGGGAAGAAGAGGGGATTTTCTTCTTCTTTGGCTGTTGGCCAGAAGAAGCCTTGGACTTGGTAGTGTGTTGCCCAGAGGTCAAAGACGTAGACTTGCCAGCGACACTAGAAGTATTCACCTTCTCAGAGGAAGGGATCAAGGACCTCTCAGCGATGGGTACCTGGTTTGCAACGTTCAGCATGTGAGCGGTCACAGGGAAATCCTCAGCTCCTATCTCCTTGTAAATGGCGCCTGTGATGCGATAGGGCTTCAGGGTTGTCAAGGCCTTGTTATGGTAGTTTTCTCCCAGCAAACTCTCAAAGATCAGGGACAAATAACGCACGTAACAGATGTTCTTTTCCCTGACCTGATTCCTTCCCTTTAGTTGTTCTACCAGGTTAGAGAAAAGAAGGCTTCCAACGTCAACATCAGCTCCCCAAATTAATCCATATGCAATAGTCTGATGTTTGAACGACATTTGATCTTGTGATCCCTGCATGCCTCCCAGGGACTTCACAATGTGGGTGAAGAGGACACGCCACATAGGAGAGAAATACTTGATCTTCAGAGGTGCTTTAGCAAGGATGTCAGCTGGTGTGAGCGCAGGGTTAATGTCATGACAGGGTTTGAGTGTGGCCAATGCTTCCTTGACAGCCTTTTTGTCAACTGTCTTCAAGCAATCATCTCCATGTTTAAGTCCGGCCACACTGGCAAAATCAGCAAGGGAAAAGGCAAAAGGATGTTCATTGCAAGAAAGGCTAAAGGTAATGGTGTCTTCTTCAACTTCGGCAGAATACCAAAATTCCCTAAGGTATTCTTGGTAAAAGGTGGAAGGAGATTTGGTGAAGGCTTCGTTTAGGTCACAATTCTGCATGAAATTTACCAGATCCGAATAGGTGTTGTTGGGTGCCTTGATCCATCCAATAGCGTTATTTGAGGCGATGATGCTCTCGTTGATCTCGAAGTTCACATTGGAGGCTTTTGGTACGGGAAACGCCATTGATATAAGGTTGAAGGTGAATGAAAATGGCGGATGGTTGAGAGAGATAAGAGTTTTAGAGAGAGAAAAAGATTTTGAGAATGGTGGTGGGTGAGAAGAGAAAGAAGACAATATATATATTCAAACTTAGAGTGAACAGTTATTCAACCGCATTAAATGCAAAAGCGAAAATGACTGCTCAAGTGGGTCCCCTTGACCTTTCAAAACGTTTGTCTCCTCGTTATCCGAAACTTAAATGATTAAAAAATGTGAGAATGTTTTTCGCATTTACTTGGAACGCAACTACCTAGTTACATGTGAAAAACATTTAATAAAACATTTAATATAGAATCAATCATTTAATGAACACATTTAATATCAAGCCACAGGCTTTGAAATATTGAGCATCCCTAGCTCAGCAACTAGCCTGTTGAACGTAGGTTCAGCCAAAGGCTTTGTAAAGATATCAGCTAGTTGCAGCTCTGTGGGAACAAAATGCAGCTCAATATCTCCCTTCATAATATGATCCCTGATAAAATGATACCTGATATCAATGTGTTTGGTACGAGAGTGAAGAACAGGGTTGTTGGATATGGCAATGGCGCTGGTGTTGTCACAAAAGATTGGCACTTTGTCATACAAGATTTCATAGTCAGCCAATTGACTTTTCATCCAGAGCACCTGAGCACAACAGCTGGCTGCAGCGACATATTCAGCTTCAGCTGAGGACATAGCCACAGAGTTTTGCTTCTTAGCACTCCATCCAACCAATTTTCCTCCTAGGATTTGACAGCTGCCTGAAGTACTTTTCCTGTCAATACAGCATCCAGCATAATCTGAATCTGAATAGGCCTTGAGATCAAAGCCTGATTCCTTTGGATACCATAGTCCTAGGGATGGTGTTCCTTTGAGATACCTGAAAATTCTCTTAACAGCCACTAGATGGGATTCTTTTGGGTTAGCTTGGTACCTTGCACAGAGACATGTGGAGAATTGGATATCTGGACGACTGGCTGTTAGATACATCAGTGACCCAATCATGCCTCTATATAAAGTCTCATTGACAGAGACCCCTGACTCATCAGGGCCCAAGTTGTTGGGTGGAAGCATGGGACATTTCACTGAGGCACAATCAGCCAAGTCATATTTTTTAAGTAAATCCTTAACATACTTTTCTTGACAAATAGAAATTCCCTTAGGACATTGTTTAATTTGAAAACCCAAAAAGTAAGTTAGTTCACCCATCATACTCATCTCATATTTCTTGGTCATTAATTTAGCAAAACGTTTACTAAGATTGACATTTGTTGACCCAAAGATGATATCATCCACATAAATCTGCACAATGATGAAATCACTCTTGTCCTTGAAGGTAAAGAGTGTTTTATCAATAGAACCCCTGACAAATTTGTTTTCAGATAAGAAATTTGAAAGAGTTTCATACCATGCTCTTGGAGCTTGTTTCAGACCATACATAGCTTTGTGAAGTCTGTACACATGGTTGGGAAACTCGCTGCTCTCAAATCCTTCAGGTTGAGCAACATAGACTTCCTCAGCCAAATCACCATTGAGGAAGGCACTCTTTACATCCATCTGATAGACAGTGATGTTCATATAGGCAGCATAAGCAAGAAAGATTCTGATGGCTTCAAGTCTAGCAACAGGTGCAAAAGTTTCATCATAATCAATTCCTTCAGTCTGAGAGTATCCCTGTGCTACCAATCTTGCCTTATTCCTGATGATGTTCCCAATTTCATCCATCTTGTTTCTATATATCCATCTAGTGCCTGTGATATTCTTTCCAGGTGGAGCTGGCACTAGTGTCCAAACTTTGTTCCTTTTGAACTGATTGATTTCTTCTTGCATAGCAGCTACCCATCCATCTTCTACCAGAGCCTCAGCAACTCTTTTAGGTTCAATTTGAGAAAGAAATTCAGCAAATAGACATTCATTGGCTGAGGCTGACTCAGAGTCTTGGATTCGCTGTCTGGTTGTGACCCCTGCATTAGGTTCCCCAATAATGTTGACAAGAAGAATGTGTTGATCTCTTGACCACTTATTTTGAGGAGCTGGAGTTTCAAGAACAGGGGTACTTGAAGGCACAGCTGGAATAATTTGAATCTCATCCTGCTGAATAGGAGGGCTTTCTTCAAAAACTACTTCAGTGTCTGATTCTTCTTCAGCCACATCAAGGGAAGCAATTTCATTATCAGCAGGAGCAACTTCAGAGTTTTGAAGAATTGGTGAGTCATTAATATCATGAGAAGGACCATCAGAGATTTGAGGTTCTTCTTCATCAAGTCCCTGAGAGGTAGGAACTTCTATGTTGTGAGTAGACAGAGGATCAAAAGCAGGAACATAAGGAGTGAGAGTGTTGGAGTGGTGATGACTGGTAGATCTGGGTTCTGCGAACTCATCACTTGGGAAGGAAATATTTTCATTAAAATCTACTTCATCACCCTCTGTTCCTGTTCTCTGTATGACTTCATCATCTTCATTAAATCTGACATGGAAAGTTTCTTCTACTTCTTGTCTTCTGATGTTGAATACTCTGAAGGCTTTGGCTGTTGGAGAGTATCCCAAAAAGAATCCATCATCAGCCTTTTCATCAAACTTTCCAAGTTTATCCCTGTAGTTATAAATAAACACAGGGCATCCAAACACATGAAAATAGCTGACGTCTGGAGATCTTTTTCTGAAAACTTCATATGAGGTTTTGCCATGTCTTTTGACAATGATTGATCTGTTTTGAGTATAGCAGGCAGTGTGTACAGCTTCTCCCCAAAATTGCTTTGGTAAGGCTGCACCATTTAACATAGTTCTTGCTGCTTCAATCAGAGTCCTATTTCTTCTTTCAGCCACACCATTTTGTTCAGGAGTGCCAGCTGAAGAGAAGTTCTGTGAAATCCCTTTTTCATCACAAAATGATTCAAGTTGATGATTCTTGAATTCAGTACCATTATCACTTCTTAGAGCTTTGACTCTAACATCATTCATATTTTCCACCTGTCTGATGAAGGACATGATGGCATCAGCTGCATCACTTTTCCTTCTGAGGAAGAACACCCATGTATATCTTGAAAATTCATCAACTATGACCAAGGTGTATTTGTTGTGATTAATGGTTTGAGGTTTGACAGGTCCAAACAAGTCCATGTGAAGGAGATGTAAGCACTTGTCAATAGAGAATGATTGCCTAGTCTTGAATGAAGACCTGTGATGTTTTCCTTTGACACAGGCAGAACAAGTTTTGTCTTTGGAAAACATTACTGAAGGTAGACCAGCAACCAAGTTTTGAGTGGCTATCTTATTGATGTTCTTGAAGTTGAGATGAGACAGTCATTTGTGCCATAGCCAGTTGACACTTTCAGAGGCTTTGGCAAGAAAACAATTTGAGCTGTCTTCAGAGCACACAGCCATGTTGATGACATAAACATCTCTCCTTCTAGGTGCAACTAGCACAACATCATTATTTTTGTTGAATATGGTTCCCTGAGTCTTAGTAAACAAAACCTTATAATCAGCATCACATAACTGGCTGATGCTAATAAGATTGTGCTTAAGACCATTCACATATGCAACCCTGGTAAATGTGATCCCATTGCAATTCACTGAGCCATATCCTTCTGTGTCACCTGAAGAGTTATCTCCAAACACCACTTTGGGACCTGGCTCCTTTGAGTATCTGTGCAGGTATTGTTGAATCCCTGTCATGTGTCTAGAACAGCCACTATCTAGATACCATACCGATTCCTTGAGATATTTCTGCACAGATACATAGAAACAGATTAGTTCCTATGGTGAACCCACTTTCCAGTGGGTTCCCTGAATTGCTTGTTAGCAACTCTTGTGTTCCTGAAAAACTTTTGGCGTTGGGATGGACAGTTCATTGTTTCATGGTTATAACTCCCACAGATATCACACCCAGGGAAGTCACCACACTCGTCTGAGTGATGGTCTGTGAACCCACAGAATTTACAGGGAGGATAAGAATTGTAATTTCCCTGTTGTCTTTTGGAACTCTGTGGTCTGTCCCTAGAGGGTGTCTTAGCTCTTTTAGCTGCCATGTGTCTGTCATGATCTAAGGTCGAGTGGTGAGAATTTTTACAAACATTGCAATAAGGTTTGATTAATCTTTCCCCTTTGGGTTCACCTAGGACTGACTTAGGTTCATGAGAAGTAGAACATTCAGCGGAAGGCTTAATGTGTTGTTTCAAGAGTTCTACTTCTTTCATAAGAGACAACAGGCGATCTTCAGTGGTGGGGTCAACCTTATTCACAGCCTTAGTAGAAACAGGCTTAAAAGCTACTTGTTTACCAGTTGGTTTAGCAGGCACACGAAAAACTTTAGCTGGAGGATTCTCAATATCTATCTTAAGTTCATCCTTAGCAGATCTAGAAGAACTGCTAGGTTCAACTCCAGAGAGTTTGGGCAAGGGTGGAAGCTCAGCCACATCTTCAGAGACAGGGTCATTAGTCAAAGAGGTGTCTGACATATGAATAGTCTCTGTAGATTTAAAGACAATGTCTTTGGGTTTGGTGATAATCCTCAGCTTTTTATGTTTAGCAGTTATATCCCTGTTTAAGTCAGCAGGCACTTCATCCCTAAGCAATTCATCTATAGTAAACCTAGCACACAGCCATTTTTCAATAACTTTGTTTAATTCAGTGACTTGGTCATTCAAAGCTATGTTTTTCAAGGTTAATCTAGCTACTTCATTTTGCAGGGATATTTTCTCTAAGTTAACCCGCCTGAGAGTATCACATTCAGCCTTAGCATTAATCATTTCAGTTTTAACAGAGTGAAACTTGTCAAGAAGGTTCTTCCTTTGTTCCTCAACAAAGTGCAAGTCAACAATGGTGTAATCAAGAACATGCTTACGTTCATCACAATCAGACATAGAAAGAAGCCTGTGTACCTTTTTCATTGTGATGTCGACCCATTGTCCTGATCTTGCATCACCTTTTCCAACAGCTGGTTCATCATCAGCTATTGCCATAAAAGCCCTGACTCTTGTGGTATCTTCTTCATCTGAAGTCAATGGTTCATCATTCCAATCATAGGTTTCAGCAACCAACCCTTTCTCAGCCTTTTTCTCACCACCTTTCTTTTTGGACATAGCTTCAATCTTCAAGTTCATCTGTTCTAACTCAGCCTTAAGTGCCTTGTACTTATTTTTGTAATCTTTCTTCTCAGTGTCTGAAGAATTGGATTGTGATGAGTTGTTATGTTGTTTGAACTTGTAGGGTTTGGATGAAGATGATGGATAAGAGGGTGAGGATGTTTTGGTGGAGGGACATTCTTTTTGAAAATGTCCAAGCTTTCCACAGGCAAAACATGTTTCTTTTGACCTGTCAGTTGGTTTGCTGGCTGATCCTACTCTTCCAGATCTTTTGTAGTATCTTCTTTGGTTGGCTAGCAGTGCTCTTTCATGAAATTCTGCATTGAGGTCTGACAAGAACTCTTGGCTGCTACGAGTATCTTCTTCCATATCAGAATCGCTGTCAATAGGATGTGTTGCAGAGATCAAAGCTTTGGAAGATGCTCCTTGGACAACAAATCTTTCAGTCTCTGATTTGTAGATAGTATCGATCAGCCCTTCTTCATAATTGTACTTTCCATAGAGCTGAGCAAGGGTATCATTTTTGATTGAGTTGTTAGCTCTCTGAGTCTGATTCATGCTCAGCCACTTTCTTGGAAGGCTGTTGACAAAGGTGGCATTGATCTCAGCTTGACCAATAGTAACATCATTCATAGCGAGGTCATTTAGAAGAATCTTCAGCCTAGTATAGGTTTGCTGAACTTTTTCACCTTCAAGAGACTTAAAGGCATTAAACTGAAGTCTGAGTGCCTGAATCTTTGTCTCTCTTGTTTCAGAGGGTCCTTCATGGCCAAGAATAAGGTCTGTCCACATCTGTTTAGCTGTGGGACACTGAATAACAGACTTCATGATATGCTTTGGAAGACAGGAAATTATGATGCTTTTGAGACGTTTATCTTGGTTTGCTAATTTCCTATCAGCAGCGGTCCATTGTTTGACAGGCTTGGGAAGAGGGTTTTCTTCAGTAGAAGTGAGTGCCATGGGAATATATGGACCATTTTCTAAAATTTCTAAGAGAAAAGGTTCAAGACCATCAAGGTATACAAGAAACTGACTCTTCCAACTGGCAAAGTCTTCTTCATCAAAGACAGGTACACTGGTTACGTGTGATCCACCTCTTGAGTCAAGAAGTTGGGGTAGATCATCGTCATTTGGTGGGGCGGTAAGTCTTGGTGAAGATGGGTTTCTGGAAGGTGAGTGTGGGCTAGAGGTTTCCGGCATGGTGGATCTTGATTATAAAACGGAGAACGATGTTTCTTGAAGGTTTTAATATCAAACACCGCTCTGATACCAATTGAAAGTCCCTAATCAATGCGAGAAACTCTAATCTAAACTTAATCAACACAAGGTATTACTTTTCAAACGTAATCTTATTATTGTATAATAAAGAATTACAAGTGTTATGGATAACACCGTTTGATGACAATGTGTTGTGCACACTTTGAACAACAATAAACCTTAACTTATGAATACAGTCGTAGCTGTTTGATTCACTAAGTTACACGCACTAATGTTCTTAATATTGCAAAGTGTTGAATCTTAATGCAAGGATACACATCCTATTTATAGTGTTACGAGTTTGACTTGAACAGTACTTGATGTCGACTACACAACTTTTACAAGTTCCCACATCAGTCACATGATGTCCTTCTATTCTTGGTAGTCTTCCATTATGCTTTAAGGAACAGTTGTCCAAAACAGTTTCCTTATTCTTCATATTCTCGAACACACAAATGGCATGTCCAAAGTGTGCTGAGAGTTATCAGGGTATTGCCACCCCTGTTAACTCTCAACCCCTCAGAGTCCCTAATACATCTTGGCTGTTATCCATCACAGCCAAGGAGTATGTCTTCAGGTAATCTTCGACTTCCCTGACAATGTCTCTGACATGGACTCCTCTGAGGTTGCTCACAGAGATTCGGATCTCTGTGAGTCTTGTGAAACTTGCCTGCCTCCTAGGCACAGGCAAGGGACTATCTATCAGCCTAATTATGTTTAAATCAATGAACAGGGAATCTAACAAGTTTAGATTCCCAACAGAAATAACAAGTATGAAAATGGTGGAAGTGGTGGTTTGTCAAACCACCCAACAACATGAAAATGAAACTAGCTAAAACTATATAGGGGTGATTAGGGAGGAGCTTAGGAAGCTTCCTCCATCTTTCCTCTTTTCCTTATTTGCACACTTAAGTCCTTTTCTTCTTAATTGTTTGTTAATCTTGGACTTAATGACTTTGTCTCGGGATTTCTTTGAACTCATCTTGAATTTTCTTCATACATAAGACTCGAGTTCTTCCGCTTTTAGTAAACTTCCGTCTTTTGACTTTTTCTTCGATAAATCTTCAGAATTGGTCTTGGACTTCCGTTCTTTTTCCACTCTTGATCTTTCGACTTCATCTTTCGTCTTTTTCTTCGATAAAAGCCCGTGAATGCCGTGTTTTCTCCACTTTTCACTTTTTCCTCCTAAATTACAACAAAAACACAAACCACGCATAATTCCGACATAAATGACATAAAATACATGTTTTGGCTCGGTTATTATTGTAATTGAGTGGTAAAAAGATGGGTGTTTTCACACCTATCAAATCCCCTACACTTAACCATTGCAATGTCCTCATGCAATGCATTAGTTACAAAGCACGTTTTACACTTTCCATCATAATCAACCTACCTTGGCCTTTATTAAACAACTAAAGAAAATCAAAAAGATAGAAAATAACAAGATGCAACAAGGAAGAAACTTGTAAGGAAATCTAAGACTTACATTAGGGCTTGTGTGTCATGAATGTTCATCACCCTCAAGTTTCACGTTCCCCATGCCAGGCTTAAAAACAAGATCATTGTTAGTACAAGTTAGCATAACAAACATTTACTCATGTGGTTCAATTAATCACTTAAACTCACTTATTCCTACGAGTATCTCTTATATTTTATTGATGTCTTGAATGATCACGAGGATGCATTGTTGACTTATTTCGATAATTTATTTAGGCTGAAAGCAAAGTAGGACGATTTGATCAATAGTTAGCTAAAGGACAAAATCTCTTAAAACTACTTCTCGGGATATCAAAAAGTTCATATCTTGGCATAACTTGGTTCACGATTTGAGACCTTTCTCGGGCCGATATTTGGCATGTACTTCATACTTCATATCTTCAAGAGACGTTTTTGAGATAATGGTCTTCTCTTCGTTATAGAGTTTCTTCACTTGGAGACTTTTGAGGGGTACTCCAGCTTTGTTGACCACGACTTCATGATTATTTCTTCAATCTCTAATTGGGATTTTGAGATACAACGATCCGCCTCCTTTTCGGACTTGGATCTATTTATCCTCATACCTTGTTAGGGTCTTTTCGGATAGACTTCTCCATGATCTTTATGGGAGTTGATTGCTTTTCGTCGTGAGTCTTGATCCTTCATATTGATTTTGGGAATAATGCTTTTCACATCACTTTGGATCTTCAGCAATAAAATTGAATCCTCATGCCTTGTTAGGGCCTTTTCGGACTCGCCAATCTTCGCGCCCCGCTTCATAAGTTATGCCTTGGCTATGAACTCTTATCATTACCGAGCAACTTTTAAACGATCTTGGGCTAGAAGCTAAGTAACTTTTCAAATCGTACGACCTTACTTATTGCATTTATTTATTTACAAGCGAGGGGAGAAAAAGATCATAATTAACTCACATAAGTTAATGAAAGAATACCAAACTTGTAACCAACTCTATCATTTCTCGTTCTCCACAATTTAAAATCTCAAGGAATGAGACTCGTGGATGCTTAGCCCAATAAACCAATTAAGGTCAACACGGTTAAGGATACTAGCTAGAGTGAACTTGGATAAGTAAACTCGGGTTGAGTCAAAAAAATTCACAACGGGCCTAATATATCTAAGATAACTAAACTTGTTAAAACCATTTTATTAAAATAAGAGAAAAATAGCAAAAATAAAGGGAACTACAACTAGGCCAAAATAGATTAAAAATTTTTAAAAATGTCGAAAAATCGATTTTCCGGTTAAAATGAGGACAAATACAAGGAAAAGGCCACTTAACTTCGATAGAAGTCCCCCCTACACTTAATATAAACATTGTCCTCAATGTTTAAGCATGTGGGAGTAAACTCCCCTACACTTAGGTCATTGTGCACTTTGTTTAAATCTTGCTAAGGAAGAGACAACTAAATAGATTCCTATTTTAATATTGAGAAATATAAAATAGTGAATCGAAAAGAGTTTAGGATAGAACCGGGAAGAAGGGAACACGGAATCACGATTCGTCAAAAGTCATCAAGAGTGTGTCTTTGAAGCTCTAATCCCTGCATATGATAAGAAAGAGAACAAGAAACACCACGGGGCTCCCCCCTACACTTATGGTGAAAACAGATAAAGATAGATAATCGGGTTGCCTCCCGAAGAGCGCTTGTTTTTGTTAACCGAGTCGCGAGCCTGACTCGTCCCCGAATTAAATGGTCCATGGGGAAGCCTCGAATGTAATACCGGGAACAAAGACCTTGTCCTCGTTCCCGGAGGACATCAACAAAGGAGAGGCGGGGGGATAAGTCTTGAATGGGAGAAAAACCCTTTCGACATACGAGAAGTATGTGAATTCAAGATCCACGGGAGGTGGGGTGGGTTAAGTAAGCACATTGTCATCCCCCAAAGACAATGGATGTTGAGCACTCGGCAAAGCCGTGAGGGTATCAATTATAGAATTGTCATTGTCACCTCCCGGGTCAAAGCACTCATCCTCATTTCCCGGTATGAAACGAGGAGAGTAAAAGTGATACATCACCCGCTTGGGTGTGCACGTGGTAGGATGAGGTGGCAATATAATATGAGAAGTATGAGAACAATTACCTTCCACCTGCTTCCCTTTTTCAGTAGATTCACGTCTTTCCACCTCTGGGATAGAAGGAGGTATGGCTAACAAAGTTTTCTCATTAATAGCAAGAGAAGCAGCGCTATCAATGTCCTCAATCCCTTCGTCAAAGAGTGGATTCACCTCACTAGATATGTAGGCGTCATCAAAATCAAATAAAGGGTTCAAATAAATCTTGAAAGTTTCATGCAGAACGTCTTCATCGGATAGTAACTCGTCATCACTAGAAGTAAAATCATCATTTTGATCGAAAAGAGGATTAGAGAAAGCCAAAGAATCATCTCCCAAAGTGTTGGTGGAAGGAACATCATCATTAAGAGCGACCTCATCCGTAAGCTCCTCAAAAGTTAGCACATCACAAACCTCATCAAAGAATTTATCAAGACCGAAATCACTAATCTCACTCGAAGTATCACAATCCTTAGAGGCGTTGGGGAAATTAAGAGAGGGAAGTACAATTGCACTAGGACATTGAGCAACTAGATCATACCAAGAAATAGTATTCTCATCGTCATCATCATCATAATGGTATTGACGCACAAGAGGAGGGGTAGAATCACTAAGATTAGAAACTTGCTCTTGTTGCTGTCGCTTCTCCTCGTCCCTAATTTCTTTAAGCAGAACAACGGCTTCTTGAAGTTGCAAAACAATGGAGTGTGTTTCTTCATTCAAAGTAGTGAGTTGTTGAATTCTCTGAGAGGATTGATGATTGAGGTTGTGATGTGGGGGCTCAAAGTGTTGAAAACCTGAATTATAGCAAGGTTGTGGCTCATAGTTGTTCATCGATTGAGAAGAATTAGAAACCGGGTTTGGTTCATAATAATCCATAGGTGAAGAAAACTGAGGACCCGGATTTTGCTCATAATAATTCATTGGTTGACAATAATAGGTATCGTAAGGGCCCCCACAGTTGTTGCAAAACGGGTATGGAGAAAAATCAGGTGCGTCTTGTGGATAGCTATTATCATTGTCATAATTGTACCCCGGTTCTTGCCCGTGTCCATACGGGTATTGAAGCGGGCACGAAACATGCCAATGAGAATCGCTTCCACAATAGATGCACGGGGGAACAGGAGGAGGTGGGTTCAAAAAGGACGAATTAATCGAGTTGCACAAAGGACAAAATCTGAATAGGAATTGCGTATTGTCGATATCGTTACCGCACCGCTCACATGTACACCTTTGACAAGAGTTGTTCCCAGATAATTGTTTCCCACACCGGACGCAATGGACATAAAAATCCATAAAGAAAGATAGATAAGCAAGAAGAATATTTTTGGTGCAAAACTTTGAAAAAGAAATGCTTTTTATGATTTTCCAAATGTTTTTGGGATTTTTGAAAATGTTTGGACAGAAAAATAACGTTCACAAGTTAACGGGTCCCAAAAGCCAACGTGTCTCTCACAAAAAACCTTTAAACCTCACGAAAAGAGCCGGCAGCGGCGCCATTTTAATACTAAGTTTTTGCTAGTTGAAAAAGTTCGTTTTCTCGGTGTCTAATCGAATTGATTTCCGGTTCAAAGTGCGACTCAATTGTTCTTGGTGGAAATGAAAATGGTTTGGTTATCTATTACTAAGTAAAATGAAAATGTAAATTGCGATAAGTAAAAGGAATGCAAAAGGAATGCGAAAGGAATGTAAAAGGAATGCTGAAAGGAATGCTAAAAGGAATGCTGATAGGAATGCTAAAAGGAATGTAAAAGGAATGCTGATAGGAATGCTGATAGGAATGCTGATAAGAATGCTAATAGGAATGCTGATAGGAATGCTGATAGGAATGCTAATAGGAATGCTGATAGGAATGCTAATAGGAATGCTGATAGGAATGCTAATAGGAATGCTAATAGGAATGCTGATAGGAATGCTAATAGGAATGCTTATAGGAATGCTGATAGGAATGCTGATAGGAATGCTAATAGGAATGCTGATAGGAATGCTGATAGGAATGCTGATAGGAATGCTGATAGGAATGCTAATAGGAATGCTGATAGGAATGCTGATAGGAATGCTGATAGGAATGCTAATAGGAATGCTAAAACCCTTTTCCAATCAAGATGATTGGAATGTTAAAAAGGAAGTCCAAATCGGAATAATCATAAAAGGGGCAAATCGGAATAATCAAAACCCTTTTCCGATTGGGTGATCGGAAAGAGGGTGTGCTGGTTGGAATGACTGATCGGAAAGATGCAATCGGAAAGGGGTTTTCCCTTTCTGATTTGTGTGGGATCCGAAAAGCAAAAGTAATAAGCTATGGAAAATAAGCTCAAACCAAAAACTTGAACGAATCAATAATTAAGCGAACAAAATAAGCATGAATAACAACTTTTCCAAACTTAAAATAAACAAACTTTTAGATCAAACCATAAAAAGATGAACTTTTTAAGCACGAAAACATTAATGAACAACACGGATCATATGTAATTCGCACCAAAAGTAAACTAGAATCAAGAAAGGAAGATGAGAGATTAAATAAGAAAAGTAAAGAATCAAGAACAATAAATAAAAACTTACTTGAAAATTAAATGATTAGAAGTGCATAACAATTAATTAAAGTGCAAGAAATGAAATAACAAGTATGAAAATAGTGGAAGTGGTGGTTTGTCAAACCACCCAACAACATGAAAATGAAACTAGCTAAAACTATATATAGGGGTGATTAGGGAGGAGCTTAGGAAGCTTCCTCCCTCTTTCCTCTTTTCCTTATTTGCACACTTAAGTCCTTTTCTTCTTAATTGTTTTTTAATCTTGGACTTAATGACTTTGTCTCGGGATTTCTTTGAACTCATCTTGAATTTTCTTCATAAATAAGACTCGAGTTCTTCGGCTTTTAGTAAACTTCCGTCTTTTGACTTTTTCTTCGATAAATCTTCAGAATTGGTCTTGGACTTCCGTTCTTTTTCCACTCTTGATCTTTCGACTTCATCTTTCGTCTTTTTCTTCGATAAAAGCCCGTGAATGTCGTGTTTTCTCCACTTTTCACTTTTTCGTCCTAAATTACAACAAAAACACAAACCACGCATAATTCCGACATAAATGACATAAAATATACGTTTTGGCTCGGTTATTATTGTAATTAAGTGGTAAAGAGGATGGGTGTTTTCACACCTATCAGACATGCAAGTGATTTAGAGGTGTTAGGTGTTGTTATGGATGATTTATATAGGTTAATTGAAGGTTTGATGATGTTAAAAATGGGTCAAAATAGGTTTTGATGTGATTTTTAAATGGATATTTTACATCAGTGGGTTTGAAACTATTTTCGGATGTCTTAAGTCTGGTAATAGGTTGATTTGATGAGATCATGTTGTAGAGAATTTCGAGAGCTTTGATTTGATATAAAGTAGGCCTTCCAACTCCAAACGAGGTGGAAGATACGCTAGTTTGATTTTCGTGTACCGGGAGACGAGTGTTGACACAATCCGAAAATTGTTGTCGATATTTGGATCGAATCTCGGGGACTATAAAATGACTTTCAAAATGAGTCAAGGGTTGTTGTCAGGCTCTATAGTTAGTGTTTTGAGTCTATTTTTAGAATCAAGTGTTGGTTTTATAAATGGATTTGTTTAGAATGGTCAAAATGGTTTCATAAGTCAAAGTCGCTAAACTGTCTGAATTTTGTAAATCAAAGATATGTCGGGCAGGGAACTTTAGAAGTAAAATCTTTTGATGGGCTCTTGAGAGGACTTTCTACATATAGTATGTGAGTTCCTCAGTTAGTATCATGACATTTTGAGGTGTCTAAGTATAGGAAAACAGCTTGGACATTCGGTATGTTCCGGCAGATTTTTACTAAAAGCATAGAAAAATAAAATGAATATATAGGAGAGTATAATAGAATCGCTTGTATCGTTTTCTCTCGAGTTGTCGTGATTTTATACTTGAGTTTGATTTTATTATGTACCATTTATTTCTCGAGTCTATTATTAATATACGCATCTTATTTTGATAGGTTGCGGTTTTCGTGTTTCCCGGGCATCCATATCGTTGGCAATCGTCTTACCACTACCGTTTCTACTCAAATTATGAGTACCGTGATTCACTTACCTCGTGGCTAAGGTGAGTTCATAGCCTCGCATTTAAATCCTTTAATGTTTTACAAACCCGCGAGGGGGATACATGCTTGTTTTAGAAAATCGAACACAAGTATTTTTACTATGTGAACGTTGCTATGAGTGTTATGTTGTGGCCTTTCCTTCATGGACCGTTAATTACCGATAACCAGTAAACGCTGGTACAATAATAATAGATCTATTTTGGCCTAACGACCTATCCGGAGTATGTTTTCTTGCGAAGAGCATACGTGGATATATTGTATTTTGTATTGGGAGTGTCTCACTCCAGGTTAGGCACATGGTTAAGGTTCGGTTCGTGCCTCTAGCATCATTTGATTGTTCTATGAATAAAATTTTTATTAAGCTTGTGTTCAAAGTTATTGTTTATAAACTCTATGGATTCACTCAACATTTTGTTGACTTTTAAGCATGTTTACCTCAGGTTTATATTGGCATGCTTGGATAGGATTGGATGTGGATATCGAAGGAAGTGGACTTGGTGAAATTTGTACATTGGATAAAAATCTTTTATTTTAAAAAGATTAAAAATTGTATATTGCAACTTATTTGAAAATAAGTTTCTTAATTTATTGGGACGTTGTAACTCTGATCTTTTGATGATATCATCATTGGTAAACTTTTCTTTTAAAATACGTTTACTGTGACTCGTGAGCTTGTATTATGAAGTAGCACCCCAATGTTGTATTCCGCTGCGTTGTAAATTTCGGGGTGTTACATGCAACATGTTTTTTATTTTGGTTATGAACAAGGGTTGGTGTGAGTATGCATGTGTTTATCTAGTTATGATCTAGCTTAGATCATGTTGTTTTTGTGAAGAAACTTGATTTTTATTTTTGGGTTTTTATTTTTATGATTTATACTAGTGATAGGATTGATATATGTTGATGCTAGGGGATTAGGATGATGAGAAAAATGGTTGGAATTGATCAAAAGTTTGATTTAGTGTGACTGAGGTGTTTTAGATCAGTGGGTTCAAGGATATTTTTGGGTGTCTTACTGTTTGATTATTGTTTAACTAATAGGATAGTGTTATGGAGATTTTGATTACCTTAGATTTGATATAAGATAGAGCTTCTGACTCCAAACGAGTGTGAAGTTATGCTAGTTTGATTATTCGTGTACCGGGAGACGAGTATCGACACAATCCGAAGTTGTTGTCGATATTTGGATCGAATCTCGGGGACTATAGAATGAGTTGTAAAAATGTTCAAGGTCTGATGTTAGGCTCTAAACCTAGGGTTGTGAGTCTATTTTCAAACTCAAGTGTCGGATTTGTAAACGGGATTGTTTAGAATGGTCAAAATGGTTGTATGAGTCGATAACGTAAAACTGTCCAGTTTTTGTAATTCAAAGATGTGTCGGGCAGGGAACCTTAAAAGTAAAATCTTTTGACAAACTTTTTGGAGGACTTTCTATAGATAGTAAGTGAGTTCTCTGAGTATTATCATAAACTTTTGACGTGTTTAAGTGGGGTAAATGAGCTCGTACATTTGGTATGTGCCAGCAGATTTTTATCGAAAGAATAGACTAATAGAATAAACATATAGAATGAAGTAATAGTGTCACTTGTATGGTTTTTCTTTTGAGTTTATCATGGTTTTGTAAATTTAAATTTTGTGTTATTATGTATGTTTTATACTCGAGTCTATTATTATTGAACGCGCCTTATTAGATATGCGGTTTTCGTGTTTATCAGGCATCAACTATCGTCGAAGATCGTCTTGCTACTGCTATTACTCAAGGTGAGTCTATAGCCTCGCTTTTGTACAAGTTGTTTTGAATGATTTTAAAACCCGCGAGGGGGATTCATGCTATTTGAAAATAAAATGAACACAAGTCATGATTAATTGTTTGGACCCGAATGTTGCATGTTGTTGCCTTGAATTGTATAAGTACCTAGTTGTTGAAGTCCCTAAATTCGTGAACCGTTAACTATGTTCTGACTCGATTTTGCGAGTTGGGAATAGCCGCTTGTTCAAATGATAGTACTATTGGGTTGACGCCCCTATCTGAGACCAGGGCTTTACGCTGAGTAACCTCTGGGAAGGATAATTTACGAGAACAAGAGTCAGTGGTATAAAATTAGCAACTAATACCCTATTAGGGGTAGTGGAATTCATCTATTCATGTTGGCATTTGGTGTGGGTGACTAAGTTAAGGGGTCGGTGTCATGAGCTTAATATAATTCTACAATTTGCCTGAATAATAGATTGTATGATCAACAATTCTACTAAATGATTATGATTGACTTTTCTCTTGTGTTCAAATGATGATTTTGTTATTCCTATAGACTTGCTCAACCGTTGTGTTGATGATTTTAAGCATGTATTTCAAGTAATTGAAGTTGATGAATGGCGGAGCTTGCTGGAGAAGGATTACGGGTTGCTTTTGTGGCGATTGGGTCTAAAACTGATTTCTTTCCCTTTTGTCATAAAATCAATAATGTATGGTCATGTATTTTGGTAAAATGTTTGTTGATTGGTTGAGATCTTTGGGGGACCTAATGCTACTCTGATATTTCTAAACTTGTTTTACTTGGGATCGATGGTCTTAGACAATGGTTAAATTATTTCCTTTTATATTTCAAATGTATCATTTTGAGTTTGTTCAAAGTATCTTGTGTAACGATGTTTGAGTTTAGCACCCAAATGTGTATTTCCGCTGCGCAATGTATTTTGGGGGTGTTAAAGATTGGTAATCATAGCTTTAAGTTATAGAGAACTAGGTCGATTTTGAAAAACGTCCTAAACTATAACTTTGGTGTCGAAAATATTTTACAAAAGCACTCAACTTCTCCGCAAGGCTCCGGTAAGATTATTTGTTTTGCATTGTTTTATAGTTAGATGTATCCCTTAAAACTGAAATGATTTTTAGAGTATTTATTAAGTATATATTATGTTGATTTATTAATGATGTTGAAGGTACGTTGAGTACTTGTTATCGTAATTTTCTTTATGCAATGCATATGTATATAATTTTGAATAATGACCTTATATACTGCCGAGGGTCTAGGACAGTAGACCAGATGATGAATGATTTTACAACTGATTTCTTGAGACTTGTATTTGGTATGAGAAAGTCTGATTGGTTGATGTATGAGAGATACATGGTTGAAACTCGTGTGGTTAGGAGGTTGATGTGAATGAAAAGTTGTTTTAAAGGTTGTATTTGGTATGTGAATATTAAAGTTTGTTAGGGCTTGGAAGATAGATGAGATTGCTAGTCTTAGGTCTATTGTGATGAGTTTGAGTGCTTGAATTGAAAGGTTTAAAGAGAAGTAGGTAGGGTTTGAGAGGATGAGTGAGTGGGAGTCTCATGTGAGATCAATTCTGAGTCAAGCTTGGAAGTTAGGAATGATGAAAGTTGTACTGAGACTTGTTTTGTGATTAATCTACCGTGTATGAGTGAGTATTTGAATTTTGAGAATGAACTACCATCATGTCATGATTTGACTTTGAGGTACGAAGGGGAGGTAGACGAGTGTGATGAAGCTGACAGCAATGATAAGAAGGATGAGGAGCTGATGTCTAAGGAACTAATCGCGTGATGGATTTCTTTGTACTCTATTTTCTTACTGTGATTGAATTTATTTAGACTTTTTGTTGTAGCATTATGATGAAACTTATTATCTTTTAAGTTTGTTTGGTAGATGATTGTAGTGACAGACACTGCCACTATCCTGTTGAATCCTCAACTCAATCTGAATTACCCTCATGATCTATGATGTGTCTTTATTAACTCTTTTGAGTTTTGGTTGATGAATCATTGTAGTTTGTGTTTTTCGTGTATGTAGTATCCATGAGATGTCCTGATAAAGAAATCCTTTTTTTATCTTGATGTGTATACTTATCATGTTTCTTTCTTCTGTGATGATAGAAGAAGGAGTAGGGGAATCATATTTCTGTCATTAGTGATGATTCGCGTGACTAAGTTTCTTGAAATATGTCGCCAAAGCTAACAACTGCTACTGTGAACACTATGATCGAGCGAGCTATTGCTAGAGCACTTGAAGCTGATCGAGCTGCAAGGAATCAAAATGCTGAAGTTAATGTTGCTGGGAATAATGATGATGCTGTTGGGAATAATGATGATGATGATGGGAATAATGATGATGCTGCTGGGAATAGTGATGATGATGCTGGGAATAATGATGGTGTTGTTGGTCCAGTTGGGAGTGTTGCTGCTTTTCTGTAAGTTTCAAGAGAATGTACCTATGCTAGTTTCATGAGATGCGGTCCTACTCAGTTTCGTGGTACCAGTGGTGCTATAGAATTGCGTAGATGGATTGAGAAGATAGAGAGTTCCTTTGAGATTATTGGGTGTTCAGAAGCTAATAAGGTGAAATTTGCTGCTGCTACATTTCAGGATGGTGCACTAAGATGGTGGAATAGTCAAGTGACTCCTTTAGGATTGGTTATGGTTAATAGAAGAACATGGACCGTGACTAAAGGACTATTGACTGTTGATAGGTGTGTAAACACCCATTCTTTTTACCACTTAACTACAATAATAACCAAGCCAAAACGTGTATTTTATGTCGTAAATGTCGGAATTATGCGTGGTTTGTGTTTTTGTTGTGATTTAGGACGAAAATGTAAAAAGGGGAGAAAAAACAGGCATTCACGGGCTTTTATCGAAGAAAAAGACAAAAGACGAAGTCAAGAAATCAAGAGTGCAGAAAGAACGGAAGTCCAAGACCAATTCCGAAGATTTATCGAAGAAAAAGTCAAAAGACGGAAGTTTACTAAAAGCCGAAGAACTCAAGTCTAATTTATTGAAGAAATTACAAGACAAGAGTAGAAAACCCGAGACAAAGTCGTTAAAGTCAAAGAATTAAGAAGATTAAGGACTTAATGACAATTAAAGAAAGAAGAAAGAGGGGAGGAAGCTTCCTCTAAGCACCTCCCTAATCCTCCTATAAATAGATCATTAGGATTTCATTTCATTCTTGTTGGCTAGAGTGACACTAGTTCTTCTATTTTCATTTCCTTGCACATTTAAATACATGTCATTTACTTAATTGTCAAATTTAAATACTTGTCTTGCACCTTAAATACCTTTAATTTCAAGTAACTTTCCTTTTAATTATTGTTAATCTTTACTTTTATTGTTTATCTTCTATCTACCTTTCTTGTTTAATCTTTAATCTATATGCTTTATTGTTTATGTTCATGTTATTGAGTTTTTATTAAATTGATTAAGTGGGTTTTGATTGATTTGGTTATATTTGTTAGTTTTGTTGATTTGGATTGATAGGTTATTGTGATTAGATCATTAGTGATTAGTTTGATTTAATCTTTTGGTTTGATTTGATTTGATTAGTTTTGTCTAGATTTGTGTTATTCTTATTCCGTGTTCTTCGTTACTGTATTCCCCAGGATATTCCAGATCAAAGCCCAGATTATTCCGAATGAAGGTGGGGTTGTGATTATTCCGAACCAAGCAAACATTCCGGATAAGTGACATATTCAGGATGAGTTTGTTATTCCGGATCAGTGGATATTCCGAATCAGCTTGTCATTCCAAATCAAAGTTGTTCATTTGGAACATTCCGAATGAAGGGTTTGTTCTAGTTATTCCGGATCAGTGCCATATTCCGAACCAACCAGTTATTCCGATTCAAGGGTCGCTCATTCGGAATATTTAACATTCCGGATCAAGGAGGGCTTTATTCGGAATAATTTATTATTCCGGATCAAGGGTTCATTCGGAACATTCCGAACGAAGGGATTGAGAATTTATTCCGAACGAACAGAATATTACGAGTCAAGACCAACATTCCGAATCAAGGTTGTATTCCGGATGAAAGGATATTCCGGATGAAGAATTATTCCGGATTAGCCATTTATTTTGCATGAGGTAAATATTCCGAGTGAAGAAGAATTATTCCGAACGAAGGTGACATTCCGGACGAGTGATTTATTCCGAACGAAGGTTTATTCCGAATGAGCTGTTTTCAGGTTATTTCAAGTTTCTGTTTTTAAGTTTTAATTTCTAAGCTTTATTTTTCCCGTCTTTTTACTTAGTTGCACTTTAAGTTTACTTGCCTTAGATTTATTTTAAGCCTTGCCTTAGTTTAAGTTTTAGTTGCGTTTTAAGTTTGCCTTTAGGATAGTTTTAAGTTTGCGTTATTTACTTTAATTGCCTTTTAATTTTCGTCACGTTTTAATTTCTTGTCATTTATTTTTAATTAGATTTAGATTTTATTTATCTTGTTATTTATTTTAAAGTTTTTGCACCTTTAATATTACTACAACGACACAACATTTGTTTCCACCAAAAATAATTGAGTCACACTTTGAACCAATTATCAATTCGATTAAACCAGAACAACGAACTTTAATTTTTATACTAGGCCAAAGCTAAGTCATCAAATGGCGCCGCTGCCGGGGATACAAGGCTAAGTAAATAAATTATCAAAGCTAAGTCATTTGATACAAGGCTTTTACCTAGTAAGAAAATTATCTTTGTTCTTGTCTAATCGAATTGATAACTGGTTCAAAGTGTGACTCAATTGTTTTTGGTGGAAACAAATGTTGTGTCGTTGTAGTAATATTAAAGGTGCAAAAACTTTAAAATAAATAACAAGATAAATAATTAAAAATAAATGACAAGAAATTAAAACGTGACGAAAATTAAAAGGCAATTAAAGTAAATAACGCAAACTTAAAACTATCCTAAAGGCAAACTTAAAACGCAACTAAAACTTAAACTAAGGCAAGGCTTAAAATAAATCTAAGGCAAGTAAACTTAAAGTGCAACTAAGTAAAAAGATGGGAAAAATAAAGCTTCGAAATTAAAACTTAAAAACAAAAACTTGAAATAACCTGAAAACAGCTCATTCAGAATAAACCTTCGTTCGGAATAAATCACTCGTCCGGAATGTCACCTTCGTTCGGAATAATTCTTCTTCACTCGGAATATTTACCTCATGCAAAATAAATGGCTCATCCGGAATATCCCTTCATCCGGAATACAACATTGATTAGGAATGTTGGTCTTGACTCGGAATATTCTGTTCGTTCGGAATAAATTCTCAATCCCTTCGTTCGGAATGTTCCGAATGAACCCTTGATCTGGAATAATAAATTATTCCGAATAAAGACCTACTTGATCCGGAATGTTAAATATTCCGAATGAACGACCCTTGAATCGGAATAACTGGTTGGTTCGGAATATGGCACTGATCCGGAATAACTAGAACAAACCCTTCATTCGGAATGTTCCGAATGAACAACTTTGATTCGGAATGACAAGCTGATTCGGAATATCCACTGATCCAGAATAACAAACTGATCCTGAATATGTCACTTATCCGGAATGTTTGCTTGGTTCGGAATAATCACAACACCACCTGCATTCGGAATAATCTGGGCTTTGATCCGGAATATCCTGGGGAATACAGTAACGAAGAACACGGAACAAGAATAACACAAATCTAGACAAAACTAATGAAATCAAACCAAAAGATTAAATCAAACTAATCACTAATGATCTAATCACAATAACCTATCAATCCAAATCAACAAAACTAACACGTATAACCAATCAATCAAAACCCACTTAATCAATTTAATAAAAACTCAACAACATGAACATAAACAATAAAGCATATAGATTAAAGATTAAACAAGAAAGGTAGATAGGAGATAAACAATAAAAGTAAAGATTAACCATAATTAAAAGGAAACTTACTTGAAATTTAAGGTATTTAAGGTGCAAGACAAGTATTTAAATTTGACAATTAAGTAAATGACATGTATTTAAATGTGCAAGGAAATGAAAATAGAAGAACTAGTGTCACTCTAGCCAACAAGAATGAAATGAAATCTTAATGATCTATTTATAGGAGGATTAGGGAGGTGCTTAGAGGAAGCTTCCTCCCCTCTTTCTTCTTTCTTTAATTGTCATTAAGTCCTTAATCTTCTTAATTCTTTGACTTTAACGACTTTGTCTCGGGATTTCTACTCTTGTCTTGTAATTTCTTCAATAAATTAGACTTTAGTTCTTCGGCTTTTAGTAAACTTCCGTCTTTTGACTTTTTTTCGATAAATCTTCGGAATTGGTCTTGGACTTCCGTTCTTTTTGCACTCTTGATTTCTTGACTTCGTCTTTTGTCTTTTTCTTCGATAAAATCCCGTGAATGCCCGTGTTTTCTCCCCTTTTCACATTTTCGTCCTAAATCACAACAAAAACGTAAACCACGCATAATTCTGACATTTACGACATAAAATACACGTTTTGGCTTGGTTATTATTGTAGTTAAGTGGTAAAAAGGATGGGTGTTTACACACCTATCAAATCCCCTACACTTGACCATTGCAATGTCCTCATGCAATGCATTAGTTACAAAGCAAGATTACACTTTTCATCACAATCAATCCACATTGGCCTTTATTAAAGAGAGAAAATAACAAAACATGTAAAGAAATCAAAAACTTACCTTAGGGTTTTGGAAATGTCATGAATGATCATCATCCTTAAGTTTTCACATTCTCCATACCAAGCTTAAAAACGAGATCATTGTTATTATAAGTTAGCAAACCAACACGAACTCATGTGGGCCAATTATTTACTTAGAATCCCTTATTCCTAGGTGTATCTCTTATATTTTATTGTTGTCTTGAATGATCACGAGGATGCATTGTTGACTTATTTCAATAGTTATTAAGGCTGAAAATAAAGTGGGACGATTTAATCAATAGTTAGCTAAAGGACAAAATCTTTTAAAACTGCTTCTCGAGACCTCAAAAAGTTCATATCTTGGCATAACTCGCTTCACGATTTGAGACCTTTCTCGGACCGATATTTGGCAGCGACTTCATACTTCAAATCTTAAGAGACGTTCATGAAATAATGGCCTTCTCTTCATAATAGGAATTTCTTCACTTGAAGTTTTGTCATATTTGAACCACGACTTCTTCATTTTTTTTTCAATCTTTATTTTGGATTTTGATATACAACGATCCGCCTCCTTTTAGGACTTGGATCTATTTATCCTCATACCTTGTTAGGGCCTTTTTGGATAGACTTCTCCATGATCTTTACGGGAGTATTTTCTTTTCGTCGTGTGTCTCGATCCTTCATATTGATTTTCGATAAATGATTCTTCACATCACTTTTGGATCTTTAGCAACAAAATGTAGCCCTCATGCCTTGTTAGGGCCTTTTCGGACTCGCCAATCATCGTATCCCGCTTCAATAAGTTATGCCTTGGCTATGAACTCTAATCCATACCGAGCAACTTTTAAACGATCTTGGGCTAGAAGCTAAGTAACTTTTCAAATCGTACAACCTTATTTATTGCAGATAAATTTATTAGCAAGCGATGGGAGAATAGGCTTATAATTAACTCACATAAATTCACAAAAGAATACCAAACTTATAATTTACTCTATCATCTCTCGTTCTCCACAGTTTAAAATCTCAAGGAATGAGACTCGTGGATGCTTAGCCTATTAAATCAAAGTTTTGGGTTTTCGAGTCGTCTATAGGATCTTGAAAACTCTTAGACTTTTTCAAGTTTAGAAATCGCATTTTAAAGTTCCCTTGATAAACGACTCTCTAGGATCAGTTATAGGAACTTGCGAAAAGTTCTTGTTCTTAACCCGTGAGAGTTAAGACTTTCGCGTTTTATAGCTCCCCATATAAAGGCCTAGCAAAACTTGACTTAAACACGTTAAGGATACTAGCTAGAGTAAACTTAGATAAGTAAACTCAGGTTGAGTCAAAAGATTCACAACGTTTGAAAATTAAAACCACTTTATTTAAATTTATTCTAGTAAAGAAAGAAAATAACTATACAAAGGGAAAACTAATAGGCCAAAATAGATCAAAAATTTTGAAAAATGTCGAAAAATTGATTTTCCGGTTAAAATGAGGACAAATACAAGGAAAAGACCACTTAACTTCGATAGAAGTCCCCCCTACACTTAATATAAACATTGTCCTCAATGTTTAAGCATGTGGGGGTAAACTCCCCTACACTTAGGACATTGTGCACTTTGTTTAAATCTCGCTAAGGAAGAGACAACTAAAGAGATTCCTATTTTAATATTGAGAAATATAAAATAGTGAATCGAAAAGAGTTTAGGATAGAACCAGGAAGACGGAAAACACGGAATCACGGGTCGTCAAAAATCAACAAGAGTGGATCATTGAGCGCTTGAATCCCTGAATATGAGAAGAGAGGAAATAGCAAGCACCAACGGGTCTCCCTTACACTTAGGATAAAGATAGCTAAAAGATAGATACTTGGGTTGCCTCCCAAGAAGCGCTTGATTTTTGTTCACCGAGTCATGAGCCTGACTCGACCTTGATTAGCATAGGAAGAAGCATGAAAAACATCCACCGGGATCAAATACATAGTTTTCGTCCATCAAATAACACAAGCTTAAGGCGAACAAGGCAAGCCAAAGAAGAGTAGGCAAGGTTCCCTTAAGCAAAGATGGAGCATGGTAGAAGCAAGGGTGTTGAGGTGCAAGCATATCTTCATAAGTTCCAAAGATTTTTCCATTTATTTCATCAGACGGATACTGAGATGACTGAAGAATATTGATACTGGGTTCGAACACCTTTTCCTTTAGGGGAAAATAGCTCTCATGCTCAGCAGAATTTAAAGATGATCCACGAAGAAAAGGCACAACCTCGTCCTCAGAGGGTGGACAAAGAGGTGTAAAAACATACGTGCTACGGATGTTGGTGTCGTCCGGTTTCTTCTCCTTTGAAAGAATTTTCTTCAAATCCAAAGTAAGATCAAGACCATAATCATCAAAATCTAAAGGAGGGGTATCACTCTCATGAGGGAAGTAGGTATTGAGAAAAGTAGAGAAATCTTCCTCAAATGAGTAGTCATCCAAAGTAGGATTAAGCATGGTTGGCGGAGGATCTTCATCATGTGAAGAATCACTCGAAAGAGTATCGGCCTCATCAAAATCATCATAAGTGGGTATGTCGGGATACTCGGAAGTAAAATCATCATAATCATCCCCATCGGAGCTAGAATCATCATCATAAGCATCAAAGATCGGTGGAGAATCATATATGGGTGAAGGTTCCAAATTGGAGAGATAATCATCCACATCATCTTGAAACAGTGGATTATCATTGCAAGAATCGAATAGAGGATTGTTGTAGACGATAAAATCATCAAGCACATTAATCATATTCGCTGATTCTCTTCCATAGGATTTGCTTGTAAGCTTCCCCATTTCAAAAACTTGTGCATCATCCCCGACTCTTAAGATAAGCTCACATTTATCCACATCTATTAAAGCTCGACCGGTTCTCAAAAATGGGCGTCCAAGTATTAACGGAATACGAGGGTCCATTTCATAATCAACAACGACAAAGTCGACCGGAAAAGTGAATGTGCCAACTTTAATGAACACATCTTCGGCAATACCAACGGGGTAAGCGAGAGTGCGATTGGCAAGCTCAAGAGTCATCTTCGTGGGTGTAAGGTCGGGCAATGATAACTTTTTCCAAACACTTAAAGGCATCAAATTTATACTTGCCCCGAGATCGGCTAAGGTAGTAAATTTGTCGGTTTGGTTAAAAGTACAAGGTAGCACAAAACGACCGGGATCTCCAAGTTTCTCCAGAAGTTCTTTAAGAAGGACGCCAGAACAATTTCCATTCAATCGAGTATTAACAAACTCGGCCATCTTCTCCTTCTGGCTAAGCAATTCCTTAAACATCTTGACAAATTGTGGCATTTGGGCAAGAGCTTCAACAAGGGTAAAGGTGATTTTCATGCCGGAAATCTTTTCCAAAAAGTTAGCGACTTGCATGTCATTCTTTGTCAAAATTCGAGCCTTGTTGAGTCGAGAAGGGTAAGGAATGTTGGGGTTGGGTGGTGGAGGTGTAACAGGTGAAGGTTGAGATGTTGAAGGGTTCTTCTTGGGTACTTCGTCATGATGAGGCGGAGACGGTAATGGTGTACTAATACTAGGTGTGGGAGGAGTAGGGATAAATGGTGGTGGAGGAGGTGTAGATGATGGGGGCGGGATAGGTGGTCCTACTAAAGTAACTCCACTACGGGTAGTAATAGCACTCACATTCGCTCGCGGATTAGTGACGGTGTTTGAAGGTAGAGAACTCGAAGTAGAGGGTTGAGTGGTTGGTAAGAAACTAGCCAGCATATTCTTCAAATCATTCGTTTGATTGCTGAAGGAGGATTGTATATTATCTCGAAGCTCGGATCTAATGTCATTTCCTTGCTTGGTGATATCCCCTTTCAAATTGATAATTTGGCTTTGTAGATTCTTGATTTGCTCTCCTTGGGTTCTCATTAACGCTTCAACATCTTGATTCATGGGTGGGGCTTGTTGAGCGGGTGGGTGATAAGGATTAGAAGCTCGAGGTGGGATTTGGTTGCTTCTATTGTAATTGTTGTTGGGGTTTTGGTTTTGAGGAGAAAAACCGGGTGAAAGATAGTTGTTTGACCGGTAACTTAGCAAATTTCGATCCCCTTGAGGTCGGGCTTGGTAATTTTCCGGTGAATAATTACCATAAGCTGCATACACGTTTTCTGGATTTCCTTGAGTAGAAGGACAATCAGTGTATGAGTGAGGACCGCCACATGTCTCACAAGGATTGGCTACCGCTTTAACTTGTTGTTGGTTTGTAGCGAGGAGCAAGATATTTTTGTTCATTTCGGCCATCATGCGGGTGAATTCGGTCATGTCGGGGTTTGCTAAAGTAGAAGAAACATTGACTCTCGGGTTGTTCCTTGAAGAAGCGGAGGAATCCCAGTTTTTGTGGTGAGTAGTCATGTTCTCAATAAGCTCTCTACACTCCTCGGGTCTTCTTTTCATAAATGTGCCACCGGCGGCTGCATTAATCGTATCACGATCACAAAAAGTCAAACCGTTGTAGAAAGTATCAATTAAGGTCACGGGGAGCATGTTGTGGTTTGGACATCGATTGATCAAAACATTATATCTTTCCCAAGCATCAAAGAGAGATTCATCGGGTTCTTGCATGAAACCGCTGATTTGATTGCGAAGGCTCGTGACCATGGATGGTGGAAAGTAGCGCGACAAAAAGCGTTGAGTCATGTCATCCCAAGTATGAATGGAATTCTTCGGGAGACGATCAAACCATTTCTCGGCGTGGTGTGATAAAGTATGTGGAAAGAGTTGAAGGCGAAGAACATCCATTGTGGCACCGGGCAACTTCATGCTTTGAGTGATTGTAATGAATTTGTCGAGGTGTTTGTTGGCATCATCATCAGGCATTCCTCGAAATGGATTAGTTTGCACTTGCTGGATCATATGATGCTTCAACGAAAACTCCGGAGCCGTGATTTGCATCGGCGCAATCGGTCCTCCTCGTCCAAACATGGTAGGTTGACAAAGCTCCTCCATTTTCTGAAGATCGGGCTGTGGAAGAACATTGTTGTTGTTATGATTGAGGTGCGGTGGATTATTGTTGTTGTTCACACCTGCCATAGCTAAATATTCACGAGTCTCGGGCTCATGATAATTTGAAGATCTAGTAGGCATACACCTGAGAAGGCAAAAGAAAAGAATACCAAACACAAAGAGAATATATATACACTATAAAGAAAATAAAATCTTTTTGGATTTTTGAAAAATTTTAATTTTTATGGATTTTAACAATTTTTTTTTAAATTTTTATGGTTTTTTGAAATTTTTAAACAAGAAAATAACGCTCACGAATGAACGGATCCCAAAAAGCAACGCGTCTCTCACAGAAAACCGTTAATCTTTACGAAAAGAGCCGGCAGCGGCGCCATTTGATACAAGGCTTTTACCTAGTAAGAAAATTATCGTTGTTCCTGTCTAATCGAATTGATAACTGGTTCAAAGTGTGACTCAATTGTTTTTGGTGGAAACAAATGTTGTGTCGTTGTAGTAATACTAAAGGTGCAAAAACTTTAAAATAAATAACAAGATAAATAAAATCTAAATCTAATTAAAAATAAATGACAAGAAATTAAAACCTGACGAAAATTAAAAGGCAATTAAAGTAAATAACGCAAACTTAAAACTATCCTAAAGGCAAACTTAAAACGCAACTAAAACTTAAACTAAGGCAAGGCTTAAAATAAATCTAAAGCAAGTAAACTTAAAGTGCAACTAAGTAAAACGGCGGGAAAAATAAATCTTAGAAATTAAAACTTAAAAACAGAAACTTGAAATAACCTGAAAACAGCTCATTCGGAATAAACCTTCGTTCGGAATAAATCACTCGTCCAGAATGTCACCTTCGTTCGGAATAATTATTCTTCACTCGAAATATTTACCTCATGCAAAATAAATGGCTCATCCGGAATAATTCTTCATCCGGAATATCCCTTCATCCGGAATACAACCTTGATTCGGAATGTTGGTCTTGACTCGGAATATTCTGTTCGTTCGGAATAAATTCTCAATCCCTTCGTTCGGAATGTTCCAAATGAATCCTTGATCCGGAATAATAAATTATTCCGAATAAAGACCTCCTTGATCCGGAATGTTAAATATTCCGAATGAACGACCCTTGAATCGGAAGAACTGGTTGGTTCGGAATATGGCATTGATCCGGAATAACTAGAACAAACCCTTAATTCAGAATGTTCCGAATGAACAACTTTGATTCGGAATGACAAGCTGATTCGGAATATCCACTGATCCGGAATAACAAACTGATCCTGAATATGTCACTTATCCGGAATGTTTGCTTGGTTCGGAATAATCACAACACCACCTTCATTCGGAATAATCTGGGCTTTGATCCGGAATATCCTGGGGAATACAGTAACGAAGAACAAGGAACAAGAATAACACAAATCTAGACAAAACTAATCAAATCAAACCAAAAGATTAAATCAAACTAATCAGTAATGATCTAATCACAATAACCTATCAATCTAAATCAACAAAACTAACAAATATAACCAAATCAATCAAAACCCACTTAATCAATTTAATAAAAACTCAATAACATGAACATAAACAATAAAGCATATAGATTAAAGATTAAACAAGAAAGGTAGATAGGAGATAAACAATAAAAGTAAAGATTAACAATAATTAAAAGGAAACTTACTTGAAATTAAAGGTATTTAAGGTGCAAGACAAGTATTTAAATTTGACAATTAAGTAAATGACATGTATTTAAATGTGCAAGGAAATGAAAATAGAAGAACTATTGTCACTCTAGCCAACAAGAATGAAATGAAATCCTAATGATCTATTTATAGGAGGATTAGGGAGGTGCTTAAAGGAAGCTTCCTCCCCTCTTTCTTCTTTCTTTAATTGTCATTAAGTCCTTAATCTTCTTAATTCTTTGACTTTAACGACTTTGTCTCGGGCTTTCTACTCTTGTCTTGTAATTTCTTCAATAAATTAGACTTGAGTTTTCGGCTTTTAGTAAACTTCCTTCTTTTGACTTTTTCTTCGATAAATCTTCGGAATTGGTCTTGGACTTCCGTTCTTTTTGCACTCTTGATTTCTTGACTTCGTCTTTTGTCTTTTTCTTCGATAAAAGCCTGTAAATGCCCGTGTTTTCTCCCCTTTTCACATTTTCGTCCTAAATCACAACAAAAACACAAACCACGCATAATTCCGACATTTACGACATAAAATACACGTTTTGGATTGGTTATTATTGTAGTTAAGTGGTAAAAAGGATGGGCGTTTACACACCTATCAACTGCTAGGTTCTGTTCTAAGGAGGAATTAGGACAGTTGGAATACGAATTTAGGCACTTAGTGTTAAGAAACGATAATATTACTGCTTATACTAAGAGGTTTTCTGAGCTGTGTTCATTGTGTCCTGATGTTTTTGCGAATGACTGCAAGAAAATGAAGCAGTACATTAAAGGATTGCCTAGTACTATCAAGAATGAGACTACTTCTTCAAGACCTAAATCATTCGATGAGGCTATTCAAATGGCGCATACTTTAATGGACATGAAAGTGCAAGATAAGAAAGATATCATTACTGGAAGCAACAAGAGAAAGTGGGAATCTGCTCAGTCCAACCAGAATCAAGGTCAGAATCGTGGGGATTATCGTAATAACTATAACCAAAGATAGAACCGAAAACAAATGAATAAGGGAATTCGTGTTTCCACTTTGTCTGGAGCTAACAAGATAAATCCCAAGTGTGTTTGTTGTACGTTATACCATGTAGGTAATTGTCCATATTTACGACTAGAGTTAGGACAACCTAGTCATAAAGCTGCTAGGTGTAGGACAAGAGGATTAGTCACTGGAATTAGTACCTCTGGAGTTGTGATATGTTTTCTTGGTGGGGAGAAAGGACACAAGAAAGGGAATTGTCTGGGGAAAGGAAATGGACAAGATGGGAATGTTGCCGCTCCAGCTTATGTTTTGGGTAATGCTGACAAACCTTAAGGTCCGAACGTTGTAAATGGTATGTTCTTATTTGACACTACTTATGTTAGCGTGTTGATTGATTTTAGATTAGATAGAAGCCTTAGAAATGTAAACATCTAGTCACTTTATCAAGGGAGATATAGTAAGATTGACAATTAACTATGATGTGGAGTTAACCGATGGAAAGGTTGCTAGTATTAGTTCCATACTAAGAGAGTGTTCCTTGAATTTAGGAAATTAGGTGCTTAGTATCGACTTGATGCTCATAAAGCTAGGATTCCTAGATGTAGATTATTGGCATAAATTGGTTAGTTGTGTGTAGTGTTGATGCTTGAGATTGAACCAATCTTTACCATAAATTGATAGCTTCTGGTTTAGATTTGGCTGAGAAGCTGAGTGTTGACAGTAAAAGGTGATGAGTGAACTATCCCTTTTGGGAAGGGTGTCTTGTTGGAAAATGAGGAAGTAGGTGGAAGAGGGATGTGTCGTATTTTTAGCTCAGGTAATTAGTAATAGGGTAGTTGAGGAGAAGTTGGGAGATCTGTTAATGATTCGAGAGTATTCTGAGGTTTTTCCTAAAGTTTTGCAGAGTTGCTGCCGTCTTGTGAAGTGGAGTTTCGTATCGATTTAGTGTTAGAAGCAACAGGTGTAGTGCTCAAGCGTTTTGTCGAGTAGTATCCGTATGCTTTATCAATTGGCACCGTCAGAGTAGAAGGGGTTATCCGATCATTTGCAAGAATAGTTGAATAAGGGATGTATTAGATTATGTTTCGTTACAGTGGTGATCGCTTGTGTTGTTTGTCAAGAAGGATGGATTGTTTTGGAGGTGTATCGACTATCGTAAGCTTAGCAAATTAACTGCCAAGAATTGGTATCCACTACCGAGGATTGACGTTATTTGACCAATTGTAAGAATCCAGGGTGTACTCAAAGATCGCTTTGAGGTCTGGTTATCATCAACTGAGAGTTAGGGAAGAATATACTCCTATAGTTGTTTTTCGTACTTGATGTAGGTACTTTAAGTATCAAGTGATGTTTTTGGAATTGATGAACGCGTCTGCCGTATTCATGAACTTGGTGAATTATGTGTGTAAGCTGTACTAGGATGAGTTAGTCATTGTATCTATTGACGATATTATATTTTATTCCAAGAGGAAAGGAGGAACATAAGTAGCATATGAGGATAATTTTGGAATGATTGGAAAAAGATAAGTTGTATGTAAAGTTCCCTATGTGTGAATGTTGGTTGAAAGTAGTGCGTTTTCTAAGGCAGTTGATTGACAACAATGGTATTCGTGAAGATCTTGCCAAGATTGAAACGATTAAGGATTGGTCGTTACCAACGACGCCGACGGAAATTTGTTAATTCCTTGGTCTAAGCTGTGTATTATCGAAGGTTTATCAAAAGGTTTTCACTAATTGTTAAACCATTGATTAAGCTGACTAAGAAGAATTGGATGTGTGAGTCCCATTTATACATCTAAATTTGTAAGTTTCGAGATCTGATCCTTATCAGATGAGGAAGCTACATCCTGAACACTGAAGGGTAAGTCTTGTTCTGCATTGCTGTTGTCATGGTTGGAAAGATCTCAAGGAATTATAGTTTGTTGAGATGTGTTTCATAAGGGTTATGTAGTTGTGGTATTTGCTTTGATATTGTGGAAATATTATTTGTATGGAATCAAGTGTGTAGTAATTAAGGGTCATCATAGTTTGCTTCATATTTAATTTCTTAGGAAGACAAGAGAAATGAGTAAAGGATCACCAGTTATATATTTCGAGTACTTGAGTATGTTGGTGGTTATGACTGTGAGTGATTATAACTACGAGATTCGCTACCATCCAGAAAAGGCGAATGTGGTAGCTGATGCACTTACCAGGAAGAAGAAGGAAAAAGCTTCTAAGGTTTGAGTTTTGGTGATGACAAGGAGAATGGATTAGACAGACAGGATATTGAAATTTTAAGTTAGTGGTCTGATTTGAGAAGGATGTCAAGGTAAGTGGTTTCAACATTTTGTCAAACTTATGGAAAGTAATTTTGTTGTAAAATCAAGTGAAACATGATATATTGAGCACGCCTAACACTACATTCCTGAGTTGAGAGAGCGAGACTTAGTGATAAAAGAATCTCACAAGTCAAGTAATCGATACATTCTAGTTTGGATAAAAGTGAAAGGTTGAGTTAAGTACTGCGTGTTATATAGAGACTGGTGGACAAAGTGAAAGGACGATTTGAACATTGGACGATATACTTGTGCACGTGTGATTGACTTAGGAGTTGTTGGATTTCTTATATGACAATGGTTATCATGCTAGTAATGAGGCTATACTGTTTGAAGGTCCATAAAGAATTTCAAATTGTGAAGATTAAAGATCGTGAGTTATGAACGTAAGTTATGAAAGTAAGTTAGGTTTTCTATGTATTGAAGTAATATAGGGGGAATTAAATGACTGAACTAGAAATGATGTTGGTAACTACTGATAAAATTGTAAAGGTTAAGGATCGTTTGTTAGCAGTAAGGAGTCGTCAAAAGAGATATTGTAGAAACTAGAAGGGGGGTTGAATAGTTTCTTAAATTTGCTTGGTAAAGTTTGGTTTTAAAAAAAATCCTTTTTCTAAAACTTAAGATTGAGTATTTATGTGAAACCTTCTTATACACAATATGAACAAGGTATAGTGCAACTAACTAATAATCACAAGTATAAAGAATAATGAATGTAACTAAACTGATAATCACAAGTATAAAGAATAAAGAATGTAAAGAGATAAGGGAAGGAAAGATCAAACCAAACACCAAGGATTTATAGTAGTTCGGAAACGAAGCTCACTCCTCGTTCCTACTCCACTCCTCGAGTACTCCTTACTCGAGAGTTCACTAATCAACAAGCTCCTTAAGGTGGATAAACCGTACACAATGTCTCTTAACCGATTTCCGACTCTAAGCTAGAAGTCGAGCCCTAATCTTAGCTAGGACCAATCTACACCAATATACTTTAAGGACAAAGTATTAACCCTAATACATACACAACTTCCAAATAGATACAACTACTTGGATCTTCACAACAATGACACAACAATGAATAAATAAGTTTGGATCTTCAATGGATCTTTGAGGTAGACACAACACTTCAACAATGATAGTGTTCTTCTCTTTGCACTTTGAGAGGAAAATATGAGAGGAGAAAGATTCACTTCTAAACAAGTAGTAATCAAACAAATGATCAAGGATTTGAGTGATTTAAGAAGTATGTAAGAATCTGAAAGTTTATGTGCAAAAGAGGTGGTTTGAAAGTCTGAGAATGGTCCACTATTTATAAGACAATTATCCAACGGCTATATCTGCCCGCGGTTCTTTTTTTGGAGCCCGGGGTTCCTTATCGATAAGGAACCGTCGTAGGCGCTAAGGAACCGCCGGCGTAGAGTCCGCTCCCTTTTGTCTTTTAGTGGGTTGGATCAAATCTGGGGATTAAAATATCCTGAAAGGATATTCCAAACCAAGATAGAATATGCCATTTTCAAATTTCAAATTTTCAAATAATTAATTTAATAAAACATTTTCTTAAAAAGAAAGTTTAATAATAAAACTTTGTCACACTTAATAAAAAGTGAGTTTTAAGAAAATATTAAATCCTTGATCACTTAATTAGTATAATTACTTGTTTGTTCATACCTTAAGTGATAATGGTAGAAATGAAAAATACTTGAACTAAAGAATTCTTTTTTCATTGTTTTCTTAAATGCTTGTTTTTACATATTGTCGTTATCAAAACAAAGCGAGACCGAAAAATGCAAGTAACGTTTTTAGGCATCATTGCATTAACAATCTCCCCCTTTTTTATTCCGAAAACCCATAAACTCAATCATCTAATAAAACAAGATTTTCGAAGACGAGTTTATCATTTCTCCCCCTTTGTCGAAGCAAAAAGGTTGCAAAAGTCTTTGAAGAAGAAAAGAACCGGACTTTGCAAATGCTCCCCCTTGGTGCTTACTCCCCTTGCTTGGGGCACCAAGGAATCGAAATTTGGTGACAAGCTACATAGAAGGGTTAGTAGAAGAGAAGAGACACCCAACAAGATATAGAAAAGATCACACAAAAAAAATAAGAAACAAAAGATCCAAGATAAGTCATGTTAAAAGAAAACATGATAAAAGATACAATGAAATAAATCATACAAAGATGTATGAGACACAACCACAAGCCAAAATAAAAAGCATAAATCTAATCATAGTTAAGCTAGAACTCTAAGATTTGCTTGAATTAGATGTCTTGAAGATAAGCAACCAGTGCTTAGATAAAATACAAGGTAGTGGCGGAAGTATGTAGTGGTGGCTTGGTAGAGATCTCATAGTTATAGAAAGAGGTTTAACTAAGACAATTTTGATGTAATTCAACTCCTCATAGATGCGAGCCATAGCAAGATGTTGATATTGACAACATTGACAATATGTTCCATGATGTGTGACATTATCATGTGAAGGAGGTAGAACACTAAAGGCTAGTGGTGAAAGATAAGAAGTTCCACAATCACCATTCTTAAAAGGAGAAGAGATGGGATTTTGAGTGTTCTTGGGTGAATTGGGGTTGAAAGCAATTGGAGAGAATGGAAGAGAATCAAAGCTTTCATTTAGGGAATAAGACATTTTGATTTGAGAAAGAATGCAAAATTCTTAAGGTTATATAGAGAAAGTCCAAGATAATTTTGGGGTGGTCAAAGGGTTGAAACAAAGATTTCAAAAGGTGTTGGAACAAAACTGGAGTTTCAGGAATACCCGGAAAACAAGGTAATGGGCGTGGTTCCTTAACTCAGCTGGCAGTTCCTTATCACTAGGGAACCGCGGCATCAATAAAGAACCGCCCACAGTGGGTTGAGTTTGGTGATGAGGGAGGATTTTCCAGTTCAGCAAATCCTATTTTTCTAGTCTAACTAATCATGGGGATATGCTAAGAAGCAAAGATAGACAAAGAAAACACACAAGAGCTCACCAAACAAGGTTTAGACCAAAATACATAGATTTTAAATAAAATCAATGTAGGAGGTGTGTAGAACTAGACACAAGATCATGACACAATGATCCTCCATAGTTCTCTTTTGTTCTTGCTATATTTGAGAGACCCATACATATGAATTATGTAAGCTCATTATGAATAGCAAGAAGCTTTGAAAAACGTTTTTAGATTGAATTAACAATGCAAAAACATTTCTCGATCATTTTCACAAAAGCTTTGAGAATTTTGAAAAAGAAGAGAAATTTTCAAAAAGAGTTTATTAAACTTAAGAACTCAAAGAAAGAAAAGACTCAAAACATAAAAGATAATAAGAACGCACAATTAAGGAATATGTTCCATTAAGCCTAGACCTAGACGCAAGTAATTAAAAGGTTCCCTCTTAAGTGGCTTAGTGAAGATATCGGCTAAGTTAACTACCGAGGGTACCTTCTCTATTGTAATGTTCCCCTTTTGAACATTAACCCTAAGAAAATGGTGGCGAATATCTATGTGCTTAGTTCGTGAATGTTGCATGGGATTCTTGCTAAGGTCTATTGCACCCTTGTTATCGCACATGATGGGAACATCATCAAGAGAAATCTCGTAATTAACAAGCGCTTGCTTCATCCATAGAGCTTGTTGACAAGCTTTACCGGCACTCACATACTAGGCTTCCGTGGTGGATATAGCAAGATTGGTTTGTTTCTTGGAGAACCAAGAAGTTAAACAACAACCCCTGAAGGTACAAACTCCACTAGTGCTTTTCCGGTCCACATAGTCTCCCGCATGATCCGAGTCCGCGTAGACAATGGTTTCTACGCCTGTCCGTTTAGGATACCATAATCCTAAATGTATAGTGCCCTTAATTTATCGGAAGATACGCTTAACCGCTTCAAGGTGAGAGGTTTTGGGAGCCTCTTGGAAGCGAGCACAAAGGAAAACACTAAACATGATATCTGGTCGACTTGCCGTTAGGTAAAACAAACTACCAATCATACCTCTATATTTGGTGTTGTCTACCGACTCACAATCATCATCTACGGTGAGTTTAGTATCCGAGGCCATAGGGGTCTTCATAGGTCTAGAGTCTTTTAATCCAAATTTCTTTAGCATTTCTTTAACATGCTTGGATTGATTAAAGAAAATACCATCGTCCATTTGTTTAATTTGGAGTCCTAAAAAGAAGTTAAGTTCTCCCATCATACTCATTTCAAACTCGTCATGCATGATTTTGGCAAAGTCATCACACAATGATTGAAAAGTTGAACCAAATATAATGTCATCAACATATATTTGTACGATAATGATGTGAGAACCTTTCTTCTTTGTAAAGAGTATATTGTCTACCATCCCCATGGTATACTCATGTTTTAAAAGAAACGCTTTAAGTCTGTCATACCAAGCTTTGGGTGCTTGTTTGAGACCATAAAGAGCTTTCTTAAGCTTGTAAACATGATCCGGTTTCTCAAAATCAATGAAGCCGGGAGGTTGAGCCACATATACCTCCTCATTGATCAAACCGTTAAGAGATGCACTCTTTACATCCATTTGTTGAAGCTTAAAGACTAAGCACAATCGTAAGCTAAGAGGACTCTAATGGATTCTAATCTAGCTACGGGTGCATATGTATCGTCATAATCAATACCTTCTTGTTGATTATAGCCTTGAGCTACAAGTCTAGCCTTGTTACGAGACACAACATCATTCTCATCTAACTTATTCCTATATACCCATTTGGTTCCTATGATGGTCGAACTTCTAGGCGGAGGAACAAGTTCCCAAACATCATTAACAATGAATTGATTCAATTCTTCTTGCATAGCGATGACCCAACTCTCATCCATCAAAGCTTCTTTAACATTCTTTGGTTCAATCAAGGAGACGAAACAAAAGAAGTTACTTTGATTTTGGACTTGATATCTTAGGGTCCTTTGATTTAATTCGCCTGTGACGTTATCAAGAGCATGATCCTTAGACTCCTTAATGTTTACTCCCTTTCCAACACTAAGGTCTTCAACTCCTATGTTTCTAACATCTTTGGCATTAACTATGTCTATTTCATCTAAGTCATCATCTACCAAAGGTGGTGTCTTAGATAAACGTGGTGTTTCATCAAATGTCACGTTAAGTGATTCTTCAATTACACCCGAGGTTCTATTGAAGACTATGTAGGCTTTGCTAGTTTGAGAATAACCTAAAAAGATACCTTTGTAAGACTTTGGGCCGAACTTAGTAAGGTAATCTTTGGTGTTGAGAATTAAGCACTTGCTTCTAAACACCCTAAAGTATTCCAATGAGGGATTCTTACCTTTAATAATCCCATAGGGGGTCATACCTAGAAAAGGTCGAATAAGAATTTGGTTAAGAATGTAAGTCGATGTGTCCACGACATTGCACCAAAAATTTTGAGGCAAATATTGGTCATTTAACATCGTCCTACTCATCTCTTGGATGGTCCTATTCTTCCTTTCAACTATCTCATTTGATTGTGGAGTGCGAGGAGCCGAGAAGTTATGGGTAATACCATGAGCTTCACGAAAGGCACCAAAATGCACTTCATTATCAAATTCCCTACCATGATCCGTCCTAATAGAGACAATTGAACATCCTAGGTGATTTTGAATTCTTCGACTAAAGGTTTCGAAGTGATCGAAAGCTTCATTCTTAGACGCCAAAAATCTAGTCCAAGTGAATCTAGAGTAGTCGTCAACTATAACTAGGGTATAAAGGTTACCTCCATAACTCCGTATGGCAGAAGGTCCAAAGAGATCCATATGTAGGAGCTATAAACACCGAGAGGTCGAAACCAAATTCTTGGCTTTGTGACTTGAGTGAACTTGCTTCCCAATTTTTCAAGCATCACAAAATTGACTATCAAACTTCATCTTGGGGAGATGTCTTACCAACTCCTTAGAGACTAAAGATTGAATTAAACGCATATTAGCGTGACCTAATCTCCTATGCCAAAGAGTAGAACTATCATCTAAAGTTGCTAGACATAAGTTTTCCTTTGACTTCCTATTAACCTTCATGACATAAAGCCCATGCTTTCTAACACCTTTTCCAATGACTTTTCCATCTTTTACGATTTCACTGTCATATTCCGAAAAGATGACCTTACACTTATTGTCACAAATTTGACCTATACTTAGAAGGTTAAAACCTAAGTTATCTATGTGCTCTATGTTTTCTATAGTCATAGTTTAACACCCCCAAATTTTATACAATTCAATACAGCGGAAGACTCGTTGGTGTTACGGGATAGCACATTACTCACATCATAGACAACGCATAAAAATCGCGTCATTTAATAACAAAAGCATTTCCATTCATAAATATCAAAGTTACATTGGTCCCAAGTCATATTATTTCATACAAAGTTTTACAAAGTATTTGAATGGAAAATATTGTTTAAGTGCGGGCCATGAATTCTTGTCGTCTTCCCGAGAATTACCTTCAAGTACCTGAGATAAAACATGTTAAAAGAAAAGGTCAGCGATAACGCCGAGTGAATTCATAGAGTTTAATAAATTCCATCAATATAACTTTGGTATAAAATTATTACCAAAAATCATTTCGTATAAATCATTGTAATAGGCCATAAAATAGCCAAAGTCATTTTATAAAAATCCTTATCAAAATCATAATATAGGCATTTGCCTTAAAAATCATTATACGAACCAGTGTCGTAAAACTATCATACAATACGTTTTACAACGTTGTATAGATCAAATAAAAATCGTTATATGAATATTGTTATGAAAAACCAAAACATGAACATAATATCAATAGTATGACCCCGTATTGCTAGTCAGGCAATACATCGTAATTCGGTGCGTATAGCAGTATCTCGTTAATTGGATTATTATAAGCCACATGACATTGTTACCTTACTACAACAAACAACGGGTAGCTAGCCCGAAACTCAATTTGCCCATCTAAATTAGCGTGTCGTCACAAAGGTCACGCTATGTAATCTTCTCATACATAAATTCGCTTACCAATCAATGTGGCACGACGGGGATCAATCGTCAAGGCGCGAACTGGGGTGATCGTCCCCAAATAGTACTATTATATGCATAAGCGTCTACCAAATCCCGGTAGTTCACAATTCATGTTAATGGGACTTTTAGTGACATAACCTAACTTTAATAATCCATTTAATTTCATCTATCGGGTCATTTAATCATTTATCGGGTCATACAATCGGGTCATACAATCATTCGGGTCCAAATCAATAAACAAACAATCGGGACAAATGGTGTCCTATTTTATAAAAACTAACATGTTATCTCCCTCGTGGGTTTATAAAACATTTCATAAAAACATTTAAAAGAGTGCGAGGCTATGAACTCACGTTGATGTGGGAAGGCGGGTTATCGGCAATTCGGACGTACGGTACGTGCTTCAATCACGGAAACCTAAACAAATAATACTCGTCTTAGACTCTTGTCCAATGAATTTATAAAAATAACAATTATGTATACATATGATGATTATATATATATGATGATCAAGTGGGTTTGCATATTCTCATTTACTCATTTTAGTGTTATGTGTCAATAACTTTTATACTAGTTTTCTAGTTTTACCTATTTACATATTTTAAGTCCAATAAACTTATTATAAGTTCTTTAACTTCTATTAATCCATTTTATACTTGTATTATCAGTATTTACACTTTACATGTTGGGCCCAAATGGGTTAAGCCCAATAAATAAGTTTATAAGTGTTTTAGTCCATTTTGTTGTATTATTAGTCCAATAACGTTAACTTAGTCCGTTAATGTCCGTATGTTATATAGTTCGGGTTTTATCGGTCTTTACTTGTTATATATGTTTATATATCAGTATATGAGTTTATAAAAGTTTACATTAGACGGGTCCAACCGTCTAAGTTTTATTTAACAAAAACGTCAATTTTACGGTAATAGCCGAAAAAGTCGTAAAAATCATGTTTATAGTTTTTATACTTATAAATCTTATTCAACTAACATTTTTATAAAGTGTCCATTTATTTAACCTTATACATATTTATATAAATGTATTATATGAGTTAGTGGGTTTTAATTCACATTTTATACTATTTTTATTTGAGTGCTTATATAATACTATTATATTTTAATTTCCAAAATCTGATTTTTATTTTCATGTTCACCAAAACTGTCATATCTAGAGTTCTATATAGAGATAGAAGCTCAAAGTTTTATGACATAAACTACATGATATGTGCTCCATTTAACTCTTCTATAGCTACTGTTGAATCAACCTCTCAGTATTTTCTAAAAATCGTCCAAAACAGTGAACTCAGATTTGCACTCTAAACTTGTTTTGATCATATCTCACTCATCCTAATGATTCCATTGCATGGCCAACTCTCACATGTGTACAAGACATATAGCTTACTGTATATTAATCTATTCAAGCCATTTTATCAGTTTATCATATGAGTCTTTACTGTTTTATACAGCCAACATTTTAAGCATGATTTTAACCTTTTTACATATAGTTTTTCATCTTTTTACCCATGATTATCAACACCAAATCCCCACACAATATTTTTATCATCATATATTCATCATATACATATACAATAGGAAATAAAATTCATGATTACATAATCAAAATAACAAGAGGATGAGGATAACAATCTTTATACCACCATTAGTGATGAAAAGATGAGTTTTGATGAACAAGGCTTGGATTTGATTGCAAGACTTGTGATAAACCAACACCACTTTAAGTTCACCAAATCTTCATAAGATTCTCATGGAAAATCAGCCCCAAGACACCAACAAAACTTCTCCTTGGATGTTAAAACTTGCACCAATCTTCATCTTTTTGAATGGAGATTAACATATGTTAATTATAACAAATGTTTGTGGTTAAAATTGATCAAATGGGGGAGTTTATGGGTGGTTCTTGGACGAATTTTAGAGAGAGGAAGAGAGGAGTTGGTGGTTTGCATGTTTTGAATGAGTGAATGGTTTTGGCTAGATGGTTTTGTGGTTTGTTAGCTTGTTTATTAAGCTTGCAAGACATGTGTCTTGCAAGTTTATGTATAAACTTGCCACAAGGCTTGTGTTGGCTAGTTATAGTGGGGGTGGGACAAGTGTCCCACTTGTCTCATCTCCACTAATTTACAGGTACTCCTCGATTCTAGTTTCCTCGATTTGCGTGCCCTCGGGTCGTTTTACGAAAAACGTTTTTATAAATTATGAATCAACGGCACAAAACGAATCTAATAAAAATTGTCTCATCAAAAACGGAGTTTGAAAATGTAAATACGTAATCCTAAGGTTTCCGGTTTAGTCGTAAAGGACGTTAAAATAAAATCGTAAGTCCTAATCTCTTCTCGTAAATTTGTGAGTTTAGGAACCAACACAAATTTAAAATCTCAAAATAATATTCACGACAAATTTATTTTCTGAAATGTCGGACTGTCACCAAAACGGTGTATGTAAACGTAAGCACGTAACGTAAAATCCTCCGGTTTAGACGTAGTCAATGCTACTTCAAGACGTAAATCCAAATTACTTCCCAAAAATAAGTGAGTTCATATTATAACATTAAAATAATGTTTTTAAATAATATTTGAGAATAAAATATCAACCATAAATTGACGGGTTGTCACAGCATTTACCCCTAAACAGGATCTTTGTCCTCAAAGATCATCTTACTACTCGCTTCTTATAGAGTTAAAGCCATGTGGGTATTTCCTCCACATTCGGTCTTTTCTCACAAGTGTAATTCATTACAATACGCGAGTTTCATCAAACATAACTACGGGAATATGATCAGGCTTAATGTTGACTTACTTTCTCTATCCATGATGTTCACGGGTTTCTGATGAATGCAACTTTTCGCCGATCCAAACTTTACTAAGAAACAATCAGATTTTCACTTGATAGGCATTTTATCAAGTTCGATATACAAAATATAATTTACGCAACTCTTGAAGTCCTAGGGTAGATCCAGCTTATATGTCTTTCAAACCAAATCTTTTACATCATCTCAATGGTCCCATACAACGGGGACTTATATCCCATGATCTTCCAGATCATCATTTCATTTTCCATGGTTAAAATTTTTGGCATAACTTCGCTACCCATCTGGCACTTCAAGCTCTACATTTCATATTCACATAACCTATTGCCCACTACCGGCAGTCAATAATCATTTCAGGTTTCGCGGGTCGAGTATTTTGTAAGGTTAGGTTCACCATCATAGGAAACCTTAAACCTATAAGACATGTCCAACTCACAATAGGTGTATGTCAGGTGTCTTCATCTCAACTCCTGCTTACAGATGCTCTAATCTATAAATCTTAACTAGACTCGATCTCGATCCTAACACAAATATTATCAATGATAATCTCTCCAAAGGAAAACGATTATACGGTCTATTACCAAAGGTCAATCATTCAAACATAGAACAGCGCTTATAGTATTTTGTATCGTTAGTTTACCTCGTCCCTTCGATTGGGGTGGTACACAGTACTCTCATCAAGGTTCGTTCTCAATGACTTCTGAGCAAATCTCTAGAAATTCGATGCGAAGCGAGGATCTTGTTAAAGATGATCGATACAAGCACACAATGTTTACACGTCTCCTTTAAATATAAAGAGTCAATTTCTTCATCAAGAATCTATCATTAACAAGAATGATATTATCGGATTTGGTCAGTCTGTCGACGATGACCCAAATCAAATCAAATTCAGATGATGACCTTTGCAATAGCTAGACGTTTACTAATGTATGAGGCGATGTATGCCTTCATAGTTTGCCATCAGTACAACTTCTTCTGATAATGATAAATTAAATCAGAAATGACAAGAATATAATACGTATACTTACAAGATTCCAATCATAACTATATCTCACAATCCTCCATATTTAGATAATCACAAGTGGACTTTTATACATTTAACGCTATCGGCTTCTCAATTCTAATGGTTCACATTATCCGCGAACCCCTTTTTATTATTTATATTATCCTTCTTACAAACATCATTTATTTTTAAAATGTTCGGCAATTTATTTTGCACAGTTATTATTAAGAAATACATCTTAATTGATTTTTATCCTTTCTATATAACGTGTCAGTATCTACGTTCACCTTTCTTCATATTTTCTAAGTTTCAGCTTCGTTTCAGCTATTATTTTCATCAGTTTTGCTTAATCCGACGTTTAAAGCGTCGATAATTATTACAACTAATTAAATAATAAATATTTAATTTTTATGAAAGACAAGCGTAAAAATTTTAAATTTCATAGTTAGACCAATTATATAAAAATGTTCAAAATAAATTTGAATTTAATTAACAAGATTTTTGTTGATTTATCGAAAATAATTAAAATAATTAATAAGATCCGTAAATGTTTGAAAAACCTTCGTTTATTCTTTGGTAAAAAATTTCTTAATTGAAAAGCAAAAATTGTCGTTTCAAATTTTAAGTCATGGTTTAAATGGGTTTCCTCAATCCTTCTTAGGTTGTATTAAGGTATGCAAAAACATTTACCCCTAAACAGGAGTTTAGTTAAATGTTTTGGTTATAAGGGAATGATTCCTTAAAACTTCTTTTGATAACATTTATCAAAACATATTTGCACTTTCTTCTTTTTATTAATACTCAAAGTCTTAAAAGGGCTCTTAATTTTTGAAATGTCAATATATATCCCATTATCTTATTAATCACACGGTCAAATCATGTAATGTATTAAGCCGTTAATTACATGTTAAATATTCAAGGTACAGGTTTTCGTTGTTCGGTCAATTCAGGGCAATCTATAAATAATTACTAACTCATTCTTATTCTTATAAACAAACAAATAGTCCTTAATGATCACAAGCATGAATTTATCAAATTACACCCTACACACGTGATCCACCAAATTTATGAATGCTACGTGTGTATTAGTCAATCCAAACGACATCATGTGAAACTCATAATGTTCATTACAAGTTCTGGATGTAATGATTGGAATAGATAATCTTTTTCGCAGATGCGAAGTTGATGATAACCATGCCATGGATCAAATCTTTAAAACATACGCTAGAACCTTGTAAATGATCGAACAAATCTTCCATTTCGAGTTATGGATATCGTTTTCGACTGTCAATTTACTCAGTTCACAGTAATCTATAAACATAAGGAATGATAACACCATATCTCTTCATGATGACGAGCTCGGTAGAATAAAATCTTTCTCCGACAACATTGTCAGTTGTATGGTAATTTCTTTAATTCAGATGGTGCTGACGTACAGTGCACATGCCACAGGTGCAGCACCGGGAATATAATCAATACCAATTTCAACTTGCCTTAATGGCGAAAGTCTAGGTAAAACACCAACAAATACTTCCTAAAGTTTCAGATAACAGAAACATCTTTTAATAAATTCATATTAGGTTCTTCTAGATTACAATATCTATAACTAGTTCATAACCATTCACGGTAAAATTTCAAGTCTAAATGCAGGATATGGTCATCCGTCAAGAATTATTTAGATCACTTTTGATAATCAACATCTTATCTTTTAGGGGAATTCTACTCGAGTTCTCATCAGTTAAGACAATGTCGTCATGCTAAAATCAATCAATCCATTCTACTGGCACTATCAACTTTTCAGTTTTATTGTCGTCGATAAGATGTGAACTTCTCAAAAGACTAACAATAACTCATAATCCTTCACAATTTCAAGGATATCAGGAGACATAACTAATCTTAAAAACAGTAAGGTCAACGCATAATCTACGCGAGAGAATTTCAAATCATATACAAACGAAAACATTTAACGAATATGAATATATCCCATGTTTTCATAATTTGAGTACGCATTCGAAAGCTCCTCGGATCGTTGCCCAGGTCATTCAAATATGAAATCTAATCAAAAGAAATGATATGAACGTCGATACATCCAGTCGGGTATCAACACTCGATAATCAGATACTTTTCCTAAGAACCTCACTACAGGAGAATTGGACAAGAAAGAATTGTCAATTGTCAAATAAGACAAATTCCACATATGAGTAAATTCGACTCAGAAGAATAAATAGTACGGGCACATATGTAGGTGTCCCTAATAATATGTCCCTATTTTTTTTCACTTCTTGCAGATCTCATAAAATTTTAATCTTTCACAATCTTCAAAGCAAATGTAGTGTTTATTCATTAGTTTTATGGTGACTACTAATCAGCCTTGCATGGTCGCTTCCAAATTGTATGTAGGCGCGCAACTATATATAATTTCAAGATTAACGATGCAATACTCAGTTCGTCAAAATTTTATCATCATGTTTATAGTAAAAACATTTTCATGCTTAATTCTTAAATAAGAATCAAGAATAAATTTACAAAGATTTTCTTTGTTAGGAAAACAATTAAGTTTTCCAAAGTGTTTCATAAACAACTTTATTTCGATAACGATTATTTATAAGTCTCACTTTAAATAATCCATATGGTGATGAAAACCCAATTTTTCTCAAGGGATACTGTTTTATCTTTATAAAAATAATGAGTGATCTGCAAAAGAGTGATGAAAGCTTGTTCACCAAGAACTAATTACAATATGATAGGAAATAAGCTTTAGCCAAATAATCATGAGGTGCATGACCTCGATGACACTCAAAAAGACTAATCTGCAACGTAACTCAATTCGAGATGAGTACTTGTTCAATGGTTGCATCACTAATGCGAACATTAGGAAGAAGCAAAAACAAATAGATAACATCGATACATGTAGGATTTAGCAATCAAAGGTAGTCTTTTCATTAATCACAAACAAGTCAAAATTGTACCGTAACACATTACGTGTCACTATGTCATACAATTCCAAGAACTCATCCTACCAACTGATAACTCAGTTAAGTTAGGGATTTTTAAAAGATACCACAATGAATACTAATCTACAAGAGTCATTAGGTGTTCCACATGTCCCAGAAGATCCATCGGTCCCAATTCAGAAGAAGATTTCTTCAATTTATTTCTTGGACACTGGGCATCCTCATCATTGGACAATGGCCTAGGAACAACACTTAACACGAATCAACAAACAATTAAAACCTTATAATTCAATCACAGGGCTTAACGACTTCCTCTTAACAATTTCTTATTCCACACAAGTTAAATTTTACTTTATTCAAGTTTCAACCAGTTTTATACTCAATTCGATATCCTACCTCATTCTCCAATACTTTGAATCTTATTCTTAGACCTTGAAAGGGCAATAAAAGTTCGATATGATCAACACTTAATTTCCAATCCTATAACTTCTTTATCAATAATTATCAAATGAGTCACTAGTATGAAATGACTTGATCATTCAACTAGACTTCTCGGAAAGGTACTAGTAGCATGAGGCTTTTGGGTAATGGTTCCAATGACAGCCTCAAGTGCAACATTCACCCTTTCAATTTCAATTTAAGAATTGGACGACAACGAATCAGATGACATCTTTCTAGGTGGTAACGTTTTGTCAAACTTCACTCTATAAGGAAAGATCGTCATGACATTGATATCAGTTTTAATCTCACCAATTCTTCTTTCAATTTCACAATCAACTAATATCTACATTTCTACGAATATCAACCATTTGTTGGGATCATAAATATCCACAACTTTGTTTAGATCTAGGATAGCTAGAATTCCTACGAGAATAGCTTCGATTAATTTACTAGGGGAGTTAGGGTTCCTTGTGACAATCTACGTCATATAAATACCTCGTATAAATATCAAAATAATCATCAAACAATCATGTAATAAAATTACATCATATATATATATATATATAATCCAAGTTATATATATATTAAAATAACACTTCTCAGTCTGGCCTTGTCGGTAACTCGGGAATTCTTCGGCACCGTTATAGTCAAAAGATTTTTAGACATTTTTAGAAAAATGTTTATAGTTAAATGATTTTGAAATGTTTTATTCAAAACCTTAGTTTTAAAATCTTTCGTTCTCTATAACGAGAGCTCTGGTACCAAACTTTAACACCCCCAAATTTTATACAATTCAATACAGCGGAAGACTCGTTGGTGTTACGGGATAGCACATTACTCACATCATAGACAACGCATAAAAATCGCGTCATTTAATAATAAAAGCATTTCCATTCATAAATATCAAAGTTACATAGGTCCCAAGTCATATTATTTCATACAAAGTTTTACAAAGTATTTGAATGGAAAATATTGTTTAAGTGCGGGCCATGAATTCTTGTCGTCTTCCCGAGAATTACCTTCAAGTACCTGAGATAAAACATGTTAAAAGAAAAGGTCAGCGATAACGCCGAGTGAATTCATAGAGTTTAATAAATTCCATCAATATAACTTTGGTATAAAATTATTACCAAAAATCATTTCGTACAAATCATTGTAATAGGCCATAAAATAGCCAAAGTCATTTTATACAAATCCTTATCAAAATCATAATATAGGCATTTGCCTTAAAAATCATTATACGAACCAGTGTCGTAAAACTATCATACAATACGTTTTACAACGTTGTATAGATCAAATAAAAATCGTTATATGAATATGGTTATGAAAAACCAAAACACGAACATAATATCAATAGTATGACCCCGTATTGCTAGTCAGGCAATACATCGTAATTCGGTGCGTATAGCAGTATTTCGTTAATTGGATTATTATAAGTCGCATGACATTGTTAACTTACTACAACAAACAACGGGTAGCTAGCCCGAAACTCAATTTGCCCATCTAAATTAGCGTGACGTCACAAAGGTCACGCTATGTAATCTTCTCATACATAAATTCGCTTACCAATCAATGTGGCACGACAGGGATCAACCGTCAAGGCGCGAACTGGGGTGATCATCCCCAAATAGTACTATTATATGCATAAGCGTCTACCAAATCCCGGTAGTTCACAATTCATGTTAATGGGACTTTTAGTGACATAACCTAACTTTAATAATCCATTTAATTTCATCTATCGGGTCATTTAATCATTTATCGGGTCATACAATCGAGTCATACAATCATTCGGGTCCAAATCAATAAACAAACAATCGGGACAAATGGTGTCCTATTTTATAAAAACTAACATTTTATCTCCCTCGCGGGTTTATAAAACATTTCATAAAAACATTTAAAAGAGTGCGAGGCTATGAACTCACGTTGATGTGGAAAGGCGGGTTATCAGCAATTCGGACGTACGGTACGTGCTTCAATCACGGAAACCTAGACAAATAATACTCGTCTTAGACTCTTGTCCAATGACTTTATAAAAATAACAATTATGTATACATATGATGATTATATATATATGATGATCAAGTGGGTTTGCATATTCTCATTTACTCATTTTAGTGTTATGTGTCGATAACTTTATACTAGTATCTAGTTTTACCTATTTACATATTTTAAGTCCAATAAACTTATTATAAGTTATTTAACTTCTATTAATCCATTTTATACTTGTATTATCAGTATTTACACTTTACATGTTGGGCCCAAATGGGTTAAGCCCAATAAATAAGTTTATAAGTGTTTTAGTCCATTTTGTTGTATTATTAGTCCAATAACGTTAACTTAGTCCGTTAATGTCCGTATGTTATATAGTTCGGGTTTTATCGGTCTTTACTTGTTATATATGTTTATATATCAGTATATGAGTTTATAAAAGTTTACATTAGACGGGTCCAACCGTCTAAGTTTTATTTAACAAAAACGTCAATTTTACGGTAATAGCCGAAAAAGTCGTAAAAATCATGTTTATAGTTTTTATACTTATAAATCTTATTCAACTAACATTTTTATAAAGTGTCCATTTATTTAACCTTATAAATATTTATATAAATGTATTATATGAGTTAGTGGGTTTTAATTCACATTTTATACTATTTTTATTTGAGTGCTTATATAATACTATTATATTTTAATTTCCAAAATCTGATTTTTATTTTCATGTTCACCAAAACTGTCATATCTAGAGTTCTATATAGAGATAGAAGCTCAAAGTTTTATGACATAAACTACATGATATGTGCTCCATTTAACTCTTCTATAGCTACTGTTGAATCAACCTCTCAGTATTTTCTAAAAATCGTCCAAAACAGTGAACTCAGATTTGCACTCTAAACTTGTTTTGATCATATCTCACTCATCCTAATGATTCCATTGCATGGCCAACTCTCACATGTGTACAAGACATATAGCTTACTGTATATTAATCTATTCAAGCCATTTTATCAGTTTATCATATGAGTCTTTACTGTTTTATACAGCCAACATTTTAAGCATGATTTTAACCTTTTTACATATAGTTTTTCATCTTTTTACCCATTATTATCAACACCAAATCCCCACACAATATTTTTATCATAATATATTCATCATATACATATACAATAGGAAATAAAATTCATGATTACATAATCAAAATAACAAGAGGATGAGGAGAACAATCTTTATACCACCATTAGTGATGAAAAAATGAGTTTTGATGAACAAGGCTTGGATTTGATGGCAAGACTTGTGATAAACCAACACCACTTTAAGTTCACCAAATCTTCATAAGCTTCTCATGGAAAATCAGCCCCAAGATACCAACAAAACTTCTCCTTGGATGTTAAAACTTGCACCAATCTTCATCTTTTTGAATGGAGATTAACATATGTTAATTATAACAAATGTTTGTGGTTAAAATTGATCAAATGGGGGAGTTTATGGGTGGTTCTTGGACGAATTTTAGAGAGAGGAAGAGAGGAGTTGGTGGTTTGCATGTGTTGAATGAGTGAATGGTTTTGGCTAGATGGTTTTGTGGTTTGTTAGCTTGTTTATTAAGCTTGCAAGACATGTGTCTTGCAAGTTTATGTATAAACTTGCCACAAGGCTTGTGTTGGCTAGTTATAGTGGGGGTGGGACAAGTGTCCCACTTGTCTCATCTCCACTAATTTACGGGTACTCCTCGATTCTAGTTTCCTCGATTTGCGTGCCCTCGGGTCGTTTTACGAAAAACGTTTTTATAAATTATGAATCAACGGCACAAAACGAATCTAATAAAAATTGTCTCATCAAAAACGGAGTTCGAAAATGTAAATACGTAATCCTAAGGTTTCCGGTTTAGTCATAAAGGACGTTAAAATAAAACCGTAAGTCCTAATCTCTTCTCGTAAATTTGTGAGTTTAGGAACCAACACAAATTTAAAATCTCAAAATAATATTCACGGACAAATTTTTTTTCTGAAATGTCGGACTGTCACCAAAACGGTGTATGTAAACGTAAGCACGTAACGTAAAATCCTCCGGTTTAGACGTAGTCAATGCTACTTTAAGACGTAAATCCAAATTACTTCCCAAAAATAAGTGAGTTCATACTATAACATTAAAATAATGTTTTTAAATAATATTTGAGAATAAAATATCAACCATAAATTGACGGATTGTCACACATAGAGTCAAGAGAGACCGTACCTTTGCCAATGATATTACCACGTCTATTACTAGCGAATGTAACGTTACCTCCATTATATGCTTTGTAGTGTGAGAACAAACTTCGATTACCCGTCATGTGTTTAGAACAACCACTATCCTTAATCCACTCGTCAGGCTCTAGATCAATTCCCAAGCATATCTAGGTAACAACACACAAGATCAAACATTTGGTCCCCAATATCTCATGGGTCCAAAATTGTTAGTTCCAAACGTCCCTTGCATTTGGTTGGGATGCATGAATGAAGGAGACATGCCCCATGGGGAAAAGTATTGTTGTTGAAAATTATTCCAATTCATATGGCCATTTTGTTGTCCATAGTTTCTCCTAGGTGTCTTTAATCTTGATCTAGTATTATTGTTATTCCTCTTAGGTGTTGGGGTTTTACTCCTAGGTCGTGGTTTAGCTTGATCATCTCTTTTTGGCGTAGGTGTTCTACTTCTACGTTTAGATTCATTTCGTACTCTTGGAGGAGTATATGTGTGTCTAGATAAGTTTCTAGTTCCCGTTAGAGGTTTACTCAAGGGCTTGTATAATTTATCTAGAGTAGGCTTTTAAATTATAGGTACTTTGACCTTGTTAATAAGAATATGTTTTGGTCCTTCACCTAAAATTGACTTTTCAGAAAATTCAGGATTTTCACAAAACTCATCTTCTGGACGCGGTTCCATAGCTCCATCGGTAATTCCATTGCGATAAGGAACCGCCCCATATATTGGAGCACCGCGTACAGGGGACTGTTTTTTCTGAAAACCTAGCTTGTTTTGGTTCACTAGCTGATGCTTCATTAGTGTTATATCCTAACCCAAGTTTTTCCTTAGAATGAATTTGTTTGTTTAACATATCATCAAGAGCATTAGTACCTCTCATGAACTTTTCAAGTCTAATGGATGTGCTCTTAAGGTTTTTATTTTCTTGCCTAAGGTTTTCACATTTCAAGCATCCTAGGACTATTTCTTTATTTTTCTCAAGCTTAGCTAATTTCTCTTTTAGCTCACTAATCTCATTTTCAAGCTTAGTTCTAGTTGATTTTAGCACTTTGTTCTTTTCAATAAATTTTAGACTAAGCTTATGCAAGTTATTGTATTGGCCTTCTAATTTACTATCATCTTGAGAAGAACTATTATTGCTATAATACTCGGTTTTGGAAAGTACCTCTTTAGAAGTGTGAGCCATGAGACACTTCTCATCTTTGGGGTTGTCATCAAAATCTTCACCGCTATCGCTCCATGAACCTCCAACGAACGTCGTGTGGTTCTTATCGCGTGAAGGCTTAGGACAATTACCAATGAAATGACTTGGATCACCACATCTAAAGCATTTCCTATCACCTTAATCGTCTTTGGCAAATCGGTTTTTGGAGAAGGGTTTCTTGTCGTTGTTTGGTTGCCTCACGTATTGACCTCGTCTTTTGAAGAACTTCTTAAAGTCTCTAACCGCCAAGGCATATTCCTCATCATCACTATCCGAGGAACTTTCATGATCACTTTGTGCCTTCTTGGCTTTGAGTGCAAGAGACTTTCTTTCACTTTTAGTTTTCACCATTTCTGAGTCCTTCAAAATTTTCATCTCATGACCCTTCAAGTTACCAATGAGTTCATCGAGTGATAATTTGGCGAGATCCTTTGATTCTTCAATCGTCGTGACTTTAGCTCTCCATTTGGGATGCAACGCCCTAAGAAACTTCCTAACATTTGTCTTGCTAGAAAAACCTTCATCAAGTGCTTTTAGACTAGTAATAATAGTGTTAAATCTAGCAAATGCACTATCTATGGTTTCATCTTCTAAGATGACAAATTGTTCATATTGTTGAACAAGAAGATCGATTTTACTTTCTTTGACTTGGCTATTACCTTGGTGGGTTACTAAAAGAGTATTCCAAATGTCTTTAGCGGTTTCACACATAAAAATCCTTTCGTACTCTTTCTTTGGTAAAGCATTATAAATCACCATTTTAGCCTCATTATTTTTAGCAAGTTTTCTTTTAGTATCATCATTAGCTTTATCAAAAGTAACTATCTCTTTACTTTAAGAAACTTCATTATATTGAAATGGCAAAAAGTCACCATTGGTAATAACATGCCAAAGATCTAAATCTTTTGATTTCACATAAGTCTCAAACCTATTTTTCCAATAAATAAAACTATCGGATTCAAAAAGAGGTGGTCTTTGCAAGGATTGCCCTTCTAGATACTTGTTGGAATCCATAGATCGATTCAAGTTTTAAAATACAATATATTTTAAAAAGTCTTGAGCAACCACGCTCTAATACCAATTGTAGAAACTAGAAGGGGGGTTGCATAGTTTCTTAAATTTGCTTGTTAAAGTTTGGTTTTAAAAAAATCCTTTTTCAAAAACTTAAGCTTGAGTATTTATGTGAAACCTTCTTATACACAATATGAACAAGGTATAGTGCAACTAACTAATAATCACAAGTATAAAGAATAATGAATGTAACCAAACTAATAATCACAAGTATAAAGAATAAAGAATGTAAAGAGATAAGGGAAGGAAAGATCAAACCAAACACCAAGGATTTATAGTGGTTCGGCAACGAAGCTCACTCCTCGTTCCTACTCCACTCCTCGAGTAGTCCTTACTCGAGAGTTCACTAATCAACAAGCTCCTTAAGGTGGAGAAACAGTACACAATGTCGCTTAACCAATTTCCGACTCTAAGCTAACAGTAGAGCCCTAATCTTATCTAGGAACAATCTACACCAATATACTTTGAGGACAAAGTATTAACCCTAATACATACACAACTTCCAATAGACACAACTACTTGGATCTTCACAACAATGACACAACAATGAATAAATAAGTTTGGATCTTCAATGGATCTTTGAGGTAGATACAACAGTTCAACAATGATAGTGTTCTTCTCTTTGCACTTTGAGAGGAAAAGATGGGAGGAGAAAGATTCACTTCTAAACAAGTAGTAATCAAACAAATGATCAAGGATTTGAGTGATTTAAGAAGTATGTAAGAATCTGAAAGTTTATGTGCAAAAGAGGTGGTTTGAAAGTCTAAGAATGGTCCACTATTTATAAGACAATTGTCCAACGGCTATATCTGCCCGCGGTTCTTTATTGCAGCCCGCGGTTCCTTATAAATAAGGAACCGTCGTAGGCGCTAAGGAACCGCTCGCATAGAGTCCGCTCCCTTTTGTCTTTTAGTCGGTTGGATCGAATCTGGAGATTAAAATATCCTGAAAGGATATTCCAAACCAAGATAGAATATGTCATTTTCAAATTTCAAATTTTCAAATAATTAATTTAATAAAACATTTTCTTAAAAATAAAGTTAAATAATAAAACTTTATCACACTTAATAAAAAGTGAGTTTTAAAAAAATATCAAATCCGTGATCACTTAATTAGTATAATTACTTGTTTGTTCATACCTTAAGTGATAATGGTTGAAATGAAAAATACTTGAAATCAAGAATTCGTTTTTCATTGTTTTCGTAAATGCTTGTTTTTACATATTGTCGTAATCAAAATAAAGCGAGACCAAAAAATGTAAGTAACGTTTTTAGGCATCATTGCATTAACAGATATGTTGATAATTGAAGGGAATTGATGGGGTTTGAAATTGGAAATGTGGTTATGCTTAAGGTGTCGTTATAAAGGGTGAAATTCGTTTTGAGAAAAACAAGGAGGAAATTAAACTTGAAGATAAGTTGCATAAGAGAGAACTATGAATAGTTCATAAGAGGTTGAAGCATAGTAGGATTTATATTGTAATGATACAAGGATTCTAGGAGTGGACCTGAATTTGCGAAGGAAGCATGAGGATTTCTGTTGTCCTATCAATTCGTGATGATTAAACAAGAAAGAAAGGTAGAAAATAAATGACATCTAGAGAGAGAAAGTAGAGAGAAAATGGTTGGAACTTTTGCAGGATTAGATTAGAGAGTGAAAAAATGAAATGACCAACACCCTTCCTAACATGCTAGGAAGGGTATATATAGTCCACCCACATGCGGGCTTGGTTATGGACTATATTCTAATGGTTCGGGCTTTCCTTTTGGGCTTTAGTTACTTATTAATGAACTTTGGCCTAAAGTAAAGCCCGTATAACACGACTAATCTACTACCTATTACAACATTCTAAAATACGATACATAATAAACATATGACCGAGCATTCTTGTTTGACTTAATATTTTGAGGCTAACAATCTCCCCCAATGAAAGGTATTACCCTTTATGAGAGGTCATTACCCTTTGTCATTTGGAGATTTGTAGAGATTACTAATCTCGCCATAAATGAGTCTCGAACGTGTAATAGTAGTCTTGTTTCTTCATGCTGTGATCTTTGAGCCTTTGTCGTTGTCTTTCGAATTTGTCTTTAATCTTGAGATCTTCAAATCATCCTTGACTTGTCTTTTCCATCTTGCGATCTTGTATCTTCATCCACATGCTCACGCTATTAATTGTTGAATATGTCTTTAGGCATGAGTATGTGGTTTTGAATCTTTGACTTTGCTAAGTACACCGCGACGCCACCTTCTTGAGACAAAACATAGACACGAACTGAATGGCTTTGACATTCGTCCTAAATAGGTAGCGTTTTACCTCCGGTCGGTGAAGACTGTTATACGATAATAAATACCGTACCTGTGATTAGGTAGATTCAATTAAGAATCTCCTTGACAGGGTTTCGCGGCTGTACTAGCCGTTCTCTTTACTCGACTGTCTCAAAGCAAGATTGCGAACATAAAGAGTGAATCAATTGGATAAATATCCGCTTGATTAAAGTCGTCAATTCAAATTCCTGGAACAAGTGTGATTCAGAAAGAATCTTACCATTGTTACTTTCCAGTTGACACAAGCTTGATTCATAAGAATCTCACAAGTCACCTACCGTAGCGTTGTTTGATGTTGACGCTAGAAGGATTTCCATTCGTCACTGTGAATACTAAGTAGTATCACTCTGAGTGTTCTAGCAATATCACAAGGATATGGCGTATGACTCTCTTTATCGTCATTCCGTGTGTCCTAATGAGATATGATTGATCTCTAAGCTCTAGACTCGATTTGTGCACTTTTAGTGGTCGGAGGCTAGAGCAGATGCCACCTATTCAATATTAGCTATCTCGGAGTGAGAAAGTCAATAGAAGTCATTTTGATCTCCGTGAAAATAAAACAAACTTCTTTTGAGAAAAGCCTGAGTAGCTAGGGAAAGGGTTATGCATACATCACTGGGTCTATGATGAGTTGTCTTCATGATTTGTTGACCCGGTTTCTGCCTAAGTTATATGGAGGGCTTCTTTGTTTACACCCTTTATCCTTACATTTCTTTTTCATTCTTCAACCCCTTCAATGCTTACCAAGACATCATCACTAGAACCTTGTTGTGATTGTTCCAGTGCTAGCATCAGTGCTTAGTCGGCATTCAGCTACGTTCACATTCTACTCCATTTTTCCTAAGGACTTCTAATAATCTATTGGATTGTCCCTGGGAAGATCCCTCCGGTTCTGGTTGGATCATAGGACTTAAACCTAACCACCCTTTTGACACCAATAACGTCGTTAATTAAAGATGTTGTGGGTATGTGATCGTAACCATAAAACCACTTTAAAAAAGTCTAACAAAGTGTTTGAGAAACATTTAACACCTTGCTAGTTTTGTCGTTTCAGAAATGCTCCCCCTTCACATGTGCATCGATAATTGAAAGTGTTTTGCACATGTAGGTAAGAGTTAAAGTGCTTGAGTCTTATATAAGATCACATTTTAATCACATTTTCTCCCCCTATCTCTAATATATAAAATCTTTTGATATTAGAGATACCAAATTTGATTAAAATATAAATTTTTTAAAAATAGTCTTAAAAATCTTCGGGAGAAAGATGTGTCAATCTTTGCATGAAGTTGAATTGCCCCCTCAAAAATTAATCCAATTGAATTGTCATTGTGAGAATGTGATCCACATTTCGCTTTTTGAGGATGGGATTTTGTTGAACACATAATTTTTGAAAGATTTTGATAATCATTGAGAAAAAAAATTGTGTTCAACGCTTTTTGAAAAAACCTATTTCTTTTTGGCGAAGAGGTTTTTCTAAAGCATAAACTTGAGTTCATAGACTTTGAATGTCTTGACGAATCCACTCAAGTGTAAGAAGATTTCTCTTCTTTTGCTGAGGGTAAGGGCACTAAAGCGTACACTCCCCCGTGAATATAGAACCGGGTTGCAATCTGAAAGTGATTACAAGCCATTGTGTTGAGCTCAAAACGTTGAATGTTTTGTGACAAGCTCAACCCAAGATAGATTGCTCTACCCGTTGTTGTAAAATTTGTCCAAAATAGACATTTTCCTTTATTAAAAGTAGAAATGACATGTTTTGAAAAATATTTACAACTTTCATTCGAGCTTTATGTACACACCCGTGTCGTTATTGAGCAACATTTTTAGGTACGTCCATATTATCGATACTGAAAGACATGTCAAGAAGAATATTTTTAGTTTTTTGAAAGATTTTTTTAATTTTGTGTTTTGCTTTTATATGTTTTATATTTTTGTATTTGGATTTTTCAATAATATTTACAAGTAGATGTTTGAAAGATAAATCAAGCAGGCACCTTTGCCAGAATCTCCAGGTCTACTGGAGTCAAACATCTCATACCAATTTTCCTAACGAGGTACTCAAACCTATCTTTCGGCAGAGCTTTCGTAAACAAGTCGGCTAACTGGTAATCCATTCCAACAAAGTATAGTTCAACGATACCTCTTTCAACTTGTTCCTTTATGAAGTGGTATCTGACATCGATATGCTTCGTGCGGGAATGTTGTACCGGATTGTAGGAGATGGCTATGGCCGACTTTGAGTCACAGTACATAGGTACTTTATCAAAGTGGAAGCCATAATCCGTGAGTTGTGTTCTCATCCACAGAACTTGAGCACAACACGCAGATAGAGACACATACTCCGCTTCGGCTGATGAAAGTGACGGACAATCCTGCTTCTTGGAAGACCATCCCACAAGCTTATCTTGACCTAGAAATTGTGCACCACCAGAAGTACTTTTTCGTGTATCAAGACACCCTGGATGATCAAAATCTGAATAGGCCGTTAGAAAGAAACCGGTTTCCCTCGGATACCAGAGTCCCAAATGAATGGTATTCTTGAGGTACCGAAAGATCCGTTTAACCTCCTTGAGGTGCTTTTCAGTGGGTCGTGCTTGATATCGTGCACAATAACATGTAACATGTGAAATATCGGGTTTGCTTGCTGTCAATCATGGAACGATATCTCGTTTGATCTATGTCATTTCCCTCCAAGTTGGTTGATAATGGTGTCCCAACGGGGTCACATGAAGTCATACCATGCTTTTTGATTATCTCTTGACAATACTTAGCTTGGTTTATGAAGATACCACTTGGGGATTGGTGAACTTGAATTCCTAGAAAGAATTTTAGTTCACCCATCGTTGACATTTCAAATTTGTTGTGCATGACTTTTTCAAACTATTTTGAAAGTTTTGGGTTTATAGACCCGAAAATAATGTCATCAACATAAATCTGCACAAGCAAAATGCCATCTCTATGTTTATAAGTGAACAAAGTTAGATCAATGGAACCTTTTGAGAAACCTTTAAATACCAGAAATTTCGAGAGCTCGTCATACCGCGCCCTTGGAGCTTTCTTGAGTCCATAAAGTGCTTTGTGGAGACGATACACCTTGTCAGGATAATGAGGATTAAGGAATCCTTCCAGCTGCGTAACATAGACTTCTTCCTTCAAAGGACTATTAAGAAATGTTGTCTTCACGTCCATTTGATAAACAGTGAATCCCTTATGTGCAGCATAAGCAAGGAAAATCCTGACCGCTTCCATACGAGCAACTGGTGCAAATGATTCGTCAAAATCAATCCCTCTTTCTGGCCATACCCCTTAGCCACTAGCCTAGCTTTGTTCTTGATGATCGTGTTTTCTTCATCCATCTTGTTTTTCCAGATCCAACGAATATTTAATGGAATCACATCGTATGGCCTGTCAACAAGTTCCCAAACTTTAAGTCTTTCAAATTGTTGAAGTTCTTCCGTCATCGATTCAATCCAAGCATGATCAGCCATGGCTTCTTTGATGTTTGTCGGTTCAGCTGTACTCATGGCGAGTGCGAACATACAAACATCGCCATCAGTGGCTAGTTGTCGTCTCGTACGAACAGGCTGTGAAGGGTTTCCAATTACTTGAAGCAAAGGATGTTCTCGGGTCCAATGATGTGTTGAAGGATGTCGTTGGTAGAACGTATGCATATTTGACGGATCAACATGGCGAGTAGAAGACTCTCCAATTTCGTGTACCGATGTACCGAATGGGTTGTGAAAACTGTCATCGTCAGATAATGCATCGTCTGCTTGATTTGTGTTCTCTGGAGCAATGACAGTAGATGTGGATGTAGTAGGATCGATTGTTGAATAGATATTCTGAGGAGGTAAATCTGCAGCAACCCGTGTTGAAGTAGATGAAGTTGTATCCTTTTGTTGATGATGATCGGTATCATCATTCGTATCATGAGTGACAGCTGAAGACTTCGATACAACATGTTTCTCCCACGTGAAATATTCATCAAACATTGGTCAATATAACATTTCCAACTCTTAAAGTGTCGTGTCCACTGTCATATATGCTCTAGGAACATGTTCAGGAACCAGCTTTGAACTTGACGGTTCATTGTTGTGGTCTTGAGTTCTGAGTTCCGTGGGTTGTGCACAGAAGTCTTTTGTCGTTGTGGATCAGGACTTAAACTGTTTTGTTCAAGTGCCATCTCTTGCAATTCATCAAATCTGATATGAATAGTCTCGACTATCAATTTTGTTCTCTTGTTGTACACTCTGTATCCTTTAGACTGAGTTGCATATCCCACCAAAATACATGCATCACCTTTCTCTTTCATCTTGTCCAGATTTTCACCATCTCGAATAATGTAACACGTACATCCGAAAACATGAAGGTGTTTGAGTGAAGGTTTGTGATCATTAATTATGTGATATGGTGTCTTTTCGAGTCTTGGGATAATTAAGGAACGGTTTTGTGTGTAGCATGTGGTTGATACGGCTTCGGCCCAAAAGAATAGTGGTAGTTTTGAAGCAGATAATAATGTTCGAGCAGCCTCAAGTAAAGTACTATTTCGTCTTTCAACAACTCCATTTTGTTCAGGTGTTCGAGCAATAGATGTTTCATGTTCAATCCCTTCGGCTTCAAAATATTTCTTTGGAGTTGAATTCAAGAATTTTGTGCCTCTGTCAGTACGTACCATTTTTACTTGAGCTTGAAGACCACGTTGTATCAACTTAAGGAAGTTAATGAGAACCTCAGGTGTTTCATCCTTGGACCTTAAGAAGAGAGTCCACGTGTACCTTGAGTTGTCATCGACAATTACCATAACATATTTCTTCCCATTGATGGTTTGAACACGCATGAGGCCACACAGATCTATATGAAGAAGATCTAACCGTCCTTTAGAGCTTGGTGTAGTCTTTGTCTTGAAACTACTCCGTTTAGCTTTACAAAGCTCACAAGAAGAACAAAGATTATATTTGATGAATATCAAATTTGGAAGGCCTCTCACAATATCTTTCTTAGAAAGCAAGTTAATGGTATCAAAGTTAAGATTAGATAAACGTTGATGCCATAACCAAGCTTGAGTCGTTGAAGCTTTAGCCATGAAACAGATTGGAGTTGAAGATGCGGAGTCTTGTAGTGAAATAGTGTAGAGATCAGTACCCCGTGAATCGGTAAGTAAGTCATTCACATCATAATCACGAACAAAACATGTCTTCTTTCTAAAATCAACCTCCAAATCCGCATCACAGAATTGACCAACCGAGAAAAGATTGTGATTGAGCCCTTCAACGTAGTAAACCATTTGTATTGTGATATTCCCCTGAACCAAGTCTCCATATCCTAGGATCGGTGCAAATTGATCATTTCCGAAGCGGACCGTACCCAGGAACTTCTCCACCAAGTTAATTAGAAGCTTGAGATTCCCCGTCATGTGCTTCGTGCATCCGGAGTCCAGTATGAAGAGAATTATTTTGATCACCATATCAATTGGCTCGGTATCAAAGATAGGACCATTGTCATCTTCAGTAACGTTAAGGACCTCATGAATCTTTGTCATGTATGAATAATGTGCCTCGAGTTCTTGGTTAGAGAGTTCATCATTTGTGTCGTCGAGCATTTCTCCTTCCTCAGCTGATAACTTGATCCCAGCTTCCATTTTCTTGCATAGCAGCATCTTTTCCTTATGATAACCATAATCTTTGACCCTCTTTGGCTGCCTGCATTCCCTAGCTACATGCCCATAACCTCGGCAGTTAAAACACTGAATCCTAGTTTGTTGCACAACTTGAGTACCAACAGTTTCCCTATTTCCAACAACAGTAGCAACCCTCTGATTATCATACTTTGCGGGTTGTCGATCATACTTTGGAGGACACTCAGCACGTCTTCGTGTGTCATACCTTGGAGGACTTTGAGCATAGTTGTTCCTTGTGTTAGATGATGTTCTGAGGTTGTTGTTGGTAGGTTTGTGGATTTTCCTGTATTGTTTCATAATAAAGGCCATTTGTTTCTTGAATTCCCTGTCCTTTTGAGCAAGTTCTTCATCACTGTCTTCTTTGGATAATTGCTCAGGTGTGGGTGATGGTGCTCTTGCAACTTCTTTGCCTCGGGATCTTGTTGGAGCATGTGACTTAGAGACAGTGTATGATCGTGGTGATGATGATTGAGTGGAGTAGGTCTTTGGAATACGAGAACGATAATCTGGGTAATGTTGAGTGGTAGACACCAAAGCAAGTGGATTTGAGACCTTTGCATCACGTTCAGCTCGAAGTTCATTTGCTTCATTTTGAAATTGTTTCAAAACATCAAAGAGCGTGTGATATGAAACTTCATCTAACTTTTTTTGTTGTTTCACCAAGGTGACAAACCGTGTCCACTCTGGTTGAAGTTGCTGTAGAAATTGGACATTGACTTGCATGGTGGAAACTTGCAAGTTGTTTCGGGTCATGTCATTCATCATTTTATGGAATCGGGAATAATAAGAATCAGTTGATTCCCCATCCTTTGATGTAAACTTGCCAAAGTCCCAAAACATCTTAGTTTTCATGTCTTGTTTGTTAAGTGATTCACCTTGTTGCAATCTTTCAATAGCCTTCCACATTTATTTAGCAGTAGAGCAAGCATCAACCGTGGAATAAATATCATCTCTAGTGCCACTGGGAATTAAGTAGATTGATTCCTTTTCTGCATCAAACCAAGCACGGTTCTCTGGTGTGAGGTCGTTTCTCTTTTCATCACGTTCATATGCAACTTGTTCTTCAGTTGTGTCTGTGGCTGGTACTCCAGGAACTTGAATCCTTGAGAGTTTATAGGGTCCATCAAAGATACATTGCCTTAAAGCATCACCGTTAGGTTTTGTGTCAAGGTAACGTAGAAAACGGGATTGCCATTGATCATGCGACCCGACACAAGCATTGGTGGTTTCTCTTTGTTACCTGCCACCATTATCTTTTTGTTCGTCACACGATATTTGGTAGTAGAATCCATCTCAAAATTCTCTAAAATGATGAAGTGAATATGGATCTTAAGTAGATGTGTTGTGATTGAGTTGTTGAAATTCCGAAAATTGCTATTTTTCTCAGTCTGACAATAAATTCCTCAGTCCGACAAAATGGTAAGCTGAAAAATTTTTGTATCGCCAAATTTTGAAATTGGGTTAGAGATAGCCAAAAACTAGTAGGGAAAAATTTTGATTTTACTTGATCTAAAAATTTTAACTCTTTTTTTTTAATCTTCGTGTAAACTATGTTCCGGGACTAGTCTAGATAGTGGCTAAGTCTAAAAAATACTCAAACAAAATTTAACCAAACGGATCTCAATGTCTCATCGCAATATCCATCGGAATACCCATCGCAATGTCATCCATCAGAATACCCATCGCAATGTATGATCGCAATTCTAGATCGCAACACTTGATCGTAAGATGTGATTGTAAGATGTGATTGCAAGTCTAATCGTAAGTCGTGATCGCAAGTCTGATCGCAAGTCGTGATCGTAAGTCTGATCGTAAGTCGTGATCGCAAGTCGTGATCGCAAGTCTGATCGTAAATTAGATCGTAAGTCGTGATCACAATACCTGATCGTAATACTAGATCGCAATGTACGATCCTAATATTAGATCGCAATGCACGATCGTAATATTAGATCGCAATGCACGATCGTAATATCAGATCGCAAGATACGATCGTAATATGTCTATCGGAATATTCGATCGCAATGTAGAAACCCCAGGTTTTTGCGATCGCAATATTCTGATCAGAATGTGCAATAAACTTTCCGAGACTTGAAACCAACAAAGAATGGAGATTTCTTACCATGTAATTCGTGTTTCTAGCCAACCAAAATAATCAAAATCTTACCACAAGTATGTAGATGATCTATAGTACGTATTAGAACACGAAAATCAACGAAAAACAAGAAAATACTTGAATTCGAGATGATTTTAGGAGTAAATCACACGAACCAAATAGTTTATCAACAACGAATCACAAAACTACCCCATGGCGATTGATACCAATTGTTTTCCCATCAATTCGTGATGATTAAACAAGAAAGAAAGGTAGAAAATAGATGAATTCTAGAGAGAGAAAGTAGTGAGAGAAAGTAGAGAGAAAATGGTTGGAACTTTTGGAGGATTAGACTAGAGAGTGAAAAAATGAAATGACCAACACCCTTCCTAACATGCTAGGAAGGGTATATATAGTCCACCCACATGCGGGCTTGGTTATGGACTATATTCTAATGGGTCAGGCTTTCCTTTTGGGCTTTAGTTACTTATTAATGAACTTTAGCCTAAAGTAAAGCCCGTATAACACGACTAATCCACTACCTATTACAACGTTCTAAAATACGATACATAATAAACATATGACCGAGCATTCTTGTTTGACTCAATATTTTGAGGCTAACAATTTCTTTAATAAAAAGAGTTCTCTTTTGTTCTAGAGGTATGGTGGGAGTATAAGAGGGGCCGAGCGTCAGGACGTCGCTCTCTTTTAGGAGGGTAAGATGTGATAACCCGAACACGAGGTCATTATTTAATATTATTTTACGAATAATTTTGAAATTTTCAATGAGCTTGAATGCTATGACGATTGGTGGTTTAATTTAAAACCGATGTTGGAAGTCTTATTTTTACCTTTTTACTAAATGCGAGGATTATTAGTGATTACGATATCGACGGATGCCCGAGATTTTACGTTTTATTATTTGTTGTTTCGATGTTTATATTTTTGACGTTATTATTTTAATTGCGTATTAAGTCGTATCGGGACTATATTAATATCATATTTGAGTGCGTTTTAATTTTTGAGAAGTATTTTTACGAAATCCGAGCCTCGTAAATATTTTCAAAATTGACGAATATATATTTTCTACCCTTTAAACTATTTTATTGCATTTTAGACCAAAACTATACCAAATTGGCAAAACTAGCCCTTAGACCATCATATATAAACAAAATCCCACCTAACTTTACACATAGAAACATGTTAACTAAAAAATGTTCTCATCTTTTCCTTTCTTTCTCTTTAAGCCGTGAGTTAACACCCCTTTACCATCAATTTTACTTTGATTTTTACAATGATCTATCCAAAACAAACACAAGACCTATCTCTAGAATTCAAAGAGGATTCTAATTATATATTTTTTTACACATGCAACATGTTTCTGATTTTGGTTATGAACAAGGGTTGGTGTGAGTATGCATGTGTTTATCTAGTTATGATCTAGCTTAGATCATGTTGTTTTTGTGAAGAAACTTGATTTTGATTTTAGAGTTTTTATTTTTATGATTTATACTAGTGCTAGGATTGATATATGTTGATGCTAGGGAATTAGGATGATGAGAAAAGTGGTTAGAATTGATCAAAAGTTTGGTTTAGTGTGCTGAGGTGTTTTAGACCAGTGGGTTCAAGGCTATTTTTGGGTATCTTAATGATTGATTATTGTTTAACTAATAGTATAGTGTTATGGACATTTTGATTACCTTCGATTTGATATAAGATAGAGATTCTAACTCCAAACGAGTGTGAAGTTATGCTAGTTTGATTATTCGTGTACCGGGAGACGAGTATCGACATAATCCGAAGTTGTTGTCGATATTTGGATCGAATCTCGGGGACTATAGAATGAGTTGTAAAAATGGTCAAGGTCTGATGTTAGGCTCTAAACCTATGGTTTTGAGTCTATTTTCAAACTCAAGTGTCGGATTTGTAAACGGGATTGTTTAGAATGGTCAAAATGGTTGTATGAGTCGATGTCGTAAAACTGTCCGGTTTTTGTAATTCAAAGATGTTCGGGCATGGAACCTTAAAAGTAAAATCTTTTGACAAACTTTTAGGAGGACTTTCTATGGATAGTAAGTGAGTTCTTTGAGTATTATCATAAAATTCTGATGTGTTTAAGTGGGTTAAATGAGCTCGTATATTTGGTATGTGTCGGCAGATTTTTATCAAAAGAATAGACTAATAGAATAAACATATAGAATGAAGTAATAGTGTCACTTGTATGGTTTTTATTTTGAGTTGATCATGGTTTTGTAAATTTAAGTTTTGTGTTATTATGTATGGTTTATACTCGAGTCTATTATTAATGAGCGTGCCTTATTAGATAGGTTGCGGTTTTCGTGTTTATCGAGCATCAACTATCGTCAAAGATCGTCTTGCTAATGCTTTTACTCAAGGTGAGTCTATAGCCTCGCTTTTGTACAAGTTGTTTTGAATGATTTTAAAACCCGCGAGGGGGATACATGTTATTTGAAAATAAAATGAACACAAGTCATGATTAATTGTTTGGACCCGAATGTTGCCTGTTGTTGCATGTTGTTGCCTTGAATTGTATAAGTACCTAGTTGCTAAAGTCCCTAATTTCATGAACCGTTAACTATGTTCTGACTCGATGTTGCGAGTTGGGAATAGCCGCTAATTCAAATGATAGTACTATTGGGTTGACGCCCCTATCCGAGACTAGGGCTTTACGCTGAGTAACCTCTGGGAAGGATAATTTACGAGAACAAGAGTCAGTGGTATAAAAGTAGCAACTAATACCCTAGTAGGGGCAGTGAAATTCATCTAGTCATGCTGGCATTTGGCGTGGGTGACTAAGTTAAGGGGTCGGTGTCATGAGCTTAATACAATTCTACAATTTGCCTAAATAATAGATTGTATGATCAACAATTCTATTAAATTATTATGATTGACTTTTCTCTTGTGTTCAGATGATGATTTTGTTAAACCTATAGACTTGCTCAACCGTTGTGTTGATTATTTTAAGCATGTATTTTAAGTAATTGAAGTTGATGAATGGCGGAGCTTGCTGGAGAAGGATTGTGGGTTGCTTTTGTGGCGATTGGTTCTAAAACTGATTTCTTTCCCTTTTGTCATAAAATTAATAATGTATGGTCATGTATTTTGGTAAAATGTTTATTGATTGGTTGAGATCGTTGGGGGACCTAATGCTACTCTGATATTTCTAAACTTGTTTTACTTGGGATCGATGGTTTTAGACAATGGTTAAATTATTTCCTTTTATATTTCAAATGTATCATTTTGAGATTGTTCAAAGTGTCTTGTGTAACGATGTTTGAGTTTAGCACCCAGATGTGTATTTCCGCTACGCAATGTATTTTGGGGGTGTTAAATCGATAAAAGTTTAAATGATAAAACCTACGAAATTACATTACAAAGTTGATAAAAGTTTAAACAATAAAACATACAAATTACATTACAAAGTCGATACAAGTTTAAATGATAAAACATACGAATTACTAGTACATTATAAAGTCGATAAAATTTTAAACGATAAAACATATAAATCACACTCAAGGTGCTAAATTGGCTAAATGACAAACTACTCCAAACTAATGTTCCCAACGTTATTTTAAAGCTTGTGTAGTATTACATTTGAATTCATTGTGTGGTGCTCAGGATGCATACGCATTTCCATTGTTGCCTCGAGTATATTTAGCTTTGTAGTCAAGATCTTGCAGTTTGCACACTCTGCACACCTCGAAGGTCCCGAAGAATAGATTGGAGACGTTCAAGATCCTAGAGAAGAAACTGGAGCCGTTGACATCCTAGAGAAGAAACTAGAGTCGTTGAAGGTTTGGGCGAATAAATTGGAGTCGTTGAAACTCCAAGAGAACCAAGTAGTAGAGGAACTCGTTCCTCTTTCCATAGAAAAAATTGACATCCAAAATAATCTTCTTGAGGCTGTTAATTAAAGAGCAAAGAAAATTTATGTTAAACACCTAATCAAATTATTTGAAAATTACATAAATGAAAACACATGTGATGGATCACCTTTGATACAGACATAGTATAGTTTACCACGGGTTTTTGGTTTATACGATTCTCGTAGAACTACGTCTTCGGTTCCACAATGACACAACAAAGCTTCATATGCCACCATATTCATAATTATAGTGTATGTTGGTCGTTGTGATGGCAAGTCTGGTCTGCTTAGTTCGTGGTTATGAAGATGCTTATATTGTGAAGAAAAAGAGTGCTTAGGGGGGAATCATGGCAGGAACTTTTAGCAAGAACATTTGGCGGGAACTTTTGGCGAGAACTCTTGGCTGGAACATGTTGTGTACAACAATGTTATATCGACTACTCCATCGAACATATCATGTAAAACGATATTTATGTCGACTAATCCATTGAACATCTCGTGTACGACGATATTATATCGACTAATCCATTGAACATCTCTAGTATGGGGAAACATAGGACCAAAAAAGAGTGGTTTGTGGAGACAGAAGGAGAATGGATCGATGTTGACTATGGAGGAATTAGAGCGACGTCAAGCGGAGCTAGATGAATGGATTCGGGTTAGAATAGACTTGATCTTAGCAGCGAAGGATTTTTTATTATGGTTCTGAATCTGATTCTTAGGTATAAAGACCTAGGCGCGATTAACATGATTCTTTTTAGGGAGTTCGTAACTGAATGAAGTATCTTGTGATTCAATATTCTTGATGATTTATGACTGAAGTGTATAAAGTATAACATCTGTTAAATATCAATGTAGATGACAGGTTGTCAAAATTGTTGTTCTTGAATCTTGATTTAATTTTTTTGTGTTTAATTGTTGTGTTTGTGAATAGACGATTAGATTTACTGAAAAAAGATTAATTACTAGTATTAGTTACTTTGAAGTGTTAAACAAGCAAAATCAAGGGGTAATAAGATCCAAAACCGATAACTGAAATTGAATCCTATCACTTGTAGAAAAAACACCCAGAATCAGGGTTCGATCGGTGTAGACGTATTCAGTTTGTAATCCAGTATTTACAACCAGTGATCAAGTACTGTATTAAATATATGTGTGGTGATTAAATTGATTTCTTGCAACAAGATATCTATGGCTCTGAAGTGACTTGTATTATAAGAGAAGCATCTAACACCTAAGCCAGTTGTAATCTTTATTTTGGTTATAGATGATAAATTGGACAGTGTTGTCAAATCGGGTAATTTCAGGATGGGTCAAACAAGTATATTATTTGCTAATATGATCTTTTCAGACTAACATGTTCAACTAATCAAATTTGTTATACATTCGGCCACATTATACACACACCGCGTATCTTTATTAAACTGCGTATCTTTATTAAACCAAGCATCATACTGGGTAAATGTCGAAACTACACAATGTACTTTCTCAAATGATCCATTATGCCTATCGAACTTTTTTTTGTTTTATTTTCACTTAAACTTGCTATAATAGGTCACTGCTGACGTGGCACGGTCAAACCAATTTGTTTGACTTTTGCTTACTGGACAGCCACATCACATGGGTTATACCCATTTGTACACTCGATCCAAATACCCCTAATCCCTAAAAACCCTTTCATACAACCCGTCGTTTATTTTTTCCCCATAAAACTCAAGAACCCTAATCCCTTTCTCAATTCCATATAAACCCTAATCCCCAAATACCCCGTTTCTCAATTCCATAAAAATCCTAATCCCTAGATACCCCTTTCTCAATTCCATATAAACCTTAATCCCTACTTCGTAATTAAAAGTTACCAGTCCATCCATTATGTCAACTTCGTCTTCTTCATTGATAAGGAGATACGGCAGGCATCAAGATGTCACAAACAAAACACATTGTGATTTTGACCCCCCCCCCCCCCACCCAATTCTTGTTCAAACATCTTGGACTCTAGAAAATCTAGGCAGAAGGTTTAAGTCTAGTCCAATTAGAGACAAAACACTAAAATGTGGTGTGTATGGTTTTCTAGACCTTGAATTGTCTCCATATTATAGAGAATTGTTGTATGGGTTGCACGAAGAGAATAAAAGGTTGAAACAAATGCTCAACTTGGCTGGTTCAAGCAATGGAGCAGGGACAGTGTTACCCCATGACAGTTACATTCAAATTCTTAAAGGCATAACAGAGGACATGAAGATTGTCAAGGCCAAATTTGTGGTTTATGATTGGCTAATGTTAGTGATTTTAGTTTGTGTTATGTTTTTAACAATAGTTTTAATCCTTGACTTGCTAATGTAATCATTGTATGTTGTTACTTTTTCAATGAACTGAATATATTTAAGAAGATCTTTTGTAGACATATTTTGTCATACCTATTTTGTTTCTAGTTAATTTCAAGATGTTTTTTATATGTTTATTGCCAGATTAGGATGAAGATGGTTACCAGTTTGAGTTTTGTTCCCATGATATGTTATAAGCCCAAGTGTTTTTAGTATGTCATCCTTTGGTGAATGTATGTATTAGCCCATATTTATGGCATACTCCCACCAACTAGGACTCTGTGATATAAATGAGTCTCACCCAACCATATAACATTTACTTCCTTTTAAGTGTTGGTCAAAATAACATAGGCAACAGGTGTAACACAAGGGGATTTATCTAGAGATTTCAAAAATGGATAAAGGGAAAGGTAAGTATGGTGTCGAATTATTAGCCTTGTTTTCATCCTAATGCATATGTCATCCTTTGTATGTAATCGTTTTTTTTTTGCAGAAATCATTGAAATTAGTAGTGACAGTGATTCTGGAGATGCTATGACTGATGGATATTCTTCAGAAACCATGGATTCATGTAAAGTACATGGATCTAAAAAAGGTAAGGGTTTAAAAAGATCATATGCTGGTGGATCAAGGCTGGGACATGGATCTAAAAGATCATATGATAATGAAATCCCATCAGCTCTTCTCAAATGGTATGGGTATGATACAGAAGATTCAAGTGACAGTGATTATTTTAGTGTCCATTGTGAAAGCCCTGGCCATAACTCAAAATGGGTATTTGCACCAAAATCTTATGATGCTATCAAAGGTAAATATATACCTGTGAATGCATCTTCAAAACAGATTGATAAAAGTCTTGTTGCACTCAATGGTTGTGTCATTGGTCTTTCTAACCAAATGACTTGGTTGCAAATCTGTGAACAAATGAAAGGTCCTAAAAATGCAGGCAAATGAAAGGGAAAAGCAAAGGTTTGATACCCACTTCTATGAACTTTTCTTGATTATTTAATGGTTTATGTATAAACAGGTTAAGTTATTAGCTGTTAAACTAGGGTATCTAATGTTATGATGTGTTTATCTTCAATAATTGGTAGCTTTTGAAGACTTGGTATGTATTGGTAGCTTTTAAGACCAGGGTATGTAATGTTGTGTTTAACTTCAAGACTTGGTATGTAATGCTTTGTTTAGATTTTTGGTCTTGTGTGAAAACATGTGGATACACATAAAATTTTTGTTTAAAATGTGACATGTACAAACCATTTCCCAACTAGGAGACAAGGTGGTCCTGGTTTCCATTCAAACATATTAAACAAAACCATACAAAACAAAGGATGTTTCTTTTTATAAGAGATTCCCATGCTTAAAGGCATGTGAGTTACAGCAGAAAATTTGTGGATCCTTTACATACGAATCACACATATAACAACAACATCATCCTACCTTATCCTATACAAAAGATTGGTTCCATTGTTTAGGTCATTAGACCAATACCATCACAGATTAGCTACATAATCAATATCCATATTACAATAACCTATTACAATAGCTTCGTAAATTTAATCACTAAGATGAACAGCCTTGTCTGGTGTAGATCCATTTGTAGCTTCATCAAATTTCAGTTTCTTGGACTTCATCTTAGCTATCCTTTCAGATCTACCTCTGTTCTTGTGTGTAACCCTAAAAGGAACTACTATGTCTGTTTGTGAGCCTTTTTTTGTCTTTGGCCTTCCTCTTTTTTGGGTACAGGAGCACTTGAAACAACAGGTTTGCCTTTATCTCTTAGTATGAAGTGGCTTCCTTGGGAAGTGATTAATTGAGATGTAGCACCTAAGTCAGATTCATCTCCATGTAACCTGTCTTGTGTATCAAAGTATTCTGCTGCATCTTCAGGGTTAGACATAAAAATTTCATCAACTGGTTGATTGTACATTCTCATTTCAGCCATGTATCTTGTAATAGGAGTTCTTGGAGGTATTTGCCTAGCTGAAGACCCATATAACTCCCATGGTTTGAACTCACTATAGTAGTCTTTCCAAGCATCTTCGTCATCTATTCCCTGTTGCTCCTTAGCTTCCCACTTTGCCTTTTCTTCAGCCTCAGTTCTTAGAAGCTCTTCCAAAGCCTGTCTGCCTATTTTCTCAAGATGTTCCTGTACATATGTTTTCCAATTATAAGCCAAGTTCATTTACAGTTAATTACATTGTCATTGTTTTATGGAATGATGTGTACCTCTGGAGTTTAACTTGTTCCACCTTCAGTTGTTGCCTTTTTCCCTTTGTCTATTTTGGCTTGATGAAGCTTCTTAGGTGCAGTTGGAGGCTTCTTTGAACCAGATGGGGTACTCTTTGATGTAGCAGCTTGTTTCTTTAAGATTGGAGTTGTATCATTGGCTTTTGAAGTTGGCATAACTGGGTCAGCCATTTCTACTGGCTTATCCTGTGTAGACTGTAAACCACTTACATCCCCTTCATTTGGTGTCTCACTTTGTTGTTCATAAGGAACATCATTGAAATTCTTTGGTTTAGGTCTTGGGGGATTCTTGCCTTTTTTTTGTTGTGCCCAGACTCCCAGCACTTATGACAATGGATCACTCTTCCCACCCTACTAATTTCATGGTCATTTTCTGAAGGATGCCTAATCCTTTGTTTCCTGGGTCTGCCTGGCATTTTTCTTTCTTGAGGTGGTAATGGTTTTTCAAGGTATGTTCTCTTCTATACACTAGAACCAGGGACTGGTCTAATGGAGTGCTTATAACAGTCAATCCATTTGGACTTAGAATACCAGTCACTGACACCTATTTATGGCTTTATACCTATGTGAGAATAAGCAGCCACAGCATGGACACATAGAATACCTGTTAGCTCCCACATTCTGCATCCACAAAATTTTTGTCAACATTCACACCATACCCATGGTCATCTCTTCTAACCTCAACTTCTTGGTAACCACTTCGGAACACCACCCAATTCCTATCATAGTGTGACAACTCATCATTTTAAATTCTATACTAAATGTTAGACATTATTTGTACACAAAACTTTAAGTATTGTACCTTAGTTTAACTGTATGAATCTCTAACATCTTCTTAGCAAATTGAGTAATTCGATATGGGTGTTCTACGACTTTCTTGTTAAGGACCCAAATCCTTTGCATAATGTATATCCTGATGTCTTCTAACATGGTAATTATGGGCTTTCCTCTAGCCAAAAGTATTCTAGAGTTAAACTCTCAGACATACCATTTTCAAATGCTGCACAACATCTGTCCATTTCAAAGTAAGCACGACACCATGTATTTGGATTCCTGTCTACTAACCATTTGTATGCATTATCATCTAGTTTTTTGATTGCCTTCATAACCTGGTGAAAGTGCTCATGTACTGTGCAGGAAGCAGCCCACCAAAACAATCTCTTGTATTGTAAGCCACTCCATTTCTTCTTGAAATTTGCATAAATGTGTCTTGCACATTGCATGTGATCTGCCTCCCCCAACCAAACCTTAACTGCTTCAATTAGACCCTATATTGATTGTATTTATTAAATGTTAGCATAATACATAAAAGAAAGTTATAGTTAAGTGTTAACATTTATAGACATAAGTGATAGGTGTCTTACCTTATGTCCATCTGATAGGACTGTAAGACCTACGCAGTTGTTCAATCCAAGGTCATAGTGGATCAAGGCCAAGAACCACATCCAGTTATGCTTGTTTTCCACCCCTACAATAGCCCAAGCTATAAGAAACATTTGATTGTTAGCATCCCTTCCCATTGTAGTACGTAACTGCCCTTTGCAAGTGTTTGACAAAAAGCACTCATCCAAACCAATCACTTTTCTACACCCAGCTTTCCAGCCTTCCTTTGGTCCAGCAAAACAGACATAAAATCTTTTGAAATATGTAAGCCCATCATCTTTTTCTTCCAAATCTATGTGACAGGTTGAACCAGGATTAGAGTCCAACAAGGCTTGCTTGTAGTCCCATAGCCTACTATAATGGTTTATTAAGCCACCTTCATGGTCAAACAATGCCATTTGTTGTGCCCTTCTACATTGACCTATACTCACATTAATCATGAACTTTTCTCTGATTGAATTCTGCATAAACCTATGACTTATATTAGGGTTATTAATGATTTTCCTAGCATAATGCTCAGCTATCCATTTGTATGTAACCAATGCACCTAAATTGTAGTTTCTGCAACACTTGTGAGCAGGGTAGAGGGATTTGATTTGAAATGACCTTTCATTGCCCATCCAACTAGCCCATAGCCTAAACGGACAGTCCACCCGGGCATCACATACTCCTTCTTTTGCCTTTCTTTTAGCCCAATTAGCTTTTGATGTTTCACTCCTTTTGTCGGGCTCACCTAATTTGCCTTTACCTTTGCCTATATCAATGTCTGAGCTTGTTTCTTCACTAGCATCTGTCTCAATTAGATTGCTTTCTTCTATAGGTTTTTTACCTCTTTTACCAGCACACTTACCAGCACTAACATCCCTACCACACTTTACCGGTATTCTATGACTCTCATTGTGTAAATACCACAACTGGTGACCATTTTGGACTCCATAGTTAGCTAAGAAGTTTTTAAGTTGTAATGGGTTCTCAAACTTCATACCTAATGCTGGTTCACATTCATCCCATGGTGTATCAGGAATAAAATTGGGGTATTGAAAGTCTTTCCTAACTTTGTATCTAGGTTTAATAAAACTATCATCAGGTTCATGATACTCTATCATTAACTGTCCTAATTCTCCATGACCTTCAGGTTTGTCATTCTCATTTTCACCCACAAATCTATCCTTACCAACTAGCTTATTCAACCAAGTGTCAGTGGTTGTAAGCATAGGAATGTCTACATTGTCCTCTCCCTCATTTCGGAAGTCAATGTGTTCAGGCAAGTCATCCAATGGATCATCCTTACTAACATTATCAAAGTCACTATCACTAGAGTCTGATTGTAACCTATCCTCATTAACCAAATTAAAAACATCATACCCATGGTGTTCAGTGTAAACAGACAAATGGCAAACATTCTCAAATAGGCATTCTATGAATTTTTCTACATGGGCATCATTAGCAATGGGTCTCAAACCCATATACATAGGAACACCAGGTAGAGTATAGAAGATGGCTACAGGTGCTACTAACACTAACCTACGGATAATCGAGAAGAAATCGTCATACTTCATACCTTCGAAGTCAATATCATCAATTACACGTTGGTCACCAGTGGTATATGAGACGGGATTGCCTATAAACAACCCATCGTAGTGCAAATCCACCACAAACTTCGTCATTCGTCTCCAATTTACCTGCAATTAGAAAGATTAAAAATTAGGGCAGAATCATCATATTATAACAATGGAAACATCACATTAATTAACTTTAATTGCCCATAAAAAAACTAGGGTTCATAAACTGGAAATCATCATATTAAAACAATAGATTAAATGGAATCATCAGTTTAAAACAATGGAATCATCAGATAAAAACAATAGATTAAATGTTATTTTACCAAAATCGATTAATTGAGTAAGAAAAATTTAGGGTTCATAAACTGGAATTGGAAATGGGAGAAATGAGAGTGTGAGTGTTTTATACGTACCAAATGAAAAAGTATATACGTTTAATATTGGTTACAAAAATAAAACATCATACGTGGAAACTATAAACCACGTAACCGGTGGTAAATTCTGGTTCAACGGTAAAAGTCAAAACGTTTGACCAAGTCAAACTGTTTTACCTACGTGGCAAGTGTGAAAATAAAACATAAAAAAGTTCGATGAGCATAATGGATAATTTGATAAAGTACATTGTGTATTTTCTGACATTTACCCAATTGGACAGTGTTGTCAAAACGGGTAATTTCAGGATGGGTCAAACAAGTATATTATTTGCTAATATGATCTTTTCAGACTAACATGTTCACATAATCAAATTTGTTATACATTCGGCCACATTATACACACACCGCGTATCTTTATTAAACCAAGCATCATACTGTTTGAGTCATGTTGAGTTGAGAAGTGTACATCACTTGGTGTGTGGCAAATTGCTCTGTATCTTCTTTTGTTGCAGTAGTAAAAAGGCTAAAACACCTACACAGTACTTTTCAAGGCAGTCACATTAGTTTTCCAATTACAAAATAATTTTACAAATAAAATTTGCAAATAATAAATTCACCCCTTTTCCTTGACCCTTCCTATATCACACGGTTAAAATCCACTATAATTATGGAAAATGACTACTGTTGTTAGGGGCTTAGCATTCAAGAAACTGTAACAAACTTTACTTACCTTCTAATTCTAACTAGCATTCTCTCCATTTTACCCCCATACAAATATCAAATATTACTAATTACTCCATACGCACTCATCAACATTTCATCATCTTCAAAACACACACATTTTTCAATCTTGAAAAACACACAAAGCAATGACTATCGATATGAAGAAAACCAACAGAAAACAAAGCGATATACATATAATGATCGTGAAACATCTTGAACAAAACTCTGGAGGTTTTCCAGACAACACTGGTCAATACGAGTTCAAATGCAGAACATGCGAAAGAAGATTCAAATCTTTTCAAGCACTTGGTGGTCATACAACGAGCCATAAAAAGATGAAACCCAAGAACAAATATGCATTGCGCACGTTAAGTCTTGATACTGTTCCTACTGTGTCTTATTCATTGCATCAATGCAAGATATGTACGAAAGAGTTTGAAACTGGGCATGCATTGGGTGGGCACATGAGGATGCATATGCCCAAAATAGGGTTGAATAATGTAGTAAAGGAAAAGGGTCTATCAAGGCAAGAAACAGAGAAAGAGAAAGTTGAAAGCCATTTGGAAAGTGATTTTTCATCGGTGTTGTCAACGGTGGAACTAGAGCGTCGTAAGGCAGAAGAAGGTGAACGGGCTAGAAGAGAGTTGGTCTTGGCAGCAAAAAAACTGCAATTATTTCTTGATTAGGCTAGGTTTCAAGACGGGATTCGATTAACATGATTCTTGTTAGGGAGGATTTGGTACAGATGTGAAGAAACTAGCGGTTCCATTTTCTTGTGGATTTATGACTGATATGTATATAAAGTCTTTCGACGTATGATGTAAATGACAGTTCTGTGGAAGTAGTTCTTGATCCAGTTAAGTAGTTCTTGGGTCAGTTTCTGTGTGTTTTACTGTTTGGTTTATTGAGATATGATTAGAGATTAGTAATAATAGTGAAAATGATTGTAATAGTAGTAGTGGTAATCAAGTAATGAGAAATTGAGAAGTATCCATGATTTTGTTCTTTTAAACTACTACCATAAGTCAAATGCTTCTTTATTCTGATAAGTGAATAATCCTTTATATCAATAATCCTGATCTTTATTACTTTTTTATTCTGAACCGCATAACTGAAGTTGTTCTGTGGGTGTGCTTTAATACATAAAAGGGTGAGGATGACAGGATCAAATAGTTGGATGTTACTCTGATATTAAATGGTTCAGTGACGATTTCCTGAATTTAATTATTTTGGCCGACTAGTCCGCAGAATGACCCGTTGGTGGCGTATTATATAGAAACAGCTTATTTTAATTATAAATGTTCAAAAGAACTTACTCTTGCAGTTCATAGGTCCAATTCCTTAATAATGCGGATGTGAGTTGATTAGATGTCTGAATCTGATCCTCTTAATGCTTGCAAAATCTTTTATGTAACTAATAAAATTTGCCGTTAAGAAAAAATGTCAAGAAAGGCGTCATGTGCATTTTTAAGAAGCAGAAGCTTTCTGAAGAATGTAGCCTCAACCACTAGGAAAGTACGTCATAAACTAATAAAGTAAAAGAAAGACGCCAGCAAATCATCTCCGTGACAAGGTAAATAGAGATTATTCTTGAATTGAATTCTGAGAAAAAGATTGAATGGGGCAATAAAATTACGAAATTCTGCATAAATGAAATATATGTTTCCAGTCACTCATGTCGCAAAAAGTCAAGCCTCCGTATTCACAAAACAAAGTCGTCATAAAGCACACCTAATCTAAATTAAGACAACATATTGGGATTATCCTCCAAGCGCACAGTTACAATCGAAAGCAACTTAAAAGTTTTCAGCATCACAGATCCACTCGGAAAACCACGAAAGAGTGCAAGTCTTTAGTCCACTAGAAAAACGTCTACAGGTAGTCCCAAAAAAACATATCCGACTGCCACAATAGAGGATAACGTAAACTTGGAAAAAAATATATAAGAAAATATAAATGGGGGGCAATATGGACTTCACAATTTTGATTTGTAGTAAAAAACTTTAAAAGTCTACACCAGTAAATTTTTCTGTAGCTAGTAGTACATCTGTTGGTGTCTTGCAAATTGTCTGCTTTTATTACAGTAGTAAAAAGCCTAAAACACCTACTTTTCAATTACAAAATAATTTTCTGAAAAAATATTTGCAAATAATAAATTCACCCTTTTTTCCTTGACCCTTCCTGTCACGCGGTTAAAATATAGTTATGGAAAATGACTACTGTGGTTAGGCCATTAAGCTTAAGGGGAAAGAAACTATAACAAACTTTAGTTACCTTTTCTAACTAGCATTATCTCCATTTACCCCCATATAAAGATCAACATTTCTTCAATCTTGAAAACACACAAAGCAATGACTATCGATATGAAGAATACCAACAGAAAACAAAGCGATAATAAACGTTCAATGATCGTGAAACATCTTGAACAAAACTCAGACAACACTGATCAATACGAGTTCAAATGCAGAACATGCGAAAGAAGATTCAAATCTTCTCAAGCGCTTGGTGGTCATACGGCGAGCCATAAAAAGATCAAACCCAAAAACAAATATGTGTTGCGCACGTTAAGTCTTGATTTTGTGTCTTATTTGTTGCATCAATGCAAGATAGGTATGAAAGAGTTTGAAACTGCTGGCCATGCGTTGGGTGGGCACATGAGGATGCATATGCCCAAAAAAGGGTTGAATAATGTAGTTAGGGAAAAGGTTATATCAAGGCAAGAAACAGAGAAAGTTGAAAGTGATTTGGAAAGTGGTTCTTCATGGGTGTTGACAACGGTGGAACTAGAGCGTCGTAAGGCAGAAGAAGATGAACGGGCTAGGAGAGATTTGGTCTTGGCAGCAAAAAAACTGCAATTATTTCTTGATTAGCCTAGGGTTTCAAGACGGTAGTCGATTAACATGATTTTTGTTTGGGAGGATTGGTACAGATGTGAAGAAACTAGCGATTCCATTTTCTTGTGGATTTATGACTGATATGTATATTAGTATAAAGTCTTTCGACGTATGATGTAAATGACAGTTCTGTGGAAGTAGTTCTTGGCTTGTCAGTTTCTGTGTGTTTTACTGTTTGGTTTATTGAGATATGATTAGTAATAGTAGTAGTGGTAATCAAGTAATGAGAAATTGAGAAATATCTTTTGTACTTTCAAACTACTACCATCGATCAGTCCAATGCTGATTTATTCTGATAAGTGACTAATCCTTTGTATCAATAACCCTGATCTTTGTTACTTTTTCATTCTGAACCACAGAACTAAAGGGGTTCTGTAAGTGTGTTTTAAATAGTTGATCTCAACTTACTGTGGTACATGAAATAAGCAATTTTGAGCAAGCTTATCCTGATTAAAATATCAGCTGACATTGTGTTCTAACACATAATCAGGATGACAGGATCACATAGTTGGTACTTGGTAGTTTAAGTCGCTCTTCGTTACAGTATGTTTTTAGTTTACTTCATAAATGGTTCACAGTGACGATTTTCAAATGTTCAATAACTTGTATTGTTCACACTTCACAGGTCAAAATACTTAATAATGTAGATCAGCGACGTGCAGTTTTAAGAAAGATTATTCTCAAATTGAATTCTGAGAAAGAGATTGAATGGGCATTAAAATTATAAAATTCTGCATAAATGAAATACATGTTTCCAGTCACTCATGTGTCAAAAAGTCAAGCCACCATATTCACAAAACAAAGTCGGCATAAAACGCCTATACTATAATAAGACAACATTTTGGGATTATCCTCCAAGCGCACAATTACAATCCAAAGCAACTTAAAAAAAATTCAGCATCACAGATCCACTCATTACTCGGAAAACCACGAAAAAGCGCATGTCTTTAGTCCACCAGTGAAACACCCATTCAACCTCCAAATCTTGTTCTCAGTTATTTGGAGCTTCTTTGGGGCCTTATATCAAGTCGGCCACATTCATTGGCATTTCATCAATCTGGGTACTGTAGTATTGCTCGATATCTCTTAGAATCTTTATATCATCAGTTTTCACGAAATTAATAGCAACACCCTATACCAAAAAAAAATTAAACAAGATTCATATACAATTAGTTTGAAAACGTGCCCTTCAAAACAGTTCATCTAATGTAAGAGAATGAAATACTTAAAAGATGCATTCTAAGGTAGATTCTTAATTACCTTTCGTCCAAAACGACCAGATCGACCAATACGATGAATGTAAAGCTCTCTGTTATTTGGGAGGTCATAATTAATCACCAGAGAAACCTAAAAGAGAGCGGGTACAAAAAACAAATCAGATGTAATAATGGTATTGACACCAATACAATTTTGAGAGCATAGTATATCATAAAATTCAGTTGCGTAACCCCCTTCTGCAGAAATGTGAAAACTAAAACAGCCAAAAGTTAATAGCTGTATCGTGTATCATATTGTTATTATAATTGGTAGATAATAATAATCTCTGTGACCTAAATTGAGTGAAATATTCATAAGACCCTCATGTGGCTTTATGAGGCTAGCTTCATTTCCGACTTTTCTAGAGCAGAATAACTTTTTATTCTTTTAACATGATGAAATAAGATAACATGATAAAGGTTTGAATTACCTGTTGAACATCCAATCCTCTGGCCCAAACATCAGTGGTAATCAGAACACGAGTAACACCAGATCTGAATGTTTCCATTATAGCATCTCGTTCCTTCTGAGGCATGTTTCCATGCATGGCTGATACAGTAAAGTTGTTCTCACGCATCTTCTCAGTTAACCAATCCACCTACACCAACAGAAAACATGATACAATCAAATACAAGTCCAATTCCACTAAAGTAGCTGTTACACTTAACTAATTACAGCCAAACTCCATGCATGTGCAATACCTCTGACATTTTCGGCTATCAGTTATCATTTAAAGACTATGTTCATTATATATAATATTTGTGATTTACACTGTGTTCTTGAGTTTTGTTATTAAAGTCAAGTCAAGAATTGTAAAGTAAAAACTTTCCACCCAAAAGTCAAACACTTTACTTTAGAAAACAACAAAACTACACTAATTTTCATTTCATTTACTTTTCTTGTCTTCCTTAAATACTACTCGAGAACACAACCTCATGTGTTTCCTTTTCACTTTCTTTCATTTTCTTCTTTAACTATATAACTCGAGAACACAGTGTTAAGTTTTGAAATTTTAACATGATGTGTTCCAAATGCCCCATACTATAAGCAAGTCTCGATCAATGTTGATTTAGAAGGTGCTCCAAATATCCTCCATAACAAGTAAACTACAAAGATGAATTCCTAACATTCCACTGAACAGAAATTCAACTATATCCCATAAGATAAAGTAGAATTGCAGAACACTAATCAACTAGTACCTTTAGCTTGGTGTTACAGAAAATTACAGCCTGGGTGATTGTAAGGGTATCATATAAATCACATAGAGTGTCAAACTTCCAATTTTCCCTTTCAACTGCCACGAAGAATTGTTTTATTCCCTGCGATAGCAATATAAAAATATTTAACAAAAGAAAAAGCTGGCAGCCAGGATTTTTTTAAAAGTGAGATATGCCTTACCTCAAGAGTCAATTCATCACGTTTTACAAGAATTCGAACAGGATCAGTCATGAACTTGCTTGTCATCTCCAATATTTCATTAGGAAGGGTAGCCGACACCAAACAGACCTGTGACAAAGGTAGATGTTAGTACGATGCAATATTATGTAGTTTCAGCAAAGTGGCTCTAAGCAACAACTAGACTAACGTTCAGTTTCACAGAAAGGATTCAAGACATATTCTTACAAGGAATATACAAAATACACTAAACGAAACCAAACAAGCTGTTTCCAAATCTTAATATCGACCAACATCAGTAACATCAGTAACACTTTACTGTATCAGCCATGCATGGAGACAAGCAATTAACAAGTCAACAACATCAGTAACACTTGCCCAATTCATACAAGACAGTTGGTTATTGATGGTATGTGATTGAGGTGCTTAAAAAAGTTTAGCAGTGAGACAAGTAACTATGTCCTCAACCAACGGGTTGTCTTGCAACAACCATGGCACATGAATATTACCAATTCCTAACAAGATATGTTTATAATGCAGATTCCAGCACCAGTCCATATTTTTATTAAGGTGCTACAATCTTTCCTTAGTTTTCTAAAACTCTATCTTCCTCTTTCAATCGCTCACATTATATGATCTTTTTTTCTATTTAGTTATGATCGCTCCTTTCTTTTCCCCAATTTAATCCACAAGCTTGTTTTAGAACCTCTTATATACAAAAAAAAAAATTGTTATATCCTTATCGAGTCCAATACATTTGATATCAAATTAAGCATGCCTAATGCTAATTGCATATCATATAACAGCTTTCATGTACAGTAATGTGTTTCGCCACTACATTAGAAAAAATGGGTAAAGTAAATAAATAAATCATTAAATGTAGCTTACCTGAAGCTCTGGTGGAAGGTATCGATAGACATCATAGATTTGATCCTTAAAACCTCTGCTCAACATTTCATCAGATTCATCCTGTAACAAAATTATATATTTAGTTAGCATCACTTCCATAACATCCCAACAGAGAGAAGCTAATAAAAAAGCACAAGTATCAATATCAATCCTAGTTATAAATGCCAGAATGGAAACAGAAAACTCACGAGAATTAGTAATTTAATAGCTCTAGTACGCAGTGATCTCCTCTTAATCATGTCGCACACTCTACCAGGTGTTCCAGAAACAACATGAACACCATTCTCTAACTTTCTGATATCCTCCCCGACACTCTTTCCACCAATGCAAGCATGGGCTTGGATACTGATGAAATCACCAATAGCCAGTATTTGCTTCTCTGTCTGAGCTGCAAGCTCTCTTGTTGGTGACAAAACCAAAGCTTGAACCCTATTCATGAAGACAGGAAAAAGATAAATAAAGTGACACAACCAAAAAAACAAAACAAGCAATCAAAACAGCTAGAAGTGGCATTATCTTTGTTCACATCTAATTGTCAGCAACATAATTGTCGCAGAGCAGTATTGATAGTAAATTCAATATATGTGTGCATCAGACGCCTACTTGTAAACACACCAATATATAGGTCCTCGTCAAAGTCAATCATACAAGTGTCTTTCTTAATGGAAATAATTTTTCATGTTTTAATAGAAATCTAATTTCATACACCTTTCACTAAATAGATATTCGTTTGAAACTCCAATTTTGTTTTAGGTGCAAATTCAACTAATTGCTCAAAGCCTCAAACACAACACCAGTAATATTATTAGGTACTACCTAACCATTAACAAAACACAACACCTTGGAAAATCTCAAAACCTTCCATTCTCTTAAAATGAGTACATCCCAGACACCCTCTAAGACTTCATACAGCTTTTAATAAACAGATAGTCCACACATACAAACTTGAATTACTACACAAAGATTGGTTGCGATTACATTTTGAAGGATAATTCCAGGTTATTATGTTTGCCGTAAATAGTCAGCAAACAAAGTGTGACTTTTGATAAGAAATTTCAAAAACTCAATCCCAAACATCCTCTTAACCGAATTAATCAATAACTACACCTTAGAACAATTATAAACCCGATTTTGGCTATAATCACAATTAAGGGGGTTTTTGTTTTGGCTTATATAGTGGGCTTATGGCTTATTTGATTTTCAGCTCCTGCTTCATAATCTCACTTCTTATGGCTTATCTTAAAACTTTTATAGACTCATCATAACATAAGCCGAAAACCACATAAGCCGTAAAAATACAAACACCAATTAGGTGTTCCCATAACATGACGAATAATTACAAAAACAATAAAACCTAAAATATCAAAAATTAAGCAAATCAAAAAAAGGTTCTATAATTCAAAACCTAAAGTGCTTACTTTTTCGCTTCTTATACGCATAGACAGTGTTAATTATCAATCCCGAACAAATTCTCAAATTACGCATAGGATTCCAAAAAAGGTCCGATTTTCGACTAATAACGCTAACTAGCCAACCCCAACCCTAACCCCAAAAACAGAAATCATAAAAAATCAACAAAATAAAAAAAAAAAGGTTATGCAAATCATACTCTCTAGACGAGGTATCAACAATCTGACAAACAGTCAACGCAATCATAGACGTCTTCCCAGTCCCACTCTGAGCTTGAGCGATAACATCACGTCCTTCAATAATAGGTCGAACTGCTCTTTGCTGAATAGCTGAAGGCTTATCAAACCCATGGTTGTATATCCCTCTTAGCAAGTCGTCTTTGATTCCCATCGCGTCAAAGCTCATGACTGGTTCCACCCCACGAGATGTTTCGAACACGAGTTTCTCATCGTCTACGGTTGTCGTTCTCCGGGATCTGTTTGCCGGAACTACGGATGATGTTCCTGCCATTGGATTTGGTTTTCGTTTTCGATTTGGTTTTAGGGTTTTGTGTGTGCGATTTTGAAGAAGAAGATGGGATGTTTGTATGTGTGTTTTTATGGTTTTTATGGTTTTTACATGGGTTCGGGTTAGGTTTGTGTTATGGGTGGGCCTTTTTTCTTTTTTTTGTGAGGTGGGATTGTTTCAAGGGTTGGATAATGGCCATGGCAACTGGGCAGGTTATGCGGGGAATAGTTAGTTAATATTATCCCAATTTCTAAAGTTTAATATTTATCTTTATTCTTGTTTTTCTTCTTATCAGAGTTTACAAGTTACATATTATCTCCATCTTCAGCGGGAAACGGGGATCTCTAACAAAGAATCGAGGATTTTTCCCGTTACACACTTAACTTTAAATGTTTTTCAATTAAGGTAACAATTACAAATAACACAATACAAATATCAAACAACACTAATCACGTTAACATTCATGCAGTCATGCTCAATATTAATGATAACAACATTAACATACAAGAGCTTATCCTAAGTTTCAATATTATTGTTCACACTTTCCTTTTAAATGTTTTAATTAATTATCTGTTACTAATAATAAAAATAAATTTTTATCATGTTTATTATATTACTCTTACTTAAAATTATAATTACAAAATCTTTAAAAAAAACTTAAATTAATTAGTTAAGTATAAAATTGTTATTATATCAAAAGAGAAATAATGTTGGAATAAATGTATTGTTTTTAAAATTGTGTGTTTTTTGTCGGGGTGGGGGGCAATAATTTTGGGACGGAAGGACTATCAAGTTGTTTTGGTTCGAACTTGATAACCAACATAGTTATTAGTTCGGGTCGAGTTTGGATTATTTTTGTTCGAGTTACTGAGTCTAGTTGACATGATTCGAATATTATTTCTTCTACATTTATTTAAAAATTTTAAATTTTCAATAGGTATCGGGCCGTGTAATATATGTATTATTTTCCATTGTGAACCAGAAAGATCCTGCCTCGGTCGACAAGAAGTCATAAAACCTCGGCTTTAGGAGGAGTAATCATTTTAACGCCTAAACCCCGCATGAGGGGTAAACGTTGAAAGCAAAATAATAATATTTTCACCATCAAAACGAAGAACATTGGTTCCTGCAAACAAAACAAGGAAACGTGGTTAGTGCCCATATCATGTTGACAAGTTCTTCAAATAAAGGATAACACTATCAGTATTTCTCATTAAAAGCTTCCGCCAAAATTCCTTTGCTTAAAAAAGAACTTGTAGGGTTTAGGAGTAGCTTAAAGAGATTAGAGAAAGGAACTTGATTAAATATTTGGTAACTAAAAGGCTCAACTGAAACTTCCCCATTTTAAGCCTATTTGTAGGCAAAAGAAAGTGAGTTAGTATGATACACTTGGCACGAGCTCGTTTAATAAAAGTGCATGATACCCTGGAAAAACATGTGTGCAGCTAACATTAACGCGGATGTCATGCATAATTGAAGGGACAAGTCAAGCACATTGCTAAAGAATTACGAGGATTACACCACTTATAGTCGAAAAGATAACTAAAACATCAAATCCCCACTATGCCAAATATAGATTCTCCTATACTCCATACGCAAACATTAAGTAGCCAAAATATTTCCCAAAACAACTAAAAACTCCATGCTCGAGATAAATAACGTGCACCTTAGCCGTTATTGGAAAACATACGCGACATGAACATGAATACACATAACTCGAGATGAAATAACACATGCTATAAGACTCAATTATTAGTCTATTGTTGGGAATAAAATTAGTGTTGTTTAGTTTTGCACTACTAGTACTAATGGAATTAGTGCTGGTAGTAGTATATTAGTGTTGTTATCGCGTGGTCAAAGGTCAAGTTTACCATGGTCAATTTTAATCCTGCTAGTGGAATTAGTGTTGTTGAAGGAGATCATAAGGAAAACGCGCTTTGCATAGACATAAGATATTTGAGTGTATATCTTCAATGTTCAAAAGATTGTTGTATATTCTTATATTGTAAAGGATCCATTGTGTTATAAAATGAGGTCTTAGGTTTAGGTGTTAGATACAACACTTTACTATTTTCATTATAGGCTTTAAGGTTTCTGTAACCTAGTACTTATTCAAAGTACTCGTATTATCTCTAGAATATTAAAGCTTTTGGTGCATACACTTTGTTTGTTAATACACTTATTCATCCATAGTCCACATCATATCAAAGAGTAGATACCGCACACTATTTGATATAAAAACTAAGTTTTTACTAAGACTACATGGGGTTTACTCTACATAATCTAAATCTACAAGCTAGGTTTATACGATCATAAAGGATCAACATCAATCGTCATATCATTTGTACATAATATAATACTAGACTATGAGACTTGATAACGTATCAAATAAGTGACATAAACCCACTAAATACACGCATGAATCAAGCCCAATACCAAGGCTCATTAATCAACACTTTATAAATATATGGCATGACAAATCTCGTCAGGGTGTCTAGTACGCAATGAACCATTGACCCTCCACTCTTAATGCTCCCATATTGTCACTATTGATCGAGGTATACAAAATTGACATACCACAATCGGCCCATAACAAGTACTATCATGTACGAGCCAATGGGGTGGGACAATGTTATCTATACTTTCTCGTCAAATAATCAAGGCTATCCCATAGCCGTTGATCATCCTTCAAGGGTTTATCTCTAAACCTAACTTGCCCTCTATAAATATAAAACATCACAAAACATGGGCAAGATACTGTTTGTAGCTTCTTGATCTTTATTATGTCATGTCCTTGTCGTTTAACACGGGAAACCAGACAACACAATCATCCAAATTTGTTGCTAATCTTGATTTACATAGATAAAGTAAAATGTAACATGTTAATCCGACCCAACTTATCTGACCCCGAGTCACTTGATCGGCTTTTAAAGCATGTAAGTTGACCTATGGCATAAACTAAGGCTGAACATAATAAACCGCGTTGAAAATAGATGTGTTCCTGTCCGGTTCTTGATCCATTTTTTTGCTCATAATCGGTCTTTACTTTGGCTCGATCTTAATTAAAACCGACCTTTATGCTTGTTGGACCGAACTAGACTGTCGAACCGAACTGTACTGACTAGGGCATGGACTTGACATTTCGATTTGATCCGCGATCTGGTGTTTTTATCCAGTCATTTTTCGGTCCGATCTAGTTTTAATCGATCTGGTTTAGCCCGGTTTCAAACAGTGAACGCGAACTTTTAAATTTAACCGGTCCGGCATGATGACATCTCCAGATTATACCGATCTAACCTATGCTCTTCTTCTTTCCCTTATCTAACATCTCACTTCCTGCATACTGCTGGTATCACTCTCTACTCACTAAATCCCTTAAAATCCCAATTTTACTCATGATTACTAAACATTAAAATCATGAATTTAACACTCCTAAACACACACTCTGTAACACCTCACTTTGATAAGTGGACCGCTATGCGTAATTATGGCGTGTCATCAAAGCATGCAAGGTAATATGTACTAATACATACATGAATATAGGGAAAACCAGAATCAAACATCGGCTCCCAACATAAGCCCAAAACATAAATAAAGTAAATGAACTAGGAGGAAAAGACAAGTGTCCAAACAAGCATAATTATGAAGGCAAAAAGGAGAAGAAGTTTAAGGCAGCTTACATCCTATGCACGTCCTCCATAAGCTCAAGTTTGTCCTTGGGTACCTGCCGTTTTGGGACATGCAAAGGAAAGTAACGGCTGAGCAATACGCTTAGTGAACGGATATATGACATAGTATGAATGGCTGAAACATAAATAAGACTAATAGCAGCGGAAATGTATAAGTCTTGAAAAACCTAGAACATGTTTATAAAACTGGTTTTATAGTTTGAAAAGACTTATGTTTTTATGTAAAATATGTATTAATTATCCAATAGCCCATACAGGTCATGAGGTTCCACCGTGCATGAATACTTGGAGGGGAGACCTCGTCATGCAAATAGAGGGTTGCCTCTAATTAAATAGTATGGATAGGAGAGATTAGCTCCTAGTGAAGGATGCAAGGCACACATCACATTCACTCTGATAAATACTTGTAAAAAATGTAACTAGGATGCACCCATACGCCACACCTAATAATATAATATAATGGCCAAAACTGAAAAGGGACGCCACGAGCAATCACTTCGTCGTGGAGAAGTCATAACACTGGTGCCTCTAGTGTTATGGTTATGGTACCTCCATAACTAGGTGACACTAGTCATGCATGTATATGGCTTAGGCTCTTTATCTGACATAAGCAATCAAACATATAAAACAATACTGGGAAAACAGTTGGCTGCAAACGGGGAATCCTAATAAGGAAAGAATGTCCATACTGAGGAGACGGGAAATCCGTACCTTATGTCCAGTGAACAAAAATGACGAAAAAGTGGAAGTCCTACTCCGATCTCACTAATTGATGGAGGCCCAAGTATTGAAGAACGGGCTGACTTGTTTCTGGAGGCCTAAGATCGCGTGACGAAGAGGGGTTTAGTAAAACGGGCATAACTTTTGCATCCTAAGTCCGTTTTCAGCCCGTGACCTGTCAAAACGTGCGTAAAAAGGAGGCGGACGACGCTTTAACCAGCTTTTTAGCTGGTGGGATTTTTCAAGGCCCAAAAGCCTTTTTACTATCAGTTTTTTTGCATATTTATGTTTTTTTCACTTTTAATTGGACTTTGTCTTTGGGCTACGATCCAGCCCGTTAGATTTTTAGGGTTTTTCTTTGTTTGAAGTCATTATTTAATGAATCTGCTGTAACCCTAGCAAGACAGTTATCAGTTTAATGAAAGTTAAACCACTGGTCGTTGTGTTGCCGTGTTTTACCCTAATTTTTAGGCATTCTTCAGAATCAACGATTATTAGCAGAATTGTTTATGGCATTCTTTTGAATCAAGAGATCCAATTACTTATCTTTGTTACTTTGTTTTTTAGTCTACATCAGTTGGTATCAAGAGCCAAAGTTCCTGATCAAGATGCCTCCAAGAAGAACTAGGACTATTCACGATGTGAATGACCAGGAATTTGAGCAGCGTATGATGGACAGAATGGAGGAGCGATTCAATCAGATTGTTGATCAATTGACCGACCAGATGAACAATTTGATGAACAATAGGAGGCGTCGTAATCGTTGTCATCAGGATGAAGATGTAGATCTAGTAGAAAATCTGTTTGCTGATGGTTCGTCTTCTAATGAACAATCTGTAGGGCGGCCAAGGAGGAATCCAAGGGAGGATAATAATAGGCGTTGGAAATCAGGAATGAGGACTAATGTTCCTGAGTTTAATGGGGATACTTTGAATCCCTAGGGGTTCATTGATTGGCTTGTTACTATTGAAGAAGTATTCGAATTCAAGGAAGTTCCTAAAGACAAGAAGGTTCCATTGATCGCTACCAAGCTACGTGGTAGGGCATCTACGTGGTGGCAACAATTGAAGCTGACAAGGGGAAGAGTTGGCAAGTCAAAGATAACGAGTTGGTAGAAGATGAAAAAGGTCATGAGGGATAAATTTTATTCCTTATAACTACCAGCGAATGATGTACCAGCGGTTACAGAATCTTAAACAGGGGGCCAAGTCTGTTGAAGAATATACAACCGAATTTTACCAACTAATTGCAAGGAATGACATTCAAGAGACAGAATATCAGCTTGTCTCTCGATACATTGGTGGTTTAAGAGTTCAGATCATGGATTCTGTTAACATGTTTGATCCGATAACACTTTCTGAAGCACATCAGCGTGCACCGACTTTTGAGAAGCATAACCAACAAGGGGGGGTTCGTCTTCTCCTGCAATAACAGGTGCTTCTAGTTCAGGTAATGCGGCATCTCGTTTCGCCCCAAGTCAGGCTAAAGCAGTTGGTGAGAATACTGGATCAATTCCCAAAGCGACCGGTAGTGGTGGGTTCAAGTGCTTTAACTATGGTGAACCTGGTCACCGGCAGTCGGATTGTAAGAAGGCTGGGAAGAGGCAGTTATTTATTGAACCTGAGGAAGATGATGTGGTTTATGATGATTACGTGGGAGACGCGGTCTATGATGCAGAACCTGAGTATCAGGAGGAGTACGTGTCTGGAGATGTGGGGGTCAATTTGGTGGTAAGGCGCTCCTGCTTAACACCTAAAGGTGATGGTGATGATTGGCTCAAACACAACATCTTTCAGTCAACTTGTACCATTATGGGTAAGGTTTGCACTTTTGTATGTGATTCAGGTAGTTGTGATAATTTAATAGCTGAAGAAGCAATTCAGAAATTAGGGTTGAAAACTGAAAATCGTCCCAAACCTTATAAGTTACAATGGCTTAAAAAGGGCGGTGATATAACATTTTCCAAGTGTGTCCATGTTACGTTTTCTATAGGAACAACATATAAGGATAATGGTTGGTGTGATGTAGTGCCTATGGATGCTTGTCACTTGTTGGGTAGACCTTGGGAGTATGATCGTAACATTACTCACAACAGGAGAACTAATACTTATAGTTTCCTATTTGAGGGTGTGAACATTACTTTGATGCCAAATAAACCCAAGGAAGTAGTTAATAAACCCACTGGTACCTTACTAACTCTTTCGCAGTTTGAAGACGAGTTGGAGGTGGGGGCTGATGTTTTTGTTCTAGTTGGAAAGGAGGTCGACGAGGAGAGTGAAATTCTGGAAGCCATGATTCCTTTACTTGAGGAATTTTCTGATGTTTTTCCTGATGAATTACCCGATGGGTAGCCACCATTGCGTGACATCTAACATAATACTGATCTAGAGCCTGGGTCACAGCTGCCTAACAGGCCACATTATAGGATAAGCCCGGGAGAACATGAGGAGTTGCGCAGGTAGGTTGAGGAGCTGGTTTCCAAGGGTCATGTTCGTGAGAGTATGAGCCCGTGTGATGTTCCTGCCCTATTGACTCCAAAGAAAGATGGTACGTGGCGTATGTGTGTTGATAGTCGAGCCATCAACAAGATTACTGTGAGGTACATGTTTCCTATTCCTCGGCTTGATGATTTGCTTGACCAGATTAGTGGTGCTACTATTTTTACAAAACTGGATTTGAAGAGTGGATATTACCAGATTCGTCTTAGACCTGGTGATGAGTGGAAGACCGCTTTCAAGACCCCTGAAGGCTTGTATGAGTGGTTGGTCATGCCTTTTGGTTTATCAAACGCACAAAGCACATTTATGCGTGTGATGAATCAACTGCTCAGGCCTTTTATTGGCAAGTTTGTGGTTGTTTATTTTGATGTCATTCTTATTTATAGTGCTTCTCATAATGAGCATGTCAATCATGTGAGGCAGGTCTTGACCTTGCTTCGAAAAGACAGTTTTTATGCAGCCACGAAGAAGTATGTGTTCATAACCCCTAAAGTTTTTTTTTAGGGTATGTTGTTTCTGGTGATGGCATACAGGTGGATGACTCTAAGGTAGCAGCTGTTCAGGAGTGGCTAACTCCAACTACCATTACTGAAGTTGGGAGCTTCCATGGTCTTGCTTCTTTCTATAGGCGGTTTATCCCTAATTTAAGTTCCATTATGACCCCTTTGACAAACTGTATGAAGGGAAAGTCATTTGTGTGGACGGAGGAAGTAGAGTTGCCTTTTCAAGTTGTCAAGGAAAAGCTTACTACAACGCCAATCTTGGTATTGCCTGATTTTTCTAAAGTTTTTGAGCTTCATACTGATGCTTATAAGGTTGCAATTGGTGGAGTTCTTAGTCAAGGTGGGAGGCATGTTTCCTATTTTAGCGAGAAGTTGACAGGGCCGAAGTCCAGGTACTCTACTTATGACTTAGAGTTTTATGCAGTAGTCCAAGCTGTGAAGCATTGGCGCCATTATTTGTTTCATAAGGAGTTTGTTTTGTTCACTGACCATGAATCCTTAATGCATATTCGTACTCAAGATAAGGTTTCACATAAGCATGGGCGTTGGTTAGCTTTTCTTGAGAAATTTACTTTTGTAGTGAAACACAAAACGGGTGCTTCCAATCGTGCTGCTGACGCCTTAAGCAGGAGGAGTAGTTTACTTGTAACCATGCAGGTTGATGTTCCAGGACTGGATGTCATTCGTGACATGGTGATTGTGGATCCATACTTTTCAGTTGTTATGCAGGATTTGCAATCCGGAGAGAAAACAGATTTTGTTATGCATGATGGGTTCCTATTCAAATGGAATCAACTTTGTATTCTTGATTCAAGTCTTCGCTTGTAAATTATTAAGGAGTTGCATAGTGAAGGACATGTTGGTCGTGATCGCACTTTACAGTTGGTTCAAGCTTCTTATTTTTTGCCTACTATGAGGAAGGAAGTAGATCGTTACGTCAAGAGGTGTCGTATTTGCCAAGTTTCAAAGGGGACGGCTACTAATGCAGGACTTTATATGCCTTTGCCAGTTCCTTTGCAGCCCTGGGTTGATGTTAGCATGGATTTTGTGTTAGGGCTACCTCTTACTCAAATGGGTAATGATTCAATATTTGTCGTTGTTGATCGTTTTTTTAAGATGGTTCATTTTATTCCTTGCAAGAAGACAACAGATGCAGTTAATGTAGCCCAACTTTTCTTTAGGGATGTGTACCGTTTACATGGTTTACCTTCCTCCATAGTTTCTGATCGGGACACCAGGTTTTTGAGTCATTTTTGGCGTAGTTTGTGGAAGATGGTGAATACTCAACTCAATTTTAGTAGTGCTTATCATCCTCAAACTGATGGGCAAACTGAAGTTGTTAACATGTCATTTGGTAACCTGTTAAGGTGTTTAGTGGGTGATCATGTAAAGGCATGGGATCAAAACTTGTATCAAGCTGAGTTTGCTCATAATCATGCTGTTAATCGGAGCACTGAGTTTAGTCCATTCCAGGTGGTTTATTCTGCTCAGCCACATGGTCCTCTTGATCTTATGGCTCCTCAGATTTCTAGGTCTGTTCCGAAGAAAGTGCATGATTTTGTTGAGGGGTTGCATGGTGTTCATAAATATGTTGGTGACAACTTGGTTCGCGCTAATTCGAAGTACAAGCAGGATGCAGATCAAAAGAGGAGACATGTTGACTTTGAAGTATGAGACTTTGTGGGGGATGTTTTGACCAAGGATCGTTTTCCAGTTGGTGAATATAACTGATTACTGATAAGTTAAACCACTGGCCGTTGTGTTGCCGTGTTTTACCCTAATTTTCGGGCATTCTTCAAAATCAACGATTATTAGCATAATTGTTTCCGACATTCTTTTGAATCAACAGATCCAATTACTTATCTTAATTACTTTGTTTTTAGTCTACATCACTAATGCTACATAAATAGGGGACATGCATAAGTATTTTGTTTACTGAGTACGTAACCGATTATATCATGTCTTAGCTTGTTTTATATGTTCTTGTCTTGTTTAACTGATTTTAATATTATGATGTGTTTATCATGTATTTTAAGTATTCTGGTAAAGTATTTTGTAATCTTGTATTATTATACTTGTTGTGTAATAATAAGTAACTTTCTAAAAATAGCAGGTTTCCTAAAATAGAAAGTTTTCGAAAATAGAAAGTTTTCAAAAATAGAAAGTTTTCAAAAATAGAAAGTTTCCAAAAATAGATTAACTTCTAAAAATAGATCAGTTTCTAAAAATAGAAAGTTTCCAAAAATAGTAAGTTTCCTAAATTAGAAAGTTTCCATATTTAGAAATAATCTGAATTAATAATACTAATAATATAAACATAAGTTTACTGATTAAATAACATAAGTCATGTGATTATTGGTATAGTTTATTAATAATATCATGTTAATTAAATAAACTATAAGTTATACTATTTAATTAAATATAAGCATGATTTAATTAAATTAAGGTGTATAAAATACTTAGGTTAACCATGTATTAATAATATATTAATTATAACCTAAGTCATGATTATTAATTAATTATAGTCCATGTTTTAAATAATTAATTAATACTATAGTCTAAATTAAATATATAAAATAGTTAGGCTAAAACATGTATTATTTCACAAATAATAATTAACCTAAGTCCATGATTAATTAAATTAATTATAATCCATGTTTTAATTAACTTAATTTTCTTGTTAAAATAATATACTTGTAAAAATAATCATAACTTGTAAAAAAAATAGCTTGTAAAAGTTAGTCATGAACCGAACCCGTGTTTTAATTTAGACATAACGTGAACCGGACAGAATTCTCCATGAACCGGACCAAAACAACACCCCCTTAACAGTGGCTAACCGACTCAGTCGGTTGCCACTGCCCTTGCGAATTCACCACCGGCTGCAGCCGGTGGTTCCCACTGGTTAGCCTCGGCTAGCTGCTGACCCAACAAGGTTCCCACCAGCTGTGAGCCGGTGGTTCCCCCTGTTGCTACTGCGTTCCCCATGCTAGACCAAAATCGCCACCGGCTTAAGCCGGTGGTGTTGGTTGCTGCTACCGAGACTCCAAACAAACCAAACCGTACCCCGACTCACGTCGGGGTCCCTTGGTTCCCTGCTGTCGAGACCACCACAGGCCCACCGAGACCATGGGGTCTTGGTTGGTGGTGATTCGAAGACCACCGAGAGCTTCGGCTCTCGGTTCCTTTGCGTCGGCCGAACCAAACCAACCCACAAACCCTTCTTTTATTTAATCCATGATTATCTAACATGTTTTAATTACTTGTTTTTATAAACCCTTGTTCATGTGTTCTTAATTAAATAAAAGAATCAAAGAAAAGGGATTACGGATTACCGAATGCGTGAGACAATGGAGGTCAATAACACGAACGATTACCACTTGAATTAATCAACCAAAAATCAACAACAAACACCCCTTGGTGGTGTTATATCCGGCGGCCAAGGAGAGCACAAAAGGGAGGCTAGGGTTTTGTATTTTTAAGAAAAACTATGTTAAATGAAAAGGGTGAAACCCTTTTTGTTTATTTTAGTCAAAACCAAAATGGGCTTGGCCCTCTTGTCCTTGGTGTCCGCGGTATGTGGGGCCCGCAAGGGGAAACCTGAAGTTTTTTCCGTGTCTAATATTTATGTGTTCGTATGTTCGTGTTTTCGTGTTATGTTATACTTAATTATTCGTGTTATAGATAAATACTTGTTCGTAACGATATTAATCGTATTATATTAAATAAGTACGTAATTACGTGTTCGTGATTTTTACGTTCATGATTATAATTATTATTGTTAATAATTATCGTGTACTATCACGTACTTAATACTTATCGTGTAATAACACGTACGTAATTTCTGTAATTAATAATCGTGACACGTGTTTGTGCTATAAAAGGAAAGTTTTAATATGTACGTACGTTTACTAAGTGTACTGTTCATGGTAAAAGCATGCGGGTTTTGCAACTCTTCCCCCCTAAAAAGAATAATTCGTCCCCGAATTATAGATAAAGTAAACTGAAAGAGGAACATACCCGAATTCAAAACTGGAAGGGCATGCAAGATAAAAGGACATGAAGGTGACATGCTAGAAAGGAACGTGACATGGCTAAAGAGGACATGAAACGTGACGTGACTTAAAGAACGTATCTAATCGATGAGAGAAAACGGATAAGAAGTCCGGATGGACTCCTCCGCTCCAAGTGGCTTCCCGCCCAGAACGGTCCTCTAAGAGGTCTTGGCGGAAATAATAATATTAGTCTTCACGACTTTGTCTTGACGATACAGAAAGTTTCTGGTTCATCAACATAACATAGATCAGCATGAACCTGATCTAGTAGATAAGAATTAACGTGCAAGTGTAAATGAAACGTTATGATGTAAAATAAACCGAAATATCTGGCATTAATAACGTCAGAGCAATGATGCGCGAGGCATACTGAAACGTAGTAAGTGAAAAATTGTAAACGTGATACGTGAACAATTGTGAACGTGATATGTGAACAATTGTGAACGTGATACGTGAAGACATGGTGAGTGTAATATAAGAACCTATGGTGGATGATGATACATGCAACTTATTGTGATCGTGATATGAGGAACGTGGAATGAAAATGACATGTGAAACATATCATGAATCGTGGAATAACTGAGGAGGTAACGCCAAACGCTATCAGGTGAGACGTGGAATGTGACGTGAAGCGTCTGTCTGAGGGTAGAAGATTATACTAAAATTGAGTCTAGTCCCTCAAGCTTTTGCCAAACTTTTCGGAACGAAAAGAACGTAAATCATAAGCCAAGATACAATAATGAACGTGATAGTGTCATGAACGTGAGCGCGAAAGCAAGTCGTAAAATTAGCACAAGGACGTGAACGTAAAGAATGAGCACAACTGTGAACCTTTATGGTCATGAATATATGAAATATGGGTTCAAGAAATGAAAGTGTCATGGAGTAAACGTGACAGATCTTACTGGATGTGTTTTGCTTGTCTCGTGCAGAACGAACCCTGCGTGTCCAAATGCGAATAATACGCCGATGATGGTACTAAAATTCTTGTGGTCTGATTAATACATGGCACAACAAAATGGGTATACCCCCTGGAGGGTACCCCGAATTTCTTAGGGTTGTTTCAGAAGATAGACGTGAGTCATGTGTCTTGACTCGTGTCTTGGGAAATATACGTATGACATGTGTCTTGACTAATGTCTTGACATGTGTCTCGAGATGTGAAACGAATAAATCTGAAACTCTTAGGTTATCATGCCAGAATTGGCGGATAGGTTGAACATCTGACCCTTTGTAATGTCTGATCACGTCCGTGACCGGTGTTCTATCGTGATTACTAGGATAGTTGTTGTCACAGTAATGGTTACCATCATCTTGTCTGTCAGTTCCATGACGGTCATTCTCATGACTGTGATTCATGTAACTATTCAGCTGAGTGGCCGGCTGGCACCGGTTCTCACTCATATGACTGAAAAGACAACTGAAGGACGTGTGACATGTAACTAAGAATTAGGGGTATGGATTGTGATGGAAATCGTCTGGTGGTGAAGCATCTTCTCGTCTGATCGCTTTGATCTAACGCCTTTGTCTTCGTCTTGTAAGATCTCTAGGTTGTGAACAACATCAGCATCTCGTAGCGTCTCTAAAAATTAGCAGCATCAACCTTTAGTAACATCTCCAAGTTATGAGCGACATCATCAATCTTGTAGAATATCAGCAAGTGGACAAAGCCTAAGATGATTTAGAATCAAGCGAATACTCGTGAAGTATTGTAAGTGAAATACACATGCATTACAGTACGTGTAATACCCATGGAATACGGTACCTGGAGTACTCATGGAATATGGTGCATGGACTACACATGAAATGTACATAAAATGATCGGTATGGGTCGATCATCTGACATATTTTTTTAAAGAAACTAATTGGTTCAATGGTTAGAAACCGAACTAGAATGAGCATCATGATAGCCTAGCAATTCCAGCATAGACCTCATTCTGGTTGCATAGAGAAACACTAAAAGTATGGTTAAACGAATTTCAACGATGATTTGCATGGAAGCATAATTAATGAAACCAACGATGACTATCATGAAAGCAGGATTACATGAAATCCATCAATGTCTTGCATGAAAGCATAACCCACATAAGAACGTAAGACATGATACGAAATCATCATGAAGAAACATGAAACAAACTTAACATGGAAGAGTATAAAACATAATCAGCATGAAAACGAAGTTAACCATGATAGTATGAAAACATAATTGGCATAAAGACATAACAATTTATGAGGGGACATGAAATTTTTTTATGACCTGTAATGACATGAAATCCAAAAATCGCTGGTGTGAACGACCATGGGTCGGTTCAAAAAATGAAGTTTGACATGATTTATTTGATTAGGACATAATACGTAATCAAAAAACATTTATGCATGTAAACGTTAAAATTTATGCATGAAAACAGTGTATGGATGTATGATAATGTAAATGACATGGGTTTGGGTGAACACCTATGGGTCGGTTCACCTATACAAAAGGATTCGATTAAAAGCACATGCGACTAAATAGAGCCAGTCCTGTACCAACCATTACTTAGTCAAAATACCTGCAACAATAATACATGAAATAAATGAGTGAAAATCAGCTGTCAAAACTTAACTGAAAATTTTTTATCTGACCAATTATGAACTACTGGGGTTCAGTCCACATTAGTCACAGTTCACGAGGAACATCATGCATGAAACAATGACACTAAGTATAGATGACGTTTGTTCATCCATATTAGTAAAACAATACCAATGAAAACATCATGGTTAAAACAATGAGGTGCTGAAAACATAAATACGTGGAATAACAAGAGTTGACTTAGGAAGCTTCTAGTGACTACCCACTAGTCACAGGTCGAGTTTTAGAGCCTACAAGTCGAAGCCTTGGCTCTGATACCATAATTGTAACACCCCACTTTGAGAAGTGGACCGTTACATGTAATTATGGCGTGTCATCAAAGCATGCAAGGTAATATGTACTAAAACATACATGACCATAGGGAAAACCGGAATCAAACATCGGCTACCAACATAAGTCCAAAACATAAATAAAGTAAATAAACTAGGAGGACAAGACAAGTGTCCAAACAAGCATAATTATGAAGGTAAAAAGGAGAAGTCTAAGGCAGCTTCTATCCTATGCACGTCCTCCATAAGCTCAAGTTTGTCCTTGGGTACCTGCCGTTTTGGGACATGGAAAGGAAAGTAACGGCTAAGCAATACGCCCAGTGAACGGATATATGACATAGTATGAATGGTTGAAACATAAATAAGACTAATAGCAGCGGAAATGTATAAGTCCTGGAAAACCTGGAACATGTTTATAAAACTGGTTTTATAGTTTGAAAAGACTTATGTTTTTATGTAAAATTTGTATTAATTAGCCAATAGACCATATAGGTCATGAGGTTCCACCGTGCATGAATACTTGGAGGGGAGACCCCGTCATGCAATTATAGGGGTTGCCTCTAATTAAATAGTTTGGGTAGGAGGGATCAGCTGATAATATAATATAATGGCCAAAACTGAAAAGGGACGCCACGAGCAATCACTTCGCCGTGGGGAAGACATAACACTGGTGCCTCTAGTGTTATGGTTATGGTACCTCCATAACTAGGTGACACTGGTCATGCATGTATATGGCTTAGGCTCTTAATCTAACATAAGCAATCAAACATATAAAACAATATTGTGAAAACAGTTGGCTGCAAACGGGGAATCCTAATAAGGAAAGAATGTCCATACTGATGGGACGGGAAATTCGTACCTTATGTCCAGTGAACGCAAAAGACGAAAGAGTGGAAGTCCTACTTCGATCTCACTAATGCTATATAAATATGGGACATGTATAAGTATTCTGTTTATTGAGTACGTAACTGATTATATCATGTCTTAGCTTGTTTTATATGTTCTTGTCTTGTTTAACTAATTTTAATATTATGTTATGTTTATCATGTATTTTAAGTATTCTAGTAAAGTGTTTACTTGTAATCTTGTATTATTATACTTGTTGTGTAATAATAAGTAACTTTCTAAAAATAGCAGGTTTCCTAAAATAGAAAGTTTCCAAAAATCGAAAGTTTCCAAAAATAGATTAACTTCTAAAAATAGATCAGTTTCTAAAAATAGAAAGTTTCCAAAAATAGTAAGTTTCTCGAATTAGAAAGTTTCCATATTTAGAAATAAGCTGAATTAATAAGCTAATAATATAAACATAAGTTTACTGATTAAATAACATAAGTCATGTGATTATTGGTATAGTTTATTAATAATATCATGTTAATTAAATAAACTATAGGTTATAAGATTTAATTAAATATAAACATGATTTAATTAAATTAAGGTGTATAAAATACTTAGGTTAAACATGTATTAATATTATATTAATTATAACTTAAGTCATGATTATTAATTAATTATAGTCCATGTTTTAAACAATTAATTAATACTATAGTCTAAATTAAATAAATAAAATAGTTAGGCTAAAACATGTATTATTTCATAAATAATAATTAACCTAAGTCCATGATTAATTAAATTAATTATAGTCCATGTTTTAATTAATTTATTTTTTTTGTTAAAATAATATACTTGTAAAAATAATCATAACTTGTAAAAATAAAATAGCTTGTAAAAGTTAGTCATGAATCGGACCCGTGTTTTAATTTAGACATAATGTGAACTGGACCGATTCTCCATGAACCGGACCAGAACAACACCCCCTTAACAGTGGCTAACCGACTCAGCCGGTTGCCACTTCCTTTGCGAATTCACCACCGGCTGCAGCCGGTGGTTCCCACTAGTTAGCCTCGGCTAGCTGCTGACCCAACAAGGTTCCCACCGGCTGTGAGCCGGTGGTTCCCCCTATTGCTGCTGCGTTCCCCCTGCTAGACCAAAACCGCCACCGGCTTAAGCCGGTGGTGTTGGTTGCTGCTGCCGAGACCCCAAACAAACCAAACGGTACCCCGACTCGTGTCGGGGTCCCTTGATTCCCTGCTGCCGAGACCATCACAGCCCCACCGAGACCATGGGGTCTCGGTTGGTGGTGATTCAAAGACCACCGAGAGCTTCGGCTCTCGGTTCCCTATGTTTTAATTACTTGTTTTTATAAACCCTTGTTCATGTGTTCTTAACTAAATAAAAGAATCAAAGAAAAGGGGTTACGGATTACCGAATGCGTGAAACAATGGAGGTCAATAACACGAACGATTACCACTTGAATTAATCAACCAAAAATTAACAACAAACACCCCTTGGTGGTGTTATATCCGGCGGCCAAGGAGAGCACAAAACGGAGGCTAGGGTTTTGTATTTTTAAGAAAAACTCTGTTAAATGAAAAGGGTGAAACCCTTTTTGTTTATTTTAGTCAAAACCAAAATGGGCTTGGCCCTCTTGTCCTTGGTGCCCGCGGCATGTGTGGCCCACAAGGGGAAACCTGAAGTTTTTTATATGTCTACTATTTATGTGTTCGTATGTTCGTGTTTTCGTGTTATGTTATACTTAATTATTCGTGTTATAGATAAATACTTGTTCGTAACGATATTAATCGTATTATATTAGATAAGTACGTAATTACGTGTTCGTGATTTTTACGTTCATGATTTCAGGTTCGTGATTATAATTATTATTGCTAATAATTATCGTGTATTATCACGTACTTAATACTTATCGTGTAATAACACGTACGTAATTTCTATAATTAATAATCGTGACACGTGTTCGTGCTATAAAAGGAAAGTTTTAATATGTACGTACGTTTACTGACGTTACTGCTCAGGTGAACAGGTGTGGGTACTTAGCTCTAAATGAGTCTTCGCGTTCCCAAGTGAACTCAGGACCTCTTCTAGAGTTCCAACGTATCTTAACTAACGGAATTTGGCTTCGCTTTAGTTTCTTGACTACTCTCTCCATGACTTCTACAGGTTCTTCTATTAATTGGAGTTTGTCATCAAATTGGACTCCCTCCAATGGCATAGCTAACGGTTCATCCACGTAGCACTTTTTTAGGTTTGAGACATAGAATGTAGAGTGTACCCGACTCAACTGCTGGGGTAACTCTAAACGATAAGCGATTTCACCAATTCTGGCGATCACCTTGAAGGGTCCTACGTAACGTGGATTTAATTTTCCTCATTTCCCAAATCGTATAACGCCCTTCCAAGGTGATACCTTAAGCATAACACGGTCACCTACTGCGAACTCCATAGGTTTCCGTTTGCGATCTGCATAGCTCTTCTGTCTGTCTTGTGCAGCTTGAATTCGTTGTTTGATGAGAGTGATCTTCTCAGTAGTCTCTTGGATCAGTTCGGGTCAACTAAGTTGAAATTCCCCCACCTCTGTGCAGCACACGGGTGATCTGCACTTGCGGCCATAGAGGGCCTCAAATAATGCTGCTTTGATGCTGGCATGGTAGCTGTTGTAGTAGGAGAATTCAACTAATGGTATATGTTCGACCCATCCTTTTCGAAAGTCGATCACACATGCCCTCAACATGTCTTCCAATGTTTAGATTGTTCGTTCACTTAGACCGTCAGTCTGTGGTGATAAGTAGTACTCATGTCCAAGTAGGAGAATTCAACTAATGGTATATGTTCGACCCATCCTTTTCCAAAGTCGATCACACATGCCCTCAGCATGTCTTCCAATGTTTGGATTGTTCGTTCACTTTGACCGTCAGTCTGTGGGTGATAAGCAGTACTCTCGTCCAAGTTTATTCCTAAAGCTTGTTGAAAAGCTTTCCAAAAGTTTGACGTAAATCTACCATCTCGATCACAGATGATTGAGACTTGTATGCCGTGTCTAGACACAACTTCCTTTAGGTACAGTTTGGCCAACTTGTTCAGAGAATCGTTTTCTCTGATGGGTAGGAGATGAGCTGATTTTGTGAGTCGGTCGACGATTACCCAAATTGTATCGTAACCGTGAGATGAAGTAGGAAATTTGGTAATGAAGTCCATGGTGATGTTGTCCCATTTCCATTTCGGTATCTCTGGTTAGACTAACAAACCCGATGGTCTCTGATGTTCTGTCTTTACTCTGGCACAAGTCAGACATTTCTTCACGTATGTGGCAATGTCTGCCTTCATGTTCGGCCACCAATATAACTTCTTATTCGGGATGTATGGAGTACTTAGACTTATGAAACTCGTGCATGATCACGCTTCTCAAGTCTCTATAAAATGGTAACCAACTTCTTCCGTGTAAACATAATGTTCCGTCTGCTCAAGCTTCTAACTTCTCCATGCTTAGATCAGTCCTAAGCATTCCTCCTATGTCTTCCTTCCCAATGTTTTCAGGCTTCTGTGCTTGGAGTTGAGCCTCTAATATCTACTTGGGTAGATCTAAGCTAATGGTCATAACTAAGGCTGTAACTCTCATAGGAGGACCAGTTCCCTTGCGGCTTAGTGCATCTGCAAGTACGTTGGCTTTACCTGGGTGATATTTGATATCACAATCGTAGTCACTGAGCAATTCTATCTAACGACGTTGTCTCATGTTCAACTCCTTCTGGTCTAAAATGTGTTGCAAACTTTTGTGGTCGATATGCACTGTGCACTTTGTTCCATATAGGTAGTGCCTCCAGATTTTTAAGGCAAAAACTACGGATCCAAGCTCTAGATCATGAGTAGAGTAATTCTGCTCGTGCTTCTTCAGTTGCCTTGAAGCATAAGCAATCACCTTCAGTCTCTGCATTAACACATCTCCTAAGCCCTTGTGCGAGGCATCACAGTAGACAACGAAATCTTCGTTGCCTTCTAGTAAGGCTAAAATAGGTGCACTACACAATTTCTGCTTTATGATTTGGAATGCGGCTTCTTCTTTTTCTCCCCAATCAAATTTCACGCCTTTCTGAGTAAGCTTCGTCATAGATTTAGCTATCTTGGAAAATCCTTCTATAAATCTCCGGTAGTAACCGTCAAGACCTAAGAATTGGTGAAGTGGGTGCTGCCCAATCCTTTACGGATTCGACTTTTGCGGGGTCTACCTGAATTCCTTTGTTGTCGATCACGTGACCAAGAAATGTACTTTAGGAATCCAAAAATCACATTTGGAGAATTTGGCGTATAGCTTTTCTTCCTTAAGTAATTTCAGTACTTGAGCAAGATGTTCTCTGTGCTCTTGCTCATTCTTGGAATAAATGAGTATGTCGTCGATGAACACGATGACGAATTTATCGAGATACGGTCTAAACACTCGATTCATGAGGTCCATGAATATGGCTGGTGCGTATGTCAATCCAAATGGCATGACCTGAAATTCGTAATGACCATAACGGTTCTTGAAGGCTGTTTTTGGTATGTCCTCCTCTTTGACCCTCAGTTGGTGGTATCCAGATCTTAAGTCAATCTTGGAATACACACTTGATCCTTGTAGTCGATCAAATAGGTCGTCGATTCATGGTAGCGGATAACGATTCTTTACAGTTAACTTATTTAGTTCCCTGTAATCAATACACATTCGGAAAGAACCATCTTCTTTTTGACAAAAAGCACTAGAGCTCCCAGGGTGAGGAACTGGGTCTGATAAAACCTTTGTATGATAGTTCTTGAAGTTGTTCAGCGAGTTGTTTCATCTCGGTCGGTGCTAATCGGTATGGTGCTTTAGCTACAGGTGAAGCTCCTGGTATCAAGTCAATTTGAAATTCCACTTGACGAGCCAGAGGTAAACCAGGTAAGTCGTCTGGGAAACTTTAGGATAATCACGGACAATTGGCACGTCCTTGATTTGTATATTCTCTGGTTCATCCTCTTTGTCTGTCTTTGAAATATGTGCTAAAAATATAGGAAATCCCTTTAGTATATACTTTTGGACTTTGGTGCATGAGATAATACTCAGTCAAGTGTCAGTTCTATCTGAATTTCCTTCTACTCGGACAATCAGATTTTCATTTCCCCACGGTATACGGACTAGCTTTTCGTCACACAAAATGGATGCGTGATGTTTTGCTAACCAGTCCATACCAATAATGACGTCGAAACTACCCAGATTTACGGGTATCAAATGAATGTCAAATGGATGATTCAAAAGGTTTAAGGTACAACCTTTTAGAACAGTATTAGTTTCGATGATTTTACCGTCTGCTAATTCGACTCCGTAACAGTCGTCTAGCTGTGTAGGAGTGATGCCTAGTAAACTACTAAACTTTGTAGATATAAAACTCATATCGGCTCTCGTATCAAACAAAATAGTTTCATAACGATTGTTTAGAAGAAACATACCAGTAACTACATTAGAGTCGGGGTTGGTTCTGGTATCTCCTATACATAAACTCTGGCTGGTGCCCCTCCTATGTTCTCGTTCTTAGCTGCTCACTTTGGGCACTCGGGTTTGATGTGTCCGATCTCTCCACAACCATAGCAACGAACTTCCCTACGTGCCATACTACCACTTCTAGTGTGCTGGCGGTTTCCCTGCTATCCACTTCCGCGGAAGTTCTGACTGTTGCCATTGTTGGGCCTGTAATTGGTACTGGAGTTGTTCCTGATGGCCGGAGCATGTGTGTTGCTCTGTCCGGACCTTCGGCATTCAACATTAGGGTAATGATGGAAATTACACTTGGAGCATTTTGGCTTGTTACCTACATATGGAGGTGGTCCTGAGGAAACATCACTGCAAACCTCGCCTAAGTTTTGTCTCTTTGGTTGCTGGGCCTGGTGATGACTACGGTAGTTCTCATCAACTTTCCTCTTGTACTCTGACTGCCTAAGCAAGTGATCACGTCCCCGTTTGTCCATCAACTCGGTGGCAAACTCTATGGCACTCTCGACCGTAGTGGGTCGGGATGCGAGTACACTGTCATGAACAGAATCAGGAAGTCCACTAACGTACTTCTTTATCTTATCCTTCACGTCAGGGAACATTCGGGTACACATCAAAGTCAATTCATGAAATTTCTGATTGTAGGTCGTGATGTTATGATTTGTGCATTTGAGGTTCCACAAGTCAATCTCTAGTTTCTTGATTTCACCGCGAGGAAAGTATTTCCCGATAAGTCTTTCTTTCAATGCAGTCCAAGTCATCTCATAGGCTTCATCATGCCCAAGGGTAGCAACTAGTGAGTTCCACCATGTGAGAGCATGTTCCAAAAGAGTACATGTGGCAAATTTCACCTTGTTTTCTTCCGTACAGTCACTAATACGGAACACAGTCTCGATCCTCTCGAACCATTGCATGAGTTCCACTACCCCTTCCCTGTCCTTGAAGTAACTGGGCTTGCATTTTAGTAAGTCGGGGTAAGTACACCCTCTAGCAACTCGATTTATAGCATTAGAGTTTTGGTTGTCGCCTTGGTTCCCACTGGGATATGTTTCCCTGGCGGCTAGAGCAGCAGCAATGCCTTGACCGGTAAGCACTCTAAGTTGTGCTTTCGAAATAGTCGTTGTGGGAGCAGCGTCAGCATTTCGTCAAGTGACTCTTTGTGCCATTTTTCTATAATACACAAGGATGAGATTTATTAGTTGATCAATAAGATTGTTATATTAAGCTGCATGGAAAATATGTATCCATAGAATTCACAACAAATTGGATAACCTGTCAAGAGTTCATAATAATATAAATACAAGTGAACAAGTAGATGATAACATGTCATTTCTGGTGAATAACAATACAATGCAAGTACAACAAATCTAAGACAGGGATACAACAAGCCTGTCTAAAATAGTGGTACATATATTTGTAGTACAACAAAAGATAACCTACCTACTAAGCAGGGCCGGCCCTAGGGCTGGGTGAAGCGGGCGACCGCCCAGGGCATCAACCAAACGAGGGGCATCAAATTTATGATGTCGCAAATCGGTTTTATGTTTTAAATGTTATGTTTTGACGGTGAAATGATCAACATGCCGTTTTGATGATAAAGTTGGGCATAAATTTGCGAGTTTGTGAAACTTTTTTGGACGGAAAAAAGAGTCATCGTCGACTGAAAAATGAGGGAAGCAGGAAATAGAGATGGAAGATGAAGAGTATTTATTTATTTATTTTTAGAACGGCAGATGAAGAGTACTAAAAGACGCATAAATGTTTTTGTGATTTGTTATGAAAAAAAGGTAAAAGCATAGGGAATGTAAACTTGGTTTAATTATACAGTACAATATTTTTTTGTCTTTTTTATTTTTTATATTTCAGTTACTAATAACGTATTTTTGGCATATGTTATACTTCAATGAATATTTTTTGAAAATAATTCAATTTTAATCCAAATCTTAGGAGTAGTTTACAACTTTACATAGATTGTCTTCAATGTCAATTTTAAAGTTAAAGTTATACTTTCTTGATTTTAAAAATACAAATTTCGGTCTCGACGAATAAAAAAAAAAATTGACGCGCAGAAATATTATTTTAGTGTTAATAATATATTGTTATCACTTTCTTAAAATGTTCGATTTTTTTGTCTAAAAACAATGATTTAAGAACAAAAGGGCATTAGTTTTATAAAAGCATCAAACCAAAAAAACTATTTGTGATAACATTTATATAACACGTCAACTTACATCTAAAAGAGAAAGAAAAAAAATTTAAAACGCTCGGTAACCGGATGGTTGGGCCTATAACGCACTCTAACATTCTTATGTGTTTTATGGTATGTCAAACAAAAAATAACGTTTCATTTGTTTTGGTATGGGCATTTTTTGAACATATCGCCCAAGGCATCCAAAATCTCAAGACCGGCCCTGCTACTAAGGTTAGGTGCTAATGATAGAGATACAACTAAAATGAAATATAAGTACAAAAGTCCTAGATCATGCGAGCTAAGATGCAACACAATGCTTCGCATGATATACAAAGACATCTATCCTACACTAGTGTGACTGTCTACAGGTGCGGCTGGTCCAGCTGGTGGTATAGGTGCATGAGCATCCTGCATGTCGATCATGGCTCTCCTGGTCTCTCAGGAAAGCCTCATAGTCTCTACTAGCTGAATCTGGTGTGTAGTATCAGCACTCCGAAGAAAATCTGTCTCAACAGTGACCCCATGGTGACGAATCTCTTCCAGGTCGACGAAGATCCGGAAGGTCTCCTCCTGGGTGAGTACAGCAGCCTATGTCTCGTACTGATGACCCTCTAGTGAAGCTAAGCGATATCGGAGGTAAGAAACCTCATCCATAAGCCACTGTATGGTGTCCTGGGTCATCCTCAAAGAACTCTGAGTAGTATGTGACTTAGCAGCCATTGTCCAGTAGAGAGAGTTAAATCTCTCCTGAAGTACAGCGCGTCCCTGCTGGTCCACGTGCAGTAAGGTATGGATGAGTGCAGTATCCTGTGCCTGTCGGGCTACAAGTGTGTCAACCAGTGCCTGTAGGGCGTCAAGTCTATCCTCACTAGCTCCCGAACCCTCTCCTACCTTAAAGGTCGAGTCAGGAGTAGCGTCACTCCTCCTCTTGTGAGGTGGCAAGGCACTGGTGGGATAAGAGCGGAGTGCAGAAAGTGGTGGTAAGGGTGGTAGAGTAGGTACAACCTGATCTGCCTCCCTAGGTGGAGATGCAGGTACAACTGGTAGAGGTGAAGTAGGAGAAATAGCAGGTGGTGATGAGGTAGGAGAATCTGAAAGTATGATAACTCCGTCTGGCTAGTGCTCTCTGGACTCAGTGTCGGATGCATGTCCGATAAGTACTGATGTCGGAGATAGAGGTGTGATGGTAGGTGTCATGAGCTCCTCGAAAGTAGTCACAATAGTAGGTGTCGTCATGATATCTGAAAATAATAGCATTTCAAAGTTGAGTAAGTATTAGCTTACACAATTCAAAAAATTTCAAAATGCATATGCGATGCGGTTTATGTCTTTTAACAATGCTCGTTAAAAGTAGGTGTAGATTCTTAGGTGATTTAATAACTCGGAGGTTATAAATCAGGGTACAGTTAGTTCACATAATATGCATGCTCTATATGCAATATGCCTAACTATAAAGGTTCCCCAAAAATCAATTTTTCTTTTAATTTAATTGATTAAAATTATAGTTATATTCTAGTTTAAATTTTTATTATTTTAAAATTTTTATTTTTGATCTGGTTCTCTATAACCATGCGCTCTGATACCATTCTGTAACACCCCATAATGGTCAATGCAGCGGAATAGTACGTGGGGTGTTACTTTGGTGGATCGATAGCACACAGTATATAGAGCAATGATCATAATAGTCGTTTAAAAATATATTACATGAATTAAACTGTACCCATTTAGTATCTTGTCTGAAAACAACATTTATTATAAATTTGAAGAAGATCCTAGCCCGATGGTAACATGATGCTTCCTATGATACTGGAATCCGATGCATGAACCTGTTTATTTTCCTGAGAAAACATATAAAGTAAAATGTGGGGGTCAACACGAGGTTGTGAATTCACAGGTTTAATTTAGTAAATAAATGTACTAAGATGCCAAACACCACGATCATAGTAGGACAATCACAGCCAATACTATAGAAGTTCCTATTGCCATGTAATAGAAGCTAGACATGATGCTCAGGCGCCATTATGGTCAAACCCGATGTTGTTTCCCTCAGTCCGACAATGAAATAAACATGTTGCTTGGCCTAAGCGTTTCGTGATAGCAAGTCACGCAGACCGGGTGTTGTCAATACCCGAATAGATCTATTCATAACATTTCGCGCTACACTACTAACTATTACAGTCCACGGGAATGGGGCAAACAATAGGCAATAAGTCGTTGTTGTTGTTGTTTGTGCGTGTTTACATATAAAATGATTTAGTATGTTTTCTCCCCGAGTTATAAAAATAGTAAAAGATCGGGCCATGAACTCACCTCAACGATAAAGCAGTAGTAAAAAGTCACTGAATATGCTGGCTCAATTTGATCAAGAAGTGGTAGAAATACCTAAGTAATTTATGCATGCCTCAGTAAATGTACAAATAAAATGCACAAATAAATGTAATTGATGAAATGCATGATCACGATTTAATAAGTCGTTACGATTGTTTAAGTGTTGAACTTATAGTGAACTGTTGATAATATAATATATATTTTTAGTTTCTAAAAATATATTTAAATTGTTCAATCAAAAGTGTAAAATATATTTAATTTAATTAATTAAATGTAAGAAAATAATATTTTCCATTAAATTTTCTTAAGAATCCAAATATATTTAATATGATTCGTTTGTTTATAAAATTTCGTAAATAAATCTGAATAATTTATTTAAAAATCAAAATACTTAATTTAATTTATTAAGAAAATATTTATTAATATCTTAATTAAATTAAAATTACACGCAAGTCCTTGTAGTATAATAACTTCCAAAAATACTTCTAGGGTTTCGTTCGTTAAGTGTATCACAGCGTTAGTCCTCGTTCGTTAAGTTTATTTCCAAAAAAAGGCCCCTAGGGCTTACAATACTTTTGAAATGTGACAATTAAGGTCCCTAGGGTTTCACTAGTTTCGAAATATTTACAACCGAGTCCCTAGGGCTCGGTTTACTTTGGTGAAATGATAAAACACCCCCCTAAGTCTCGAAAACAATAACAAGCAACTTAGGGCATGCTTTAAGTTTCCAAAATGACAATCCTAGTCCCTCGTGTTTCAAAATGATTTATTAAGGCACGAAAAGTAACTATAGGGTTTTGTAAATGTTTACAAAGTGGCAAACTTAGTCCTTGTGGTTTGTTGGTTCTCGGTTTAAAAACAAATGCACCCTATACTTTTAAAAATGGCGAGTTTGGTCCTTTTACTTCTTAAAAGTCACGAAAATAGTATTAATGTTTTATAAATTTATGTTTTTGACTATTACTTTCACCAATTGACATAAATGGAACAAAAAGTTTCTAAGTAACATTTTTAGTGTTTATTGGGCTTGGTTGGCCCATTAAGGGTCACAATTTGGGTTTTTAGGCCTAACGGGCTAAAGCTTTGGGCTTGTTTAAGTTACTAGTAATTTTATTAAGCAAAACTATATAATTTAAGCTTGTTACTTGGGCTTATGGGCTTATTTATCTCGGCTTATATTTAAGCTTATGGGCTTACTAGTACAAACAAAGTGAGGTTTTAGGGGCTTTAATTAGGTTCGACTTATATAAGTTTATAGCTTATTATGGATAGCTTATTTAATGTACCAAGTTATTAATAAGTCCTCTACTCCTAAACATTATTTCTAGCTAAGTGGGCTTATTAAACCAAGGGCAATACTCGACTTATAAATAAGCCGATACTTATGGCTTGCTTGTTGGGCTTATTGTTAGTGTATAACACTAATTTATTAGCTAAAGCTTATCTAGGTTTCTTTTAGCAAGGTTTCTAACTAGTTCATCATAAATATAAGGTTTTGAAGCATGTTTGCCCATGAAACATAATAAGTCGTGGGCTTATATGGCGTTTGTAGGTCGTCTTATGGTGGTTTTACGTGTGCAAGCAAACCTAGTCGCGTTTTTTAGGGTTCTATATGCATGATATGTGATGAAGAGTAAGAAAGGATTGAAATGGAGTTATGGAGGTTTAGACTTACTTGTTTTGGTAGAGAAGATGATGACAAATCAAGAACCAATATTCTACGCGTAGGGTACACCTTAGACGTGACCTAGAGTGATCTTGGTTTGCCTTGAACACTAAGAATCCCTTGTAGACTAGCACTAAATGCTTTAGGAACCAAGATTTCATGTATTAAATATTTGTGTAGTGTTTCGTGTGTGTTTCATCTAGGTGTTATATGAACTTGTGAGATCCGAAATGAGTGTGAGGGGTGAGGAGTGAGGGTCTTAAGCTTTACAAAATATCTTGTGAAGGTGATGTGTGTGGTTTGGGGTTAAGCCACAGCAAGAAAGAAGGTTGGCTAGATTTTGGGTGATTTCCTAAGTACTTTAATAGTACTAGGTTTTAATGACTAGGTTAGTACACTTGCCCCTTGGAAACCTCTTAGCCGTCGCATTTTCATGGGTCAAAGGGGACAAATGGTGCTTGCATAGTGTAACCTTAATGAGGGTGATGTACAAGTTGTTAACTGTGTCTAAAATGAGTTTATAAAGTTTAAACTTAGCTAAGTTGTGAGCTAGTTAACATTCAGCTAGAGTGAGGCGTCTAGACTAGGTTTTAGGTTCAATTTTGGTGTCCTAGTATAGTTACTAGGAGTCTAGGTATGATATTGTGTGAGTAGGTTTAAGTCCAAGTCGATTTGGTTAAGTTTTGGAGTTTATGGTGAAAGTATAGTCATAATTAAATAAATGTATAGTTTACTTTAATTAAAATGTAAGACACTTGTGAAAATTAGTTAAAGTTGATAACTGTAGTGTCCAATAATGAAAGGTAGTTTATGTCGAATCGTAGTATTGTTTATGAGGTGAGGAAAATATATAAGTATATATTTTGAAGCATAAAATAGTTCTTTGGTAACAGTTATTAAGTTGTGATCACGGGTTTAGATTTTTATAAATCAAATTGATGTATGCATATGATCAAGTGTTTCTGGTGACTTACTAGTCTAAAAAGAAATGATTGTTTAAAGCTTCGTATGCTCATATGTAGTCATAGAAATGTGATTGTGTCCTTATGATTAAATACTCATAATCATAATGTAAGGCTTGATGATCAAATGTTTCATGTTCTAATGATTTAAATGATGTATGATCATGTATGATGCATATGATTGTACAAAGTTTTCATGCAAAGGTGGTAATATATATTGATATCATGAGGTGAAATGTACAATGATGTCATAGTCAAAACCTGAAAACTATAGGTTTTACAGCACTATCTCATTATTTTAGCTTTGTCCTCAGCGCTTAAGATGACGCTACTGCTCAGGTGAACAGGTGTGGGTACTTAGCTCTAAATGAGTCTTCGCGTTCCCAAGTGAACTCAAGACCTCTTCTAGAGTTCCAACGTATCTTAAATAACGGAATTTGGCTTCGCTTTAGTTTCTTGACTACTCTCTCCATGACTTCTACAGGTTTTTCTATGAACTGGAGTTTGTTATCAAACTGGACTCCCTCCAATGGCATGGCTAACGGCTTATCCGCGTAGCACTTCTTTAGGTTTGAGACATGGAATGTAGAGTGTACCCGGCTCAACTGCTGGGGTAACTCTAAATGATAAGCGATTTCACCGATTCTGACGATCACCTTGAAGGGTCCTACGTAACGTGGATTTAATTTTCCACGTTTCCCAAATCGTACAACGCCCTTCCAAGGTGATACCTTAAGCATAACACGGTCACCTACTTCGAACTCCATAGGTTTCTGTTTGAGATCTGCATAGCTCTTCTGTCTGTCTTGTGCATCTTGAATTCGTTGTTTGATGAGAGTGATCTTCTCAGTAGTCTCTTGGATCAGTTCGGGTCTAGTAAGTTGAAATTCCCCCACCTCTGTCCAGCACACGGGTGATCTGCACTTGCGGCCATAGAGGGCCTCAAATGGTGCTGCTTTGATGCTGGCATGGTAGCTATTGTTGTAGGATAATTCAACTAATGGTATATGTTCGACCCATCCTTTTCCAAAGTCGATCACACATGCCCTCAGCATGTCTTCCAATGTTTGGATTGTTCGTTCACTCTGACCGTCAGTCTGTGGGTGTAAGCAGTACTCATGTCCAAGTTTGTTCCTAAAGCTTGTTGAAAAGCTTTCCAAAAGTTTGACGTAAATCTACCATCTCGATCACAAATGATTGAGACTGGTATGCCGTGTCTAGTCACAACTTCCTTTAGGTACAGTTTGGCCAACTTGTTCAGAGAGTCGTTTTCTTTGATAGGTAGGAAATGAGCTGACTTTGTGAGTTGGTCGACGATTACCCAAATTATATCGTAACCGCGAGATGAATTAGGAAGTTTGTTAATGAAGTCCATGGTGATGTTGTCTCATTTCCATTTCGGTATCTCGGGTTGGACTAAAGAACCCGATAGTCTCTGATGTTCTGTCTTTACTCTGGTACAAGTCAGACATTTCTTAACGTATGTGGCAATGTCTGCCTTCATGTTCGGCCACCAATATACCTTCTTCACGTCCTGATACATCTTTTCAGATCCGGGATGTATGGAGTACTTAGACTTATGAGACTCGTGCATGATTACGCTTCTCAAGTCTCAGTAACATGGTAACCAACTTCTTCCGTATAAACATAATGTTTCATCTGCTCTGGCTTCTAACTTCTCCTTGCTTAGATCAGTCTTAAGCATTCCTCCTATGTCTTCCTTCCCAATGTTTTCAAGTTTTTGTGCTTGGAGTTGAGCCTCTAATATCAGCTTGGGTAGATCTAAGCTAATGGTCATAACTAAGGCTCGAACTCTCATGGGAGGATCAGTTCCCTTGCGACTTAGTGCATCTGCAACTACGTTGGCTTTACCTGGGTGGTATTTGATATCCCAATCGTAGTCACTGAGCAATTCTATCCAACGACGTTGTCTCATGTTCAGCTCCTTCTGGTGTAAAATGTGTTGCAAACTTTTGTGGTCGGTATGCACTGTGCACTTTGTTTCATATAGGTAGTGCCTCTAGATTTTTAAGGCAAAAACTACGGATCCAAGCTCTTGATCATGAGTAGAGTAATTCTGCTCGCGCTTCTTCAGTTGCCTTAAAGCATAAGCAATCACCTTCTGTCTCTGCATTAACACAACTCCTAAGCCCTTGTGCGAGGCATCACAGTAGACAACGAAATCTTCGTTGCCTTCTGGTAAGGCTAAAACAGATGCACTACACAATTTCTACTTTATGGTTTGGAATGCGGCTTCTTCTTTTTCTCCCCAATCAAATTTCACGCCTTTCTGAGTAAGCTTCGTCGTAGATTTAGCTATCTTGGAAAATCCTTCTATAAATCTCCGGTAGTAACCGGCAAGACCTAAGAATTGGCGAATTTCCTTTGGCGAAGTGGGTGCAGCCCAATCCTTTACGGTTTCGACTTTTGCGGGGTCTACCTGAATTCCTTTGCTGTCGATCACGTGACCAAGAAAATGTACTTTAGGAATCCAAAAATCACATTTGGAGAATTTGGCGTATAGCTTCTCTTCCTTAAGTAATTTCAGTACTTGAGCAAGATGTTCTCCGTGCTCTTGCTCATTCTTGGAATAGATGAGTATGTCGTCGATGAACATGATGACGAATTTATCCAGATACGGTCTGCACACTCGATTCATGAGGTCCATGAATATGGCTGGTGCGTATGTCAATCCAAATGGCATGACCTGAAATTCGTAATGACCGTAACGAGTCCTAAAAGCTGTTTTTGGTATGTCCTCCTCTCTGACCCTCAGTTGGTGGTATCCAGATCTTAAGTCAATCTTGGAATACACACTTGATACTTGTAGTTGATCAAATAGGCCGTCGATTCGTGGTAGCGGATAACGATTCTTTACAGTTAACTAATTTAGTTCCCTGTAATCAATGCACATTCGGAAAGAACCATCTTTCTTTTTGACAAAAAGCACTAGAGCTCCTCAGGGTGAGGAACTGGGTCTGATAAAACCTTTGTCTAATAGTTCTTGAAGTTGTTCAGCGAGTTCTTTCATCTCGGTCGGTGCTAATCGGTATGGTGCTTTAGCTATAGGTGAAGCTCCTGGTATCAAGTCAATTTGAAATTCCACTTGACGAGCCGGAGGTAAACCAAGTAAGTAGTCTGGGAAAACTTTAGGATAATCACGGACAATTGGCACGTCCTTGATTTCTTTCTTCTCTGGTTCATCCTCTTTGTCTGTCTTTGAAATATGTGCTAAAAAGATAGGAAATCCCTTTAGTATATAATTCTGGACTTTGGTGCATGAGATAACACTCAGTCTGGTGTCAGTTCTATCTGAATTTCCTTCTCCTCGGACAATTAGATTTTCATTTCCCCACGGTATACGGACTAGCTTTTCGTCACACACAATGGTTGTGTGATGCTTTGCTAACCAGTCCATACCAATAATGACGTCGAAACTACCCAGATTTAAGGGTATCAAATGAATGTCAAATGGATGATTCAGAAGGTTTAAGGTACAACCTCTTAGAATAGTATTAGTTTTGATGATTTTACCGTCTGCTAATTCGACTCCGTAACAGTCGTCTAGCTGTGTAGGAGTGATGCCTAGTAAACTACAAAACTTTGTAGATATAAAACTCCTATTGGCTCCCGTATCAAACAAAATAGTTGCATAACGATTGTTCAGAATAAACGTACCAGTAACTACATTGGAGTCGGGGTTGGTTCTGGTATCTCCTATAACATAAACTCTGGTTGGTGCCCCTCCTCTGTTCTCGTTCTTAGCTGCTCACTTTGGGCACTCAGGTTTGATGTGTCCGATCTCTCCGCAGCCATAGCAACGAACTTCCCTACGTGCCATACTACCACTGCCAGTGTGCTGGCGGTTTCCCTGTTATCCACTTCCGTGGAAGTTGTGACTGTTGCCATTGTTGGGCCTGTAATTGGTACTAGAGTTGTTCCTGATGGCCGGAGCATGTGTGTTGCTCTGTCCGGGCCTTCGGCATTCAACATTAGGGTAGTGATGGAAATTACACTTGGAGCATTTTGGCTTGTTACCTACATATGGAGGTGGTCCTAAGGAAACAACACTGCATACCTGACCTAAGTTTTGTCTCTTTGGTTGTTGGGCCTGGTGATGACTACGGTAGTTCTCATCAACTTTCCTCTTGTACTCTGACTGCCTAAGCAAGTGATCACGTCCCCGTTTGTCCATCAACTCGGTGGCAAACTCTATGGCACTCTCGACCGTAGTGGGTCGGGATGCGAGTACACTGTCATGAACAGAATCAGGAAGTCCACTAACGTACTTCTCTATCTTATCCTTCACGTCAGGGAACATTCGGGTACACATCAAAGTCAATTCATGAAATTTCGGATTGTAGGCCGTGATGTCATGATTTGTGCATTTGAGGTTACACAAGTCAATCTCTAGTTTCTTAATTTCACCGTGAGGACAGTATTTCCCGGTAAGTATTTCTTTTAGTGCAGTCCAAGTCATCCCATAGGCTTCGTCATGCCCAAAGATAGCAACTAGTGAGTTCCACCATGTGAGAGCATGTTCCAAAAGAGTACATGTGGAAAATTTCACCTTGTTTTCTTCCGTACGGTCACTAATACGGAACACAGTCTCGGTCCTCTCAAACCATTACATGAGTTCCACTACCCCTTCCCTGCCCTTGAAGTAACTGGGCTTGCATTTTAAGATGTCAGGGTAAGTACACCCTCTGGCAACTCGATTTCTAGCATTGGAGTTTTGGATGTCGCCTTGGTTCCCGCTGGGATGTGTTTCCCTGGCGGCTAGAGCATCAACAATGCCTTGACCGATAAGCACTCTAAGTTGTGCTTCCGAAATAGTCGTTGTGGGGGCAGCGTCGGGATTCCGTCGAGTGACTCTTTGTGCCATTTTTCTATAATACACAAGGATGAGATTTATTAGTTGATCAATAAGATTGTTATATTAAGCTGCATGGAAAATATGTATGTATAGAATTCACAACAAATTGGATAACCTATCAAGAGTTCATAATAATATAAATACAAGCGAACAAGTAGACGATAACATGTCATTTCTGGTGAATAACAATACAATGCAAGTACAACCAATCTAAAACAGGGATACAACAAGCCTGTCTGAAATAGTGGTACATATGTTTGTAGTACAACAAAAGATAACCTACCTACTAAGGTTAGGTGCTAATGATAGAGATACAACTGAAATGAAATATAAGTACAAAAGTCAGATCATGCGAGCTGAGATGCAACTAAATGCTTGACATGATATACAAAGACATCTATCCTACACTAGTGTGACTGTCTGCAGGTGCGACTGGTCCAGCTGGTGGTATGGGTACATGAGCATCCTGTATGTCGATCATGGCTCTCCTGGTCTCTCGGGAAAGCCTTATAGTCTCTAGTAGCTGAATCTGGCGTGCAATATCAGCACTCCGAAAAAAATCTGTCTCAGCAGTGACCCCCTGGTGACGAATCTCTGCCAGGTCGATGATGATCCTAAAGGTCTCCTCCTGGGTGAGTACAACAGTCTGGGTCTCGTACTGATGACCCTCTAGTGAAGCTAAGCGATATCGTAGGTAAGAAACCTCATCCAGAAGCCACTGTCCAGTAGAGAGAGTTAAATCTCTCCTGAAGTACAACACGTCCCTGTTGGTTCGCGTGCAGTAAGGTATGGATGAGTGTAGTATCCTGTGCCTGTCGGGTTACAAGTGTGTCAACCTGTGTCTGTAGGGTGTCAATTCTAGCCTGACTAACTCCCGAAACCTCTCCTACCTCGAAGGTCGAATCTGGAGTAGAGTCACGCCTCCTCTTGCGAGGTGGCAAGGCACTGGTTGGATAAGAGCGGAGTGCATAAAGTGGTGGTAAGGGTGGTAGAGTAGGTACAACCTGATATGCCTCCCTAGGTGGAGATGCAGGTACAACTGGTAGAGGTGAAGTAGGAGAAATAGCAGGTGGTGATGGGGTAGGAGAATTTGAAAGTATGATAACTTCGTCTGGCTGGTGCTCTCTGGACTCAGTGTCGGATGCATGTCCGGCAAGTACTGATGTCGGTGATAGAGGTGTGATGGTAGGTGTCATGAGCTCCTCGAAAGTAGTCACAATAGTAAGTGTCGTCATGATATCTGATAATAATAGCATTTCAAAGTTGAGTAAGTATTAGCTTACACAATTCAAAAAGTTTTCAAAATGCATATGCGAGGCGGTTTATGTCTTTTAAGAATGCTCGTTAAAAGTAGGTGTAGATACTTAGGTGATTTAATAACTTGGAGGTTATAAATCAGGGTACAACTAGTTCACATAATATGCATGCTCTATATGCTATATGCCTAACTATAAAGGTTCCCTAAAAAATTAATTTTTCTTTTAATTTAATTGATTTAAAATTCCAGTTATAGTCCAGTTTAAATTTTTATAATTTTAAAATTTTTATTTTTGATTTGGTTCTCTATAACTATGCGCTCTGATACCATTCTGTAACACCCCCATAATGGTTAAATGCAGCGGAATAGTACGTGGGGTGTTACTTTGGTGGATCGATAGCACACAGTATATAGAGAAATGATCATAATAGTCATTTAAAAACATATTACATGAATTAAATTGTACACATTTAGTATCTTGTCTGAAAACAACTTTTATTATATATTTGAAGAATATCCCAGCCCGATGGTAACATGATGTTTCCTATAATGCTGGAATCCAATGCATGAACTTGTTTATTTTCCTGAGAAAACATATAAAGTAAAATGTGGGGGTCAACACGAGGTTGTGAATTCACAGGTTTAATTTAATAAATAAATGTACTGATATGCCAAACACCACGATCAAAGTAGGACAATCACAGCCAATACTATAGAAGTTCCTATTGCCCTGTAATAGAAGCTAGACATGATGCTCAAGCGCCATTATGATCAAACCCGATGTTGTTTACCTCAGTCCGACAATGAAATAAACATGTTGCTTGGCCTAAGCGTTTCGTGATATCAAGTCACGCAGGCCGGGTGTTGTCAATACCCGAATAGATCTATTCATAACATTTCGCGCTACACTACTAACTATTACAATCCACGGGAATAGGGCAGACAATAGGCAATAAGTCGTTGTTGTTGTTGTTTGTGCGTGTTTGCATATAAAATGATTGAGTATGTTTTCTCCCCCAGTTATAAAAACAGTAAAAGATGGGGCCATGGACTCACCTCAACGATAAAGCAGTAGTAAAAAGTCACTGAATATGCTGGCTCAATACGATCACGAAGTGGTAGAAATACCTAAGTAATTTATACATGCCTCAGTAAATGTACAAATAAAATGCACAGATAAATGTAATTGATGAAATACATGATCACGATTTAATAAGTCGTTACAATTGTTTAAGTGTTGAACTTATAGTGAACTGTTGATAATATAATATATATTTTTAGTTTCTAAAAATATTTTTAAATTGTTCAATTAAAAGTGTAAAATATATTTAATTTAATTAATTAATTGTAAGAAAATAATATTTTCCATTAAATTTTCTTAAGAATCCAAATATATTTAATATGATTCGTTTGTTTATAAAGTTTCCTAAATAAATCTTAATAATTTATTTAATAATCAATATACTTAATTTCATTTATTAAGAAAATATTTATTAATATCTTAATTAAATTAAAATTACACGCAAGTCCTTGTAGTATAATAACTTCCAAAAATACTTCTAGGGTTTCGTTCGTTAAGTGTATCACATCGTTAGTCCTCGTTCGTTAAGTTTATTTCCAAAAAAACGCCCCTAGGGCTTACAATACTTTTGAAATGTGGAAATTAAGGTCCGTGGGGCTTAATTAGTTTCGAAATATTTACAACCGAGTCCCTAGGGCTCGGTTTACTTTGGTGAAATGACAAAACACACCCTAAGTTTCGAAAACAATTAACAAGCAACTTAGGGCTTGCTTTAAGTTTCCAAAATGACAATCCTAGTCCCTCGTGTTTCAAAATGATTTATTAAGGCACGAAAAGTAACTCTAGGGTTTTGTAAATGTTTACAAAGTGGCAAACTTAGTCCTTGTGGTTTGTTGGTTCTCGGTTTAAAAACAAACGCACCCTATACTTTTAAAAAAGGCGAGTTTGGTCCTTTTACTTCTTAAAAGTCACAAAAATAGTATATATGTTTTATAAATTTATGTTTTTGACTATTACTTTCACCAATTGACATAAATGGAACAAAAAGTTTCTAAGTACCATTTTAAGTGTTTATTGGGCTTGGTTGGTCCATTAAGGGTCACGGTTTGGGTTTTTGGGCCTAACGGGCTAAAGCTTTGGGCTTGTTTAAGTTACTAGTAATTTTATTAAGCAAAACTAATTAATTTAAGCTTGTTACTTGGGCTTATGGGCTTATTTATCTCGGCTTATATTTAAGCTTATGGGCTTATTAGTACAAACAAACTAAGGTTTTAGGGGCTTTAATTAGGTTCGACTTATATAAGTTTATAGCTTATTATGGATAGCTTATTTTAATGTACCAAGTTATTAATAAGTCCTCTACTCCTTAACATTATTTATACCTAAGTGGGCTTATTAAACCAAGGGCTATACTCGGCTTATAAATAAGCCGAGACTTATGGCTTGCTTGTTAGGCTTATTGTTAGTGTATAGCACTAATTTACTAGCTAAAGCTTATCTAGGTTTTTTTAAGCAAGGTTTCTAACTAGTTCATCATAAATATGAGGTTTTGAAGCATGTTTTCCCACGAAACATAATAAGCCGTGGGCATATATGGCATTTGTAGGTCGTCTTATGGTGGTTTTACTTGTGCATGCAAACCTAGTCGCGTTTTCTAGGGTTCTATATGCATGATATGTGATGAAGAGTAAGAAAGGATTTAAATGGAGTTATGGAGGTTTAGACTTACTTGTTTTGGTGGAGAAGATGATGACAAATAAAAGAACTAGTACTCTACGCGTCGGGTACACCTTAGACGTGACCTAGAGTGATCTTGGCTTGCCTTGAACACTAAGAATCCCTTGTAGACTAGCACTTAATGCTCTAGGAACCAAGATTTCGTGTATTAAATGTTTGTGTAGTGTTTTGTGTGTGTGTTTCGTCTAGGTGTTATATGAACTTATGAGATCCAAAAATGAGTGTGAGGGGTGAGGAGTGAGGGTCTTAAGCTTTACAAAATATCTTGTGAAGGTGATATGTGTGGTTTGGGGTTAAGCCACGACAAGAAAGAAGATTGGCTAGTTTTTGGGTGATTTCCTTAGTACTTTGATAGTACTAGGTTTTAATGACTAGGTTAGTACACTTGCCTCTTGGAAACCTCCTAGCCGTCGCATTTTCATGGGTCAAAGGGGATAAATGGTGCTTGCATAGTGTAACCTTAATGAGGGTGATGTACAGGTTGATAATTGTGTCCAAAATGAGTTTATAAAGTTTAAACTTAGCTAAGTTGTGAGCCAGTTAACATTCGGCTAGAGTGAGGCGTCTAGACTAGGTTTTAGGTTCGATTTTGGTGTCTTAGTATAGTTACTAGGAGTCTAGGTATGATATTGTGTGAGTAGGTTTAAGTACAAGTCGATGTGGGTAAGTTTTGGAGTTTATGGTGAAAGTATAGTCATAATTAAATAAATGTATAGTTTACTTTATTTAAAATGTTAGAAACTTGTGAAAATGAGTTAAAGTTGATAATTGTAGTGTCCATAATGAAAGGTAGTTTATGTCGAATCGTAGTATTGTTTATGAAGTGAGAAAAATATATAAGTATATATTTTGAAGCATAAAATAGTTCTTTGGTAACCGTTATTAAATTGTGATCACGGGTTTAGATTATTATAAATCAAGTTGATATATGCATATGATCAAGTGTTTCAGGTGACTTACTAGTCCCAAAAGAAATGATTGTTTAAAGCCTCATATGCTCATATAATGTATTCATACAAATGTGATTTTGTCCTTATGATGAAATACTCATAATCATAATGTAAGGCTTGATGATCAAATGTTTCATGTTCTAATGATTTAAATGATGTATGCTCATGTATGATGCATATGATTGTACAAAGTTTTCATGCTAAGGTGGTAATATATATTAATATCATGAGGTGACGTGTACAATGATGTCATAGTCAAAACCTGAAAACTATAGTTTTTACAAGGATTTATAAGAAGGTTTGTAAAGGTGGAGGTATATGTGGCGGTGGAACCCGTATGCTGCATCGTGAATATTTTGAAGGCATACTTCTTATGCCCACTGATGATGCAACATAGTGCGAATATTGCATTCGGCTTAGGTCAACAGAAGATGTACTTTTGTGGCAAGGTAATGCGGATATTTACATCCGTCTTATGGCCACGACTTTGATAATGACTTAAAAAAATTCACGGTCTTTCCTGAACTAAACGCAGTTGATCAGGCCCCATCTAATTAAGGTCAAACAATGTAAACTTTGGAAAAATCACTATGTAGTCGGGCCAAGTATTTTTCGCTGAAGGCGTACTTCCGCAACAAAGATATTAGCCAACGGAAGACGCACTCTCGCGGCAAAGACAATGAAACAGTGGAAGAAATACTTCCATGACAAAGACAACGAAACATCGGAAGTCGTACTTCCGTGGCGAAGATAATGAGCCAGTGGAAGAAACATTTCCACGGCGAATATAATGAGCACGTGGAAGAGATACTTCCACGGTGAAAACAATGCGCACGTGGAAGAGATACTTCCACGGCGAAGATAATGAGCACGTGGAAGAGATACTTCCACGGCGAAAACAATGCGCACGTGGAAGAGATACTTCCACGGCGTAGATAATGAACACGTGGAAGAGTACTTCCACGGCGGAAGATAATGAGCACGTGGAAGGAGTACTTCCACGACGAAGATAATAAGCCCGTGGAAGGAGTACTTCCACTGCGAAGATAATAAGCCCGTGGAAGGAGTACTTCCACGACGAATATAATAAGTCCGTGGAAGGAGTACTTCCACGGCGAAGATAATAAGTCCATGGAAGAAGTACTTCCACGGAGAAGATAATATGTCCGTGGAAGGAGTACTTCCACGGCGAAGACAATAAGTCCGTGGAAGGAGTACTTCCAGGACGAAGATAATAAGTCCGTGGAAGGAGTACTTCCACGGCGAAGATAATAAGCCCGTGGAAGGAGTACTTCCACGGCGAAGATAATAAGTCCATGGAAAGAGTACTTCCACGTCGAAGATAATAAGTTCGTGGAAGAAGATACTTCCACGATGCATGAATAAGTCCGTGGAAGAAGATACTTCCATGATGCATGAATAAGCCAACGGAAAAGATACTTCTGTGGCGAACGAATAAGCCAGTGGAAGAAATAGAATAAGCCAATAGGAGAGATACTCCCGTGGCAAAGGAACAAACCAGCAAAAGGCGGACATCTACGGCTAAGGAATATATCCAATGATATTTGACATGCACGGAAATAGTGGTATTATTATCCCCTGGTAGCTCCCAAGTTTAATGGTACTACACTCGATTAAACTTAATCAAGTATTTAAAAAATTACGGTCGCGTAGACCAACGTGAATGGACGTACCATAGCCGCATGCAAAAGATAAAAAATAGGTTCGAACGTGCGAACCAACGCGGCAGGGCGAGCCGTATCTCGTAATGACTTGTTATGAAAACATTTCCTGTTATTCGTGAACAATTATAATATTTTTTTGTGAGTGCGAATGTTCGCACTCGGTTTTTTACCATCATGACCGTTAGTTCCGCATTAGATTTATAACACGGCGTTGTGTTTATGAATTATTGTAATATCATAAAAGGTCCCTATGGGCGAGGCATACTCATTACGTGCGGCATGCCGCTACTACCATAAGGACGACCAGGGGAGGTTGGCCCGTTGTTAGGTGTGCATAATTGTGTCTTTCGCAGGCCCAGCTTGGAATGTGCTGGCTGCTTAACTTCTATCGATGTCTTAATTAACAAGGGACCTAACAAGGATACATGATCCGTGGTCGATGAGGTTTCATCCCTCTTACACGACGAGTCTAATTAGTAGGTTAGACCCATTCCTCTTATTCCGACTGGGAACGATAGGTACACGTGCAGCCCGTAGGCTAAATATGTCCGAATGTATGGACTAGCATATATATAAGTATCATAAAATATCACTCAATACTAGACATGCATATATTTATCTAGATATGTATTGAAAGATGCGAACATTTATCATAAGAAAAGGAATCTACACAAAGCTAAAGAATATACATAATATCCTGCTACTAAGCTAAGAGATATGGTAATATCTTTTGTTAATATACAAAAAATATTGATAGTAAATTTTTTGACTTAAAAAGATATGGGTAATATTTTATAAATTTAAAAATATCAGAATATATCTTTACCAAATTTAAAAGGTAAATAATATCTTTTTATTACTTTTAAAGATATTCTTAATATGTACGTGCGGGCTAGCGCAAAAGGATGCGATTTATGACTCTAGTGAAAAAATAGAATATGACTAAACATACGGATGAGTGCGGTTCGGTATACCATGACCGCGGATAAAAAATAAGTTCAAACCAGCGCGAAAAGATGTACCATGACCGCGAAAAATATGTCGGGCCGCAACTCGATATTAGTAGGCCGGGCCAAAATTTATATGGAAAATAATATAATAATATTAAAAATAATATCTATTTTCCGAATTAAAAGATATACGTAATATCTTTTATTAGAAATATATATATATATATATATATATATATATATATATATATATATATATATATATATATATAGAGAGAGAATTTAGATAAAATGGTGTAGGTGCTTAAAGTTGTTAAAATGAGAAGCAATAAAAATGGGCAAATGTGACAATTATTGATTTGTTTTGGTTCGTTTATGAGTTGTTGGTTCGTGTACGAGTTTTTTGGAAGTTTTTTTTCGTGTACGAGTAGTTAGTTCACGATTTTTAATATTAATAGTTTCTCGTGTATCAGTTGTTTATCATAGTTTAACAATTCTTTGTTAACTCAAATGTAATTTTTGACAATGTATCACTAAAGTTGCGACTAAAATGATTATTTGTGCTAATAATGTTTTTTGAAGTAAAACTATGTATCATATGTATCAGCTATAAATTTTTACGTATCAAATTTTTAGTGCTTTTTATATCAATTTTTATGTATAAGTTTTATTGTTTTGTGTCTAATATTAAATATATCACATGTTAATTGATGAAACCAATGGTTAAAATGACTTCTCATTTTAGGAACTTTAAGCTACTACACTACAATAACCCAACTATATATATATATATCGATAATATTTTTATAAGATATAGGTAATATCTTTGTTAACTTAAAAAATATACATAATATTTTTTATAAATTTAAAACATATTGATAAAATTTTGTCAAGAATTAAAAAGATACCAGTAATATCTTTTATCAAAATACAAAATATATGTCTAGTTGTGGAATATTGCGGGAGGACGGACCTAGAACCGCGGCGCCGAAAAAATAAAATATTATCCGAACGTGCGAAACACCGCAGAAGGCCGAACTCGCCTAACAACGGATATCCATAATTACAATAGCAAATGTTAGATCTACTTTTTTTTTCTCCGTATATCCGAGAATTGAGAAAAATTAAAAGTAGGCGTAGTACTTTTTACCAAAACACACGTAGTATTTTTCAAATTAAAAAGACAATCACACCATATTTAATTGACATATCTTAATTAGGTGTATATGATGTGCTAATTTGGCAAATCTGTATACTGTTAACGAATGTAGTGCATGAAGCCATAACAAAGTTGCATAATTGACATGATTTAGCAAAGTAGGCTTTTACGTATGAGAAAGTGCAAAATAGAGTAAGCGAAAAAACAAAAATACGAAGTTACCGATTTTCGACGTAGATCTTTGTTTTTCGTTAGTATAAAACCACGAAACATAATATGTTCAGGGTCCCACGGATGGCGCTAACTTGTTGAAGCATAGTTTGGCTGGGTTGGTTCAATGACTCTCCTGGGCCGTTCATCGTCTTCTCCGGTCCTAGATGATGATGCAAACAATAGAAGAACCGGTTTGGAGTGGACCTGATGTCGGAGCCCCGATGTCCACATCCGACGGTCAAGTTAGTATCGGGACGATATATAGTAAAAGAGGTGTAAGTATGTGAGATATAACCTGTTGTAGAATGAGACCCCTACCCCTTTTTATATAGTGCTAGGGTTTTTTGAAGGATAAGTAACGTATGGGCCACGAGCCTGTTGGGTCGGGCCAGCGACTATACTTCGACACCTATCCTACTTGCACTTTTCACATGCATTTTCGCCTTATGTCCCTCCCTATGCTTCCACCAAACCCTAGCTTTAGCCGCTACTACGTTATCGGAAACTTCCGAAACCAAAACTAAAACGATTTCGAAATGGAGACAGCTACTAACCATAACTAAGAAATTGAATCGCCTAAAGGGCATGAGTTTTCGGATTTTACGAAGAGGTTGTTAGATGTAGTTGGGAGGTTGGTTAAGGATGTAGAAAAATGTAGGGCGGGAAATGTGGATTTAAAGTGATGTAGAGAAAGAAAACAAAGATAATAATTGAATATGTTGATTCCAAAGAATACAAGAAACAACTCTTCTAACAATCGTTGATTCATACGAATACTGATTATTAGGTTGGAAATCGAACAATAAACCCTAACCCGGATTTAATTCGATTAACAAAAGACTTAAAAGTCATATACTTTTATCCATATCTCAATAATCTCTCATAACTGGAAAAAAGAACTATACTTATAGGAAAAACTAGAATCAACCTAAATCAAAATCATATCATACTTTCCTATTCCTGAACATATAATTTATTTGAAAAATACTTTTCTAACTAAAGTTTATTGTCAAACAATAAATTTAAATAAAAAAGAAAGTAAACAACTTAATTAAAATGAGAGATATGTAGACATGTTGACTCATCCAATGCTCCTGCATCATTCTCTTTTTTTTGAAAAGACTCGACCTCGAATCTTGATTGATTTCAAACAAAACTTATAAATTAAGTTTGTGGATTTTGTATACTCTTCTTGGTATCTTTTAGCAATCAGAAATTTAAACAAATTTTTGTTAACCTTGATACTGATATTTTTCTCAAGCCACATCAATTCATGTGATTTTGAATTGATGTCTTCCTCAAAATAATCACATAAAACATGTTGAATCATAAAAGATTCTATATGATCAATATTAATAACGTCTTTATCTCCTTGCATACCTTCTTCTTCCTTATCAGTATCATAAACTTTCATTGACAAGACTCGCAAATGACACATCATTTTCTTCCTCTTAAAAATTATGATAATTGTCGAAAAAAGGATACTCATCTTCCTCATACTCGGGTTCTTCATCATAAACTAGGGATGCTTCATAATCACAACAAGTGACATCATCATTGTCTTCGGGGTTAACAAATGTTTTTTCTGGCTCTTCATCTTGAGTACCCGACCGTTATGATCACCATGCATGTTCATCAAGTGATTCATCCGATTAGTCTATCGTTCAATGAAGTGATCCAATCGCTCTTCCATTCTTGCCATAACACAATGCTCCAATTCTTGTTCATACACATCCTGAACATTCTTACTTTTTCTTGGAGACATCTTAACCGGGAACTTTAGCTCTGATACCAACTGATGTAAAGAAAAAAAACAAAGATAATAACTGAATATGTTGATTTCAAAGAATACCAAAAACAACTCTTCCAACAATCGTTGATTCACACGAATATCGATTATTAGGTTGGAAATCAAACAATAAACCCTAACCCTGATTTAAGTCGATTAACAAAAGACTAAAAGGTCATCTATTTTTATTCATATCTCAATAGTCTCTCATACAAGAAAAAAGAACTATACTTATAGGTAAAACTAGAATCAACCTAAAAAAATCATATCATACTTTCCTATTCCTAAACGTATAATTTATTTGAAAAATACTTTCCTAACTAAAGTTTATTGTCAAATAAGAAACTTAAATAAAGAAAGTAAATAACTTAATTAAAATGAGAGATATGTAGACATGTTGACACATCCAATGCTCCTGCATCAAGAAGTGTTGAGTTAGCGTTGAAGGAAGTGAAGGCGAATAAGAAGGAGATGCAAGACGAGGTTATGATGAGGCTTTATAGGGAGCTGAGTGAGCTGCGTGGGGTGAAGATTGATTTGGATAGGAATTCTGAGGATGTTTTGGCGTCGTTGGCAAAGGTTGGGAAGGAGAAGGATAAGGCTTTGGGGGCGAGTGAAGTAAAAGGGGAAGGTGGATGACGTAGGTTGGTGGTTAAGGAGTTGGATGAGGCGATCGAGAATAAGGAGAAGGAGTTTATAGCGACTGAAGGGGAGATTGGTGACACTGAGTATAGAATGGAGGTTAAGGAGACTATGGCGTTGAGTATTGGTGTTCAAGAGCTTTGTTTTATCGAGAGGGAATGTGTGAAGCTTGTCGAGGATTTTTATAAGGAAATGAAGTAGAAAGAATTTGAACGGTAATTGTCTTAGTTGGTGTTTGCAGTAGTGTATTTTTTCTGCCTTATGCACTCATTTGAATTTTGAATAGCTCACAAGCTCACTTATTTAACTCGAGCTTATGGCTTACGTCCATAAGCTCATAAGTCGAAAAAAGTTGCCTTATGAGCTTTTCCACGTTAAAGTAAGCCCATAAGCATAAGCCAAAAAAGAGTTAATAATTTAAACATTTCTTTACAATTTCTTCATGATTTGTGTGTGTGTGTGTGTGCACGCGCGCGCGTGCTTTTGTGGTTTTGGTGCTTAAGATGGCTTATTATGTATTTGCAGGGTGCCTAAAAGCTCTTTTACAAATGATCTACATGCAGCACAAAAGCAATTTTGGGAGCAAACGATTCTCCCAAAAGTTGTAGAAACTGTTGATATTGTATTACCATTTGAACATAAATCCGTTCAATTTAGTCGACGGATCAAGCAAACGCTTGCAGAGTCAAGAGACATGTAGAAGAATTTGGAAGATAATATCAGGAGAAGAATGAAAAGGTTTGGTGAAGAAAAACAAGTTATTTGTGGTTTTGAAGGCTGCGCGTTTCAGTTTGTTTCATGGATGGAATATTTGGCGGGACAAGGCTAAGAAAGATCATAAAACAAAATTGTGATAAGGCATTGAACTTGGTAAACAGTATATTGCTGAGAAACAGGTAAGGATTTGTTTTACAAAAACAATGTCTAGTTAATATGTAAGACAAGTGAATAATAATTAATTGCTTGTTGGTTGCAGAAGAGAATTCTTTTAGTGACTTAATAACACATTGATACAAAAAGATATAACACATTAACACATAGTATATAGGAAGTAAATATTCAAATTTACTGAAATTGATTCATCGCTTGAGTTTTGTGTTCCAATTTTTCTTTGGACAACTTTAAGTCGAAGTCGTGAACTAATGAGAAAATATCCATACATTTTAATTGTTTACCAAAAAATCATATGGACGTTGTTGGAAACTTTGATATATAGGCAAGATCAACTATAGTGGTAAAGTAGAAACATGCCATTGATTATAAATCTTGAACATATCTGTAAAAAATGTAAAAATATGTGTACTATGTGAAGATCTGTGTTAAGTTTTTCTTTTTGGTACCATATTGTGTAAATAAATTAAGGTATGCCAACTTTTCATATAACAAAAATTTATAGCTACTCTTTTTTATTTTGTAGAATCATTTATTTAAAAATGATGTGCAAACAAACAAATTAGTACTATCATTTTTACGGTCCTTCATCCTCAACCTATATCTTGAAGTTCTTTATTCTTACAACATGAGTCACTACACATAAAAAATTAACCATTATTAAACATACATAAATAGGGATGAGCACGGTACCGGTACCGTACGGATCTCGTACCAAATTAGTGGTACCGACTTTTTCCTAAGCATAAATTAATGGTACCGGTACAATACCGAACGAGATTCGGATATCGGTACTGGTACCGGGAAATCAGGATTTTCCATTTTTTCATGGAATTTTTCAATTTGGTACCGGTCTTATACCGAATTAGTGGTACCGAATTTTTTTCACCTTATTTCGTAGTACCAGTACCGTACCAAACGGGATTCAGGTACCGGGAATTGGTACGGTTCCGGTTCGGTTTTAGGATTCGGGACGAATCCCTATACATAAAACATTAATAAGTGAACACAACCAAGAAAACCATGCAAACAAAAACAAAAGACCATATATCTACATCAAACGTATTAAGCACACACATATAATTAAATAAAATTATAAATATGAGAAATAACCTAAAACCTAAGAAAATCAAACACTATCAGAAGTACATCAAATCAAAAAGATGAGAATGCACTAAAAACATCAAATCATAGAAAAACAAAACATATGTTTTTCATTAAACTGCAAGGCTCTTCATTCATTCATGCACTAAGAGTCACTACATGCACATACTAGATCAATGGGTCCAACATGATCATAAAGTTGTCTTAGTCAACCCGACCAGACAGAATGGCCCCATCCCTAAACCACTAAATGTTACTGACCCAATTGTAGTCATAGCCTCAAATCTTTCTTGACCCTCCTCACGGACATTTTACTTGAACATAAACTGAAAATAAACATCTACCATGCGAGCATTGCATGGTTCTTGCAACGGCCCATGTGGTGGGATACCCCTGACCCTGATCTCATCACTGTGTTCGCATGGGTAGTTGGGGTTGTGGTGATCCGGTATACGAAATTATGGTGCATGTTGGTTATCAGGTGCTAGTTAATTTCTACGTGGTGACGGAGGTTTCGAGTTTCCCACAACAAGATCCCATTTTACTTTGAAGAATGTGGGTGGCAATGTGAGAATGAGGCTGGTAGGTTTCGGTCAGAGGCAATACTAAGAATTTTTAAAAAGGGGCAAATGTTAAGATTAATTACCAAGTTGCGTCATGTCATTAACTATGAATTTGTTGTTGTAACAATAATTATTCTCCTTTTAACGAAGGTGAGCTTGTTTAGGTAGAACCAACATTGTTATTATATATAATATTTAAAACATACTTACTTTAAGATCGTTTCGTGTCTTTTAGAGGTCTAAATAAAAATTATGATCTACGAATTTCGGATATATAGAGTTTCGAATAATGGTTCTATATATTCGGATATCTGAAACTATGTATTCAAATGCTTTGAATTTTTTTAAGATTTATATATATATATTTCAAAGTGACAGTTCATGTATTCTCACTTTTGAATTAATTGCAATTAAATTTTCAGATACCCAAACATGTATATTTATGAGCATCTCTAATAGTCTTTTCATAACTAAAAATCGTAAATAGAGAAAACCGAAAATCAAACTTGGAATAAGTTTTGGATTTGTTATGATGACGAGTCCAAATTAACAAGGACATAAAAAAACCTAGGAAAGAAACACAAATGAAAGAAACACAATTAGAAGCGATCCGAACCGTCAAAATAATCCAACGGTGGAAATTGATTGCCAAGTTGGTTATCGATGTGCCATCAAGGAAACCAATCAAAACAGAGCTTCACCCCTATTTAAGATCCATCTCTTCCTTCCATCTTGAGACAAAAAAAAAGGAAAAAGAAGAAGAAAGAATGGGTCAGTGTATTTCGAACCAACCACCCGCACCACAAAGACGAATGGTTTGTATCAAAAAATCACTTCCCTATGCTTCCTTCTTCAACTATTTTTCTAATATGTTTCCATTTGTTTCTTACCGCAGAGGCCTGGTTGTGGAGGTGATGGATGAATCGGCAAGGAGGCGATTGAATATAGCGTTTGTAATATCATCAGATGAAGATGGCTTCTTTGTGGCGAGGGGTTTGATGGAAAAGGGTACTGTCTTGAGTGCTAATTATGGTTTTGGAGCAGCTGTGAGACTCGTAGTGTTTGAAAATGTAGAAGAAAGTATGGGTTAGTGTGTCAGCAACTTGAACCAACAAAGAGTGGTTTGTAGAAAATGATATATCCTATATGCGTAAAACCACACATATATATATTTAAATTAAAATATGATTTGTTTTGTTTCTTATTGCAGAGGACTGTGTTGAGGTTTCTGGAAACACCAAAAGCCGCACGGGTGACAGAAAGACTACTGAGCTGATGTACCCATGAGGTAGTCTACATGGTAGAAGGGGCCCTCTTAACAATGGTGGGTGTCTTAGATGAAGAATCATTTATGTATGCTCTCCAAGAGTATGGATAAGGGATATGTGAGTATCAAAGGTGATAATTTAGAAATGGGTACAAATGTGAGATTTTGAGATTTATTGGATTTGTTAGCTTTCATCATTCTCATTCTCATGTGTTGTCTGGATTTTGGTTATGATGATTATTAGTATACCAAGTTGGGTCATGTCACTAACTATCCCTTTGTTGTTTCAATAATTATTATCCTTTAACGAAAGTGAGCTTGTTTAGGTAGAACCAAATTTTTTATTATATAAATAATATTTAAAATATACTTACTTCGAGATCGTCTCGTGTCTTTTAGAGGTCTGAATCGAAAATATGATATAGGAATTCCAGATATACAGAGCTTCGAATAATTGTTTTATATATTCGGATATTCGAAACTAGGTATTAAAATGCTTTGAATTTTTGTAATTTTTTTATATATATTTCAAAGTGACAATTCATGTATTCTCAATTTTTAATTAACTCGAATCAAATTTTCGGATGCTCAAACATGTTTATTTATGAGTATCTCTAATAGTCTTTTCATTTTATTTCATTTAAAATTAGGTGAAGTTTTTATTTATTATTTCATTCATATAAACAAGTAATTACGAGTTATACTATGTACTTTGGGATATCTTAAAAAGCTAGGGAAAATAAACTCGAAAAATATACAGGCCTAGAGTTTGGATGCCTTAAATAGTCGAAGGCATAAAGCGGTAGCTTTAACCTCGAGATACATCTGCTTACTTTATTAGCCTGACATTAATACCAATACAGAAAGCGAATAGAAAAATTTAGATAACATAATTCAATAATTATCTCTTTGAAAGTAAAGAATGTCTTTAGCCATTAGAGTTAGATGTACCTATTAATTAATCTTTTACCATTATACTATTTATTTTCTTATGAAAGTAAAATAAAATTTTATATTCTAGGAACTTTGTGAGGGCAACAACCCACACTGCCCCCATTGTAGTACTGCCCATGGTTTCGGTAGCATATATATAACATGGCAAGAGTGAGTTCAACTAAAAGAAGCTAGTAAAGTATTGTATCATAACTTCGTAACCGTTAGATTTTCAAGTCTGACTAAATCTATGGTTTTAAACAAGTGTGTCAGTTTGGTAAATATGATAAAGCTGCAAACTTTAAAATCATTGGCAATAGTGTTATTTTAGTTCATTGGGTTTTTACCACCTTTAATTAAAACACTAGCATGGTACCCGCACAATGCAGCGACAGGTACCCGGTGACGATTTTTGAGGTGACAAATGTTACTACTCTTGCCTATTAATTTTATATTCAAAGATTGAATAGAAAAATTAAATCAAAATAAAATAAACCCTCAAAAAATGAGAAAAAATAACAATTAATTTAAATATATCAAAATGGATATTGAATCGAAGAGCTTAAAATTTTAGAAAATGTGATGAAATTAGATAGTTTTTTAATAGATTGTTACAAAAAGAGATGAATTCTCAATTAAAGTCAATTTTAGATGTCGTAATTTCCACACTTTTTAAAAATAAAAATGTCCCAAATGTTTTAAATATAGTAAGATAAGATATGTAAGCAAATCAAATTTAGAGAAAAAAATATATATATTCACTCAAAAACACGTTTTTACACATGTTCATCATTAGATATCCATATGCACATTGATCCATTTAATTTAACTGAAAAAAAGATTGATATGAAATTCCTTGGCATATGCATATTGATCCATTTAATTTAAATAATAACTAATTGGATATGAAATTCCCTGTCATGTTTTTTATGTTAGCTGCAATATACGAAATGTAGATGAGCACTTATTTTATTGTCTTAGCCGGTTTGATTTAAATCTTATGGTTTATAAAATACATATGAGAGAAATAAAAGTTAAAGATAAATGTTTCCTTCATGTTTACATTGTGTGTTCTTTTACCACCTACATACTCCACCACATCATTTTTCAACACGTTATATTTTAGAAAGAGGATTTTATATATGTGTGAATTGGAAATATTATGCATCCAATCTCTTTTTCATATACAAAGAACCATCATGAGGAAAGCCAATTAAACAAAAAAAAAAAATTTTAATTTCAATTGTACATGGACCTAGAAACTTAGCTAGTACGATCAATTTATAGCTTGTCCTTACAAATAAACATGATGAGTTTGGTGGTTCATAAATGGAGAAAACAATGGAATTTCAAAATGATGGGTTTGAGGTGCTCGTGACGATAAAAGAGATAAATATTAGGATTCTTTTAGTAGTACTCTTTTTTATTTTTCACTTTTTCCTTTCCTATAAAAGGACTAACGATTGACAAGTTTTTTAATTATGCGACGTCCTTAACATGTTTCATCTTCTTGGTGGTATTCAAATCATTGTACTCTATATATTTGTCCTATATGTTATGAAATTATTGTTTCTTCATGGAGAATGACTCGCGCATGCTGCGGGTTACCCAAATTATGATTTAAATTATATAATGATTTGGCTATCATACTAGAAGACTTGTGAAGGTGATATGTGTGGTTTAAATTGTCATATATGAACTTATGAGATCCGAAAATGAGCGTGAGGGGTGAGGAGTGAGGGTCTTAAGCTTTACAAAATATCTTGTGAAGGTGATATGTGTGGTTTGGGGTTGAGCCACGGCAAGAAAGAAGGTTGGCTAGATTTGGGTAATTTCCTAAGTACTTTGATAGTACTAGGTTTTAATGACTAGGTTATTACACTTGCCCCTTGGAAACCTCCTAGCCGTCGCATTTTCATGGGTCAAAGGGGACAAATGGTGCTTGCATAGTGTAACCTTAATGAGGGTGATGTACAAGTTGATAATTGTGTCCAAAATGAGTTTATAAAGTTTAAACTTAGCTAAGTTGTGAGCTAGTTAACATTCGGCTAGAGTGAGGCGTCTAGACGAGGTTTTAGGTTCGATTTTGGTGTCTTAGTATAGTTACTAGGAGTCTAGGTGTGAGTAGGTTTAGGTCCAAGTCGATTTGGTTAAGTTTTGGATTTTATGGTGAAAGTATAGTCATAATTAAATAAATGTATAGTTTACTTTATTTAAAATGTAAGACACTTGTGAAAATGAGTTAAAGTTGATAATTGTAGTGTCCAATAATGAAAGGTAGTTTATGTCGAATCGCAGTATTGTTTATGAGGTGAGGAAAATATATAAGTATATATTTTGAAGCATAAAATAGTTCTTTGGCAACCGTTATTAAATTGTGATCACGGGTTTAGATTTTTATAAATCAAATTGATGTATGCATATGATCAAGTGTTTCAGGTGACTTACTAGTCCCAAAAGAAATGATTGTTTAAAGCCTCGTATGCTCATATAATGTAGTCATACAAATGTGATTGTGTCCTTATGATTAAATACTCATAATCATAATGTAAGGCTTGATGATCAAATGTTTCATGTTCTAATGATTTAAATGATGTATTCTCATGTATGATGCATATGATTGTACAAAGTTTTCATGCAAAGGTGGTAATATATATTGATATCATGAGGTGACGTGTACAATGATGTCATAGTCAAAACTTGAAAACTACAGGTTTTACAAGGATTTATAAGAAGGTTTTGTAAAGGTGGAGGTATCTGTGGAGGTGGAACCCGTATGCTGCATCGTGAATATTTTGAAGGCGTACTTCTTATACCCACTGATGATGCAACATAGTGCGAATATTGCATTCGGATTAGGTCAACAGAAGATGTACTTCTGTGGCAAGGTGATGCGAATATTTACATCCGTCTTATGGCCACGACTTTGATAATGACTTAAAAAAATTCACGGTCTTTCCTGAACTAAACGCAGTTGATCAGGCCCCAACTAATTAAGGTCAAACAATGTAAACTTTGGAAAAATCACTATGTAGTCGGGCCAAGTTATTTTTCGCTGAAGGCGTACTTCCGCAACAAAGATATTAGCCAACGGAAGACGCACTCTCGCGGCAAAGACAATGAAACAGTGGAAGAAATACTTCCACGACAAAGACAACGAAACAGCGGAAGGCGTACTTCCATGGCGAAGATAATAAGCCAGTGGAAGAAATATTTCCACGACGAATATAATGAGCACGTGGAAGAGATACTTCCACGGCGATAACAATGCGCACGTAGAAGAGATACTTCCACGACGAAGATAATGAGCATGTGGAAAAGATACTTCCACGGAGAAAACAATGCGCACGTGGAAGAGACACTTCCACGGCGAAGATAATGAACACGTGGAAGAGTACTTCCACGGCGAAAGATAATGAGCACGTGGAAGGAGTACTTCCACGACGAAGATAATAAGCCCATGGAAGGAGTACTTCCCGCGAAGATAATAAGCCCGTGGAAGGAGTACTTCCACGGCGAAGATAATAAGCCCGTGGAAGGAGTACTTCCACGACGAAGATAATAAGTCCGTGGAAGGAGTACTTCCACGGCGAAGATAATAAGTCCGTGGAAGGAGTACTTCCACGGGGGAAGATAATATGTCCGTGGAAGGAGTACTTCCACGGCGAAGATAATAAGTCCGTGGAAGGAGTACTTCCAAGGCGAAGATAATAAGCCCGTGGAAGGAGTACTTCCACGGCGAAGATAATAAGCCCGTGGAAGGAGTACTTCCGCGGCGAAGATAATTAATAAGTGTGAAAACACTTATCTTTTTACCACTTAATTATAATAATAACCAAGCCAGAACGTGTATTTTATGTCGTAAATGTCGGAATTATGTGTGGTTTGTGTTTTTGTTGTGATTTGGGATCAAAATGTGAAAAGGGAAGAAAACACGGGCTTTCACGGGCTTTTATCGAAGAAAAAGACAAAAGACGAAGTCGAAAGATCAAGAGTGCAAAAAGAACGGAAGTCCAAGGCCTGTTCTAATGATTTATCGAAGAAAAAGTCTAAAGACGGAAGTTTAATAAAGCCGAAGAACTCAAGTCTAATTAATGAAGAAATTACAAGACGAGTTTAATTAATCCCGAGATAAATTCGAAAAATTCGAAGAATTTAGAAGACGAAAAGACGAGAAAGAAAGAAAGAAGGAAGCTTCCAACACATGCTAACTTCCCTAATCCTCCTATAAATAACCTCCTAATGACACATTAGGAGGTGTTGGCTAATTTGACAAACTAGTCTTCCACCATTTTCATGCACTTTTATTTCATGCCATTTACTTAATTGTCAATTTAATTACCTTGTTTTGCACCTTAAATTTCTTGCCTTTAATTCCAAGTAAGTCTTTTAATTTTGTTGTTGAATCTTTGTTTTCCTTTAATCAAGCTTTTTATTATCCATCTTATTCTACTTTTCTTGCTTTTGATTTTGATTATTAATTCGGATTAAGCATTCATTTGCTTGATCTTATTGCTTATTTGAGTAAAAAGTTTATCTTTTTATTTCTATCTAGGCTTTTATACGAATTAAGTTATAAGATTGACAATCTTATTGGCTTATTTTGTATTTAGCTTATTTGTTTTAAAATTTTCTTAAAAGTTTTATCTTTTTAAAGTTTGTTTTATAAAGTTCGCTTAATTTGTGTCTTAAAAGTCTTTAAATTTATGCTTATTTCATTCGTCTTATTCTTGTTTAATCAAGTTTTTGGTATTTGCTTTTTAGTCTTAGCTTATTTGTTTTGCTTATTTTGTATCTCATTCCATCGGAAAGGGATCCTGGATTCCGACAGCTTTTACTCTCATTCCGATCGTGACAATCGGCTTAGGGTTCTACATTCCGACAGAGGATTGTGATCAGTATTAAGATAATGAATTACCCCTTACTCCGATCGTGATTGCGACCGCTCATTGCGATCGTATATTGCGACGGGTCTTAAGGATCTGTTGAGACGAAGTGCTGCCAAAATTTCACTAGCCATATTCCGATGGTTTCCACATTCCGACAGGAGATTCCGACCAAGCATTCCGATTAGGATTCCGACAGGTTTGATTTGCATCATTCCGATAGGGTGATTCCGACCAACATTCCGACAGGGATACTTTTATACATTCCGATACTTTAGTTTTGCTTACATTCCGACAGGTCATCATTCCGATCGGTAATCCGACAGGATTCCGATTGGAGTGTATCCCGACAGGGTTTGTTTTATATTTTGTCTTAGTTTAATTTTTAAGTTTGCATTGTTTTAAGTTTTCAAATTTTCATTTTTATTTTAACTTGTCAAATTTACTTTTCGTCGAGTTTTAATTTTATGTCATTTAATTTCTCGTCATTTACTTTTAAAGTTTTAATATTGCACCATTTACATTTTAATTAGTTTTAGTTTTAATTACCCGTCGTTTACTTTCAAGTTTTGCATTTTAATTTTACTACAACGACCAATCTATTTGTTTCCACCAAAAGACGACTGAGTCGCACTGTTAACCATTTTTCAATTCGAAGAGATCGGACGATAAAATTTTATACGAGGCAAATTCCTTGTATTAAATGGCGCCGCTGCTGGCTCTTTTCATGAAGATTAACGATTTTCTGTGAGAGACGCGTTGAATTTTTAGATCCGTTCACTCGTGAACGTTATTTTTCTTGCTTAAATTTTTTTTAAGAATCCATAAAAATTAAAAATTGTTAAAAATCCATAAAAATTAAAAAATTTCAAAAATCCAAAAAGATTTTTATTTTTATTTTTACACGTACATATATATTCTCTATTTCTTTGGTATCTTTTTCTTTTGCTTTTGCAGGTGTATGCGTACTAGATCTTCAACTTATTCAGAGCCCGAGACTCGTGAAGATTTAGATATGGCAGGTGTGAACAACAACTATTACCCACCGCACCTCAACAATAATAATAACAACAATGTTCCCCCACCCGATCTTCGAACGATGGAGGAGCTTTGTCAACCCACAATGAATGGACGAGGAGGACCGATTGCGCCGATGCAAATCACGGCTCTGGAGTTTTCGTTGAAGCATCACATGATCCAACAAGTTCAAAACACTTGTCCATTTCGCCGATTACCGGATGATGATGCCAACAAACACCTCGACAAATTCATTACCGTAACTCAAAGCATGAAGTTGCACCGTGTTACTATGGATTTTCTTCGCCTTCACCTATTTCCACACACCTTATCCCAATATGCCAAAAAATGGTTTGATCGTCTTCCGAAGAATTCAATTCATACTTGGGATGAGATGACTCAACGATTTTTGTCGCGCTACTTTCCACCATCCATGGTCGCGAGCCTTCGAAATCAAATTAGTGGATTTACACAAGAACCTGATGAATCACTTTTTGATGCTTGGAAACGATATAATGTTTTGATCGATCGATGTCCAAACCACAACATGCTCCCTGTCACCTTAATTGATACTTTCTACAACGGTTTAACTTTTCGAGATCGTGATACGATTAATGCAGCCGCCGGTGGCACATTTATGAAAAGAAGACCTGAGGAGTGTAGAGAGCTTATAGAAAACATGACTACTCATCACAAAAATTGGGATTCATCCGCATCTTCAAGATCAAACCCGAGAGTCAATGTTTCTTCCACTTCTTCAAACCCTGATATCACCGAATTGACCCACGTAATGGTCGAAATGAGCAAAAACATGCAACTTTTGGCTACAAATCAACAACAACAAGTTAAAGCTGTAGCAACTTCTTGTGAGATTTGCGGGGGTCCTCATTCATACACTGGTTGTCTTTCTACTCATGACAATCCGGAAATCGTGTATGCGGCTTATGGTAACTATTCAACGGAAAACTACCAAGCCCGACCTCAAGGTGATTGTAACTTGCTAAGTTATCGTTCTAACAACTTTCTTTCACCCGGTTTTTCTCCTCAAAACCACAACCCCAACAACTACAATAGAAGCAACTCAAACCCACCTCGAGCTTCTAATCCTTATCACCCACCCGCTCAACAAGCCCCACCTATTAATCAAGATGTTGAAGCTTTCATGAGGACCCAAGGAGAGCTAATCAAGAATCTACAAAGCCAAATCATCAATTTGAAAGGAGATATCACTAAGCAAGGGAATGATATTAGATCCGAGCTTCGACATGATATACAAACCTCTTTTAGCACTCAAACAAATGATTTGAAGAATATGCTGGCTAGTTTCTTACAAAGTACTCAACCCTCTACTTTGGGCTCTCTTCCTTCAAATACCGTCACCAACCCAAGAGCGAATGTGAGTGCTATTACTACACGCAGTTGAGCAACCTTAGTAGGACCATCTATCCCTCCCCAAGTTACTCCATCTACACCTCCTCCACCACCAGTTATCCCTCCTACTCCCACGCATAGTATTAGTTCTCCATTACCGTCTCTACCGCTTACTAAAGAAATACCCAAGAAACACCCTTCACCAACCCCACCTTCCACCTATAAACCCAACATCCCTTATCCTTCTCGGTTAGACAAGAGCAAATTGCTTACTAAAGAGGATGCTCAAATCACTTATTTTATGAAGATGATCTCTCAAAAGAATTTCAACATTAGCCTCGTTGAAGCACTTGTCCAAATGCCGAAATTTGTCAAAGCATTCAAGGAATTGCTTAACAAGAAGGAAAAGATGGCCGAGTTTGCCAACACACGCTTAAATGAAAACTGTTCTGCAGTCATTCTTAAAGAACTTTCGGAAAAACATGGAGATCCCGGTAGTTTTGTGTTGCCTTGCATTTTCAACAAAACCGGAGAATTTACTGCCTTAGCTGATCTCGGGGCAAGTATAAGTCTGATGCCTTTAAGTGTTTGGAAAAAGTTGTCATTACCCGATCTTACACCAACAAAGATGACTCTTGAGCTAGCAAATCGCACTCTCGCTTACCCCGTTGGTATTGCCGAAGATGTATTTGTTAAAATTGGCACCTTCACTTTTCCGGTCGATTTTGTTGTTGTTCATTATGAAATGGACCCTCGTATTCCGTTAATACTTGGTCGGCCATTCTTGAGTACCGGAAAAGCATTAGTCGATGTTGCCGAAGGTGAGCTAATCTTAAGGGTCGAGAACGATGCACAAGTTTTTAAAATGGGGAAGATCACAACCAAACCCAATGGAAGAGAATCAGCGAATATGATTAATGTGCTTGATGATTTTGTCGTCTACAATAATCCTCTTTTCGATATTTGCTATGACAATCCACTTTTCCAAGATGATGTGGATGATTCTCTCTCTAATTTAGATCCTCCACCTATTCATGAGTCTCCTCTAATTTATGATGACTCTGATGATGATTCTAGTTCCGATGGGGATGATTATGATAATTTTGTTTCAGAGTATCCAGACATGCCCACTTATGATGATTTTGATGATGTTGATACTCTCTCGAGTGATTCTTCACATGATGACCTTGCATCTACTTTTGATGAAGATCCTCCGCCAACAATACTTGATCCTACTTTGGATGACTACTCATTTGAGGAAGATTTTGCTACTTTTCTCAACACTTACTTCCCAAATGAGAGTGATTCTCCTCCTTTGGACTTTGATGATGCTCTTTATCCTACTTTGGATATGAAGAAACCCGTTTCAAAGGAGAAAGAACCATAAGACACCAACATCCACAGTACTTATGTTTTGACACCTTTCTATCCACCTTCTGAGGATGAGATTGTGTGATTTATGAGTGGATCCTCTCAAACTATACTAAGCCTGAGTGTTATTTTCCCCTAAAGGAAAAGGTGTTCGATCCCGGTATTGAAATTTCTAAGCCATCTCAGTATCCACCTGATGAAATAAAAGGAAAGATTTTTGGAACTTATGAAGATATGCTTGCACCCAATCACCCTCGCTACCACCGTGCTCAATTTCTGCTTAAGGGAACCTTGCTTACTCTTCTTTGGCTTGCCTTGTTCGTCTTAAGCGTGTGCTACTTGATGGATGAAAAGCATGTATTTGATCCCGGTGGATGTGCTTCAAGCTTCTTCCTATGCTAATCAAGGTCGAGTCAGGCTCACGACTCGGTGAACAAAAACAAGCGCTTCCCGGGAGGCAACCCGCAATATATATCCTTTTTCTTTGTTTTTATAATAAGTGTAGGGGGAGACCCTAGTATATGTTTGTTGTTTTCTTTCTAATCATGTGCAGGGATTCGAGCTTTCAAAGATCCATTCTTGATGACTTTTGACGACCCATGATTCCGTGTACCCGTCTTCCCGGTTCTATCCTAAACTCTTTTGATTCTCTATTTTATATTCTTTAATATTAAAATAGGAATCACTTTAGTTGTCTCTTCCTTAGCAAGATTTAAACAAAGTGCACAATGTCCTAAGTGTAGGGGAGTTTACTTCCACATGCTTAAACATTGAGGACAATGTTTATATTAAGTATAGGGGGACTTCTATCGAAGTTAAGTGGGCTTTTCCTTGTATTTATCCTCGTTTTAACTGGAAAATTGATTTTTCGACATTTTTCAAAATTTTTGATCTATTTTCGCCTAGTTGTTTTTATTTTTGTATAGTTATTTACTTTCTTTGCTAGAATAAATTTTAATAAAATGGTTTTAATTTTTCAATGTTGTGAATCTTTTGACTCAACCCAAGTTTACTCTAGCTAGTATCCTTAACGTGTTTAAGTCAAGTTTTTGCTAGGCTTTTATATAGGGAACTTTAAAACGCGAAAGTCTTAACTCTTACGGGTTAAGAACAAGAACTTATCGCAAGTTCCTATAATTGATCCTAGAAAGTCGTTTATCAAGGGAACTTTAAAATGCGAATTCTAAACTTGAAAAAGTCTAAGAGTTTGCAAGATCCTAGAGATTACTTGAAAACCCAAAACTTTGATTTAATTGGCTAAGCATCCACGAGTCTCATTCCTTGAGATTTTAAATTGTGGAGAACGAGAGATGATAGAGTCAATTATAAGTTTGGTATTCTTTCATGAATCTATGTGAGTTGATTATAAGCTTTTTTCTCTCATCGCTTGTTAATAAATTTAATTGCAAATAAATAAAGTCGTACGATTTGAAAAGTTACTTAGCTTCTAGAACAAGATCGTTTAAAAGTTGCTCGGTATTAATTAGAGTTCATAGCCAAGGCATAACTTATTGAAGCGGGATGCGAAGATTGGAGAGTCCGAAAAGGCCCTAACAAGGCATGAGGGTTACATTTTGTTGCTAAAGATCCAAAAGTGATGTGAAGAATCATTTATCAAAAATCAATATGAAGGATCGAGACACATGACAAAAAGAAAATACTCCCCTAAAGATCATGGAGAAGTCTATCCAAAAAGGCCCTAACAAGGTATGAGGATAAATAGATCCAAGTCCTAAAAGGAGGCGGATCGTTGTATATCAAAATCCCAAATAAAGATTGGAGAAATGAAGAAGTCGTGGTCCAAATATGAAGAATCTCTCAAAAAGTTCAAGTGAAGAAATTCCTATTATAAAGAGAAGACCATTATTTCATGAACGTCTCTCAAAGATTTGAAGTATGAAGTCAATTCCAAATATCGGTCCGAGAAAGGTCCCAAATCGTGAAGCGAGTTATGCCAAGATATGAACTTTATGAGGTCCCAAGAAGCAGTTTTAAAAGATTTTGTCCTTTAGCTAACTATTGATTAAATCGTCCCACTTTATTTTCAGCCTAAATAACTATCGAAATAAGTCAACAATGCATCATCGTGATCATTCAAGACAATCATAAAATATAAGAGATACACCTAGGAATAAGGGAGTCTAAGTAAATAATTGGCCCACATGAGTTTGTGATAGTTTGCTAACTTATAATAACAATGATCTCGTTTTTAAGCTTGGTATGGGGAACGTGAAACTTGAGGATGATAATCATTCATGACATTCCAAAACCCTAAGGTAAGTTTTTGATCTTTTTACTTGTTTTCTTCTTTTAAATATTTTGTCTCTTTAATAAAGGCCAAGATGGATTGATTATGATGAAAAATGTAAAACTTGCTTTGTATTTAATGCATTGCATGAGGACATTGCAATGGTCAAGTGTAGGGGATTTAATAAGTGTGAAAACACTTATCATTTTACCACTTAATTATAATAATAACCAAACCAAAACGTGTATTTTATTTCATAAATGTCGGAATTATGCGTGGTTTGTGTTTTTGTTTTGATTTAGGATCAAATGTGAAAAGGGAAGAAAACACGGGCTTTCACGGGCTTTTATCGAAGAAAAAGACAAAAGACGAAGTCGAAAGATCAAGAGTGCAAAAAGAACGGAAGTCCAAGGCCTATTCTGGAGATTTATAAAAGAAAAAGTCTAAAGACGGAAGTTTAATAAAGCCGAAGAACTCAAGTCTAATTAATGAAATTACAAGACGAGTTTAATTAATCCCGAGACAAAGTCGAAAAAGTCGAAGAATTTAGAAGACGAAAAGACGAGAAAAAAGAAAGAAAGAAGGAAGCTTCTAACACATGCTAACCTCCCTAATCCTCCTATAAATACCCACCTAATGACACATTAGGAGGTGTTGGCTAATTTGACAAACTAGTCTTCCACCATTTTCATTTTCATGCACTTTTATTCATGTCATTTACTTAATTGTCAATTTAATTACCTTGTTTTGCACCTTAAATTTCTTGCCTTTAATTCCAAGTAAGTCTTCTAATTTTGTTGTTGAATCTTTGTTTTCCTTTAATCAAGCTTTTTATTATCCATCTTATTCTACTTTTCTTGCTTTTGATTTTGATTATTAATTCGGATTAAGCATTCATTTGCTTAATCTTATTTCTTATTTGAGTAAAAAGTTTATCTTTTTATTTCTATCTAGGCTTTTATACGAATTAAGCTATAAGCTTGACAATCTTATTGGCTTATATTGTATTTAGCTTATTTGTTTTAAAACTTTCTTAATAGTTTTATCTTTTTAAAGTTTATTTTATAAAGTTTGCTTAATTTGTGTCTTGAAAGTCTTTAAATTTGTGCTTATTTCATTCGTCTTATTCTTGTTTAATCAAGTTTTTGGTGTTTGCTTTTTAGTCTTAGCTTATTTGTTTTTACTTATTTTGTATCTCATTCCATCGGAAAGGGATCCTGGATTCCGACAGCTTTTACTCTCATTCCGATCGTGACAATCGGCTTAGGGTTTTACATTCCGACAGAGGATTGCGATCAGTATTAAGATAGTGAATTACCCCCTTATTCTGATCGTGATTGCGATCGCTCATTGCGATCGTATATTGCGACGGGTCTTAAGGATATGTTGAGACGAAGTGCTGCCAAAATTTCACTAGCCATATTCCGATAGTTTCCACATTCCGACAGGAGATTCCGATCAAGCATTCCGATTAGGATTCCGACAGGTTTGATTTGCATCATTCCGATAGGGTGATTCCGACCAACATTCCGACAGGGATACTTTTATACATTCCGATACTTTTGTTTTGCTTACATTCCGACATGTCATCATTCCGATCGGTATTCCGACAGGATTCCGATTGGAGTATATTTCGACACGGTTTGTTTTATATTTTGTCTTAATTTAATTTTTTAATTTTGCATTGTTTTAAGTTTTCAAATTTTCATTTTTATTTTAACTTGTCAAATTTACTTTTCGTCGAGTTTTAATTTTACGTCATTTAATTTCTCGTCATTTACTTTTAAAGTTTTAATATTGCACCATTTACATTTTAATTAGTTTTAGTTTTAATTACCCGTCATTTACTTTAAAGTTTTGCATTTTAATTTTACTACAACGACCAATCTATTTGTTTCCACCAAAAGACGACTGAGTCGCACTGTTAACCATTTTTCAATTCGAAGAGATCGAACGATAAAATTTTATACGAGGCAAATTCCTTGTATTAATAATAATCCCGTGGAAGGAGTACTTCCACGGCGAAGATAATAAGCCCGTGGAAGGAGTACTTCCACGGCGAAGATAATAAGCCAGTGGAAGGAGTACTTCCACGGCGAAGATAATAAGCCCGTGGAAGGAGTACTTCCATGGCGAAGATAATAAGCCCGTGGAAGGAGTAATTCCACGGCGAAGACAATAAGTCCGTGGAAGGAGTACTTCCATGACGAAGATAATAAGTCCGTGGAAGGAGTACTTCCACGGCGAAGATAATAAGCCCGTGGAAGGAGTACTTCAACGGCGAAGATAATAAGTCCATGGAAAGAGTACTTCCACGGCGAAGATAATAAGTCCGTGGAAGAAGATACTTCCACGATGCATGAATAAGTCTGTGGAAGAAGATACTTCCACGATGCATGAATAAGCCAACGGAAGAGATACTTCCGTGGCGAACGAATAAGCGAGTGGAAGAAATAGAATAAGCCAACGGAAGGCTGACATCTACGGCTAAGGAATATATCCAACGATATTTGCGTGACATACACAGAAATAGTGGTATTATTATCCCCTGGTAGCCCTGAAGTTTAATGGTACTACACTCGATTAAACTTAATCAAGTATTCAAAAAATTACGGCCGCGTAGACCAACGCGAATGGACGTACCATAGCCGCATGCAAAAGATACAAAATAGGTTCGAACGTGCGAACCAACGCGGCAGGGCGAGTCGTAACCGCAAATTTCTCGTAATGACTTGTTATGAAAACATTTCCTGTTATTCGTGAAGAATTATAATATTTTTAATTTTTTTTTGTGAGGTGCGAATGTTCGCACTCGGTTTTTTACCATAATGACCGTTAGTTCCGCATTAGATTTATAACACGGCGTTGTGTTTATGAATTATTGTAATATCATAAAAGGTCCCTATGGGCGAGGCAGACTCATTACGTGCGGCATGCCGCTACTACCATAAGGACGACCAGGGGAGGCTGGCCCATTGTTAGGTGTGCACAATTGTGTCTTTCGCATGCCCAACTTGGAATGTGCTGGCTGCTTAACTTGCTATCGATGTCTTGATTAGCAAGGGACCTAACAAGGATACATGATCCGTGGTCGATGAGGTTGCATCCCTCTTACACGACGAGTCTAATTAGTAGGTTAGACCCATTCCTCTTATTCCGCCTGGAAACGATAGGTACATGTGCAGCCCGTAGGCTAAATATGTTCAAATGTATGGACTAGCATATATATAAGTATCATAAACTATCACTCAATACTAGACATGTAAATATTTATCTAGATATGTATTGAAAGATGCGTCGATTTATCGTAAGAAAAGGAATCCACGCAAAGCTAAAGAATATACATAATATCCTGCTATTGAGCTAAGACATATAGTAATATCTTTTGTTAATATACAAAAAATATTAATAGTAAATTTTTTTACTTAAAAAGATATGGGTAATATTTTATAAATTTAAAAATATCAGAATATATCTTTACCAAATTTAAAAGGTAAATAATATCTTTTTATTACTTCTAAAGCTATTCGTAATATGTCCGTGCGGGCTAGCGCAAAAGGATGCGACTTATGACTCTAGTGAAAAAATAGAATATGACTAAACATACGGGTGAGTGCGGTTGGGTATACCATGACCGCGGATAAAAAATAAGTTCAAACCAGCGCGAAAACATGTACCATGACCGCGAAAAATATGTCGGGCCGCGACTCGATATTAGTAGGCCGGGCCGAAATTTTATGGAAAATAATATAATAATATTAAAAATAATATCTATTTTCCGAATTAAAAGATATACGTAATATATTTTATTAGAAATATATATATATATACCGATAATATTTCTATAAGATATAGGTAATATCTTTGTTAACTTAAAAAATATACATAATATTTTTTATAAATTTAAAAATATAAATAATATTTTTTATAAATTTAAAACATATTGATAAAATTTTGTCAAGAATTAAAAAGATACCAGTAATATCTTTTATCAAAATACAAAATATATGCCTGGTTGTGGAATATTGCGGGAGGACGGACCTAGAACCGCGACGTCGAAAAAATAAAATATTATCCGAACGTGCGGAACACCGCGGAAGGCCGAACTCCCCTAACAGCGGATATCCATAATTACAATAGCAAATGTTAGATCTACCTTTTTTTCTCCGTATATCCGAGAATTGAGAAAAATTAATAGTAGGCGTAGTAATTTTTACCAAAACACACGTAATATTTTTCAAGTTAAAAAGACAATCACACCATATTTAATTGACATATCTTGATTAGGTGTCTATGGTGTGCTAATTTGGAAAATCTGTAAACTGCTAACGACTGTAGTGCATGAAGCCATAGCAAAGTTGCATAGTTGACATGATTTAGCAAAGTAGGCTTTTACGTATGACAAAGTGCAAAATAGAGTAAGCGAAAAAAAAATACGAAGTTACCGATTTTCGACGTAGATCTTTGTTTTTCGTTAGTGTAAAACCACGAAACATAATATGTTCAGGGTCCCACGGATGGCGTCAACTTGTTGAAGCATAGTTTGGCTGGGTTGGTTCGACGACTCTCCTGGGCCGTTCATCGTCTTCTCCGGTCCTGGATGATGATGCAAACAATAGAAGAACCGGTTAGGAGTGGACCCGATGTCGGAGCCCCGAGGTCCACCTCCGACGGTCAAGTTAGTATCGGGCCGATATATAGTAAAAGAGGTGTAAGTATGTGAGATATAACCTGTTGTAGAATGGGACCCCTACCCCTGTTTATATCGTGCTAGGGTTTATTGAAGGATAAGTAACGTATGAGCCACGGGCCTGTTGGGTCGCGGGCCTGTTGGATCGCGGGCCTGTTGGGTCGGGCCCTTTACCGACTATACTTCGACACCTATCCTACTTGCAGTTTTCACATGCATTTTCGCCTTATGTCCCTCCCTATGCTTCCACCAAACCCTAGCTTTAGCCGCCACTACGTTATCGGAAACTTCCGAAACCAAAACTAAAACGATTTCGAAATGGAGACAGCTACTAACCATAACTAAGAAAATTTAATCGCCTAAAGGGCATGAGTTTTCGGATTATACGAAGAGGTTGTTGATGTAGTTGGGAGGTTGGTTAAGGATTTAGAAAAATGTAGGGCGGGAAATGTGGATTTGAAGTGATGTAGAGAAAGAAAACAAAGATAATAATTGAATATGTTGATTCCAAAGAATACAAGAAACAACTCTTCTAACAATCATTGATTCACACGAATACCGATTATTAGGTTGGAAATCGAACGATAAACCCTAACCCGGATTTAAGTCGATTAACAAAAGACTTAAAAGTCATATATTTTTATTCATATCTCAATAATCTCTCATAACTGGAAAAAAGAACTATGCTTATAGGAAAAACTAGAATCAACCTAAATCAAAATCATATCATACTTTCCTATCCCTGAACATATAATTTATTTGAAAAATACTTTTCTAACTAAAGTTTATTGTCAAACAATAAATTTAAATAAAAAAGAAAGTAAACAACTTAATTAAAATGAGAGATATGTAGACATGTTGACTCATCCAATGCTTCTGCATCATTCTCTTTTTTTGAAAAGACTCGACCTCGAATCTTGATTGATTTCAAACAAAACTTATAAATTAAGTTTGTGGGTTTTGTACACTCTTCTTGGTATCTTTTAGCAATCAGAAATTTAAACAAACTTTTGTTAACCTTGATACTGATATTCTTCTCAAGCCACATCAATTCATGTGATTTGAATTGACGTCTTCCTCAACATTAATAACGTCTTTATCTCCTTGCATACCTTTTTCTTCCATATCAGTATCATAAACTTTCATTGACAAGACTCGCAGATGACACATCATTTTCTTCCTCTTAAAAATTATGATAATTGTCGAAAAAAGGATACTCATCTTCCTCATACTTGGGTTCTTCATCATAAACTAGGGATGCTTCATAATTACAACAAGTGACATCATCATCGTCTTCGGGGTCAACAAATGTTTTTTCTGGCTCTTCATCTTGAGTACCCCGACCGTTATGATCACCATGCATGTTCATCAAGTGATTCATCCGATTAGTCTATCGTTCAATGAAGTGATCCAATCGCTCTTCCATTCTTGCCATAACACGATGCTCCAATTCTTGTTCATACACATGCTGAACATTCTTACTTTTTCTTAGAGACATCTTAACCAGGAACTTTAGCTCTGATACCAACGGATGTAAAGAAAAAAAACAAAGGTAATAACTGAATATGTTGATTTCAAAGAATACCAAAAACAACTCTTCCAACAGTCGTTGATTCACACGAATATCGATTATTAGGTTGGAAATCGAACAATAAACCCTAACCCTGATTTAAGTCGATTAACAAAAGATTAAAAGGTCAACTATTTTTATTCATATCTTAATAGTCTCTCATACAAGAAAAAAGAACTATACTTATAGGAAAAACTAAAATCAACCTAAAAAAATCATATCATACTTTCCTATTCCTAAACGTATATTTTATTTGAAAAATACTTTCCTAACTAAAGTTTATTGTCAAACAAGAAACTTAAATAAAGAAAGTAAATAACTTAATTAAAATGAGAGATATGTAGACATGTTGACACATCCAATGCTCCTGCATCAAGAAGTGTTGAGTTAGCGTTGTAGGAAGTAAAGGCGAATAAGAAGGAGATGCAGGACGAGGTTATGATGAGGCTGTACGGGGAGCTGAGTGAGATGCGTGAGGTGAAGAGTGATTTGGACAGGAATTCTTAGGATGTTTTGGCGTCGTAGGCAAAGGTTAGGAAGGAGAAGGATAAGGTTTTGGGGGTGAGTGAAGGAAAGGGGAAAGGGAAGGTGGAGGACGTGGGGTTGGTGGTTAAGGAGTTGGATGAGGTGATCGAGAATAAGGAGAAGGAGTTTATAGCGACTGAAGGGGAGATTGGTGACACTGAGTACAGAATGGAGGTTAAGGAGACTATGGCGTTGAGTATTGGTGTTCGGGAGCTTTATTTTATCGAGAGGGAATGTGTGAAGCTTGTCGAGGATTTTTATAAGGAAATGAAGTAGAAAGAATTTGAACGGTAATTGTCTTAGTTGGTGCTTGCAGTAGTGTATTTTTTCCGCCTTATGCACTCATTTGAATTTTGAATAGTTCACAAGCTCACTTATTTAACTCGAGCTTATGGATTACGTCCATAAGCTCATAAGTCTAAAAAAGTTGCCTTATGAGCTTTTCCACGTTAAAGTAAGCCCATAAGCATAAGTAAAAAAAGATTTAATAATTTAAACATTTCTTTACAATTTCTTCACGATTTGTGTGTGTGTGTGTGTGTGTGTATGTTCGCGCGCGCGCGTGCATGCTTGTGTGGTTTTGGTGCTTAAGATGGCTTATTATGTATTTGCAGGGTGCCTAAAAGCTCTTTTACAAATGATCTGCATGCAGCACAAAAGCAATTTTGGGAGCAAACGATTCTCCCAAATGTTGTAGAAACTGTTGATATTGTATTACCATTTGAACATAAATCCGTTGAATTTAGTCGACGGATCAAGCAAACGCTTACAGAGTCAAGAGACATGCAGAAGAATTTGGAAGATAATATCAGGAGAAGAATGAAAAGGTTTGGTGAAGAAAAACAAGTTATTTTGTGGTTTCGAAGGTTGCGCGTTCCAGTTTGTTTCATGGATGGAACATTTGACGGGACAAGGCTAAGAAAGATCTTAAAACAAAATTGTGATAAGGCATTGAACTTGGTAAACAGTATATTGCTAAGAAACAGGTAAGAATTTGTTTAAAAAAACAATGTCTAGTTAATATGTAAGACAAGTGAATAATAACTAATTGCTTGTTGGTTGCAGAAGAGAATTCTTTTAGTGACTTAATAACACATTGATACAAAAAAAACACATTAACACATAGTATATAGGAAGTAAAAAATTCAAATTTACTGAAACTGATTCATCGCTTGAGTTTTGTGTTCCAATTTTTCTTTGGACAACTTTAAGTCGAAGTCGTGAACTAATGAGAAAATATCCATACATTTTAATTGTTTACCAAAAAATCATATGGACGTTGTTGGAAACTTTGATATATAGGCAAGATCAACTATAGTGGTAAAGTAGAAACATGTCATTGATGATAAATCTTGAACATATTTGTAAAAAATGTAAAAATATGTGTACTATGTGAAGATCTGTGTTAAGTTTTTCTTTTTGGTACCATATTGTGTAAACAAATTAAAGTATGCCAACTTTTCATATAACAAAAATTTATAGCTACTCTTTTTTATTTTGTAAAATCATTTATTTAAAAATGATGTGCAAACAAACAAATTAGTACTATCATTTTTATGGTCCTTCATCCTCAGCCTATATCTTGAAGTTCTTTATTCTTCCAACATGAACCACTACACATAAAAAATTAACCATTATTAAACATACATAAATAGGGATGAGCACGGCACTGGTACCGTACCGATCTCGTACCAAATTAGTGGTACCGACTTTTTCCTGAGCATAAATTAATGGTATCGGTACCATACCGAATGAGATTCGGATATCGGTACAGGTACCGGGAAATCAGAATTTTTCCTTTTTCCTGGAAATTTTTTATTTGGTACCGGTCCTATACCGAATTTGTGGTACCAAATTTTTTACCTTATTTCGTAGTACCGGTACCGTACCAAACGGGATTCAAGTACCAGGAATTGGTACGGTTCCGGTTCGGTTTCAGGATTCGGGACGAATCCCTATACATAAAACATTAATAAGTGAACACAACAAAGAAAACCAAGCAAACAAAAACAAAAGACCATATATCTACATCAAACGCATTAAGCATACACATATAATTAAACAAAATTATAAATATGAGAAATAACCTAAAACCTAAGAAAATCAAACACTATCAGAACTACATCAAATCAAAAAGATCAGAATGCACTAAAAACATCAAATCACAGAAAAACAAAACATATGTTTTTCATTAAACTACAAGGCTCTTCATTCATTCATGCACTAAGAGTCACTACATGCACATACTAGATCAATGGGTCCAACATGATCATAAAGTTGTCTTAGTCAACCCGACCAGACAGAATAACCCCATCCCTAAACCATTGGATGTTACTGACCCAATTGTGGTCATAGCCTCAAATCTTTCTTGTACCTCCTCACGGACATTTTCCTTGAACATAAACTGAAAATAAACATCTACCATGCGAGCATTGCATGGTTCTTGCAACGGCCCATGTGGTGGGATACCCCTGACCCTGATCTCATCGCAGTGTTCGCATGGGTAGTTGGGGTTGTGGTGATCCGGTATACGAAATTATGGTGCATGTTGGTTATCAGGTGCTAGTTGATTTCTACGTGGTGACGGAGGTTTCGAGTTTCCCACAACAGGATCCCATTTTAGTTTGAAGAATGTGTGTGGCAATGTGAGAATGAGGCTGGTAGGTTTCGGTCAGAGGCAATACTAAGAAATTTTTAAAAGGGGGCAAATGCTAAGATTAACTACTAAGTTGGGTCATGTCATTAACTATGTCTTTGTTGTTGTAACAATAATTATTCTCATTTTAACGAAAGTGAGCTTGTTTAGGTAGAACCAAAATTGTTATTATATATAATATTTAAAACATACTTACTTTAAGATCGTTTCGTTTCTTTTAGAGGTCTAAAGCAAAAATATGATCTAGGAATTTCGGATATATAGATTTTCGAATAATGGTTCTATATATTCAGATATCCGAAACTATGTATTCAAATGCTTTGAATTTGTTTTAAATATATATATATATATATATATATATATATATATATATATATATATATATATATATATATATATATATATATATATATATATATATATATATATATATATATATATATATATATATATATATATATATATATATATATATATATATATATATATATATATATATATATATATATATATATATATATATATATATATATATATATATATATATATATTTCAAAGTGACAGTTCATGGATTCTCACTTTTTAATTAATTCCAATTAAATTTTCAGATACCCAAACATGTATATTTATGAGCATCTCTAATAGTCTTTTCATAACTAAAAATTGTAAATATAGAAAACCAAAAATCAAACTTGGAATAAATTTTGGATTTGTTATGATGACGAGTCCAAATTAACAAGGACATAAAAAAAGCTAGGAAAGAAACACAAATGAAAGAAACACCATTAGAAGCCATCCGAACCGTCAAAATAATCCAACGGTGGAAATAGATTGCCAAGTTAGTTATCGATGTGCCATCAAGGAAACCAATCAAAACAGAGCTTCACCCCTATTTAAGATCCATCTCTTCCTTCCATCTTGAGACAAAAAAAAAGGAAAAAGAAGAAGAAAGAATGGCTCAGTGTATCTCGAACCAACCACCCGCACCACAGAGACGAATAGTTTGTATCAAAAAATCATTTCCCTATGCTTCCTTCTTCACTTATTTTTTTCTAATATGTTTCCATTTGTTTCTTACCGCAGAGGCCTGGTTGTGGAGTCGATGGATGAATCGGCAAGGAGGCGATTGAATATAGCGTTTGTAATATCATCAGATGAAGATGGCTTCTTTGTGGCGAGGGGTTTGATGGAAAAGGGTACTGTCTTGAGTGCTAATTACGGTTTTGGAGCAGCTGTGAGACTCGTAGTGTTTGAAAATGTAGAAGAAAGTATGGGTTAGTGTGTCAGCAACTTGAACCAACAAAGAGTGGTTTGTAGAAAACGATATATCCTATATGCGTAAAAACACACACATATATATTTAATTTAAAATATGATTTGTTTTGTTTCTTACTGCAGAGGACTGTGCTGAGGTTTCTGGAAACACCAAAGGTCGCACGGGTGACAGAAAGACTACTGAGCTGTTGTACCCATGAGGTAGTCTACATGGTAGAAGGGGCCCTCTTAACAATGGTGGGTGTCTTCGATGAAGAACCATTTATGTACGCTCTCCAAGAGTATGGATAAGGGATATGTGAGTATCAAAGGTGATAATTTAAAAATGGGTCCAAATGTGAGATTTTGAGATTTATTGGATTTGTTAGCTTTCATCATTCTCATTCTCATGTGTTGTCTGGACTTTGGTTATGATGATTATTAGTATATCAAGTTGGGTCATGTCACTAACTATGCCTTTGTTGTTTCAATAATTATTATCCTTTAACAAAAGTGAGCTTGTTCACGTAGAACCAAATTTTTTATTATATAAATAAAATTTAAAATATACTTACTTCGAGATCGTCTCGTGTCTTTTAGAGGTCTGAATCGAAAATATGATATAGGAATTCCATATATACAGAATTTCGAATAATGGTTTTATATATTCGGATATTCGAAACTAGGTATTCAAATGCTTTGAATTTTTGTAATTTTTTTATATATATTTCAAAGTGACAATTCATGTATTCTCAATTTTTAATTAACTCGAATCAAATTTTCGGATGCTCGAACATGTATATTTATGAGTATCTCTAATAGTCTTTTCATTTTATTTCATTTAAAATTAGATGAAGTTTTATTTATTATTTCATTCATATAAACAAGTAATTACGAGTTATATTATGTACTTTGAGATATCTTAAAAAGCTAGGAAAAATAAAACTCGAAATACATACAGGCCTAGAGTTTGGATGCCTTAAAAAGTCGAAGGCATAAAGCGGTAGCTTTAACCTCGAGATACATCTGCTTACTTTATTAGCCTGACATTAATACCAATAGAGAAAGCGAATAGAAAAATTTAGATGACATAATTCAATAATTATCACTTTGAAAGTAAAGAATGTCTTTAGACATTAGAGTTAGATGTACCTATTGATTAATCTTTTACCATTATACTATTTATTTTCTTATGAAAGTAAAATAAAGTTTTATATTCTAGGAACTTTGTGAGGGCAACAACCCACACTGCCCTCATTGTAGTACTGCCCATGGTTTCGGTAGCATATATATAGCATGGCAAGAGTGAGTTCAACTGAAAGAAGCTAGTAAAGTATTGTATCATAACTTCGTAACCGTTAGATTTTCAAGTCTGACTAAATCTATGGTTTTAAACAACTGTGTCAGTTTGGTAAATATGATAAAGCTGCAAACTTTAAATCCATTGGCAAGAGGGTTATTTTAGTTCATTGGGTTTTTACCACCTTTAATTAAAAAACTAGCATGGTACCCGCACAATGCAGCGACAGGTACCCGGTGACGATTTTTGAGGTGACAAATGTTACTACTCTTGCCTATTAATTTTATATTCAAAGATTGAATAGAAAAATTAAATCAAAATAAAATAAACCCTAAAAAATGAGAAAAAATAACAATTAATTTAAATATATCAAAATGGATATTGAATCGAAGAGCTTAAATTTTAGAAAATATAATAAAATTAGATAGTTTTTTAATAGATTGTTACAAAAAGAGATGAATTCTCAATTAAAGTCAATTTTAGATGTCTTAATTTCCACACTTTTAAAAAATAAAAATGTCCCAAATGTTTTAAATATAGTAAGATAAGATATGTAAGCAAATCAAATTTAGAGAAAAAATATACATATTCACTCAAAAACACGTTTTTACACATGTTCATCATAAGATATCCATATGCACATTGATCCATTTAATTTAACTGAAAAAAAGATTGATATTAAATTCCTTGGCATATGCATATTGATCCATTTAATTTAAATAAAATCTTATTGGATATGAAATCCCCTGTCATGTTTTTGATGTTAGCTGCAATATACGATATGTAGACGAGCACTTATTTTATCGTCTTAGTCGGTTTGATTTAAATCTTATGGTTTATAAAATACAGATGAGAGAAATAAAAGTCAAAGATAAATTTTTCCTTCAGATTTACATTGTGTATTCTTTTACCACCTACATACTCCACCACATCATTTTTTCAACACGTTATATTTTAGAAAGAGGATTTTATATATGTGTGGATTGGAAATATTATGCGTCCAATCTCATTTTCATATGTAAAGAACCATCATGAGGAAAGCCAATTAAACTAAAAAAATAAATTTTAATTTCAATTGTACATGGACCTATAAACTTAGCTAGTATGATCAATTTATAGCTTGTCCTTACAAATAAACATGATGAGTATGGTGGTTCATAAATGGAGAAAACAATGGAATTTCAAAATGATGGGTTTGAGGTGCCCGTGACGATAAAAGAGATAAATATTAGGATTCTTTCAGTAGTACTCTTTTGTATTTTTCACTTTTTCTTTTGCTATAAAACGACTAACGATTGACAAGTTTTTTAATTATGCGACGTCCTTAACATGTTTCATCTTCTTGGTGGTATTCAAATCATTGTACTCTATAGATTTGTCCTATGTGTTATGAAAATTATTGTTTCTTCATGGAGAATGACTCGCGCATGCTGCGGGTTATCCAAATTATGATTTAAATTATTTAATGCATTGGCTATCATACTAGAAGACTTATAAAAATTTTACCAAGTTCGGCTATTTAACAATTAACATACACAAAACTAGACAAATTGTTCATGCTTTACTAACATGCCTTAAAGTCTACAATAAATTTGTCGCTTAATAAGTGTTGGAATTAATAAACCTATTAAAACAATTGATGACGCGAGTCTGAATACATGACAGAATATATAGCAAATTATTTAACATAAAATATAAAGAAATGAGTAGATTTTAGCAATTAAACGATCGATCACAAATCCTCAATATAGACGTGTATATAAAACTAGCACGTGCAACCCTTAGAATCCAAAGTAGAATTTCTCTATTGGTTACACACACAATACCTTTATAAGCAAACAATTGAACATACTAATACTAAGTAGTGATTAGCAATGTACACCTTCAATCTTGAAGCAAGAAACACAAACACACGTACCCTTTAAGGGTTTATAAGTCGATCAGCGATATCAAAACCATGAAGGACGATTGTCTTGTATGAAATTAACAATGCAGGCATCATACCATACGTGTGTATGCATGCATGAAATATTCATGCATGTAGATATTGAAGAATTATGTACGAAAGTATTAAGCAATATGTTTCGTATTGATTTAGTGTAGAAAATAGGGTTAATGTGCATGGTGATCTTGGATATCTTAATTCAATCGTGTTGAGTATATTTTCCGTATAAAGTATTTCGATTTATCGGTTCTTGAGTTACACAAAATTCTTATCGGGATCAAGAAAAGAATACTTTTATTATGGGAACAAGAGATCAAAACAAAAACATAGAGGAATTGTTGTTTTCCTTATGTTTAGAAGAGGCAATGAATCTATTAATAAACATATTCTAAATAAAATTACATGCATTTACAATTGGTTACAAACAATTGAAATCCAACAGCCATACCCGTTGGCAAAATGTTATATCTACTGGGGTTTGATGGGGAAAACGGATATTTGGAGTACCAATTACTGTAAGGGGCTTTGTCTCTTGACCCCTACATCTTTTCGTGGGTGAAAACATATTAATTAAACGAGTGTGCACTTTTACACTTTCCCTAACTCGTATCTGAGCTAAATATGAAATCTCATTAGTCTCTAATAAATTCCGATTAAATAAAATAGTTGATGACACTTAAATCACCAACAAATACCCTTCCATTTTAGTATAATCTTTGATTTACTTAAATATATAAGAATATATAAAAGTATAATAAACAAACATAACAAAACAAATGAATGCATAAATGACAATGTCTTCCGATTGAATTTTCTTAGTAGTATAATACACACTCCAAATACTCGAGAATCGGGGTGTCATAACGATTGAACCCGTCAATTCATTTAAATGCATGAAGATAATACACATAAGTTTCTAAAACACCCTTATGTTTGTAGTTGACACTATTACAAGCCACGTGTCCTTATCCATTTGTGAGCATATAGAAAGTCAAGTCCAAGCTTTTTTAAGCGGCAAAACTTAATGCTCACACAAGTGGTCCTTTAAGTCTTCCCCCTGCATGCAATTTTTCAAAAGAACCACTAATAAGATATATTTCAACCTAACCATCACTTGAAGGTATGAACACATACATTCGAAAGATAAACGCATGTGTTCCAATCTCTAACTATGAGCTTTTCACATTGAATTCAGCTTCTAACGTTGTATTAGAAGAGAATTGGGTATCTCATAGGTAGTAGATCGATATGAACTTTAATCCCATCCTAATCATTGACTTAATCACCAAGTCTTTAGCTAACGCCTTCGTCAAGTGATCAACTAGATTATGTTGTGACCGAAAAACTCAATAGATATCGCATTATTTATGAGTCTAACACCCAAGTGTATAGACTTGTCATTTGTCTATTTGACTATAAACTTTAGCCAATTTGGCAACACTATCACAATGGATATAAAGTGGTACTATTAGTTTTGCTCATATTATAATCTCATGTATCAGGTTCTTAGCCAATTTGCTTCTTTACAAGCAACAACTAATGCTACAAACTTATATTCCATAGTAGAACCAGTGATGCATGTTTGCTTCTTAGAAGCCCATGAAATAACACATCTCACAAGCAAGAACACGCATCCATTGGTAAAAGACGAACCTTCAACATGATTTATCCATCTAGCATTTTATTAACCTTCTAACGCTGAAGGATATCCAATATATGATCAACCATAATTCATAATACCCTTCAAGTATTTTAATACTATTGTTATTGCATGCCAATGTTGTCTACCAGGGTTACTATTAAACCTACACAATCTACCAACTACATAAGCAATATCAGGTCTAGTGTAATCACAAGCCATTTATTCTCACTTTTATCTTAATACTAAGAATAACATCTACTTCGCCTATATCTTTCATGGAAAACTTTGGTGACAAAAAGTTCTTAGTTTTATCAACTTGATTTTGGTCAATACCAAATATCAACATGTCATAAACATGTAGACAAATTATGACCTCTTTATTGGAGCTATCAAACTTGTTATACACACTTTTTTCAGATTGGTTTAGGATGAGACCACTAGACAACAAAACCTCATCAAACTTTTGATGTTACTACTTAAGTACTTGTTTCATCCCATACAATGACTTAACCAGCTTACACGCCATATGCTCTTTACCAGACATAACAATCCTTCTGGTTGCATGATATACACTTTTTTCAAATCACCATTTAAAAATGTTGTTTTGACGTCCATTTGATGGATCGCTAGATTGTTAATAACTACTAAAGCTAACAACAATTTAATAGTAGTGATACGAGCAACTGCTGTGTAGGTATCCAAATAATCATTCGCTTCCTTTTGTCTAAAGCATTGTATCATCAATCGAGCCTTAAACTTGTCAATTATTCCATCAACTTTCATCTTCCTTTTAAAGATCCATTTGCAACCTAAAGGTTTGCAACATGATGGTAAATCAGATAAGACCCATGTATAACTTTTCATAATTAAATCAGATCTCATCATCTATTGCTTCTTTACAAAAAGCAACATCTCAAGATTGCATAGATTAATTACAGGTTCTTATATCCTCTCTTGTATTATAACAATAATAATATTAAGATCCAATTTGGTCTCTTGATCCCTCAATTAAATACACTTAAAAATCATCATATAATTTAGCTTTTCGAGCTCTTTTACTCTTACGAAGTTCGGGTATCTCACTTGATACATCATTTGAATTATCACCCCTTTAAAATTCATATGGATTTGGTATAATATCATTTGGTCTAGGTATTGAAGAAAAACAATTCTCATCAAATATTGTATCTCTTGATTCATTAATTATGTAAATAACAAAATCATTAGATTCCATAACATAAAAACATATATGCCATTGAATGCTCAACATATCCAACATGAATACCCTTTTCACCCAAAATTTTCCTTTAGGGTCTAGAAGCCTAACAACGTCCCGACACCTCTAAACTCGCAAAAAAACCAAGTTGGGTCATTTTTATACCGAAGTTCATATGGTTTAGTCTTGTTCCTTTTATTAGGAATTCTATTAAAAATAGAAAGTCATTGACATGGCTTCTCCCCAGAACCCACGTTACTTAAACTAGAGTAAGATAACATGGAATTAACCATTTCTTTAAGAGCTCTATTTCTCCTACCAGCCATAATATTTTGTTGTGGTGTGTAAGGAGCCGTAGTTTCATGAATGATTCCTAGAAATTGGAAAAATACAGGATCATAATATTCACTACCTCTATTTGTGCGTAAAGTTTAAATCAAGTCATTTTGTGGCAATTCGACTTTTATTTTATAGATTGTAAATTTATCTAGGGCTTCATCTTTTGTATGTAGCAGGTTAACATAGAAACACCTAGAGGCGTCATCTATAAAAGTGATAACATACTTTTTATTTCTTAAATATGTTATTGCATGAAAATACATAAATCACTATGTATTAATTCTAGTATGTCAGATTTCCTTGTTATACTTTTAAACGTCTGCCTAGTGATTTTTGTTAACATGCAAGTATTGCGTTTTTCAGTTTTTTCATCAATAAAAGGAGTTAAATCATGTTTAGACATTTCAAGCATTTTTTTATAGTGCATATATCCTAAATGAACATGTTATAATGAGGTATTAACAACAGTCGAATAAGACATATAAATAGAACCAAAATCATCCTGAACTTTATTTAAATTTAACATAAACATTTCATTGTTATAATAACCAAATCCTACAAATACACGAAACTTCGATAAGTTATACTTATTAGACTTGTAGACATGCTTATATCCACACTTATTTAATATTGGGCCTGAAATTAAATTCTTACGAAGTTTAGGTACATAAAACACATTGAACACAGTGATAGAATTTCCAGAAATGAATTCCATCACAACACTTCCTTTTATATGAACATGAGGGAAATGATCATCGCCCATGTAAAAGATATGTACGTCCTCCACACGTTCATATGTCTTAAACCATCAAAGATCTTTACAAACATGATTTGTGGCACCAGAATCAATCTACCACGCAATTGCATCAACCTGCACATAAAATGCTTCAAAAATTAGTGAAACAAGATATTTAATATTTAATAAATATGTTCCGAAAATGTACTCAATTTCGACCTTGGTCTTAGCATTGGTCTTTAGACCCCTTTCCCGAACTACTAACACTTGTGTTATGCTTCTTGTTTCCACTACGGAATTCCCTCTTAAAGTGGCAAGTTTTGCCACACTTCCAACATTCCACTTTAGGATTTTTGTTGGTATCGAACCACCCCTATAATCCTTGAAAGTTCCTTTTTTTGTTTTGTTTGTTATTTTTATTTTGTCCACCCTCTTTAATCATGTTCAACAATGGTACAACAACTTATTTTCCTTTACCCTTGTCATTATCTTGCGCCCTTAGAGCATAGGGAGTCCTTGAGCCATGGCTTGGTGCCATGGCCCAAAAGTGCTGCCACGTCATCATATTTCCCACGACACCAGTTTTTCCCACGACACTAGTTTTCAATGGTAACCCTGAGCCGTGGGAAAACTGGTGCCGTCGGATTTTTTTTATAAGTAAATAATAATAAATATTTTAAAACTAAAATAAAATTCATGGCGAGAGCTGGTGATCATACCGTAAACCCATTGAGGTGTTTAGTTAGGGTTGGAATTAGGATTCATTTTTTTTGAAGAAATGGGAGATAGAAGTATATATGAAAGTGTGTGTGACATTTGGTAATAAAGGGGGTTTTTATAGGTTTTTTAAAAGGATAAAAAGGAATTTTGGGTTTTTTTTAAAAATCCGCTCCCCAAACGTCTTTATTACCGTTACATTAAAAAAATAAAAAAAAATAAAAAAAAAATAGAAAACACCATGGCGAGAGCTGGTGGCCATGACGCCAAGCCGACGACGCAGAGGGACGAGCCCTGCGCGGTCGAGTTTTCTCGCGTGGTGGCCATGGCGCGAAGCGATAAGGCTGGACTCCCCCTACTCTTAGAGATTCATCTATGCGCAATTGACTACGAAGTTGAACCAAAGACATATAATCTTTACCATGTTTCAAGTTACGTTTTAAGTCCTTCCAAGAAGGATTCGACCTTGTCTATCACACTTGAAACAAATATCGATTCATCCATTTCCAGACCATGTTGTGTGTATTATCTAAGGATTCTAAAGAGTTTGTTAAATTCTTCCATAACAAGAATATAGTCAACCATCTTGTAATTATTGAAATTATTTACATGGAACTTCTTACTAGAAGCATCATCTGCCATGTACTTGGATTCAAGAGAATCCCACAACTCCTTTGTAGATATAACATCCCTGACCGCTCTGCATCAAGAAATAGAGACGTCGATGGCTTCATAACACGTACAAATGGTTCATTTTGATGTGGCAAATACGTTGACCGAGTAACGGCTCAAAACAGTTTGGATTGGCTTGGAATTGTCGTGATATTTCAGATCTGGATTCTTGAGCATTATAGAAATGTAAATCTAAATACTGGTTCATGAATATGATTATAAATCGTTGTTGTTGATGTGATGATAATGTTTTATGGATTTAGATCTAATTATACGAGAGAGAAAAGCATCGATAACGATATTTGTGACATTTTACATTTTTAAATATTGTTGGCTTTCTGTTAAATCGTTTATCTGATATTCATGATCAAAACTTGGTCCGAACGTAGTTTACCGTGGATCAAAACCAAACCGAGAAACAAAATAAACGAATCTGGTCTAATCATCAACCCATTATAATTTTTGTCCGGACCGGATCGATGTGGACATGGACCGAACATTGTGATGTGGTCCTCAAAATAAGTTTTCGGTCCGGTTTAGTCTTAATCGTTCCGGTTCAGTTTTTGAACCGTGAACGCGACCTTTTAAATTTAACCGGTTCAGCATGACAACATCTCCAAATTATACCGGTCCAACCTATGCTCTTCTTCTTCTTCCCCTTATCTAACATCTCTCATTTCCTGTTTTTGTCTGCCCTGCATATACTACTGGTATCACTCTACTCATTATGAAAACCAGTAACTAAAATCATGAATTTCACACTCCCATACACACACTCATTCACCTTCCTTTCATTTCCACACACACTCAACCACCACCGTAACAACCTCCGTAACCGCCGTAACAACCACCACCGGCGACGGTTCCATTTCACCGTCAAATCCGCACACAACACTAACGGTAATCACTCTATTAATCAGAAGGATAAGGTATTAACATCATCATCTAATAATAATAGTAATAATGTAATTATTAAACAAATTACGAAACCTATCCTACTTGCACTTTTCACATGCGTTTTCGCCTTATGTCCGTCCCTAGGCTTCCACCAAACCCTAGCTTTAGCCGCCACTACGTTATCCGAAACTTCCGAAACCTCCGAAACTAAACCGGTTTCGAAATGGAGACAGTTACTAACCAGAACTAAGAAAATTGAATCGCCTAAAGGTCACGAGTTTTCGGATTATACGAAGAGGTTGTTAGATGTAGTTGGGAGGTTAGTTAAGGCTGTAGAGGAATGTAGGGTGGGAAATGTGGATTTGAGAAGTGTTGAGTTAGCGTTGAAGGAAGTGAAGGCGAAGAAGAAGGAGATGCAGGATGAGGTTATGACGAGGCTGTATGGGGAGCTGAGTGAGCTGCGTGGGGTGAAGAGTGATTTGGATAGGAGGTCTGGGGATGTTTTGGCGTCGTTGGCGAAGGTTAGGAAGGAGAAGGATAAGGTTTTGGGTGCGAGTGCGGAGAAGAAGGGGAATGGGAAAGGGAAAGGGAAGGTGGAGGACGTGAGGTTGGTGGTTAAGGATTTGGATGAGGTGATTGGGAATAAGGAAAAGGAGTTTATGGCGATTGAGGAGGAGAATGGCGACATTGAGGATAGAATGGAGGTTAAGGAGACTATGGCGTTGAGTATTGGTGTTAGAGAGCTTTGTTTTATCGAGAGGGAATGTGTGAAGCTTGTTGAGGATTTTTACAAGGAAATGAAGCGGAAAGAATTTGAACGGTAAATGTCTTGGACTCTTGGGTGGTGTTTGGAGTAACTTGTTTTTTTCCCGCTTATGCACTTGTTTGAATTTGAAAAAGCTCTCTTTTTAACTCGAACTTATGGCTTACGTCTATAAGCTCATAAGCCCGAAAAAGTGGCCTTATCAGCTTTTTCACGTTAAAATAAGCCCATAAGCATAAGCTGAAAATACAAGGTAATCCAAACATCCCCTTATAATTTGTTCACGATCCGTGTGTGTGTGTGGTTTTGGTGCTTAAGATGGCTTATAATGTATTTGCAGGGTGCCTAAAAGCTCTCTTACAAATCTTACAAGAGAGGAGATTAAAAATGATCTGCAAACCGCACAAAAGCAATTTTGGGAGCAAACGATTCTCCCAAATGTTGTGGAAACTGGTGATATTGTATTACCATTTGAACATAAATCCATTGAATTTAGTCGACGGATCAAGCAAACGCTTGCAGAGTCAAGAGAAATGCAGAAGAATTTGGAAGATAATATTAGGAGAAGAATGAGAAGGTTTGGCGAAGAAAAACAAGTTATTTTGAATAGTCGGGTTGATGAAATTTTAAAGGGTTATCCAGAAGTCGAAAAGAAGTGGATGTTTGGAGATAAAGAGGTTGTGGTTCCAAAGGCTGCGCGTTCCAGTTTGTTTCATGGATGGAAAATGTGGCGGGATGAGGCTAAGAAAGATCTTAAAACAAAATTGTTGGAAGACGTTGAACTTGGTAAACAATATGTTGCTGAGAGACAGGTAAGGGTTTGTTTTATAAAATTTGTCGAGTTAATCTGAAGGACAAGTGAATACTGTAATTACTAAATGCTTGTTTGTCGTAGGAGAGAATTCTTTTGGACCGTGATAGAGTGCTGTCGAAGACTTGGTTTAATGAAGAAAGAAATATGTGGGAAATGGAACCAATAGCTGTCCCTTATGCAGTGTCCCGGAAACTTTTAGAGAATGCGCGGATCAGACATGACTGGGCTGCAATGTATATTACAATGAAGGGAGATGATAAGGAGTATTATGTTGATTTGAAGGTTATCTTGTGATTCATTTTCTGATTATGCATCATTATTAGAGATGTATGTTGGGAGGATTGTGTTAAAGTGTCAAAATGGGTCCGGGTCAAAACAGATGATTTTGGAACGGGCCGTGTTGACCCAAAATATCTTCTGTCTAGAGTGTTGATTTTCTAACTTGATACTACTGTGTCAAGAAGTTATATTATCTCAAGAACAGTATAATTTTTCGAAGAAATTGGAGGGTTTGTGTACTAAAAATACAGTTTTGGTGACTTTTGACCTGTTTCTTTTAAAGATGCTTTTAAGAGATTTTACTCTCTTGACACACATTAGAGAATCAGTATACTTAAACCGACTAATTCATAAGCCCCAATTTTACCCAATTTAAAATTAAATGAGATCAGAACCAATAAGAATCTGTCGCGCAAAGTTTTAACTTTGATTCTGATTGATGGTTCTTATTTTAGGAATTTGACATGCTTTTTGAAGATTTTGGAGGAGTTGACGGGTTGTATCTGAAGATGCTTGCCTCGGATGTTCCTACTTTTGTTCAATTGATGTGGATTCCTTTCTCAGAGCTAGACATCCGCCAACAGTTTATGGTGCCGTTACGTCTTGCCCGGCAATTCTTAGTTGGGTTATGGAATTCTAGAGATGTATCTACTGTTGATGGGATTGTTAATTGGGTCATAAATATAAACAAAGACATTATGGTGCTAATGATCTGTCCTTCTCTTGAGTTTGTGATTCCTTCCAAGGTAATATTCATATTACTACCACATCCTGTTCAGGGGAGGATTTTGTGTTTGCTCACATTCTTATTTACCAATATCCTGTAACTTAGAATTACTGGTGTGTTTGGATTTGTGGTAGCGATAATTAATTTTTTATGTTTGGATTAATTGAGTCGGTTTCTGAATATCTTAGCTATAAACAGTGTTGTAAATATCGGTCATGGCGGCCGATATATCGGTGATATATCGCTTGGCGGTGGTCCACCGCCACGCCATGGAGCATATCGGCCAACTTGGCGTTTTGGTCAAATATCGGTCAATATCAGTCAATATCGGTAAAAAATCGGTTGACTTTTGGTATTTTGATTGTTTTTTATTGTGTTTTTATTTTTTAATGTAAATATTACAAGATTTATAACTAAAACTAATGAATACATTAATAAAATTATAAAAATATATAAGAATTTCAGATTTATATTAAATAAATATTAAAAATATATAAAATAATGATAAAAATATATAAAATAATGATAAAATATATAAAATAATGATAAAATATATAAAATAATGATAATTTATAGTACCCGCCGAGAAACCGATATATCTCCGCCAAGACGATATATCGCTTGGCGGTGGTCGACCGCCGAGACCTCGCCGAGCGATATTTACAACCTTGGCTATAAACATTTAGTTTCATTCCAGCTGCAACAAAATTGATTGTTGAAGGGTGGCGTAAAGTATCCTAATTACCCCTTTTAACCTAATTTGAGTCTCCGACTCCCATATCATAAGATGTATCTCTTTTTATTCACCGAGTGTCCTTTTTGGTCATTTTTGTAAATAAGTATGATTGATATTTGTCAAAAGTAGAAGCATATCCAAACACTGTTCAAAACACCCCAGTTAAGTTTGTATTATTTTAATATGCTCTGTTGTCATACAACTGTGTTAACAGGTGAAGATGAAACTGAACAGAACTGCGGCCATGAAACAGTATCTGAATTGGAAGTCAGAGGCAGAAGAGGATATACGATCTCAAAGTGAAGATGAGGAGTTCAATTGGTATTTTATGTTTGCAGTTAGGTTCATTATATACACATATGTTTTGTCCAAGATATTCGAATATCTGAAGAAAAGAACGCCCAAACTTCCTGGAGTCAAACGACCCGGACGCAGAAATCCAAACATGAGGAAACTGCGAAAGCTGGTGTGATTCGTTCTCTAGATTTTTCTTTTTTTTCGACTACAAGTTTATTATTTATTCGATGGTTCACACCAAATAATTATATTTATGATGTTAATGTTGCTATGCAGAAATACTTCTTCTGGAAAAGGTTGCAAGGAGCAAGAGCTAAGAAGAAGGAAGGTGTTGACCCTATTACCCATGCGTTTGATCAGATGAAGGTTCATAGCTGAACTAAAAGCACATTACACTTTCTTTATTATTGTTATCATTAAAGTAACTGGTGGATTTATGTCTGTCTACTTCTTTAGAGAGTGAAAAATCCGCCTATACGTTTGAAAGACTTTGCAAGTGTTGAGTTCATGAGGGAAGAAATTAATGAAGTTGTTGCATTTCTACAAAACCCTCGTGCTTTCCAAGATATGGGTGCTCGTGCCCCCCGGGTATGCTTGTTCTTCTATTGTAATCTTCAGTTAGCTAGATACCATGTAATTTAAGATTTGTACTTTCACATTGTTCTCTTGTTCTGAAGTTAAGATCTTGTATGCACTAAATTTGCAGGGAGTTCTAATTGTAGGTGAAAGAGGAACCGGTAAGACTGCATTAGCTTTGGCAATAGCTGCAGAGGCTAAGGTTCCAGTTGTTGAGGTGAAGGCCCAGCAGTTGGAGGCGGGTTTATGGGTGGGGCAGAGTGCATCCAATGTTAGAGAACTATTCCAAACGGCCCGAGATCTGGTAATACTCACTGAACATCATACTTTTATGTCTGTTCTTATCTAACTCCATTTGTTCTTTTAATCCTTGTTGATTGATATAAATTATAAGCAAGTCTTCATGTTTATGGCTGGAAAAATCGCTGAACAAGTTGAATTCATTTTTAGGCACCCGTGATCATATTTGTGGAGGATTTTGATCGCTTTGCTGGTGTGCGTGGCAAGTTTATACATACAAAAAAACAGGATCACGAGGCTTTTATCAATCAACTTCTCGTGGAACTTGATGGGTAATTCTCATAGCTCTTCACCAAACTGCCGTTAAAAAAAAAAAATAAAAAAAAAAAAATTTGAGTCACATGTCTACATAACGTGTATCTTGCTATCTATATGTGTGGTAGATATACATGAATTCAAATTGGTCTACATGAATGTTTTTACTCTGTATTATATATGTTCAAGTAGCCTCACTTTTGGCAACCGATCCTTTTACGCAGATTTGAGAAACAAGATGGGGTTGTTTTGATGGCTACAACTCGAAATCTCAAACAAATTGATGAGGCTTTACAGCGTCCTGGTCGGATGGACAGAATATTCCATCTTCAGCTACCAACACAAGCTGAAAGGGAGAGAATACTTCAGAATGCTGCCAAAGAAACTATGGATCCTGACCTTATTGATTATGTTGATTGGCAGAAGGTTTGCATTCGGCCTTTTTATCATTGCCGCTGTTTTGTCTTACTCTAATTGTCGCTGGTTATCATACTAGGTCACTTATAATGTCAAAGCTGTCTATCTACGTGTGATTTTTGTTATTTTAAAGATGGTTTACTAGTTGATGAATTCTAAACTATATTTCCTAGCTATCTTTACTAGAACTGGTAGTTTTGACCCTTTGAGTTACGATTGGGTCAATTAGGGCTATGCTTTATCTGTAACAGGTAAAATAAACAAATTTAGCTTTAAAAGAAACGGGTCAAAAGTCGCCCAAACTGGATATTAGCATAAAACCTCCACCGTTTTTTTATCAACTGCAGATTATTATTTGAATTATGTATTTTTGTAGTTCTGCTTCACATTCTAATTATGCTTCACATTCTAATTATGCATGAGTTCCCAACAAAAGTTGTTTTAGCCATGTCTGACCAATTACCAAACCCACCAAATTAGTCACCTCTAATATGTGGTAATTGGCCAGAATGAAGCTAAAAGTCCATGTGTTTGAAAACTTTTTGTGCAAGTATAATTATAAATAATGTGCGTGTGCAGGTGGCTGAAAAAACGGCTCTTTTACGTCCTGTAGAACTCAAACTTGTTCCTGTGGCTTTAGAAGGTGGTGCCTTTAGGACTAAGTTTCTTGACACAGATGAACTTTTGGGATATACTAGCTGGATTGCGGTAATATTTAGTTTCTTCTGCACTTTCTATTGCTTAATTCTCTTTTTGTGTGCTTACTTTCCTTGTTACTATTTCTTCTTATGATGATTACTGCACAGACGTTCAGCAGTAGTATTCCCATGTGGTTGAGGAAGACATCAATCGCAAAGAAGATGAGCAAACTGTTGGTTAATCATCTTGGCTTGACATTGACAAGAGAGGATTTGCAAAACGTGGTTGACTTAATGGAGCCATACGGTCAGATAACCAATGGGATTGAATATCTGAACGTTCCTCTTGATGTAAGTATATGGCTACTTCTTATAGTTAAATTAGTTTATAATGATATTTATTTGGATTTTGCTTGTCATTATAGTGGACAAGGGAGACAAAGTTTCCACATGCTGTTTGGGTTGCTGGTCGTGGACTTATTGCTGCTCTTTTACCAAACTATGATGTGGTTGATAACTTATGGCTGGAGCCTTTATCTTATGAGGTACTCATTTATAAAACTAATACATATATACAATACTAATGGAGTTTGTGCTAAAATTACTGTGTGAGTGACTTTTATATGGGTTGGTCAAAGTAGGTACGGGTCAGAACTGACAATTTTCTATGAGTAGAAACTGGAAACGGGTCGGTCCATGGACTTGGAACCCTTTTTGATATATTACATAGTAACCACGTTATTAGTTTATTACAATATTAATTTTTGCATAAAGTTTATGCAAGAGGGTGCATGTATTATTTTTAAATGTCTGGGTGACTTTCAAATATTGTATATGTATCAATTTTGAATGTTTGGGTGACTTTCAAATATTGTAGTGGTGGCGGGCACGGGCGGCGGGCAAAACGGGCAATGGGCTAAACGGGCGCGGGCTAAACGGGCGGGCTATACGGGCGCAAGCTAAAATGGGGAAAAAACATATATAAAAGCGTAGAAATAAAAAATAATAATACTTGTTTGAAAGCCGGGGATAAAAAAATTAAATATAGAAGATTCGCCGATTGCCTAATTAGTATTTTACATACGCCCATTAAGCCCATTTAGTGTCTTACATATGCGCCCGTTTAGCCCATCAAGAATAATGAATGGGCAAAAAGTGACCCATCCTTTTTAGAAAAGTGTCAAAAAGTGCCCATATTTAGCAAAATGGGCAAGATTTGCCACATCTAATTGTAGTACATGTTTTGCTTGTTTTCTTTTTGACCAATTTTTTTAGTTGGCCCATTTGCTCCGCTAGGGATAAAACTTTTACACAGATCGTCTTTTTTTAATAAATGAGTCGAATTGTCAACTTTAAATATTTGTTTCTTGTATTCGGATTGTTTCCTTCCTTTTTGTTACTTCTTTTTTGTTTGCAGGGAATTGGGTGCACCAAGATCACAAAGGCTAGAACCGATGGTTCGAGGATTGGAAATGTTGAATCAAGATCATATCTTGAAAAGAAACTTGTATTTTGCTTCGGGTCATATGTTGCATCCCAAATGTTGCTTCCATTTGGAGAAGAAAATATTCTCTCTTCATCTGAGTTGAAGCAGGCACAGGAGGTAGCAACATAATCAGGTTTATGCATTTTGTATCTGATTTATGTATATACAGGGCTTGGTGAATGACTGTATGCCTCTTAATTTACAGATAGCTACAAGGATGGTGATTCAGTACGGGTGGGGCCCTGATGACAGTCCAACCGTTTATCACCATGGCAATGCGGTACTTACTTGATTTAGCGTTTTTGATAGTGGTTTAGATTTTGGGATATTGAATCATCAGAATCAGATAGTAATACGGGCTGAACATGATAGTGCTTTTTACTGTGTGTTAGACTGCAATTTTCAGATAATAGGATGCTAGAATGTTTGAGAATTTATAATTATATAAAAGTTTGTTGATAAAATTTCCAAAAACTACATCTAATGATGATTTAGTATCTGAAACTAGAAATCTTCAGTTGTGTTAAAGTAAGGGTTTAATCGTTCATTTACTTTAACCTCAATCAACTTTGCTGCAGCTAGTTTATCTGAAACTGATTTATTGACTCCTAAAATATAAATATGTGGTAACCAAAGATGAAAACGGTTTTACTATGGCATCAGGTCACAATAATCAGCTTCAAAATGCAAACTCAAATGCCACTTATGTGATGGCTATTTCATGCTTGTGTTAACATGTTCAGGTCACTGCTTTAAGCATGGGGGACGATCATGAGTATGAGATGGCAGCTAAAGTTGAAAAGGTAGGCTTCTCGCTACACATATTTTGTTTCATTACTGTTATGTAAATATTTGCTATAAAGATAAATATTAACTGAAAAATATTATTTTATCCATATATTAAGGATTGCACATTTTCTTAACATTAACATGTAAAATATGTTTTTTCTTTGTAGATATATGATTTAGCTTATGAAAAAGCAAAATCGATACTCTGGAGTAACCGTAGTGTTCTTGAAAAGACTGTTGAAGAATTGCTCGAGTTTGAGATCTTGACAGGGAAGGTAATATTATTTATTTCTGTTATCTCTAGAAATCTACAGGCTTACTATTTGCATAATATTTTGCATATATTGCAATTTAAGTGAGCCGTGTTCTTTTAATTGTCAGTCTTTCGTTGAGTTTGACTTCACTTGATACCAATTTGATTAGTAATGTGATATGCACGCGTATGATTATCTGCTATCTTTATGTCAGGACCTCGAAAGGATCATTTCAACAAATGGTGGCACTCGAGAGAATGAGCCATTTTACCTTGCGAATTTCCATAATGAAGAGGTACAATGCTTTAAACATCTGGAGAACTCTCATTGGATTCTTTAATTTGTAAACTTGGAAATTTACTTGTGTACGGAACATGTTACTAAACTTCATTCAGAGCCGAATTTAGCACATGCTAAATTGCAGTATAGAGCTGATGTTGATTTCTATAATTTCTATTACAGCCCGTGTTTGCAAGCTTGCTTGAAGATGGGACTGGATCACAGCGTGCTCTTTTATCCTCAGCAAACTAGAATGATCGAATGTACTTCATGAGACACAGGGAAGTATACTACCTATAACATAGAGCCTTTTTTTGTCAAAAAAAAAAAAATCCTATTAACTGAGCAAATTGTTATATATTTATGTTGTATGTATATTAGGACTATGTTCTCTAGGATAGTTGTATGGTATACTATAGACTATAGAGGTGTAGGAGTTCGAAAGGGGAAGAGGCATTCAATTTTCCTTCTCAATTAATACACAATGTGTTACTTTAAACAATTTTGATAGTCCTTTTGGGACTTATTTAATGCTTATACTCTCATTACTATACCAACTATACAGCTTATCTTCTTGTAATTAGATAACCTAATAGTTTAGATTTGTAAACCTTTTAGGAAATACAGTAATATGTTTTATCCCTTGTCTTGTAAGCAGACATAATGTGGCAAAAGCACTATTGACATGCAAGACTAGACGTCCCAGCTATAATTGCCAACTGCTGGTAAAATAACAGATGTACTGACTGTTAAATAATGTGTTTTAAGTATTTAGATACATACCAATAGGGCTGAGCTTCGGGCCGACCCCGACCCGACCCAAACCGAAATTTACCGAAACCGAAATAGCACAAAAATCTGGACAGAAACCGAAACCGATAAGCTCGGTTCGGTATTAAGTCGGGTCCAATCGGGTTATACTCGGGTTCAGCCCGAAAACGAATTTGGCCCAGAAATCCCTTATCCCAAACACCCCTATACAGCAACATTTTTCAGAAAAAATAAATCCAAACACCCCTTAACAGCCCAGAAGTTCAACAGTGGGTTTAGTAGCAAGATGGTTTAGTAGCAAGATGGTTTAGTAGCAACAGTGGGTTTACTAATTATAAAAAAAACTTACCTCAATTGGTTCATGTTCATCCATTGATTTGTTCTTAGAATCGATATAATCGACTGAGAATTAAAACAATAGCTTGAATCATTAAAATCAATAATGATATGGAGCTGAGTTTTAATAACCACCTTCATCAATTTCACTCCAATACCGACATCACCCTTTTATTGTTTACTGATTTTCTTTATCAGTCAAACAAATAACAACTTCATCCCATATCATTATTGATTTTAATGATTAAAGCTATTGAGATGGTTTTGTTTTGTTTCTTCATGTTTTTTAGTTTGAGAGAGAGATTCTATTTTGATAAATAGCTGCTGCATAAAAGAGACCCTAATTTACTAACTCGGGCTAGGTCGGGCTCGTTTCGGTTTTTGTACCGAACCGGCCCGAAACCGAAAAACTGCATTTTCCTAATCCGAAAACCAAACCCTCGGTTTTGGTTTCGGTACACTCGGTAAGTCGGGTTCGGTCGGGCCCAGTTGGTTTCGGTCGGGCTTGCTCAGCCCTACATGTAACTTGTTATAACAAAGCTGTTTGTTTAGCCAGCAGAATTCCGTCCGTACTAACTGTGAAACACACAGTAACATATATTCGATAAGATCATCCATACCTTTAGGTATTTAACACTAAGGCTGTGTTTGGTAAGCTTATGTATATATTATATAAGCCATTTATGACGTATATATAATAAGTATATAAGCCTTAGTTTGACTTTTAATTCATAAGGTAAAATGACAAAAAAAGTACATAAAAATAAAAATAAAAATGATAATTATTAAATAAAAGTATAAAAGTCTTTTTATATAATATTCTTATATAAGCCCACCTATCCATATATAAGCTACATATTTTTGGCTTACCAAACCTCCTTTAATCCTTTATATAAGCTTAACCAAACACTTAGTTTCGACTTATAAGCTTTTATAAGTTAATAAGCTATATAAGCTAAAACAAACACCCCTAACAGCCCTAACAGTGTCAGGACTAGGTATAAATCGTATTGGAAACAACATACATGTGTTTCAAAACGAAAATAGTACATACATTTCAAGTACTATAAGACACGAAGATTTATTGAGAACCTAATGACCTAATGTGTCTATAAACGTATCAACGTTTACATTCATACCCCTTGACAAAAACTTCATGCATATTGGAGGGTATATCTTGACCAGAGCCAGTATTGACTTGGGCATGGACCATAACCCCTCACCGCAAATCAAACCCGAAGCAACCACAGGTCCGAATGCTGCGGCTTCTGCTTTGTTCCTCTTTTCCCATATGAAAAGTATTAAACTCCCGATACACATATCAACGGCGAAATATGAACCAATATAAAAAGGAATGGCAATCGCCATCGGAATTGGAATAAACCGCGCCCACTTCTTGGGCAGCATGTCCCTAGCCACATTTATAAGAATAGCAGCCGCAAAGAACCCATAACAAAGCGATAGACAATGCTTTGGAAGGGCCCCAAACCCTTCCACACCCAAAATAGCAAGATTTCTATACACGATAGCGAATGGTGCTGGATACTCGGTCCCTTGTTTCCCGATATCTGGGAAAGCACTATAGAAGATCCAAAACACGCAAGGGGCAATAACACACCCCATCGCAGTTCCTATCACTTGGCTCACAAACATGGACCGGGGTGAAGCCAGGGTCAAATAACCAGTTTTGAAATCCTGCATTAGGTCTGAAGCGGTCGCCACTATGTTCATCATTACCCCACAAGCAGCTAACCCCGCCAACACACCACCTTGCGAATTACCAGCCCATGCCCCAACAGCAAAAATAGCCAACTTTCCGTATGTGGATGCCAACGACCAATCAGTAAGCCCACACCCATAAGCGTTACAAAAGGCTAATGGAGGGGCAAAAAGGTAAATAACAAGAATATGGTACCACTTGAGTTGTTCGAATATTTGAGGGAGGGTAGCTGTTGCAATCGCGGCTATTGCAACATACCCTCCAAAGGCTAACCAAGTTGGGATTTGGTCTTTCATAAAGACTTGCATTCTACGTTGGTCATCATAAGATGGTGTGGGCGCACCATTTGAGATTGTGCCATCAGCAGCCACAGGAAGAACTGTGCGTGCTTCTTTGTTCTTGACCTGACGGTACAACTCAATACCAGTGTTACCGAGGACTTTGAAAAAGTTGTAGAGTCCATCTCCTAGAATCATGGCTATAGCAGTGAAAACCTGCAAGAGCGAATTACTGTTAGAACTATAAATCTTACAGTAGTAGTACAGTAAGTTGTGTAAATGCATAAAATATATCATGGTTATACCTTGTAACCTTGGAGGCCATGGAAGCTGGTGGGTTTGAGATCAGCGCGATACCAGTCGCCCTTTTTTGTCTCGATGATAGGCCACATGATCCCCCATGAAAGTATTGCACCGAGCAACAATGATACGTTTATAATGTATGGACATATCATCCCTACCCCAACATACATAGTTGAGAAATTAAAGTAAAACCTACAGTACATTTTTATTTCAGTGAGAATAAATAAAAAGCTAGGTTATTTCATCAACTAATTAACATCAGATATTAACAGTTGTAAATGTATTTTACAGCTTAGACAATATAACTAAAGCTTTAACCATTAACATCATTCAAAATGATCTGCGCAAAGTCGTTAACATTCTTGACCCTTCTCGAAACAGGGCTAAAATTGTAGATTGGATTTTTTTTTTTCATTTTGTATATCATTTTAAACACTGTACAAATGATATCTTTTGTGAAGTATATCTCAACTGTACTAGTACCAATGATACTTAACTATACACGTCGATATATATACGTGGTTAATAATCAGCTATGTAATAGAAGTCACACATGAAAGGGTAGAAGAATAGTTACGTGTTTTCGTGAGCTTTGATGCCAAAAGTAGGGAATTGTTCGAAACCGCAATTCTCCCCAGAAGTGAAGAACCATTGGAAGAAACTCCATAAGAAGCTGAAGGAGAAGAACTTCCCTAATGCACTCACCTGTTTCCTATATATATATATCGTCACCATATAACAATTAGTACTTATTAATTAATATGGCGATCAATTGCTTCTTCTGCAATGGATTAAAAAAGAAGCTCAAGCAGCAGGGACTAAACGAGGTTTGGTGACGTAAGACCTATGTTCATGGAATCTGAAATTAAAAAGACTGATATAGAGATGCTTAATTTACTTGGCAAGCTTGGCACCCTGAGGGGTATGGAAGCTGTTGATAAGGTGAGCAGTTGCAGTTCCACTTGGGTATATCAGCTTGAAGTCAATGATCATGATCTGCAAAATCAGTATTATAGCTAGTTCATGATACACATGATGTTTGGATATAGTGTTACAAACTAATTTCATCATTTAATTTTACTACCTTTCGAAGAGGGACGACAGAACAAAGTCCTATGAAACTAACAATGAAGAGAAAACCAATCATCCAACTCAAGCTCGGGTTCTTGACGTTCATACTGCGTGAAGGTAAGTCCGCATCTGATGATTGTCCCGCCACAACATCACTCATTCCAAATAAGTAACTGCCAAAACCACCTGCCAAATTACAGCATCTTCAAATGTTAAGAATAACACAATTGAATTCATAGGATCGAACGTGGACGATTTGTGTTGCTGCCATGGTGGCCGATGGTAGAGACATCCAACGTAAATCATAGATTATGATTGGAAATCATGTCCCACAGTCCTCGTAACTCTTTAATTATGGTGCTACATAAGTTAGCTTCCTTTTGTTGTCGATGAGCAGAGCTAAGATTCGGTTTCTTCTTTTCCGAAACATATGTAAAACAACATTGGTGAGATAAACTATGCAGGTTGTATTTGCTGTCCAAAAGAAAAATAAATCTACAAGTAAGAACCTAACTTTTTGGTAATTAGGGACACACACAGCACATATTTGGGGTCCGTACAGTTAGCTTGTCGCAAAGATCAGTCAATTAGCCAACTATGTATACAACGATAGTAAGCTAGTCACAAGGACAACAGTGGTTGTGTTTAATTTATGCGCTTAATGATACTTTTTTGTATGAGAAGTTATTATAAGTTCATATGTGTGCGAGTTGCATTCTTTGCATATATAGTACAGATCAGTAAAAGATTGTACCACTGAACGCGATTCCTGAAGTGGCAACAACACATGTTTGGATAACAGTATTTTCCTGCCTCGTAAACGGATGCTTCAACCACCCACACTGCTCCAACGCCTTTGTCCAAGTTTTCACAAAGAAAAACCCTAACAAACCCGCAGCCACATTTAGTGATGGAATGATACCCGTTGTGAGATTTAGTTTCATCACTATGAAAGTAAACATGACACCCAACACCGCGCTCACCACAAACGCTCTCAACGTCAGTTGTCCCTTCCACGACGGTATCTTAGTCTCCCTAAATATCATTTCTATTGACTCTATTTCTTCTTTGCCTTTCGACCCTTCATCATCTTCGGCAATCTGCACCTCATCCTCCACCACGTTATTGTGGCTTTTGGATGTTTGGTCGCCATTTTCGAGCTCTTGGGTGTTCTCTACGCCCATATTTGAGTTCTATATGATAGAAACATTTCATTTCTATTACGTATATATATAAAGAATATGAATATACTATGCTTTGTACTACATGTCATGCAGTCGTATGAATTGAATATAAGTATTTTTAATCGAAAATTGTTGGTATCAACGTTGTCGATATCTGGACTAAGCTAGGAATTGATCATGATTGATTGAACCCGTTTACTTGGACTTTTGTACAAATAGATGAATATATGTCGAGGAGCGGTGGTGGAGTTTCTGGTACAATACGTGATGGACGAGGGCATTTTGAATTTTAGTACTTGTTTGACAAAAAAAGGTGAACTTTTTATTTTTTAGTGATCGTTTTTTAATGTTTGTTTTAAGAACCGGTGTTAAATGAGCGGTAAACTATCACATCTCCTGCTCACAGCTATGCTCACTGTTAGTGCGCCACTCATTATTAACGCTCATTGTAAGTGCTCACACAATCAGGGGCGAACTTATGTTATAGGTTTGGGGTGACGGCGCCCCCATGGCTAGACATAAATGACGAGATTACGGTGTAAATCTTTTCGATTTTGAAGGTTTTTTTAAAATCCTCAAGTCGAATTTTAAATTGCCCAACTCACACATTAAAATCTAACGTTTATCACTCTCAAACTTAGAAATGATCTATTTTTAAGTTACCTTATTCAGTTTTATGCAGATTTTAGTTTTCTTTATCTTAGTATTGTCAAAAAAATTGCCCCTTATATTCTACTTTCCTGCATTTTCGCAATTACTACTTATTTTAACACACACCCTAATATCATGCATATTATATTTAATCACAAACAAAAAATAGAAGTTTTGATACATCAATTTGGACTCATGTGGTATCACTAATTTTGTCTTTTGACTGGTTCAAATTATGATTGATTAGATTAACAAACATATCTCTATTTGTCGATTTAAATAGACGAAATAAGACGAAATAATGAGAACCTGTAAAATCGTACCTCCTATAGTGACAACCTGTTATGAAACTTAGGCTGTGTTTGGTAACAGCTTTTTTAAGAACAAGAACGTTTTTACCAATTAGCATTAGCGTTTAGCATAATTGTTAAAAAAAAACTTGTTTTATAAGAGCAATGAGCATTAGCATTTCTCATAAAAATGCTTTTTTCTCATATTCTCTTTCAAAGAGCATTTTTAGATGAGCATTATTAATAAAGAGCTTTAGACTTAATAAATTACTTAAATACTTTAATATAACACATTTAATTTAAAAGAGTATCTTATTTATATAATTATGTCTTTTTATGTTTTTTCACACATTTAAAATACAGCTACTGCTAATCTATTAAACACTTTTATAAATTATATGCTATTACTAACTGCTACTGCTTACTGCTACTGCTAACTATTACTATTCTTGCTAACTGCTAATACTAACTGCTCGTGTAACCAAACACACCCTTATTGTGGCCAACGTTGTTGTTATCACTATGTCTATACTAAGTTGTGATGAAATGATACGCCAAGTTGGTCTAACAGTGACCCATGTTTTGGATTTGTGCTTTCATCGTAACTTCCAAAGTCATGTCTTTGGTGTAAATCAATGAGATCAAGTTGGTGATGATTTTAGTTTCATCAACTATTTTAGTTAATTGAGATTTACTAAAGATTAATGAGATTTCATATTCGGCTCTGACACGAGTTAAGGAAAGTGCGGAATGCATACTCGTTGAGCTAATATGTTATCGTCCACGACGAAAATGCATGGGTCAAGGGGCAGATCCCCAAAACCTAAACGATTTTTACGAATCGGTATAAATGATTTGCCTCGCGAAAACCCAACCAACATGTCTGTTGGTGAACAGTTGTGGCTGTTCTTTTACAACTGCTTATAACCGTCGTTTATGTCTGTTCATTAACAGATTTTTGGTTTCATATGAAAATAACAAAAAGCACACTATTCTCTATGTTCCTGCTCTGATCTCTTGTGCCTAGAATCAAAGTGTTTCTATTTGAATTATCCCGATAAAAATTTCGTGTAATCCAGACACCAATAGGGTCGAAATACTTTATACGAAAAGTGAACTTAACACGATTCAAGTTAGATATCCAGAATTATCATAACGTCGTACAGACACCCCATTTACTTACACAAATTGTTGTTTAGCAAAACTTTTGGCCCTAAGCTCATATAGACATAGACTGCGGATATATATAATTTTCACTTGACATAATCTAATTTATTTGAAATTTTGTTATTATAATTTTATGATTTTTTTTTCTACATCAAATTTCACAATCAATTTTTTAAAATTTTTTTACCAAATATTTTTTTAATTTTTTTTTACAAAAACATAAAAATTAAAAACAATAAATCAAAAGAATAATTACTAACAAAACATTTTTTTGAAAAAGTTTCAATTTTAAATTTTGCTTTACAAAAAATAAATATGATCTCGAATCCACTCTTTCCTCTCTTGACCCACATAGAGTGTGTTTGTTTTGCGGATAATATCTACTGGGATACTAAATGACGTAAAATTTACTTAAATCTGATTTATATTCCTTAAACCACAAAAAAACCCTCAATAGTTGTGTTTTGTAAAAAAAAGGCAAATAACATAAAAAAGATACTCAAATTTTTTCTTCACAATTTAAAGTATCGATTTTTTTTCTTGTTGCAATGTTGAGACACTTTAACAAATTTAAAAGTTATATGTTAACGAACGTTTACTTTATTATTGCATCGTTACTCCTTTATATTAACGGCATTTTATAATAAACTCAAAAATAATTTTTTAACAGTTTTAGATCGTTTTCTACTTTTTTCGTCTGATTTCTACCGTTTTCATTCGTTTTCGTCTGTTTTACCGTTTTCGACCAATTTTGACGTGTTTGATGTCGTTGTCGACCGTTTTTTACTGTTTTAGTCCGTTTATGGCCGTTATCACTTCTTTTTACGAACCAAAAATGCAAAAATCGAATAAAAAACGGTTAGAAATGGTAAAAAAAGTTAAACAAACGGTAAAAAATGGACGAAAGCAGTTAAAAGTCGTAAAATGGACATAAACGCCCAGAAGGGCTCGAAAACGTAATAAAAATGGATGAAATAGTCGAAAACGGTAAAAAAAATGACACATGTTGTAAAAACGGACCAAAACGATTAAAAACCGAACGAAAACGGTAACAATCAGACAAAAAGAAACAATCTAAAACATAAAAAACCAATTTTGAGCTTATTATATAGTATCATTAATATAAAAGACTAACGATGTAATACAATAGTAAACTATCGTTAATATATAACTTTAAAATTGTTAATTATCCTAATATTACAATAAGAAAAAATATTGGTAACTTTATTGGTAACTTAAATTGAGAAAAAAAAGTTGAATATTTTTATTTGAATTTCAACTTAAGATAAATATCTTTTTATGCTATTTAAAAAAACATGTTAATCTTTATAAAAATTTAGTAATTATAATTAAACACACTATTTATATGAAATGTTTGCAAAATTTTATGTTTATAATATATTAGCTTAAAGACCCGTGAAATCACGAGATATTTTAGAAATTTTAATTTGTACGAAGTGTTATGCAAAAGTAAATTAAGAGAAATACACAATGGATAATGTAAGCATGAATCATTAATGTATGAAAATAAAGAAAAACGGAGAGTAAGCATGTATCATTACATGGTAATGTTATTATTTTGCAAAATTAAAATAAAGAGTTCCATGCGATTTTCAATTCCAAAGTTGATCTTGAGTATGAGATGATGTTTGCCATAATACTTCGTGCTTGCCAAATTCCAATGCGTGAACACCTATTTGTTGAGATAAAAATGCAATTAGACTTAAGTTAAACATGTCTTGGATTAAAAATGAATCATTGAAGAAATATGTAATAAAATACACGAATATAAAAACAACATAACTGTTGAACATTGTTCATAGATTGTGAAGAACTTCTTTGTACACCATGTTTGTAGTAGTCTTGGAAATATTACAATCCTCATCACAAACGACAACTTTCAACCCCTTTTTGCTTTTTACTCGTGAAACAATAATGTAAAGTTGTCCATGGGTGAAAACAGGCCGTGGAAGATATAAACCAACTTTGGAAAGAGGTTGGCCTTGACTTTTGTTTATAGTCATTGCGAAAGAAAGTGACAAAGGAAGCTGGTTTCTTACAATCTTTATCGGTAAACGTTTATCGCTCAGAGTAATTCTCAACCTCGGTATGATAACTTTTTTTCTTTGTTCCGTTAATGATTTGTGTACTAATCAAAGTTCTTGTTAATTGTAGAACTTGGAATCTTGTCCCATTACACAAACCATTTGCTTGATCTATATTTCGCAACAACATAACCAAAACTCCAACTTTTAAAACGATTCTATGGTTTAGAACACCTGAGAATTTTAACCCATTAATAAATTCTATAGAGAAAACCGACTAATCTATAGCAGTGCCACGTTCTGTTTTATCTATGCTATCGCAACTTAAGAAAACCATTTCTTCTCCGGGGAATTCCTCCAACAATTTTTCGTTAATATTGTCCAATATTTCGTTTGTTGGAGCAAGGATAACCTTTTCTTGGAAGTATGTATGGTCATAAATATTATCCAATAGGTTTGGATAAGTAAAATCGACAAGAGATGTTACCGGGTCATCACTTTCGTCCTCTCGTATTTCTCCGGGTACATCTATTTCAACCTCACCGTCATTAGGCTCACCAAGTTCCCCGTCTCCAACTGTCAATATCCAATCAGCGAATTCGCGTATCTCAGACACATCTTCGGGTCGTGCTCCCACAGTTAGCCTCATATCGGCGGTTAACCTTAGAACCTTGCAATGATCCCACAAATAAGATTCTTTAAAGATGCACTGACAATGTCTTGTCGTGAACCTTTAGGAACAACATGTAGAATCTGCTATTAAATCACCACCGAATACCATAGTCATGTTTCCAAATGGTTCTTCACACCTATTAAACCTACTCTTACCTAGTATTTCTCTCAATGAACGATCTAATGCTTCAAAACAAAGCTTATTCGCTATTGGTTCCTCATCCCAAATTATAAGTTTACATCTCTTTAACAATGCTCCCAAATCACTATTTGGACTAATGAAGCGAGTGGAAGTCTCATCGACGTTTATTGGAATATGAAACCTTGAATGAGCAGTTCTACCTCCAGACATTAGCAATGATGCAATACCGCTGGATGCTGCATTTAATAATATATCCCATTTTCTTCTAATTTTGACAGCAAGCGTTTTCCATAAAAACGTTTTCCCTGTTTCTCCGTATCCGTATAAAAAGTAAACTCCACCAGTACCGGCTTCAACAGAACCCATTATTGTGTCGTAGACACCTTTCTGTTCAGTGGTTAAAGATCCGTAGATTGTTCATATTCAGCCTGTATCTTTATTGGGTTGTAATATGTCTCGTCATGTATAAGTCAATTACCGAAATCAGTTATGTATCTATCATCCGGATAAGGCATTTCGGGCCAACTTTTTAAAGAGCAACCTCGTGATTGCAAAAGTTTTTCGATGTAGAACAAATAAACATTTTTTTCTTCGTCAGAAATGATCAAATCTGCATACGTAAGATATATAGCGTATTGCTATTAGACACAAAGCAATATCTATTTATAAAAGTAGTTACACAATACGCTATATTTTATAAAACGTGTTATACCATGTTCTTTTTGCTAAAGTAACCTTATCTTACGTATAAAACATTTTAATTAAACCATAATCGAACAAGGTTGCCTATTGTAACATATATGTGATACCTTCATAATCATACCTACTGATGAGTCACGATATAAATTGTGTATATTTTTGTATAATTTGAAAAAGCAGTATATATTTTTGTACCAACTTTTGTACCTAAGATGCATATTCTCATGGAAAAAATACAACACATCCTACTTCATAATGGTTTTCTGTTTGACTTAAAAAAGCAGTAAAGTCTTAAAAGGTTAAAGGAGGCTAACATAAATACAAATAATGAAAAAGGTATTTAATCTAACCTAGAATCTTTAGTATCTTTCTTCTCTTGTTTTGAACATCGTCTGCCATTAGGTGCCATGTTTGTAACCAAACAGTCAACGGCATAGTAAGTTCTTTTTGAGATAGCAATATAACAAATAGGTCCCGAAGTTGCACAGGTGGTGCCCAATGTGCGGCTTCTTTAATACTATCAACATACTCCTTGTCGTCCTCTAAAAGACCCGCGACATAGCAAGCTTCTTTGAAAGTAGGATAAATAATACTATTCACCTTTTTTATTTGATCATGGTTAAAACATCTTTTTGCACTATTTAGCAGCATTCTACAATAGTACGCATCTCCGGTCGAAATTGGAACACTATGAATTCTACCAATCACTCTTCCTTGCTTCCTAAATGTCCATTTTCGTTGTGTCGCGTTCCACACAAACTTAGTAGGAAACTCTTCGTATGTTAGCTCACGTGCCGCCAGATACAGTTTATTCATTGTCATCCAACCTTCAAACATACTATGTCTAACCGACGGTTTGTGAATAACAGTTTCAAGGTTTGAATTCTCGTCATATAAAATTTGTTGCTTTTCCGAAAAATGAAACGATAGTCGTTCAACAGATGGGTATCTGTAATGTATCTCAAATCCAAATATCATCCATGCCGCCTGCACAAGCAGATAGGTATCTGCAATCATAGAACGCTTTAATTTCATCAACTGGTTTTTGTACTTGTATACCATTTGCCATGGTAACAGGTTCATACAACTGTGTTGAAACTCTATCAGGACCTTTGTTGATATAATTGAACAAATATTTTATGGATCCTGTCCTGTCTGGTTACACCATTCAACGTTAATATGGCATTGGTAACGTTTTAAAAGTGTAGCTTTATACAAAATTACATAACCGTTGTGCAATATAGTTCCGCTCTTTTCAACATATCTCCCATCGTCACGTCTTCTATAAACTGGATATCCCTCTGAGTCAACTGAACTTCGTTCAGTGAATTTCTTTGGAAAATGCTTGCTACATTTTTCATCGATCATACACGTTTGATTTGGGTCATCACAATCGCACGGGCAATGCATCATAAAATCAGATACTAATTTGTAAAAATCAGGATCATCATTTTTATCTGGTATTTCAGCAGAAATGTATTTGTCAGTTTGTTCAACGCTCGGTACCTTGTCATCCTTATGCAAGAACAAACATATGTGTGCGTGTGAAGCCCTCTTTTTTGAAACTCCACAGTGTATACAACTGCATCGAAAAGTAACTTGTTAATTTGAGTTGCAAGTATATAGAATATAAAATGATGTTAAAAAAGGATAACATATATTTTGGATGTTGAATATAATAAAAGTTAATATGAAATTATTTCCATGTTTGTACTTATCATTTACATTACATTTTTAAACACATATTAGTGTATTCCATGGTTACTAAATAGCCAAATCTGTATTTATATGAACAATAACACGACTCGAGCATAGTCTATAACAACCTGTTTTGCAGTTCCTTTTTATTTTACAGAGTATTTAACATACATTTGAACAGCTAACTATTTCCACATATCTCTTGAGGATTAATAACAGAAGCCTAAAAGCAAATCCTTTTTAATCTCTTGAGGATGAATTCTTGTGCTTTAGAAGGTTGTAAAAAACCTTGTTTTATTATATAAAATAGATAGGTTAAAGACCCATATAACGTCGGGTTTAGTTTAAAGAGTGATTTTTGTAAGAAATAATAAATAGTGTTAATATTAACATAAACCAAACGGGTTTTGGTAATAGATGAAAACAATAATACAAAGAACATGAAATATTCGATAAGCGTTTAAGTTTGTAACAGTAATAAAAATATTATTCTATGCATTATGATCTTCAAGTATGACGTATGTCAGTTCCAATAAAATAAAAAATCGATGCCCACTCTATAAACACCTAAAAGTTAAACGTAAAATTAATTCAAAAGAAAATGTGAAAAATAATTTTACACATCATTTACTAAAAAATTGTCATACCCACGAGACCAACCATCAAAAGTTGATTTTACACATCGTTTAGTATTCTTTTAACATAACATCAGGAAAAAAAGAACATATTTTGAGATTATATCACTTCAATCATATAGATATCTTTTGTGCTTTAAACCTCATCATGAGTAGTGACACCATGGTTATCTACAACAGAATTCTGACAATCTTTTGTAACCTCAATATAAAAAATAAAATTAAACTAAAAACATGAAGTGTTGCCAATATATTTTCATCCAAGCATGTCTTGCCACATGGATTTTTAAGGTAACACACACAATAAACACCAAAGTTTAAGTACTGCATATAAGTAGAAAGTAAAACAATTGTAACATCCAAGTTGTGGGTTGTCTTTAATCTTCTTTTGCATCTTCAATGGTAACAATATCAACTCAATTTCTTTTGTTTACTCTCCACCACACTGATCTTGACTTCAACCCACATTTACATGATTTTTGGCCATTCCAATAGTGCAAGACCTTCGTCCATGTTTTGCAGTGGTTATGAAGAGGAACTAGTCTCTTTTCTGCTTTTAAATAACGAAATCTAAATACTACATTTTAATACAACACATAATAAGATTGCTGTTTGGAATAAGAATGTAAACTTATACGTGACATGTTTTTATTGCATACAGGTAAAGTAAATGGGTGTTTACATAACTTATACCCACTGATCCAACTTAATCTAACTCCCTTATTAAAGAGATTAGTATTTCTCTCCTATTAATGCAAAAAAATTAAGTAGTACCACTAACTTAACATGATGTACCTCCTTTTAAAGCACGAACTAAAATATTGTTTAAAGAATACAATTTAATAAGCCAAGTGTACAAGTGCCTCACCATACACTAATTACAAACTTTTTAATGAGTAATTAATACAATTAATAAAACACCCCATTATAAAAATATAGAATATTATATGCACATTTTACAAACATTAAAGAGCATCTGTAGTATACCAATGCATCAAATAAAAAATATAATTGAAAATTGGTTTATTGCATTTAGTTTTTTTTTCCTTTAATCATTTATTTAACTTTACTTGAATTTTCATCTATATATTACATATAATGCTAAAAGTAATAATATCCCTCGATTGAAATCACGTTTTTAAGACACGTTTTTAGATGAGAACTATTGATTCAAAACTTATAATTAAAAAATACAAATTATAATACCGAAGAATTTAGTCACAGTGTACCCGCCGCCACATTGCACGAGTACCCTGCTAGTATTATATGAACTACTTTCTATAGTTCGCAAGATCTATGAAAAATATTAACTTTAGTCATATTCTCGGATTATGAACAATGTGAATGTAAAGATAAAGCCAATGCAAACATGATAGCTTTCTACATGATTTTGTACGCAAACTAAACCTACACATAAAAATAATATTACTATTGTCAGATTGTATCTCTTAAGATTTTGACTAATTGGTTTGTTTAACCTACATGAGCAAATGTATGATGTGCATTTGACCAATGGATACTTGGATTTGACTAATGGCTACTTTGGCCTGCCTGCATAAGTTCAAAGACCCAGTTAGCAGTGAAGTTTTTGATGACATGAGTTTTCTGAATAAACATATAGTTGCTCGCACAAACCATATGTTCCATCATTGTAAATTATAACCAAGTTATCAATAAAAAACATGTCTTACATATTTATATTATGGGTTTATTAACCACATATAACTTATAAAAATTGTGCATAAGTTGAGCAATAGATACATGAGCACTAACGCCCAACACTAACCATAAGAAAACTAAAACTTAACCAAATATGCATATGCATAAATAAGTAACTAATCATTTCGTAATATCATCAAAACATAGATGACATGCCTTTTTTTTCATTAGCCAAACTTAACCAAAACGAAATAAAACATCAATGGATAATTTGTTCATTCTTTTTCCTTTTCTTGGCTAACACTTTAATCACTTTCATCTATCTATCCTAACTTTTTTGCCAATTTGATCTAATCAACAATCATCGTTCTTAATCTTATCGGGTTGACAACAAACTGTATTTTAGTTCACAGTTCTTAACTAACCAAGTAGCACCAGCAAGTAGAGGGCTATTGAATTCCTCCTCCCTTCAGTCGAGTTTGAACCCGTCCCATCAACGAATGCGAGGTTAGTCTTCCTTATAAAGATCTCTTACTTCCGTTTGATTCTAATAGTTTACGTGATCAACAGGGCAACATAAGGCTACTTAGTAAGACCACTCACCTGAGCATTTCCAACTGGTTAACCTATACCGAGATATAAAATAACGGAAAGAAACCATTAATTAAAGAAAATAAATACATGTATAGAATGCATGGTTATCATCCTTGTGACCAAATGGGCTCTTACAACCCTAAATCTAGAGTAAATGGACGCATAAAGGATTGTTTCATGGATGATTTTTTAAATAATTGTATCGTGCCTACATTAATATAATAATATCAATACATTTAAAGACGGTTATGCAGACATCACCATCAAATCAAAACACCGGGAAAGCAAACCACCCACCTAAGCTAAAAACGTCACCTACAGACCACCATTGCCACACACCATAAATGGCGGCAATGAATAGATCAGTGGCATCGAAGAGAGCTGTCGGCGGGAGGCATCAAACAACAATGATTTATGCGAAAGTTGTGGTTTTTAACTGAAACTAGATTGGTTTAGGTTTTATATTGAAACTGAATTAAAACCGTCGGAGAAGATTTATGTGAATCGCATGGTGGAAGATGGAATCGCATTGGTAAATTGAAACCGAATTTATATAGAGGATTTCGAATTCAAATTGTAAATATTAATATTGATTGGTATTAATTAGTTAACACAAATGGATGACACCAAGAAAGAGTTTTGAAGAAGCCGGTCAAAGGATTTTGAATTACGATTTTAATGTGTTAACAAAAGTAACCAACTTTGACAAAAATAACTTATCAAAATTAATTTTTTCAAAATTCAAAAAAGTTATTAAACATAGCATTTAATATTACATTTAATTGTGTATTCATAACTTTCCAAATTTATTTCAAAATTATTAAAAACATTTAATTTATTTTTAAACTTGCCATAATTATATTTATTTAACTTAAAAATATATTTTTTTATTTTTGTATAAATCAAAAATTCAAATTAAAAAATTTCTTATAACTTTAGTTAAACTTAAAATAATTTTTGTTTTTAGTCTTTTTAAATAGTTTAAATTCATTTATTTATGTAACATTTAAATATTTTAAACTACATAGGTCGTTTTTTTAGATTTATTATATAATTATGTAAACGCTTTTTTATATAAACAAAATAATTTTTATATAAGCAAAATATTTTTCATGAAAAAAAAAATTTAACACTTTTTTGTGTTCATCCTGAAAAATATATTTATATAAAATAAAATACGTAGCATAAAATTTTTAAAATACATATTCATGATAAAAAAAACATTAACAGTTTTTTTGTTCATCCTGAAAAATATTTATTTTCTTAAAATAAAATACGTACCATAAACTTTTTAAAATAAGTATATAGCATAATAATTGTATCAAAGGTTATAAAAATAGATTTATTATAAGGGGCCGTTTAGTTGGGGGATATTCAAAATATTAACATTTTAATTTCCCCTAAATATTGTGTTTGGTATAACTAATGAAAAAATTTTAAATTCCTCAAATTCCTAAAATGGAGGATATTAGAATTAATCCAAAAAGTGAGGAATTTTAATTTACTTCAAAATTATCTTTTATAAACATTTTTCTAGTCGTTTTTATTCGGGTTTTTATATTTATAAAATTTGTATAAAATTTATTTTTTCGGTTTTTACTTTTTTAAATAGAAAAAATATAATTTATATAAAAAATTTATATTAATTGTTTATAATATTTAAAGAATTTTTTTATAAAATTTAAAGACATTTTTTATAAAATTTATATAAATTCTATTAAAAAATTATTGATTTTTTTTAAATTTATAAACTTTTGTTAAAAAATTTATATAAATTTTTTATAAAAATTATTATTTTTTTATAAACTTTATATAACTTTTTATATATATTTTTAAATATTATATAACTTTTTTATAAGATTTATATTAAACTTTTATAAAAAATCTTATAAATTTTTTTATATCTTTTTTTTATAAATAGTTAAAATTCGATTTTTACCCTTTTCAATAAAAAAATTTTAAAAAAATATTTATTCGTTAATTGGTTCAACGCAAAATAAGATTTCAAAATATTATAAACTGTCGCCAACCAAACATGCTTAGGCATTTAAAATTCTAGAATTTTTAATTATTAAGAGTTTTAATTTACAAGAATTTAGAACTGTAGAATTTCAATATCTTGAACAAAATGGTTCAAGATATTTTAGGCAATGCATTAAATTGTTTGTAGCCACATTATAGTTATTTAATGAAATGAATTTAATTTATTCATTTAATTTTTATTCTTAAAAGACTTGTAAAATCTTTTGTTTTATTATATAAAATAGATAATAAAAAAACAGTTAAAAAATAAACTTATGCACTAGTGTACTAATATTAAAATGTTAATAATCCGATTTTATGAGCTTGATTTAGCAAATCGCTACTTTCGTTTTATAACTCCTTTCCTACAAAAAAAAAAACAAAAAAAAAAACCACACACTTTAAAGAAAGTGCATTTATTATTACATATAATAGTAGTATTTTTTATTTTTCGAGAGTCTTACTTTTAATTATTTAATTTAAGGTTTTTTAAACTTGATAATATGTTTTTATTTTTTTTAATAATAAAACAATAAAATTAAAAAAATAGAAATTAAAAAACAGAAAAAAAGAATATAAAAAATAAAAAATTAGAACAGAGACCACGTATTTTCTCTAATAAAAAAAAATCAATCTCTTATCTTTTATTTTTCTTTCTTCTTGATCAAAATTCCACCGATACTTGTTGATAATTCCATCATCTTAATTTTATAAGTTAAGAGGTAATTACTTTTATATCAACTTGATCAACTTAAATTATCTTTGTTTTTGCTTTTTTATTGTTTCTGGGTAAGATATATACTATTGATAGATCTTGTACTAATATTTTCATCTTGTTACTTGATGAAAACTTGTGTAAGGGGGTTTTTGTTTCGGCTTATATGTGGGCTTATCACCTTATTTCATTTCAGCTTATATAACATAAGCCTCAATTTTCTAGCTTATACTGAAAACATAAACAAGGAACTAATAACATGATGTTATAATATCATAATTTATAGTAACTAGCATGGTGCCTGCGTAATGCGGCAGCGACTACTCGATGATAATTTTTGAAACGGACAAATGTTACTATCTTATCTATCAAGTTCGAATTCACATTGGTGTTAAAAAGGTAAATATGTGAAATGAAAAATAAAAAAAATGAAATAAAAATTGAAAGTTAATAAAATTTATCGAAATTAATATTGAATTAAAGAGCATAAAATTCTAGAAAATATGATAGAATTATATTATGAAAATAATAAATAGATAAAAAGATATTTCAATTTAAAATAAAAAATATAATTTTAGCATGTGGTTACAAAAGTTTGTTAGAAAGGGTCGTATGGTACAGGATGTGGGAAAAACACCACTTGTTTAGTAAGTATAATTTGCTGAAAATTTAGTTATAGATTATAGATTATAGATTATAGATTATAGATTATAGATTATAGATTATAGATTATAGATTATAGATTATAGATTATAGATTATCAACATTTTATTAACCTGTCTGCAAATTTTTCATAGCCAGGCTAGGCTCAACCATGCCGTCTTCGTCCTTCGAATCACAAAATACGCATCTCCAAGCACTACTCCAATCCGCCCGTCCTTTCCTTCGTGGCCAGTTCGAAAACATCGACTCCAACCTCCCGAAACTCATTGCTGTCTTAAAATCTGTCGGTGCAGGTGAATGCTGGCACAAACACGGCAGTTTCCTTGATCACCTCATTGACATTTACCGCATACTCAAACTATGGCATACGCCTGATGCAGTATGTCTCACAGGGTTATTCCACTCGGCATACTCAAACTCTTACGTAAACTTAGCTATTTTCGACCCGTCCACTGGCAGGGATACTGTAAGGCAACATGTTGGGGATGTGGCTGAGCGTCTGATACATTTGTTTTGTATAGTTCCACGTCAGAAGTTGATACATGATGACTTGTTGTTTAAATATGATGATATAACAGAACTTATGCAACATGTTATGGAGTCTAGGGAGAAAGTTGGTAGAGATGAGGAGTGGAGGGTGAAAATAAGGTCGGTTTTACCGCAGGATGGAATCGTGATGAAACATATAAAAACTGGTGAAGATGTTTGTTTGTCTAGGAGAGTTGTTGCGATCTTTTTGCTTATGACTATTGCGGATTTTAGTGATCAGTTGTTTGGTTTTCAGGATGTGTTGTTTGAGAATACTAATGGTATGTTGAGATTTGAAGGTAACGAGGTGAAAAATGCGTTGTGGCCAGGGGATGGGAAGCCTGGGCTATGGATGAGTTCGCTTTCTAGAATGGGAGCGATTTATAGGCTTATTGTTCGAGAAGAAGAGTTGTATTTGGTCGAGAGAGGACATGGACGAGTAGAGGGTGGTAATGATAGGGATGAGGATATTGAGCTAGTGTTACCACCAATTTTTGATAATTGTACTAAGGTGTTGAGTGCCGAGGATCAGATTGAGGCGAGGGATTTGTATTGGGAAGGTGTTTGTGGTGCAGAGAAGAGAGGGTTAGATGGGTGCGAAGAGGTTTTGAAAAAGAGTGTGGAGAAGAATCCGTTTGTTGGTGAGCCACACGTGGTTTTGGGGCAGATTTATTTGAGTCAAGGCAGGTTTGAAGAGGCAGAAAAGGAGAGTGAAGAAGGGCTGCAGCTTTTGTTGGAATGGGGGAGTCCATGGGATAAGAGGACGTCGTGGGAAGGATGGATCGCGTGGTGCAGAGTTTTGGTTATGAAAGCTAAGGAGAAGTCGTGGCCAGAGACTTCTTGGGGGATACTTAATTTGGGACTCGTTAAATAGAGTTAAGAATTGTTTGCAGTGGCGTAAGGTTCGTCCCCTAAATATGTTAAATATGCTATAACTGTTGTAAAATAAAACTTGAGTTTGTGTGATATATTGTGCACTTAAATGTACTCATCTTACAACTCTCATTGTAGTTGCAAGTAATCCTGTTCTGGACTTACGGTTAGTTGACCCACAGTATTGAATGCATATATAGAACATAATTCTCTACTTTCCGGGATATGTTGAGACTTATACTTAGAAATCGGTGATAGCTTGGTTATTGGATGCATATTTGTGTTCTATTAGTTTCTTCAGCTGTAACAAAGTAAATATACAACACAAATTTTGATGCAATCCTGAATTTTGGGTAAGTTAGTGAAAAATGCAATTTGATGTCGTTTAGGCTCTTAGCTAAGTTAAAATTAGGCAGTGACTTGTTGGAAGTCCTATTTATTATATAAATGGTTCACCCAAAGTTTTCTTTTCATCCACAAGAGAACAAGTTGGATTCTCCAACTAAGCAGGGTACTTAAGCGTAGTACATGTTCTTGTGTTTCTATGCCCCCTAACTACTACTCTCTCTTTCTTGGGAGCTTATTCATGGTCCAATTTATATTGAAACCTAGCAGCAACATAACAGTTAGATGTGATTCTGTGTTATCGATTGTAGCATTTACAAGTCTAGTAGTGTATAATATGATGTGAAATCAAAATACCTACTATTGTTACTGTACTAAAATACCTCATTAGTATAACCTTTGTGGTTTTATACTCATAGTGCTTTTCAAGGACTTCGAAGTATAGATAGCTTAGAGCTACTTCAATCATGAATCATCATAGCTCCTGAAAATTCAGACTGTTCAGATAGAGTTAAATATTATATTTTAATAAAAGAACGTTTGCGGTTTGTTTATAATTTAGTTTACAAGTCACATAGACTTTTCACGTAACTAGCTAATAAGAAGGATGAATTAGTTATGCAATTTCTAGAAGCAAAATATTAAAACCAGTATGGTCTTAAGTTGCTTCTAAAACATTTCCAGTGACATTGATACCTTTCTTCAAGTCTTTCTTTTATCTGTTTTTTAATGGTGGTTATTTGACTCACGCTATTGCTGAATCTAAACGCTTATAAATGCTGATATTAGAAGAGCACGAAGTCAAAGCCGGTGTTGTATTGTTTTTTAAAGACCTTAGCAGCACATGAGTTTTCTTTTCTGTATATATAGCACTAGCCCTCTGTCTCATTCACGGCTCATAACCTGAAACTCGAAATCTATCCCTCAAGAAAATGATGTGGTTGGAACGTGGAATAAGACTTGCAGACAGCTCATTTCGCCCAACTGCTAGCCACGGTCAGATGCACCAGCAGCTGCCTTCTTTCTCCTCTCCCGCACACGTCACCACTCTCTCCCTCCCTCTGGCCCTGCGTTACTCTCCTTGGTCTCGCTCAATAAACAATCTTAATACCAATATTCAGGCGGATGCGCGTACTCTAGTATGTCACTGTGATCCTCTAATAAACCAGGCGACCTTTCCAACAACCTTTGAGCCACAAAATTATTTGCAAACCTTGTTGGAATCAGCCAGACCATTCCTCAGAGGAGAACTCGAGAACATCGACGTCAATCTACCCTCCCTAATCGCTGTCTTGAAATCTGTTGGGGCTGGAGAGTGCTGGCACAAGCATGGAAGCTTCCTAGACCACCTTGTTGACACCTACCGTATCCTCAAGCTGTGGGGTGCAGCAGATGCAGTATGTCTCTGCGGTCTCCTCCATTCTGCTTACTCTAACTCTTATTTAAGCCTCGCCATTTTTGACCCTTCCACAGGCCGCGATACCATTAGAACACATGTTGGTGAGATGGCAGAGCAGTTGATCCACTTGTTCTGCATCATACCTCGCCAACAGCTTATCCATGAAGATCTGCTGTTCCATTACCCCAATGAATCTGAGCTCGTGCAACACCTTATAGATTCTGAAAATTCGTTGATTAGTGCACGAAAAGGAGTTTTGGAGGCTGGAGATGAAGAATGGAGGAAGAAACTTCAATTTATTTTGCCTGCAAATGGGATCATATTGAAACATATTAAAACAGGTGAAGATGTGCATCTATCGAGGAAAGCAGTAGCAACCTTTTTGCTAGTGACAATGGCAGATTTCAGTGACCAGTTTTTCGGTTTCCAAGATGTATTATTCGATAATTCAGATGGAAAGATGCAATTTTCTGGTAATGATTATGCAATCGGATTATGGCCAGGGGATGGAAAGCCAGGACTATGGATGAACTCCATTTCGAGAATGGGAGCAATTTACACTCTGATCATGCGAGAAGAGCAAATGTATTCGATTGAACGATCACAATCAGCGAACATCAACAGCAAAGACGAAGAAATCGAGCTGGTGACACCGCCAGTTTTTGACAACTGCACCAAGGTTTTAAGTGCTAAGGATCATATTGAGGCAAGGGATTTGTATTGGGAAGGAGTCTGTAATGCGTCAAAGAAAGGATTAGATTGGTGCGAAGAGGTGTTAAAAAGGAGTGTGGAGAAGAACACATTTGTTGGAGAGCCGCATGTGGTTTTGGGTCAGATCTATTTAAGCCAAGGTAGGTTCGAAGAGGCGCAGAAGGAGAGTGAAGAAGGACTGCAGCTCCTGTTGGAATGGGGAAGTCCGTGGGATAAGAGAATGTCGTGGGAAGGTTGGGTTGCATGGTGTCGAGTATTGGTCATGAAAGCGAAGGAGAAATCATGGCCTGATACTTCATGGGGGATCCTCAATTTGGGATTTGTTCGATAGTGTCAGAACTCAGAAGTCTACTACAACGATGTACTAAATTGTTGGAGGCCGTATAATATGTCGTGTATTCATTGATTGTCTAAAATAATCTATATAAAATGAGGAAAGCTTGTTTAACTACTATTTGTAGATTAAAGTTCTCTAGCAGATGAAGCATTAATGCTTAACCATGATCTCCAAATTTTTATAAAAATAACTCTGTGAAGTACATTTAATCTACGGTGAAATGGTTTTTTAAGAGAATCAGAAATTAAACAGGCTATAGATATACACAAGTCTAGCTCCTAATAAATTCACTGCTTTGGAGCATACAGCAATCTAGGTTAAATGGTAATGTCACTCATGACATTTCAGGTGAAGACGATATCTTATGAAATAAACGCATAACATATGAAGAACACTTGTATCAGCAGCTATCTATAATCTTATACAGTTAGTTGGATTGAATGAAATCATCCAAACTGAGCGGTCTTAAAGTTTGGTTCGTATCTGATGCGGATCGTTAATCAAATGGTCACACACACGAATATAAGAACTCAATGAAAAGCTTCCCGTAGGATTCTTATTATAAAACTCAAAAACTGTCTCTCCAATGCAAATAACAAGGAGTACTTATAGGAAAAGAAATCACCCTAAATAAAGAGTAGACCCACTTTCCTATTCTTATTTGTAGATTGATTAGGATTGATCAATCAAGTCATCGAATCGCGGAATGGGAAATCGGTACTTCACTGTTATTTTGTTGACCGCTCTACTATCAATGCACATACGAAAATCACCGCCATGTTTCGGAACTAACAAAGCTGGTACAACGCATGGGCTCATGCTCTCTCGTATGAGTCCTTTCTCCAGTAAGTCGTTAACTTGTCTATGTAATTCTTCAAATTCCTTTGGGTTCATGCGATACGCTGGTTTATTAGGAATAATCGAACCCGGTACAAAATCGATGCAATGTTGTATGTCCCTCATGAGTGGCAACCCGGGTGGAATATTTTCAGGGAATACATCCCAAAATTCAGCTAGCAAGGGTTGGATAACACTTGGATTGGATGGTGCAATATCATTTGCTTCTGCAACTACTAAAGCAAAAACAACAGAATGTGGGTTGAGTTTTGTTAAACCCACAAATTGGGATTTTGTAAGTATGAGTGCATCAGTAGGCTCTTCTCGAATATCAAGTGGTGCTAGCATAATATTTATTCCATCTTTCTTAAAACTATATGTATTCCGAAACCCATCGTGTTTAGTTCTTCGATCGTATTGCCAAGGTCTTCCTAACAGAATGTGACATGCGTCCATGGGAATTACCTCACACCACACGTCATCATTATATTTTTTTCCAATCGAAAAGTGAACTAGACAACGTTTACTAACCTTGACGACGTTTCCCTTTTTTAGCCATGTAAGTTGGTACGGTTCCGGATGGTCTTGAACATCAAGACCTAGTTTCTCAACCATGCTTGTTGCCACCATGTTTTCACAGCTGCCCCCATCGATGATTACACTACACACTTTACCTTTAGATGTGCATTTGGTTCGAAATATATTATTTCGCAACCATGATGCATCATCAACAGTTTTCGACACCGCCACATTTAGAACACGTTGTGTTACCAAGGCTTCTCCATGATCAACATATACAACCTCAGCTTCTTCGTCGTCTTCTTCCCCATTATCGGTGTCGTAAACAGGTGGTGTTTCTTCAACCAACGTCACCAATTGTTTGTTTGGACATTCCCTCGCGATATGACCCATTCCTTGGCATTTGAAACATCTTAAGGCACGTTGGGTTGTGGAGGTACTTGGAATGTCGGGTTTTGTTGTAGGCGACTTCGTGGGTGTTGTTGTCAAACGACCCGTGGATCGCCCCTTGTTCTTTAACTGTTTTTCCACTTTAAGTGCTAGTCGACATACATCGGCAAAAGACCAATAGGGTTGTAGTTGTACAACATCAGAAATATCAGGTCGTAAACAACCTAAAAAACGAGCAATAACTTGTTCTTCTTCTTCAGCAACGCCGCATCTCAATCTGTGTCGATCGAACTCGGCAATAAAATCTTCAACTGATGTGTTTCGATGGGTTAAATTGTGGTAGTCTAGGAAGGCTTCTTGACGGTGATTGACTGGAAGAAATTTTTCTTGTAATAATTTCTTCATCTTTGACCATGTTTCTACTCGTGACTTCCTCTGTTGCGAGCGTTGTTTTTTAACATTGTCCCACCAAAGGGACGCATACTTTCGAAGCTTAATGGCCACGAGCTTTACCTTTAAATGATCGGGTATGTCTCGCAAATCAAAGATTCGTTCAACAGTACTCAACCAATCGATAAAGTCATCGGGGTGTGCCTTCCCTTCGAATTCAGGGATCTCTATTTTCATCCCCATGTTGCGCAATGGGTCTTCCCGGTTTGGTCCACGTAAGTTTTGTCGGAAACTGCCAAAAGGATTTTCTTCCTCCTCGTCCCCTGCATCCCAACCGTGAGGTTCGGATACGGTTTCTTCATCATGCAACTCGTGTTGCTGGATCTCAAGATCTCTAATTCGTTGTTGAAGGGGTTCGATTTCGACATCACGTGGGTCTCGTAGACCGCCATCGTTGCCTCGGTCGGCGTCTCTACGATTGGAATTACGAGTTTGTCTCCCACGTCCGACCATTTGAGCACCAAGAGCTCCGATACCAAATGATGCGGATCGTTAATCAAATGGTCACACACACGAATATAAGAACTCAATGTAAAGCTTCCCGTAGGATTCTTATTATAAAACTCAAAAACTGTCTCTCCAATGCAAATAACAAGGAGTACTTATAGGAAAAGAAATCACCCTAAATAAAGAGTAGACCCACTTTCCTATTCTTATTTGTAGATTGATTAGGAGTATATTTTCCTAATCACAATTGTCTTGGAAATAAGTAAAACAAGAAACCAAATAAATCTTCATGTTTAGCAATCATGGTGAAACGATTGTTGTCATGTTCATGCTCCTGCATCAGTATCATAACATTTTCCCTGTTGCTTATATATTAGAAACATGGTACCGCAATAACCAATAGCGTGTGTAACTTTTTAGTTCTGAACAGATGTATTTATTGGGTAACCATGGTTTCCGACACATTGGCGGACTAATCTACAGGGTTTAACCCGCAGCCATACAGACTAAAATTAGGTAAAACGCTCCCTTTTAAGGAGGTTAGCTTGGCCACTTCAAGGTTATTCTGAACAGATGTTTGCAAGGCTACAGATGAGGAACGACCAATGAGCAACGATCAATGAGCAACTCCGTAAATCTCAACTAATTCAGAACTAAATTTTATTAAACGAGTAAATTTACTGAACAGGTTTATATGCTACAGCAACACAAACGAGTAAATTTACTGAGATTGTCTAGAAAGTAAATAAGTCCAAAATTTCCTAAAACAGTATAAACTTGAAATATCTAAACAAAATGTGTCTCGCGTCGACTTTACCTATTTGAAACTTCAAGTTATGATAGTTATAAACCTGAATTTCCATCCGTCTCAACTCCGTCAAGTTCACGTATATCATAAAACCAACATTCATAAGCATTTAGACCCCTTTCTCAAATTTAAATATGTTAATCATAAGATACACAGAGTATTCCCGAGTACTTTCTTACCTTTATGGTAATCGGCGGATGACGACGCCATCAAGATCAAACGGTCGATTTGTTGCACCCGGATAAGAGTCTGTTGGATTTAATCGTTTATACCAAGTCTTTACGTGTGCATGTTCACATGTGCATTGTTGGAGCTTTAGAATATCTTTTGTTTTATTAGTTATTCCTTACTTAGACTTGGCAAATATGTAACCGAGTATTATGGTAGTGTATTAGGAAATAGTCAGTAGTGTACCGATTCTATAAGATAGTTGGTAGGTAGTTTTTTGCTGCTACTTTCATGTTTCCACGTAGGTTTCTTTAGGCTATATATAGGCCTTATATTACAATAGTATGTAGTCAGTTTTCCCTTTATCAATAAACAGAAACATTGAACACCCATATTGCCGGTTTGATTGGTGTTCGGGTGGTGTGAGTCCGGGGGGGGGGGGGGGGGGATGAAGGGACTGATTCCAACATTTGGTATCAGAGCGCTAGGTCGTTGGGCTCATACCTAGTGTACGTGTGGTGTGTGGCGAGAAAGAAAGGACTGAATGCCTTCTATGTACTATGGCAACGAAAGACCAAAGTGAGCAGCAAGCTTTGATCGTAGAAAGCTTTATGAGACCGCGAGGGCCGAAGAACCGAAAAAGACCGACGGTACGACGGTTCCTAGACCGAGAATGTTAAGACCGAGACCGAGACTAAAAAAGTCAAGACCGAGACCGAACGAGGCAACCAAGACCGAGACCGTGACCGCGTGTTGCCCGAGAAAGAAAAGAAGACCGAAAAAGATCGACGCCGTAGAGAAGACCGAGGAAGCTCCGGCGTGAGACCGAAGACCGAAAGGACCGACTCTAGCAAGAGGAGACCGTGAGACCGTGATCGAAAAGTAGGCCGAAAGAGATAACCGTGACAGCGGGTTGTCCGAGAATGAAAGTGAGACCGAAGTTTCAACAACACAAGACCGGAAGATGTTGTTGATTCATAGGCCGAAGTCCGAAGACCGAAGACCGAAGAATGAAAGCCGATGGCCGATGGCCGAAGAATGGAAGCCAAAGACCGAAGGAGAAATATATTGTTGAATCAAAAGACCGAAGATTCACATAAAAGACCGAACAAAGTGTTTCTCACAAGAGAATAAAAAGGAACACAGGAGCACAAACGAGAAAAGAGAGTAAGTAGAAAAGAGTGACTAGTAGCGAAAGCAAGAAGGAGAAAAACGGAGCAAGGACTGTGGTTTATCTCGAAGGGATGTTGGGTGTTCAAGAAAGGTCGAGAATCGAGATGGTTCATAAAGACGGCGATGAAGGTTGTCGCGACTAAAGGGAGGGAATAAACGATTAAGGGGGAATGTTGGATTTAATCGTTTATACCAAGTCTTTACGTGTGCATGGTTCACATGTGCATTGTTGGAGCTTTAGAATATCTTTTGTTTTATTAGTTATTTCTTACTTAGACTTGCCAAATATGTAACCGCGTATTTAGGTAGTGTATTAGGAAATAGTCAGTAGTGTACCGATTCTATAGGATAGTTGGTAGGTAGTTTTTTACTGCTACTTTCATGTTTCCACGTAGGTTTCTTTAGGCTATATATAGGCCTTATGTTACAATAGTATGTAGTCAGTTTTCCCTTTATCAATAAACAGAAACATTGAACACCCATATTGCCAGTTTGATTGGTGTTCGGGTGGTGTGAGTCCAGGGGGTGAAGGGACTGATTCCAACAGAGTCCTCTGTCTATCTTTCGATCTTAATCCATTCATGTTGCCATAAACGCGTTCCTCATTCTTTCGGTAGCTTCGTGCTCAAGTCCCCACCACGAGAACCAAGAAAACTATCAACCTAATTAGAGTAAAATGTTCACGAAAGAACATAATAACACAAAAGTCGAAGACTATAATTAAAAGCTAACGGTATAAGATTATTTTTTGAAATAAAATACATGCAGAATGTTTGTGTAAACTCTCAAGTGTAATTGATCAGAGTGGGTATGAGTTAGATCGAAATCTAGATCTTTTTCTGAATGAGTCTCAAATTGAGCTCGAGCTTCGACCCGGGCTCATTTGGACTCAACCAGTGTTGCATTTTTATCGAATCACTCACAAACTGTGTGCTTTTCGCTCATTTACACCACTTAACTGCAGATGAAATATTCTAATCACATGGTAATAATGTATTATAATCTCTAGGTCAGCTACATAAAACCATTTCTAACAATTTCAAAGCTTGTTTTTTTGTTAAGATATAATTCAGAAAGACAAAGCAAATATTTCTAAACCAAAATTGTTTGAAAAATATATATCTAAACAAATCGATCAGTTTAGAAGTTTGGATAAGATATAATAATATTTAATTGTAAATAAGGACAGGTATCATTAGGTTTAGTATTTTGAAGAAGATATAATTCATCTTAATTTATTTTATCCACCACATGTTTTTGTTAGTTGTTGAAATGTCATAAAACAAATAATACTTCAATTATAGATGATTTCTGATACACCAAAATGGTTATCCGAAACTTACGGGTTATCCGAAACTAGCATAAGAGATCCACAATGAAGAATATGTATGTAGTGGTGTTTCTTCTGGTTGTTATCACGAGCACAAGCTCTATTTTATGCATTTCCACAAACAATGACGGTGATCAGGATATTATCATGGTTGTGGACGATCAAACGACCATTCATGATGCAGGACTAGGCATGAATAATAAGGTACTTAATTTACATGCATGAATGTGTTAATAAGATTGTTAGATTGCACTAACATTTAGTATTTTGTATATTATTGGTAAACCTCCTTTATTTAGCTCTCAAGTGAAATTAAGAAACAAAACTAGGCCAAGACACCTTTAAAATTGAATAATGTACTCTTCAACCATATTTTCTTTTTGTGCAGGTGAATATTGGAAAACTCCTTTTGGAAGATGGGAAGGAATGGACACTTTTACGTCATTGTGTTGCTACACCAGCCTGTCGTGTGGGACGTTTAGTACTTGGTGTTGTGAAGGGATTCATTGCGTGGATGGAACATGTCAACCCGAAACAAACTGTTTACCTCAGGGTTCAGGTTGCGCATTAATTAGCGTGCCATGTTGCTATCCCTACGACTGTAGCGGAGCCTCAAGAGGCAGCACTTGCAGTGTATATTGGTAATTAGTTTGCCAGGGTTTGGTTGTCTGCGTGCATGTATCTATGTGTATGGTAATAAATAAAGCATGCATTTAGATACGACACGGTGTGTCGTGTACCGTCTACAATAATTTAACATATCAATGACGTGATAGCGTGGTTGATATGAGTTTGAATTTCCGTGGTGTGTTTGTTATTGTGTTCAATGATACGTGCGTTGCACTACTGTTTCTATTAATGTCAAAAATATCATTTAATTATATGCATGGACACTATATTGCATCTTCGATCACCGAGGTTTGTCTTTTAGCAAGCTTAATTTTTTAAGCACTCATGCATGTTATGTATGCTCACAAAATATGAAAACTTTTACATTCTTTTAAGTTGCTTCTAAAACATTTCCTTAAATCATTCATTTTTTATATGTTTTTAATCAAGGTTAAGTTAACTGTTGTTCACTTAAGTGTCATGCTCTTGCTATATCTAAAATCAAGTGATGTGGTGTTTGTTTTCATAGAAAAAAACGATGTTGTATGAATATAAAATTTTGGCTAAAAATCGAGAGTCCTCTTAAATGGATTCGGCCCTAAAATATGTTATCGCATAAATAGACGTCTATTTTAATTAGTCCACCAAATAAAAAAAACCGTTATGTCTTTAATTTGTGACACGGTCAGGTGAAGACGAGATTTTATAAAAAAACCGTTATGTCTTTAATTTGTGACACGGTTGGTCTGCATGATGCTCATGGCCGGTCCTGAGTTTTCGAAAGCCCTAGGCGAGGAGATATTAAAATGCCATTCACAAGCGAACAACGGAAATTTTTTAGAAATTTCTAACCTAGGAAAGTCGCGGCGCTTATCCTCAAACCAAGTTTCCATAAGTAAATAAAATGTTACGGCATAACATATAGGGGGTGTTTGTTTGCTTCTTAATTGCTCAACTCAGAGCCTAACACCTAGTCGGTCAGAGCCCTTTTTGTTTGGTAGATTGTTTTTCTCATCCGAGTTATTCAATCCAGTTCGTAACCATTTTGCATGGTGGAGTCCCTAAACCACTCAGCGTCTAATATTTTACTTTTATAGCCCTTTTTTCGAAGTCACACTCAAAAAGCCATTGTTTATAATTTATTTTTGATAAAAACGAGGAACAACAACTTGAGTTACATAAAAAAGGCTTATGTGTGTAAACTGTTTTTTTTATTTTACATGTATAAATTATGTATTTGTTCATATTATGATAGTGTTACTTCAAAAGATGTTACACGGTAATAATGGGTTATTAATTTTGTTGGTGGAATTTTGTTCAGTGTTTTGAAACCCAGGTCATAAATCGATCCGGTCAAGTTATCGGGTTCAGATCGACCTGGGTCAACCCGGTTTTCTAAAATTTTTTTTTTTTTTATATTTTAAATAATTAACAAAAATTATATATAAAAACCATAAAAACTTCCGTATAATGAAAATATAAATTGTTTACCAACCAATATAATATGTAAAAATAAAATTCCGTCGCAAATACGTAAAATTTACATATTTTTTTCAAAAAAATCTGAAAAAATCAAAGCCCAGCCGGGTCTCGAGAACCGGTTTGACCCGGGTCTGAAAACATTGATTTTGTTTCACTAAAAAACCAACATAATTATATGACATATATAACAAGAGGTTATAGTTGTAATTTTATATTGTTCAGATCAGTGTTCATAATACATATCAAACATCTCATTTTTATTCAGAACCAATGTTATACAGAGCCTTTGTATTGTTCAGAGTTCAAAATCATTCAACACTAATTTATTCAGTTTTATCAAACAACCCCATAAACTTCGAATTACAACTTTATCCATGTTGCTTATATACTATAAATATGGTACCACAATAACCAATAACATGTCATTTTTAATGTCTTCAAATGCTCGGTGAAGATCCGGATCATTGTTATAGCCACTAGCCCAACCAATAACACGTTCTTGTTTTTCTTACCCCCATAACTACTACACTCACTTTCTTGGGAGCTTGTTTATGGTCCAATTTATATTGAAATCTTGCAGCAACAGAACAATTAGATGTGATTCTGTGTGTATATGATGTTAAATTTTGTGGTTGTAGCATTTACGAGGCAAGTAGTGTATATTTGATGTTAAATTAGAATACTGTACTATTGTTACTGTACTAAACAACAAAATGATTCGGGTTGTCTTCTGTAACAAGTAGTGTGTAAAATGTTCTATAGGTCTTCAGTTATGAGATTTCCACGATCGAAATTATTCAAGAATAAAAGAAACGAAGAAGATTGGGTAACCCTAATAATAATCTGATATAAATCAAATAAAGGGTTGAAGTTTGATTTACAGAAATCCTATCTAATATATAGTGAATGAATCAGTGCCCCGTGAATGTAAAACACCGGTTCTGTAAAAGTAAAAGTCACGATCCTACATAACCGTATATATTAACTGTCTAAACCTAAGTCCTAACTGCCATATTTACCCTAATGGGTTTTGGTCTGGGCCTAAAGGCCAAACTTGGGTTTTCAGCCCTTAAACAAAGATTAACGGGATTATGATTTCCAACATAAAACCATTTTTTTATAATTCCATACCTCATTAGTATACCTTTGTGGTTTTATACGCATAATGCTTTTCATGGACTTTGAAATATATATAGTTTAAAGCTACTTCAATCATAAATCTGTTTCAGAATAAATATGGCTCAAACCCGACTTGTGGGGAGTCCATTAGGGTATGTACTCTATATATTCGAATGAATAATACATTATAACCTACGGGTTTGTCCCGTTTTTTTTTTCTTTTTTAGTTTTCTTTTCAGTTCGAGCTTTTTCGATTTCGTCGCTCTAACTACGAGGGAGTATTAGAGGATAATTATGACCCGGCTCGGTTTGTGGGCATATGGTCGATTAGGGTTGTTTGATGTAATCTTTTATATAAGTGATGAATAATAAATCATAACCCATGGGGTTTTCATAGTCTTACATGGTATCAGAGAGGGTCGATCCACATACCTTGGCTATGTTGAGCCGCCTCTCTTTCGTCACCCCTTCAAACGTTTACGATCTGTTCTCGAGTTTTCTTTAAAAGAATGGAAAGGGAAATCACAAAAATTTTGTGTTCTCAAGTTTTTTTAAGAAGGAATGGAAGAGGATGGGAAGGGGAAAGAATGGGAAGGTGTGGGCTTTTATGTGTAATCTTGATCACTCCAATTTTGGGATGATTAAGAGAGGAAGCAGGTAGGGATGGCAAAAAAACCCGAACCCGACGGGGAAACCTGATAGGTGTGTAAACACCCATCTTTTCTACCACTTAATTACAATAATAACCGGACCAAAACGTGTATTTTATGTCTTTTATGTCGGAATTATGCGTGGTTTGTGTTTTTGTTGTGATTTAGGACGAAAAGGTGAAAAGTGGAGAAAACACGGACATTCACGGGCATTTACGGACTTTTATTGAAGAAAAGAATGAAAGACGAAGTCAAGAAGTCAAGAGTGCAAAAAGAACGGAAGTCCAAGACCAATTCTGAAGATTTATCGAAGAAAGAGTCAAAAGACGGAAGTTCACTTAAAGCCGAGGAACTCAAGTCTTACTTATTGAAGAATTAAAAGACGAGTCCAAAGAAATCCTGAGCCAAAAGTCGTTAAAGTCCAAGATTAAAGAAGATTTGAAGGCTTAAGGACTAATGGCGCAATTAACAAAAAGATTAAAGAAGAGGAGGGACCTAAGCATGCAATTAAGGAAGAAAGGAAGGAGAGGAGGAAGCTTCCTCTAACCTCCTCCCTAATCCCCTATATATAGTCATTAGCTAATCACTTTTCATTTTGTTGGCTAGATTGATAAACTAGTTCTTCCACATTTACTTTTAATGCACCTTTAATTACTTGCACCTTTAATTACATGTTTTGCACCTTAATTACCTTTTAATTCCAAGTAAGTTTTTAATTTGTGTTCTTTAAATTCTTGTCTTTACCTTTCTTTATCATTTGATCAAGTCTTTTTATCAATCTCATTCTACTTTTCTTTCCTTTTGATTCGGTTACAAGTTCGGATTAAGCAAGATTTGCTTAATCCATTTGCTTATTTTGATTAAAGTCTCGTCCTTTTTAATTCCTCATACGAAATAAGCCACGAGATTGACAACCTTGTGTGCTTATTGGGTATTTTGTTTTAATGTTTTGGAAGTTTTCTTTAAAGTTTAGATTTTTAAGTTTTGATTTCATTTAAGTTTCGTCTTTTAAAGTTTGAAAGATTTTAACTTTTTAGCTTATTGTTTCGTTTTAATTTCATCTTTTCAAAGGTTTTGGTCACGGCTTATTAGAAGTAGCTTATTTAGAATTTTGCTTATTACGAAATTGGTTCCATCAGAAAGTAAGGGTTTTTGATTGCGACGGCTAGTAACACCACATTGCGACATCCTGCTTCTCCTCATTCCGATAGTGACAATATTGGCTTAAGGGTTTTGCTTTCCGATCCGGGATTGCGATTGGTGTATCTTTACCTCATTCCGATCTGGGGATTGCGATCGCATATTGCGATCGCTCTTTCCGACGGCTCTTGAGGCTTACTTAGACGAAGTGCTGCCCAATTTTCCTTAACCATATTCCGATAGCATCATTGCGATCTGGGGTGTTGTGTACATTCCGATCTGGGTTTGATTGGTATTGCGATCAGGAGGTAAGTGACAGTTATTCCGATCTAGATCCATTCCGATCTGAAAGGTAGGTACATTCCGATTGCAACGATCGGAATATATTCCGATGGTAGGTATACTTTTATATTTTTGACTTGTTTAATTTTTAAGTTGTAATTATAATTCTCGTCACGCTTTTAAATTTAGTCATTTTAATTTACTTCCGTCACGCTTTTAAATATCGCACCTTTCTTTTAAATTAGACTTAGATTTTAATTTCACGCTCTTTTAATACTTGCCCTTTACTTTAACGACATTTACTTTTAAGTCTTTGCACATTTAAATTTAAAAACAACCAAAAATATTTGTTCCACCAAAATAAAACTGAGTCACATAGGGAACCTAGATCAATTCGATTAGAACAACACAACGAACTTAATTTTTATACGGGGTGTCAAAAGCCGTGTATCAAATGGCGCCGCTGCCGGCTCTTTTCGTTAAGATCAACAGTTTTCTGTGAGAGACGCGTTGCTTTTTGGGATCCGTTCACTTGTGAACGTTATTTTTCTTGCATAAAAAAATTCAAAAATCATAAAAAATTAAAAATTGATAAAAAACCATAAAAATTAAAAATTTCAAAAATCCAAAAAGATTTTATCTTTATTGTGTATATACATTGTCTTTGTGTTTGGTTTTGTTTTCTTGTGCATTTCCAGGTGTATGCGTACTAGATCTTCTAATTATCAAGAGCCCGAGCCTCAAGAAGATTTAGATATGGCAGGTGTTAACAACAATAATCAACCACCGCACCTCAATAATAACAACAATGTTCTTCCACAGCCCGATCTTCGGACCATGGAAGAACTTTGTCAACCAACAATGTTTGGACGAGGAGGACCGATTGCGCCGATGCAAATCAACGCTCCTGAGTTTTCGTTGAAGCACCACATGATTCAGCAAGTGCAAACAAACCCATTCCGTGGATTGCCTGATGATGATGCCAACAAACACCTCGACAAGTTCATTACAATCACCCAAAGCATGAAGTTGGCTGGGGCCATTATGGATGAACTTCGCCTACAACTCTTTCCACATACTCTATTACATCATGCCGAGAAATGGTTTGATCGTCTCCCGAAGAATTCTATTCACACTTGGGATGATATGACTCAACGCTTTTTGTCGCGCTACTTTCCACCATCCATGGTCACGAGCCTTCGCAATCAGATCAGCGGTTTCATGCAAGATCCCGATGAATCTCTTTTTGACGCTTGGGAGAGATATAATGTCTTGATCGATAGATGTCCAAACCACAACATGCTCCCTGTGACCTTAATTGATACTTTCTACAACGGTTTGACTTTTCGAGATCGTGATACGATCAATGCAGCCGCCGGTGGCACATTCATGAAAAGGAGACCCGAGGAGTGTAGAGAGTTAATTGAGAACATGACTACTCACCATAAGAACTGGGATTCCTCTGCATCTTCTAGGAACAACCCGAGAGTCAATGTTTCTTCTACCTCAGCAAACCCTGAGATGACCGAACTCACCCACATGATGACTGAAATGAGCAAAAGTATTACGCTTCTCGCTTCAAATCAACAACAACAACAACAACAAGTTAAAGCTGTTGCTACTCTTTGTGAAACATGCGGCGGTCCTCACTCATACACCGATTGTCCTTCGACACAAGGAAATCCAGAAAATGTGTATGCAGCTTATGGTAATTATTCACCGGAAAATTACCAAGCTCGACAACAAGGGGATAGAAATCTGCTGAGCTACCGTTCCAACAACTACCTTTCACCCGGTTTTTCTCCTCAAAACCAAAACCCCGCCAACAACTACACTAGAAGCAACCAAATCCCACCAAGAGCTTCTAATCCTTATCACCCACCCGCCCAACAAAACCCACCCAGCAATCCGGATGTTGAGGCCATCATGAGAACCCAAGGTGAGCAAATCAAGAATCTGCAGAGCCAAATTATCAATCTTAAAGGAGATATCACAAAGCAAGGAAATGAGATAAGATCCGAGCTTCGAAATGATATTCAATCCTCCTTCAGCAATCAAACCAATGATTTTAAGAATATGCTTGCTAGATTCTTGCCCGCCGCTCAACCTTCTACTTCAAGTTCTCTACCTTCAAACACCGTCACTAATCCGCGAGCCAATGTGAGTGCTATTACTACTCGTAGTGGAGTTACCATCGTAGGACCACCAATCCCACCACCATCATCTACACCTCCTCCACCACCATGTATCCCTACTCCTCCTACACCTAGTATTAGTGCACCATTACCGTCTCCGCCTCGACGTGATGAAGTTCCCACCAATGACCCTTCAACATCTCAACCGTTACCACCTACACCTGCACCCTCACCACCCAAACCTAATATCCCTTATCCTTCTCGCTTGGGCAAGAACAAAATGCTAAACAAGGAGGACGCTCAAGTGACTAGCTATATCAAAATGATTTCTCAAATGAACTTCAACATTAGCTTTCTTGAAGCACTTGTCCACATGCCCAAATTTGTTAAAGCATTTAAGCAATTGCTTAACAAGAAGGAGAAGCTGATTGAACTCGCCAACACACGCTTAAATGAAAACTGCTCTGCAGTTATTCTTAAAGAATTACCGGAAAAGCTTGGAGATCCCGGTTGTTTTGTGTTGCCTTGCGTGTTCAACAAAACTGAAGAATTTACTGCCCTTGCTGATCTCGGGGCTAGTATTAATTTTATGCCTTTGAGTGTTTGGAAAACACTATCATTGCCCGACCTCACTCCAACAAAGATGACTCTTGAACTTGCAAATCGCACTCTCGCTTACCCTGTTGGTATAACCGAAGACGTGTTCATTAAAGTTGGCACATTTACTTTCCCGGTCGATTTTGTCGTAGTTGATTATGAAATGGACCCTCGTATTCCTTTAATACTTGGTCGGCCATTCTTGAGAACCGGATGAGCTTTAGTGGATGTTGCCGAAGGTGAGTTAATCTTAAGAGTCGGGGATGATTCTAAAGTTTTTAAAATGGGGAAGCTTACAGGAAAATCTTTTGGAGGCCGAGAATCAGTGAATATGATAAATGTGCTCGATGACTTTACCGTCTACGATAATCCTCTATTCGAGTCTTCCACTGATAATCCACTCTTTGAAGATGATGTGGATGATTCTCTCCCTACTTCGGACGCTTCTCCCATTTATGATTCTCAACCGGTCTTTGATGCTTATGATGATGATGATTCTAGCTCAGACTCGGATGATTTTGATTGTACTTCTGAGTATCCCGAGCTACCCACTTTTGATGATTTCGATGAGGCCGATACTCTTTCGAGCGATTCTTCACATGATGAAGATCCTCCGCCATCACTCGATCCTACTTTGGATGATTACTCATTTGAGGAAGATTTTTCTGAATTTCTTAACACATACTTCCCTCATGAGAGTGATGCTCCTCCTTATGACTTTGAAGATTATCGTCTTGATCCTACTTTGGATTTGAAGAGCATTTTGTCTAAGGAGAAGAAACCGGTCGACACCGAAATCCATTGCACGTATGATTTGACACCTCTTTGTCCCACTTCTGAGGACGAGGTTGTGCTTCTTTGCGGATCTTCTTCACACTCGGCTGAGCCGGAGTGCTATTTTCCCCTGAAGGAAAAGGTGTTCGACCCCGGTATTGAAGTCTTTCAACCACCTCAGTATCCACCTGATGAAATAAAAGGAAAAATCTTTGGAAATATTGAAGACATGCTTGCACCACTTCATCCTTGCTCCTACTGTGCTCCATCACTGCTTAAGGGAACCCTACCATTTCTCTTTTGGCTTGCCTTGTTCGCCTTAAGCTCTTGCTTATTAATGGATGAAAACTATGTCTTTGATCCTAGTGGATATGTTTCATGCTTCTTCCGTTGATGATCAAGGTCGAGTCAGGCTCATGACTTGGTTAACAAAAACCAAGCGCTTCTTGGGAGGCAACCCATGCATCTATCTTTTCGCTTTCTTTATCATAAGTGTAGGGGGACCCTTTGGTTTGCTATTTCCTATCCTCACTTCTTAATCAGGGATTCGAGCTTCACTGATCCATTCTTGATGATTCTTGACGACCCGTGATTCTGTGTTCTACTTCTTCCCGGTTCTATCCTAAACTCTTTTCGATTCACTATTTTATATTTTCTCAATATTAAAATAGGAATTTCTTTAGTTGTCTTTTCCTTAGCGAGATTTAAACAACGTGCACAATGCCTTAAGTGTAGGGGAGTTTACTCCCACATGCTTAAACATTGAGGACAATGTTTCTCTTAAGTGTAGGGGGACTTCTATCGAAGTTAAGTGGTCTTTTCCTTGTATTTGTCCTCATTTTTACCGGAAAATCAATTTTTTGACATTTTTCAAAATTTTTGATCTATATTGGCCTATTAGTTTTTCCCTTTTGTATAGTTATTTTCTTCCTTTATTAGAATAAATGTTTAATAAGTGGTTTTAATTTTCAAGCGTTGTGAATCTTTTGACTCAATCCGAGTTTACTCTAGCTAGTATCCTTAACGTGTTTAAGTCAAGTTTTGCTAGGCTTTTATATAGGGAGCTATAAAACGCGAAAGTCTTAACTCTCACAGGTTAAGAACAAGAACTTTTCGCAAGTTCCTATAATTGATCCTAGAGAGTCGTTTATCAAGGGAACTTTAAAACGCGATTTCTAAACTTGAAAAAGTCTAAGAATTTGCAAGATCCTATAGGCGACTCGAAAACCCAAAACTTTGATTTAATAGGCTAAGCATTCACGAGTCTCATTACTTGAGATTTTAAACTGTGGAGAACGAGAGATGATAGAGCCAATTATAAGTTCGGTATTCTTTCGTGAATTTATGTGAGTTAATTATAAGCCTATTCTCCCATCCCTTGCTAATAAATTTATCTGCTAATAAATAAGGTTGTACGATTTGAAAAGTTACTTAGCTTCTAGCCCCAGATCGTTTAAAAGTTGCTCGGTAATGACGAGAGTTCATAGCCAAGGCATAACTTATGAAGCGGGGCGCGAAGATTGGCGAGTCCGAAAAGGCCCTAACAAGGCATGAGGGCTATGTTTTGTTGCTAAAGATCCAAAGTGATGTGAAGAATCATTTATCGAAAATCAATATGAAGGATCGAGACACACGACGAAAAGCAAAAACTCCCAAAAAGTCATGGAGAAGTGTATCCGAAAAGACCCTAACAAGGTATGAGGATAAATAGATCCAAGTCAATAAAGGAGGCGGATCGTTGTATATCAAAATCCAAAATAAAGATTGGAGAAAAATGAAGAAGTCGTGGTCCATATATGAAGAATTTCTCAAAAATTCCAAGTGAAGAAATTCCAATTATGAAGAGAAGACCATTATTTCATGAACGTCTCTCAAGATTTGAAGTATGAAGTCGCTGTCAAATATCGGCCCGAGAAAGGTCTCAAATCGCGAACCAAGTTATGCCAAGATATGAACTTTTTGATATCCCGAGAAGCAGTTTTAAAAGATTTGGTCCTTTAGCTAACTATTGATTAAATCGTGCACTTTATTTTCAGACTAAATAATTATCGAAATAAGTCAAACAATGCATCTTCGTGATCATTCAAGACAAATAATAAAATATAAGAGATACCCATAGGAATAAGGGAGTCTAAGTGAGTAATTGGCCCACATGAGTTCGTGTTAGTTTACTAACTTATAATAACAATGATCTCGTTTTTAAGCTTGGTTTGGAGAAAGTGAAAAGCTGAGAATGATGATTATTCATGACATTTTCAAAACCCAAGGTATGCTTTTAATTTCTTTGCTTTGCATTTTTATAATTTTCTATTTCTTTAATAAAGGCCAACGTGGATTGATTATGATGAAAAGTGTAATCTTGCTTTGTAACTAATGCATTGCATGAGGACATTGCAATGGTCAAGTGTAGGGGATTTGATAGGTGTGTAAACACCCATCTTTTCTACCACTTAATTACAATAATAACCGGACCAAAACGTGTATTTTATGTCTTTTATGTCGGAATTATGCGTGGTTTGTGTTTTTGTTGTGATTTAGGACGAAAAGGTGAAAAGTGGAGAAAACACGGACATTCACGGGCATTTACGGACTTTTATTGAAGAAAAGAATGAAAGACGAAGTCAAGAAGTCAAGAGTGCAAAACGAACGGAAGTCCAAGACCAATTCTGAAGATTTATCGAAGAAAGAGTCAAAATACGGAAGTTCACTTAAAGCCGAGGAACTCAAGTCTTATTTATTGAAGAATTAAAAGACGAGTCCAAAGAAATCCCGAGCCAAAAGTCGTTAAAGTCCAAGATTAAAGAAGATTTGAAGGCTTAAGGACTAATGGCGCAATTAACAAAAAGATTAAAGAAGAGGAGGGACCTAAGCATGCAATTAAGGAAGAAAGGAAGGAGAGGAGGAAGCTTCCTCTAACCTCCTCCCTAATCCCCTATATATAGTCATTAGCTAATCACTTTTCATTTTGTTGGCTAGATTGACAAACTAGTTCTTCCACATTTACTTTTAATGCACCTTTAATTACTTGCACCTTTAATTACATGTTTTGCACTTAATTACCTTTTAATTCCAAGTAAGTTTTTAATTTGTGTTCTTTAAATTCTTGTCTTTACCTTTCTTTATCATTTGATCAAGTCTTTTTATCAATCTCATTCTACTTTTCTTTCCTTTTGATTCGGTTACAAGTTCGGATTAAGCAAGATTTGCTTAATCCATTTGCTTATTTTGATTAAAGTCTCGTCCTTTTTAATTCCTCATACGAAATAAGCCACGAGATTGACAACCTTGTGTGCTTATTGGGTATTTTGTTTTAATGTTTTGGAAGTTTTCTTTAAAGTTTAGATTTTTAAGTTTTGATTTCATTTAAGTTTCGTCTTTTAAAGTTTGAAAGATTTTAACTTTTTAGCTTATTGTTTCGTTTTAATTTCATCTTTTCAAAGGTTTTGGTCACGGCTTATTAGAAGTAGCTTATTTAGAATTTTGCTTATTACGAAATTGGTTCCATCGGAAAGTAAGGGTTTTTGATTGCGACGGCTAGTAACACCACATTGCGACAACCTGCTTCTCCTCATTCCGATAGTGACAATATTGGCTTAAGGGTTTTGCTTTCCGATCCAGGATTGCGATTGGTGTATCTTTACCTCATTCCGATCTGGGGATTGCGATCGCATATTGCGATCGCTCTTTCCGACGGCTCTTGAGGCTTACTTAGACGAAGTGCTGCCCAATTTTCCTTAGCCATATTCCGATAGCATCATTGCGATCTGGGGTGTTGTGTACATTCCGATCTGGGTTTGATTGGTATTGCGATCAGGAGGTAAGTGACAGTTATTCCGATCTAGATCCATTCCGATCTGAAAGGTAGGTACATTCTGATTGCACCGATCGGAATATATTCCGATGGTAGGTATACTTTTATATTTTTGACTTGTTTAATTTTTAAGTTGTAATTTTAATTCTCGTCACGCTTTTAAATTTAGTCATTTTAATTTACTTCCGTCACGCTTTTAAATATCGCACCTTTCTTTTAAATTAGACTTAGATTTTAATTTCACGCTCTTTTAATACTTGCCCTTTACTTTAACGACATTTACTTTTAAGTCTTTGCACATTTAAATTTAAAAACAACCAAAAATATTTGTTCCACCAAAATAAAACTGAGTCACATAGGGAACCTAGATCAATTCGATTAGAACAACACAACGAACTTAATTTTTATACGGGCAAAAGCCGTGTATTAAAACCCGAAACCCGGAATAATTGGGGCGGGGCGGGTTAACTTTATTGGGTTATGGGGCGGGTTTGGGGCTTAAACGGGAATTTTTAATCGGGTTTGGGGCAAACGCGGGGAATAAGGTCCCCGACCCGCCCCGCCCGATTAATACACATATACAAATATAAGTATTTTTATATAGTATTTTCTTACTATTTACGTCATAATAAATATTTCTTTAGTATTTTATCTTTTCACTATTGCAAATTATTATTATAGAAACTTGTTTAATGTCTTGTAAGTTATTTGTGGCGTAACATATCATTATTTATGTATAATATTATCATTTTAAACCTTATAAGTCTTGTTTGTAATTCATTATTATATAATTAGTAAGTTTTTAATACTTCAAGCTTATTTCTAACAGTCTAAAAATAATAATAAATGTAAAATGATGCGGTTTGATAAAAAATTCCACCCAAAGAGGGTACCCGATAAGATCCCCGATTAGTACGGGGCGGGTTTGAGGGAGCATTGCGCCCCAACGGGGCACCCCGATTAAATCCCCGACGGGGATCGGGGCGGGTTTGGGGAGAACTTTACTAATCGGGTTTGGGATGGGGACGGTCGCCCCGCCCCAAACCCGCCCCGTTGCCATCCCTAGAAGCAGGTTATTAACAACATAAGATTTTGGTCAATTACAATTATGCCCTCATTTTTTATATAGACATTGTAGCCTAGTTATACAAAAACAACGACATAAAAATACCTGCAGTTTTTCAACGAACCAAGATTGACGGTACGTATTTCTAATTTGAGTTATGTAGCTATGTTATTTGTTAAATCGCATATACACAATTTGTCATTGTTTGAAGACTAAAATATTCTCACAACTGGTTAATGTAGCATATTTTGCATGGTGTTGTTTTATTTACACAGTAACAAAGGTTGTTTCATCAGTATAGACTACAAGAGTGTTTCATCAGTCACGAGTCTAACATATACTGACCAGATATTTCTTCATTCATTTTTGGTTGCCCCTTATCCTTATCCTTTCATACTACGACTTTTGCCTATTAAAACCTAACATGGACGCGTTTATTAAAAAGTTCAGTCCTCGCTTTCCAGTGCTAGTGTTTCTTATGTAGACGGGATTCACGAGCGTGGCATGAACGAAGGCAAGTAATAATATGATTATCTGGCCATATAAAATGAGGGTACGTTAGTAATTATGTTCGGTTCGTTTTCTTTTCGTTCCAACTAAAAAAATAAACTCAAGAACATAAAATAATGCACATGTTCTCTTCCTAATATGATCCCTTCCCCTCCCCTTCCTGTTCCTTCCTTTTCTATTCTTTTAAAAAAGACTCGAGATACGTTTAGTCGCTGCTACATCTATACCATCGATCACAAATCTTTACGTCAATCAATCTGTACCACTGATCACAAATCTTTGCGTCAATCAATCGATCAAGAAACAAAACAAAAACAATGGCAGAAAATTCATCATATTTATCAACTCGTGTCATGGTTTGTTTCTACAAAGGCTACGATTTCATTAAAACAGATTCATCATATGATGAAGAAGATCTCTTTATTCATCAATCTACGATCCAATCTGATAGGTACCGAAGGCCACTTTCACTACAACAATTCTGAAGCCTAGGGACGACTTATTCGTCCCTAGGTAGGGCCTCTTTCGACCCTAAACTCCTATGGACGACTAAGTCGACCCTAGGACTTAGTGCCTAAAAATTCGTCTCTATAATCCTAGGGACGAACACCCCTTTGTAACCTAGGGACGACTCTGTGGGTCCCACTACCCACTACGTTGAAAAAATTGACAAACCTAGGGACGACTTGTCTTTGAAACCTAGGGTCGACAAAGTCGTCCCTAGGTTATTAATAAAAATAATCTTTTTAAAATTTTTCTTAAAAATTCTTTTTTTTATTATTTTTAATAAAATCTTATTTATAAAAATTCATTAAAACATTTTCAGAAAAAAAAGGTTAATTATTATCCTAGGGACGACTTAGTCGTCCCTAGGTTTCAATATTGCCCAGGTTTTCAAAACCTAGGGACGACTAAGTCGTCCCCAGGTTTTGACACCTTGCCAATATTGAAACCTAGGGACGACTAAGTCGTCCCTAGGATTAAAACCTGGAGGAATTTCTGAAGCCTAGGGACGACTAAGTCGTCCCTAGGTGTACCTGGGGCTAAAAAAAAACTGGGCTGTTTTGCAGTTTCCAGATTTTTTCCGGAACTTTTTCCGGACAAAATCCACAATTCAAAATGGCAGAATTCGACAAATACAGAATAATAACAAATCAATAAACGTTACAATACCATATTAAGATAAATTATCCAACATCACGATACAATATTCATCAAATACACCTATTCAATCCTAAGTCAAATGTTTCACACGCTACAAGTCTCAAACTTTATTAAACATGCATAATAAGAAAAATACTACCACAACCTCTACTCCGCATCCTCGTTAGGTGAAAAGTCACCTGCCTCCTCGTCACCCCCCTCGTCACCTTCCTCCTCGTCACCCTCCTCGTCACCCCCCTCGTCACTCCCTCGTCATCCCCCTCGTCATTCCCCTCGTCATCGCCTGATAAGTCGTCACCACTGTTTTGTACATTCTTATCTCGACCCAACTCGTCAACGGACCGGTAATCGTGCTGATGGGGATTTATGATTACACGAGAACCTCCGGGTATGGATTGTGAAGTAGAGCCGATCTCATGAGTCGAGTGTGTGGTGGGACGATAACAATGGTTAAATGTGTTATTGTTGGTGACGGGAGCAAGAGGATAAGTGCCGGTATAGGGAGGTTGGAGTGGTTGGAGATTGTCGGGCAAAGATGGTAGGTATGGGTTGATGGAAGGAGGTTGCACTGGTTGTGCCCAAGGATAGGGGGTTGGACTAAATGAGCCTAATCAGGAGCTAGGGTGGGCATAAAAAAGGGTCGGGGCGGGGGTACAAAAGTAGGAGGGTTAAATGGGTGATCAATATTTGAGTTGTAGTTCTGGAAAAAATCACCCAATTGACTCTGATATTGCGCCATATGCTGGTACGACGTCTGAGTATATTGTTGCGCCGCATCTGCCTTTAACGCTGCCAAGTAAGCCCGTTGCTGCGCCTCCTGATTCTCTTTCCTCAGCAGCTCCATCTGTCGCTCATTTCGTTCCATCATTTCCTGAAATTCACTACGAGTGGGAACATCTGGTCGACGTGGAGCACCCCGCCTGCAATAAGTTACAACAACAATTTTTCATTATATACAACAAGACATAAATATGAACAATTGATTTACATTTTGTTTTATTGAGGATATATAACATGCGAGAAGTGTTATTGGCACCACCCGATAACTTTTTGCCTTGTCCCGACACATTTTGCTTATTTTGACTTGGCATGATTTCAGCCACTATTTGTTTATCAGACATGTACGGGACGACCTTGGCGCTCACTTGGTCACTGAGGGCTTTCATCTTTTGTTGGGAAAGAAAAAAAAAACGATTTAAAACAAATGAAATTAGTTACTAAGGCATGTAAAGAGTTATATATTACTTACATATCTTTCTTCGTTTTCTTTACTTTTAAACGTGCCATTACTTGAGTGCCCCTTCCTCCATGTTTCAACCAGGTCCTCGTAAACCCCTTCCTTGACTTTATGTAAAATCTCAAATAAATTAATAACGAGCTATAATAAATAAACAATATAAACGCTTTTAAATAAATCACAAAAATTATTAAGAGTCTTACGTATTCATTCCTTCCTCGGGCGAATGGTTTTTTGCCTTGAGTGGTCGGTACCGTGTTTTTGGAACGATTAACAGTATTAACCTGACTTCTTGCCACCCTCTTTGGCTCTGACCACCACTCAACCAAGTCAGCCCAATCACCTTCGGTTCTATTGTCCCACACACTCACCGGCGGTACATGTTCTTGTGCCAGTGCGGGCGTCTCATATTTCGAATAAAAATATTTCTTGATCCTGTTCTTGTATTTTCTATACAGCAACCTCAGATGGAGTTCCAATGCAAGCCTAACCCGAGTCGACACCTCATACACACCTTTGTCACACACCACCTGAGTACGATCATTGTACCATGGCTGGAGGTCGAAATATGTCTACATAAAAACATATGAATTTAAATAAACAAACAAATTAAACATAACACACATATCTAAATGTCGATAACAATAACAATATAAGTAAAATAAACAATTTTGACCTCAAGTGTAGGATAAATATGAGCTTTATTAGAGTCTGGAATTTCGTCCCATTCGCAGTTCAGGGGAAGTGACCGGACTAATTCCCCCATAAGATGAGACATCAGGGATGCATAATTTCCCAGAAAATGGAAGGTTTGCAGATCTTTAAATTCAAAGCCAATTGGCAAAGGTTTTTCGTTATTATTTCTGTACGCCGTCCTTAATTTTCCTAGGTTGGTCACAAAGCGTTTATTTGCAGCTACAAAAGATATGTTATTTACTCGTAAAAATTCAAGTGACATAAATTATAAATATCAGTGTTATAAAAAAATATAACGATTTCTTACGCTAGTAGTGGGCCGATACAGGACGTGTGGGCCGTCTGGGTGGACTACCACCAGCATCCCCATCGTGTGACCTAGGAGCTACACATGCCATCTATAAAATAACAAGTTCATATCAGTATACACATTTTATCAATATACACATTTTAACATATAAAAACATTTTCATTAAAAAACAAAATTACACAATTTAATTAACCAATTAATACTAATACACAAATTCATATCAATATACACATTTTAACATATAAAAATATTTTCATTAAAATACAAAATTACACATTTAAACAAATAAAAACAACTCATCATCATTTAAGCGTATAACAATTGTTTCATTCAAACTACAACTTAAGCATATAACAATCGTTTACAAATAAAAAATTACACATTAAAGCATATAACAACTGTTTCATTCAAAATACAACTTAATATCAATTGTCATCTTCAGAATCATCGCTAGATAAAACTTCTTGAACATCATTATTAGGGTTCACTTCATCATCATCCGACACTAAATCGTCATCATCAACATCACCAATGACGTGTGCAACTACCTCATCTTCAATATTAATAATATCATCATCAACCGGTGGGGCGTCCACTTCCGTTGGTTGAGTATTTACACTCAAATCCGTAATACCCAAATTAGGCAAAGCAACAGACAATGTAACATCTGATGAACTGCTACCATGTATAACATATTCATCAGACTCTGCCACATCTCGATGATAAACCTGTTTGACGACCTTCCAATGAAGCGGTCGTCTAGCAAGGTCTTCAAGGTAAAATACTTGTGTTGCTTGTGTCGGGAAAATGTATGGGTTATTTTGGTGAAATAGCCTATCGGTCAAAATATGATGTATGCCTTGCTCAGTGTAAGAACGTCCGTTGCGTTTGGTGCAATTGGTAGGGTTAATTGTGTCAAACCATTTACATCGAAACAACAAAACCTTGCGGTTACCGATATAAGTGAGCTCCAGAATTTCTTCGAGTTGACCATAATACATCTCTCCATCAACCCCGGGTGTTGAAACTCCGCTGCATTGAGTGGTACGAAGTATATCGCGTTCACGTACCACAAACTTCACACCGTTTACTATGCAAGAGGGGTATGTACATGAACTAATAGGTCCACATGCCAAAGAGAATAACTCGTCACTACAGCCCACACTCACTTTTTTTTCACGAGTCTACAAAAATGAGATACAAAAAGGTTTATTAGATGAGGAATAACTCCAAGGTAATATATCTAATGTATTTACCATGTTATTAAACCACGCAGGAAAACTCGTTTCCACATTATCAGGCGCCTCTCTGCAAAGGTTCATGATATTAGCAGAAGTCATCGAGAAAGAAGAATTTTCAAAATTATAAAAAAAAGGAAGAAACATACTCGCTGTAAGTTGAGATGTCGGCTTCGACTTCAGGACTGTTGTTAAGTATAAGCCACGTAACTGCCTGCATTGTCACAAACGTAAATTTTGAACCTAATTAATTTACGTGAAACGCGACGGTTCGGGTTAGACTTGTGTGTCTGTTGATGTTCCCGATCTTTTACGCGTATTTTGTGTACGAATTTGAACTTTTACAAATGACAATCATATAAATTTCTACTTGAATGACTTATTTTTCGTTTATGTTATGTGCCAAGAATTTTTATTTTGAAGCCGACAATTATTTAAAACGACTTGATTTAGTTTTAAAAGTTACGCTACGAAATTTAGTATTTCACCCCATATAATTACGACACACTTAGAAAATTCTTCAAATACCAAATTTACTACACCACTACTATTTGGGACTTCTTAAAAACACTATAAACAAACCTAACAACCTTACTTTTGCACAAATTAAACATTTACAAAAATGTCAAATAAAAAGATAAACAAAAATCCTCTTTTATCCTTGTCAAACCGGTCCCCTATACTCATCCTACAAAACCCACGTTTTATTTGCCTCTCCCACACCTTGAATTTGAATCGCATGTACCACATCCATCCCATCAAAACCCTTACAATTGGTCCCCTCTTTTGGAGCATTGAAAATACAATCTCTCATCCCTCCCCTGCTACTTCACGTGCCCCCTCTCCCCTTTTGTTCTTCCCAATCTTCTCACTTTTTCATGGTACTTTCCAATTACACTTGCTAGTTACAAAGGGACCAAAGGGGTTAGAAACCCTAACTATGCTAGTCACCTCCCCTTACTACCTAACCCCTCTTATAAATAGGACACACTTACAACACCAAACACACATAATATGCCTTCACAACACAAAGCATCCCCACTGTGAACTATTTCTAGACGCGGCCAAGAAAGAGGAGAAAGGGTCACGACTTAGTCTTCTAAGTTGGTCGGATTCGATAAAAAGCTTACAAGTTTCATGAGATTGACTCGGGTTCGGGTTAAAGAAAACACTAGTTCTTATTCATCGCTCCCTAACACCTAACTTAGGACCGATTGTAAGTTACTGTAACCTTTGTTCATTTATCTTGGTTGATAGTTATACTTGCTAAACACTTGAACAAACTAAATCATAACTAGCTAAGTCACGGGTTTGGGCTCGATGGGTGTTTACTTGATGACCTAAATGATGGAATGAATTGAACTTCACTAACACACGATGAGGTTTTGATAAAATGTTTACGGTCTAGACAAATGAAAATAACCTATGACCAACTAGAAGAAAGATCTTGTCTTATAATCAAATATGAACCCTGTATTAAGGCCATACAATGAACTAAGCTACGTTTTCATACTCCTAAAGTACTTGAACATATAAGCTTCATGAGTCTTGATACCTAAATAGACTCAGCATGGTTAAATTAGAATGAATATGAGCCATGATACTATGATTTTATGTGGTTTTCTGCATATTGCTTTGTATGTACTTAATAGAAGCAAGTAACGTGGTCTAGATAGTATGCAAACCCAAGCCCACTTTCTTTATTCATATTAATGTGGGTATAGTTTGGTAGCATGCATGGAAAACTAAAGAACAACTAGCAGTGAACTATGTATATGTGTTCTTTTAAGTACATGTTGCGTGTGAAACCACCAGTGTGTCGACCATATGTTAGACCTAGGAGAAAGCATGCATGACAAAGTAGGTATGACATAATAAGAAATAGAGGTGTGATCTATGTGTGTGCTTGCATCAGTATGAATGTATGGACCCATAACAAGAGTGTGAATCTCACGAGCATGCAATAGAGTACTTTCGAAAGTAAGTCGTGTATATGATAGAAGATGGAGTAGGACTCCTTGCGTGATAAACAGTAACGTATAAGTAGAAACTAGATAGTTGAGTAGGTTGCTGTATGTGTGTAACCAAATAAATCAATAAACGATGACATTGTTTGCGTATGAACAAAGGAGCTGAAAATCATGTAAACTAGTACTGGTCACCTAAAGAGTTGTGTATAAAATGGGTCGTGTGTATGCAACGTCATGTATATCTACATTGTTATGCTTAAAAGTGTTAATCACCAAGTTGCATACAAGGTTGCTGATAGAGAACATATCACGTAGAAAACAAAAGGAGACGTATGAATGTGTGACTTTTATGTGGGAATAGGTTTGCCATGATGTATATACAGTGGTATGACAAAAGCAAACAGGACCCGTTCTTCTTGTCTTAGGCTGCGTACAGTGAACAAAAGGCATGATAGAAGCATGGAGTGTATATATGACTATGTGTATGCTTAGGTATGCATGTATAATACAGTTTAAAAGCAAATAACTTGTACCCTTGTCTTGGAAGCCTGCGTCAACAGTGAACCTTAGCAAGACTTTTCTTTTTGTTTTCTTTTCCTTTCTAATGTTACTGGATGTGATAGTATGCATGTATGTATATATGAATGAATTGAATATAAGTGTGAAACCGAATAGGACCCCTTCATTCTTTTAGTTGCGAAACACTAGAGAACAATAATCAGTGGGTTTTAATATCCTATGTATCTACCGTGTGGGTTATCACAGTAGGAGTAAAGAGAACCTAACCCGCTGCCCTATTCTTTTACATGTTAAGTCGTTCGCAAGCATAAGGTGTGTGAGTCGTGGGTGCGTGTAAACCAACAGGGCGAAACCAAATAGAAATCATGGGAACCAAAGCCAACTCGTTTCTCGTTAAAAACATTTACAATGAAAAATGTAAACACAAGTGTACTGGGTACGTGATGGTGTGTTTGCTGTAGGAAATAGGAAAGACCAGTCTAAGCATGGCACTTCCTTTATCTCAGACTGAGCGCATGCATGAGGAAAAATGAATAAATAATAATATTTTCAAAAGTTAATAACGGAGTAGAGTGTTGCGTGTTTATAGTGTGTGTGCATACAGGGACCAAACACTCCTAGTACTATACTACCCATTAAAAGAAAGAGCAGTTGTTGTTTAAAAGTAAATTAGGCAGCTTTTGGAACCATGTTCAAATGTACACATACACTTGAATTAAAAACTGCCAAATGTGGCGTGCCTCATTTTAGTGTCATCATAAGGACCCGAAACAAGTACTGTCATATGTAATCCTTAATTTAGAAACAATAAAGGTGTAATTTATAAACAAGGAAGGTAAGTCAATAGGCGCTAAAGCTCAAGTATTGTTGACCCGACGACCCTACTTTGCACTTTGTTCTAACCAACTAAATGGTCATGCCCCGAAATTCTGAAAATACCTTATATAAGTTGACGCGGCCTACTTTTCATGACAATTTTCCGTTTGTCTTAATGTTAAGTAACGAACCCACGATTAATCTCCAAAAATGCTTGATCAACACTTAGAACTAATTGAAGCCTTACTTGTTTATTTTTGGTTGCGAGTGCACTACTTTGTCTAATTATTTTATAGACTTAGAGACTTCATAAAAATGTGATAATTATCAAATATCGAAGAGCTCGCGGTCTAGTTTTTATAATAGGAAACCGTTTATTTTTCGGACCATTATTGAACAAGTTATCGAGACCCAAAGTTGACCCCGTGACTAAAATGGTTGAACTCGAAAAATGTATAAAAATATTTGATAAATCTATAGCAAGTATAAATTATCAACCAAGTGCATTGTACGTTATTATTTATTGTATTTAGCCTAAGTACGGATATTTTACTTAGGTTACGAGTAGATCGTTTGCGCATTGTTTCGCGTGCCTTGATTTTCCGTGCTATCCTTATTGATCATATTCACTACTACATCGAGGTGAGTTTCATAGCCCCACTTTTAATTGTTTTAACTATTTTGGGGTGAGAACATTGCTTGTTTTAAACGGATGAACATAAAACTTGATACGTTTACCTACATGATGTCTAAGTAGCGATATCCCTAGATGCTTTAGCCCACTATCGTGAACCGTTAATTACTTTGTGTAAGCGCGAATGTTATGGATAGATCTATCGGGACTAACCTCCCTATCTAATTTGGTTGTGTGGCCAAAGTTAGATACACTTACATTTGAGGATTTACAAATGCTTCGGGATAGGCATTTGCTCGGGCTCTTATTATTTCTTGTTGGTTAAGGTTAACGCTTCGGTGTCACGAGCTTAGGCGTAGGTGATTAAAACGTATACTTTTGATTATAATCTTGTATTTGTTATAAGGTTATATGCCGGTTGCCTTGGAAAATCTTATGGTTCATCATAATATTTAAACTTAAACCTATGAACTCACCAACCTTTGTGTTGACGCTTTAGCAATGTTTTTCTCAGGTATCAAGACGGAGGAGTGACGTGGTTATGCATGGGAGATTTTTAAATGAAAATGGTCGTGACTAGTGTATGGATATTTGGATCAATGTTAAAGTCTTTTGAAACAATGTTTATTATGATCTTGTGTAATTCGCTTCTGAAACAAGTTTTATGCTTTTAATTAAATTAAAACGGCTTTTAAATAGTCGTTCTTTGTATCTATGTCTTGTGATAGTCATGACCGTCGCACCCCATTGTGTTGTATTACTCTGATAAATTGGGGGTGTGACAGATTGGTATCAGAGCTGTAGTTATAGAGAACTAGGTTATTTTACAAAATGATTTTTATAAACGTGAGTCAAAAATTTATTTTTGGGAAAATAATTCTAGACTATAACTAACTCTCAAAAATCTCCAAGAACCACTTCACTCCACGTCTTCGATACAAGTAAGTTGTGACTTGAGATAGTTTATGATTTTTGCAATGCTAAGTTTTGAATTTGATCGCTAAGTATTATTAGCATTAGGTATTCCCTTCCAATGTTTGATTGATAACCATAGGGACATGTAATAAAACGATTTAAAAAAAAAAAAAAAAAAATCCTTGTATGGATCGTTACGATACGCAAATGGTTTGTGCCATATTTATTTGAATGGTTTGTGTCATCCATGTTTAAATGGTTTGTGCCATATTTATTTGAATGGTTTGTGCCATCTTTGTTTAAATGGTTTGTGCCATTTATATTTTAATGGTTTGTGCCATATATATATTTTCCTTGAGATTAAACGTACGTATACTTATGCTCAACATATTTAGATAGTCCGCGAGACTATTATCGACTATCGAAACGTTTTGTGTTTCATATCACTGTACGCCTAATTAAAAATATCGACATGATTCCTAGAACGAAAACTATATGATATGTTTATTTACCATGTGTTTGGTAGTATGTTAATTTGTAGTAATACTTGAATCAAGCGATACTATTATAAATGTCGAGAGGAACAACTATTTATTGGGTTCGATAAATCGTTACTCCACTAGACATTTATAATAGACTTGGTTGAGGAAAAGTGACCTACATTAATTAACGGTTTTTGAAATTGAAATTGAATGCGTAAGTTATCATATGAAATTGTTATTTTGAACACGACCGAGGAACGACGACGACGTCACTATTTAAAATGACATATGACGATAAAACACTTAGTACAAGTATTACTCTTGTAATGCTCCAAAGAATACTACAATTCAAAGAACGAACAAATTTCGCAATATATGAACTATCTATAAATGCGCTGACGCGTAAGTCAAATGGTTAACAAGGAAAACTTTATTGGAAATAAATTACGCAAAGACAAATCAAAATTCTTTTAGTCCATTGGTTGCGACTAAGTTATTATGACGTTGTTATAAATTTCGAAGTTACGATATAGATATAAATTAAAGGATTTTACCCTTGGTTAAACAATTATGCCAATTTCTACATCAAAGGGATTATCGCGTTGTGTGATATTTGAGAACCCCAGATGCGAAATGTGGGCGTATATTGAAATCTTAAATGCAAGGTATAAATATACAACAATGACTGTAAGGTTTATCTAAGATTGCGAGCAAAACACTAGACGAGAGCAAGATAAACGAAACATATAAAGTATAACGGAACATATTCCAAAATCAGAGAAATTCTTGTAATAAAATTTTGTAATTGCGTGAATTGAACATTTTGAACGATTACGAATTAAAAACATATGGAACAATTCTTGTGATGAAATTTTTGTGATAAAATTTTTAGTACTCGACTCGTTTAAATCAAATTAACAATTTTTTCAAGGTGTAAAAATTGTCGAAAGTGTACGAACTAGCAATAATAAGTTAAGGAAAGACTTATGAATGAACAAGAACTAGTACGGGCTACGTAATAGCCATAAGCCGACTAAACCTCAAAACATACTTACTCATCCGAGTTGCAAGTAATAGACGTTTAACAAAAGGAAATTGCACAAAAATAAACGTCGGAATAGACCTAAATTGATGAAAGAATTAATTAAGGATAATTGTATTTATCCATTCGTGCATAAGCACTACTAAGAGAAAGTACAAATAATAAGTATGTGGAAGAGCATGTTAGAGGACTTTAACATTCCATGATTCACTTATTGTTTTCCATGTAAGGACTACTTGGACGCTTAAGTAGACTTATGGATCGATGTACGAGAACTTACTCTAAATAAAAGAAAATTTACAAGACATCATACAACTTATTTCTATTTTTAGAACTTTAGAAAAATACTTCGCTTCTACCTATCTAATAACCCGTCGTTTTACATTTTGTGACAAGCGAAAAAAGGGAAAAATGCCTCTCATTCCGTTTGTCGTTTTGCAATCCGAATCCGACAAGGGAATCACACCAATCTGGAGCGTAATCGTAATAAATTCGGATGATGAGCAAGATTCGCATGTCATGATGCCAAATGTCACTATAGGACTTCCTTCTATCCTCCCAAATATTTCTACTACTACTATGCCAATTCCCAGCCCTATGCCTTCAACAATACCTGAAAATTCTAGAAAAAGAAACCGTGCTTCATCACCACCACCTAATGTTGCTTTTTCCCCAGAAGACGAGCCTACTTCAGAAGCACTCGGATTCGATGCAGAAAACCTGATAGGCCGTCTGGAGGATGTTGAGGTTGATGTGGATCGCCTTATCGAGCAAGATGAGGACAAGGACTTGGTGATAGCCGAGTTACGAGAGTCTCTTGAGGCTGCTGAGTCCCAGATTGCTATTTTACAAATGAGGAACGATGATGCCGAGGCTAGGCAAGCTGCGGATCATGCTCAGATTCAAGAGATCCTACACCACCTAAGTCTTTAGGATTTCTCGCCTTTCTAATAAAAGTATGATGTTTTGTAATAAATGTCTGACGTGTTGTCAAGACTAAAAGAAGTCATTCATTGGTTGAATGAAATTTTGTACTCTAAGCTCCAAAACTATGTGTGGAACGCAGTTCAAGAACGAAGTATATGAACTTTATGATACGATCCCTTGATAATTGTATTACGATAATCGTAAGAAAAGTTTGGTCAAAATTGAACAATCGTAAGAATTGATAACAATGAAAGAACTAACAAAAATATACGTCGTTTGTGCGATAATGTACACAGAAAAGTTGAAATGACGGAACAAGGATGCAACGACCTCAAAGAGGTCATCACTCGTCAATACCAAAATGCCATTAGGGCCGTTGATGCGTTTGAAGCTAGTATCCGCACGGTTGACCGAACCATGGATCCTAGTGTTTACAAAAAAAGCTAAGGAAACAAGTGCTACTCCGATTAACACTTTTAGGACCCTTTCAAAAACTAAGGTAAATCATACCGTTAGTGGAAGAAGAGGGACTTATGCGGGGAGATGCTATATGTTGAAGAACCACTCAAGGTTTAACACCATGAAACAAGGTGCTAGAAGGTTTAACCCTCAGCCTATGACTAAACAAAAGAATCACTCGTGGAAAGCGCCACGTGTTCACTTACCACCCTCTACTTGTTGTGCAAGGACAAATTTCGGGGAGGATGTTCCTAAAACAACTCCCATCTTGAACAAGAAGTATCTCGGCAACCATCCATATTGCCGCAAGTGTGACTACCACCACGAAGGTAGTTGCGCGAACCATTGCATGCTTTGCGATGAATTTGGGCACTTGGAGGGTGATTGTCGAGTGGTAAAGTCCCATGAGAAGAATATGAAGGAACGCTACATGGAGGAATGCCGGTTAAGACAAGAAATACTTGAAATCTCCCAAGAAGGAAGCTCGAGGGCAAAGAGCGTCCAATACCCCACCAACGTTTTACACCGTTTGTCTTCCAAGAAAGATGCGCCGACAATCTTCAAGTATCAACCCAAGGGTTTCTACCCTCGTCATGGATAGAGTGTGGAAGTTTATGTATTATGAACTAGTTTACTTTTATGCAAATCAAGTGACTCGACGTCCGTCGATGTTACCACCAACAAAACATAACTATGTAACCGTACTCCAAGTTTTCAATTAAATTGTGTTGTTTTATTTTTAAAGCCTATTTTATTTAAACAACGAGAAAACTTTATTTTTATTTTTCATGTGTCGTAGAAAAACTCATCCGCCAAAATTTTTACTTAAGAAAGAACTTTCTTCTACAATATTCTCTTTACCTATGGAAGAGAAGTAAATAAAATAATTTTTCGTTAAAAAGATTTTGTAAAAATATTCTTTAGAAAATATCAAATTTTTTTTTATTATTATTTACCATCGGAAACACTCATTAGTGAGAATAACAACAATTGTAATAATGTAAGTTAGAAGATTAATAAAGGTATTATTAATCAAACGCCGCAACTAACAACGAAATATTTTGGTAAGAACTACCATGTAAAGTTTTGGAACCTGGTTTGACGACCAACTCAATATGGAGAACAACAAAAAAAAAAAAAAAAAAAAAAAAACTATTGATAAACTCGACGAGAACTAGTACGAATAATTATGGGAATTATTTCGTCGATTGTGAAAAGTGAGCATTGGTAACAAATTAAAGGCACTATGAACTAACTTGTTGGTTATGAAAAGTGGATAATGGTAACGAACAAAATGCGCGGTGGACTATCAATATATAATTACAACCTCAAAGAGCCATATTGTGATGAAAAGGAGGATGCAACCGTTGGACCCGAGACGTACGTAGCCTGATCAACTACGTATGATCGTGGTCGAACGCGAGTATGCTCATAGTAGTCATCTTAAAAATGAAGTATATTAATATAATATTTTCAAGTTGCCCTATTTATCAAAGAAAGATTTATCATATGCTACGAACGTCGAACATTTTTATACCGTCCTAGTATAATTATTCTCTTCGCCACTATTTCATACAAGGGTGTATATGACACGCAAATACTAAGAGCGCCAATTGTTTTTGACGAAAATTAGACCCAAATAGATTATAGTTGGAAAAATCGAACACAACTTTTAAATAATAATGAGAAGAACGAAAAGTCATTTGAGTAAAATCCAAATATAACGGACGTGCAGAACTCGCCGTAACATAACCGATGTTAAAGAACAGTTGGTCCAAGATAAGCGTGCTTTCGTATATAATTGAGATACCGAAACCGTCCGGAGAAAGATCTATTTTACCTAACGACGTTTGAGCATCACACCATACTCATATGCTTAAGAAATATTATATATTTTCTTCGTAGAAGAAATGTGAGCGAACTGTGATTTAAATGTATTATTAATTGTGCACCCGTTTACCTCGCCATGAAAAAGGAGATAAACGAGGAGGAACGCAAACTATGTTGATTAATTAACGAAATTATCTAATATTGAATGTCATACAAAAGGAAGAAACGTCTTGACCACCATGTGTTAGGACGCTCAATTATTCTAAATTTTTTGGGAAACCTTGACGCATACTCTACTTATCACTACCAAGTAGACGGTTAATGTGAACGGGATTAATCATACCATGTGGAACGATTTTCAAAGGTGCGATATATAGTCATCTAGGCGAAAAATAACAATACGCGACACTTTAAAGTGGAAGTAATACGCGGGACGACGCGAAAGTTAATAATGAGAAAATTTTGACATACAAGAAAAGACTTAAGGAACGCTATAGAACCGTGTACAAGTCGGAAGAAATTTCGTTCGTTTTAATCCTAACAGGATTATAGTAATTTTAATCTTAACAATGAACCAAAGGAAAGCGAACGCATTGGACACCATGAAAGGAAGATAAAAATTTAATTGATCTCTTGTTTTGAGAACGATATCAACGTGCTAGTTTTGAGGACAAAACTCAATTTAAGGGATTACGAATGTCACAAACGTAAATTTTGAACCTAATTAATTTACGTGAAACGCGACGGTTCGGGTTAGACTTGTGTGTCTGTTGATGTTCCCGATCTTTTACGCGTATTTTGTGTACGAATTTGAACTTTTACAAATGACAATCATATAAATTTCTACTTGAATGACTTATTTTTCGTTTATGTTATGTGCCAAGAATTTTTATTTTGAAGCCGACAATTATTTAAAACGACTTGATTTAGTTTTAAAAGTTACGCTACGAAATTTAGTATTTCACCCCATATAATTACGACACACTTAGAAAATTCTTCAAATACCAAATTTACTACACCACTACTATTTGGGACTTCTTAAAAACACTATAAACAAACCTAACAACCTTACTTTTGCACAAATTAAACATTTACAAAAATGTCAAATAAAAAGATAAACAAAAATCCTCTTTTATCCTTGTCAAACCGGTCCCCTATACTCATCCTACAAAACCCACGTTTTATTTGCCTCTCCCACACCTTGAATTTGAATCGCATGTACCACATCCATCCCATCAAAACCCTTACAATTGGTCCCCTCTTTTGGAGCATTGAAAATACAATCTCTCATCCCTCCCCTGCTACTTCACGTGCCCCCTCTCCCCTTTTGTTCTTCCCAATCTTCTCACTTTTTCATGGTACTTTCCAATTACACTTGCTAGTTACAAAGGGACCAAAGGGGTTAGAAACCCTAACTATGCTAGTCACCTCCCCTTACTACCTAACCCCTCTTATAAATAGGACACACTTACAACACCAAACACACATAATATGCCTTCACAACACAAAGCATCCCCACTGTGAACTATTTCTAGACGCGGCCAAGAAAGAGGAGAAAGGGTCACGACTTAGTCTTCTAAGTTGGTCGGATTCGATAAAAAGCTTACAAGTTTCATGAGATTGACTCGGGTTCGGGTTAAAGAAAACACTAGTTCTTATTCATCGCTCCCTAACACCTAACTTAGGACCGATTGTAAGTTACTGTAACCTTTGTTCATTTATCTTGGTTGATAGTTATACTTGCTAAACACTTGAACAAACTAAATCATAACTAGCTAAGTCACGGGTTTGGGCTCGATGGGTGTTTACTTGATGACCTAAATGATGGAATGAATTGAACTTCACTAACACACGATGAGGTTTTGATAAAATGTTTACGGTCTAGACAAATGAAAATAACCTATGACCAACTAGAAGAAAGATCTTGTCTTATAATCAAATATGAACCCTGTATTAAGGCCATACAATGAACTAAGCTACGTTTTCATACTCCTAAAGTACTTGAACATATAAGCTTCATGAGTCTTGATACCTAAATAGACTCAGCATGGTTAAATTAGAATGAATATGAGCCATGATACTATGATTTTATGTGGTTTTCTGCATATTGCTTTGTATGTACTTAATAGAAGCAAGTAACGTGGTCTAGATAGTATGCAAACCCAAGCCCACTTTCTTTATTCATATTAATGTGGGTATAGTTTGGTAGCATGCATGGAAAACTAAAGAACAACTAGCAGTGAACTATGTATATGTGTTCTTTTAAGTACATGTTGCGTGTGAAACCACCAGTGTGTCGACCATATGTTAGACCTAGGAGAAAGCATGCATGACAAAGTAGGTATGACATAATAAGAAATAGAGGTGTGATCTATGTGTGTGCTTGCATCAGTATGAATGTATGGACCCATAACAAGAGTGTGAATCTCACGAGCATGCAATAGAGTACTTTCGAAAGTAAGTCGTGTATATGATAGAAGATGGAGTAGGACTCCTTGCGTGATAAACAGTAACGTATAAGTAGAAACTAGATAGTTGAGTAGGTTGCTGTATGTGTGTAACCAAATAAATCAATAAACGATGACATTGTTTGCGTATGAACAAAGGAGCTGAAAATCATGTAAACTAGTACTGGTCACCTAAAGAGTTGTGTATAAAATGGGTCGTGTGTATGCAACGTCATGTATATCTACATTGTTATGCTTAAAAGTGTTAATCACCAAGTTGCATACAAGGTTGCTGATAGAGAACATATCACGTAGAAAACAAAAGGAGACGTATGAATGTGTGACTTTTATGTGGGAATAGGTTTGCCATGATGTATATACAGTGGTATGACAAAAGCAAACAGGACCCGTTCTTCTTGTCTTAGGCTGCGTACAGTGAACAAAAGGCATGATAGAAGCATGGAGTGTATATATGACTATGTGTATGCTTAGGTATGCATGTATAATACAGTTTAAAAGCAAATAACTTGTACCCTTGTCCTTGGAAGCCTGCGTCAACAGTGAACCTTAGCAAGACTTTTCTTTTTGTTTTCTTTTCCTTTCTAATGTTACTGGATGTGATAGTATGCATGTATGTATATATGAATGAATTGAATATAAGTGTGAAACCGAATAGGACCCCTTCATTCTTTTAGTTGCGAAACACTAGAGAACAATAATCAGTGGGTTTTAATATCCTATGTATCTACCGTGTGGGTTATCACAGTAGGAGTAAAGAGAACCTAACCCGCTGCCCTATTCTTTTACATGTTAAGTCGTTCGCAAGCATAAGGTGTGTGAGTCGTGGGTGCGTGTAAACCAACAGGGCGAAACCAAATAGAAATCATGGGAACCAAAGCCAACTCGTTTCTCGTTAAAAACATTTACAATGAAAAATGTAAACACAAGTGTACTGGGTACGTGATGGTGTGTTTGCTGTAGGAAATAGGAAAGACCAGTCTAAGCATGGCACTTCCTTTATCTCAGACTGAGCGCATGCATGAGGAAAAATGAATAAATAATAATATTTTCAAAAGTTAATAACGGAGTAGAGTGTTGCGTGTTTATAGTGTGTGTGCATACAGGGACCAAACACTCCTAGTACTATACTACCCATTAAAAGAAAGAGCAGTTGTTGTTTAAAAGTAAATTAGGCAGCTTTTGGAACCATGTTCAAATGTACACATACACTTGAATTAAAAACTGCCAAATGTGGCGTGCCTCATTTTAGTGTCATCATAAGGACCCGAAACAAGTACTGTCATATGTAATCCTTAATTTAGAAACAATAAAGGTGTAATTTATAAACAAGGAAGGTAAGTCAATAGGCGCTAAAGCTCAAGTATTGTTGACCCGACGACCCTACTTTGCACTTTGTTCTAACCAACTAAATGGTCATGCCCCGAAATTCTGAAAATACCTTATATAAGTTGACGCGGCCTACTTTTCATGACAATTTTCCGTTTGTCTTAATGTTAAGTAACGAACCCACGATTAATCTCCAAAAATGCTTGATCAACACTTAGAACTAATTGAAGCCTTACTTGTTTATTTTTGGTTGCGAGTGCACTACTTTGTCTAATTATTTTATAGACTTAGAGACTTCATAAAAATGTGATAATTATCAAATATCGAAGAGCTCGCGGTCTAGTTTTTATAATAGGAAACCGTTTATTTTTCGGACCATTATTGAACAAGTTATCGAGACCCAAAGTTGACCCCGTGACTAAAATGGTTGAACTCGAAAAATGTATAAAAATATTTGATAAATCTATAGCAAGTATAAATTATCAACCAAGTGCATTGTACGTTATTATTTATTGTATTTAGCCTAAGTACGGATATTTTACTTAGGTTACGAGTAGATCGTTTGCGCATTGTTTCGCGTGCCTTGATTTTCCGTGCTATCCTTATTGATCATATTCACTACTACATCGAGGTGAGTTTCATAGCCCCACTTTTAATTGTTTTAACTATTTTGGGGTGAGAACATTGCTTGTTTTAAACGGATGAACATAAAACTTGATACGTTTACCTACATGATGTCTAAGTAGCGATATCCCTAGATGCTTTAGCCCACTATCGTGAACCGTTAATTACTTTGTGTAAGCGCGAATGTTATGGATAGATCTATCGGGACTAACCTCCCTATCTAATTTGGTTGTGTGGCCAAAGTTAGATACACTTACATTTGAGGATTTACAAATGCTTCGGGATAGGCATTTGCTCGGGCTCTTATTATTTCTTGTTGGTTAAGGTTAACGCTTCGGTGTCACGAGCTTAGGCGTAGGTGATTAAAACGTATACTTTTGATTATAATCTTGTATTTGTTATAAGGTTATATGCCGGTTGCCTTGGAAAATCTTATGGTTCATCATAATATTTAAACTTAAACCTATGAACTCACCAACCTTTGTGTTGACGCTTTAGCAATGTTTTTCTCAGGTATCAAGACGGAGGAGTGACGTGGTTATGCATGGGAGATTTTTAAATGAAAATGGTCGTGACTAGTGTATGGATATTTGGATCAATGTTAAAGTCTTTTGAAACAATGTTTATTATGATCTTGTGTAATTCGCTTCTGAAACAAGTTTTATGCTTTTAATTAAATTAAAACGGCTTTTAAATAGTCGTTCTTTGTATCTATGTCTTGTGATAGTCATGACCGTCGCACCCCATTGTGTTGTATTACTCTGATAAATTGGGGGTGTGACATGCATGTCGTCATTAGTCATACGAGTTGGTTTGATTCTACCCGTCGGTGTGCATACGGTCCGGAACACCTCAAATTTATCTGGTTGTCCAGGCAAATCGTCTTCATTTCTGCCAAGGCGGTTAAATCTCGTCTCGACATCATTAAGGTAACGCGAACAAAAAGTTAATGCCTCTTCTGCAACATAACCTTCAGCAATAGAACCTTCAGGCTTTGCTTTATTTCGTACATAATTCTTTAGCTTTTTCATGTATCTTTCAAATCGATACATCCACCTGCCGCGAGTAACGGAACCTAGAATAGCCTCATCGGGTAGATGTATAACCAAATGAGTCATTATGTCGAAAAAAGCAGGAGGAAAGTTTTGCTCTAAATTAACCATCATAATGATCAATTTGTTTTTAGCTTCTTTCATGTCCTGCACAGTCAAACTTCGAGCACAAAGCTGCTTAAAGAATAAGCAAATGTCGATTATAGGTTTTGCAACGTCTTTGGGCAAGTATTGTTGCACTCCATAAGGAAGTAACCGATGCATCATTATATGACAGTCATGAGATTTCAAGTTCGTTATATTGTCATCATCAGCGGTCACTTTTTTCTTGAAGTTGGATCCAAAGCCATCAGGTAGTCTGACTCCTTTAATGAATTTACAAAAAAGTTTTCTTTTTTCTGGAGTGAAAGAGAACTTTGGATGAGGCTTATCGAACTTCCCGTTATCTTTTTTAACTAACCACAACTCCTTTTGAACTCCCATTTTTTCCAAGTCTAGCCTTGCCTTTGGCGTGTCTTTGGATTTGTCGTTCTGTAACAGGGTATTCAGTAAAGCCTCAAGGAAATTCTTTTCGATGTGCATGACATCGTAACAATGTTTTAGTAGAAGAAAGGGCCAATACTCAAGATCCCAAAAGATAGAACGCTTACTCCAGTTCAATTCAACATCTCGATTACGGGGGCGGTTCTCTATGAGAATTGGTTTATGTTTCTCTGGTTTACGTTTAAAGACTTTACTAATCTGCAATTGGATATCAAGTTCTGAAAACTTTCTTGGTTTAGGCTTATTTTCGGGAAAACCGTAGAATTCATTGGATTTTTTTTCCGATCTGGATGATTTGTTCTTAACCATCTTCTATAACCAACATAAACGATTTTGCTGTTGATACGCATCGATGGAGTGTCAACATTACAAGTAGGGCATGCGAGGTACCCTTGCCCAGTCCACCCAGACAAACTACCTCGAGCTGGAAAATCATTGATGGTCCATAAAACCGCCGCTTTCATTTTGAAATGAGTACCCGTAGCAGCGTCTTTCGTCCAGACTCCCTCCCATAAATCTTTGAGTTCTTTAATTAGAGGCTGCAAGTAAACATCAATGTCCTTTGCAGCTGATTTAGGGCCGGGAATTAACATCGTCAACATTAAAGAAGTTTCTTTCAAACACATCCACGGTGGTGTGTTGTATGTTGTCAATATAACCGGCCACATGCTGTAAGTTTGGCTCATCATGCCATAAGGATTAAAACCATTAGCAGCCAACCCTAATCGAACGTTTCTAGGGTCTCAAGAGAACTCAGGTTTCATCATGTCAAAATATTTCCATGCTTTGCCGTCACAGGGGTGATTCATTTTACCGTCTTCCTTAGACTGTCCGGTCGCATGCCAAGTCATCCACTTTGCTATGTCTTTTGTGTTGAACATACGTTGTAGTCTAGGTGTTATTGGAAAGTAACACACCACCTTGTTGGCAACTAATTGCGTCCCCTTTTTCTTCTTTGGGTTTTTCCATCTGCTCGCGTTACAGATTGGACAAGTGTGCCTCGCCTTGTTTTCCGGTGATCCCCAATATAAAAAACAATCATTTATACAAGCATGGATCGATTCGTATCCTAACCCGATCTTTTTGTATGTCTTTTTTATTTCATAGTATGAAGACGGGAAATTGTATCCTTTACTAGGGGAACATGCCTTTTGGAGAAGAGCTAGAATTTTGTTAAACCCGACATCAGTTATTTTGTGTAAAACCTTGATGTGCGAAATCTCTGGTGTAAATTCCAATGTGGTCATATCACAACCCGGGTACAACTTTTGGGCAGACCTAGCGAGTAACTCTTCAAATTCGTTACTAGGACCCGATGTTTGGGTTGGTTGAGGACCGGTTGTTTGAGTTGGTGGAGTTTGAGAGGGTGGAGTTTCAGATGGTGGATTTGGAATATTATTTGCAGAAATATCTTCGAAGAACGCATCCATGTGAATTCGATCAGGTGAATGTGGTAATAGTGGAGGTAACGGAAGAATTGGTTCACCGTGATATATCCAAGTGGTGTAATGTTTGTCAAACACGAATTTGGATATGTGTGCCTCAAGTTGGCCGAGGGTAACCAACGTTTCACAGTTACAACAATGACTACATGGGCAACGGAGCTTTTGTGAGATGGGGTGCAAAAATTTCTCACAATCCTGGATGAATCCAAAAAGACCATCTAAAAACTCATTGGAATTACGATTGTTTACAGTGGTCCAACTCTTATCAATTGTCATAACTGTGTTGCAAATAAACATACTCAGATAAATTATTTTTTTTATACGTAAAATGTCATACTAACAAAATGAATATAAACTCTTTTTTTTCTTCCTAGTGCAACTATGGAAGGCAATCCTAACCCACCTTTTGAATGTTTCGTCCCATATATGAATGCGTATAACCGGTTTATTATTTGAGAAAATTTCGGCAGCATTTCCCCCTCTACTCCCCAAATATGTGTTTAAAGACATATTCGTAGGAGTAAAGGAGAAACACTGTCGAAATCATCTCAAATAATAAACCAGTTATACGCATTCATATCCTAAATGAGACGAAACATCAAAAAGCAGTCCCAAACAGGGGACTTTCCGAAATTAATTCCTAATAAATTAATTTCGGACGGGTTTTCTATAGGTTGATTAACTTCGGACGGGAATTTTCCGAAATTAATCGATAAAATCCTAAAATATTCCTAAAATTATTTACTACAAAAGACTAACAATCATATATCATATATATATAATATAATAAACATATGCATAATATTAATTACACACCTCGGTCACGACTGAAATAAGCAAAGATATATAGATAGAAAAAGAGGTCCGGATGAGGAAGTTGTCCCGGCTGTCCTGGTGCTAACCAAACACAAACATAAAATAAAGAAAACCTAAATTAGTTGGTTTCCAAAAAAATTTCTAATTTGAAACAAACAACACCACAACAATTTAAAAAAAAACATTACCTTTTTTCGGCTGTGACAGGGGTCTCAGTTCTTGGCTGTGACTCGGTTCCCTTCGACTGTGACTCGGGTCTCGGCTACGAGAAACATATAAAAAAAAATTAAACTCATGCCTATTTCATATTAAGCCTACATATTAACCCGGAATCCCTATATAAATATTAAGCCATATATAACCCGAATTCTATTAAGCCTAAATCAATTAAGCCGAAATCATCTATATATATATTAAGCACTATATACAACGGAAATCAACTAATACTAAATCAATTAAGCCGAAATCAATTATATATATATTAAGCCGAAATCAACTAAGCCTAAATCAATTAAGCTTAAATATAATCCGAAATCATAAGCCAAAATAACCTTTGGTGGTGGTGGTGGCTGCTGCTGTCGGTGGTGGTGGCTACTGTTGCTGCCGGTGGTGGTGGCTACTGCTGCTGCTGCCGGCGGTGGTGGTTGCTACTGCTGCCGCGACGGCAGTGGTGGTGGTGACGGCAGTGCTAGGAAATAAAAAATAAACATTAATAATAATTAAACATAAACAAATTTAAACAAAATTAATAGATTAAAAAAAAATCATTTACCTTTATATTTATTTAAAAAACAAAATTAAACAAAATGTGGCGGTGCGGTGGTTGCTGCTGCCGTGACTGCTGCCGTGACTGGTGGTGGTCCGGTGGTTAAACTAGAAAAAACAAACACCTTCTAACAATTAAACTAACAATTAATCAATTAATCATACTAACAATTAAACTACAAAAATTAATCAAAATTAAAAAAATATATAATTCGAAATCAAATACCTTAACTGGGAAATATATATAAATTCATGGTGATTAAACAATATATAATCCGAAATCAAGTGGTGGGTCGAATTGGTGTGCTCGTGTGCAAGTGATGGTGGGTCGAATTGGTGGTGAAGATGAAGATGATGAAGATGATGGTGGTGGGTTGGTGAAGATGAAGATGATGAAGATGATGGTGGTCGGATTGAAGAAGATGATGATGGTGGTGTTTGCAATTCATCCCCGTTTTTTTTATTTAACTAGTGAGAATGAGAGAGATGAAGATAAGGTGAGTTACTGAAATTGAAGCCTAGGGACGACATTCCCTTTGTAACCTAGGGATGACTTAGTCGTCCCTAGGATAATTATAAATATTTTTTTCGTTTATTAATGAAACTTAGGGACGACTTTGGCAACCTAGGGACGACTAAGTCGTCCCTAGGTGTATACCGGGAAAACTTAAACCCAAAGCGGGTTATTTAAAATTTCACCAAAAATTTCAACTTTCCCAAAAAATTTGCTAAGTGTTGGAGGGTTTTTTAGGGACGACTTTGTTTGATATTTAGGGACAACTAAGTCGTCCCTAGGTATTTTTCATACATTTAAAATACATTTTACCTTCTATGTAATAAAATTAATATTATAAATTAATAATAAAAATCAAAATAAATTATTATAATTAGTATTAAAATATACGTTATACTTAGTTTGTAATAATTAATAACCGATGAGTCGATATGTTAGGGTTATACGTTATAGGTTCAACCGATGAGTTCATATATTACGGTTATACGTTATAGGTTCAACCGATGAGTCAATATGCTAGGGTTATACGTTATAGGTTCAACCGATGAGTCGATATGTTACGGTTATACGTTATAGGTTCAACCGATGAGTCGATATGTTAGGGTTATACGTTATACGTTCAACCGATGAGTCCATATGTTAGGGTTATACGTTATAGGTTCAACCGATGAGTCCATATGTTACGGTTATACGTTATAGGTTCAACCGATGAGTCGATATGTTAGGGTTATACGTTATAGGTTAAACCGATGAGTCCATATGTTACGGTTATACGTTATAGGTTCAACCGATGAGTCGATATGTTAGGGTTATACGTTATAGGTTAAACCGATGAGTCGATATGTTACGGTTATACGTTATAGGTTCAACCGATGAGTCGATATGTTAGGGTTATACGTTATAGGTTCAACCGATGAGTCCATATGTTACGGTTATACGTTATAGGTTCAACCGATGAGTCGATATGTTAGGGTTATACGTTATAGGTTCAACCGATGAGTCCATATGTTACGGTTATACGTTATAGGTTCAACCGATGAGTCAATATGCTAGGTTTATACGTTATAGGTTCAACCGATGAGTCCATATGTTACGGTTATACGTTATAGGTTCAACCGATGAGTCAATATGCTAGGGTTATACGTTATAGGTTAAACCGATGAGTCCATATGTTACGGTTATACGTTATAGGTTCAACCGATGAGTCGATATGTTAGTGTTATACGTTATAGGTTAAACCGATGAGTCGATATGTTACGGTTATACGTTATAGGTTCAACCGATGAGTCCATATGTTAGGGTTATACGTTATAGGTTCAACCGATGAGTCCATATGTTACGGTTATACGTTATAGGTTCAACCGATGAGTCGATATGTTAGGGTTATACGTTATAGGTTCAACCGATGAGTCGATATGTTAGGGTTATACGTTATAGGTTCAACCGATGAGTCCATATGTTTGGGTTATACGTTATAGGTTCAACCGATGAGTCGATATGTTAGGGTTATACGTTATAGGTTCAACCGCTGAGTCCATATGTTAGGTTATACGTTATAGGTTCAACCGATGAGTCGATATGTTACGGTTATACGTTATAGGTTCAACCGATGAGTCGATATGTTAGGGTTATACGTTATAGGTTCAACCGATGAGTCCATATGTTAGGGTTATACGTTATAGGTTCAACCGATGAGTCCATATGTTACGGTTATACGTTATAGGTTCAACCGATGAGTCAATATGCTAGGGCTATACGTTATAGGTTCAACCGATGAGTCGATATGTTACGGTTATACGTTATAGGTTCAACCGATGAGTCGATATGTTAGGGTTATACGTTATAGGTTAAACCGATGAGTCAATATGTTACGGTTATACGTTATAGGTTCAACCGATGAGTCGATATGTTAGGGTTATACGTTATAGGTTCAACCGATGAGTCCATATGTTGCGGTTATACGTTATAGGTTCAAACGATGAGTCCATATGTTAGGGTTATACGTTATAGGTTCAACCGATGAGTCCATATGTTACGGTTATATGTTATAGGTTCAACCGATGAGTCCATATGTTGGCGGTAAATGATGGCGGCAAAATGTTGGCGGGAAAATGTTGGGGGAAAGATAGGGTCGACTAAGTCGTCCCTAAATGTGTCGACCCTGAATTTTTATCTTTATTTATGGTAGCTCTTATCCTCACAAACTCTTATCCTCTCATACCAAACTCACCACCACCACCACCCGATTTTGCATAAGATGGATCCGCTTGAAGCTTATAAGTGTACATGTAGAAAGGGATATATTGTGTTGAGACAGTCACATCAACCTCATAGCTTTGGTAAACTTTACTATGCATGTCCTCTTTCGAAGGTAAACAATCAAATGTTTTAGTTATGTAATACGTGTGATTATTAAAATGACATGTCATGTTATTTGTTTACTTTGTAACAACCAAAAACAGATGATTATGGATGTAAATATTTTAAATGGAAGGATGATTTTGATCTCGAACTCCGTATAAGATCTTCCCCTGGATCTTCAACACCTCAAGGGTCACATCCAAGTTCTTTTACAGGTCCTTCTCAATCTGCACCCACTGAGTGCTCTAATTGCAAGATCAAAGATCTAAAGATAAAGATGCTAGAGACAAGACTAGAAATGGAAAGGCATCCTGAAGACCACGCATGTCAATCGGCTGCAATACTTCATGAGCTTTTAAATGAAATGGAAAATCTTAGCTTTGAGTAGTAATCTATTTGTTATTTTAATGTGTTAATTTGTATTTTATTATTATGTGTTAATCTGTACGTTTAGTTTTAACTAGTTTGTGATGTGTTTTTTTTCTTATTTATGAATCTATTATCGTTGTAATATATATTTTTAATTAAGCGCGTGTTTAAGTGTTAAATATATATCTAAAGTTTTTTTAAATACGTATAAGTTTTTTTTAAATAAATATAAAGTTTTTTTAAATATTTATAAAGTTTTTTTTGAATATGTATAAAGTTTTTTTTAAATATGTATAAAGTTATTTTTAAATATGTATAATTTTTTTTCTAAATATGTATAAAGTTTTTTTTAAATATGTATAAAGTTTTTTTAATATGTATAAAGTTATTTTTAAATATGTATAATTTTTTTCTAAATATATAAAGTTTTTTTTAAATATATATAAAGTTTTTTTTTAAATATGTATAAAGTTATTTTTAACTATAATAAAGTTTTTTTTAAATAAAATAATTAAATTAATTTTAAATAATTTTAAATAAACAAAAGTGCCAAAAAACGGAAATAATAAATTTTCCTTAACCTAGGGACGACTTAGTCGTCCCTAGGTTACGAGGGCCTCACCTTTGTTTTAAACTTTTTTTAAAAAAATATTTATATTAATTTTAAATAATTTTAAATAAATAAAAAAGATAAAAAAACTAGGAAAATAAATTTACTTAACCTAGGGATGACTTAGTCGTCCCTAGGTTAAGTGGGTCTCACTTTCATTTTAAACTTTTTTTTAAAAAAATATTTATATTAATTTTAAATAATTTTATACAATTAAAAGAGATAAAATATTTATTTTTTCACCTAGGGACGACTTAGTCGTCCCTAGGTTAAGTGGTCCCCACTTTGTCCCCACAGCCATTTTGACCATGGTTTTCTTGTAAAACAGGTGGGTTCCCCCTTAATCTAGGGACGACTAAGTCGACCCTAGAAAAAGAGCGACCCTATTTGTTGTAGTGTTTGCGGATGAGTGTTAGTTTCCCTTTAAGTGAGAAAGCAAATAACAGAAAGTATGTCCTTAATGGTGGTTATGGATCGATGGGTACATCTTGCCTGATTAGTTTTTTTCTTTTTTTTAGTTTTTTAAATTTTGTTTCTAGTGCGGTGGTGTGTTGCTTTGTGTTGGTATGAATATATTTATGGGCTCGTTATTAGTGAAAAAGGGTGATGTTATTTTTAGAATCAAAAAAATATACGGAACTACGAGAACAAATATTAACCAATCAGATTTTTTTAAATAATTGTTTATTTTTTTATTCAAAAGAGCATTTATGTCAATCTCATTTCCACGTTATTTTTATAAATCCAACGGTTATCTTTTACTGTTATGATAGTATTTCATTAATGAGTTTTGAATATCACTTTTTTTAACTTATTATTTATTAAGATCAAACAAGGAATTTAATGAAAAAAGCTTTTTCTGTTCGCTTTTGCATATGTTTTTTTTCTCTACATGCACTACGTTACTTCTTTTGTATGTAACCGATCATATCTATTTTTTAAGTGTCAACTAAGAAATTTAAGAACTATTCAAATTATTGCGCCTGTTTTTTCTTACTTCATGATATATCATATATATGGTTGCACATTTATTTATATCTTAAAATGGCATATTTTAAGATATACACTTATAGATTTGTGCACGAGTACATTCTTGGCCATGACATAAGTATACATAAGTGTTCATCCGCTGATCCACATGTGTATGTATATTCGCGTACTCTTGTTAACTTCATCCTACACAGTCTTTTTCGTCGTCTCTATCATCTTAATCAACCCAATAAAATCATAAACCAAAGAAAAGTTGAAAATGTGCATTTGTGTTCATCCATGTACACATGTATCTACGCATTTCCTTTCGTCTAAATGCACTTGTATCTCGCATGTATGAACTTGTATCTCGCATGTATGCACTTGTATATTAATACCTTTAGCATGACCAAAATATCACTAGCAAGCATTTACGTTATCCTCGTCTTAATGAATGCACTAATGCTCTTCATCATGATTTTAAGTAATCATGCACATCTCCATCTCTTCTCATAAGACTGTTTCAAAATATTCAAACATAAAAACAAAAGTCATAATGGTAATCAATTCATATCTAAATTATAACTAAAATTTTAACTTTATATTATTTGAGCAAATTTTAGCTTTATATAATACTAGTACTACGAATTTTTTTGACATAGATATTATTAAAAAAAGAATAAAATAAAGAATGACCACATCCCTTCCAAACTGTGCATTACCTTAAGGCTGAGGGAGTGGTAGAAAAAACCCACTCGTGGGGTACATGTGACAAAAAGCCACGCGTGACTTGCCATAAACCTCACAAACCCACCTCAAAAAGCCACGCGTGGGTTACATTATCTAGGCAGTCAAAAATCCACCAACGGTGAGTTACTCACCATTCACATTTACCCATAAAATTTAATTCTTGTTGGAAAATGTTTTGCAAAATATGGTTTTTGCAATACTTTGGATATAATTTTATATATGTATATGTTATATATATTCATAGTACTTAGTAGCTTTGCGTTCTCCTCGAGGAGAGCTTCGCAACGAGCTAAAGTATGTCCAATATGGATTTAATATGAATGAGATATCGTGTCTCAAAGTGAGTCACATGAAACACAATATTTGGAAAATATTTTGTCCCACATCGCTTGAAACATGAAGTGAAAACATGTTTATAAGGAAATCCTAGTTTCTACCCTACAATATTCATTTGTGGGTTCTTACTCCCACGCCTACGCGCGCGCATAGGGGGGGGGGGTGCGGAAAGTGGGATTTCTAGGCCTAAAACGGGTTCGACGCTACTGAACTTGTGCACGAGCGCGCGACCTGCGGACACGAATGCAGCTCCGAAATCTGCTTGGGTGCGGGCAAATTCGGTATATTTTTTTTGCTGCTCATTCGAATTTTTCCTTCCAGATTTTTCTAATCCATTTTAGGAATAGATACAAACTTATTAATTAAGTTTACAGAAATCTGTTTTGTGTATTAAAAGATTTGCAAATCTGTGTTAATAATAACAGATTTTCATGTCAGTTTAATTTAGGAGCAAATATTCTGTCTTGGTGACCAAGACATATAATGCCTATAAATTAAACTTGAATTTCATTCATTCAAGACATCCAAAAGCGCAGCTTTTCTGCATCAAAGTTCCAGCAATCTTTTTCAGTCAGAAACACACACTGTATCCGTGATCTTTCAGGCAAGTAAGTCGAGTCCGGCTGTACAACAGCTTTGGATGTTGTACCCTGGAAACAGACGGTGAATCTGTTTTAAGGGAAGCGTGTTTAACACGTGCCTCGTCTTATTTTAATTTTACTGCTTTTGTTATTACTGTTATTTATTTTTTGTTTTCTTAATTTCTGTCAGTTTTATTTGTAATTCGATTTTATATAATAAAAGTGTACACCGGATCCTACAATCTTAAAACATATTCAGTTTAACAGAATTAAAACTTTTATTAAAATCGGATTAATAATTTTATCAGATTTATTTATAAACTGTTTCTGCCGAAACCAGGATTGAGTTTCACTGGAAATCAGTTTTAATTTACAGATTTTTATTAACAGTTAACGTTTTTTTTTCAGTTGTTCTAATCAGTTTATTGAAACCAAGATTGTGTTTATGTTAAACTGATATTTTTGATAATTGCATCTGATTCATTGAAACCAAGATTGAGTTTCTTTGAAGCAGATCCACTATAAGTATATAGAGATCACGATTGAATTTCTTATATACAGATTTATAACAGTTGTCTAACTGTTTGTGTTTTGATCTTGTTTGATCTTTCAGAATGTCTACTAGCACTCCTGAAACTTCTGCAACTACTACTGTGAAAGTAACTGCTGCGCCAGTAACCCACACAGTTGCTAATCATGCTGAAAAACCAGAAAAATTCAATGGACATAATTTTAAGAGGTGGCAGCAGAAGATGTTCTTCTATCTCACTACTTTGAACCTTGCTAAGTTCTTAAAGGAGACTGTACCTCAGGTGGAACCTCCTAAAGAAGGTGTACCCAAAAATCAACAAGCCGTGCAAGCTATTGAAGCATGGAAACATTCAGACTTCTTGTGTCACAACTATATTCTGAATGGTCTGGTGGACTCTTTGTACAATGTGTACTGCAAGACTAAGACTGCCAAAGAATTATGGGAGTCGTTGGAACGCAAGTACAAAACTGAGGATGCTGGTACAAAGAAGTTCGTGGTAGCTCGCTTTTTGGATTACAAGATGGTTGATTCAAAGAGTGTGATAACTCAGGTTCAAGATCTGCAGGTTTTGCTACACGACATTCATGCTGAGGGTATGACTTTGAGTGAAAATTTTCAAGTTGATGCTATCATTGAAAAGTTACCTCCAAGCTGGGTAGAATTTAAAAACTACTTGAAGCATAAGCGAAAGGAGATGACTGTTGAAGACTTGGTTGTTCGTCTTCATATTGAAGAGGACAACAAGCTAGCTTAGAAAAACACTTATACACTTGATTCTGCTAAGGCAAATATGGTTGAGCATGGTTCGTCTTCTTCAAAGTCTAAAGGCAAGAGCTTTGGAAAAGGGAAGAATGACAAGAAGAGCAAAGGGAAGTCTGAGTACCTTGCTCCTAAGGCTTGAATTGCGAAGCAGAAGTTCCAAGGAAATTGCTTCAACTGTGACAAGCCAGGTCATCGTGCTGCTAATTGCAAAGCGCCAAAGCGGGTGACTCCACGCGAGGCTAATATGGTGAATGATAATGTGGAAATGATTGCTATGGTGTCTGATGTCGTTACCATGATCTCTGAAGTTAACCTGATAGGTTCTAATAATAATGATTGGTGGGTTGATACTGGGGCAACCCGTCATGTCTGTGCTGACAAGAGTATGTTTCACTCTTTCAGAGCGGTTGACAATGGAGAGAAGCTGTACATGGGAAACTCTGCAACTGCTGATATCAAGGGCGAAGGAGATGTTATTTTGAAGATGACATCCGAGAAAGAGCTCAAGTTGACTAAAGTCTTGTATGTTCCGAAGATTCGCAAGAATCTTGTGTCCGGATGGCTTTTGAATAAGTTTGCTTTTCGTCTTCTTTTTGAGTCTGATAAAGTTGTACTTTCTAAGAATCAAATGTATGTTGGTAAGGGGTATGCCCTGAATGGTATGTTTAAGCTCAATGTAATAGTTTTTAAGAATGATATCAATAAAGTGAATTCTTCTGCTTACTTGATTGAGTCTTCTAATGTGTGGCATGGCCGTCTTGGACATGTTAATTTTAATTCAATGCGTCGTTTGATTAAATTTAATGGCATACCAAATTTTCATATTGATTCAAATTATAAGTGTGAAACTTGTGTCGAAGCCAAACTTACAAGATCATCTTTCAAATCGGTTGAACGAAAAACCGAACCACTTGATATGATACACACATACATATGTGATTTGAAATCACTACCCACAAAAGGTGGCAATAAGTACTTCATCACGTTTATTGATGATTGCACAAAGTACTGCTACGTTTACTTGTTGAAAAGTAAAGATGAAGCTATAGACAAGTTTGTTCTATACAAAACCGAAGTTGAGAATCAACTTGGTAGGAAAATCAAGGTTGTACGAAGTGATAGAGGAGGTGAATATGTGTCTCCTTTTGCTGATCTATGTGCGAAACATGGAATTAGACATGAGTTTATTGCTCCTTATTCACCTTAGCAAAACGGTATTGCCGAAAGAAAGAACCGTACCTTGAAAGAGATGGTTAATGCCATGTTGTTAAGTTCTGGTTTGAGCCGGGACATGTGGGGGGAAGCCATTCTAACGGCTACTTATCTTTTAAACAAGATACCTCGTAAGGATAAAGAGGAAACCCCATATGAACTGTGGATGGGAAGAAAACCATCATACCAGTACTTACGAGTGTGGGGTGTCTAGCCAAGGTAGTTGTGCCGACACATAAGACCCAAACGATTGGACCTAAATCTGTAGATTGTATATTTATCGGATATGCTAAGAATAGTAGTGCGTATCGTTTCATTGTACATGATTCGAAAAATCCAGATATACACAAGAACACAGTTATGGAATCAAGGAATGCGTCCTTCTTTGAAAACATATTTCCTTGTTTAAAGAAGGAAAATGGAAGCACATCTAGAATAGATGATGCAGTTGTCCAAGATAAGAGACAACACGATGATAATGATCTCCAAGATGAGAGACAAGATCAACCGGAGGAAGAAGAGGTTGAACCTAGAAGAAGCAAACGGGCGAGAACCGAGAAATCATTTGGACCCGATTTTGTCTCTTTTATGGTAGAAAATGAACCCACTTCTTATCAAGAAGCTGTAAATTCCTCGGAAGGGCCTCGATGGAAAGAAGTGATTAATAGCGAAATAGAGTCTATTTTACAAAATCATACTTGGGAGCTCGTGGATTTACCTCCTGGTTGTAAACCACTAGCCTATAAATGGATCTTCAAGAAGAAGATGAAAGCTGATGGCACCATTGATAAGTACAAAGCAAGATTGGTGATCAAAGGTTTTAGACAACGCGAAGGTCTAGATTACTTTGATACTTATTCGCCTGTTACGCGAATAACTTCTATTAGGATGATTCTTGCTATTACCGCATTAAGAAATTCAGAAGGGCACCAAATGGATGTGAAAACGGCTTTTCTAAATGGAGATTTAGAAGAAGAAATATACATGAACCAACCTGAGGGTTTCATGGCTCCTGGACAAGAGAGAAAAGTTTGTAGGCTTGTTAAGTCATTGTATGGCTTAAAGCAAGCTCCAAAACAATGGCATCAGAAGTTTGATCACGCCATGCTAGAGGGTGGATTCAAAATTAATGAATGCGACAAGTGTGTTTATGTCAAAGACACAAATAGTGGATATGTAATCTTGTGTCTTTATGTCGACGATATGCTTATCGTTGGCAGTAACGACAAGATGATCAAGTCTACTAAAGACATGTTGAAATCAAAGTTTGACATGAAAGATATGGGTTTGGCTGATGTGATCCTTGGAATAAAGATCATACGAACTCAAAGTGGACTTGCATTAAGTCAAGAACATTACGTGGACAAAATTCTTAATACTCATAATGCGGGGGATTCTGGCCTAGCTAGAACTCCAATAGACACCAGTTTGCATCTATCTAAAAATAGAGGCGTAGGTGTTGCCCAATTAAAGTATTCAAGAATTATTGGCATGTTAATGTATTTGATGACTTGTACCCGACCTGACTTAGCATATGCTGTTAGCAGGCTGAGTAGATATACTAGTAATCCAAGTGATGCACATTGGAAAGCTATGACTAGGGTACTTCATTATTTGAGATACAGTCGTGATTATGGACTGAATTATGCTAGATATCCATATGTTATTGAAGGATACAGTGATGCAAATTGGATATCTGACATAAAGGATTCTAGCTCAACCAGTGGATATATGTTTACACTGGGAGGGGCCGCTTAATCTTGGAAGTCTTCAAAGAAAACTGTAATAGCTAAGTCCAAGATGGAATCAGAATTTATCGCGTTAGATAAATGTGGAGAAGAGGCGGAATGGCTACGTCAATTCGTAGAGGACATACCCAGGTGGCCTAAACCGGTAACGGCCATTAGTATACATTGTGATAGTCAATCGGCAATTGGAAGAGCTCATAGCACAATCTATAATGGAAAGTCTAGACATATCCGTCGTCGACATAATTCGATACGACAACTACTCTCAACAGGAGTTATCTCAATTGACTATGTGAAGTCAAAGGATAACATCACAGATCCGCTTACGAAAGGCTTAAGCAGAGAGTTAGTTAGTAAGTCATCTAAAGGAATGGGACTAAAGCCCTTAAAGGAATGAGTTTCTATAAAGGAAAACCTAAACCAGTTCACTGGAGATCCCAAAATCTGGCTTCAATAGGACAACCTAATCATAGAAATGTAGGGGAAGTCATGTCAATGTGGGGGAGTTACTTAATACAGTAACTTTCCTAGTCCATTCCTAGAATAATATGACTTTTTGAGAGGTTAAACATATGGCTTAATGATTCAGGATGAAATCATAAAGCATAATGATTCAATATGAAATCATAAAACATATGTTTTTAATGATTCAAGATGAAATCACCTATGTGAGAGAAGTGGGGTCGCTTCAAAGGAAATTGTGGGGGCGCAATTTCTAAGAGCTCTTACAGAACCAGGCGATTGTTCATGACCATAACGAACACGACTATGAGGACTTGACAAGGTCAGGGAGATTCTTGTGTGAGTGTGTATTGTCGTCTACGTAAACAGAGGCTGAGTTCAAGGACATCGCGTCTACTCAGATCTAGGAGACTAAGTGCATCTCACAAGGGAAGGTTCAAAGGGTTACACCTACCTATCCTATGACTTAACCGCAGAAATTTTGCCGAAACTTTCGTGTGTTTTCGACCGATTCCCATTCATGTGGGGGATTGTTGGAAAATGTTTTGCAAAATATGGTTTTTGCAATACTTTGGACATAATTTTATATATGTATATGTTATATATATTCGTAGTACTTAGTAGCTTTGCGTTCTCCTCGAAAAGAGCTTCACAACGAGCTAAAGTATGTCCAATATGGAGTTAATATGAATGAGATATCGTGTCTCAAAGTGAGTCACGTGAAACACAATATTTGGAAAATATTTTGTCCCACATCGTTTGAAACATGAAGTGAAAACATGTTTACAAGGAAATCCTAGTTTCTACCCTACAATATTCATTTGTGGGTTTTTACTCCCACGCCTACGCGCGCGCAGGGGGGGGGGGGGTGTAGAAAGTGGGATTTCTAGGCCAAAAACGGGTTCGAAGCTACTGAACTCGTGCACGAGCGCATGACCTGCGGACACAAATGCAGCTCCGAAATCTGCTTGGGTGCGGGCAAATTCGGTATATTTTTTTTTCTGCTCATTCGAATTTTTCCTTCCAGATTTTTCTAATCTACTTTAGGAATAGATACAAACTTATTAATTAAGTTTACAGAAATCTGTTTTGTGTATTAAAAGATTTGCGAATCTGTGTTAGTAATAACAGATTTTCATGTCAGTTTAATTTAGGAGCAAATATTCTGTCTTGGTGACCAAGACATATAATGCCTATAAATTAAACTTGAATTTCATTCATTCAAGACATCCAAAACGCAGCTTTTCTGCATCAAAGTTCCAGCAATCTTTTTCAGTCAGAAACACACACTGTATCCGTGATCTTTCAGGCAAGTAAGTCGAGTCCGACTGTACAACAGCTTTGGACGTTGTACCCTGGGAAACAGACGGTGAATCTGTTTTAGGGGAATCGTGTTTAACACGTGCCTCGTCTTATTTTAATTTTTTGTTATTACTGTTATTTATTTTCTGTTTTCTTAATTTCTGTCAATTTTATTTGTAATTCGATTTTATATAATAAAAGTGTACACCGGATCCTACAATTCTTATCCCCATTTATCTCTATATAATCTCCCTTTTTACTTCTTTTTTTCTCACAATTCATATTCATTCATCTTCTTCCTCTCAAACACATAATTCAACTTCTTCTTTCACTTCTCAAATCAAATGGTGCCTGTACTATGGACAATCGAGGAAGAAGTAGCTTCGTGTCGCGCTTGGATTTGGGTTGCTGAAAACACCGTGACAAACCGGACAAATACTCGTACTTTTTGGGCTGCGATTTTGCAAATGATTGAGGGTCATTTAGATGATCCAAGGAAACGAGCCCACGATAGGCTAATATGGAAATGGAAAGGCCTCACGTGTGCCATGCGTAGGTTTTTTCAATGTTACAACAACGCAAGGCGTGCACGGGTACCCGGATCTACTGATGAGGATGTTATGAATAACGCCCTCCGTGAATTTGAAGTTGAGCATAGGTGCCGGTTTCAGTATCTTCATTGTTGGGAGGTTGTGAAAACTTCTCCACGTTTTTTCCTCATGCTTAAATTATCCGTGTATCGTTTTTACTTATTTATGTGTTGCTTTTAGTATCCTTGTAATGTTTTTATTTACCCATGTATCGTTTTAATAAAAGTTTTTAATAAAAGTTTTTGTTTTTAATTAATCGGTGTATCGTTTATATATACCCGCGTGTATCGTTTTTAATTAAATGTATAAATAAAAAGTATAAAATGATAGTGGAAAGATGAGGTAGAGGTGAGGTGGTGGTGAGTTTTTTTTTCCTTAAGAACCTTGAAAGGTGAGTTTTGAGTGGGTTAGTGAGAGGAAAGAGAAAGCTGAGGTGGAGCTGACGTGGCGGTGAGTTTTTTGTGCACCACTCCCCTAGCCTAACAATAATATTTTAAAAAGCACGGTTTATAAACACACCACTATAAAAATATACATGTGCATTACCTTCATTTCGAGAACATGAACGAACTATAAACCTTTGTGTTTCTTCCTCTTTCGGTAACACTTTTCGAGACCATGAATGAGCTACAAACCTTTTTGTTTCTTCTTGTTATAGTAACAACATACGAAGCTTTGTTACGAAACATTTCCAGACCTGAACGATCTAACATCAAATAGTTGATATGGAAAATATAAAAAAAGGTGAGAGAAAAAGTTTGAGAGAGAGAGAGTGGGTGAGAGAGTGAGTGTATTCCATAGAGTTGGGCAACGGGCAAACAGTAAATGGTACAACGAGAACTCAAGAGAGCTAATGGCTAAAGTGAGGCATCCTTCGATAGTTTCGTTCATGTTTTTCGGATTTCTAGATAACTGGGATACGGTTCAGTTATGGAGATTGTTTCGTAATTACGGTTGGCTTGTGGACATATACATGCCGAAGAAGAGACTTAGGAGTGGTCAGCGGTTCGGTTTCGCTAGGTTTCGAGGGATAACAAACATCAATGGCATGGAAAGAATTTTAAGCAATATAAAGATAGGTAGGTATCAACTAACTGCTTTTCGAGCGAAGGACAGGAGAGATGGAAGCGGCTATCGTGGTATACGAGCTGAAGCAATTGAGAAGGGGGTACGAAGGGATACAAAGATCTGTGCAAGGAGAGACGCTCGGTCATATAGGGAGGTTCTGAATAATGGTAAATCAACTGGGGAAGGAAGTGTGAATGTGAACAAGGGTTTGAGTCAAGGAGAAATAAGGAGATCGGAATCAGAATGTAGTTTGAATCAACCAAACTGTACATGCCCAAGGAAAGAAGAGAGACCCGCTGAGATCTCAAAGTCCCAATGCGCATCTCAGGAAACCGTGGTGATTCATGTAGACGATAAAAGATCTGACTACCTTAGTAAATGTGTGTTTGGGAAAGTGAGAGAGGTTGAAGGTCTTGATATGGTAGCTCCTAGATTAGAAGCTGATGGTTTTGATATTGAAGATGTTAAGTTGTTGGGTGGCTTAGAATTGTTGATCAAACTCAGGACCCAAAAAATGGCCGAGAACTTGATAAAAAATATGGAATCAGGGCAACAGCAATGGCTAGTTCATGTTCATAGATGGCTACCAGGCTATTACCCTGCCTTTAGAACTGTGTGGCTTAACATAGTTGGTGTGCCGGTGGAAGGATGGTTTGAGTCTACATTCAAAAAAGTAGCCGAAAAGTGGGGCAGGGTCCTTGAAACATCTAATTGTAATCTTGAGGAGGCTGATATCTTAGTCACTGGAAAAGTCTTGGTACAAACACGATGGGGTGAAACCATTAATGGACGTAGATTCTTAAAAGTTAACGGGGTAATGATACCGGTCCAGGTAGAGGAGGATAGGTGCACTTTATTCGCGGTAGAGGGAGTTAAAGATACAAGTAGTGAAGATGACAACAGAGTTCCATCGACGTTGCATGAAGAGGAAGATCGAGTTTGCAGCGAATCTGAAAAATCTAGTGAGTTTGAGGATTTCGACGATGAAGGCGAAGAGGTTGAACAAACTCAAGGTTGTAATCATAAAGATGAAAAGGTGGTTACGAACGAGCCAAAGACTAATCTGAATGATGAAAATGTTTTTCTAGCAAAAGTGGATTCCGGTGTGCCGGAGCAACAGATGATGGAAGTATCACAAGAAAAAGTTGACGAACCGTTTTTTCCAGAGGATCTCGAGGCGTAAAAAAGTAGAAAGTCTGATAGCGTGTGTATGAAAGGTGGCGGTGAAAAGCTCGAGGACAACACATGGAATGGAAAGTCAACAAGTGACAACGGTTCTTTTTTAAAAAAGATGCCAGATCAATTCGTTTGTTTAAATGGTGGGTCTTATTCACAAGACTTTCAAGGTGGGCTACTTAAGGATCAAAATATAGAAGGGCCCAATAACAAAGGTAAGAAGTCATCAGTTGGGCTTAATGTATAAGAACCCAAAGAAGTAGCAAAATAGTCCACGTGTGAAAGGGTTATGATGACAGAAAAAATGATAGATGATAACTATCAGAATCAAATAATGAGTAGTACACAAAAGTCAAATACAAGATCAGAAGACCACGGATCTGATTTCAATACGAGAAGGAGGACAAACATGGATAAAGGTAATAAGGTGAATAATAAAAGCAATAGCATAACTACGGTTGGTAAACTGAGTATGAAGTTTATGGTAGATAGAGCCAAAGTTAAAGGTAAGAAGAAATCATCTGGGGGTGCAATGAAGGGGAAAGTGGCAAGCTCCAGTATTTCATTTAGTTCCGATGACTCGGTTAAGATTCGTGACATCGGAAGAAAAGTTGGGTTCGTTTGGAAGGACCAAGTTGAAGTTGGGGATAGCCGGGACAACATCTAGTGGGTTTTACTCATGGGTATGTTTGAATCACATCGTTTTTTTCTAATTAGTAAATGGTTAAGATTATTTATTTAAATATAAGAGGGTTAGGGACTGATGACAAAGTAGAATGGATGAAAGAGATTGGGGATCATGAAAAACCATGTGTTATGGGGCTGCAAGAAACAAAATTAAAAGAGGTGGGTGAAGCTTTTGTTAAGCGAATGTGGTATGACAACAATTTTGGTTTTGCTCAAGTAAATTCGGATAGGAGATCGGGAGGGATTATCACAATATGGGATTCCAACATATTTGTAGGCACTCAAGCAGCAGGTGAAGATGGTTTTTTAGCTGTAGTTGGAAAATGGAAAGGAGTTGAGGGTCTAGTTGGACTTCTAAATGTATACGGGCCAAGAGATGAATATAAGAGGTTAGAATTATGGAATAGAGTGGGTAACATGTTAGATATGAGGGATGTTAAGTGGTGTATATTTGGCGATTTTAACGAGGTGAGAGGTCCAGAAGATAGATTGAACCCACAATACAATGATCGAAGCGCAAGAAAATTTAACGAGTTTATTAGAGAGTGTGAGCTGATAGATGTACCAATGGGGGGAAGACGCTTCACGAGAATTAGTGATGACGGCTTAAAGTTTAGTAAGCTTGACAGATTCTTTGTTTCAGGGGGTTTTCGGGATATGTGGAGAGATTTATCAGTAGTAGCCCCTGATAGAAAACTCTCAGATCACTGCCCCATATTGTTACGAGATAAAGTAGTGGATTTTGGACCTAAACCATTCCGAGCTTTTGATGTTTGGTTTGAGGATAAGGAGGCAGAAGAAGTTGTTAGGAGGGGATGGAATAAACAAGTAAGGTCTGTGGTTCCGGACCGAGTTTTTAGAGATAAGTTGAAAAACGTCAAGGAGGAGTTAAAGATTTGGAGCAAAGATAAATTCGAAAAGATTGAAAAGGAAGTAGATAGTCTTAGAGACGAGGCTAACAGGTGGGACAGAGAGGCTGAAAGACGAATCATGTCCGAGTCTGAAAGGATGCAATGGAAAGATACGCGAAAAGAATGGTTAAGGAAAGATAAAATAAAAGCTCAGATGTACAAACAAAAGGCTCGTGTTAAGTCGTCAGTTGAGGGGGATGAGAACTCGAAATATTTTCACTCGGTTATGAGAAAGAGAAGATCAAAGAATAACACGCGGGGGTTAATTGTGGATGGGACGTGGAGTGAAGAACCTTTAGAAATCAAGAGAGGGGTGCGAGAGTACTATGAACATATCTTCACAGAGACTAGTACTGAAAGACCTGGTATAGTCACTAACGGCTTCCAAAGGATTTCAACGGATGATGTGACCATGTTGGAGGATCGGTTTTCAGAAACAGAAATTTGGCTTGCAATAAAAATTGTGGTAGTTCGAAGGCACCTGGCCCCGACGGCTTTAATTTTCACTTTATAAAGCGGTATTGGGAACTCATAAAAGGTGATTTAATAAACATAATCAGCCACTTTTGGGAGAAGGGAGAAATTAGCAACGGATGTAACTCTTCTTTTATTTCATTGATTCCAAAAATTTCAGACCCTATTGGGTTGAATGACTTTAGGCCAATAAGCCTCATTGGTTGTTATTAGAAAATAATTTCAAAGATGTTAGCGAAAAGAATTAAGAGGGTGATTGGTAAAGTAGTTGGCGAAGTGCAAAACGCATTTATAAAGGGGAGATTTATATTAGACGGCCTTCTTTTAGCGAATGAAGTTGTGGATTATGTGAAGAGAAATCGAGGACATGGCATGCTTCTAAAGATTGATTTTGAAAAGGCCTACGATAGTGTAAATTGGGATTATATCCAGAAAGTGATGTTGCAAATGGGTTTTGGACAAAAATGGTGTAAATGGATTATGGTGTGTCTTAAAACAGCTTCAATATCAGTGTTGGTGAACGGTTCGCCTACGGATGAGTTCAAGATGTCAAGAGGTATTAGATAAGGAGATCCGTTATCACCATTCTTATTCTTAATTGTAGCCGAGGGAATTAATGTTGTAGTTAATGAAGCAATTAATAACGATGTGCTCAAAGGGATTTCAGTGGGAAGAGATCAAGTAGTGGTTTCACATTTACAATATGCAGACGATACGTTATTTTTATGTGATTGGAGTACGAGTAATGGAGGGAATCTCATGTGTTTGTTGAAATGTTTTGAAAAAGCTTCTGGTCTTAAGATCAATTTAACTAAAAGCAAGCTTTATGGTGTGGGCGTTTCAGAAGTTGAAATAGAAGAGATGGCCCGTGTCTTAAAATGTTCTCCTGGAAAACTACCATTTGTGTACCTTGGGCTTCCTATTGGGGTTAACATGAATAAGGCAGGTAGTTGGGGAATAGTTGTGGAGAAGTTTAGAGATACATTATCAGAATGGAAAGCTAAATCGATTTCTTTCGGAGGTCGCCTAACTTTGGTCAAGTCGGTTCTTGGTAGCATCTCGTTGTACTATTTTTCTTTGTTTCGTGCACCAACTAGTGTGATTATTGCTCTCGAGAGGGTGAGGAAAAATTTCTTTTGGGGTGGGGGGTAGACACTCGGAAAATGGCGTGGGTAAAATGGGATAAAGTGTTATCTAAATTGGAATTTGGGGGGGCTAAATGTTGGGAGTCTTAAGGCGTCCAACATGGGTTTGCTGGCTAAATAGTTGTGGTGGTTTTTGGAGGAAGGAGAAACGTTGTGGGTTCGTGTGATAAAAAGTCTATATGGTGAGTCGGGGGGTCTATACGAGACATGTGAGCAGAATAGAGTAAGAATATCGGGTACCTGGGGTAATATTGTCCGGGTGGGTAGAGATATAGATAGAACGTGGGTGGTGTTCTCATCTTCATTTGGTAGGAAGTTAGGAAATGGCGCTAGTATTCGGTTTTGGAAGGATAAATGGGCGGGTGAATTTAAATTGTGTGAAAGATTTCCAAGGCTTTTTAGGTTTGAGGGGGATGAAGACGTGTTGGTCAGGAACCATGGTGAATACACTATTGATGGGTGGAGGTGGAAATGGGAATGGGTGCGTACTCCTAGAGGGAGATCATTGGATGAATTAGAGGAGCTAAGTAGTGTTCTAACAGACTTAGCCCCAGTTTCGGGGTATGTGGACGCCCCGTGTTGGTTTCTTGCATCTGATGGAGTGTTCTCGGTTAAAGAGTTGAGAGAGTTAATAGATGAAAATACTCTTCGATCGACAACTTATGTTGAAGAAACGTCTTGGTGTAAGTTCGTGCCTAGAAAAGTTAATGTGTTTATATAGAGATTAAAATATGGGCGGATCCCGGTAAGGTCAATTCTTGATCATATTGGGATAGATTTGCACTCAACATTATGCCCGTGTTGTGAGAGTGCCGTTGAAACAGTTGACCACATTATGGTTCGATGTCCTCTTGTTTACGCGGTGTGGTCGAAGATTTTTTTATGGTGGAACATGGGTTGCTTTAATAGCTCATCCTTAGCAGATATTTTTTCCTCTCATGGTTTGGTGCCATCGAAAATGGAGAGAGTGTGGCAAGGCGTCTTTCGGAGTTCTATGTATTTGATATGGAAAGCGCGTAATAGCAAGGTGTTTAAGTCTAAAGAGGTGGTGATTGATGATATATTCTTCGAGATTCAGTTGACTTCTTTTTTCTAGATTTCACATAGATTTAAAAAGCTTGGAATTTGTTGGGTGGATTGGTGCAAAGGCTCGTGCTTTTCGTGACTTAAGTCTTGATTTTTTTTCGGCTATTAATACTTGGTTGTTTGTAATAACTCGTTCGATGTAGTGTGTATCGCGTAAGATCGCTTTAGTTTTAGCTTTACTGTAAGATAGATGTAATTGTTTTTCCTAGCATCTTACTAGACTCTTGATATATATACTATTGCTTTTCGAAAAAAAAATAGTTGATATGGATCAATATGCGAGATCCGAAACTAATCAATCAACAAGATACATCAATATGCGAGATTCGAAACGAAGGAGACACCCATAAATAACACTAACATCATTATCATTAATGCTTGCATTCCAAATATAGATAATTGATATTTTTTTGTGACGGTTAGGTGAAGACACATATGAGCATATTAGATCTTGAAAAATGATATGTGCGGAGTACGTTGAGGTATAGAATTTAGAACAAAAATATAACTAACTCACGTTTTGGTGACCGGTTAATGGAAATTCCAAAACTGCCCTTTAGTTTAATAAATTATATTATCTTAATTTGATTGTATTTACAATAATGCCATTTTAATTTTAGCCATAGATTATTTTGATCAAAAGTTAAAAATGGTTCTCGCGGTTCTATACTTTTTTTTAGTTTTGAAAATAACCTTACACTAGTGAAAAAAAATATGTTTTGTTTTTATTGTTTGTTTTTCTTTTTTTCGAATCAAGGGTATCAAGCCCTAATACGATTTTTGGTTTTCGGCCGATTAATAGGTCGAGTCTGGCATGTTTCGCAGATAGATATACCTTGAGTCCACCGCATTTCGGACGATAGATATAGGTTGATTCTGTCATGTTTCACAGATAGATATGCCTTGAGTCAGCCGCGTTTCGGCTGATAGATACATGTTGAGTCTGCCATCATTGACAAATAGATACACCTTGAGTCTGTCGCGTTTGGCTTGTATTTAGTTTTTTTTCTTTTTTCTTTTCTTCTCCCGTCCGAGATTTCACGATTTTGCCGCTCGAACTGCGGGGGAATGTTAGAGAATAAATATGTCTCAAGCCCGACTTGTGAGTTGAGTCCATTAGGGTTTGTACTCTATATATTTGGATGAATAATACATTATAACTTACGGGTTTATCACCATTCTTACAAAATCATCATAGCTCCTGAAAATTTAGACAGTTTATATGATGATTTAAATACATATATATTAATAATAGAACGTGTGCGACTCGTCTAAATTTAGTTTACAAGTCGCACAGACTTTTCACGTAACTAGCTAATTAGATAAGAAGGATGAATTAGTTATGAAACATTTAGAAGGAAAATATTAAAACCAGTATGGTCTTTAGTTGCTTCTAAAACATTTCCAGGGACAATAAATCCTTTCTTCAAGTCTTTCTTTTATCTGTTTTTAGTGGTGGTTGTTTGACTTCACGCTGTTGCTGAATCTAAACGCATGTGGTGATGGTCTTCGTTTACATACAAATAACTAGTGTCATATGTGTTAAGGTTATTGGGGCTCATAATCATATGCACATAAGCAACAAACATCAAAGAATATAAAAATATAGGAACCAAAAGTAGAAAGAGATGTTTGGATCAAAAGCTACTATTCTTATTATAAGAAGTGGGTTACATTGCATAGGTCGTACTAAAGTTATAGATACAACATACACTTATATAAGTGAACAAAATAATCTATAAATCTTACAAATGAAGGAACTTAATACTTAAGATACTAGCAAAAAGACCAAAATACCCTTAGTGCCAAAATTACCGAACTACCCTTAGGAGTACAAGTCACACATCTAACAATACTCACCTTTCACTTTAGCTCATAAATGATATCGAAAATTCCATACTTCAAGTCCGGTCAAAAATTCAAACCAAACGAATCATTCATCTTCAACTTCAAATTTCGAGTTTCCAAACGCTCAAGATACTAGCAGAATTCAAATAAACGATAGAATCCGAAAACGATCCAAAGCTAATCCAAATGATCGAATCTTAAAACGATCCAAAGCAAATCCAAATGGATCGAACCTGAAATCCATCCAAAGCTAATTCAAATGATCGAACCTGAAAACGATCCAAAGCAAATCCAAAATGGATCGAACCTGAAAATGATCCAAAGTAAATCCAAATGGATTGAACCTGAAAACGATCCAAAACCAAAACCAACAAAATCAAACGCCTATGTCTTCAAATACGAACAACCAAATGTTAACCGACAGTTTCAAACTCGGTCAACCAAACAACCAAATCGACACAAACGATCTTCACCAAAGATAATCGAATTCGGGGAGCCAACTTCAAAAGCCCGACGAAAGAAGATCCAAATTTCCAAATTAACAAATTTCAAACGATCGAACAAACTTCAAATGACTTGAACCAAGTCTTCAAGTACCAAGTCGATAATCAAGTATCAAATCGATAATCAATTACCAAATTCAAATTTGAAACTTATAAGCTGAATAGTTATATCCTAACGGAAAACAAAAAACATATCAATCACAACTACCAATGCTCCACCATAAGTCCATAACCGACTATTCTAAATCGAAAATCATAAGATGTTCAAACAAAACAAGTTGATCGACTCCACCATACGGATTACTCCTAGTCTTCAAACAAATGGATATTTCTAAACCAAAACAAAACAATCAACCCAAACATACGCTTTAGCCCAACCCCACAACACAAATCCTTGTTATCCTAAATCCCAATTAACAAGCACCTTCTATCTATCAAATAAGCGGAAGCAACAAACGAAACAAATTAAAAAAAAACAAACATGATAAACCTAAATCAAATTCAAAATATATCAAGGTATTGAATCTTGAAATCAACCACAAGCTAAAGCCGATTCACCAATCAAGAAACCCAAAACGAATCCAAAAACCCCAACGAATTTTAGCTTGCTTCAAAGATCGAATGACTCTCTGATACCAATTTGTTAGGATTATTGGGCTCATAACAAACATCAGAGAATAAAAACAGAAAGGGGTGTTTGGAACAAAAGCTGCTATTCTTATTATTACATTGCGCTGGTCATACTAAAGTTACAGATACAACATGCACTTATATAAGTAAACAAAACAATATACAAAGCTTACATATGAAGGAACTTAATACTTAATATACTAGCAAAAAGACCAAAATACCGAACTACCTTTAGGACTACAAGTCACACATCTAACAATCTGAATATTGTATAACATTTTACCTTGCACAATTCATACATTGTAAAGCATATATATGTTGATCTTAGAAGAGGCCAAATTAAAAGAAGGTGTTATATTGTTTTTTAAAGACCTTTGCAGCACTAGCCACTCCTGTCTCATCCACGCCTTATAACCTGATACACTAAATCAATCCCTCAAGAAAATGATGAGGTTGGAATGTGGAATAAGACTTTGCAAACAGCTCATTTCGCCTTTTGTTCACAACTGCTTGCCACTGTCAGATGCACGCCCACATCGTCACTCTCTCCCTCCCTCTGCCCATGCGCCACTCTCCTTGGTCTCACGCAATAAACAATCTCATACCACTATTCAGATATGCGCGTACTCAAGTATGTCACCGTGATCCAATAACAAACCAAGCGACCTTTCCAACAACCTTTGATCCACAAAACACTTATTTTCAAACCTTGTTGGAATCAGTTAGACCGTTCCTCAGAGGAGAACTTTAGAAAATTAACGTCAATCTACCCTTCCTAATCGCCGTCTTGAAATCTGTTGGGCCTGGTGAGTGCTGGCACAAGGATGGCCTAGACCAGCTTCTTGACACCTACCGTATGCTCAAGCTCTGTGGTGCAGCAGATGCAGTATGTCTCTGTGGCCTCTTCCATTCTGCTACTCTAACATGCCTCGCCAGTTTTTACCCTTCCATTGGCCGTGAGACGATTAGAACACATGTTGGTGAGATGGCAGAGCAGTTGATCCACTTGTTCTGAATCATACCTTGTCAACATCTTATCCATGATGATCTGTTGTTCTATTAACCCAATGAATCTGAGCTCTTTCAACACCTTATGGATTTTGAAAAATCGTTGTTAATGCACGAAAAGGAGTTTTGGAGGCTGTAGATGAAGAATGGAGGCAAAAACTTCAGTTTTTGATGCCTGCAAAAGGGACGATATTGATGCATATTCACGAATAGATGTGCATCTATCGAGGAAAACAGTAGCAACCTTTTTGCTGGTGACAATGGCAGATTTCCGTGACCAGTTTCTCGGTTTCCAAAGATGTATGTTCGATAATTCAGATGGAAGGATGCAATTTTCTGGTAATGATTATGCAATCGGATTATGGCCAGGGGTTGGACAGCCAGGACTACGGCTGAACTCTATATCAAGAATGGGAACAATTTACACTCATGATCATGCGAGAAGAGCATATGTACTTGATTGTGAAAGTTTTATGGACTTATATTTAAATAGTCGTGCGTTAGGATCGAACTCGAGATTATGGGATTGCACACATTACGTAAAGGGTTAATTTATTTAGTAAATATATTTATTATATTTATTAAATTAAACCGAAGCTTAAATAATGATCGTTAATAATTAAGAGTTAAGAATAAACGGCCGTTATGGAATTAAATAGAAGAGAAAAGAAGGAAACGGAAAAGTTCCAGAAGCCCTTGGGTGGGCTTTGTGACCGCCGGCCATAGGGACCAAAAGGGAAGGAATAAAAGATTTTCTTTTCGTAATTTTTTTACTTGGAGGAAAAGTTTTGCCAAAGCCTATATAAACACTCCATGGCCTTCATTATTTTCCCATTCCTCTCTTTTCTTTCCCTCCTGCGATCAGATCAAACGTAACCTTTAGGGTTTTGTTTGATTTGATTTGTTAGGTTTCTATTGCAAATAAACTTCAAAGGAAAAACACCTTTTTTAGGGTTCCTTTTATCTTTTGGTTTTGGTTTATCAATAATATAATCCTAGCCCCTCTCTAGGGTTGTTGGGTAGATATTCCACAAGCGTAGAAGCTCGGTTTACACGTGCTAGAATCACGGTTAGCTCGGTGTATTACGTGTGTACAAGAACGTAATGTAGTCTTACTTTAGACTACATTTTGGTAGTGTTCGTCATAAACCCTAATTGGTAATCCGTTGGTGATCTTGTGGATCTTCGCTAGGATAAAGGTATGTAACCCTAATTCGATTAATTATAATTGTGTTATTAATTATGATCTTGTTAAACGCTTCCGCTATGTGTGCTTTGATCTTAATTAGGGTTTTACGTAATTGTTATGAGTAATATAAACCTTCAGTGGCATCGAGAGCCGTTTTAACATGTTATAATTATCGAGATCTAAAGATTGTTTTTAACTAATAATTGTTTTGAGTTAAAACTACATGTTTTTTTGAAAAAAAATTTAGGGTTTTGGTTTTGTTTTTTTTTTAAATTCGATTTAAAAAAAAGGTCGGTTTGTTTGTTTTTAGCCGATTATAAATAAAAAAATGTTTTTTTGTGAAACCCTAAAATTGCATGTTTTGATCTTTAGATAATTACATGATTAATTGTTATGTCATGTATTTAAGGTTACGATCCGTAGTGATTTAATTAATTTGTTAAGTAATTTGGGTGGAACTTTGATGAATAGCATGATTAATTGTTATGTTATGTGAATTCATGTTTCGATCCGCAGAGATTTAATTGTTAAGTTATGTGGGAGATCCGTGATGAACATGCATGTTTTTCATGGATCATATGTTTTATGTGGTAATTGTTACGTGTTTTGCTACATACTTTATTTGATTCAATAAATCTAAAATTAGGGAAGACTTTTATATGAATATAAAAACCTAGATTTGATATTATTGAATAAATCGTATGCATGTGGCTATTTGATTTATTTATTGCACATATAAATTGTTATTATGTGTTTATGATTTAGTTTTTTTTTGTACCTTATTGTTTTCATGCGTTTTATTTGTATGTTGTAAACAAGGGTAATTTTTTTAAGAAAAAATTAATATGGACTAAATCATATATAAAATTAATGAATTGTTTTGAGATCTAATTAACATATGATTTGCGTTGATTGGAATTGCAATAATAACTTAACGGCCTACTCAACTTTGATAAACTATAAAGTGGGTATAACACACTGCTGGTCATGTACCCGGTTAAGGAAGGAGGTGTTATGCTTCAGCGCTGACCAAATTCCCGGCTTGCCTGTGCGTCAAAGTTGAAATTACCTACGGTTATTATTTACATTATTCCTTAAGGTTGATTTAACCGCAATAATTCACATTCGAAACACAATGAATAAGGTTATTGCTTTGTGCTTTAGCTAAGTTCTAGAAAAAGTGTGAATTTAGTTGTGGGTAAAATCTTTAATTGGTTTAACCAATACCTCAACTTGCAATTATATGATGAAATTTTAGTCTCACCAAAAAGTTTACTAAAAGTTTTTATTAAACAAATGCTATGGAGATGTATGCATGCTTCTCCATGCATGATTTTAACATCGAAATTTATACCCTAAATTTAAAGTCATATGCCATCTAATTGACGAACACTTGAAGTTACAATTTTCGTCATATGAGATTTTAGACGATGTTGTAATGGAGAGAAAAACTTCATGACCGAATAAGATTGCACATGAAGGTTTTACGTTCTTTAGATTAGTCGACTTAATTGTGTTACTCAGTAAGATTTGAAAACTTAAGGCATAAAGAAGGGATGAAACATGTTTACAATGCAAAATGACTTTTGGCAATGTAATCCCTTAAATATCTAGAAATTACAAATTTATTTGTCAATCATTGTTCGACAAGTTACCATCTTGAATACTTTCATTGCTAGCAGATCAACTGATGTGATGAAATTATGTCATTTTGGATTCTAGTTTTCAAGGAAAATACTATGGTTATTATTACCGGGGTAATTTTATTTTCTTGAATGGTATTATCGAAAATACTAAAATTGAATTTTGTAAATTCTTTTACAAATGTATTAATGCAACGTTACACCATAAACGTGGTTTATTCATTTGTTGATCTAACACCGTACGGTTGAGGATAGAGTCAATTTAAAAGATAAACCTAAACTCTTTTCCATGAGTGAAGAAGGAGTAATAAGGATTTTAGAAATGTCAAATTCAAATCCATAACTCATAGCAAACTTTAATAGTTAAGAAAAGTGCATTTTTTTGAGTTATTAATAGTTACCGCTAATTGGTTATAAGGCAAACTAGCATATTTGTCTAGTAGTTATGCTTTGACCATTTATAGGCACTACATACCATTGTGGGGTTGGTAGACCTATTAAGGAAGAAATTGCATGCCAAGTATTTCAAGTTAAAAGCATTTGATGGATAAGTCATCATTTACGAAGTAGAGTACACTCTTTAACACTACAATTAAATTTTTACGAATGTGTTTTTTCAAAAGTGTAAGTAATTGTTACGAATGCGTTTTAAGAAAGTAAACACAAATTAGTTTCACCGATTATGAAACATTTTCAATGTTGTCAAATTCAGTGGGAGAATTGTGCTGTATTACTAAATTCGAGTCTATTAAAACATTCTCTAATTTAGTGGGAGTTTCAAGCTTTGTCGTCTTGGTAATAACCCATGTTATCTTTAGTATGTCCTAAGATAATTACTTTTGAATTGTTGACACTAGTTATGTACTGACTCTTGTTGATTAAGTGGTTCTACATCTACTTGTAAAAGCTAATATATGTGACACAATCATATTTTGTATAGACGAACATTAGATGTGATGTTTATATAATATATGAGGTTGTTCCGTGCACAAGTGGGAGAAATAAACATTGTGTGCAAGAAGCAACTCATAAAGATATGATGTGTCAATATGATTAAAAGACTACTTAAAAGTATATATATCATTCACATTAAGAAACACTTGTTGTTTTGATTTAGTCATGTGAAAGCTTGGACTAAATTATAAACACGAGGGTAAAATATCCACATGTCGTAAGATCGGGCGTGGATTATTTTGCGGTTTCTTAATATTATCATGAGGAAGGCTTGTAAAATCTAACTCTCAAGATAAAGGAATTTACGTTATAGGTCCATAAGGATATCTCGTATATGCGATTTATATGCTGAGAATTATGAGTTACAAATAATTGTTGTGATTCGTTACCAAATACTGTTTTGGGTAAACTACTCATACTATGAACGTTATAGATGTTGTCCAATAAGATAATCAATTGTAGATTTGTTTTATCTTAAATAGTTTGACTAGAAATTGTTGATGAGTTTCGTCAAAGGAAGAAAAACGCCAATTGTGGTGGTTTAATCTTTGTGTCGAAATTATATGGACAAAATTGTACACATATTTAATGTATGTATTATGAATAGATTATTAATCACACTTAAGTAATTAATTGTGATTGGGTATTCTTTCCTAAACACATTAAATGTATAAAGATTCTGATGGTCGTATTTTAAAATTGAAATTTTTTGGATATGTATGAACTATTTCTTGAATGAATACTTGAGGAAGGACTTAAGTAATCGAAATGAGTTTATTACTTCAAAATAAATCTTTGGAAAAGTACAAAATGTAATTATCCATTAATGGATAAAAGCATGCATCTAGGAGATTATTCTTATGTTTAATTTGAAATTCAAGATTGGATTTAAATTTGAATAAGATGATTTCTGAGTATTCCTAGAAGCTAGTGGGAGTATTATGGTTATTTTCTTAAATTATATATGTCTAATAGACATGTAAGAAAGTAAGATTTCATTCAAATTAAATGTTGATTTGGTTTAGATTTGAGATGAAACTTTACTTTGAAGATTTAGAAAATAAGATGTACATAACCTTGGAACAAATAATATTTGTTTATTTATGCGGTGAAAATACAACATAATATACCATGTAGTAAGTTTACATGGATATTTAGGACATGAAGAAATCTAAATCTGGTTTGAGAAATTCTCATGTGTGTCGTGTTGTATTTATATCATGCTTAAAATGCATGATGATTTGAATATATTAATCTATTTAAGAAGTTATTAAATAACTTGTGTAATGAATATTCTGAAGAAATATGTTTGGAAATAGAATAACATCCTAAATCTTGGATCAGCTTCTATATTCTATGCATGAGTAATTTGTCAATAGTTGTGCAAATTATCATAGCCAACAAATTTGGAGGTTTGGTTGGAATTAAACATTACATAATAGATATTAAAGGTAACGTATTCATATCCCAGTAATAAAACTTGAAAAGATATAATTGAGGTAACCCTCAGTATTTGTCATGGGATCTATGGAGATGACATGATTGATTGAAGTTGCATTATACATTAAAGAATTAGAATACTTTGAACTTCAAATGTGTTTTGGAAGTTTAGGAAATTGGTGATCAAGGATGTTTCACAATTTTGATACTATGTGGCAATATCAAATTATTTGAATGCACATGTACAAGAGTTTCAATGAATTGAATTCTTGAAGAAAGTATTCTCAAAATTCCAATAGGTCAAGATTGGTTATTTTATGCTTTGCCAAACAAGTATGAATGTCATTGCTAGAGGCATGATGCATGTACTAATTTTATTCTATTTTGGTATTTGGATAAAGGATGTTAAGGCATTATTATTTAACAGAATAAATATTGGGTTTCCTTTATTCTTGTTATCTAATTTTGTATCCTATTTTACATGTTTTAATCCCTGAATATTATGATATTTCTAAATGTACGTTGTCGATTAATAATATGGGAATATTATTAAACTAAGACAATTCAAAATAGTGATAAAGTATATTTGAAAGTATATTGGTCAATTTTGGATGATATTTGATGAATCAAATATTGGACTTATCCCAACTATATGATTTTACTTTATGGATCTTTGTCATCAAGTAAATCCTAAATAGTTATCCTTAGACCTGAGATACCAGGAAACTGTCGTGGTTCTAGTGCATTTCTATGAAATAATCTAATGCTAAACGTAACTGGTAGCTATAAGGGTTATTTTCAGAAGTGTTGCAAAATTCATAAGTTTTGCTTGTAGTCAAAATGGGATTTGTTTCCTTCAAAATTATTTTGAAGTATAATACATCTGGGCCCCTCGGGGGAGTAGTAAGATATTTGTGCGGCCGCACCCAAATTTGTTTTGGTGATCTTGCTATATCCATAAACGAGAAACAAAATGGTTAATGTAAGGAATGACTGAGATCCATATCCTATTAACGTTGTATTTGAAATGAAAGGATAATAATAACTATAGTAAATCAATACAAGGTTTTATCCAAGAGACCTTACTCGAGATCGGACTAGGGCATTGGCGTGTAACTAGACGCTAACCAATGCGATCACGATATTTTGAAATATGTCCAAGTGGGAGCTGAAAGTTTGATGGACTTATATTTAAATAGTCGTGTGTTAGGATCGAACTCGGGATTACGGGATTGCACACATTACGTAAAGGGTTAATTTATTTAGTAAATATATTTATTATATTTATTAAATTAAACCGAAGCTTAACTAATGATCGTTAATAATTAAGAGTTAAGAATAAACGACCGTTATGGAATTAAATAGAAGAGAAAATAAGGAAACAGAAAAGTTCCGGAAGCCCTTGGGTGGGCTTTGTGACCGCCGGCCATAGGGACCAAAAGGGAAGGAATAAAAGTTTTTCTTTCCTTAATCGTTTATTACTTGGAGGAAAAGTTTTGCCAAAGCCTATATAAACACTCCATGGCCTTCATTATTTTCCATCCCATTCCTCTCTTTTCTTTCCCACCCACGATCGGATCAAACATACCCTTTAGGGTTTCGTTTTATTTGATTTGTTAGGTTTCTATTGGAAATCAACTTCAAAGGAAAAACACCTTTTTTAGGGTTCCTTTTATCTTTTGGTTTTGGTTTAGCAATAAGCTAGTCCTAACCCCTCTCTAGGGTTGTTGGGTAGATATTCCACAAGCGTAGAAGCTCGGTTTACACGTGCTAGAATCACGGTTAGCTCAGTGTATTACGTGTGTACAAGAACGTAATGTAGTCTTACTTTAGACTACATCTTGGTAGTGTTCGTCATAAACCCTAATTGGTATTTTGTTGGTGATCTTGTGGATCTTCGCTAGGATAAAGGTATGTAACCCTAATTCGATTTATTATAATTGTGTTATTAATTACGATCTTGTTAAACGCTTCCGCTATGTGTGTTTTTATCTTAATTAGGGTTTTACGTAATTGTTATGAGTAATATAAACCTTCAAATTGAACAATCATAATCAGCCACCATCAACAGCCAGGATGAAGAAATCGAGCTGGTGACACCGCCGGTTTTTGTCAACTACAGCAAAGTTTTAAAAGCTAAGGATCATATTGAGGCAAGGGATTCGTATTAGGAAGGAGTCTGTAATGCGTCAAAGAAAGGATTAGATTGGCGCGAAGAGGTGTTAAAAAGGAGCGTGGAGAAGAACACATTTGTTGGAGAGCCGCATGTGGTTTTGGGTCAGATCTATTTAAGCCAAGGTAGGTTCGAAGAGGCGCAGAAGGAGAGTGAAGAATGACTGCAGCTCCTGTTGTAATGGGGAAATCCGTGTGATAAGAGAATGTCGTGGGAAGGTTGGGTTACATGGTGTCGAGTCTTGGTCATGAAAGCGAAGGAGAAACAATGGCATGATACTTCATGGGGATCCTCAGTTTGGGACGTGTTCCATAGTGTCAGAACTCAGAAGTCTACTACGTACAACGATGTACTAAATTGTTGGAGGCCGTATAATATGTCTAAGAGTATATGTGTGTATTCATTGATTGTCTAAAATAATCTATATAAGTTCTCTAAGCATTCATATTTAATGAAAAGCAATTGACTTTCAAGAAAGTTACTAATGAGGTAAAATCAGCTAGTTAGTTATATGACTTGGGAGAAAGAATAAAAAAGTTAACAATAGGTTAAGGTATGCTTAACCTTGATCGCCATATTTTTATAAAAATAACTCCGTGAAGTACATTTAATCTACGGTGAAATGGTATAGATATACAAGTTTAGCTCCTAGTAAATTCACTGGTTTGAAGCATACATCACTCGTGACATTTCAGGTGAAGACGATATCTTATAAAATAGATGCAAAACATATAAAGAGCACTTGTATCAGCATCTATCTATAATCTTATACATTTAGATCGAATAAATCATCCAAGCTGAGTTGTCCTCAAGTTGGGGGCGTATCACAACTTTTCCCTGTTGATTATATATTAGAAACATGGTACCGCAATAACCAATAGCGTGTGTAACTTTTTAGTTCTGAACAAATGTATTTATTGGGTAACCATGGTTTCCGACACATTGGCTGACTAATCCACAACGTTTAACCCACAACCATACAGACTAAAACCAGGTAAAGCGCTCCGTATTCAGGAGGTTCACTTGGCCACTTTAAGGTTATTCTGAACAGATGTTTGCAAGGCTACAGATGAGGAGCGATCAATGAGCAATGATCAATGAGCAACTCCGTAAATCTCAACTAGTTCAGAGCTAAATTTTATTATATAGAAAGGTTGTTGGATGGTCACTTTCTTTTCTTCATCTAGAAGTCCTTGAACAGGTCTATATGCTGTAGCAACACAAACGGGTAAATTTTCTGAGATTGTCTAGAAAGTAAATAAGTCCAAAATTTCCTAAAACAGTATAAACTTGAAATAACAAAATGTGTCTCGCGTCGACTTTATCTATTTGAAACTTCAAGTTATGATAGTTATAAACCTAAATTTCCACCCGTCTCAACTCCATCAAGTTCAGGTATATCATAAAACCAACATTCATAAGCATTTAGACCCCTTTCTCAAATTTAAATATGTTAATCATAAGTTACACAGAGTATTCCCGAGTACTTTCTTACCTTTGTGGTAATCGACGGATGACGACGCAATCAAGATCAAACGGTCGATTTGTTGCACCCGGATAAGAGTCCTCTGTCTATCTTTTGATCTTAATCCATTCATGTTGCCATAGACGCCTTCCTCGGTCTTTCGGTAGCTTCATGCTCAAGCCCCACCACGAGCACCAAGCAAACTATCAACCTAATTACAGTAAAATGTTCACGAAAGAACATAATAACACAAAAGTCAAAGACTATAATTAAAAGCTAACGATATAAGATTGTTTTTTAAACAAAAATACATGCAGAAAGTTTGTGTAAACTCTCAAGTGTAATTGATCAGAGTGGGTATGAGTTAGCTCGAAATCTAGATCTTTTTCTGAATGAGTCTCAAACTGAGATCGAGCTTAGACCCGGGCTCATTTGGACTCAACCAGTGTTGCGTTTTTATCGAGTCACTCACAAACTGTGTGCTTTTCGCTCGTTTACACCACTTAACTGCAGATGAAATATTCTAATTGTTGGATATATATCGAACCTACACCAGCAACCACCACCTCCTGTATACTAATACCAAAACACAAACACCTTAAAACAATATGCTAGTAACAAAGTACAAACACCTTAAAAGAAGACAACAAATGAAGCCTGCTCGAGAAGTATTTCACTGTCCTTTTAAGGTTTCTACGGAGCCCGTTTTCTCGCTTCGAGCCTACGTACCGTACACCCCAGGATTAGTGCAGTCTCGGAACGGTTTATTGTAAGCGAAAACAATAACCCGTAATGCACAAATGGTTTGTAGAGTAAACAAGAATCTGGAGAGTATGAGTAGTAGGAAAAAATAATGAATTTTGGTATATTACTGATAGGGTTTTTGCTCCTATTTATAAGTGAAGAAAACTAGTTTGAACCTACTACTATCAAACGGTTTCTTCCTCATTTCAGTTCCAATATTCACTCTCCTCTTCCTTCTCATTCGCGGGCAACAATAGACTAAGTAAACATGCAACAACCCACTACTTTGAACATGTCAAAATGAAAGAATGACTTGTAGAAAGACGTTAGAGCTATCACATATTTCACTTATATCACCCCCACCATATCCTCATTCACAGATTATATATTTATCAACTTATAAATAAACTCATTTTCTTAAAATGTTCAACTTAGTATAAGAAATTAATATGAGTTTACATTAATTTCTAACAATCCCCCACCAAGTTGAACAATTTCTCTACTCACTCGAACATGTTGTGCTACAAGGTGTCACGGAGATTAAACCTCGTTAAATATGCATACACAAAGCAAGATCGATTCACATGGTGTCGAAAGATTAAACCACGAACCAAAGGATATATGGTGTCCAAAGATTAAACCAATACCTTTACATCTACACCGGTGTATACAAACGCACTTCCATTGTTATACTGTGCATTCTCACTACGCGCGAATATTGCCATGCGCTAAATCCCTTTCATAGCCCTCTAAGAAAGAAACCATTACTTTCTATTTGAGGCGGCACCACCTCTAGGCTATATAGGCTAAACTTCTCTATCATCCTCGTTGATAAGGCGCCTCAAAAGAATAGTTAAGGGGTTTGACCTCAACCTACATCTCGTCAACGACGTACTATCTATACTACGCATGGGCTAATAAAATTGATAGTACCTTCTATCGATTAATAACTTCGTTATTACCCATTAAACTCGTAATGTAGGAGCTCTACAATCAAGTCGGGTTTCCGTCACCAACCAATTATCATTTGGTTTCAAAACCCATGCCTCTAGTAATCCTTAATAAGCCTCTCGTCAGAAACTTATTAGGATATACTCGATAAGTTCACTCTTATCAGCTTCATCGTATATACTCACTAAGTCTCTCGTCAGAGAAATAGTAGTATCAAAATTCAAGTTTCTAGAGCACTTGAAAAAACTTATCTATAATGGTACCATCTCAATATTCACTAAATATTCCAACATAATGGAATTTTAAGGTGTTAGATATGTGATCTATTTGGCCTCACCTAAAGTCACAACTTGACTATATACACAGTTTAAGATACTCATGAACTTTTCTTGAGTTAGTATTTCATTCACCAACTTGTGCATTTTAAACAGTTTAGCATTACAATTCCTTCACAATGATATGCTTTTGCACTTGATATGATATTAATTTATTCCTTCATGAATAAATCTAATAGCCTGAAGTTTATATATAGAATATAGTAAACAACCAGTATATGCACTTTCTATTGTGTGCTTTCATGAAATCTTAGACTTAAGTTGTGATCAAGTTGATCAGACATGATCACGTATTAAAGCCCACAACTAGAATCACAGGTTAACGGTTTCAACCTAAGTTGCATACCAAGTCAGCCAAGTATGTTCGTCGATTTTCGATTTCCTAACTCTTTTGATACACATACACTAATTTACTATTATCGAACGATATACAAACTCCAACAGGACTTATTGTTTGGTTGCTACATCAACCTTTTATAGAGCCTATAATCATATCATATCATTCTATCACTATTTAAATATGAAACATTAATTTCACTAAAAATGACAACACACGTGAATGAGATTTTCTCAATTTTGGATCATACAAACTTTAAAGTTTTGATGCCTTATCTCATCATAATACATCACTTCAATATATTCTGATTAATAGTACTATTACTTCGCCTGTAATTTAGTAAGTCGTTTCTAGCAATTTGAATAATTTCACAAGATTGGTTTTCAAAGGCGCTAGCCGCCGTGCTTAACGTAAGACATGCTAGAAACGAGTCACTACTAAAATTATCATGCAACGAAGTTATCGTCATCGAGATGAACATGAGCCACTCGATCCGCAATTTCACAATTCACCACATTCACATCATCATAGCCGGACTTCCTCATCTTGCATTCACGTGTATAATGGCCTGTTTTCCCACAAACATGGCATTTTCCGGTTCTCTTAGGCGGTCCATTCTTCTTGAATTTGTCATGATGCACACCCCAATTGAATTTCTTAGGACCATTTTGAGAACCTCTCTGCGAAGAGCTCCCGACTTGCACATGATAAACAGTGGATCCATGATTCACTCGTTTATCTCTATTCCTAGCTTCTTCCTCAATGCGAAGATGCTTCAAGAGATCATCCAACGAGTAATCATCTTTCTTATTTATCAACTTCTTTGAAACATCATTCCAAGAAGATTGTAACTTTGAAACAATGGCACCAACTTGTAACAATTCCGGAATGGGAATAGAAAGCACATTCAATTTGTTAACGAGTATTTGGAGTTCATGCACTTGCTCCAATATAGGCTTATCGTCAACCATTTTCGAGGGTCGGTTATAGGAGCGTAAACGTCATACAGCCGGTCCGATAGAGAGTTCTTGATGTGACCACAACATAAGGTCTCATCTTCATTACGGATCAGCCTTTGCTTCTCGAGCTCGAGGACTTGATTCTGATCAACTTCTTCTCCTTCAGCGGCAACAGGGTCTTCGGGAATAGGGGCCAATAGTGGATCGAGAACATAGAAGATCTTGAGTACGATCAACAAGAACTTCATCTTGTCAGCCCACCGGGTGTAGTTACACCCGTCAAACTTGTCCAACTTGACAAATTCTTGGTTCATGATACGGAGGTTTGATGAGATGCTCCAGCGTCCATAGCAAACAAAACTAGAAACCTTAAAAGATTGTTGGATATATATCGGACCTACACCAGCAACCACCACCTCCTGTATACTAGTACCAAAACACAAACACCTTAAAACAGTCTGCTAGTAACAAAGTACAAACACCTTAAAAGAAGACAACAAATGGAGCCTGCACGAGAAGTATTTCTTTGTCCTTTTAAGGTTTCTACGGAGCCCGTTTTATCGCTTCGAGCCTACGTACCGTACACCCCAGGATTAGTGCAGTCTCGGAACGGTTTATTGTAAGCGAAAACAATAACCCGTAATGCACAAATGGTTTGTAGAGTAAACAAGAATCTGGAGAGTATGAGTAGTAGGAAAAAATAATGAATTTTGGTATATTACTGATAGGGTTTTTGCTCCTATTTATAAGTGAAGAAAACTAGTTTGAACCTACTACTATCAAACGGTTTCTTCCTCATTTCAGTTCCAATATTCACTCTCCTCTTCCTTCTCATTCGCGGGCAACAATAGACTAAGTAAACATGCAACAACCCACTACTTTGAACATGTCAAAATGAAAGAATGACTTGTAGAAAGACGTTAGAGCTATCACATATTTCACTTATATCACCCCCACCATATCCTCATTCACAGATTATATATTTATCAACTTATAAATAAACTCATTTTCTTAAACTCATTTGCTTTGGGTTGGCCAAAACCCACCCCAAGATTCTACGTAATCTTACAATTTCATACCATTAATATAAGATTGGTCCTTTGAAAGACAAATTGGCCCACCCATTCTCCTAAAAGTGTTGACAGTTTATCTATAAATCGAACTATGAGAATCATAAATGTAGTTATGAGAAACATTTATTAGGATATTTCATTTATTCCAAGTTTCCAACTTTAAACTACTTATTTCACATACTATTTTATATTTTTTATTTTTATCTTTTATTTTTCACATGTATGTGAAAGCATTATCATTTGCTAGATGTTTTAAGATAATTTGAGTGTAAATAAGGTCACATTTTAACTCTAAGTTTATGATCAAAATTTTATGACAGTATTCTAGTTTTATTTTGCTTCGTAGATGCATTGGAAATAAAAGACTAGCGCTTTAATACTTTATCCCGTCGACATTGTATTCGTTCACTGATAAGTGTATATTTGGCCCACCCGAATATAGAATCCTGGCTCCGTCACTGGGTAATAATGTATTATAATCTCTAGGTCAGCTCCATAAAACCATTTTTAACAATTTCAAAGCTTGTTTTTTTTTTGTTAAGATATAATTCAGAAAGACAAAGCAAATATTTCTAAACCAAAATTGTTCGAAATTTATATATCATCAGTTTAGAAGTTTGGATAAGATATAATAATAATTAATTGTCAATGAGGACAGGTATCATTAGGTTTAGAATTTTGGAGAAGATATAATTCATCTTAATTTATTTTATCCACCACATGTTTTTGTTAGTTGTTAAAATGTCACAAAACAAATAATACTTCAATTATAGATGATCCAGATACACCAAAATGATTATCCGAAACTTGCGGGTTAACTCATGTTCATAATAGATACAATACTAATAAGGTCTATAAAAGACTAGCCTTAGTTGCATTACTACCTCACAGCAACATAAACAATCACTTAGCAATACTAGCATAAGAGATCCACAATAAAGAATATGTATGCAGTGGTGTTTCTTCTGGTTGTTATCACGAGCACAAGCTCTATTTTATGCATTTCTACAAACAATGACGGTGATCAGGATATTATCATGGTCGTGGACGATCAAACGACCATTCATGATGCAGGACTAGGCATGATCAATAAGATACTTAATTTACATGCATGAATGTGTTAATAAGATTGTTAGATTGCGCTAACATTTAGTATTTCGTATATTATTGGTAAACCTCCTTCATTTAGCTCTCAAGTGAAATTAAGAAACAAAACTAGGCCAAGACACCTTTAAAATTGAATAATGTACCCTTCAACCGTATTTTCTTTTTGTGTAGGCGAATATTGGAAAATTCCTTTTGGAAGATGGGAAGGAATTGACACTTTTACGTCCGAGCAGGAATTGTGCTGCTACACCTGGCGTGTCGTGTGGGGCGTTTAGTACTTGGTGATGTGAAGGGCTTCATTGCGTGGATGGAACATGTCAACCCGAAACAAACTGTTTACCTCAGGGCTCACGTTGCGCATTAATTAGCGTGCCATGTTGCTATCCCTACCACTGTAGCGGAGCCTCAAGAGGCAGCACTTGTACTGTACATTGGTAATTAGTTTTCTAGGGTTTGGTTGTCTGCGTGCATGCTTGTGTGTGTATGGTAATAAATAAAGCACACATTTAGATACGGTACGGTGTGTCGTGTACCGTCTACAATAATTTAACATATCAATGACGTGATAGCGTGGTTGATATGGGTTTGAATTTCCGTTGTGTGTTTGTTATTGTGTTCAATGAAACGTGCGTTGCACTACTGTTTCTATTAATGTCAAAATTATCATTTAATTGTATGCGTGGAAACTATATTGCATCTTCTATCACTGAGGTTTGTCTTTTAGCAAGCTTAATTTTTTAAGCACTCATGCATGTTATATATACTCACAAAATATGAAAATTTTTACAGTCTTTTAAGTTGCTTCTAAAACATTTCCTTAAATCATTCATTTTTTATCTGTTTTTTAATCGAAGTTAAGTTAAATGTTGTTCACTTAAGTGTCATGCTCTTGCTATATCTAAAATCAAGTGATGATGGTCTTTGTTTTCATAGAACAAAGCGATGTTGTATGAATATTTTGTAGCATCTTACCTTAAGGGGTTCACAAGAACTTAAATTTGATGCCCCTAAAAATTTGTTGCCCTGGGCTGTCGCCCACGTCGCCCGATACCAGGACCGGCCCGGCCCTGATGGTGTTGAGTCTTGGTCATGAAAGCCAAGGAGAATTAGGGTCCGTTTAGTTTGTAAATGGGTTTAGGGTTAAATTTTGGGTTTGGATTGAATTTAAGGTAGGTTTTGAAATAAAAAATGAGAAAGAATAGTAATTATTATTTTAATTTTAATTATTTATTTATAGGTAAAGTAAAATATTATATCTATACTACATTATAAAGGGTGTATCCCTTTGGTTGAAAGTTGAAAATGTTGAATGGTTGAAAAATGTGGGTCTCACTAATCTATATCTATACTACATTATAAAGGGTGTATCCCTTTGGTTGAAAGTTAAAAATGTTGAATGGTTGAAAAATGTGGGTCCCACTAATCTATATCTATACTACATTATAAAAGGGTGTATCCCTTTGGTTGAAAGTTGAAAATGTTGAATGGTTGAAAAATGTGGGTCCCACTAATATATATCTATACTACATTATAAAGGGTGTATCCCTTTGGTTGAAAGTTGAAAATGTTGAATGGTTGAAAAATATAGGTCCCACTAATCTATATCTATACTGCATTATAAAGGTGTATCCCTTTGGTTGAAAGTTGAAAATGTTGAATGGTTGAAAAATATGGGTCCCACTAATCTATATCTATACTACATTATAAAGTGTGTATCCTTTTGGTTGAAAGTTGAAAATGTTGAATGGTTGAAAAATGTGGGTCCCACTAATCTATATATATATACTACATTATAAAGGGTGTATCCTTTGGTTGAAAGTTGAAAATGTTGAATGCTGGAAAAACATGGGTCCCACTAATGTATATTTATATTACATTATAAATGGTGTATCCCTTTGGTTGAAAGTTGAAAATGTTGAATGCTTGAAAAATGTGGGTCCCATTAAAAACTACTACATGCAAATCTTATTCATTAAAAAAGATATAAACTTTCGTTAATTAAACAAATGACACCCTTTCATCCAATTGAAACATACTTATAAGATATTTTGAATTATAACATGTTACAACGTTTTGAAATAAAAGTTTAATCTTTTGACGTTATATTTTGAACTTCACCGAAACACTTACCACAATATCGCATCGTGTTAATTATCTGTTGCTAGACAATTTCCGCCGCTATGCGCGAGTACTCGTCTAGTATATATATATTTAGAATAAAGAAGTAATATAGAGACAAAGAAATGGAAGTAAACAAGTGGCTCGTATTTTAGCAGAATTAAAAATAAACCTTGGCATGTTGTATCATTGAAAACCCACTACTCATATTAGGGTTAACAATTGGGTGTAAAAGTAGCGCGTAAGTCTAACACAATAATACCAAACAATTGAATTGGGGGGTGTCTTTCACCCTAAACCTGGCAAAGCCCAGGTTCCAAATAGCCCCTTACTTCATTGGGGATCCTAAATTTAGGACTTGTTCAATAGTCTCAGAAGTCTACCTCTGCAACGATATACTAAATTGTTTGAGGCCGTATAATATGTCTAGCAGTATATCTCTACTATTTATAAATTGAAATTGTTCTTTAGCAGATGAAACACTATTAGAAAAGATTAACAAATGACCAAGTGCAGAGACAAGGTAAAATCAGCTGGTATAGGAAGAACAACGTCTTTCATTTATAAAATACGTATAGAAAAGTGACTCAATGAACAATCATAATCAGCCACCATCAACAGCCAGGATGAAGAAATCGAGCTGGTGACACCGCCAGTTTTTTTCAACTGCACCAAAGTTTTAAGAGCTAAGGATCATATTGAGGCAAGGGATTCGTATTGGGAAGGAGTCTGTAATGCGTCAAAGAAAGGATTATATTGGCGCGAAGAGGTGTTAAAAAGGAGTGTGGAGAAGAACACATTTGTTGGAGAGCCGCATGTGGTTTTGGGTCAGATCTATTTAAGCCAAGGTAGGTTCGAAGAGGCGCAGAAGGAGAGTGAAGAAGGACTGCAGCTCCTGTTGGAATGGGGAAGTCCGTGGGATAAGAGAATGTCGTGGGAAGGTTGGGTTGCATGGTGTCGAGTCTTGGTCATGAAAGCGAAGGAGAAATCATGGCCTGATACTTCATGGGGGATCCTCAATTTGTTCCATAGTGTCAGAACTCAGAAGTCTACTATGTACAACGATGTACTAAATTGTTGGAGGCCGTATAATTTGTCTAACACATGTGTGTATTCATTGATTGTCTAAAATAATCTATATAAGTTCTCTAAGCATTCATGTTTAATGAAAAGCAATTGACTTTCGAGAAAGTTACTAATGAGGTAAAATCAGCTAGTTAGTTATATGACTTAGGAGAAGAATAAAAAAGTTAACAATAGGTTAAGGTATGCTTAACCATGATCGCCATATTTTTATAAAAATAACTCCGTGAAGTACATTTAATCTACGGTGAAATGGTATAGATATACAAGTTTAGCTCCTAGTAAATTCACTGGTTTGAAGCATACATCACTCGTGACATTTCAGGTGAAGACGATATCTTATAAAATAGATGCAAAACATATAAAGAGCCCTTGTATCAGCAGCTATCTATAATCTTATACAGTTGGATCGAATAAATCATCCAAGCTGAGCTGTCCTCAAGTTGGGGGCGTATCACAACTTTTCCCTGTTGATTATATATTAGAAACATGGTACCGCAATAACCAATAGCGTGTGTAACTTTTTAGTTCTGAACAGATGTATTTATTGGGTAACCATGGTTTCCGACACATTGGCTGACTAATCCACAGCATTTAACCCACAGCCATACAAACTAAAACTAGGTAAAGCGCTCCCTTTTCAGGAGGTTCGCTTGGCCACTTTAAGGTTATTCTGAACAGATGTTTGCAAGGCTATAGATGAGGAACGATCAATGAGCAACTCCGTAAATCTCAACAAGTTCAGAGATAAATTTTATTATATAGAAAGGTTGTTGGATGGTCACTTTCTTTTCTTCATCTCTTGAACAGGTCTACATACTGCAGCAACACAAACGGGTAAATTTACTGAGATTGTCTAGAAAGTAATTAAGTCCAAAATTTCCTAAAACAGTATAAACTTGAAATAACAAAATGTGTCTCGCGTCGACTTTACCTATTTGAAACTTCAAGTTATGATAGTTATAAACCTGAATTTCCGTCCGTCTCAACTCCGTCAAGTTCACGTATATCATAAAACAAACATTCATATGCATTTAGACCCCTTTCTCAAATTTAAATATGTTAATCATAAGTTACACAGAGTATTCCCGAGTACTTTCTTACCTTTGTGGTAATCGACGGATGTCGACGCCATCAAGATCAAACGGTCGATTTGTTGCACCCGGATAAGAGTCCTCTGTCTATCTTTTGATCTTAATCCATTCATGTTGCCATAAACGCCTTCCTCATTCTTTCGGTAGCTTCATGCTCAAGCCCCCACCACGAGCACCAAGCAAACTATCAACCTAATTACAGTAAAATGTTCACGAAAGAACAAAATAACACAAAAGTCAAAGACTATAATTAAAAGCTAACGGTATAAGATTATTTTTTGAAATAAAATACATGCAGAATGTTTGTGTAAACTCTCAAGTGTAATTGGTATGAGTTAGCTCGAAATCTAGATCTTTTTCTGAATGAGTCTCAAACTGAGCTCGAGCTTAGACCCGGGCTCATTTGGACTCAACCAGTGTTGCGTTTTTATTGAGTCACTCACAAACTGTGTGCTTTTCGCTCGTTTACACCACTTAACTGCAGATGAAATATTCTAATCACATGGTAATAATGTATTATAATCTCTAGGTCAGCTCCATAAAACCATTTCTAACAATTTAGAAGTTTGGAATTTTGGATAAGATATAATAATAAATAATTGTCAATGAGGACATGTATCATTAGGTTTAAAACTTTGGAGAAGATATAATTCATCTTAATTAATTTTATCCACCACATGTTTTTTTGTTAGTTGTTGAAATGTCACAAAACAAATAATACTTCAATTATAGATGATCCAGATACATCAAAATGGTTATTCGAAACTTGCGGGTTAACTCATGTTCATAATAGATACGGTACTAATAAGATCTATAAAAGACTTTGCATTACTACCTCACAACAACTTAAACAATCACTTAGCGATACTAGCATAAGAGATCCACAATGAAGAATATGTATGCAGTGGTGTTTCTTCTGGTTGTTATCACGAGCACAAGCTCTATTTTATGCATTTCCACAAACAATGACGGTGATCAGGATATTATCATGGTTGTGGACGATCAAACGACCATGAATGATGCAGGATTAGGCATGATCAGTAAGGTACTTAATTTACATGCATGCATGTCTTAATAAGATTGTTCGATTGCGCTAACATTTAGTATTTCATATATTATTGGTAAACCTCCTTCATTTAGCTCTCATGTGAAATTTAGAAACCAAGCTAGGCAAAGACACCTTTAAAATTTAAAGAGTAAAATGCAGATACGGTCATTGTGGTATGTCAATTTTGCCTATATTATACTTGGTCTTTTGAAAGTGTATACATCCTACCTGTAGGGATAGTTTTAGTCTATTTTGATACCTTAACTTAACGAATGTCATGTGTTAACCGTTACCATGGTTTAATCATAGGACAAAATTGTCTTTTTTATTTAATTTACAATCACAGATAATTTATACCGCCTATTTTGTAAAGTCCGATCCATAACAACATATATTTAATTTACAATCACAGATAATTTTACAATTCCTAAACTGCATGAAGCTGAACTCAGTTAAAAACTTTGAGCAACAAAATGTAAAGGGATCATTCTTTATGCTTTTTCATCATGGTAGCATATTAGTATGCTTTGATTTTCAATAGGATGCTCTTGTAATCTTGTTTTATACGTGAGATTAATAGGTGCAGGTTGAAACCGACCCTTTGAACACCATAGTAGGAGTGGTTGAAACAAGCTTTCTAATTATTGTAAATCTCAAAATTGTATGACATCGATAGTTAAACTGAAGTTCTTTTCACATAGAATCATAATTATTTGTTTATTGATAGGTGTTCCTTCATCGCAGGCTGTGATTCTTAAAAAACAAAAACAAAAAAGACAATTTTATCCTTTTGTTAAATCATGGTAACGGTCAAAACCTATGTTTCGTTAGGTCAAGGTATAAAAATGAACTCAAACTATTCTCACAGGTATGACGACTGTAGTTTCAAAACACCAAGTAGGATATATGCAAAAATGACATACCATAGTGACTATATCTACATTTTACTCAAAATTTAAAATTGAATAATGTACTCTTCAACCGTCTTTTCTTTTTGTGCAGGCGAATATTGGAAAATTCCTTTTGGAAGATGGGAAGGAATTGACACTTTTACGTCCGAGCAAGAACTGCGATGCTACTCCTGGCGTGTCGTGTGGGGCGTTTAGTACTTGGTGTTGTGAAGGGCTTCATTGCGTGGATGGAACATGTCAGCCCGAAACAAGCTGTTTACCTCAGGGCTCAGGTTGCGCCTTAATTAGCCTGCCATGTTGCTATCCCTACCACTGTAGCGGAGCCTCAAGAGGCAGCAATTGTAGTGTACATTGGTAATTAGTTTGCTAGGGTTTGGTAACCATGTGTACGTGCATGTGTGTGTATGTGTATGATAATAAATAAAGCATGCATTTAGATACGGTACGGTATGTCGTGTACCGTCAACAATAATTTAACATATCAATGATGTGATAGCGTGGTTGACAGGGGTTTGAATTTCCGCGGTGTGTTTGTTATTGTGTTCAATGAAACGTGTGTTGCACTACTGTTCTATTAATGTCAAGAATATCATTTAATTATATGCATTGACATTATATTGCATTTTCGATCATTGAGGTTTGCCTTTTAGCAAGCTCAATTTTTAAAGCACTCATATATGTTATGTATGCAAAAAAAAATATGGAAACTATTATATGGTCTTGTTTAATTAGTCCACTAAATTTCAAAAAAAAACCCCGATGTCTTTAATTTTGTGACACAGTCATGTGAAGACGAGATGTTATAAAATAAATGCAAAACAAAATATGGAGAATAGCCAGCTATCTATCATTTTATACAATTATTTGGTCTGCAAGCAACTCTCCCATTGATTACTACAGATACACAGATTATGAGGTTGCTAAGGTTACTAGCTACATTATCTTCTACGAAGCATGTCTCTAGCAATACCAATACAAAAAACCGATGTTGATAGTATCAAAATCCGAACGGTGATTTTTTCCTGCTTCCATATTCTTTGTATTGGTCGTTCCATTTTCTGAGTTTGTTCATGCTTGACGCATCATAAGCAACAGAAGGCCCCACCTATAGTTTCGAGACTTAGATATTACTACCTAATAACTACATGTTAAATTAAAACATTAAAACTAATAGGATCATAATAATCTCATTACTTTATGAAAATAATCATCAGTTCTATATTAACACTTAGCCAAATCAACCCACTCAGAATCCATGTTAAAGTATCTAAGATTTGTTGTTTAATATTTTGTAATCTTAATAATTAAGGAAGCTTAACTAGTAAGCATCCTTACCTCCTAAGTAACCATAGTCATGAAGTATTCTTACTTGGAAACTTACCTACCTAGTAGTCATAGTTATCTTAGTTATGAAGTACTTGCTTACTAAGAATACTTAGAAGCAAAGAAAAGTCCTGTACTAAGTTTTGTAATCCTATAATTAGTAGCATAAGATAAGCTGGAACATACATCACTCCAGCCTTCAATTTCATTTTTCAATTTACTCTCTTTATCATTGTATAGCAGCAAGTATACAACTTTAATCTATTAAGTGCAGAATCTGTAAACACTTACAGTGGTATCAGAGCTCACTTCTTAAGGGGCTACTATATTACTTGAGTGAAACACCTTCGAGATTCCACAAAAATCAGCCTAGACATGGCATCTAGTGCAACTACTGTTCCCGCGATTCCAATATTTTCTGGAACGCATTATCATATTTGGGCAGTGAAGATGAAAACCTATTTGAAATCTCAAGGTTTATGGAAAGTTGTAGAGACTGATGAAAGTCCTCCGACACTCTGACAAAACTCGACGGTTGCTCAGTTAAGAAACCACGAGACTGAGTCGCTAAAGAAGGACAGGGCACTAACGTGTTTACATTCAGGTATTGCCAATCAAATTTTCACCTATATAATGGACTTGGACACACCAAAAGCTGTGTGTGACAAAATCCAAGAAACCTTTGAAGGTACTAATATAGTAAAAGCTGTCAGATTATTAACTCTCAAAAGAGAGTTTGAATTATTAAGAATGAAAGAGGCGAGCTGGTGAAAGATTACTCAGCAAGGATGATGGACGTGGTTAATCAAATGAGGCTTCATGGAGAAGTTGTGAAAGACCAAAAGGTGGTAGAGAAGATGATGATTAGCGTTCCTCCAAAGTTTGAAAGGAAGATTTCCGCCATAGAAGAGTCTTGTGACCTTAATACTCTTACGGTTTCTGAATTAACTAGTAAACTCCAAGCACAAGAGCAAAGAGTTTCTATGAGATCAGAGGAGAAATTTGAAGGTGCTTTTCGAGTATCTTCGAGAACTAACAAGGCTACCGGAAATTCAAAACAAAACGTTTTCAAAAGAGGAAGTTTCAGCAAAGGAAACAATAAAGGGTCTACCTCACAAAACCCTTCTTCAACATCAAAGAAAGGTACTTTTCCTCCATTTAGTATTTGTCAAAACACAAATCATCTCGAAGAAAATTGTTGGTTCAAAGATAAACGAAACTTTAAGTGCAACTTTTGCAACAAGTTTGGACATATCGAGAAGTATTGTAGAGCAAAGAAAGCTCGTAACAACACACAAGGAATTTACCAAGAAAATGTTTCCGAGGAAGATCATGTTGATGATGAGCATTTGTTCATGACGTCTCATCTTGATAAACATCCAGATAGCCTTACATGGCTTATGGATAGTGGACGCACAAGTCATATGACTCCAGAAAAGTCTTTCTTTATTAGCCTCGACACCAAAGACAACCCAAGACTGAAGCTAGGAGATGGATGTTATGCTCGAGCAAAAGGAAGATGTACTATAGCTATCAACACAAAGAAAGGTACCAAATATATTTCTAAAGTATTATATGTGCCTGAACTTGATCGAAGTATGTTAAGCGTACCACAAATGATAAAGAACGGCAATGGTGTGAACTTTAAGAATGACTCGCGATGCGTTATTACTGATTCTCGCGATTCTGAAATAGCTAGCCTTGATATGGTGAATGATAGTTATTACTTGAAGCTTGACGTTGCAAATGATAGTGCTTTTAGTGTTACCGAAGATGACAATATGAAATGGCACAAGAGACTTGGTTACTTCAATTACAGAACACTTAAGCATATGTATACTAATAAGATGGTGAGAGATTTGCCTCCTATTAGTGAAGTTGATTCCAAGTGTGAAGGTTGTGAATTGGGGAAAAGTCACAGGTTGCCTTTCTCAAAAGCTGGTGTAACGAGAGCCACACACAAGTTAGAAATCATGCATTCTGATATTTGCGGCCCTATGTCAACACCATCCTGAAGCGGTAATAAATATTTGGTTCTTTTCATTGACGATTATACAAGAATGTGTTGGGTTTATTTCCTTAGCAGCAAAGCTTCGGTATTCTCAATCTTCAAAAGTTTCAAGAAACTTGTTGAAGTGCAAAGCGGGAGTACTTTGCGTATTTTTAGAACCGATAATGGTGGAGAATACACGTCAAACGCGTTTGAAGATTTCCTTCAGCAACAAGGAGCAATTCACCAAGTTACAGTTCCATACTCGCCTCAACAAAACGGTGTATCCGAAAGGAAAAATAGAACGGTTATGGAGATGGAGAGATCAAAGTTGTACGAGAAGAAACTACAAAAGACATTTTGGGCCGAGGCAGTAGCTACATCTGTATATTTGCTGAACAGATTGGCAACAAAAGTCGTGAGCGGTAAAACTCCGGTTGAAGCTTGGTCGGGAATTAAACCGTCAATTCAACACTTAAAAGTCTTCGGGTCTATCGCTTATTATCATATTCCAGACATCAAAAGATCAAAGCTTGATGCAAAATCCACAAAATGCATCTTTGTCGGCTATGCAAAAGAGTCAAAAGGATATAGAATTTATGATCTCAGTGATGGTAAAATTGTAATCAGCAGAGACGTGACTTTTGATGAAGGGGCTTGTTAGGACTAGAATGTGGAAGAAGTTAAAAGACATGTAGACATGTTTTCGGGTGAAACATATCATGATGAAGTTGATATTCCTGAATTTGATATTGAAGATACAACCGACACTGATGTGTTAAGAACAAGACCACTTGTTGATGTTTACGAGTCTTGTAATTCGATTACTGAGCCTGAAAGCTACATGGATGCCTCGAAACATTATGAATGGATTGATGCAATGAAAGGCGAACTTGAGATGATCAAGAAAAACAACACATGGAAGCTTGTCGACTTGCCAAAAGGGAAAAATGCAATAGGTGTGAAATGAATCTACAAAACTAAATTTCAGCCGGACGGATCAATATACAAGCATAAAGCAAGATTGGTCGTGAAAGGTTATTCTCAAGTTGCCGGTGTTGATTTCGGAGACACTTTTTCTCCCGTTGCTCATCATGACACAATCAAGTTAATATTGGCAAATTCACCATCTTGATGTCAAATCTGCATTCCTTAACGGTGAACTTGAGGAGGATATTACGTAAAACAACCTAAAGGTTTTGAAGTAGTCAGCCAAGAAGAAAAGGTCTATCGACTTTATAAGGCTCTTTATGGTCTTAAGCAAGCACCAAGGGCGTGGTATGCTAAGATCGATGCTCATTTGCTAAATCATAAATTCAGGAGGAGTTCAAGTGAGTCAACTCTTTATATGAAGCAATTTAACTCTCAAGAGGGATTGATTGTTTCTCTTTATGTTGATGACTTACTTGTGATCGGAAGCAATGATCATCTTATTAAGGACTTAAAGAAACAAATGGAGCCTGAATTTGATATGTCTGAGATGGGACTGGTATCCTATTTTCTTGGCATGGAAATCAAGCAACTACCAAACGATGTTCATGTTTCTCAAAGAAAGTATGCTAGTTATATGCTCAAGAAATTCAAGATGTTCCTATGCAAATCAGTTACTTCACCACTAGTCTACAAGTGCAAGCTGTCAAAAGATGATGGGAGCAAGATTGTCAATCCAACTCGATTTAGAAGCATTGTTGGGAGCCTACTATACTTAACTATATCAAGGCCATATTTAGCCTTTGCAGCCAGTTTCCTATCAAGGTTTATGGGTGAACCATCTAGTTCTCATTTGGGAGCTGCAAAGAGAGTCTTACGATATGTGAAAGGTTCTCTTGATCTAGGAATTATGTTTGAAAGAAACAAAGCTGTGAAACTTGAAGGATATGCTGATAGTGATTGGGCCGGAAGCATTGACGATTCGAAGAGTTCTTCTGGTTATATTTTTACACTTGGTTCGGGTGTATTTTGTTGGAACTCCAAAAAGCAAAGCGTCGTCGCACAATCTCCTGGAGAGGCAGAATATATATCAGTTGCGGGTGCCGTAAATCATGCTATTTGGATTCGAAAGTTGCTGTCTGATTTGGATCTAACTCAAGAAGGTCCAACTGTGATCTTCTGCGATAACAAGTCTGCTATTGCTATAGCAGAAAATCCCGTGCAACATGAAAGAACAAAGCATATCAATGTCAAGTATCATGCCATTCGAGAAGCTGAGAAGAACGGAGAAGTTAAGCTCAAATATTGCACGTCTGAAACTCAACTCGCAGATATGCTTACAAAATCAATTACCGGAAAGAAGCTAAACTACTTTAAGGCTCAGCTTATGACATCCAACAACAATCTTAAGGAGGAGTGTTAAAGTATCTAAGAATTGTTGTTTAATATTTTGTAATCTTAATAATTAAGGAAGCTTAACAAGTAAGCATCCTTACCTCCCAAGTAACCTTAGTCATGAAGTATTCTTACTTGGATACTTACCTACCTAGTAGTCATAGTTATCTTAGCTATGAAGTACTTGATTACTAACACTCTGTTCCCGAGTTTAAGTTTGGAGTGAAAGAGAAAGTTTTGGGATGATAATAAAATTAAATTGTGTTCCTGAGATTTTTTTAAAAGATAAGAGGGAAGTAAATGAGAGTATATTATTTCATCTTCACTCCACTTCCCATCCTCCCAAACACTCTGTCTTATTTCCTCACTAAACTCGAAAACAGAGTGTAAGAATATTTAGAAGGAAAGAAAAGTCCTTGTACTAAGTTTTGTAATCCTATAAATAGTAGCATAAGATAAGCTGGAACATACATCACTCCAGCCTTCAATTTCAGTTTTCAATTTACTCTCTTTATCATTGTATATCAGCAAGTATGCAACTTTAATCTATCAAGTGCAGAATCTGTAAACACTTATAATCAAATGGGTGAAAACTGAGCGTAAGATCAAATAAAAGATTAGGAAAGACTACCTTCGCTTTTGATTGAATGTATTCATCCAAACTGAATGGTCTTAAAGTTGGGCTCGTATCACAACCTTTTCCCTGTTGCTTATCAATACTACTATGATCAATTTACACCCTGATCATGCGAGAAGAGAAAACATACTCGATTGAACAATCACAATCAGCCAAAATCAACAGCCAAGATAAAGAAATCGAGCTGGTGACACCGCCAGTTTTTGTCAACCGCACCAAAGTTTTAAGTGCTAAGGATCATATTGAGGCAAGGGATTTGTATTGGGTTGGTGTCTGTAATGCGCCGAAGAAAGGACTAGATTGGCGCGAAGAGATGTTAAAAAGCAGTGCGGAGAAGAACTCATTTGTTGGCGGGCAGCATGTGGTTTTGGGTCATATCTATTTAGGCCAAGGTAGGTTCGAAGAGGCGCAGATGGAGAGTGAAGGACTACCGCTCCTGTTGGAGAGGGGAAGTCGGTGGGATAAGAGAATGTCGTGGGAAGGTTGGGTTGCATGGTTTCGAGTCTTGCTCATGAAAGCAAAGGAGAAATCATGACCTGATACTTCATGTCTTAATAGTATATGGTATGTATTCCCATCAATCTTAGCCTTACTCAAGACGACATTCTCACTTCGTACACTACTACATCACTCTCAGTGATAGTCTAAATCAAAATATTTATAATGATGAGAGCTTAACTACTATTTGTAAATTGAAATTGTTCTCTAGCAGATGAAGCATTCATGTTCATATTTTGCCATATACTTTGATAGAGTGTTAAAAATCAACCAAACACAGATTGTCAATGTTCTCTCTTTAGAAGATGCATACTTTTCACACTGATCAGAGGATGATATATATATATATATATATATATATATATATATATATATATATATATATATATATATATATATATATATATATATATATATATATATATATATATATATATATATATATATATATATATATATATATATATATATATACATAATTGTATATATATATATATATATAATTTAATGAAAAGCAGTTGACTTTCAGGAGGGTTACTAATGAGAAATGAGCAAGTGCAAATACAAGGTAAAATCAGCTAGTTAGATAGGAAAACAAAGTCTTTTCTTTTATAGTTTACATATGTAAAAATGACTTATTGAATGTAAAAGCAGATAGTTAGTTACGACTTGGGAGATTATATGAAAAAGTTAACGATAGGTTAAGATGGTTACATGCTTAACCATGATCTCCATACTTTTATAAAAATAACCTTGTAAAGTACATTTAATTTATGGTGAAAGCGTACAAATGGCAAAGGTTTAAGAGAATTAGAAATTAAACAAGCTATAGATATACAAGTCTTGCTACTAGTAAAATCACTGATTTGGAGCATACAACAATCTAGGTTAAATGGTAATGTCACATATGGCCTTTCAGGTGAAGACGAGATCTTATAAAAAATGCAAAACATATGAAGAACACATGTATCCAAGGACGCAACCAGGGTGGGTCCGGGGGGGGGGGGGGGGGGGGGGGGTGGGTCCCGGGGCACCTATAGACTTTTATTACGTAGTGTTAAATCTGTTAAAAAACTTTGATTTTTTGTATGATTTGTGCTAAATAAGCCTGGTCCTAAAATTTGTGTTTGTAGTATTGTTTAGCTTATTGTAGATGCACCTGGTCGTTTTGTGTCCTAGTTACGTTCAACATCTATCGATAATCTTATACAGTTGGATTGAATAAATCATCCAAGCTGAGCTGTCCTCAAGCTGGGTATCACAACTTTTCCTTGTTACTTATATATTAAAAACATGGTACCGCAATAACCAATAGCGTGTGTAATTTTTAGTTCTGACATATGTTTTTAATTGGGTAACCATGGTTTCCGACACATTAGCTGGCTAATCCACGGGGTTTTAGCCCACAACCACACATACTCAAACTAGGTAAAACGCTCCCTTTTCAGGAGGTTGGCCACTTCAAGGTTATTCTGAACAGATGTTTGCAAGGCTACAGATGAGGAACGATCAATGAGCAACTCCGTAAATCCCAACTAATTCAGATCCAAACTTTATTAAATAAAAAGGTTGTTGGATGCTCACTCTTTTCTTCATCTAGAAGTTCTTGAACAAGGTATATATGCTGCAGCATGTAACACCCCAAAATGTGATATGCGGAAGCGGTGAAGCTCGGGGCTGTTACGTCATTGCATCATAGTTCAAGGTACAAGAGAATGACTCTAAATGAGACGTTTTATAAAAATACCTCGTTGAATTTAAATTAAAAGCATCACAGTACAAAAGGTCTCAGTTTCAAAAGATAGTGCAGCGGAATGTAAAAGTTTTAAACATCAACGAGATAAAAGTTCAAAATCATAAGTAAATAAATGTCCGAAGATAGCCAAGACATGCATGCGGACTCCAAGTACTTCACACAGCAGATACAACTCATCATCAATTACCTGAGATAAATGCTAAATTGGGTCAACATAAAGTTGGTGAGAATATAGGTTTCAAGTAAAAATACATAGCAGTTCAATTTCAGATTTCATTTCAAGTACACGTGCAACTATAGGAGATATAGTGTCAAGTGTAGGATAAATTGGGTGTTCACAATATTTATGATAGCTAAGCTCGTGACATCGAAACTAGTGATCCAGTGCATACAATATATTGTATACATAAATTTTTGCCCCAATGGGGTACCTAGCCAAGATAACTCCATTCATACAAACGGTACACACTCGTCCAACGTCTGAATGCCCGAGTGGAGGTTGTCAACCCTCAATAGATCTATCTGTAACATAAGAGCTTACTCTAGCAGAGTAACTAACGATTCACGATAGTGGGGACTATGGCTAAAGCAACTTAAGCTATCTCATAAATAGTGTTCACAAAGCGTTCACAGAAATCAAGTTTTACTTGCGTCCAGAAGCAAGTCATCAAAGCATTTATCACATCCCAAAACATTAAACATAGAAAGCAGTTTAATAGGGATCTATAAACTCACCTCAAGCAACGATTCAAACCGCACAAGTAAGATCAAATAGTAGCGAGCAACTCTAGCAACAACCTAAATATAATACTATAGTTTAGGCGCTAGCAAATAAGTCAATAGTTCATCACGTACGTTACTCATCAATCAAGTATATATTTTGTTGTTAAAATCGTGACTTGAAATGTTATATCGTTATAAACATTATAGTATATATATACTTAGGCAAAAATATTTATTTTTGACTCGACGAAATTTCGACAGCCTTTCGACGTAAATTTTAATTTACCAAAATTTATCTTAACAAATTTTCCTACACGATTTCTAACGAAAATTCAGCAGCCTTTCGGCGTCACGTAAAAATTTGCCATTTTTAGTAAGTACTCAAATCTCGTCCTAAAACCCCTATTTTCAACAATTTCTCAATCACCAATATTCCAACAAGTCATTTTCCGCAATAGTATCAATTTCCACTTCCAACGTTCAAACTTTTAATAGTACAACAAGTATTCACATTTTGCGCTAATACGCTTTTACAAAACAAGTCCAACATTCATACATACCATTTAGTAACCATTTCGACACTTAAAACAACTCCGTTTAACTCGAAAATGTCGTTTCGACCACTTTAAAAATCTGGACAGCAACCACTTATAGTGTTGTTCTCCAAAAGTTAAGTTTTCCGACAACGAAATTTAAACGACAATATCTTACTCATTTTAGCTCCGTTTTTAGCCCATAATATATTGAAACGAAGGTATTCACTTATATTTTCATAATATCGTAGTAAACTAGTGTCAAAACAATTTTTACGACCCTCTACGCCTCTTACAAAAATCGGACAGATTGTATGTTTTCCGTAAAAACTCGTTTTCGACCATTTTCAAGCGTAACCACTAGTAGTAACACTACTAGTTCCCTCCAATTATTCATAAACATCAACAAAATCAAAGATTTTTCTTCAAGTTCACAAATCTAAAATATACATACTTATATTTTTCACAAATCTTCCAATTAACCCATTTTCATGTATGGATCTAATAGATCCACACATAATTTCCATAGATCTTAAAATTTTTCATGACCAAAATAGTTTTTATCATTTTATTTCAAGAAAATACTTGATGAGTAACATGCATGCATAGATCTACAAAGGTTATGCATGAAAAATGAAAAGATGAAAAAGGTTTAAGAAGTAACCTTGAGTAACGATTCTACGTAATCACAACGACCCGATCTACGCTCTAACCCACTAATAATCAACAAGAACTCTACTCTACAACTTCAACCCAAAAACTACTCAAATCATCAAACCAAGAAAGACCATTCTTCTTTATGCTTGTACAAACTCTAGGGTGATTTTGTTTTGTGCTAATTCTTGTTAAAATGAAGCTTTTAGAAATCAACAATGGTGGAATGTGTTTGTGTTTGTGTGCCGTGTGTTTTGAGAGAGAAGGAGAGAGATGTGTGTTTTTTTTAAAGTGAAATGAGTGAATAAGTGTGAAGTGAAGTTAAGGTTAATGAGGTAATAAGTTAAAAGGTGTAAGGGTTTGTAAGTTAAGCTTAAAAGGGTAAGGAGTAAAATTTTGGTGTATCTTGCATGTGTGATGTTGTTTGGCCGGTTATGGGGGTCCCACATGGGGTAAATTATTCAAAAATTTTACTATGGTAATTAGTTAAAAGGTTTAAGGTAAAAAGGTTAGTTAGTTTTAGGTAAATATCAAAAAGTATATAGTTAAGTTAAAAATTACGTAAAACTTAAAAATTTGACGAAATATATTAAATTTACGGTTTTTCGACGAAAACTGACATTTTATAATTGGTAAAGTATTTTATGCACGTTAACGACGGTTAAACGTAAAAACGACGTAAAATACGAAAACGCGATACATTAATTAAATATTCACAGTAAATACGATTTATTACTATAAATAGCAAAAATACTAAAATACAGGCATATATAAACATATACAGAAATATTTTAATACGTTGCTCATGAAAATAAGATCACGCTGTTAAAAACTAAACAGTTAAGCACATAACTCACAGATAACGAATAATCTCATGGATTATCGTCGATTCATTGACCGTCTCAGCACTTTGGTCAGGTTCACAGAAAATGTTCAGAATAATGACTGAGCACAGTGTCAAGTCATTACTTGTCATCAAACAGTTTTTCAGACAACGCGGGATAACCTCCCGGTTCCAACACAGTTAAATCACATAGTTGACTAAATAAAAAGTCAAAGGGTAAAATAGTCATTTTACAAAGTAGGGAAAATTACCAGGTGTTACACAGCAACACAAAGATTCTGCAAAAAGATAGAAATATAATTAAAGGTTAATAAAGTCAAGTTTACAGTTAAAAGTTAAAACGGGTTAATTTACTGAGGTTGGCTAGAAAATAAATAAATCCAAAATTTCTTAAAACAATATAAACTTCAAATCACACCCTGAATATCCATCCGTCACATTTGCAACTCTCTGTACATCAACTTCGTCAAGTTCACGTATATCATAAAACCAACATTCATATGCATTTCACTACAACAATCGACTCCTTCCCCAGCGAGTTTTTGGGCTTTACCCCAACGACATTTAGATGGGGATACATTTCCCCAGCGACATGTCGCTGAGGGAAATTCGCTGGGGTACGCTAGATGAGAAAGGTATCCACAGCGACTTACCCCAGCGACTTGCGGGCCCCACAGACTTTTCCTGGAAGAATAGATTGCCACGGTGGCAACTTTTTCCCCGGCGACATGTCGTTGGGGAAAATCCTTATTAAATAAAAAAAATTAAGTTGAACTTAATCTTTTTAGCTAATTACAAAGTTTCCCCAGCGACATGTCGCTGAGGAATCTTTCCTTATGTTTGACTTGTCAACGCGACGTCGTTGACTTGTCAACGATTTCCCAAGTTTCCGCAGCGACATGTCGCTGGGGAAACTCTCGATACATTTGACTTGTCAATGCTTTGCGTTTGACTTGTCAACGATTAACCAAAGTTTCCCCAGCGACACGTCGTTGGGGAAAAGTCTGCAGGTTTTTTTTTAAATTGCCTGCACAACAGGCGTTTTCCAGATTTTTTCCGGAATTTTTCCGGAAAAAATCTACCAAAACCTGTAACAAAAACCTGTATTTGCTCACCAAGAGACACATATAAAGTAAACTTGGAATACAAATCAACACAAACGCGGAATAAGTTCAAACTTGCACCAAAATATAATATAACGTTCTAATTTAGTCAAGGATACTAGGAATAAGTCGGGATAGTTAAGGATACTAGGGAAACAAGCGTTCTAATTTAGGATAATAGGGAAACAAGTCAAGATGAACATAAAGAAACTATGTACCATTAGAGGTTCAACCTATTAGATATGGTTCATCATTAGAGGTTAAATGTATTAGATAGGTTTCATCATTAGAGCTTCAACGTATTAGATAGGGTTCAACATTAGAGGTTCAATGTATTAGATAGGGTTCAACATTAGAGGTTCAACGTATTAGATAGGATTCAATATTAGAGGTTCAACGTATTAGATAGGGTTCAACATTAGAGGTTCAATGTATTAGATAGGGTTCAACATTAGAGGTTCAATGTATTAGATATGGTTCATCATTATAGGTTCAATGTATTAGATAGGATTTAGCATTAGAGGTTCAATGTATTAGATATGGTTCATCATTAGAGGTTCAATGTATTAGATATATTGGCGGGAAAAAATTGGAGGGAAAACACTGGCGGGAAAATGTTAACCATTTCCCTCACTTTTTTTACCATAAAAGGACAACCACACACACTCCTTATCATAACAACCACCAGCAGATCACACACACACACACACACACACACACACACACTTATTATCACAAACACATTGTTATTATGAAGATGTTGAAGCATGAAGCTTTTCCGTGCAAGTATGGACATGGAGATGTAGTTCTTCGAGAATCGTGGCAAAATGAATCCTTTGGTAGACTGTACTATGCTTGTCCACGTTCACGGGTTCAACGTCCAGTTTCATATGGATGCAATTATTTTATGGAAAGACGAACGCGTGCAACTACTAATCAACTCTCTTGGAGGTTCAATGAGCTTTTCTCCTCCAAGCTCTTCTTCGAGACCTTCAACGAGCTTTTCTCCTCCAAGCTCTTCTCCCAGACCTTCAACAATTCCAATTTCTTCTCCAAGCTCTTCAACGTGTGCAAACTGTGTGCGCTTGACTGGAATGATAAGGGTACTTGAGAGTACAGTAGAGTTGTACAAAAATTGCGGCACACAATGGATTCAGCTGCACTACTTCACGAACTTTACGATGACATGGGGAACATTCGTTTGAACTAGTTTATGATGTATCTGTTTTCGTGTTTATGAGTCTATTATCGGTTTAATATCCATGTTTAATTAAGCGCGTGTTTAAGTGTCCGTGTAGAATAAAGTTAGGTTTAGGCGTGTCTGTTTGTAAGCCTCAATGAATGTTAACAATTTTTAATTAATATTAACAATGAATGTTAACAATTATCAGTGAATGTTAACTTCTGGCGGGCAAAATGTTGGCGGGTAAACATTGGAGGGAAAACATTAGCGGGAAAACATTAGCGGGAAAATTAACCATTTGTCTCACTTTTTTTATCATAAAAAGACATATACTATTTTAAATTTTAATAACTATATTTTTTAATATATATTTTATATTTATTAAAATATTAAATAAACAGTACACTTTTTTGTGAAAATCGTTGGTCAAATTGCAGTCAACTTTTCCCCAGCGACATGTCGCTGGGGAAAGTTTTTGTTCGTCGTTTTGTTAAATAGGCGCGTTAACGAAAAACATTTGGAGGGAATCCTGAAAGTTTCCCCAGCGACATGTCGCTGGGGAAACGTTGGGCCATAAATAAACAAAACATTAACACTAATCACTTAGATTAGTCCGTGGAAGAAAGTTTCCCCAGCGACATGTCGCTGAGGAAAACTTGGCGGGCTAATCTCCCGCTTGCATTTTTGTGAAATAGTTTAGTCAAAATTCAGTCCAATTTTCCCCAGCGACATGTCGCTGGGGAAACTTTTCTTTATTTTTTGTTCAAAATTTCTACGAGCAAGTTTGCCACGTCAGACTGATTTTGTCGTTTAGCGTCGTTTCCCCAGCGACAAGTTGTCGCTGGGGAAAACCCCGATGGGGAACGACTGGATTGTTGTAGTGTTTACACCCCTTTGTCCAAGCTGAATATGTTTATCAAAAAATACAAAGAGTATTCTCGAGTACTTTCTTACCTTTGTGTTGATCGACGGGTCACGGCATCAAGATCAAATGGTTGCTTTGTTGCACTAAGGATATGAATCACTATATTCTGATCTTAATCTATCCCACGCTGCCATAATTTCTGGTAGCTAGCTTCATGCTCAAACCCCCACCACGAGCACCAAGCAAACTATGATTCGAATTACCATAAAAATGTTCACGAAAGAACATGTACCTTAGATTAGAATAACATAAAGTCTAAGACTAGTAATTAATGTTGGAGATTTAATGTTATAGAAGCAAAGATTAGGGGTAATTTAGTATATATATTTATGTATGAATGGTTTGGGCTGCAGCAACAGACCCGAAACCCATTAGATGACAGTAAGGGATATAACGTTTAGGTTAGGGTTGTGTCTTTTACTTTTCTAGAACGGGTATGCCTATTGGAGGCAACGATTCATCTAGTATAAATAGGAACATGATTATGTAAATCACAAATTCAATTCGATATATATATATATATATATATATATATATATATATATATATATATATATATATATATATATATATATATATATATATATATATATATATATATATATATATATATATATATATATATATATATATATATATATATATATATATATATATATATATATATATATATATATATATATATATATATATATTATTTCTATTACTTATATACATCTGAAAAACAGCGACTTTTCTACATTGGCATCAGAGCGGTTATCATTCTTGAAAAAGAAGTTTGATCAAGGGATTGAGATCATTAGTCAGAAGGCAGGATTGATCAAGATCAACAGCGGAGAAGCGGGTTTGATTGTCAATAGCAGGAAGCGGATTTGACTCTCAACAGCAGGCGGGTTTGATCACATACCCAGGTTTTTTTATTTTTTTTTTCAATTTCAATTTGAAGATTGGAAAAAGAAGGAAGAATAAGAATATGACAAGCGACAAAAACAAGAATGAATCTACGAAGGACAGTGGAACATCAATGACATTCCAATGCCCAGTTCTCAATTCAACGAATTATACAATTTGGGCAGTAAGGATTAAAGCAATTTTTAATGTCCATGGAATTTGGGAAGCAGTTGAACCAACAACGGGCGCTGAAGTTGATCAAAAGAAAAACAACATGGCAATTGCAATGTTATATCAAGCAATTCCAGAAAATATGGTTTTGCAAATTGCAAGCCTTACTTCGGCAAAAGAAATTTGGGAAGCCTTGAAGGTTCGACACGTGGGAATTGAAAGGGTTAAGGAAGCACGTGTTCAGACAATCGAGTCAGAATTTGAATCTTTAAAAATGAAGGCTAATGATTCACTCGATGTCTATGCGGGAAAGATCAGTGAGATTGCATCACAAGCAAGCAGTCTCGGACATACCTTGGACGATAAAAGATTGGTCCGTGAACTTTGGGCTCAGTACCAGAAAAGTTTATTCAAATTGTTGCAGCAATCGAACAATTTGCCGATCTTAATACGATGCCATTTCAAGAAGCCGTTGGGAGATTGAAGGCTTTTGAGGAACGCACAAAGAAGCAGACTAACGAGGAAGACATGTCTAGTAGACTTTTATTCATGAAAGCAGACAGAAACCTGAAGGACAAACACCAGAAATGTGAACATTGTGGTTGTGGAAACTCAAATCATGGAGACTTTGGACGAGGCCAGGGAAGAGGTCAGGAGTCCAGGAAAGGTCAAGGCGATAGTAGAGTGCAACGGGACAAGAGTCACATACAGTGTCATAAGTGTCAGGAACTTGGGCATTACAGGAACGAATGTCCAAAATCAGAGAAAGAGGAGAAGGCTAACTTAACTCAATATGAAAACGATGAACCACTAGTTGGTGCACCATTGCTATAAAAGAACTTTCAAGAATTGAAGACTTTGCCGTCTATAACATTAGGGGGTGAATGTTGGAGATTTAATGTTATAGAAGCAAAGATTAGGGGTAATTTAGTATATATATTTATGTATTAATGGTTTGGGCTGCAGCAACAGACCCGAAACCCATTAGATGACAGTAAGGGATATAACGTTTAGGTTAGGGTTGTGTCTTTTACTTTTCTAGAACGGGTATGCCTATTGGAGGCAACGATTCATCTAGTATAAATAGGAACAGGATTATGTAAATCACAAATTCAATTCGATATATATATATATTATTTCTATTACTTATATACATCTGAAAAACAGCGACTTTTCTACAATTAAAAGCTAAAGGTACAAGATTATTTTGTGAACTAAAATACATGCAGAATGTTTGTGTAAACTCTCAAGTGTAATTGATCAGAGTGGGTATGAGTTAGCTCGAAATCTATATCTTTTTTTGAATGAGTCACAAACCGAGCTCGATCTTAGACTCCAGCTCATTTGGACTCAACCAATGTTGCGTTTTAACTGAGTTAATTTCGAGTCGCTCACAAACTGAGTGCTTTGCTCGTTTACACCACTAAACTGCAGATGAAATATTCTAATCACATGGTAATAAGGTATTATGATCTCCAGGTCAGCTCCATAAAACCATTTCTAACAAATTCAAATTACACAATTCAAAAACTTATTGTTTTTTAAAGTATTTTCTAAAAAAAACTTGAATATTTAATAAGGTAGACCATGTTCCGAGGGGGCAATTTCACTTGATCTTTCATTATTTTGTGCTCAAAAAAATATCTGGGTATTGATAATTTCAGCTTAACACAACATAAAGACAAAGCAAATATTTCTAAACCAAAATTGTATGAAAAAATATATATAAGCAAATCGAACAGTTTAGAAGATTGGATAAGATATAATTCACCTTAATTAATTGTCAATGAGGACAGGTATCATTAGGTTTAGAAGTTTGGAGAAGATATAATTCGGTGATGACAGGTTTTTAATATTTTCAATGTGGGCTCGTACTCATTTTATCCACCACATGTATTTGTTAGTTGTTGAAATGTCAAAAAACAAATAATACTTCAATCATAGATGATCCAGATACACCAAAATGGTTAACCGAAACTTGCGGGTTAACTCATGTTCATAAGAGATACTAATAAGGTCTATAAAAGACTAGCCCTAGTTGCATTACTGCCTCACTACAACATAAACAATCACTTGTTTAGCAATACCAGCATAAGAGATCCATGATGAAGAATATGTATGCAGTGGTGTTTCTTCTCGTTGTAATCACGAGCACAAGCTCGATTTTATGCTTTTCCACAAACAATGACGGTGATCAGGATATTATCATGGTTGTGGACGATCAAACAACCACACATGATGCAGGACTAGGCATGATCAGTAAGGTACTTTACATGCATTTGTTAATAAGATTGTTAGATTGCTTAAAGGAAAGAAAAAGAGATGTTTGCGCTAACATTTAGTATTTCATATATTATTGGCAAACCTCCTTCATTTAGCTCTCAAGTGAAATTAAGAAACCAAACTAGGCAAAGACACCTTTAAAATCGAATAATGTACTCTTCAACCATCTTTTTGTGCAGGCGAATCCAACTCAAATTGGAAAATTCATTTTGGAAGATGGGAAGGCATTGACACTTTTACGAGAATCAACCCCGAGCAGGAATTGTGATGCTACTCCTGGCGTGTCGTGTGGGGTGTTTACTGCTTGGTGTTGTGAAGGGCTTCATTGCGTGGATGGAACATGTCAACCCGAAACAAACTGTTTACCTCAGGGTTCAGGTTGCGCCTTATTGAGCGAGCCATGTTGCTATCCCTACCACTGTAGCGGAACCACAAGAGGCAGCACTTGTAGTGTGCATTGGTAATTAGTTTGTTAGGGTTTGGTAAGCATGTGTCGACGTGCATGCATATGCGTGTGTGGTAATAAATAAAGATACGGTACGGTGTGTTGTGTACCATCTACAATAATTTAACATATCAATGACCTGATAGCGTGGTTGATATGGGTTTGAATTTCCGTGGTGTGTTTGTTATTGTGTTCAATGAAACGTGCTTGCCCTGCTGTATCTATTATAATGTCAAGAATATAATTTAGTTATATGCATGGACACTGCATCTTCGATCATTGAGGTTTGCCTTTTAGCAAGCTCAGTTGTTGAAGCACCTCATATATGTTATGTATGCTAACAAATTTATATTGAAATCTTGTTATATGGTCCAATTTATATTGAAATCTTGCAGCAACAGAACAGTTAGATGTCATTCTGTGTTACCGGTTGTAGCATTTACAAGTCAAGTAGTGTATATATGATGTTAAATTAGAATACCTACATAGTACTAATGTTACTTTACTAAACAACACAATGTCGGGTTGTCTTCTCTAACAAGTAGTGTGTAAAACCATTTTTTATATACTTCCATACTTCATTAGTATACCTTTGTGGTTTTATACTCATAATGCTTTTTATGGACTTCCAAATATAGATAGCTTAAAGCTATTTCAATCAAAAATCATCATAGCTCCTGAAAACTTAGACTGTTTATGATGATTTAAATATATATATTAAAAAAAGAACGTGTGCGGTTTGTTTATATTTAGTTTAAAAGTTACATAGACTTTTTACGTAACTAGTTAATTAGATAAGAAGGATGAATTATATGCAACATCTAGAAGCAAAATATTAAAACCAGTATGGTCTTAAGTTGTTTCTAAAACATTTCCGTGACACTGAATTCTTTCTTTAAGTCTTTCTTTTATCTGTTTTTTAATGGTGGTTATTAGACTTCACGCTATTGCTGAATCTAAACGCATGTGGTGATGGTCTTCGTTTACATACAAATAACCAGTGTCATCTGAATATTGTATTACATGTTACCTTGCACAATCCATACATGAGTTTTATCCTTCTGTATATATAGCACTAGCGACTCCTCTGTCTCATTCCCGGCTCATAACCTGAAACTTGAAATCCAGCTCTCGAGAAAATGATGTGGTTGGAATGTGGAATAAGACTTGCAGACAGCTCATTTCGCCTTTCGCTCACAACTGCTCGCCACAGTCAGATGCACCAGCAGCTGCCTTCTTTCTCCTGTCCCACCCACATCACCACTCTCTCCCTCCCTCTGGCCTGCATTACTCTCCTTGGTCTCGCTCAATAAACAATCTTAATACCAATATTCAGGCGGATGCGCGTACTCTAGTATGTCACTGTGATCCTCTAACAAACCAGGCGACCTTTCCAACAACCGTTGAGCCACAAAGCACATACATGCAAACCTTGTTGGAATCAGCCAGACCATTCCTCAGAGGAGAAATTCAGAACATCGACGTCATGCCGTTCAAAAAAAAAAATCTACCCTCTCTAATCGCCGTCTTGAAATCTGTTGGGGCTGGAGAGTGCTGGCACAAGCATGGAAGCTTCCTTGACCACCTAGTTGACACCTACCGTATCCTAAAGCTATGGGGTGCAGCAGATGCAGTATGTCTCTGCGGTCTCTTCCATTCTGCTTACTCTAACTCTTACTTAAGCCTCGCCATCTTTGACCCTTCCACGGGCCGCGAGACCATTAGAAAACATGTTGGTGACATGGCAGAGCAGTTGATCCACTTGTTCTGCATCATACCTCGCCAACAGCTTATCCATGATGATCTGCTGTTCCATTACCCCAATGAATCGGAGCTCGTGCAACACCTTATAGATTCTGAAAAATCGTTGATTAGTGCACGAAAAGGAGTTTTGGAGGTCGAGAAGAAGAATGGAGGAAGAAACTTCAATGTGTTTTGCCTGCAAACGGGATCATATTGAAATATATTAAAACAGGTGAAGATGTGCATCTATCGAGGAAAACAGTAGCAACCTTTTTGCTAGTGACAATGGCAGATTTCAGTGACCAGTTTTTCGGTTTCCAAGATGTATTGTTTGATAATTCAGATGGAACAATGCAATTTTCTGGTAATGATTATGCAATGGGATTTTGGCCAGGGGATGGAAAGCCAGGATTATGGATGAACTCCATATCAAGAATGGGATCAATTTACACCCTGATCATGTGAGAAGAGCAAATGTATTCGATTGAACGATCACAATCAGCCAACATCAACAGCCAAGATGAAGAAATCAAGCTGGTGACACCGCCAGTTTTTGACAACTGCACCAAAGTTTTAAGTGCTAAGGATCATATTGAGGCAAGGGACATGCATTGGGAAGGTGTTTGTAATGCGTCAAAGAAAGGATTAGATTGGCGCGAAGAGGTGTTAAAAAGGAGTGTGGAGAAGAACCCATTTGTTGGAGAGCCGCATGTGGTTTTGGGTCAGATCTATTTAAGCCAAGATAGGTTCGAAGAGGCGCAGAAGGAGAGTGAAGAAGGACTGCAGCTCCTGTTGGAATGGGGAAGTCCGTGGGATATGAGTATGTCATGGGAAGGTTGGGTTGCATGGTGTCGAGTATTGGTGATGAAAGCGAAGGAGAAATCATGGCCTGATACTTCATGGGGGATCCTCAGTTTGGGACTTGTTCGATAGTCTCAGAACTCAGAAGTCTACTACAAGAGATGCTTGAAAAGGGTGCTGTTAAATGAAGGCCTTGATCGGTTTTCTTCTTTGAATCTTGCAGCAAAGTGTAGGAATGCATGCTCTTTGATTGACGTGGGGTCTGTAACCCATTCACCTTGAATGTTCAATCCATTGATACGCGAGTGGTTTCGTCTATTATTAATCATCCCATGGAAGAAACGAGAATTTTCGTCATTGATGGACCACTCATGGTTAATGAGATAATAACGTGGGCTAAAAAACATAAGAAAAGGCTAATGTTTCTCAAGGTGGATTTTGAGAAGGCGTTTGATTCCTTATCTTGGTCGTTCCTTTTTTCGATTATGGAACAAGTGGGCTTTAGTAGGAAATGGATAACGTGGATTCACGCATGTCTTGATTCGGCGTTTGCATCGGTCCTAGTTAATGGTTCTCCTACCGAAGAGTTTAAACTCGAAAGAGGTCTCCGACAAGGTGATCCTTTATCCCCATTTCTCTTTATTATTGCTATGGAAGCCCTTAATGTGGCTTTCCTTGAAGCCACTAACAATAACATCTTTCATGGAGTTCAAGTCGGGAAAGATACGACCCTCATTTCTCACCTACAATATGCTGATGATGCTCTCATTTTGGGAGAATGGTCTCTCTTAAATGCTAAAAATCTCTCTCGCATCCTCACTTGTTTCCACCTTGCTTCTGGTTTAAAAGTGAACTTCAACAAAAGTAAGTTATTTGGAATTGGGGTGTCCGACAGTGAGTTAAGTGGTATCGCTTCATCCCTTGGTTGCCTCGCCTCCCAATTTCCTTGCTCTTACTTGGGACTTCCTATAGGCGCTCACATGTCAAGATGTGTTTACTGGAATCCTTTAGTTGAAAGGTTCCAAAAACGACTATCTAAATGGAAAGCCAGTGCCCTTTCAATCGGAGGTCGGCTCACGCTCATTAAATCCGTTCTTGGTAGCTTGGGGGTGTATTACTTCTCAATCTTCAAAGCTCCTAAGAAGATTATTCATAAGCTCGAAAGCATTCGAAGAAGGTTCTTTTGGGGTGGGGATTCGGAAGATGAAAAAATATCTTGGATTGCTTGGAAGAAAGTAATTTCACCTCGGAAATATGGTGGCCTGGGAATTGGGAGCCTCTTGGAGAGCAATCAATCTTTGCTTGCCAAATGGTGGTGGAGATTTCGCGTCGAGGAAAATGCTCTTTGGTGTAGAGTAATCCGATCGATTCATGACTCGTCGGGTGGTATTCTATATGACTCTATATGTAAACCATCCTCGGGTACATGGTCTCAAATATCGAAGTTAAAAGGTGATCTTAACAATACTGGTATTAATCTCCCGATGTTATTTAAGAAAAAAATTGGAAATGGGATGAAAACTTCATTTTGGCATGACAATTGGCTAGGTGGATCATTTCTTCGAGACACGTTCCCTCGATTATATCGGTTAGAAACAATGCCGAATTGCCTGGTTTCTGATCGTGCCCCCTCTGACGCACCTACTATACCACTAGCCAACCCTAATGCTATTAGTTTGTTCCAGCAACATCATTGGGCTTGGAGGAGAACACTTAGATCTCAGGAAGAAAATTTGGAGCTATGTGAATTACAAGAACTGTTGTTGAACCTGAAATTGAATACAGAACATGACAAATGGGAGTTTACTCCAGATGCTTCAAGGTGTTTCTCGGTTAAATCAATTCGTAAGACCATCTCAAGTACAAGGAACATTACTACAACACAATCTACGAGATGGAACAAGCTTCTCCCATCAAAAGTAAACATCATGACTTGGCGTGTTTGCAGCCAAAGGCTCCCGACAAGGGCCAATCTCGACAAACGTGGGATCGACCTTGACTCGGTGCTTTGCCCCATCTGCAATTCTGATTTGGAGACTGAATCCCATGTGTTCGTCTCATGCTCGATTGCCCGTAAGATTTTGAAAGATGTTTACGCATGGTGGCAGCTCCAGGATACCCCCATCACAAACCTTGAAGACCTAGTCTCTTTATCAGATCGTGTCCTCTTGGAGAACAAGTTCAAGCCTTTCTTCGATGTGGTCGTCAATAATACCATCTGGTCACTTTGGAACTATAGAAACAAAGTGCTTTTCAGCCTAAAAAGGCCTCAACAGGAGCTCATTCTGAACGAGATCAAGACAATGTCATTCACTTGGATATCTAGTAGATGTCAGAAGGCTTCTTTCAGTTGGATAGAATGGTTTAGCGATCCATGTAGTACCCTTTCTTCTATCTTGTAATTGGTTTGTTTGTCTAGCATCTTGCTAGTTCTTTAATATAATCGCCGTTCAAAAAAAAAAAAAAAACGATGTACTAAATTGTTGGAGGCCGTATAATATGTCGTGTATTCATTGATTGTCTAAAATAATCTACATAAAATGATGAGAGCTTGTTTAACTACTATTTATAGATTAAAGTTCTCTTGCAGATGAAGCATTCATGTTCAGATGTTACCTTGCACCATTCATACACATATAACACATATCGTGAATGTCATCTCTTTACAAGATGCACAGTAACACTGATCAGAGGATGTGATAAAATATTTAATGAAAAGCAATTGACTTTCAAGAAGGTTACTAATGAGGTAAAATCTCTTGCAAATGAATTAACGTATACTAACTAAGTGCAGAGACCAGTTACAATCAGCTAGTTGGTTAGGAAGAAAAGGGTCATTTTTTTTTAGTTTATACATATAAAAATGACTTATTAAAAGTAAAAGCAGATAGTTAGTTAGGACTTAGGAGAAAGAATAAAAAAGTTAACAATAGGTTAAAGGTTTATTAAGGTGGTAAAGTTCATTTAAATTTTGGCTGTGATGAGCAACGATTGTTATATCTAGTCTTATATTATCGCCTAAGTCGTGTCTAGGGTAATCAAGAGTCGAGTAGCCTAGTTTCCTAATAGCTATGAATAAAGGTCGGTTGGCAATGTCTAAGCCCAACCCGACCCGTAGGACTTGTATAGTCGGTTCCCCCTCATCTCTATAAAAGGAGGTGAGGGGGAACAAACCAATTACGTCATTCTTTCAATAAAACTAATCGGGAACGATTAGGGATAATACCTTGTGTGGGCGTCGTGTTACTTTTCTGTCGATTGCTGTATGTGAGTGTTCTTCGATCTATATTCCGCATCTAGATAACCAGGATTGTAGGTATTAAACCCTACAAGTGGTATCAAGAGCTTTGGTTCACGAAGCTGGTTTCTAGGATCGATCAAGGAAGGGTTATTGGTGATCGGGTTTAGATCATCAACGTAGCAGCAGAAACGATTGATTGAAGAGGGTGTTTCTTGGTTTTCTGGTTTTTTGAAGATCAAGGATCTGTTTTTTTTTTCTTGTTTGTGTCGCAGGAAAGAAAACAGACGAAGAAGAAGAAGTGTTGTGGCTGTTTGAAAGTCAAACACAGGTTTACACTACAAGGGTTGATTGGGCCATCATTCTTTGGGCCTAAGTTTTTTATAAACCTATTATTAATCTGGTTTTTAAATTGGGCCAGATTTTTGGATTGTAATTTTTGTTTTTAAAACAAAAGGGTTTATTTTGTAGTGTATTACACAAGGGGACTTTGTTAGTTTGTGATTGTGGGTATTACACAAGGTTTAGCAAACTAATAAAGGGGACTTCGTAATTCGTGATTGTGAGGTTTAACGTATCACAAGGTTTAGCGAGTTACCGAAGGGACTTTGTCGGTTTGTGATTGTGAGGTTTTTCACAAGGTTTAGCAAATCAACAAAGGGAATAAAGAATGACGGGAGCCAAGTTTGACATCGAGAAATTCGATGGAACTGGTGATTTCGGGTTATGGAGAATCAAGATGCGTGCTTTATTAATCCAGAACGGATGTGAAGCAGCTCTGGAGGTTTTCCCCGCGAATATGGAAGCTGAAGAGAAATCTAAGCTTGACAAGAATGCTCACAGTGCCATGATTTTGTGTTTAGGTAACAAGGTCCTGAGAGAGGTTACCGGGGAGACGACTGCAGCGGGGGTTTGGTCAAAGCTCGAGTCTTTGTATATGACAAAGTCATTGGCCAACAAGTTGTACCTGAAGAAGAAGTTGTATACATTCTACATGCCGGCTGGACGAAAGATTTCCGAGCATATAGATGAGTTCAACAAAATCGTTCTTGATTTAGCAAATATTGAGGTAAAATTCGAGGATGAAGATCTTGCTTTATTGTTACTCACGTCTTTACCAGCATCATACGAACACTTTGTGGATACCTTGCTTTATGGACGGGAAGATTTGACTTTGGAGGACGTGATGGCCACACTAAATTCAAAGGAAATCAAAGAAAGGTTCAAGGCGAAGGGGGATGATGGTGAAGGGTTATATGTGAGGGGAAGAACTGATCGCAGGAATTCGCATCAGTCAAAGGGAAAGTCAAGATCGAAATCTCGAGGTGGAAGACTCAAATGCTTTATTTGCCAATCTGAGGAGCACTTGAGAAGAGACTGTCCGAAGAACAATCGCAAGAAGTCAAAAGGTTACGTCAAGAAAGATGATCAACCAAGCTCCAGTGGTTCGATTTACGACGATTCTGAGGTGATGATGGTGATGAGTGCAGAAAGACTGCAAGATTGGATCATGGATTCAGGAGGTTCATATCACATGTCACCCAGGTTAGATGTATTTTTTGATTTTCTGGAATGCGATGGGGGCAGCGTACTGTTGGGCGACAACAGGGAGTGCAAGATCAGGGGTATTGGCAAGGTAAAGGTACAACTGAAAGATGGGTCAAGTTTTGTGTTACACAATGTCAGGTACATTCCTGAATTGAAAAGAAACTTGATATCGCTGGGAACTCTTGAAAAAGAGGGATATACCGTAAAATTGCAGTCGGGCAAAATCAAGGTGATTAATGGTTCTAGGGTTATTATATCTGGAACCAGAAGGGAGAACTGCGTGTACTCTTTGGATGGCCATGCATTGGCCGGTGAGCTTAATGCTAGTGTTGAAGAAAAAGACAGTCTTGTGCAGGTTTGGCATAAAAGACTGGGACATATCAGTGAGGCGGGATTACACGTGCTGGAAAATCAGGGTTTGTTTGGCAAAAAGAGTCTAGGTAAGCTCGATTTTTGTGAGAATTGTGTTCTGGGAAAGTCACATCGAGTCCGTTTCGGTGTAGGAAGGCACACTACTCAGGGAGTGATAGACTATGTTCATTCAGACTTATGGGGTCCGTCTCAGGTGGAATCATTGGGAGGTAAGAGATATTTCTTATCTATTGTCGATGATTATTCCAGAAGGGTATGGGTTTATGTTCTCAGGTTCAAACACGAAGCATTTGGGAAGTTCAAAGAGTGGAAGCAGTTAGTAGAAAATCAGACTGGGAGGACGGTTAAGAAGCTTAGGACGGATAATGGTCTTGAGTTCTGTAACCGGGAGTTTAATCAGCTATGCACTGAGAGTGGGATTGCTAGACATTTGACGGTTGCCGGGACGCCACAGCAAAATGGGTTAGCAGAACGGATGAACAGAACTCTCATGGACAAGGTACGCTGTTTATTAATACAGTCTGGATTGCCCAAGACCTTCTGGGCGGAAGCGACATGTACGGCCGCATATCTTATAAATAGGTCACCATCAACAGCGATTGAGAAGAAGACACCTATGGAGATGTGGTCGGGACATCCTAGTGATTATGGGATGTTGAGGGTTTTCGGCTGTGTCGCGTATTCACACGTTAAACAAGGTAAGCTCGAGCCGAGAGCGGTAAAATGCGTTCTTTTGGGGTATCCTGAAGGTGTGAAGGGGTACAGACTATATAGGCTTGATAATGAATCGCCTAAAATAGTCACAAGCAGGAACGTGGTCTTCAATGAAAGTGTCATGTACAAAGACACGTTGAAGGATACTGGTGCAGGAAAAGATAAGTCTGTTGAGGAATTACAGGTTGAGGTGGAACTGCAGAGGTTAAATAATCATACGCCTGAGGAAGACCATCCAGGTCAGGAAGATCAAACATGTCAGGAAGATCAGTCAGATCAGGAAGACCAGACAGATCAGGAAGATGGCTATGATGAAGATGCAGGGGTTCAGGAAATTGATCATCCACCGGATCTCACAGATTATCAATTGGTTCGGGATAGAGAGCCAAGGACAAGAACGAAACCGGCAAGGTTTCGGGATGAGAGTAATATGGTTGCTTACGCGTTCGCTGCAGCAGAGGAAGAAGATACTCATGAACCATTGACATACCAGGAAGCAGTTGCTTGTGAAGACAGTTCTAAGTGGAAAGCTGCTATGAAAGAAGAGATGGATTCTCTGAAGAAGAACAAGACCTGGGTGTTAGTAGATCATCCAGCTGGGCAAAAGCTGGTGAGCTGCAAATGGCTGTACAAAATAAAGGAAGGGATTGAAGGTGTTCAAAAGCCTAGGTACAAGGCAAGGTTGGTAGCTCGTGGATTCACACAAAGGGCAGGTATTGATTACAATGAAGTATTTTCGCCGGTAGTTCGACACACATCTATTCGGGTTATACTTGCATTGACTGCGTGTAAAGATTATGAGCTGGAGCAGCTTGATGTAAAGACGGCGTTTTTACATGGAAATCTTGAAGAAGTGATCTACATGAGGCAACCACCGGGATTTGAACAAGGTAACAAGGTATGTTTGTTAAAGAAATCTCTTTATGGTTTGAAGCAGTCACCTAGGCAATGGTACAAGAGGTTCGATGAGTATATGCTGAGCAATGGGTTTAAGCGTAGCAGTTACGACAGCTGCGTATATTACAGGAGTTATGCACCAGGGGAGTATATCTATCTATTGTTATATGTAGATGATATGTTGATTGCTTGTAAAAGCAAGGCTGAGATCGCGGCTACCAAGTCTTTGCTTAAAAGGGAGTTCGACATGAAAGAGCTCGGGGAAGCAAAGAAGATTCTTGGTATGGAGATCTTCAGGGATCGGAGTCGCAAGATTCTGAGGGTGTCACAATCCGGGTATGTTTCTAAAGTTTTAAAAAGGTTTAGAATGGACAATGGGAAGTTGGTTCAGACACCATTGGGTGGGCACTTCAAGCTGTCGTTGAAGGATTGCCCGGTTAGGGATTGTGATGTTGAAAGAATGAGTAGGGTGCCGTATGCAAATGCGGTTGGGAGCTTGATGTACTTGATGGTATGCACGAGGCCAGACATAGCGTATGCAGTAAGTGTAGTTAGCAGATATTTGGCGAATCCGGGTAAACTCCATTGGAAAGCAGTGAAGTGGATTATGAAATATTTGCAGGGCACTGTAAACGTGGGTTTGGTGTATGGGACAAATCGTGGCAACCATGTGGACGTAACAGGTTTTGTTGATTCAGACTATGCCAAGGATCCGGATAAGGGTAGGTCTCTCACTGGTTACGCATTTTTAGTACATGGATGTGTTGTAAGCTGGAAGGCAACGCTACAACACGTGGTGGCTCTTTCAACTACAGAGGCGGAGTATATGGCCCTTACGGAGGCTGTGAAGGAAGCTATTTGGCTAAGGGGACTCTTGGAAGAGTTGGGCGTGAAGCTCAACAATGTTGCAGTTAATTGTGATAATCAGGGCGCGATTCACTTATCGCGGAATCATGTTTTTCATGAAAGGACTAAGCACATCAATGTGCGTTATCACTTTATCAGAGAAGTCTTGGAAGCAAAGACGGTTGAAGTTCTGAAGGTGGGTACTGAACACAATGCTGCGGATGCCTTGACGAAGGTGGTACCTGGACGCAAGTTACAACACTGCCTGGAATTGCTGAGTGTTGGGATAGGCTAATATAAGCCTAAGGTGGAAATTGTTATATCTAGTCTTATATTATCGCCTAAGTCGTGTCTAGGGTAATCAAGAGTCGAGTAGCCTAGTTTCCTAATAGCTATGAATAAAGGTCGGTTGGCAATGTCTAAGCCCAACCCGACCCGTAGGACTTGTATAGTCGGTTCCCCCTCATCTCTATAAAAGGAGGTGAGGGGGAACAAACCAATTACGTCATTCTTTCAATAAAACTAATCGGGAACGATTAGGGATAATACCTTGTGTGGGCGTCGTGTTACTTTTCTGTCGATTGCTGTATGTGAGTGTTCTTCGATCTATATTCCGCATCTAGATAACCAGGATTGTAGGTATTAAACCCTACAACGATCAATGAGCAACTCCGTAAATCTCAACTAATTCAGAGCTAAATTTTATTAAATTAAAAGGTTGTTGGATGGTCACTTTTTTTCTTCATCTAGAAGTTGTTGAACAGGTCTATATGCTGCAGCAACACAAACGGGTTAATTTACTAAGATTAGCTAGAAAATAAATAAGTTCAAAATTTCCTAAAACAGTATAAACTTGAAATATCTAAACATAATGTGTCTTGGGTCGACTTTACCAATTAGAAACTTCAATTTATGATAGTTATAAACCTGAATATCCATCCGTCACATTTGCATCTCTTTGTACATCAACTCCGTCAAGTTCACACGTATATCATAAAAGTAAAACCAACATTCATAAGCATTTACACCCCTTTCTCCAGTTTTAATATGGTTAACATAAGATACACAGAGTATTTTCGAGTACTTTCTTACCTTTGGGGTAATTGACGGATGACGACATCATCAAGATCAAACGGTCGATTTGTTACACCGAGGATAAGAGTCCACTGTCTATCTTTTGATCTTAATCCATTCCTGTTGCCATAAACGCCTTCCTCATTCTTTCGGTAGCTTCATGCTCAAGCCCCCACCACGAGCACCAATCAAACTATCAGTTAACCTAATTACAGTAAAATGTTCACGAAAGAACATAATAACACAAAAGTCGAAGACTATAATTAAAAGCTGACGGTATAAGATTATTTTTTGAACTAAAATACATGCAAAATGTTTGTGTAAACTCTCAAGTGTAATTGATCAGAGTGGGTATGAGTAGCTCGAAATCTAGATCTTTTTTTGAATGAGTCTCAAACTGAGCTCGAGCTTAGACCTGGGCTCATTTGGACTCAACCAGAGTGTTGCGTTTTTATCGAGTCACTCACAAACTATACTTTTCGCTCGTTAATAAGTGTGAAAACACTTATCCTTTTACCACTTATTTCCAATAATAACAAGACCAAAACGTGTATTTTATGTCGTAAAAGTCGGAATTATGCGTGGTTTGTGTTTTTATTGTGTTTTAGGACCAAAAGATGCAAAAGGAAGAAAACATGGGCTATCGCGGGCTTTTATCGAAGAAAAAGACTAAAAACGAAGTCGAAAGATCGAGAATGCAAAAAGAACGGAAGTCCAAGGCCAATTCTGAAGATTTTTCAAAGAAAAAGTCTAAAGACGGAAGTTTAATAAAGTCGAAGAACTCAAGTCTAATTATAGAAGAAAATTATAAGACAAGTTCAACTTATATCGACAAATCCCGAGACGACATCGAGAAAGACAAAGAAATTAAGTCGAGTCGAGACGAGAAGAAAGAAATAAGATAGCTTAAGCATGTAATCTCCCCACCTCCTATAAATACCCTCCTAATATGTCATTAGGAGGGTGTTAGGTGTTTTAGTTTTTAATAGTTGTAGTTTAATTTTTAAGTGCTTTTTATTTTTCTCTCTATTTTTCCTTCCAAACTTATTAATCTTTACATTAATCTTGTAATCTTTTGATATTCATCTTTAATCAATCAAGCTTATTTTCTTAATTCTCATTCTATCTTTCTTAATCTTTTTCTTAATCTTGATAATCATTTAGTTAATCTCATCTCTTTGATTAAGTGACTGTTTTATTCATGTGATTGATCTTTTAGTTTTGACGTGGTGGATGTTTTGAGCTTATTGTAGTATTTGATCTTCTAGTGTTTGACTTATTTTTGATTAAGTTGTTTTGATAGATTTATAGACTTGCTTATTAGTTGATTGTGAATGTTTTTATTATTTAGTGTTTTTATAGTTTTTAATTTGTGGCTTATTTAGTTCTTCTTAAAATTTATTTGGTTAAAGTTTTGGTTAATTGCTTGTTTGGTTCATGCTTATTCGTAGCTTATTTCTTAAATTTTGTTGTTACTGATTAATTGTGTCTGTGTTGTTATCTTTTCGGAAAAGGGTTTTAAACTCTGAATTCATCCTTTTTCTGAAATTGCAATTATTCCGAAATTCCCTTTTCTCTGAATTCGCTGTTTCTATGAAATCATCATTTTTCTGAAAACCTTATTATTCCGAAAATTTCCTTTTTCTGAAAAAGTCTTTTTTCCGAAAACACAATTTTTCCTGAGAAGTTTATTATTCCGAAAAAGCTATTTTTTCTGAAAACCTTCCTTTTTCCGAAAATCCAATTTTTCTAAAAAGTTCTTTATTCCGAAGAAGCTATTTTTCTGAAAAGTCAAGTATTCCGAAGATACCATTTTTCCTGAAAATCCCATTATTCCGAAGATCCTATTTTTTTCTGAAAATACCTTTATTCCGAAAATGTCAATTTTCCTGAAATTTCAATTATCTTGTTTCAGACCTAGTTAAATTTTTAGTTTTTCTGAATTGTTTCTATTTTCCAACTTTAATTTATCCCGCCTTTTTACTTAGCATTGTTTTAACTTGTTTTATCTTAGATTAAATTTTCAAGCTTTCAATTACATTTTTATTTTTAGTAGAATAGATAACCAAACCCTTTTATCTTCCCACCAAGAACGACTGACAATTCGAAAAGATCGGACGATAACTCTTTCATAACTAAGTGAAAACCTAGTTATTAAATGGCGCCGCTGCCGGCTCTTTTTGTTAAGATTAAAGGTTTTAAGTGAGAGATGCGTTGGATTTTGGGATCCGTTCATCTTTGAACGTTATTTTCCTTGCTTTAAAAATTTTCAAAAATACAAAAAATAGAAAAACATAAAAAACCAAAAATATTTCTTGTCCATTTTGCTTTTTCTTTTGTAGGTGTGCATGCGTACTCGTGCTCGTAAGAAGAAAGCAGCTCAAGCCGAAGTCATTACTCCACCTATTGTCACCATGAACAATCAACCAATGATCGAGCTTTTGCAATCGCACGTAGAAGGCAACACCGATGCTATTGTCATACCCGAGATTGGAGCCAACAACTTTGAGCTTAAATCCGGCTTTATTCAAATGGTCTCTGCTCAACCTTTCTTGGGGCGTTCAATTGATGATCCTCATGACCATATAAAAAGGTTCCTTCAACTCACTAATACGGTTAAGTAATAATGGGGTTTCACAAGAGGTAATTCGCTTGCAACTTTTTCCTTTCTCCTTAGAGGGACAAGCCCAGCATTGGCTTGATAAGGAACCGCCACAAAGTATTCTTACGTGGACGAATTTAGAGACCAAATTCATCAACTACTTTTTCCCACCCTCACGTACTACCGCTTTGCGGAATGAAATCATTACTTTTGAACAAAAGTACGGGGAGACATTTAGTGAATCTTGGGACCGTTTAAAGGAACTTTTAAGAAAGTGTCCACAACATGGTTTAACAAAAGTACATCAAATTAATACTTTTTACAATGGTTTAATCATGAATGACCAAGATTCACTAAATAGTGCCTCGGGGGGGTAACATTTTGGTTAAATCTGCTAATGCCGCTTGGGATATTATTGAGAACAAGTCTAGAGTGCAAACCAAGAGTGTTCGGACCAATGTTGCTAGTGCTAGCACTAATGAGAGCGACAAGAGAATTGATAAGCTTACTTCGCTTGTTGAATCACTTGCTCTCCAAGCCGCCAACAATACCAAAGCTATCACTGCCCAAGCTAGTGCTTTGAGTCAATCATGTGAAATATGCGGGGGATCTCACTCATACACCGATTGTCCTTCGACTCATGACAATCCGGAAAATGTGTATGCCGCCAACGGTACCTACTCTACAGGAGGCTATCAAGCTCGTCCTCAAGGTGACCGCAATTTGCTCAGCTATCGCTCAAACAACTTTCTTTCACCCCCCAGTTTTCCCCCACAAAACCCAAACAACCTCAATCGCAATAATCAAAACCAACCTCGTGCTCCAAATCACTATCAAAACCAAAGAACCTCATATCCACCTCAAAGAAACAACCAAGTTTACCAACAACCTGCTTATCAATCACCCGCCTACCATGCTCCTCCTCCAACCAACCCACCGCATTAAACCAAGACGTTGAAACTTACATGAGGACTAATGATGCGATAGTGCAAAATCTTCAGCGGGAAATGCTCAACTTAAAAGCAGATATGGTGAAACAAGGAAATGATCTTCGAGCCGATATGCGAAACTCTTTTACAAGTCAAACGAATGACTTAAGGAACATGATGGCCAGTTTCTTCCCAAGTAATCAAGCCTTTGGTTCGGGTTCTCTTCCGAGTAACACCGTTGCTAATCCAAGAGGGGAGATGAAAGCAATCACCACTCGAAGTGGAAAAGGTTTAAAGGAACCCGAGCTTCCTACACCTACACCGGTGATTGTGACAAAGGAAAACGAGTCTCCTTCTCCAAATCCTCCATCTTCTATTCCTCCAACTTCTACTTCTCCAATTCCACCACCTTCTACTTCTACCCCTCCACCACCCAAGGATGTGAGTGAGAATTCCATTCCAAAGCCTTCATCTCAACCCAATATACCTTATCCTTCAAGGTTGAGGAAAGACAAATTGAAGAACAAGGATGATATTCAGGTTTCTAACTTTCTCAAAATGTTTAAACAACTGAATTTCAATATCTCCTTTGCTGAGGCTCTCGCTCACATGCCGAAATATGCTAAAATCTTTAAAGATCTTCTCAGTGATAAGGAGAAACTTCTCGATATTTCTCAGACCCAACTTAATGAGAATTGCTCCGCAGTGCTCTTAAGGAAATTACCAACCAAACTTGGTGATCCGGGTCGTTTCTTGATTCCTTGCAACTTCCCTGGGGTAGAGAATTGTATGGCCCTAGCCGATCTAGGTGCTAGTATAAACTTAATGCCTTTAAGCGTTTGGAAACAATTGTCCCTACCCGAGCTAGTCCCCACACGAATGACTTTGGAATTAGCTAACCGTACGGTTGCTTATCCAGTGGGGATAGCCGAAGACGTCTTTGTTGGTGTCGACAAATTCACCTTTCCGGCGGATTTTGTTGTCGTTGACTACGAGATGGACCCCCGTGTTCCATTAATCGTTGGACGTCCATTCCTGAGGACCGGTCGCACTCTCATTGATGTAGCCGCGGGCGAATTAATCATGAGAGTTGGTGACGATAAAATCGTCCTCAACATGGGTAAACTTTCTAAATAGCCTTCTGAAAACGAGAGTGTCAATTTCATTGACGTTCTTGATGAGGCTTGTGAAGAACATTTCAAAGACGCTTGTAAAAGTGGTTCTTCTTCTCTTCCCATTGTTGAGACCGTTGCCTCTATTGCTCCATCACTAACTCCATTTGGAGAAAGTGATTTCATCTTGAAAGAATTTGAAGCAACTTTGGGAGATGTGGACTTAAAATATGACGATTCTCCCTCCAATTGGGATGAAGACATTCGTACCATTGAGAAACTTCTCAATAAGGACAATATTTCTCCACCATCTCCTAAGGATATCTCTATCGATGAACCAAATTTGACTACGCCTTCCATCGAAAATCCTCCGGATTTAGAGCTTAAGGACCTACCGTCTCATCTCGAGTACGTTTTCCTTGAAGACAACAAGAAGTCACCCGTCATCATCGCTAAGGACTTGAAAGAGGAAGAAAAATCCCGACTTATCGCCGTGCTGAAGAATCACAAGAAAGTGATTGTTTGAAAAATCTCCGATATTCGTGGAATTGATCCTCACTTCTGCACACATAAAATTCTCATGGAGGACGACTTTAAACCCACTATTCAAAGCCAAAGAAGGGTGAATCCTAAGATCCATGACGTTATCAAAAAAGAGGTTATCAAACTTCTTGATGCGGGAATGATCTATCCTATCTCGGATTCACCATGGGTTAGTCCGGTCCATTGTGTGCCTAAGAAAGGCGAAATCACCGTTGTGCCTAATGAAAACAATGAGTTGATTCCTATTCGTCTCGTTACAGGGTGGAGAGTTTGTATAGACTATCGCAAACTCAATGATGCTACGAGAAAGGATCATTTTCCCCTTCCTATCATGGACCAAATGCTTGAGCGTCTAGCGGGTAATGACTATTACTGCTTTTTAGACGGTTTCTCCGGGTATTTTCAAATTCCCATCGATCCCAAAGACCAAGAGAAAACCACATTCACTTGTCCTTATGGAACATTTGCTTATAAAAGAATGCCTTTCGGCTTATGCAATGCTCCTGAGACTTTCCAAAGGTGTATGATGGCTATCTTCCATGACATGGTTGAAGAAACTATGGAAGTCTTCATGGATGATTTCTCAGTTTATGGTGATTCTTTATCTTCTTGCCTTGCCAATTTGGAAAGCATGCTTAAGCGGCGTGAAGACACTCGCCTTGTTCTAAATTGGGAAAAATGCCATTTCATGGTAAAAGAAGGCATTGTGATTGGACATAAAATCTCAAAAGCCGGTCTTGAAGTGGACCGTGCTAAAGTGGATGTCATAGCCAAATTACCTCCACCTTCAACCGTGAAGGGTGTGAGAAGTTTCCTTGGTCATGCGGGCTTCTATCGTCGATTCATTCAAGATTTTTCTAAAATCGCTCGCCCGATGACCCATTTCTTGGAAAAAGATACTCCTTTCATCTTTTCCAAAGAGTGTCTTGAATCCTTCAATCTTCTTAAGGATAAGCTAACTAAGGCACCGGTCTTGGTTACCCCTAATTGGGAGCTACCTTTTGAATTGATGTGTGAAGCTAGCGCCTTTGCTATTGGAGCGGTTTTGGGCCAAAGAGTGAACAAACACTTCCAACCAATCCACTATGCTAGCAAGACAATGACGGGGGCTCAATTGCACTATACCACTACCGAAAAAGAGCTTTTAGCTGTAGTGTATGCTTTTGAAAAATTTCGCCCCTATCTTGTCCTTTCTACCACCATCGTGTATACCGATCATTCCGCGTTGAAGTACTTGTTGACTAAGCAAGATTCTAAGCCAAGAATTCTTCGTTGGGTTTTGCTCCTTCAAGAATTTAAAATCGAAATTCGTGACAAGAAGGGTGCCGAAAACCTAGCCGCGGATCATCTAAGTAGACTTGAGGATCCTTATCAAGGGGATCATCCGAATCAAGAGATCAGTGAATCTTTTCCCCTTGAGACCTTAATGTCTATTAATTCCAATCTTGATGACACCCCGTGGTTTGCGGACATTGCAAACTACTTAGCGGGTGGAATTCTCAAGGAAGTGTTAACATCCCAACAAAAGAAAAAGTTCTTTAAAGATATTGAACATTATTTCTGGGACGACCCTTACCTTTTCAAACAATGTGCTGATCTGATTATTCGTCGATGTGTTGATGGGCCGGCAGCGGTACAAATCCTTGATGCTTGCCATAAAGGACCCACCGGTGGTCACTTTGGTCCCAATTACACCGCGAAGAAAGTATTCGACTCTGGATTCTATTGGCCCACCATTTATCGTGACGCTCACGAAATGGTTAAAAATTGTGATGCTTGCCAAAGACAAGGCAAGATCACACATAAAGATGAGATGCCTCAAAATTTCATACAAGAATATGAAATCTTTGATGTATGGGGTATCGAATTTATGGGGCCATTTCCATCATCTAAAGGGAACAAGTACATCCTCGTGGCCGTTGACTACGTTTCCAAATGGGTTGAAGCTAAGGCTCTCCCCACGAACTATGCGAGGGTGGTTGTGAACTTTTTGAAGCAGCTTTTTGCTCGATTCGGTGTTCCTCGTGCTAGTATCAGTGACCGCGGGACTCATTTTTGAAATGATCAATTTGCAAGAGTCATGGATAAGTACGGTGTCAATCACCGTCTTTCCACCGCTTATCATCCCCAAACTAATGGTCAAGCCGAGATATCTAACCGCGGATTGAAGCGAATTCTGGAGCGTACTGTGGGAGAGCATCGTGCCTCGTGGGCCGACAAGTTAGATGATGCTTTGTGGGCTTTCCATACCTCTTATAAGACCCCGATTGGTTGTACACCTTATCGTCTTGTGTACGGGAAAGCATGCCACCTCCCTGTCGAGCTGGAACATAAGGCATACTGGGCCTTGAAGTGGGCTAACATCGACATCAACAAAGCCGGCGATCTTCGCAAGATTCAACTCAATGAGCTCAATGAACTGAGGAATGAAGCATATGAGAACTCATTGATCTACAAGGAGAAGACAAAGATCATCCATGATGCAAGAATTAAGAACAGAGAGTTCCACGTTGGTGATCAAGTTTTACTCTTTAACTCTCGGTTGAAGATCTTCTCGGGAAAGCTGAAGAGCCGCTAGTCTGGTCCATTCACCGTCGCCAAAGTCTTCCCCTATGGCACCATTGAGCTTTCTCAGCAAAATGGGCCCAATTTTAAGGTGAATGGCCAACGCGTGAAGTTGTACTTTGGTGAGGACATCTCTCATGAGATGATAACATCCCTCACCACGTTTCCTTTGAATTAAGTTCTGGGTCGAGTCAGGCTCGTGACTCGGTTAACAAAAACAAGCGCTTCTCGGGAGGCAACCCGTTGATCTATCCTTTACCATTTTCATAATAAGTGTAGGGGGAGCCCCGTATGTGTTTGTTGTCTTGTTTCTTCTTCTGTGCGGGGATTAAAGCTTCAAGGATCCATTCTCGATGACTTTTGACGAACCGTGATCCCGTGTTCCCGTCTTCCCGGTTCTATCCTAAAACTGTCGTGATTCAATATTTCATATCTTATATGTTCACATTGAAATCACTATAGTTATCCTTTCCTTCGCAAGATTTAAACAAAGTGCACAATGTCATAAGTGTAGGGGAGTTTACTCCCACATGCTTAAACATTGAGGACAATGTTTATATCAAGTGTAGGGGGGGACTTCTATCGAAGTTAAGTGGGCTTTTCCTTGTATATGTCCTCATTTTAACTAAAAAATTGATTTTTCGACATTTATCAAAATTTTTGATCTATTTTGGCCTAGTTGTATTTACCTTTGTTATAGTTATTTTCTTTCCTTGCTAGAATACATTTTTAATAAAGTGGTTTTAAATTTTCAAACGTTGTGAATCTTTTGACTCAACCCGAGTTTACTTTAAAATGCGAAAGTCTTAACTCTCACGGGTTAAGAACAAGAACTTTTCGCAAGTTCCTATAATTGATCCTAGAGAGTCGTTTATCAAGGGAGCTTTAAAATGAGATTTCTAAACTTGAAAAAGTCTAAGAATTTGCAAGATCCTATAGATGACTCGAAAACCCAAAACTTTGATTTAATTGGCTAAGCATCCACGAGTCTCATTCCTTGAGATTTTAAATTGTGGAGATCGAGAGATGATAGAGTCAATTATAAGTTTGGTATTCTTTCGTGAATTTATGTGAGTTGATTATAAGCCTATTCTCCCATCGCTTGCTAATAAATTTATCTGCAATAAATAAGGTTGTACGGTTTGAACAGTTACTTAGCTTCTAGCACAAGATCGTTTAAAAGTTGCTCGGTATTAATTAGAGTTCATAGCCAAGGCATAACTTATTGAAGCGGGATGCGAATATTGGCGAGTCCGAAAAGGCCCTAACAAGGCATGAGGGCTACATTTTGTTGCTAAAGATCCAAAAGTGATTTGAAGAATCATTTATCAAAAATCAATATGAAGGATCGAGACACACGACGAAAAGCAAATACTCCCCTAAAGATCATGGAGAAGTCTATCCGAAAAGACCCTAGCAAGGTATGAGGATAAATAGATCCAATTCCTAAAAGGAGGCGGATCGTTGTATATCAAAGTCTAAAGTAATGATTGGAGAAAAATGAAGAAGTCGTGGTCCAAATATGAAGAATCTCTCAAAACTTCAAGTGAAGAAATTCCTATTATGAACAGAAGACCATAATTTCAAGAACGTCTCTCAAAGATTTGAAGTATGAAGTCGCTGCCAAATAACGGCCCGAGAAAGGTCTCAAATCGTGAAACGAGTTATGCCTAGATTTGAACTTTGAAAGGTCCCGAGAAGCAGTTTTAAAAGATTTTGTTCTTTAGCTAACTATTGATTAAATCGCCCCACTTTATTTTCAGCCTAAATAACTATTGAAATAAGTCAAACAACGCATCCTCGTGATCATTTAAGACATTATTAAAATATAAGAGATACACCTAGGAATAAGGGAGTCTAAGTGAATAATTGGGCCACATGATTTCGTGTTAGTTTGCTAACTTATAATAACAATGATCTCGTTTTTAAGCTTGGTATGGGGAACGTGAAACTTGAGAATGATGAACATTCATGACAACCAAAAACCCCAATGTAAGTCTTTGATTTCTTACTTATTTTGTTCTTTTAGTTTTCTTAGTGTTTAGTATTTAATAAAGGCCAAGGTGGGTTATCTATGATGAAAAATGTAAACCGTGCTTTGAAATTAGTGCATTGCATGAGGACATTGCAATGGTCAAGTGTAGGGGATTTAATAAGTGTGAAAACACTTATCCTTTTACCACTTATTTACAATAATAACAAGACCAAAACATGTATTTTATGTCGTAAAAGTCGGAATTATGCGTGGTTTGTGTTTTTATTGTGTTTTAGGACCAAAAGATGCAAAAGGAAGAAAACATGGGCTATCACGGGCTTTTATCGAAGAAAAAGACTAAAGACGAAGTCGAAAGATCGAGAATGCAAAAAGAACAGAAGTCCAAGGCCAATTCTGAAGATTTATCAAAGAAAAAGTCTAAAGACGGAAGTTTAATAAAGTCGAAGAACTCAAGTCTAATTATAGAAGTAAATTATAAGACAAGTTCAACTTATATCGACAAATCTCGAGACGACGTCGAGAAAGACAAAGAAATTAAGTCGAGTCCAGACGAGAAGAAAGAAATAAGATAGCTTAAGCATGTAATCTCCCCACCTCCTATAAATACCCTCCTAATATGTCATTAGGAGGGTGTTAGGTGTTTTAGTTTTTAATAGTTGTAGTTTAATTTTTAAGTGCTTTTTATTTTTCTCTCTATTTTTCCTTCCAAACTTATTAATCTTTACATTAATCTTGTAATCTTTTGATATTCATCTTTAATCAATCAAGCTTATTTTCTTAATTATCATTCTACCTTTCTTAATCTTTTTCTTAATCTTGATAATCATGTAGTTAATCTCATCTCTTTGATTAAGTGATTGTTTTATTCATGTGATTGATCTTTTAGTTTTGATGTGGTGGATGTTGATACACATATTTTCATTCGGGTTCAGATTAATCTCGGAATCTTCTTGAATTGATCACAACCCAAAGTGGAATAATTGTTCTTGGTGACAAATAGGGGTTTGGTTTTCTATTCTATTAAAAAGGAAAATGCGTGAAGTAAATAAAAGTAAACTAGAAGTAATTAATTAATAAAAATAAAACTTGAATTAAGATTAAAATAAAACAGTAACTGTAATACCCTAAAAAATGTTTGATTCGGGATGTATGCTTGATCCGGAATAACTCAGACAAAAATCCTTCATGCGGAATAAACTACTCATGCGGAATAAACTGTTGATGCGGAATATAAGCTCATGCAGAATATCTGACTCATGCGGAATAATAGGCTCATGCGGAATACACTGTTGATGCGGAATAAAAGGTTCATGCGGAATAACTGGTTCATGCGGAATAAATGGCTCATGCGGAATAAAAGGTTCATGCGAAATAAATGGTTTATGCGGAATAAAAGTGTTGATGCGGAATAAATGATGATCCGGAATAATTAATTATTCCGGATGAAAGATTTGACTCGGAATAATGGTTATTCCGGATGAAGGACACTCATCCGGAATATTGGATTCCGGATGAAGGAGCTTGATGCAGAATATGAAGGTTGATCCGAAATATTGGATATTCCGGATGAAGGAGATTGATGCGTAATCTGGGAATGATGAAGAACAGTAAGAACAGGGGAATACGAATTCAATCAAATCAAGCTAAATTTAACCAAAAGATTTAAACCAAACTAAACACTAATCATTTACTAACATAAACATCAAATCCAAACAATAAAAACACTAAACCCAATAACTTTTGAAGATCAAATCAACCAAATAAGAACTTTAAGCTTTAAATAAAAAAGATGAAGATGAACAAGATTAATTGAAGGATTATATTAAATGATTAAGGTTTAAACAATCAAAGGAAAAGATTAAAACTACAAGATTTGTGAAAAACAAGAATGAAAATCACCAACACCTTAATGGTGTTGGTTACCCTACGAAACAAAGAAAAAGGAAAACTGGAAAACTAAAACTAGCTCAAAAAGTGTGAAGGGGTTGTCCTTATATAGTCCTTGTCTTTGGTTGGTGAGTGGGCTTTCTCCCGTTCTTCTTGTCTTCTCGTCTTTTCAGAAAAGTGGACGTTTTCGATTCTGATTCGGGATTTGTCGACGATTAAATTCAACTCGTCTTTTAATTTCTTCGTTTAATAGACTTGAGTTCCTTCGACATATGTAAATCTTCCATCTTTGGTCCTTTTCTTCGATAAATCTTCAAATAGGCCCAATGACTTCAAATCTTTTGCATCTCTTGGACAATAGACTTCGTCTTGAGTCTTTTTCTTCGATAAAACCCGTGCAATCCCATGTTTTCTTCAATATTTATCCGGTTGGTCTCTGAAACACAACAAACACAAAAACCACGCATAATTCCAAACAAATGATATTAAATACGCGTTTTGGTCTCGTTTTAGCCAGAATTAAGTTGTAAAATGATGGGTGTTTTCACACCTATCAAATCCCCTACACTTAACCATTGCCATGCCCTCATGCAATGCTTAGTGATAAAGCAATTTTACACTTTTCTCATAATCAATCAACCTTGGCCTTATTAAAATACTACTAAACAAAAATTAAAATACTAAGAGAAATTAAAACTTTAAAGGAAACAAAAGGATAGAAAACCATTTTCACTTGAAAATAGCTATATGGAAATAACTTGCAAAGAGATCAAGGACTTACATTAGGTCTTTGGTGCTGCGAAGATTTATCACCCTCAAGTTTCACGTTCCCCAAACTAAGCTTAAAAACGAGATCATTGTTATTATAAGTTAGCAAATCAAACACTTACACACATGGCTTAATTATATGCTTAAACTCCCTTATTCCAAGGTGTATCTCTTATATTTTATTTTTGTCTTATAATGATCATGAAGATGCATTTTTGGACTTATTTCGATAGTTTATTTAGGCCGAAAGCAAAGTAGGACGATTTGATTAATAGTTAGCTAAAGGACAAAATCTCTTAAAACTGCTTCTCGGGATATCAAAAAGTTCATATCTTGGCATAACTCGCTTCACGATTTGAGACCTTTCTCGGGCCGATATTTGGCATGTACTTCATACTTCATATCTTGAGAGACGTTCTTGAGATAATGGTCTACTCTTCGTTAATAGAGTTCTTCACTTGGAGTATTTTTTAGGGATACTCCACTTTGTTGACCACGACTTCATCATTATTTCTTCAATCGTTACTTGGGATTTTGAGATACAACGATCCGCCTCCTTTTCGGACTTGGATCTATTTATCCTCATACCTTGTTAGGGTCTTTTCGGATAGACTTCTCCATGATCTTTATGGGAGTTGATTGCTTTTCGTTGTGAGTCTTGATCCTTCATATTGATTTTGGGAATAATGCTTTTCACATCACCTTGGATCTTTAGCAATAAGATTGAATCCTCATGCCTTGTTAGGGCCGTTTCGGACTCGCCAATCTTCGCGCCCCGCTTCATAAGTTATGCCTTGGCAATGAACTCTTATCATTACCGAGCAACTTTTAAACGATATTGGGCTAGAAGCTAAGTAACTTTTCAAATCGTGCGACCTTACTTATTGCAGATAAATTATTAGCAAGTGATGGGAGAATAGGCAGATAATCACACCAAGTGTGCTTGTGCAAGAATACCGACTTATAATTGACTGTATCATTTCTCGTTCTCCACAATTTAAAATCTCAAGTAATGAGACTCGTGGATGCTTAGCCTAGTAAACCAATTAAGGTCTACATGGTTAAGGATACTAGCTAGAATAAACTTGGATAAGTCTATTCGGGTTGAGTCAAAATAATCGCAACGGGCCTAATATGTCAAAGATTTCAAAACTAGCTATACCACTTTATTAATATTTTTGACTTTATTGCGGGATATATACATATGAAAGTAACGATAAAAATTTAAAAATTACGACTAAATGGCCAAAGTTAATAAAAAATTTGAAAAATGTTGAAAAAGATGAATTTCCGGTTAAATGAAGGCATTTTCATGGAAAAGTCCACTTAAAACTTCGATAGAAGTCCCCCCTACACTTAAGATAAACATTGTCCTCAATGTTTAAGCATGTGGGAAAAGTCTCCCCTACACTTATGACATTGTGCACGTTGGTTACATCAAGTTAAGGAAGAGACGACTAAAGTGATCAATTTGAAATGTGAGTATGAAGAAAATTGAATCACGATGGTTGAGAGATATAACCGGATTTCGGATAACACGGGAGCACGGTTCTTCAAAGATTCCAAGAGTGCACTTATCCCTGTAATCACATCACCACACAAACACAAACAACCTATAGAGGTCCCCCTACACTTAGGAGGTTAAAACGGAAAAAGATAGATACTCGGGTTGCCTCCCGAGGAGCGCTTGTTTTTGATAACCGAGTCACGAGCCTGACTCGACCCAAAATTAGTTCATGGGGAACGTGGTGAGGGATGGAATCATCTCATGAGAGATGTCCTCACCAAAGTAAAACTTCACTCGTTGGCCATTCACCTTAAAATTAGGTCCATTAGGTTGAGCGAGCTCGAGTGTACCATATGGAAAAATTTGGGCAATGATGAATGGGCCGGACGAACGAGATTTCAGCTTGCCCGAAAAGATTTTCAACCGAGAGTTGAAGAGTAAAACTTTGTCTCCAACTTGGAACTCTCGGTTTTTAATCTTAGAGTCGTGAATGAGCTTAGTCTTTTCCTTATAGATCAAAGAATTTTCATAAGCCTCATTCCGGAGTTCATTCAGCTCATTGAGTTGGATCTTGCGTAGGTCACCGGCTTTGTTGATATCGAAATTAGCCCACTTCAAGGCCCAGCAAGCCTTGTGCTCCAACTCAATAGGGAGGTGGCACGCTTTCCCGTACACGAGACGATATGGTGTACAACCAATCGGAGTCTTGTATGCGGTACGAAAAGCTTACAGAGCATCATCAAGTTTATCGGCCCATGAAGCACGATGCTCTCCCACGGTTCTTTCAAGAATTCGCTTTAATCCTCGGTTAGAGATTTCAGCCTGGCCATTAGTTTGTGGGTGGTATGCGGTGGAAAGATGATGATTTACACCATACTTAGACATGACTCTTGCGAATTGATCATTGCAAAAATGAGTCCCGCGATCACTAATAATGGCACGAGGCACACCGAATCTAGCGAACAGCGACTTCAAAAAGTTACAAACCACCCTTACGTCATTAGTGGGTAAAGCTTTGGCTTCCACCCATTTTGAAACGTAGTCAACGGCTACAAGGATGTATTTGTTTCCTTTAGATGAAGGGAATGGCCCCATAAAGTCGATATCCCATACATCAAAGATTTCAAATTCTTGTATGAAATTTTGAGGCATCTCATCTTTATGTGTGATTCTGCCTTGTTTTTGGCAAGCATCACAATGTTTAACCATCTCGTGAGCATCACGATAAATGGTGGGCCAATAAAATCCCGAGTCAAACACTTTTTTGGCGGTGTAGTTGGGACCAAAGTGACCACCGGTGGGTCCTTTGTGGCAAGCTTCGAGAATGTCTAAAGCTGCCGGTCCATCAACACATCGGTGAATAATCAAATCAGCACATTGTTTGAATAGATACGGGTCATCCCAAAAGTAAGTCTTAATGTCTTTGAAGAACTTTTTCTTTTGCTGGGATGTTAACCCGTCAATGAGAATTCCACCCGCCAAGTAGTTTGCAATGTCCGCAAACCATGGGGCTTCATCATTACTCGAGTTGATAGACATTAAGGTCTCCAGGGGAAAAGAGTCATTGATCTCTTTGTTCAGATGATCCCCTTGATAAGGCTCCTCAAGTCTGCTGAGATGATCCGCGGCTAGGTTTTCAGCTCCCTTCTTATCATGAGTTTCAATTTTAAATTCTTGAAGTAGCAAAACCCAGCGAAGAAGTCTTGGTTTGGAATCTTGTTTAGTTAACATGTACTTCAACGCGGAATGATCGGTGTAAATGATTGTGGTGGAAAGGACAAGATAGGGGCGGAACTTTTCAAAAGCATAGACAACAGATAAAAGCTCTTTTTTGGTTGTCGTGTAATGCAATTGAGCCCCTGTCATTGTCTTGCTAGCGTAATGGATCGGTTGGAAGTGTTTGTTCACTCTTTGGCCCAAAACCGCGCCAATAGCATAGTCGCTAGCATCGCACATCAACTCAAAGGGAAGCTCCCAATTAGGGGTAACCAAGACCGGTGCCTTAGTTAGCTTATCCTTAAGAAGGTTGAAGGCTTCAATACACTCGTTGGAAAAGATAAAAGGAGTATCTTTTTCCAAGAGGTGGGTCATCGGGCGAGCGATTTTAGAAAAATCTTTGATAAAGCGACGGTAGAAGCCCGCATGAACCAAGAAACTTCTCACACCCTTCACGGTTGAAGGTGGAGGCAATTTAGCAATAACATTGACTTTAGTACGGTCCACTTCAAGACCGGCTTTGGAGATCTTGTGTCCTAGCACGATGCCCTCTTTTACCATGAAATGGCATTTTTCCCAATTAAGAACTAGGCGAGTGTCTTCACACCGCTTAAGCATACGTTCTAAATTAGCAAGGCAAACAGAGAAAGAATCGCCATAAACCGAGAAATCATCCATGAAGACTTCCATAGTTTCTTCAACCATGTCATGGAAGATAGCCATCATACACCTTTGGAACGTCCCAGGAGTATTGCATAAACCGAAAGGCATGCGTTTGTAAGCAAATGTTCCGTAGGGACAAGTGAATGTGGTATTTTCTTGGTCTTTGGGATCGATGGGAATTTGAAAATACCTGGAGAAACCGTCTAATAAGCAGTAATAGTCATTACCCGCTAGACGCTCGAGCATTTGATCCATGAAAGGAAGAGGAAAGTGATCTTTTCTCGTGGCATCATTGAGTTTGCGATAGTCGATACAAACTCTCCACCCAGTAACGAGACGAGTGCGAATCAACTCGTTGTGTTCATTGGGAACAACGGTTATTCCGCCCTTCTTGGGCACACAATGGACGGGACTTACCCATGGCGAATCCGAAATAGGGTAAATCAAGCCGGCATCAAGAAGTGTGATAACCTCTTGTTTGATGACGTCATGAATGCGAGGATTAACCCTTCTTTGGCTCTGGATTGCGGGTTTAAAGTCATCTTCCATGAGAATCTTGTGAGTACAAAAGTTTGGATCAATTCCGCGGATATCGGAAATTTTCCAAGCAATTGCCTTCTTATGATCTTTAAGCACGGCGATGAGGCGAGATTTCTCTTCTTCTTTCAAGTCCTTAGCAATGATGACGGGCGACTTCTTGTTTTCTTCAAGGAACACGTACTAGAGATGGGACGGCAACTCCTTAAGCTCTAAATCCGGAGGATTTTCGACGGGAGGCGTATTCAAAGTCGGTTCATCGATAGCAGTATCCTTGGGAGATGGTGGAGAAATATGGTACTCTTTGAGAAGTTTCTCAATGAGACGAATGTCTTCATCCCAATCGGTGGGAGAATCGTTATTTTCTAAGTTCACATCTCCCATGGTTGCTTCAAAATCTTTCCAAAGGAAATCACTTTCTTCAAATAGAGATAGTGATGAATCAATAGAGGAAGCGGTCTCAACATTGGGAGGAGAGGTAGGAATAATTTTGCAAGCATCTTTGAAGTGTTCTTCACAAGCCTCATCAAGAACGTCGATACAATTAACACTCCCGTATGAATAAGGCTGTTTAGAAAGCTTTCCCATGTTGAAGACGATTTTATCTTCACCCACTCTCATGATAAGCTCACCCGCTTCAACATCGATGAGAGTGCGACCGGTCCTCAGGAATGGGCGTCCCACGATTAATGGCACACGAGGGTCCATATCGTAGTCGACCACGACGAAATCGGCAGGAAAAGTGAATTTGTCGACTCCTACAAAAACGTCTTCGGCTATCCCCACTGGATAAGAAACCGTACGGTTAGCTAATTCCAAAGTCATTTTGGTGGGGACTAGCTCAGGGAGAGATAATTGCTTCCAAACACTTAAAGGCATTAAGTTAATACTGGCACCTAGATCGGCTAGGGCCATGCAATTCTCTACTCTCGGGAAGTTGCAAGGGATTAAGAAGCGACCCGGATCACAAAGTTTGGTTGGCAATTTCCTTAAGATCACCGCAGAGCAATTCTCGTTAAGTTGGGTGTTAGCAATATCAAGAAGCTTCTCCTTGTCGCTAAGAAGATCTTTGAACATTTTCGCGTATTTAGGCATGTGAGCGAGAGCCTCAGCGAAGGAGATGTTGAAATTTAACTGTTTAAACATTTTGAGAAAGTTTGAAACTTGAATATCATGCTTGCTTTTGAGCTTCTCTTTCCTCAACCTTGAGGGATAAGGTATATCGGAAGAAGAGGAAGGCTTTGGAATAGTAGGATCACTCACATCCTTGGGTGGAGGAGGGGTAGAAGTAAGAGGTGGAGAAATTGGGGAAGTAGAAGGATGAGGAATATGAGTAGGTGACTCGTTTTCCTTATCACAATCACCGGTGGAGGTATAGGAAGCTCGGGTTCCTTGGTACCTTTGCCACTGCGAGTGGTGATTGCTTTCATCTCCCCTCTTGGATTCGCAACGGTGTTACTCGGAAGAGTACCCGAAGAAGAGGATTGATTACCTTGGAAGAAACCAACCATCATGTTCCTTAAGTCAGTCGTTTGACTTGCCAAAGTGTTTCGCATATCAGCTCTAAGATCGTTCCCTTGTTTCACCATGTCTGCTTTCAAGTTGAGCACTTCCCGCTGGAGATTTTCCATGATTACATCATTGGTCCTCATGTAGGTTTCAACATCTTGGTGTAATGCGGTGGGTTGGTTGGGAGGAGGAGCATGGTAGGCGGGTGGTTGATAAGCAGGTTGTTGGTAAACTTGGTTGTTTCTTTGAGGTGGATATGGTTGTTTGTGAGGTGGTTGGTATAGTGCTCGAGGTTGTTGTTGAGGAGGGCGATTGAGGTTTTGTTGTTGGTTTGGGTTGTTAGGAGGAAAACCGGGCGGGGAAAGAAAGTTGTTTGAGCGGTAGCTAAGCAAGTTGCGGTCTCCTTGAGGACGAGCTTGATAAGCGACCGGAGGATAGGTACCGTATGCTGCATTAACATTCTCAGAAGGATAGTCTTGGGTGGTGGTACAAGTGGTGTAAGAGTGAGGACCCCCACATATTTCACATGGTTGGCTTACAGCATTGACTTGAGCGTTTTTAGCGTTGATGTTGTTGGTGTTGCTAGCGGTTTGGGTGGCAAGAGATTCAAGAAGCGTAGTAATTTTGTCAAGTCGCTTGTCGTTGTCACTAGTACTAGCACTAGTGGCATTGGTCCGAACACTCTTGGTTTGCACTCTAGACTTATTCCCAATAATATCCCAAGCGGCATTAGAAGTCTTAACCAAAATATTACCCCCCGAGGCACTATTTAGTGAATCTTAGTCATTCATGCTTAAACCATTGTAAAAAGTATTAATTTGGTGCACTTTGGTAAAACCATGTTGTGGGCACTTTCTTAAAAGGTCTTTAAAACGGTCCCAAGATTCACTAAAAGTCTCATCGTACTTTTGTTCAAAATTAATAATTTCATTCCGCAAAGCGGTAGTACGAGAGGGTGGGAAAAAGTAATTTATGAATTTGGTCTCCAAATCCGTCCACGTCAGAATACTTTGTGGCGGTTCCTTTGCAAGCCAATGCCGAGCTTGTCCCTCTAAGGAGAAAGGAAAAAGTTGTAAACGGATTACCTCTTGTGGAACACCATTGAATTTGACCGTATTCGTGAGTTGCAAGAACCTTTTGATGTGGTCATGAGGATCATCAGTGGTACGCCCCAAGAATGGTTGAGCAGAGACCAACTGAATAAAGCCGGATTTGAGCTTAAAGTTGTTGGCTGCAATCGCGGGTATGACAATTGGATCATTGTTTCCCTCTACATGTGCTTGTAAAAGTTCAATCATCAGGCGATTGTCCGGTAGAGGTTCATTGTTGTTGTTATTGTTTTGAGGTGGGTTATTGTTGTTGTTGTGTACACCGGCCATGTCTAAGTCTTCGAGAGGCTCGGGCTCTTGATAAGACGTTGAACGTGTACGCATGCACCTGCAAAAGAACTAACAAAGCAAACAAGAAATATTTTTGGTTTTTTATGATTTTTTTATTTTTTTTTTTGTATTTTTGAAAATTTTATATTTTTTAGGATTTTATGAAAAAGTAACGTTCACGGTGAACGGATCCCAAAATCCAAGTTCTCACAAAAACTGTTAATCTTTACGAGAAGAGCCGGCAGCGGCGCTATTTGATACACATATTTTCATTGGGGTTCAGATTAATCTCGGAATCTTCTCGAACTGATCACAGCCCAAAGTGGAATAATTGTTCTTGGTGACAAATAGGGGGTTTGGTTTTCTGTTCTATTAAAAAGGAAAATGCGTGAAGTAAATAAAAGTAAACTAGAAGCAATTAATTAATAAAAATAAAACTTGAATTAAGATTAAAATAAAACAGTAACTGTAATACCCTGAAAAATGCTTGATTCGGAATGTATGCTTGATCCGGAATAACTCAGACAAAAATCCTTCATGCGGAATAAACTACTCATGCGGAATAAACTGTTGATGCTGAATATAAGCTCATGCGGAATATCTGACTCATGCGGAATAATAGGTTCATGCAGAATACACTGTTGATGCGGAATAAAAGGTTCATGCGGAATAAATGGTTCATACGGAATAAATGGCTCATGCGGAATAAAAGGTTCATGCGGAATAAATGGTTTATGCGGAATAAAAGTGTTGATGCGGAATAAATGATGATCTGGAATAATTAATTATTCTGGATGAAAGATTTGACTCGGAATAATGGTTATTCTGGATGAAGGACACTGATCCGGAATATTGGATATTCCGGATGAAGGAGCTTGATGCAGAATATGAAGGTTGATCCGGAATATTGGATATTCCGGATGAAGGAGATTGATGCGGAATCTGGGAATGATGAAGAACAGTAAGAACAGGGGAATACGAATTCAATCAAAACAAGCCAAATTTAACCAAAAGATTTAAAACAAACTAAACACTAATCATTTACTAACCATAAACATCAAATCCAAACAATAAAAACACTAAACCCAATAAATTTTGAAGATCAAATCAACCAAATAAGAACTTTAAGCTTTAAATAAAAAAGATGAAGATGAACAAGATTAATGGAAGGATTATATTAAATGATTAAGGTTTAAACAATCAAAGGAAAAGATTAAAACTACAAGATTTGTGAAAAACAAGAATGAAAATCACCAACACCTTAATGGTGTTGGTTACCCTACGAAACAAAGAAAAAGGAAAACTGGAAAACTAAAACTAGCTCAAAAAGTGTGAAGGGGTTGTCCTTATATAGTCCTTGTCTTTGGTTGGTGAGTGGGCTTTCTCCCGTTCTTCTTGTCTTCTCGTCTTTTCAGAAAAGTGGACGTTTTCGATTCTGATTCGGGATTTGTCGACGATTAAATTCAACTCGTCTTTTAATTTCTTCGTTTAATAGACTTGAGTTCCTTCGACATATGTAAATCTTCCATCTTTGGTCCTTTTCTTCGATAAATCTTCAAATAGGCCCAATGACTTAAAATCTTTTGCATCTCTTGGACAATAGACTTCGTCTTGAGTCTTTTTCTTCGATAAAACCCGTGCAATCCCATGTTTTCTTTAATATTTATCCGGTTGGTCTCTGAAACACAACAAACACAAAAACCACGCATAATTCCAAACAAATGATATTAAATATGCGTTTTGGTCTCGTTTTAGCCAGAGTTAAGTGGTAAAAGGATGGATGTTTTCGCACCTATCAGATGTTTTGAGCTTATTGTGGTATTTGATCTTCTAGTGTTTGGCTTATTTTTGATTAAGTTGTTTTGATAGATTTATAGACTTGCTTATTAGTTGATTTTGAATGTTTTTATTATTTAGTGTTTTTATAGGTTTTAATTTGTGGCTTATTTAGTTCTTCTTAAAATTTATTTGGTTAAAGTTTTGGTTAATTGCTTGTTTGGTTCATGCTTATTCGTAGCTTATTTCTTAAATTTTGTTGTTACTAATTAATTGTGTCTGTGTTGTTATCTTTT